>OX387341.1:762031-3162031 GCA_947562085.1 Eudonia lacustrata
CTACAGGCGCCAAATGTGGCTGCAACTGGATGGTGCTCCTGCACATTTTGCGCGAGCAGTACGCGAGTATTTAAATACACATTATCCTCAGTGGATTGGTCGAGGAGGACCCGTTGCCTGGCCGCCGCGTTCTCCAGATTTGACCCCATTAGATTTTTTTCTTTGGGGTCACATGAAACAGCGCGTTTATTTTGAGCCTGTTAATACGCGAGCAGAGCTGTGGAATCGAATTGTGTTAGTGGGCAACGAAATACGAGAGAATCCACGTATGGTAAGGAGAGCCACAACACAAGTCGCGCTCAGAGCAACAATTTGTGTAACGAATGGCGGCGGTCATATCGAACATTTAGTTTAAGTACGAAACATTATTTTTTTAAGTAAACTGATGCATTTAACATTGTACTTTTTGTTTTTTTTCCGTCTCTGAATACCTAAACTGAAGTATTTATTTTTTTGTTCTGACTTAAATAAAAAACGTTAATAATTTCAATCCAGCTTTGTAGTCAGTATGTATCGACTTACCTGCGCGTACGTCTGTGAGTGAAGCGGTCTTTTTAATTGTTAATAACTCTTGAATTATTAGACCGAGAATAGTGATTGCTGCATCAATTTTTTATGTAACTCAAATACTATTAAGTGATTATAAAAAAAAAGGTATGTCAATGGTCTCGTTTTAGTACTATTTTTTGATAAAGTGCCCGAATGCGCACAAAAACTGTAAAAAAAATACTTTCTCCTTTCGGCAATTAAAAAAAGGAGTTGTTTGATAGCGTGTTTTTATTGCACTAGCTAGCCTACACCTTTGCCTTTAAAAAAACACCAAAATCGAGCTCCTGCACGACGTAGAACTCAAACCGCCGTTAATTTTATGAGTTAAGCGAGTTTTGGTAAAATAAAACCAATAGTCTCTGCAGTTTTGTGGGGTTTTGGAATTGACCCCCCATAAGGGGTATTTTCGTCGATGAAATATATTGCAGATACTGCTCCTAAAGTTTTATTACTACATCCCTGGACAAACTGTATACTTACATTTAAATTATTTACAATATATCTTGATTGCACCTACCAATGTTATCTCAGCACTACTGACTGATATGACTGACTGATGAGGTTGACTGGTAGAGGATGCCTCAGGCATTAAGTCCGCCATGTAATATTTATGTTGCTAAAGTTTAAATAAATAAAATAAAATAAGTGCTATCTTACTTTCTGACCAACTGTACCTGTCCTTCGAAGAAAATACCTAATGCAGAAAATAACTAATTAAGACGCTTACCTATAAATAATTCTACCTAATTATACTCAGTCATATTAAAGAAACCTACGTGGTTAGAATTTGGTTTATAAAGAAAAGTTTCACATTTGATTCTGTCCTCGTACAAATCTGACCTACTACGAATAAACTCGCTAACCTACTGAAAATCTGACGTCCTCAGAAAAAGACCAAGTAAGAATTTGGTGCATATAATATGAGGCATATCCAGAGACTGACCAACTCCGAATCCAACCCAATAAAAACCTGATCTGCCCAGAAGCTGACTAAATAAGAAAATGGAAAATTTAGTAATGAACCTAATCCGAATTTGGCAACCTCCGCCCAAAGGCTAATTACTAGATATGTTTTTTTTTTATTAGTGGCGCTAGTGTGCGGCGTAAACGCTCTTAACTTGAAATGAAGTCGGTGGCGCTGTTAGCACTGACATCTTGCCATCACGTAGAGATGGGTGTTGCAATATCGAAAGTCCTCAGTAAACTTAATTAATTTTAATGAAGTGATTTGATACGTACATTAATTTAAAAATTTATTGTGTAATACGTTATTTACTGACCGGAATTTATTTTAAATCATAGTATTTATGAACATTTGGATGGAATAAAACAAAGTAAATATAGAGGATTGTAATATATGCAACTTTTGCGTCACATCACTGGCCTACTTGATATGAAGTCGTTGGCGTGCGAGACATAAAAATATTTGAGACGTTTTTGTTTTTATCCATTTTAAAACACAAAATAGCCTGTTTTGCCTGGGAAAATAAAAAATTCTTCAGTTGTGTCCATCTTAAAAAATTACAAAAGAAACAAATGTTTAATGTATCGTAAATGTATTTTAATAAAGTAGGTACAATAAAGACCTTTAAAGCGTAGGCCTCACACAATGATAACAGGCGCCTTAGAGCGCTGATTGATGGGCTCAGGAGAACTATATCGTCAGCGTAACTAATGCTATTAACACAGATTCCGTCAATAGAGCTGCCAATGCGGCTGCTCCTAAGCCCGTCAATCAGCTCGTTCTTATATAGATTGAACAGCGTGGGTGAGGTTAACCCCCCTGCCTCACCCCGAACTCCAACCTATATACTCGTCCGACAGTACGTTCGACCATTTAACTTGATTTGTCTGATGACTATATCTACACAGCGGGCGTACAACGCTCTCAGTGTGTGCAGTATAATAATGCATTTAGGATGTTGTTGGGGCTCCCACGCTACTGCAGTGCCTCAGGTACGTTCACCGATGCTCGCATGGACGACTTCCACACAATAATGCGCAGAAGAATCGCATCACTGATGCGCAGGGTTCGTGGGAACGCCAACAGCATTCTGAATGTGATTGGTCATAAGTCTGAGTGTGCCATTCAGAGGTATTGTATGTGCATGCACATATACCTAGTGCTTCGGAGGGGAGTCTCGGTTACCCGAGACATTCATTCGTTCGAGTCGTTCATTTACATGAAACCCGCAAAACATAATATCCAAGAGTATGGCGCTGCTGGAGAGTATAATCTAGTTAAGACAATAAAGAAGTTAGTTCAAGTTTCTTAGCAAAATCAACAAATTTATTGTTTCTGGTAAGAAACTTGAACAAGAACTTTGTCCCTTATTATGGACAAAGTTCTTTCATATCACCTGCTGCCTGATAGAAGAACCTTAGCAATATCAACAAACCGAGTAAAAGCTGCCTGAAGTCCTCTGGTTTCGGATAAGCCGATCCCAGGAATCCCATTATTTTCCTCGCCAGCCAGTCGCAGTTTCAAACAGTAGGTGCTGCATTGAGTCCGTTTCCTCTCGACGTGCTCTACACAAGCTATTCGCTGATAGATGCATTCTGTGAAGCATTTGTTATGTAGCATGGCGCCCTGTCAAGGCACCGATGGTTAGTCGAGCCTGGCTTCTACTGCCTTGGTATATGAACTTACTCCGTTCTAAGGTGTTTTCGCCCCTAGGCGCCTTGCGCCTCCTTCCTAAAGGATTTGGAGTGTTCCATACCCGGTTGCTCTTTCCATTCGATGTCGTGCCTGTGTTGGATGTAATGTTTTAAGGCCTTGTTTATGTTACTCGGTGCAAATGCCACAAACGGCCAAACCATGTACAATTCGTACTTGATAAAATCTTCAAAGATCACGGACACAATGTACCATTCAGAACTCAACCCAATAGTTACTGTGGGGTATTATTAAAGGTAAAGTTGCACCAGTAAATGTAAGTTTAACTTAACAAATGTGGAAGAATTATTTAGAAATGAAGTAGAGCCTATTTCTCTTGATATGTTTAGTGACATTTGGAGAAAGACTCGTGAACATGAGGAAAAATATGTTCAACTAGAACCAAAAGTGGATAATTTCACTGACTTCACTTATTATCAAACTAGGAAATTCCGACAGCGAAACATCAAGTTCTTCGAGTGATGAAAGTTTATTTAATTTACGATTCTGACTGAAACAGTTAATGTAATAAAATAATTTTTCAAGTTATACTTACTTTTAAATTTTATTTACAACCCTATTACTTTACTCAACCTACAAGCTTATATAGCTAAACATACAGTGGCTTTTTGAGTGGTAGAGCCACGCTGCGTTGCAGCACGAAATGGGCCGGCTCGCCCGGCGTAATACCACCCTCTCACAGAATATCGGCGTGAAACAACGGCAGTCGTTGGTCGTTGCTGTTGTGTTTCGTCCGGTGAGTGAAAGTACCGGATGGGCATCTCTCACCCCTCCCCCCTGCCAATTCCTACTCCCTCCTCATGATCCAACTCCTTCCTCAAAGTCGGCAACGCATCCGCGATTACTTTGGTTTTGCGGGTGGGTGTCTATGGGCGGCGGTGATTGCTTTCCATTAGGTGACCCGCCTGCTCGTTTGCCTCCTTTTGACATTAAAAAAAAACCAATCAGAGTAAGGCTAAATTTTTATAAATTTGCATTTTCAATCAAGATAATTTAATTAATTTAATTTAATTGAATTCCTAAACATGGTGTTTAGTGAATTTGCATCGATGTGAGTACTGTGAACATGCCAGCTTTAGTTAACAGACCTGTACCGTAGAGGGAAACTTCCCACTGACTTTCAGTCAGATTATCCGCATAACCAACCGTACAGAATGGTACTTTATTCAGCCTTACTACGATTGAGTCAACCACAAGGCTCCACAGAAGAGGCGAGAGAACCCCTCCTTGCGGGCAACCCCTGATTGTCACCTAGCAGTTCAGAGTTGATAATTCTACCCTTTAACTTACATTCAATCCAATAACAGATCGGCTGTGGCACGCCATGGTTCTTGGCTGCAACCTTGATGGAATCAAAGGAAGTGCGATCAAATGCACCTTCAATATCAACGAATGTGCAGACGCAAATTCTTTGTTTTCCAGGGCAGATTCCGCTCGACTCACCACATGATGAAGAGCAGTTTTGTTGACTTCCCTGCCTGATATGCACATTGAAGTCCATGGAGTGGGAATCTTTTCAGTGGTCCCGCCCTGACATATCTGTCTATCTACCATCTTCCCCAGGGTCTTCTGGCAGACGTATACATTGACTCAAGTTTGTCGCTATAGCATTAATTAAGAGTTAAAATAACTATTACTTCAATTTTTTAGAAAGAAAATTATCTCCTCTCTTAAGGATTTCTAGAATACATAGCCAATTTAGTTTAGTAGTTGTGGATTCTTTATAATAGCTTGAAATAAAACCATAAATTAGTTCTAAACACGTCCTTTAATCAAATACTGTACAGACTGTATACATAGACAATATGATACAATAACAACGCGTGTCGCAGTTCGCTCGCCGAGTAAGCTCCTCCTACAACTAGCTACATATCACAGCATCGTTCGGGCGCCCGGGTCGTCGGCGCTGAGAGCGCACGCGCACGCGCACGCGCACACCACGCGCGACGCGCTACCGTCATGGCAACGTGGCGCGAGCTGCCAACGCAAAGGAATGACTTAGACGCGCCCGCCCGCGCCGCGCGCCTTTGGCACCACAAGGACCTCTACATTGTAAACGTTCGCACAAAATATATGGAGGGACTCGGAAGCTTACTGTTCACTAAAAATATTAAAACGGGCAACGGATGGCGGCGGGCGGGGCGGGGCCGGCGGCGGTACGCATCGAGTACACACATCGTCACACGCTGACTTAGCACCAGTTATGTGAGCACTTCATTGTGTTACAATTAATCCTCTACTGAAAATGGAAAGTCCCGTACAATAAAAACTTCATAGATGCGTCGGGAAGGAAGGTAAACGGGGGCGAGGCAGCCTGCGGGCGACGGCCCGGAGGACGCGAGGACCTACTCATAGGGAGACGTTTTAGAAGCACTGGTAATCGTTCGGGGAGCCTCGACCGCGGCTCCGCGCGACCGGGCAAGTTATAAATATAAAAATAAATACAATCACAATCATCGGACCCGGCGCGGAGGAGTGCGATCGCGCGCCGCCCCCTACATAGGAACGTTCGGTCGTCGCGGAGGTCGTTATTACAATTCAAAAGATTCCTACTTAAAATATAAACATTATATAAATCATACAGAGTCGTTCAGATTGCACAGACATTCTTACAGAATCGCTATTTAATAATAATAATAATCAACATTATTAAGTTGTAAATTGTAAAACAATTTATGGCATAATTCATGAATAAAAACAATAAATATGCATTGTTTCGTCGTCCTCTCGGAGAGCGATCTTCCTATTACACTAGAGGCCGCGGCGGCGGCGGCGGCGGCCTAATCGCAAGCCGTTGGCTACCTGCGCATACAAAAGTGCATGGGTTAATACACGTCGTCATTAGCGCCACGCCAGTGAGGTGCGGGTGCGTGGGGGGTGTGTGGGTGGTACCTGTTGTCGTGCGGGTGGGTGGTACCTGTTGTCGTGCGGGTGGGTGGTACCTGTTGTCGTGCGGGTGGGTGGTACCTGTTGTCGTGCGGGTGGGTGGTACCTGTTGTCGTGCGGGTGGGTGGTACCTGTTGTCGTGCGGGTGGGTGGTACCTGTTGTCGTGCGGGTGGGTGGTACCTGTTGTCGTGCGGGTGGGTGGTACCTGTTGTCGTGCGGGTGGGTGGTACCTGTTGTCGTGCGGGTGGGTGGTACCTGTTGTCGTGCGGGTGGGTGGTACCTGTTGTCGTGCGGGTGGGTGGTACCTGTTGTCGTGCGGGTGGGTGGTACCTGTTGTCGTGCGGGTGGGTGGTACCTGTTGTCGTGCGGGTGGGTGGTACCTGTTGTCGTGCGGGTGGGTGGTACCTGTTGTCGTGCGGGTGGGTGGTACCTGTTGTCGTGCGGGTGGGTGGTACCTGTTGTCGTGCGGGTGGGTGGTACCTGTTGTCGTGCGGGTGGGTGGTACCTGTTGTCGTGCGGGTGGGTGGTACCTGTTGTCGTGCGGGTGGGTGGTACCTGTTGTCGTGCGGGTGCAGCACGACGCGCTGGCCGTCGCGCGCGCGCTGGCGGGAGCCGAGCTGCGCGGTGCCGTCGCGCGTGATGAACAGCTGCAGCCCCGACGCTGCGGACGCGACACTCACCTCATTAACATAACTCATATTAACATCATTATCAATTGATATGCATCTGTTATATCTATTCATTAGAAACTTGCTTTGACGAAATGTTGAAGTGTAGCGCCTATTTTTTTTGCTAACAGTACAACGCGCATCACAAACACCGCCCCGACGACGAAATACGGCCATCATCAGCCTACACACGTCCACTGCTGGACATAGGCCCACGGAAAAATACGGCCATAGGAAATACGGTCAGCGACGTAATACATCTTAATTTAATACACAAACCGACTAAATGAACCGACTCGTTAATTATTTATTATTTGTGTAATAAATCAATCATAAACCAATAGTAACCGCTATCTCAGCAGTTTAATCGGTGATATTATGCCCATTGGCGTATCTAGAGTTATTTTCCAGGGGGGGGCTTGGCCCCTGACTGAGGTGCGATGGCCGATGAAGTCGAAACGAACGCTACGCTTAGATTGGGGTAGTGAGAAAGTTGTGAAATTTATTATTATTCTCTTTATTTAAACTAATATCTTAAGAAATTATTATTATTATAATTCGATCATCAATTTTGGGAATGTAGTTTACCTAAACATTTTTTTAATGTTTTGTGAATCGTCATTATTTCGATCGATTACCTAATATAATATTAATATCTAGTACCTGGATGACCGAGCTTTGATCGTTATTTTTTTTTTATAATGTTTCTAAAAATGAAATCTAGCTAGATCGATTTATTGCCCCGAAAAATTTCATGAAAATAGTTAGAGCAGTTTCTGAGATTAAAAAAATATATATATACATAAATATACAAGAATTGCTCGTTTAAAGGTATTAGATCTTTCTTTGTACCCTTTTTACGAAAAGAAGAGAGGAGCGGCCGAAATCTGTCAATGCCAATCCAAACTCGACCAGACCACTGGACGACCACTAGTAATATTAATTAACTAAATCACTGGGGTGGACACCAGTCCATTCTGCCCCCCCCCCCCCCCCCCCTCTCCATCTACGCCAATTATGCCCTGTCAAGGAAAACAATTAAAATTCTATTGCGTCTGTATTTACAGCAGACGACAGATTAAGTTTTAAATATTTATTTTTCATTTTTCTCTTAAGACTACAATATTACAAAAAATATATAGTATAATGGCTTATTATTATCGAGGCGAATGAAAAATTAATGGGGTATTACCTATTGGCATGTACAAAAATAACTGGGCACTGTTTAAATAATTTGGCTTTAATTATATTGGATAACCTGCAATTGTATTGGTTTTATAAAAACTAAATAACGGCTGCGACTTCATGGAAGTAATTTTTTTTCATAGGGCGATTGAAATTCTAGGTGGGGTACTAAAATAATAACATGGCGACTAATATTATCAGTGGGATAACAAATAATATATCATGGCTATTGTAAGCTTCCATCTAAAAAAACTCTTTCTGGCTCTGATTTACGAGAAGCTGTAAATATTAAAACGAATACTATAAATAAATATTAGGGAATATTATTTTTTAGTTTTGGAAATCATAATATAATGAAAACGTCGGCAGGCGCACCCGCAGGATAAAAGCGGAGCGCGGGTCGTGGCGCGGGGGGGCGAAGCGCGCCGGGTGCCCCTTTTTTCGCATAACATTTTCTGTCTTAATATCGAATAGCATAAAATGTTTTGCATAATAGTCACTTCGCATAATGGTTTTTGGCATAATAGTATTTACGCATAATGTATTCTTTGGCATGATAATATCAATTGCCTTAATTGTGTTAACCATAACTTTGTTATCCATAAATTTTAAAGTCGTAATATCTTAACGCATAAACTACAGAAGTAGTAGGTAATTATTATACCGAGATGAGCAATTAAACTAATACGATAAATCAAAGTGTGTAATGTCATTGTCATATGCATTTCGAAATTATGAATTTTAATTTTATGCGACCCAATATGGACCTTGGATTTTTTTTTATTAGACAACAGAAATACTAGCTGCCCTACTCCCGTAGGTCACGTGAAAATTGTGTTTAAGTAAAAAAAACATTTGATAATTCAGAACTTTTATTGGCTTGACCAGTTGAAACAAAAATATGACTTGGCAAATCGAAACAAAATTGGGACTTGACTAATTATTACTTTTGCATTGCATTGCTTTAAAATTTAAGGAGTTTTACTTGTGAAAAAAGGTCGTGTGACACAAGAACCCCTCTCTATCCACAATCCAATTCCAAATTTTTCTACAATTCTTACACCGTATATGCAGCCAGATTGTGGAATAAACTGCCTGCCAGCATTCGTGAGAGCCCATCAGTAGCATCTTTTAAACACAAATTGAAAGAGCACTACCTCTCTAGCTTGAGCAGTAATCAGTAACATCATATAGTTATACAGTCAGATGATAATATGTATATATTAGATAATTATATATTTATATATATATATACATATATATATGCATATGTGTATAGGTATGTATGTATATGCATTATAATTAGTTTAAGTACCTATTTATTTTATTTATTTATGTGTAAGGTATTTAATTATGTTATGGTCGACAATTGGTCCCGCAAACTTTCTTTTCCAACTACAGCTAGGGTTGGCTGGAAGAGATCTCTTTTAGAGATAAGCTCACCCTTGTATATGTTTTTTATAATGTAATTTAGACTGTAATTTTTTAATGTACAATAAAGGATTGATTATTCCAAAACTAACAACTCCGCCTTTAGAGGCAAAAATGATTCCAATAGGACAAAAAGAAAGCGTGGGCGCCCCACCAAATCGAACCCAGCCTATCTATATTTAAATTGCATGCCATTTTTTACTTTATTTGCAGCTCACATGTCTCAGCATATATTATGTTAATCAGATCTCAATCCTATTAAATATTTTAATTGAAATCTCTATTTTACAATTTATGAATGACTATTTTGTACTTTTTAGTTGCTTCCAAGTTTCCGCTCAACAATAAATTCAATAGCCAAAAAAAAACTCGATGCCAGTTTAAATTAAACTAAAGCTTTATAATGGATTTTAATGCTGCTAGTTTTTACTTAATACTGTACTCCACCATTATACTGCCAACCTATTATATTTGCTATCCACTTTAATTATTTTATAAACCTTAGATCAGATTTATTAGTCGCTGCGTTAAATACATGCCTAGTATAATAAGAAAAAAACTACTCTTCAAAAATATTGTATGGTACGTACATTCGGCGGCGTCGTCGACGGCGTGCTTGAGGTCGGTGGCGGCCAGCAGCTCGTCGATCAGCGAGTCGGGGTTCACGCGCGTGTTCTCCACGCGGCACGACGCCACGTGCTGCACACACGCACACGCGTTATAGCGGGACCACACACATTATGGGGACTTAAAACTGCCTGAATTGTACAGTTATTTTATAGCACCTAGCACCAAAAAATACATTTTGATATTGAGGTCCTGGGCAATGCTGATTTTATTGATAGAAAATCAGCATTAAATAATAATAACTCGGAAAAATAAAAGCAGGCATATTATTATTTTATTATTACTTTGTTAGAACTGTTTTTTTGTAGCCATTCACTGTCTCTATTCAACAAAAAAAGTTAATCTAATACTTTTATAATGTACTTAGGCGTAATCTAAACCATCTCAATTCCTTGTTGGTAGCAAAAATTTGATAAATGTAGGGTGGGGTGCGATTTGTGGCCAACTAACAAATAGGTAATGAAATTGTTTTTTAATATCTAACCGGAGATTAAAACATTACACACATATATTTCTTCTAAACACATGAAGCGCAGATAATTTGTAAACAAGGGAGTAGTTAGTGAGTATTTGTAGCGATGCCTGAGGTGGTCGTACCTGGGCGTCGTCGGCGGGCGGCGGCGGCGTGGGCGGCGCGGGCGGCGGCGGCGCGGGCGCAGGCGCGCGGCGGGGTCGGCGCGTGCGCTCCAGCGACCCGCCCTCCGACGCGGACGCCGTCAGCGACCCCGACGACGGGTTCCTAAGGGCACCACGACCGCGCACCATCACTTAAAAGTTACATCACGTTGCTGAGGTCAAACCACAACAATTTACAGAGTTACAACACTGAACAGCTCGAACGACCGTTATGTATTTATCTAACTCGAGCTTGCTAAATGTTTATTTAAAAAAAAATATCATCTTTATCAAATTTTTTGTAACAAATGAGTCACAATAAACAATTGCCCTTGTCGCGATTCGACGACAATACCAAATATAATTAGAACATGGTTAAGTTAAGCCCCCGATAAAGTAATCCCGACAATCCCGATACATATTTATATTATTTTCTTATGGAAAACCTATTAACATCTTAGAAAATAAAATTAGTAGATAATCTCGTAAAAGCGACCCATTTTAATATAAATGAAATTAAGCAAATGGAAATGAGCACCTGATTATGTGGCATTTCGTACTTTCACGCGCACAGGGTGGAAAAATCCTTATGGAAATTATTTCTATTTATTAAGTTAAATTATATTTAAAAAATACAAATAGTCTTTCCTGATTGAAGTAAAAAAAAGATCGCGAATCTGTTCATATTCGTTATTTTATATTTTTATAAACAGATAAAACAATTTTTTTGTAGTTTTTTTAGAATAAAATAGAATAGAAACACTTTAATTGTAACTAATACATCACACACACAACCAAAATAAAAAATATATTACAAATATCAATAATAATAACAAATAGAAATTCCACCCCGTGTCCTGTAACTTCCACTCATACGAACGCTAACTGGAGCTCCACTCAGTGTTTCATTAAAACATCAGAAAGCGATGATCCACTCCACAGCGCGCGAGGCAACCGAGGCAAGCAGCAGGCAGCATGTGCGAAGGGTCAACTGTCCACATTAAGCATCATACCAACCGCATGCAACGCTATTACATAAAGCCATGCTTAAAAAGCATTTCCGTCCGCTTAGATAGACATAAAGTGCATGCTTAGTAATAAACATTACCATTTCTAATTAAAACTACACATTTTTTATTATAAAAATAAACAGTTACATCAATCAAAACGTATTTACATTTTTATTCTTACATTTAAAAATTATACTTTAACAATAAAAGCGATAAAATAACTATACTAAATAATAAATTTCACTCAAAATCGTAAGAATGTGTCAACAAAGTAGGTACTCGTGCTTCAGGATTGTCTTTACAAGTTCATATAACATGTATGAGTATGTATACTACGTCCAATCCTTCACGCGAGCTGTTGACCACCCTCACGGGCAGGCGCGACGCGGCCCGCGGACACCGACGACACAACATCTACGGCCGCCGCCGCCGGCGCACTGCAACGCAACTCGCTTCACTGTATTTATATTTCCTGCCCAGCCCTAGGTCGACCGGTAGATAATAAGTCCGACTTTTGTACTTTATTTTATTGTGCAATAGAGATTAAATAAATAAAAATAAATAGATTTATTTAGTATTTTCTTTCGTTCGCATTCGTTTTTATAATTATTTACTATCAATGAACCACGTCGGAGCATTACGCATTTTTGCAAGCATAACTTCGTAAGAACTCGTACTGAGTAAGTTTATAGTAACACGAGACCGGTTCAAACAAAGATTAGTTCTCATAGAGCCCGATAGATGGCGGTGTCGAGCTTGCGCTCTACGCGTACGCTCTGATCGCTATGGCTTCTGAAACCGATACAAAGGAACAGTGTGAATAGAGACGTGTGCAGTGCGCGGTTGGCGGCGCGGACGGCGCGGGTACTGACAGGGCGCTGGCGGCGTGGGCGGCGTGGGCGGCGTGCGCGGCGTGCGCGGCGTGCGCGGCGTGCGCGGCGTGCGCGGCGTGGACGGCGTGCGCGGCGGCGGCGCGGCGTGGCAGCGAGGCGTCGCGGCGTGCAGGCGGCGCGCACTCGCGGCACGCCGGCGTGTGCCTGCCACACACAGACACAACCCCACTGCCCAACTTTATTCTCATCTCCTGATACCGACCTACCTAGCTAATAGTATCGTTTAAAAATATATATATAGGTATTTTATCTCCATAAACGTCGCTTCTTCGTTTTAGAAATTATGTATTCAACTGCATACATAACTGTTCCCTAGAAAAAAGATAGAATAATATGACAAAAATATATTTTATTTCATACGAAATCGGGCGCCGAATCGCTTTATTGAGGATTGTTAGAAACGTTGTTTAGTACATTACAGCGTATCGAAGACCGATAAAGAAGCTCACTTATTTTATTTATTATATGTAATACTTACTGCGTTTTTTCGAGGACGAATGAAATGCTAAGTTGAACATTATTACACTCTTCATATAAAATTACTAAAGAGAACCGTTACCAAAAAGAACAGCATCAGGATACAAACAATACATTTTGACCTCGTAATTTCCTGTAAGTATTTAACATTTTCACATCTCACAACCGACAATGTTTTATCTACTTATATAACTAGTTTTATTTTTATATAATACTCTAATGCACATAACGGCACGATTAAATGTAAATAAATAAATTTTGAATTATATAAAACTTAATAAAGAATCGTGTCTCGTATTATTATACACATTTTTATCAAAACAATATTATAGTAAATAAACGCAATCGAGCTCTTACACTAAACTCATAGCCAACCCAGTACCGTTAGTACGTCACCCGCACCATGCAAAGGAACAGAACGAAGGAGAAACCAAAACTAAACAGAGGAAGAATAAAACAGAGGAAGGACATAGAACAGAGACAGAACACGGACCGCTCCACACCACCCCGCCCGGCACCCGCTCCGCTGCCCCGCACCCGCGCCCGCGCACGCGCACGCGCACACAACCGGAGGCTCAATAGTAATATGCTGGTTTGAATGGATCATTCACACGTCATTTCAACAAAAGTTTTCCGATATAGCTTCGCAGACAAAGCAACTTTCATTGCAGAAACTATCAACTTAGTTGAAGAATCAATTAACTTTTAAGTTTTCGTCAAAAAAGCCCACTACATTTATACGTTTTTTTCGTTTGTCGCAAATATAAGTAAACTTTTCAATGTTTGCCAATTTGGAAAACCAGTAACTAGCACATGGTCGATAGTAGCGGTTGTAGCAATTTGAAACTGATTTTATCATCGAGTGCAGGAACTGAAAACTGTTGACGATCATCGAAACTCGCAACCAGAGTTGCTATGTCTAGGTTGTGGTTGCGGTTGGTGTCGTGCGCGGGCGCAGGTCGCGGCGCGGCGGCGCGGCGCACTGACCTGGCGTCGCAGTAGCTGTGGCGCGCGGGCGTGGAGGTGGCGGCGGGGGCGGGCGCGGCCATGCGCAGGCGCACGTCCTCGGCGGAGGGCAGGCAGTACAGCTCGTCCTCCACGCAGCCCGCCAGCCGGCCGGCCGCGCCCAGCGAGTTCTTGCGGTGCGCCAGCGGCGTCAGGAACGGGAAGTTGAGGAACAGCTCCTCGCGCCGGCTGCGCTCCAGCAGCGCGGGGATGGTGGTGAGCGAGCGCTGCTTAGTGATGAGGCGCTCGGCGGAGGCGGGCGTGGCTTCCGGCGTGCGGTACTCCTCGCTGGCGGGCGACCACGCCTCGTGCTTGGGGATCAAGTCGGGCGCCGGCGCCAGCGTGCTGTCCGCGGTCAGGTACAGGTCGGACGACTCGTTCACGATCGTCTTCTCCATGAGCAGCTTGGTCAGCCGACGGTTCTGCGCCGGCGCGTACAGGGCGGTCGTGGTCGTCGTCGTGCGCTCTATGCGGACGCTACTCAACGGCGGGATAGACAAAACCGAAAACTTAAAACAAATCATAAACGGGCCGCAGCCGCGAAGCGAACAAAAATTAAAATAAACGGGAGAGTTAGTGACGTGCGTGGTACAGGTGTTAGCGCGAGTGCTCGTGCCCGGCCGCCGGGGCTCCGTTTCCGCCTGCATTCCCCGCATCCATAATATTTACAACACTGTACAGTATATCACAAGTAACCCTGGTATCCGTAGGACGACAAAATATGATGCCGAACACCGACGACCCTACAATGAAAAGTGCGCGGTGCGGGCCTTCGCCTCAGGGCAGTCTACTGTTTAATGGGACCGTGCGCTTCTGTTTACTGTGTATTTGGAAACGTAAATACGTGCACTTGCACTTGACATTGTGAGTCTCTCGATGAGTACAAACCGCATGACAAGCAATCACGGCGGCGGAGCTCACCTGTGGTGGTGGCGCGGGTCGCGGCCGTCGGGGGCGTCGCCCTCGGAGCTCTGCCGCGAGTGCACCGACGCACCCGACGCCGAGCTGCCGTAGCCTGACGCCTGCGAAACGTGATACATCTTACTGAGGCTTCACAGTCTCTGGACCAACAATAGTAGATCGCTTTCGAACAATGTCGCTCCTCCCGGGCTGGGCCGGTGGCGGTACCTTGCTGCTCATGTCGCCGGAGGTGTTGGAGGAG
Source organism: Eudonia lacustrata (assembly GCA_947562085.1). Taxonomy (NCBI): domain Eukaryota; kingdom Metazoa; phylum Arthropoda; class Insecta; order Lepidoptera; family Crambidae; genus Eudonia; species Eudonia lacustrata. The sequence continues at coordinate 777,218 of OX387341.1, forward strand.
TTGCGCGAGTGCGTGTGCTGTAGGCACGCCGCGCATGCCGCGCCGCCTGCGCCGCCGGCGCCTGCGCAATTATCAAACAATAAAATAAAACGATAAGAAAAAAATATTCGTAAAAAAGGTACTTTATTCTAAATTCTGAAGACAACTAGGTATAGTCAACAATGAAATTACTTTACCACCTTAGAAGTGAATTTTGTTTGCATTTAACAAAACAACAAGTTCTATTTTTGTATAAAAGACCAAGTGACATACGTTGTCATTATTGACAATGAGCCTTAGGGAAATTATTGCTAAGGAAGTTTTTGTCAAAAGTGATAAAGCAATTTTATGGTCGACTATACTTATAGTACTATTTTAGAACAATGATAGCAAAAACCGTACCACTGTGGAAGAAAGAAAGTACGATTACCTATCTGATCGGCGTGGGCGGCGTGCGAGGAGAGGGCGGCGAGCGCGGCCAGGGCGGGCGGCTCGTCGGCGTCGGCCGGCGGCTCGCACGGCGGCAGCGACACCGGCGGCTGCGCGTGCGCGCCCTCCACTGTTGACAAACACGCCTCGAAATTAACAAATGAACAAATATTTAATTTTCAGTAACATACATTTTTTTTTACTGAATATGCAATATTTGTTCTACATTTTTATTGTACTTACTGAAAACATTGACAAAGCAATTTTTTATGTCCACGATGATACTCAGAGAGTATTTCGTAGTTTCAATATCTACTTCGAAAAGAATAGAATTACGGATCCGACTGTTTGACTTTGGGGTACCAAGCAATAAGACATAAGCACCTATATTAACTCAGTGATCCGTAGTTTCGACATGTGTGTTGTTTGCGTGTTATGGTGATATTCGACTTTATTTAAAGTTACATTGCATAACATATAAGTGTTAACGTTAATCAATGTAAACGTATGCAAGAAATTAGTCAAACAATTTAACAGACTATTTGAAAAAGCTTCTGGAAAGATGGTTTTATTTTTATACAAATATAATATTTTGAAAAAAAAAAAAAACATTTCACTTCTTCGTCTTTTTTTATATTGTAATTTGTTCGCGAAAATATTTGCGTTAAATTATATGTAAATAATCACAAATATAATATACCAGCGGCCGCTCGCGGTATTACCCGCGTGTTTCCCGTTCCCGTGGGAATATCGGGATAAAAAGTATCCTATGTTGTACAAGCCATTTAAATATTTCTACTAACTTGCACTCTGCGTTGATGCATTGCGTTATTGCTCAATAATGACCTACTTTTATGTAAATGCATTTGTTCACGGTGTTTGACAGTGTATTAAAGACATTCGACCTCTACTGACGTATTTTAATTGCATCTACGTAGAACGTCCCGTGACAATTGACATAATATTCCTGACATCAGTACGGGTTCATAAGGGCTCGTACATATGTGTTAATCCAGGTTATAAACTATCTGTATGCCGAATTTCATCCAAATCCATTCAGTAGTTTTTACGTGAAAGAGTAACAAATATCTATTAGTAGGATAGATACAAATAAAACATATTTTTGTTATAAAATCATCAACTTTAGTAAAAAAGTTGGGGTAACAATAAGCGTATAAAGAGCATGAATATAAGCGTTTTTGTAAATGGCAAGTACCGTAATTGTTCTTCTTGGTGAGCGAGCCGAAGCCGGAGCTGGCGGTGGAGGAGGCGGCGTCGTCGTCGGGCGGCGCGCTGTCGGAGCCGCTGTCGCCGCCCGCCGCCGCCGCCTCCGCCGCCTCCTGCTTGCGCTCGGGCCTGCACCAAACACACCCAATCATAATAGGCGCCAGTGTTGATACACTTGCACGGTTGGACACAGCCATCATAGCATACTTGAAGGAGCACCTGATCCCATATGTCAGAAAGTAAGGGTTAAAATGCGCTAGTGGAAATTTAGTTTTAACACTTTTACAAACATTCAGTGTCTTATTCGAACCCTACCATCGACTACAAGTTAAAGTAGGTAGGTTTCAGTCACGCTGAAACTAAAATATCCACGAACGCAAACGAACTCGCTGGAGCAACTACGAGAACACTAAGATAACTCATTGTTATTGTTATGCTGAACGTTTATTTTTGGAAACACCTAATCGTAGGACGTTTGTCTTTTCTTTGATAAAGACAAATGACCAGTTCGTCATACTATGTCAATGCCCAATGAGTCACGTCGCTTGAAGGCGCGCGTAGGATTTCAATGACATCCCAGATCTGCCACGCTCAAACGCACTGCTGACGCGACGATGATGACATACGTGGGAATATCAGGTTTAAGCATAATATTTGCGATTTCTGTGACCAACCCTGAAATCCTGGATTTCCCTCAGTCCCTCTTTTTACCGCCTTTGTGGTGAAGTGGTTAAGACCACCGGTTTAGACCCAGAGATGCTGGGTTCGATTCCCAGCGGGGAGTACATCTTTGTGTCTCGGTTTGGTTGGTAGAAGGGATTGTTTGTCCGCCTGGCTAGCTACCACCATATTATCTAAATATGTCGCCATAACATCAATGTTTGTAGCATTGTTGTGTTTCGGCAGCTAGAGATAAGATAGCCAGTGCCTCATTACTTAGTTGAGGATCCCGGGTGAAGTGCGCTTCCATCATTGGCCTTATCTTCACTTAACATCAGGTCACAGAATACATAGTACAAGATCAGGTGAGATCAAGGCACTATGTGCTTACCCGTCAAATATAAAAAGAAAGTCCATAAGAAAATTAAGAAGCGATTAAAATAACAGCGTACTGTGTGGTCCTCTTACTATTCAATAATAGCTTAGCACAATATTATACCAACATAAATTATTGATATTAACAAAGCGCAAGCATACCTCTTGCAGGAGATCTCCTACGTCGGGTCATGAGGCCAGTAGGTATAAAAATGGAGGGTACTCACACTTTGAAGAGCGGGTCCCCGGAGATCATGTTCATCTTGATGCGCAGCCGCAGCACGGAGTTGTCCTGCCGCCGGCGCAGGTCGTAGCCCTCGAGCAGGCAGCGGCGCGTGGCTTCGCCCGCGCCCGCCAACTCCGCCAGGTTTACGTCGCAGAAGCCCAGCTTCTGGTACGATCGACCGCCTGCAAACATAACAATCACATGTTAACTCACAACTTTTATTGAGGCGACTGCTTGGTTTAAATGACAAGACGAGTGTGCAAAAAGAGATGTGATATCTTGGATGAGTAAGAGGCAATTTGCCGGGTGGTACTAGATGGCGACCACCATAATACCTACTTCTGCCGGCAAGCAGAATTGTTGGGTTCTGGTTTGATGGGTAATAGACCTAATAAAGTTACAGGGCATGCATGCATAGCATAGGCATAGAAACTAAAGCTTCAGGGTCAGTTACGCGCGCGTGATTGGTGTACTTGGCGTTGCAAAGGTAATAAAATATAAAATAAAAAATATGTTTATTTTTCCATCACAAAAATAGGTACATTAGACTAGTCTAACATATCAAAAGTCTTAGGACTTATTAACTAAAAATTAACATAGTATCCTATATTTGTGAGAGACTAGTGCCTGATAAAGGTTTCATAAAAAAGGAAACCTGGGCTACAGGTCGCCAGGCCCTCCCTGCAAATAGTAACTATTTATTTTATCTTAGTAAAGTTTTAACAAATTATGAACAAAAGGAAAAACAGAAAGGAACAAATGAGAAACAGATAACCTATGTGAGTATGTGTTTGCGAGTGTTCGTATAATGGATGTTTGCAAATAAATATGTATATAATATATATATAAGTGTGTATGTGTGTAGGTGTGTGTAGGTGTGTAGGTGTGTGGGTGTGTGGGTGTGTGGGTGTGTGGGTGTGTGGGTGTGTGGGTGTGTGGGTGTGTGGGTGTGTGGGTGTGAGGGTGTGAGGGTGTGAGGTTATGTTAGCGTGTGCGTGACGGTATGAGGGTGTGTGAGGGTGTGTGAGGGTGTGTGAGGGTGTGTGAGGGTGTGTGTGTGTGAGGGTGTGTGAGGGTGTGTGTGTGTGTGTGTGTGTGTGTATGCATGTGTAAGTAAGTGAGCAACTATGTTAATGGAGAAGAGGCGGCTCAAAGGAAAGATAGGATAGGGAAATAGGTTAATCTAGCCTCAAAACTATCTCAGAGGACAGAGCAAGTCCTCTGTGGTCTCGTAGTCAAGTGACATAAAAAATTTTGAAACAGAGGACTTGCAGGCTGTTTTTCGAAGGGGGTAGATATTGAGGGCAACATTCATCCTGTTATAGAGAAAGGGACCGAGGAAATGGAAAAACCTTTGCGCGAAGGAAGTTTTTTGGGCAGATTCGACACAGACTTTAGTTTTCCGACGTTTATCCCTAAATAATTTGGGGTCATAGGGAACCTGTGAGTGCTTCCTGAGTACGGTCTTCAGTATGAAGGTTTGTCTAACTGTAAGTACTTTCCAGTCCCTATACAGGTCGACAGACCTGCAGCAACTTTTAGAAGAGTGCGTTGAGTCCTCTCCACCGGCAAAATGTGTGTTTTAGCAGAGCCACCCCAAACGGTGATGCAGTATTCTAAAAGCGAGTGGCACAGCGCGTAATACACCATCTTAATGGTTTTTCGGTCAGCAGCATATTTCAAAGTTCGAAATATGTAAATTAGCTTTCGGACCCTAGTTGCCAGAAGCTCAAGGTGAGGTTTGAAAGAGAGCGTCTGATCCATCAAGACTCCGAGGTATTTGATGCAGTCAGGACGCTCCAATGAAGGGCAAGAGCAAGGGAACGTACAGGGCGGGCCACTGCACCCGTGAGCTATGATGTTATGATCAGATGATGGGAGGTTACTTGACCTGAGTGAGAAAGTTACATATTTCGTCTTTGAGACATTCAAAGTGAGGACGTTGCATTTTAGCCATTTCATCACTGAGTCAAAACCTCCCTGAGCAAGTTGGAAAACATTAGCCCAAGAGTCACCGCAAAACGAGAGCGCAGTATCGTCGGCGTAGGTAAAGTCTTTACCCCCACAAAGTTTCAGCTGACACAGGTCGTTGATATGTATAAGAAATAATGTAGGGCCTAAAATACTGCCCTGCGGGACCCCGTATGTGATGTGCGCCTCTTCACTAATCCATTGCTCTATTTTCACCTTGTGGACCCTACCGTAAAGGTAGTCCTTAAAAAGCTGGAGAGGGAGGCCTCTTATTCCGTACTTTTCCAACTTGTGTAGATGGCGAGAGATTGGAACCGTATCAAAGGCCTTCGCCAGATCGAGGAAAAGCACCAGGCACTTTCTCTTTTTATCTAAAGCTGGGACAATGGAATGCACAAGATCGTGAACAGCATCGTTAGTCGATATTCCTCTACGAAAGCCGTACTGAGATGGTGAAACAATATTGTTAGACTCAAGGAAGTGTGTCAGTCTCATATTTATTATGCGCTCAAGAACTTTAGAAAGAGTTGGTAGTATGGATATTGGCCTAAAGTTGTCAACTAGATCCTTATCTGCACCCTTGTAGACCGGTTTAATTTGTCCTATTTTAAAGGCTGACGGAAACACTCCATTAGAGATCGCAAGATTGCATATATGTGTGATCAGGGGAACCAGGAACTGAGCGTATCGTTTCAGGACCTTGCGGTCGGCAAGTCGGCACCAACAGCACAGTTGTCTCTGAGACCAATCACAATATGCATCACCTCGGACTCATCAGTAGGAGACATCACGAAGGAGTTAACGGGGGTAGCTGTTTTGTGGTTGTTACAGTAGCAGCATTATTAGGGTCATTACAAGGGCTAATTTTCTCGGCCAAGTTTCTCTCGGCAAAGGTCCAAGTGCTCCAGAGACCGCTTCCCAACGGGTATGAGAAGCCGTACGTTCCTTTGCCAGCTCATAAGATAAAAAGGCGAGAGAATAATGTGGTACCTTTGCTTTTATTTCTTGTCCATGGGTAAAACGGATCGCTCGGTAAAAGCTTGTCCAAGTCGTATTTCTTGTATATTACCTACGAGTTCTAAATACAGTGTCAGGCCGGTGCAAACAGCGCCGTAGGCGAAGGCAACGACCGAACCGAATATACTCAGCCATTAACCAGCTCGGAGCGACGGCCGCCATGCCCCGGCACGACTTTTAACGACTTCGGCGAACAACTTCGAAGGAACGTAGGTAGGTACTTCAGCAAAACTCTCGATACTTCGCAACATGAATGAACTAAGCGTACACCATTCACGCTCTAATAAAAACACAATGGCGTGCTCGCACCAAAGTTTACTCAGCAAACAACCAAGATAGTGTGCGCTGCGATAATTTATTTCTTCTTTTATTTACGAGTAATTTTATTTGTGGCAGTCACAATCGAGTGTAGTCAGGGTGCCTAGCGTGAGTTTTGTTCACTATCCGTATTAATTCGATTACGTTTACGAAAACCAAAATAAGTATAGCAGCTCCTCCTGGCGACATGCGAGAACAGTTAAAACTTTGCCATACAAACTCTCGTTTTCGTTAACGTGGTCGAATGGCGAATGAAGCTCGCACTTGGCGCTGAAGAACGGATGACTAAAGGTTATCCGAGAATTGTAAATTTCTCACAAAGTTGGATAGTATGAAGAATGCAATCAATTTTTACTTGTTTGTCTAACTAAATACATCTATGTATGTATTTAGGTATTATACTTTGACAGAAGATTTATTTTTACTCATGTCCACGTTTGGTTTCGAGCTTTCGAGGTCAACATTGTGAAAAGAGCTTAGGTACTTTAGTTCCATGTCTTAATAATTTTGCTAGCAATTGGCAAGCACCTTCATATTCTAAAATAGTTTTGAAAAAGTACTATAGTGTTCAGCTGCCTCCGTTGCTAATGGGTGTAATGTAATGTAAGGTATTCCGTGGTGGTACTGACCCTTGCACTCCTTGCGCACGGAGACGCGCATGAGCGCGGGCTCGAGCACGCCGGTGTTCGCGTTGGCGCACATCTTGCACACGAACGAAAACTGCGCGTTCCACCGCACCGCGTGGTTGCGCACCTCCTCCCTGCGGACAAACGACATCGTCAGCACTTCACTTGATAGGAACACACAATAGCACCCTTATCTATTGATAAGAAGTGTTAATCTAAATGTCTTTTACCATGATCCTGATTTGATTTGTATTCATATCATTCACGAAAATGTAGAAGCTTACTCGACTTCAATATGGGACTAAAGAGGTAAAACATGTCGCGGTAATTAAATATTCATCTTTACAAATCTCTAATACGGCTACAGTAGATTAGAGTAAGTAGGGTATATAACGGATAGTAACATTTTCATCATCATCATCAGCTCATTTTTATGTCCTCAGCCAGACCCCACTGCTGGAGCACGAGCCTTCCCTATGGATGGATAGAGAGAACGGGCCATAAACCACCTCGCGGGCCCAGTGCGGGTTGGTGGTTGTTAACGACTGCTAGTGCAGCCGGGACCTACAGCTTTACATGCCTTCCGAAGCACGGAGGAGCTCGAGATGATACATTTTTGGTCACCCATCCGATGACCGGCCTTTGCGAAAGTTGCATAACCTCAGCACTCGCCGACCGGGCGCGTTAACCACTGCGCCATCGAGCTCCTCACAAAGTACCATTACCACCACTAGTACAATTTACTAGCTGGGATTACTAGTATGTGTATTTCTTATTAGTGTTATTAAGTGGGATCATAAATTGAATGTAGGTATATATAAAAAAACACTGTGGTTAGGGAAAATCCAGTGCGAAGCTGCAAACACAATAACGAATGGCCACGTCCGGGCGTCATCTGCAGCTGTGCAAATGTTGAACCGCGGACGCCGGGCGCGGGCCGCGGCGCCACTGCACTGCGCATTATTTTATACACTAGCTAGTGCTATTAGTAACAGACATTGTTTAAGAATGGTGCCTCGCCACTCTTAATCTCTGGAAATCTATTTCGTTACAAACAATCATCAAGAACATCACCACAGAAGGGATACGATACCCCTAAAAGTAACTAAAACTTCCTTTTTTCCTTTTTAGACTAAATACTTTTTACTATCATGTCATCATGGTCTGCTTTGAAATATCTTATTATCACGTTATTATAAAGACGGTTATCTTTACTTTTGTTCTTTAAGAGTAAATGATATTTTACACAATCTAAAAAAATAACATAAAAAAATCTTGTAAAATAGCTTAGAACCCTGCCCAGCCTGGGCAGCTCAACCGTTTAAATGACTGAGCGCTTCAATTCCTCCACGCAGCAAGGCCGATACTACCAGTTTCTCTTGCTTTTATATATTTAAATTTTTTACTGTAACCAGATTCAACATTTGCAAAATTCCCTAATACGGTTCAGGCTCCTCCTACGTGAGTCAAGCTTACAATTATAACATCTGCCAGGACTACCAGCTTAACGCGCCTCGCGCGGCACAGAAAGATGGGGATGGGTGAAGAAAGCCTTGACACCACTTTAATCAATCACCACGTTAACAAAAAAGACAATTAAGGTTGTTTAGTGTTAACGATTGCTCGTTACTTAATTAGACTAATTGTTACACTATCGACATAGTGAGTAAACAGTTTATAAATTAAGCTAGGTATGTAAGACATTGATTTCCTCAATATTCAATTATGTTATTTATTATAAAAGCTTTTTAATGGCAATAAATGTTTAATTAAGTTCGAAGTCATTAATTATTTTTCTGTAATTGAGTGACAGTTCACATCACTTTGTTTTATATAGGGCGACCTAATCGAAGTGAATTTAAATAATGGGCGCTTCGCTTGTCCCATATTCCGCAGCTCCGCAGCTCCGCAGCCGCGCCGGTCGCGTGCCGGACGCGGGCCGGAGGCACGCGCTTCCGGGCCGTAACGAGGCTCAGCAACGACGCCGGCCTCCCTGGTCAACGATCTTGCGGCCTGCTTTGTCGCGCTTTATGGAACAACCATTAATTTTCATTAGACACATCGCTTGATGACAATCACCTTCGAAAAGTAAAATTTACAAAAGTAGTTTTTTTTTTACCTATACCTTACACCTATACTCTATCTATACCTATGCCATGATAGCATAGTTGGTATTGCAGCTGACCCGGCATGTCATAGGGTGCTGGTTCGAATACCGCTCGTAGAATTTTTCAACGGCACTTTGTCTTTTTCAAATTGTAATTTGTGCGCAACGAAAGCGTAAAATTATCAAAATATCAAATCAAATAATTTATTTTGCACACTGTTACACAGAGAAGGGTTACAAAAATAAAAAGAAGCATAAGAATATTATGATGAGCAGTGAAACAGTGGCAAAAAAGTCTCCGGCTCAGCATGTGTCACAGCATTAGCAAAGCCATCGCCATAACGCTGATTTTCAGACGGAGGCCGATATATTATATATAACCATAACCTATACCTTGATAAGTAGTTAGTTTCACCTCAAACGCCAAGGTACTTGAGAAAGCCAACTGCAGAAGAGAGCTGATGTCTACAGTCATGAGACGCAAGGTCGCCTTTTTCGGACACATGCAGAGGATTCATATACGAGTTCCCACGGCTAATCCTCGAAGGCAAAATTCCGGGAAAGAGAGCTCCGGGACGTCCGCGACGCAAATGGCTGGACGATATCAAAAAGTGGACTGGACTTAGTTATCGCCAATTAAAACAATCTGTATGGGATCGCAGTACATTTTGTATACCGATCTCCAAACTTCAGTATGAAGATGGCACTCAATGATGATGATACCTTGATATTGCTCTCGTTAATGCTATCTAATCCAACCTGGCGTATTTTTCCATAACTTATTATTAGTAATCATTTATTACGCATTTAGGCATGTCTAGTTTTACAACACTACCAACACCCGATACAATTCACATGATCGCCAATTAAAGATCAGTTAAGATGAAAAGAGAAACAGAATAAGTATAGAGAGAGAATAATTATAATGTGATGCGAAAATTCAAGAGGTGCGGCCGGACCTGTACAGGTCCCGCCTGTACCGGCCGGACCTGTACAGGTCCCGCCTGTACCGAATTTTTTCATCTCAATTTCTAAGTGAATTTATTTATTCTAAAATTATTAAAACCATAAATTGAAAAATGTATCTGTAAATATTTTCCGATAAATCCAGTCCAACTGTGATTCGAAAAACTGATATCGCGTAACAAACAAAAACATAAAAAACATTCAGTCGAGTTGAGAACCTCCTCCTTTTTTGAAGTCAGTAAATACGACTGACGCCTCATTATATTTTGAGTGAATTGTTTTGTTACTTTAACTCTATTGCCATTTTTATCAAACACTAGCCGACCCGGCGGACTTTGTACCACTTTGACAGTTTCTATGACAACAAAACAAACAACTCGTAGGAACATTTTGTATTGGAAAATTAAACTGTCGTGTTTAGTATTTTCCGTTACTTATCATTTATGTTTCTCACCGTTTAAACCTTTCCTGAACTTCCACAAATATTTCAAAATCAAAATTAGCCCAATCGGTCCAGCCATTCTCGAGTTTCGAAACAAACGAACAGCAATTGATAAGATATAGATAGATATAGATATTGTCACCCTTAATTTATTTGTGCAAATATTTATTACATTGAAATACCTATAAGGTTCAAGTGTTGTGCTGTGTGGCGTGAATCAAAGGTTTCTTCATTGTACCATGCTTAACTAAGGTTGGCTAACTAACTCGGTAAGGTAACTACAAAGATATAGACTGTTTGCAAGCGACGGTATTAACTAGTCACAGATTAAGTTATAGAAAGTTAGTTACTACTTGCTACGCAGTGATTAACTAAATTAATTAAAAAAAATACTATGAATAAGGTTGATTGATCACTGGTCTCTTTGCATTGGTTGGAAATTGTATTCAATGATTGCATAAGTTGACGTGTATAGTGTAAAAACCCTTGCAGATAAGCTACATGCCGTGCTGGTCACATTCCCAGTCATAGTCACAGTCGTTTATTCCACAAACATTTAACATCACACAAACAACCTAATAAATAATACGCGAATAGGTAGGTAGGTATACTCGTATATATTATATACATATTTTAAGGGTCCTACAATCATGAACATCGAAAGTAAGAGGAACGTTTTTACAATCGGACCCATAACCTGTTATCGAAACACAACTTTGGATGCAATCCGGTGTTCCAATAAGAGACATCAATTATGAATAAGTATGTAACAATTAATCTTGACAAATTATAACAATATTAATAATAACAAATGTATTATGTCGTACCAGTGTAGTAAGATCACAGAATACATAATAGATGCCAGTGGCTGGCTACCCGGCGGGCGTCCTTCTGGATCTTGAGCCGCGTAATGCTCCACGGAAGCTCTTTCTAACTTCATATCAGTCGAAGCGCCGCCGCCCGCCACATATTGGTCAGTCACTGCTGGATGATGTATGACATATTTGTTTCTTTGATAATTTGATAGCGTATTTACTATAATTATTCCTTCGTGCTTTAAAGCACTAACTTGCGATCCAACATAAGTAAGACGGCCAGCCAAACGGCGCCGGCGCTGGGTTCACCTGTGCGTTTATTGCAGCACGCGGACGCGGCGGACGGCCCGTCACGGTCACGCGGCTGCGCGTAATGCGGCCCTTACTTAGCAAGCAACGCCTTGGCAATTTTACTAACAAACCAAAAAAAACAATATTTCATCAACTAAAGGTATAGAATAATGAGCACTTTAATTCGGTTAATTCTACAATAAACTGGTCTATGACAAGTGATCGTCTTTAAGCTTTATGATTGTTTTAAGGCACAACATAAAACACTAAGCATACGGATCTAGTCCAAGTACGAATACCTTTGTATATTGTATGCGGTTTATGTCTCTTATCGTATCATTAAATAACCACACACAAGGTAGTAAAGATATAGTAATAAGAAAGTGATCATGCATGAATGGCTGGACTCTCAACATTGTCCGATAAAGTCATTATTTACATGACTATCATTTTATTCAGGCTATAATTACAAATCTCGCATAAACTATAAAAAAACTTTAAATAATACTTTTATAGAACACGCCATGAGTCTTCCTATCTTTGCTTTTGGTGTGCTATGTCTCAAAGGCTTCGTCATGGGGGCTCCCTTCTCCCTACAGCTCGACACGCATGCGCCCGCGCGGACTGTGCCCACACGCGGTGAGCGGGGGCTCACCGGCCGTGACGGAGGAGGGTCTGCTGCAGGTGCCAACTTCTACCTTTTGAAACATCCAAAACACATCTGCAAATACACTGACCGTAAGGTTCATTTCTCACTGTTTTAAATACGCATCAAACGATTATATCAAATAAATTTACAAATCATAAAGTCAAATTGACTATGTACGTACACTATTGTTATCATCATCGATTTTATACTAAAATAAATTACGTTCAAATATATTTAAAAGTTTACCATATATTTATACCCTAGTTAGGTATATTTCACCGCCAAAATTAATAATGGTTCATTATCGCCCTATATGGTTAATTAACACAGACCAAAATTGTTCATAGTAGGTAAAACATAATAATTAAAAAATATTTTACATTACTCTTCTGATAATTCTCTTCTCTCTCTTCTCTCTTCTGATTATCTAGTTACTCTTCTGATTATGTAGTTTTTCCTCTTTTAAAATTAACACAAACTCTCCACATTTGCATGCCGTGGCGGTCAATAATAGAAGGCTGTACTCAGCATGTAAGATGTTATTGTATGTTACATAGTTTTTTGTGTTAGTACAAGTTTTCGCTGACTGTCCTTAATAAATAAATAAATTAAATAAATAAATAAATAACTCTCATTCACAAATTGTGCAGAAATACTAAAAAAAAAAAAAATAGAAAATAATAGAAAAATAGAAATACTATACTGTGTAGGTATACTAATTCATTTGTGGTGTGATGATGATGAATGAAAACACAATATTACAATACAATCGTGACATATAAATTATCAAATCAAAAAAATATATTTATCTACACTAATGTTGTAACATTCTACTTATGTTTCCAATACTTGACTTATAATTACTACTGTTATAGCGCAGACAACAAAACACTCAATTTAAGCAATGACCACATTCAAATATCAAAAAAGCTCCTACAGGCTCCGCAAGGCATGTTAAGCCCGCAGTTAATCCAGCAGCCATACTAGAGAGGCTGATATAATAGTATAATCTAATATCTTTGCAATTTCATAGTAAATATGATCTCCTCTTTCAATAATAAAAACTCACCTTTCAGCAATGCAATGACAAAGTGTGGCATAGCTGTGTTGTATTTTAAACGTTCAGCCTCAGGATGAGAGAAGTTTGTTTATTGTTGATTGATTACAAGTCTTTCAGTATAAATCTTTTACGTTGGAGTCCTGGTCACCCGATCCGATCCGAACCCTTCGGATAATCTTGTAGGGCACGGCGACACGCAGTAGTGCGTGATGCCGTTTCCCTCTAGAAAACCTCCGAAAGTGATTCGTTTCACACGGCTTGAGGAACCCTTTAAGTTTCTCGCCGCCCCCAAACAAGCCCAGTGAAGCTGAAATGCCGTGAGGCAATCAGCAATCTTTCTCCAAAAAAAAATGTCCGGGTATGACCCGAGTAATTACTCGTATAATATGTCTCCGTGACTTTACTGGATACAATAGTAGCGCAGTTCGTTAGCAACGTGGTGAGCCGATTAGCGCACTAATTCCCCGCGAAGGTCCGTGGCCCGCCGCCGCCGCCGGCTCATTATGCACGTGACGCTTACACGCGTGGCTAAAGTGCCTTATATTTGGTAGCAAACAATAGCCAGTGAGTACCAAAAGAATTGAGTTAAACTAAGACTATATTATGTATGATAATAAGTACCTAAGTGACTTAACAAAAAATATACGAAACCGGACTCTAATAAGACGTAATTATAATAACATGGTGTTATAAGAAAACAACAGCTACTATCGGCCAAAAAATCGACTAAAAGGATTCTTTTGTAATGAGTGCAACGAAATTGACGCTTTTGTGCGGTCGGCCGCGTGTTTACAAACACGGCAACATTTCCGGGGAAATGTTTAGCGGCGGCACTTCCTCGCGATTGTTACGGGCAGCCCGCGCCGCCCGCCGCGCGTTGTGTGGTGGCGATGGCGGGCGTTGTGATTGTGATTGCGTGTGACGCACCCAGCCACCACACAGTAAGGAGACTTCAAAGGGTAAGCTGCATACAAACACGCTCGAACAACGCACACATAGACAACCTTCACGGGCACGGAATCTCGCACCAGCTGCGCTCGGCTGGTCTAAGATGCTCCGAGATCCCGTGTCCATGAGAGGGACTATGTGTGCGTCGCTCGATCTCCTTCCTTATCTTGTACAGCCACGCCATGCGCCAGCCGCGCCCGTTGACGTGGCTGCTCATCTGCTAACTTACAGGACGATTGAGGCTCTCATGCATAAGGCAATAAGGCAAAGCATCCTAGGAATAGATTTCGAATAGTATATCTGGCGAGACCAGCCAACATGAAGACTCTACCTGTGGGTTTGAAGGTCATTCTTGAGTAACTTTTTCATGAAAGTGATTCGACACGTTATACATTTCAGTTTTGCGAGCCACTTAATACGAATCTCCATAGAAATTTCAAAATATACCAAATTATAACATAAAAATCAATGGAATCATAAAAGGAACATGTGACTGATTTTTCCAAAGTAATCTCTAGATCTGCTGAAGACATCATCAAAATTATAACACAACAAGCAGAGATGGATAAAGAAAAATACATTTCGACATGTTTAATGAGATCATTGCTTGCACGGCCGATGTTTACAACGTCTAAACAAACCGCAGTTGTGCGCGGCGAACAGCGAGCGGTCGGTTTCGCGAATCGCAAACTGCGCGGAATGGGGTCGCGGTACCGGCCTAGGAAGCGCGGCAGATGCGCTCGCACATTGTTTCATTGGTGCAACTGCAACTGCGTGGCCGACCCCAGCCTTTCCTTATTACGCAGCGATATATTGTGACACGCGCTTCCTGCACGCCTCCCAAACGCGGTCACAGCACGGGAAGGGAGGGAACACATAAACAGTGGGTGGCCGAAACTGCTAGTCATGACAAAGTAATTTCACGTAATTTATCGTTATGCCATATCGGTCGGTTTCTGTGCAACCGATCGTTATGCTGAATGCTGTAGTTAGTTTACGTCTTGGTCGATATCAGCCAAGCGATTCAAGGGATGGTCTCACTGAGAAGCGAGCGATGGTCTCACTGAGAAGCGAGCGATGATGGGCGGTCGGCTCCACACAGCTACCAATTATTATTCTAATAAATTATGCCATTTCCATTAGTGACGCACGTGTTGCCGCGCATCGTTTACAGATTGGGATCGCTCTCGAGTTCAATTCACAACCAACGCTCGGGAGTTTGTTGTGAACGCGGACGTTCGCGTTTCATGTCAGCACAAAGGCTTGGTCGAGCTATGAATTGTAGCTTTGTTTGGTTAGATTTGACAAAGTGCTCAACATGTTATCAATACCTTCAAAGCGATGGCTGGCTACATACAGATCATCAATGTTTTACCTCAGAATACGTTGTACTCGTTATGAATTTCAACAGCTCATGACAGAATACTCCATCCATACTTACCTACTTACATAATGTTTTCACTGTATTCTATACATATTTAATTTAGGCTCAATGCAGCAATTAGCACTTTAAAAAAAAGTAAAATATACTTTAGCGTTTTGTTATCTTTGTGGTATCTGTAAAGATGAATCTGCATAGCCATCGGTTGCAGCAATAACCGTTGGATAGATGGCACTCTGCCGCTAAAAAGCATTCAAAAATCAAAAAGCAGTGAAAGAATTCAGTTCTTACGTCAGCCTTCCCGGTAGCATAATGGTCAGCACAGCCGCCCGGATTGCGGAAGACCCAGGTTCGATTCCTGGCCGGGTCGGGTAGGTATTTAATTTTTTTTACTGTATTTTATAAGTATTTAATTTAGCTTCAATGCAGCAATTAGTACCTAAAAATACCTTACTAGCCCTGAGGATTAGACTCATACAATCCAATTCTCAAACTAGCCACTACAAACTTATACTTAAAAAACAAAAAACAAGTTCAAGATATTTACAGAGAGGTATTTAGAAGACATTCCTTTCACTCATATCACCACTTTATATATCACTACGTCGGTCTATACTTTCTGTTCAAGAAGCTTGCCAGCTCCGGTTGTACAACCGGCGTCACGACACGCGACACGAACCAAATCTCGTAAGTTCGTAACCATTACAATGTTGGGAAAGTTTTAACAAGTTCTCGGATCAACACCCCATCCCATACAACTTTGAAGACTTCCTTTATATTTTTAATGAAGTCAAGATAACTTTCAAGCATTTTGTTAATAGAATTTGCAAACGTTGTAGCCTATTATATTGAAATGGAGGAGCTCGATGGCGCAGTGGTTAACGCGCCCGGTCTGCGAGTGTTGAGGTTAAGCAACTTTCGCAAAGGCCGGTCATCGGATGGGTGACCAACAATTTGTCATTTCGAGCTGCTCCGTGCTTGGGAAGACACGTAAAGCCGTTGGTCCCGGCTGCATTAGCAGTCGTTAACAACCACCAATCCGCACTGGGCCAGCGCGGTGGTTTATGGCCCGTTCTCCCTATCCATCCATAGGGATCCATCGTGCCCCAGCAGTGGTGACATAAAATGAACTGATGATGATGATATTGAATTGCCATCTATTACGAGTAGTGTGTTAAACTCTTAATTTATTTATTTATTTATTTAAGGACATTATTATGATGTTATGTTTTGTATCTAGTATTTTGTTTTAAAATGTTAGAAAGACAATTAGGCAAATGGAAGAGGTTGCTGACGCTACATACTATAATAGTGCTACTTAGAGTAACGATGACTTCATCGGCTCGCTATGATTTGGCCTGGTAATTTGAACGGTAACAAACATTTTGTACTGTTTCCATGCTAAGCAAAATTCAGAAATGCAGTCACGTGCGCGGTGCGAGCGATGTCGCGGTGAGTTGGTGATGACGTCGCCGCCAGATACTCGCGCGTGAGGTCGGCGTCAACAACGTCAGGCGCTGCGACTGCGACTGTTCTAGGCGAAGAGCCAACAAATGCGCGTTCGAGTAATTCCTTAAACATTCCGCCCGCTGTTTCATATTGCGATCGTCATTGTGCAGATTGTTAACAATCTCATTCATCTCAGTCATTAATGACGCGACTTCAATCAATGACCGACACATTGTTAATTCCGTATGACTGGTAGAGCCTGAAGGATACGCAAATTTTCCAGACATTTTAAATTCAATAGGGTCACCTCTATTAGATTTACCCATTACGCATATTGGTTAACGAAAGTAGAAGTTAAGGATAGTTTAATATTAACTTCACTACGACGGGAAGTACATCTTCTTCTACGTCGTCGTCGTCGTCACTCTTGGCAGAGTGGTCATGGTCGTTATTTGAGCCGCAGTGATCAGCTTGAGTAGCTTTTGCCATTTCCCTGTGACGGTTGCCATCCCTATGAATGCATCTACATCAATCTACGGCTTCCTTAATCTCGTCCGTGCATCTCATCGGCGATCTACCGCGCGCTCGGGTACCCTCAACTTTACTCTCGACCACTAAACGCTCAATTGACGCACCATCACGGCTAGATAGGTATGTGCCCAAGGAATAGAAGTATATAAATGTTTATATAATTTTCAACGCAAATTTTGCTGCGAACAAATTACAAAAACACAAATGTTGAAAAAATTTCCACGAGCAGGGTTTGAACCCGCACCCTTCTGATATACCGGGTCAGGTGCTCTTCCAATTGAGCTATCGTGGTTCTAACCAGCCTGCCGAAATTTTTTTTTTTTTTTAGAAGTATATAGCTTGAACCTTAGAGCAAACACGCTGCTCGGTGCCGAGTAAATACTTACTACGTTACGTCATATTATCTATACATATAATAAGAACGTAGGGATAAAAAAATCTGTAATTGCAAGATATAAAAAAAAATTACACAGGTTGCCTTAAAATCACTTACGGAACACGATAGAATAGTTTGAAAAAAAATTGTTTGTTTGTTTGTTTGTTTGAAGTGGATAAACTCGAGAACTACTGAACGGATTTTGATCCGGTTTTACCAAAATGCTAAAAAAAATCCGGAGAATAATATAGGCTACATAAATACTCGAAAAATACAGGGTGTCTCATTAAAATCTATCAGTATGGGAAAGTCTGAAACTATAAGACATACGAAGATCTGTCCTTAGGAACCATGTCATCGATTTTAATAAGAAGAAAAACTGCATTCATACATTTAAAAAAAACCTGTACTCAGCTCGGAAATCGAACCCGGTTGTTTTGAAAAAAATAAACTTATACTATTTCTATTTAGATATCGATTGTGTAGGTCTTAAGCAGTAAACGGCTCTTTGAAACATGATGTCTAAAATGAATAAAATGCATAGTTTTCACGTACTTTAATTTATTTTAGTAGGTGTTCGAAGTGACCACCGTTACATTCAACAAGTTCAAGCATGTAAAATTGTCTCTATGGTTGTTAGTACCTCTTTGCTGGTTTTGTAATTGTAAGATCGTTACCTAAACGTGTTGAATATTGTATTGACCTACACAATCGATATCTAAATAGAAATAGTATAAGTTTAATTTTTCAAAACAACCGGGTTCGATTCCCGAGCTGAGTACAGGTTTTTTTTAAATGTATGAATGCAGTTTTTCTTCTTATTAAAATCGATGACATGGTTCCTAAGAACAGATCTTCGTATGTCTTATAGTTTCAGACTTTCCCATACTGACCGATTTAAATGAGACACCCTGTATAATAAGAACGTAAGGATAAAAAATCTGCAATTGCAAGATATAAAAAAAAATACTTTAAAATCACTTACGGAACACGATAGAATAGTTTAAAAAGAAATTGTTTGTTTGTTTATTTGTTTGTTTGAACACGATAAACTCGAGAACTGCTAAACGGATTTTGATCCGGTTTTATCGAAATGCTAAGAAAATTCCGGAGAATAACATAGGCTACATAAATACTCGAAAATTGTTAAATTTTGATTTGGTCTAAACCGGGATTTAATCCTTGGTTGCTTGGCAACTGTTGTTTATTATGTAACATAGGGGATTTTTTTTTATGAGTTTTACGGCTCTGGCATTTGAGGCTCTGGCTCTCTATTGCTATCGTGTTTTACGGCTCTGGGTTCTTTGCCCTTTTGAGCCTGTCATTGATAGTTGTTGTCATGAGAATACCGATTTTGATGCGGTTATCACCAAAATGCTTAGAAAATTTCGGAGAATACAAATCGAAAAATGTTAAACAAATTTTGATATACGTATTTACGCGACCAACTGTTAGATACGTTCGTTGAGTTATTATTTTAGAAAAGTTTTGTTACTTTCTAAGGTAAAACCTACCCTTTATAAATCTGTGAGGCACCTAAGCGAACATTAGCACCGCAGTAGTAAAGCAACGGAAAATAAAAACAAGCTCGAAATCACGCACATCATTAAACTTGGCTGTACATAAGTACACCTTTTGTTTCATTTTCCAAAATAACCAATAATAATATGGCTATTTAGTCGCGCCTGCGCGCGGCGCTTATTGCAGTTTTCTAATACACAGAAATGTTAAAAGTTAAAACATTAAGTACCTATATTTGGCGGTATAAACCTCTGTGTCGTTGCCCAACATAATGTCTCTTTTTTTAGTTATGCATAAAAATGTTACCTACTCATTAAATTTGGCTGTATAAAACTTTGTATCATTGCCCAAAATCATGTCTCTATTTTTTAAAATATTAAACATAGAAGATATCTTGAATTACATAGCTTGGCTGTATAAACCTTTGGGTCGTTGCCCAAAATACTTAATGTTATTTTTTTAAATCTATTTGGTGAAAAAACGCGAGAACAGGAAAATATAAAAAAAAAATTGGCGCTCAAATTTTGAAACGAACAGAAGGAAATTTTGATGTTTTGCAATGCAATAAGTACCTATTTTTATTTTGTTAATAATTTTCAAATTATATTAATTATTCATTGTGTAAAAGTTTTTTAAAACATTTTATGCAGGTACGTTAAATATTTCAGTACTTATTCAGATCTTATTAATTTTCAAATAAGATTTATTCATAGTGTAAAAGTTTTATGAAACATTTGATGCAGGTAAGTTAAACACTTATTTCAGTACTTATTTTACATGTAAGCGGTTTCTTACTTTGGTTTCTTAACATATTTATAGGATAAATCTGTGTTCAATGATACAATATAGGTAAGTAAGTATCATAACAATTTTAATATCATAAAACCTTTAAATAATGAATTTTGTACATACTTCTAGATTACAGAAAAATGGTTTTTCCATTCTTCTATCGCATAAGACGATGGCTACCTCTGGTATCAGAGTTGCATAAATGTTTAAGTTTGCAGGGTACAACTGTATTAGAGGCACGGACTTCAGATTTTTTTTATTAGAGGTAACTTCTTTCTGTGTCCTGTGATCTACCTCTAAAAAGCTACCTACCTAACAAGATGCCACGAAGAAGTTCAAATTTATCGCAAGTATGTAACATAAAATACTATACTGTATTACCTAATAGACAATAATATAATTCATTACAGTTCTCAATTTATTGATATTTTGTATCTACGAATAAGAACATAGTTGGTAAATAGTTTTTTGTGCCTTCTGGCCGACAACCAATAATCCTGGACCGCTACCTGCTACTCGATATCCAGCTTCGGTGGACAAGGCAAAACATATTTTGAAATATTTGTGGAAGTTTAGGGAAGGTTTAAACGGTGAGAAACATAAATAATAAGTAACGGAAATTAGTGAAAAAAAAATTAAATTCCAATAAAAAATGTTTCTTTTGTTGTCATGGAAACTGTCAAAGCGGTACGAAGTCCGCCGGGTCAGCTAGTATCTAATATAGTAGTTGTAGTTATACTCGTAGTAGTAGCACGTAGTAGCAGTAGTACAAGTAGTGGAGACTGTGATCTTATGGTATACTTGGTACCAACAGCCATAGCTGTCAGGAAGGGTTTTGGCATTCCACCCGTAACGGCCCATGTAATTGTTACATTGTTGATGATTGTCGTGAAAACAGGGCCACCCAACCAAGCGCGTCGCGCCGAATCAACGTCGACGCCGCGCCGGCGCCGCTGCCCGCCCGCAAGGCCGCCGTCTACTCTTGCATGCTCCATCCGAAATGTCATCAATGTCATCCCCACTTTTAAATTCTTTCTCTACAAACGCTTGTACTTCAGCTTGTGATAAGATGATGATAAATGAATATTTTTGCAATGGCGACAGGCTTAGTTAAGATGGTTTGAGAATTTGAAGTTTGTCAAGCCGATTTCAGCAAGCCCTATTACCAACCATTAATTAGCTGTAACGCAGTAAGTAGCCTGCAAGAGTCAGTTCATAAGTAATATAATTTAATTAACACCACCGTTTGGTCGTCCGTCGTCATCATCTCAACAATGACTCCCTTCTCGGTCATAATTACCCATCCATATTTACTTTGAAAAGACCAAACTAAATATGGCTACAAACAAAACACAATAGAAATATAATTGTATGTCGGTCAGCAGTTACCGCCACGGACAAATACAACAAATACTTAAGCATGGGCGTAGGGCGTAGGGGGATACTCGTAGAGTACTTACCTCCTCTCCTACCTTTATGTAATAATAACACGATGGTTAGTAAACCAGTGGTCGCGCAACGAATTGTTCTAGTTTTCCAACCACAAACATACCTGGAACAAACAAAAACTGGTTTAGTTCAAGACCGTCACACACTTATTCCCCGCTGGCGCCGGGGTGGTGTCCTGCGGTCTTGGGATGCATCCGAAGATATTTATTTAGGTGTCGAATGGTTAATAAAATAACATATTAAGTTGTTAATACGCAATATTCTTAGAAAAGTTACATATAAAACGCAAGGTAATGCACGTATTTTTGACGATATGCTAGAAGAGGCCAACCATCCTTGCTTACCCCACTTTGAACAACAACAACACATCGGCATCGTGCGTATTACCGCAGCGTTTTCGCAACGAACACGTTTAATATTCTGTCAGGATTGTGGAAGCACTGTCAATGCATTATAACAAACCGTAATTAATAAATTACGAGTATAAGGTGCGTCCGCTTTCGACACCGCCGCCGGCCTGCGCGTACGCACAGTTCAATGGAAATCCTTCAATGAACATAAAACAATGATTAAACGTAGAATTTCATAATTTTTTGCATAAGCGAGCGTTTGATGTTTCCTGACAACACAAAATATTGTTTCCGAAAACCATTTACAAGCTAGACTTACAACATTAAATATTTTAAACAATATTTTTATACTTTTATGTAGTTTTTCGTAAAGGACAATAGCTAAATGTCTTACGTCTTATTTGACAGGTTTGAAGTAAAAGGAAATTAATGTGTGTTTATTACTATCTAGTCAGTTTGAGAATAGCCAAAGATAGCATCAATACTACGGAAGGTCAGGCACTCATCTGCAGGCGGTGCGTAGTGCGAGGGCAGCTCGCGGGCAATTAGAGCAGCGCTATTAGAACAATGAGGTAAACAAATGCATGCAATAAATATGATGGTTGCCTCGACCCTGTACCTCTCACCTCGCCAGAGGAAGGAAAGAGCCGTGGAGATACCAGCAACGCACGCCACGGGGGGGGCATCTTTTATAGCAGCACCAGCATATTTGGAATAAATTAACAAGAATAAACGCACCACATAATACATCCAGTTTATCTATAATCATTTACATAAAAACATGCATCCAATTAACTTGTCAGTATCACTTCAGGAATCCTTTGTATTATCAACAAATAACCTAGTTTAAAAATATACTAGAATATTTTAGTGTTATTTCCGCTGAACGAAAGCGAAATCTCGAAAATGGCGAATTATTTCAATGACACAAATAATCAACATCGGACCGCCCCGCGCGCCCGCCCGCCAGGCAGCGGGCGAACGCTCGGTGACCGCTTAACAATTAATATCTATATATTATTAATAGGTGAAGCAAAAACTTTGTACCCCTTTTTACGAAAATTGCGCGGACGAAGGAGTATGACATTTCGCACACATATAGTTTATAGAGAAGTACAGAATGTTATTTTTTTTTTATTATGCATAAAAAATACATTAAATCAATAAAACAAACATCACACACACTACCATGTACCATTCACACACGCATAATATACTCTTTTCAAAAATTTCAAAAATGGAAGTGGATCGGCCTAAATCTGTCAATGTCAATCCAAACTCACATTCTATCTTTTTTAAGGGTGCGCCGACAAAAAAATGCCAAAAATGCAGTTACGGTAAAGTAGATATAATTGAAAATACTATCGTATTAAATGAACAAAATATATATTCAGTATCATAGGGAACGTGTTTACAATTTGTCAGAACCATAAATTCATAACACGCTATAGTTTTTTCTACAATATCATTTAAAGTTGGGCAAAAATCATGAAAACGAGTGGCGGCGTTTAGTAGATTTCTTATAGTTTATCTAAATTATTGTACCTCTGATTTTGTCTAAACAATCATCAATGGATAAACTACAAATTGCTAGACTACATTTTCGATTCATCAAGTGGTTATTTAAATAATTATTTTTTATTAAGCACCTTAAATTCCCCATACAAAATTAGTATGGCCGCGCGGCATCAAATAAATATGGACGGCGACATTTCAAATAAAACATATGACACTTGTCACTTATGGACGGCGCACCCTTAATTTTTCATTGCCTATGATACAAGTGCAGCCTTAATAAAATTACGATCGAATTTCGACCACTAGTCTTACTTACGTCCGTTATGTCCGTTTCCGCGAAATAAAGTCCCAATTAATTCTGAGAATAACGCGCTAAGCTGTTTGTTTGAGCGTCGTAATTAATATACTACGTGTGAAAGAACCTGCGGAATTTCCTTAAATTACACTGTTTGTGTGTGCGCAGTTGTTAGAACAAGATAACAAAATAGTCAGACCCGATTCCGTGAAAGTATATTATTATTATAATGTAACGACCAATATATGGTAACAAATTTCATGTAGTTTTTAAGTTTGTATTCATTTCGGTTTGATTATCCTATAAAATTGAATAAAAACATGAATAAAAGAAATATTACATATCTAATGCCTTACACTTCGTAGATCAAGTGAGGATTTATTCATACAATTTTAGGCCGTAACTTCATAATATAAGTTGAAAAACGTATTAAGCCTCAGAATTTTTGACGCTGTAAGGGAGAAAAAAGCTGGACATTTACTGAGTTTCTTGCTGGTTTTTTTTTTATGGTAAAGGGAGGCAAAGTAGCAGGCGGGTCACCTGATGGAAAGTAATCATCGCCGCCCATGGACACCCGCAAAACCAAAGTTATCGCAGATGCGTTGCCTTGAGGAAGGAGTTGGATATTGAGGTGGGAGTAGGAATTGGGAGGGAGGAGGGGTGAGAGATGGGCCTCCGGTACTTTCACTTACCGGACGAAACACAACAGCAGCGAGTGCCGTTGTTTCACGCCGATATTCTGTGAGAGGGTGGTATTACACCGGGCGAGCCGGCCCATTTCGTGCTGCAGCGCAGCGTGGCTCTACCACTGACAAGATGGTTCTTCTCAGTACAAGATCTCCTGCCCAGAGTAGACTTATGAACCGATGGCATAGTGACATTGACATGACATTCACAAGAGCTACTTGTAACGCCTCGAAACGCCTCGGTGGCCGAGTGGCAGAGCGCTCGGCCCGATACCCGAAGGTCCCGGGTTCAATTCCCAGGTCGGGCAAAAAATGTATTTCGGATTCTCGATGCATAGTTCGGGTTTGTGATCGCCAACCCGCATTTGGCAAGCGTGGTGATTAAGCCATTACCCATCAATTGTAGCGATGACTTGATTTGAATGATGGAGGCCTTTGCCCAGCAGTGGGACAATTATAGGCTGTTTACTTACTTACTTACTTACTTACTTACTTGTAGCCTAAACTGAATAAATTATTTTGAATTTTGAATTTTGAATATCCTAACCAATATTATGTTCAGATCAGAATCATAAGGAAGTAAATAATGTTTTTTTTTAGTTTTATTTAATAATAAATTAAAATATATCTTTAAATTAAACCTAACTTTCGGCTACTACTTATTTCTCGAACAAGTTTGAGATCTCAATTGCACCTAAAATATGTAGGTATTCGGGAGCAACCCGGATCCGGGAAGATGGTTCGTCAACGTTTGCGTCCCGGTAAAAAGTGTCGAGGAGGCATTTGCCAATTTGTAAACATGCCGAAAGTAAACGCATGACTCGCTTCTCATTCTCAAGGCACTATAGATGTAGCGGGCATCTGACCACCCGCGCCGCGTGCTGACGTCACACAACAGAATCCTGCTCGTTGTCAAGTAGTTTTATAAAATTATTATGATTTCTTTTACGTTCACCAAATCTTGAACTAAGGCATGCAACTCCTAAAGGACCATAACGGATTTTGTATGAACCCCGTCCACCCTACAACAGTCGTGGGATACGTGTCAACGTGTTCATTGGGACCCAAAAAAGTCTAAAGTAGGTACCTGTGTTAGTTGCAAAAACTATTGGGTTTATTCAATAATTTTTTTATAGTTACTTTAAAAAAACACAAATATGTAATTGTAATTTGTTCGCAACAAATTTTGCGTTAAAAATTATATAAACAAAACAAAAACATTTTATACCTACTTTAAAATAAAAGTGACCTTATATGAAAACATTATTAAGATCGCTATATTCTAATCCTTTTTATTGCACACTACGTAAATGTGTAAGTGAAAAAGAAAAAATATATAAACAGACAAAAACAGCTAACCTAACCTAATCTTTTTTTTTTACCCAGGAGAATCATCCCGCGGGTCGGGGCTACCCGCGGGGGTATGTGAGGTTGACCTGAGATGTTGTGCGGCTAAGCCCACTAAAAGCCCAGTGAAAAACCTAACCTTACCTAACCTCCCACCTAACTAACCCAACGTATTTGAAATATGTCGCCATAGTAAAAAGTTCTCTATTCTAACAGATGTTTCAAATGACACTTGTTTCAAATCTGTTGGATGGTGGGGACGTTTCTTGTCATTGTCCTTTATATCAGAGTTTTCCCTTTCCACAGCCCTTTTTTTAATATTATTGTGATTAGATACAGGCTGTTGATATTCAATTGAATTGTAATTCTAGCCTTAAAATTAAGCGGCAAAAATCTTAACCTCTTCTTTTCTCTTATTTCAGACAATACGAATATGAAAATCGAGTAGCGTAAGTAACGTGCCTATTGTGTTGCACAGCGTTAAACACTTTGAGGAAGGGTGTGCTTGTACGAGTATAAGCATGTCATTATAATAGTTTTCTGGCACTATTTGAATTATGCCCAGTAACACAGGCGAAGTACGAGTAGTACCTACTATTATTTATTTCCGAGACAGGCTGAATGAAGTAGTAAGTTACGCGAGCAAACCATGCATCAATATTCCAGTATGAATGCCAGGAATCGCGACCAAATAAATGATGCATGACATACGCAATTCTTTATAGACAAAACTTTAAAAGCTTTTAAGATGCGCCGCGCCGCGCCGGGCCAATCCCACCGGATTATTTTATAGTTATGTGATGCCTTTGATGATGATGTGATTTTAGCAAAGAACTTTCGACAGCCAATAAAGAATATTAGCTAACAATTTTAGCAACATCATCGGCCGGCAACACTAATATCAGCGGCTGTGTCGTGCATAGTGAGCGTGCAAGTGTATTGCTCACGCATCGCATCATCGATTTAAATACGGAGTCAGTGGGAAGCCCTGCTATTGAACAATTAGACACGATGAATCTAATGAGTTCTATGAACATAGTTTTGCATAAGTATATAATTGCGCTTTTTTTTAGCCAGTATATTACAAGTACGTATAAAGCACGATACTTTTTCTAAGTACTTTTTTCTATTTACAGTTTAAGTAGGACTCGGCTAGCACACACGATCCTCGAGATTTTAACATGTTGTCAATGTTGTCTTTAAGCTCTATTTATAGATGTACAGTCTCTCCAGGCATCTAGTGTTGTTGAGCGTCATCATAGCCTAAAGAACGACTGTGTCCTGCTTGGCGGAGCGGGCGCGACGCGGGTGTGGGTGGGCGCAGGCGGCGCAGACGCAGAGCAAGCGCAGTGTCAGCGGGTCGCGGCAAGGTCGCGCAAGGCCGCGCGCCCGTCTGCAGCGTGCGAGCCTCGTGCAACCAGGCCGCCAGGCTGGTGAAAGGAGGGCTCGCAGCAGACCACGCGACTGTGCTCTCTCAAACAAGCTGATCTTGATTATTAGACTGCTACAATTATTATCTACATTCATCTACCAAGATATTAAATTATTGAGATATTTAACATTTTATTGCTCGGTGGTATTGTATAGCTGGTCTGCCCTTCTTTTCAATCAAACAGGCGGAAACTGTTCATGGAGGGATTTGAATAAAACTTGATAGATAGCTTGTTATGCTTTTGTTAGCAAATGTTCTCTAACTGTTTAATCCCAGTTATACCAGTTGTTGTATATCTACACGTGTAACAGAAACGTATGGCCAAAATGAAAGATCCGAAGTGTACCCCATCTACAACTTGTATGTGTTGTTATTAAGACATAATTATTAACTTTAATTTGTCATGCAATGGTTATTAAATATTTATATTAGTGAAGTGATGCGCGTCAGGCATCATAAGCAAGCAGCAGTGATCATAAATGTTAGTAGTGTACACAGAGGTTATTTAACCAGTAGGGCTGAGACTTGTTTATTTTGATGTGACATCACAATATAAAATATTCTCTGCATACAAGATATAGATCGGATACACTTCGGATCTTTTCCTTTTGACACCTTTCTGTTACACTTTGTATATAAAAATCAATTGCAGTTCGTTTATATCGCTAAAACTCGAGAACGGCTGGACC
The DNA here is from genome assembly GCA_947562085.1 of Eudonia lacustrata. Lineage (NCBI taxonomy): Eukaryota > Metazoa > Arthropoda > Insecta > Lepidoptera > Crambidae > Eudonia > Eudonia lacustrata. The sequence continues at coordinate 805,137 of OX387341.1, forward strand.
GATTTGGCTAATTTTGATTTTCAAATATATGTGGAAGTTCAGGGAAGGTTTAAACGTGAGAAACATAAATAATAAGTAACGGAAAATACTAAAATAAACAATTTAATTTTCCAACACAAAATGTTCCACGAGTTGTTTGTTTTGTTGTCATAGAAACTGTCAAAGTGGTACAAAGTCCGCCGGGTCAGCTAGCAAAAAATATATTATGTATGTATATGGCAAAGCGCTCGACCCGATACCAGAAGGTGCCAGGTTCAATTCCCAGCTCGGATTGTGTTTGGGTTTTTTTGATGCATAGCCGTTTGTGATGATCACCAACCCGCATATGGTTTGCCAATTAAGCCAATAACCATCAATTGTAGCATGACTTGATTTCAATGATGGAGGCCTTTGCCCAACAGTGGGAAAGTATACAGGATATTTACTATATTTATGTGTATACTGGGAGAGGGAAACCTCAGCAGGCCCCACTAAGATAAGATGTGTATGTGTACATACAGTATCTTATTTTAATGGAGCCTGCTGAGGTTTCACGCTCCCAGTAACACTTCGACCCATCGGGATACTCGTAGGTATGTTTGCGAGACAGACAGTTTTAAGAGCCGCCTCGTGTCTGCAATCGGATGAAATTGCCTTATCTTGGTGCTTATTCGTTGATTGGCTTGACAAAATTGATGAACCCTGTACATTGAACTCGCAATCGAATCTAGAATCGAGAACAAAACTTTGCGTCATTTTCTTAAGAGAAAAACATTTATTCCAAAAAAGAAAACTTCAAGAAGTCGTAATATACCTACAGCATTAAATTGTTCAGGGTTAACAAGTTTGAACAGTGTCGCGATGAAAGCCATTATCAAGCTACAGACATACATTATCCTTATATATAAGCTGTTGCGTTGGTTTCCTGAACTCGACGAGCGGGCAGCGGGCGCAGGACGTGGCCCTCCCCTCACGTCATCGTCAGGAAGGTGCGGTTCGCAGCCAAGCGAGCAGGTGCTCGGGGTTTTATGACTTCACGTAAGATACACGTGAAATGACGCGCGGTGGCTTTTGATGAAGTGCAGATATCTGTCTGAATGGTACCTATAACGCGCAGTATTAGAACGATAAACAACTAAATATGCCTTTTTTTGAAAACGTTAGGCAGTAGGAAAGCCCTGTCTCGCAATTGGTAACTTGACAGATTCTTCAGGTGCCTATTCAGAAACGGTGCTGGTTCCGCCGACGACGCGACGGCTGACGACTTCGGTTCTTTCATAATAACTTAACAATGATCATTCATATTGTGTGAACTTAAATTATACAAAAATAGAGTAATTATTTTCATGTGGTTAAGGATTCTATGGAGGTCTAGTATCCACACCGGACCATTTTACTTAAAAACTGACGGACTTTCATAAAAACTTTCACCCCCCTATTTGACCCCTTAGGGTGTGATTTCCGTAAAACCCTTTCTTAGTGGCTGGTTACGTCACTCAATTAACTTAGTCCAAATTTTTTCTGGTTTTACGGAAATCACACCCTTCGCTTAGGGTGTCAGGTGTAAAGGGTCAAATAGGGGGGTGAAAGTTTTTAAGAAAAGTCCGTCAGTTTTTAAGTAAAATACATAAAAATTGGGATTTGTGTTCTTGAAAAGAATTAAGGAATGACTTGGCTCAGGAATTTTGTTTATTTTTATTTAAATAAGTAAAAAAGGGAATAAGGTTTTTTTTGGAGAAATCGTTATTTTTAAAGTAATAATAACTATCAAAATTAATATTTTAATCGATCGTTAGATTTTTCAACAAAAATAAAAAATGGTCGTGTTTTATAATTTTTCGAAAAACCTCCCCTAGAGAGGTGAAATAGGGATGGAAAGTTTGTATGGAAATAGGTATGACATTTTTAAAGTTTAACTGACTGACTAACATGAACGTACCTTTAATAAGTTTGGCTTTTAATACAATCACTCACACGTCCGTCGTGTAGCCTACGAGAGCGAAGCCGCGAGCAAAAGCTAGTCTTTATATTATATAACAAACAGCGTTGCGTTAAATAGATCATTAAGTTTTTATTTAGAGTATCTTGAGTGTGTCATGCATGCTCTCTTTATTGTCTCTGCGGTGGTGGCGTGTGCGTCGGGTCGTTACGTTCCCTAAAATATGGTTGAGCGAAGCGATGGCTGATTCATATGTCATGCTCGTGAACGGGTGCCGCCTGTGGAGGCTGGTCTGCTCTTGCATACTTATCTTATTTTTAGTATTATTAATTATAGTTTGACTTTGTTTTACCTAAACAATTTTTGACTTTTACTGTAGTGGTGCTGTATGACATTGTGGAAATTGAAACTTTTACATAATTATCTCGATTTGGATGTTTTTTGTGTGTGTTCAAGTGAATTCGAGAATGGTTTAGATTTACAATTGGACCCGGTAGGCGACGCTGCTATAGGGGTCCATCATGGGATACGGACGGGTGTTCTTAAGCGGACGAATGATTTGCTTGTTTTGTTGTCATGGAAACTGTCAAAGCGATACGAAGTCCGCCGGTCACCTAGTGTTGATATATAAATTTATTCATACTTTAAGGCAGAGTAAGTGCGTGCCCACGTACGCGCGGGCGCACGTAGCGCGCACGTGCCGCGATGCCTCGGGCCCTCGGACCCGCCATGACATAAACGTTACCACAATTACGATTATCATTTCATATCAACATAATATATCAGCAACAACAAGTATTATATTCATGAATCTACTTAGTAAACGACATAGTTTACTGTATTCTGTACCAGTAGTCAAGCACTAAGCACCGCACATGGTGTGCTACAGGTGTCATGTTACTGAGCCCGCCAGTTGGAAGAAAATACTGAATGTAGTTTTTATACTCTACTCTTACAACCTCTATTTGACTATGCTGATGCCTGTTACTTGGACGCTACTGAGGAGCTTCTTGATAAACTTGAAGGTCTACAAAACTTATGCATTCGATTCATTTTCGGTCTACGACACGACAGTATGCCCATGTTTCAAGGTTCCGCGAGAAACTCAAGTAGCTCCCAATTCGCCTACGCAGAAAAACTAGGCTTTTATGTCTCCTCTTCAATGTCCTTTACAATCCCTCCTATCCATCCTATCTGCAAGAACGTTTTTCTTTCGCTCTTTTTCCTGGTACTCTCTGCAGGTCCCACCTCCTACACCAACTGAAAACTCCCCTCCATAAAACCGATTTTTTCTGTTACTCCTCCGTGCATGCTGTCAGGTTGTGGAACGCGCTGCCGCCTAACTATCAAGACTCCTCTAACATCAGTCTTTTTAAAAAGCGTTTGAAGGAACACTATATACCTGTCCAGTTGATTCTGTCGTTCTATGTATATTGATTTTCTTTTTTTTTCACCTTTTATTTTTGTTTTTTATATAAAATTTCCTTAACAAGAATGAATAAAGTAAAAAATGATTATATTAGAGGAATTTTGAAAGTGGCGCCAGTGACCGAAAAGTTAAGGGAAAATCGTTTGTCTTGCTTGCATGTGGTGAGAAGGGATGAAACGCATGTAACTAAAGAGTGATGAATATAAGTGTTGATGGATGGAGGGAGAGAGGGAGACCAAAGAAAAGATGGATGGATTGTGTGATCGATGATATGAATGTGAAGGGAGTGGCTGCACAGGTGACGACTGATAGAGGAGACTGGAAGAAACGGACATTTTGCGCCGACCCCAAGTAACATGGGACCCGGGCAGGAAGAAGAAGAAGAAGATATTTCCTTTGTTTATGTAATTATTAGTATGTATGTAGGTATGGGTATTATAAATATTTAAGTAAGTTTATTTTAGTTTTTGCAGGAGGTACACATTAATTCTACCATTTTCTGTAAAGTTTCCTTTTGCGGGCCTGCTGCTGGAAGATATTTCAGAACTGAAATAAGCAGCGCCCTTGTCAATGATATAAATAAATAAATAAATATTTAGTTCCGATTGTGGTTGGAAGTAGGGAACCCAAACACGCAAACGCGGGACCGGTAATGCGGGATTACACGTGCGGGATCCTGATAATGGAATACGAAGAAAACTGGGCACCGACTTGTTCTAAATATTATTATTTATTTGTCCCGGTCCCGTTGTCAATAACAGGTGATTACAAACACTTTTTCCATGGATTCATGATTGGGTTCCCTTTAGAAGCATTAACGGTGCGCATGGGACAAATTAAGATTATTTTTAATGATTGAACGTATTAGTGGAAAGGTACAATTGCGTTTTCAATCATTCCATACTTCTGTTCTTTCCTTTATACATTGTGCAAACTATGGTGAACAACGAAATTCTGGGACATCGGATTGTTTCAGCAAAAGGCATATCTTGCGCACGTCCCGCAAAACAATTCAGAACTATTTAGCCCGGTCCATGTTTGACAAACCGTAAGGCATGGTCGTTATTTACAAACAATGCTCACACTCGTGGTTGTCAACCAGACGGCGAACGTATTTGTTATCTGTAAATGATTTATTGCATTTCAAAGTATTTAGAAAACGAAGTACCTACAAGATTTTATAATACCTACTATAAAAACTTAACAAATGATACGCAATATAAGGTGTTCTATTTTCTATTTCAGAACTGTTTCTGCAAAGAAATAACAAAAATACATTTATTTAAACCTCCTCCACGTTGCAACAATGATGCGTGCGGAGGATCAAAGAGGCCAATTTTATGAAACAACATAATTTAGATAGGCGATATTCCAAAAGATGCGTAAAAATAACCGGCATCGGCAGTAGTACAGCGGATGTTTACTAAAATAAGAGTGCGCAAGAGTCGGGTGAGGGCTCGCTACTACCTTTTGATCTCGCGTCACAAAAACTCCGCAGTTTGTGTGACGCGGCCGCTCCGTCATTTCGGACCCGACCCGACACCTCCCATTATAAAACACCCATTTATTTCAGATGAAATGAAACTGCCTCGCTACGGCGATCACTTTAGCAGGAAGTCACCGACAATTTTATACTATGACACGTTTTTAAAGAAGGCGACCTTAATTTTTGTTTCTTTTGATCATATAAAGTAAACCACACTTTTTTATTTTATTTGTATTGTAACTTTTATAGACATCGAGGTTAAGCCAGGACGTAGTACACAAATAAATGGCCTGGCCTGACACAGTAGGCCGAAATATCAATGACCCCCGACCCCCGAGTTCCGCCACCCTCCCGCCCACATTGATGTACGACCAATGACCTATTTACACCCAATACCATACAACTAGGGGACTTCTGTTCTGAGTTAGTTACTAATTACGTAAAGTACATTTACATTATAGTACTAACATATTCAGTTTATATTCTAGGTAGGTAGTGTAGCGTTCGCCACATTCGACCTATTTATTTTCGCTTATTGAGTTCTTTTTCATTTTTTTCCACTGACGTTTAGCCTATGGATTAGTTTTTTGAAAGTGATTATGATTTTGACGTTTGACTTTTTGCTTGGAGTTTTTTGGTAAATTGGATTAAGATTTTAAAGAATTGTTTTTTTTTATTTGCAAGGTCGAATTTTCTTCTCCATCATCCTTACCATACCCTCAGCGGTGGGAGTGTGCTATTTTCTCATTTACCAAACATACATTCTACGCTTGGAATACATTTGGTGTGCAGTGAAGTGATGCTCATGTTCCACGGGCTAATCGCTATTCTCTTCATCTTGACAGTGTGTAAAAACCAAAAGTTTAAATTGATTTAGTTCAAAAGCACTTCATTGCCGAAGAGACACTGGTGCCAAATTACGTGAACTGAAATATAATACATTCAAGCCTTTTAGACTATTTGATTATAGTGTTGTTCAATGTTGTAAGCTATTTTCTATTTCACTTTGAGTGTAGATGAAACTTTTGTGAATATTAATAAGTGGTTAATAATAAGTTTTATATTATTACTAGTTTGTTTGTTTCGCACGCAAACTCGCAAGTTTTAATGAGGCCTGTGTACATAGCAGTTTATGTTAATTTTGCTGCTTCCAATTAAAGACTGCTAAAATATTTTATATTGTAAAGAATTTAGCTTATGACGCTCTTTAAGAATATGTAAAGTAATAAAAAAATAATTATACAAAAGAATTTATATGTATCACGCTATAGTAGGTATAAAGAAATTCTAATTTCCTTAATGCAGCTATTACTTAAGTCAATTGTTATAATCGTGAACCAATCAATGTAAAAGAAACAAACATGGGATACTGCCATTCCATCCGAGTCATCATGTCGTACTGGTATTGCCAGTAATACTTATTTCGGGAGAAAACCATCAATAGCAATAAGAGTCCATCATTAATATGGTAATTTCAGAGATGGTTTTTCCATTGCTATTGGTGTTTTTTTCCTTTAAAGTCAGTTTTATACACAGATAACAAAAATAAAAACATAATTGATAACAAAGATCAATATAAATAAATAATTTTAACTCGTAAGTATAGAATCACAATGTATATAAAATAAACAATTAACATTTAATAAAGAAAAAAATAACGATCCATTTAATCTTAATTAGTCGTCTGCCGTGAATACAGACACAATATAGTTTCATTGTTTGGCGGCGCTGATCAGCGCTCGCGCATATCGAAGGACTTGCTGTGCTCGCGACTTCGTCCGCGTGGAATAGTGACTTTCGGCAGCATTTTTAATTATTTAGGCTCTTGTTCCCGTTTTTGCAACATTTTTCACTGATGCTGATATAGCCTAAAGCCTTCCTCGATAAATGGACTATCCAACTCAAAAAGAATTTTTCAATTCGAACCAGTAGTTCCTGAGATTAGCGCGTTCAAGCAAACAAACTCTTCAGCTTTATAATATTATAATAATATAGATAATATAGATAAACTAGCGGCCCTGTCGCGACTTCGTCCGCTTGAGTGAACGTAGTACTACCTATTAGTTATTCTGTGAGTGAACACCGAACCCTATATCAACGTCACCTACCGGGTCCAATTATATGCATATATTAAATATATAAAACCTTCCACTTGAATCACTCTATCTATTGTGCTAAATACTGCAATAAAATCCGTTGCGTAGTTTAAAAAATCTAAGCGTACAGGCAGCGCGAGCTACTTTGTTCTATACTATGTAAAGATAGATAGACCTATATAAACATAATATGGCATGATAGTAATAATAATATAATGATAATTGACTTATTATCCTCCAAACTAAGAGCATTTATTTTAACGCATGATGTATATTTAAGTAAGTGCAATTAAAATCTAATTTCAGTTGTGTGCAGTATCCTCAAATCGATTATCGTATCTAATACTACCTATCTCTATTCACATTTATTATTGAAAAAGTATAATGGGTAAAAAACATTTTTTCGGTAATTCATTAATTACGAGTTTTCTTTAGAAAGTGATTTTACATGAAAGTGTTTTATCTTTACACTAAAGTGGGTACGTATCATAATGTATAAAATTAAAATACTTATATAAGTTTACAATGCATAAGTTCGAAATACCTAAAATCAAAAAATATGATGATTTAAAATTATATAAACTTAAATGGCATAAGTTTTAAATGCATAAACTGACAACACATAAAATTCAAAATCTATTGAAATGAAACAACTTTTACGGATCTACTCGCGTTTATTTTACACATTACTTATTTAATGTTTATACTGACGTTTCAAACTCACCAGGGTCCGTGGTCACAGGGAGACTATCGGTGAACAGTGTGGTGTAGTTTTGAACCCTTTGCAGGGTCCGTGGTCCGTAAAAGTTGTTTCATTTCAATGTGAAGTGTTCGCGTAAACTTTAGAAAACAATATTCAAAATCTATAATAATTAAAATATATACTGCTTAGAATATATAATAATCAACTAGTCTAAGTTTGAAATTCACAACTATCACAATATATACCTATATATTTATTTTACCTATCAATTTCTAGCAATACAGCTGCCCTACTCCTGTAGGTCACGTGATAGGTTAGAAATTCAAGACAATCTCTACGCTGCTGCGCTTCGCGATTGTCTTGAATTTCGAGATTATTTTTTTTATTAGACAACAGAAAGAGTTTCTTTTTGGTAATTTTTGCTTTCTGTTGTCTAATAAAAAAAATAACCATGAATAATAATAAATTTAAGTTATACTTAACTTAAATTTCTAACCTATCACGTGAGCTAAAGGAGTAGGGCAGCTTGTATCCTCAATCATTTTCTCAACTTACTTATTTTGAACTTATACATATTGATTGTATGTATTTGGACGATTATGGATTATGAACTTTATGGATTTTGGTTATTAGTTGTTCTAACCATTATCTTTTTTGATTTTAGGTATTTTGAACTTATGCATTGTAAACTTATATATTTTAATTTTATACATTATGATACGTACTCCACTAAGGTGCCATGTTGTTGGGACATACAAACATAATGTATGAAGTACCTACCGGGGATGCGCAAACGTGCCAGAGGCCAGGCTCAACGGCTCTGACCAATGAATGGCACTACGCGCGCGCGCATAATTAACCATGTATTCGAGTGTTAATGGCCGTCCAAATATAGTAGTAGTATAGCTCACTCCATATATATCTCTTCTGTGACTCCATTATTAGTAGACAATAATAACATTCATTTATTGTACATTTGAAAGCAAAGTACATCCATATGTAGACAACGTTTAAAACATCATCGTTCAATGCAGGTCATAAGTCTTGGTAGTTGCAAACATTCCCCACTCCGGGACGGGGATCATATACTACGCTACGCAAACCTTGCGCGGCTAGAAATAGCTAAGCTGCCATAAGCTGAGATGGGCCACCCATCGGTGAACAGTGTGGTGTAGTCTGTGTGACTGGATGAAACCTATAGCCTAACATCCGAAACCGACCCAGAGACGAGACTTAACAACTTACTATAATAATTACATACTCTACATTAATAAAATAACTTGAGCTTGAGAGTCTTGAGACACACAAAATAAAACATAAAATGTACTTTTCGAGGCGCATTGCGGCAACATCAGATCTTTTAACATAGTACCTACCGACCGGTTCGATGGAAAAACGTCCACCAACTCGTCCGACCGGTGCGCGGCCGCGGCTCTCGCGCGTGTGTGCGCTGCGCTTGCGCATAATGTCATCTCTGCAACTCCAACATACGTACAAATGTCGTACGGTGCATGCTTTGAGCTAAATATTTGACCAGCTTTTAAGTATTATGTTGATCAAGGGCACGTGCCAGTTGTAAACAAAAGCAAAGTATGATTAGTCAATTAGCTAGCTCTTGCTGGAATATCCGATTTTTGACACTAATATAATTATAGTTTTTTTTATATGACGTAACATTACGACTCCATACATAATATAATAACATAGCATTAATCCTAATCCTAATCTTAATCGGCGATTATCGGTGCAGATATTCCTAATCCTAATCCTAATCGTAAACCAGGAGTCCTTGCATCACTAGTGAAAATCTAAGGTCTACCTAACGCCCCTAGGACGCAGAGATTTGCAATATTGTATTATGTATATTTTACTTTTTATTTTGAAGTGCTAATTGCTGCACTGAAGCTGAATTAAATATTTATAAAATACAGTGAAAAAATTTAATGCCTACCCGACCCAGCCAGAGATCATATTAAATACCCATTAGATAAAAAGCCAAGGCTCCGCGAGTTGTTGTTATATAAAAAGGCACTCCGGGTTAGCCAGAACCGCCGCTGCGCACCGCAGCGACAGGGCCTAACTTCCTGCTGCGTGCTGCGACACCGACCACAGCCATGTATCTGTCTCGCCTGCACTACACCACTACCGTGAAGGAGATCACAGATTACATACAAACGAAGACCAACTTCCTTTGGAGGATGGAGCCGCTGGAGTCGCGCCACAACACTAGCCTCAAAGCATTTGTGGTGCGAGTCCTATCAACTAAGCTGGACGCCTTCATGAGAGAAGACTTCTAGCCAAAGGGAGTGGTGTTCAGACGTTTTCGTAGAAGACTATCTTTGAGCGCCATCGCCACCGAAGCGGCACCGAAAGTATCGAAATAATTACTTAGGTACTAACATAGATTAAGTTTTATATTACTAACAAAAATTGTATATTGGTATGTATTATGTTGGTTTATAAGGTATTTATCTATGGGCCTGTTATTTTGTAACTTTAAATTGTTGCCTGAAAATAAACGAATTTATTATTATTATTAGATAATTTTACTCTTGATGACATTAGTCGAATTAATTAATATTTTTAAGGAGGTTTGTCATGACTTTGTACCTAGCTTGTGACGGGTCCCTCAGCAGGATCTGATGAGGATCTTGCAGGATATTCTGTCCTAGTTTTAAGCTAGGTTTGGTAGAAATTACTTTTAATTTTAAGACATGATATTGAACTTCCAATAATACTTTTAAAGCTAAGTTTTAAAGGGAATTGAATTTCTTCAAAATTACAGTGTGCTGGTATGATGAGTTAGTTAGGTCTAGACCCTTTGGGTTTATGGTGAACACAGAATGTTGTGTGTACTAACAATGGGAATACATATTACAATCTAAGAATCGAAATAATTAAGGAAATAGTATAATAATATGTATTCTGTAAGTGTACCTTATATAAATAAAATAATAGACAGAGAATAACAGTTCAGATAAACAAGGTTAAACAGAAATAAGTTAATGAGTTGCTGTGCATAACATAGAAAATAATTTGACATTCGGCAAGAATTTATATTATGAATCTCAGTGTCAAAACTTATTTCGTTACTGTAAATTATTTTAAAATCATAGTTCTTGTTCAATATTAAATGGATTGGCCGGTGAGTAGCGCACTGTCGTAACACAACGAATGGCCCAACAGACGTGCAAGAAAACTCAGTAATGATGTGTGGAGTTGTAACAAGCTTCTATTATTAGGTGGTGCAACTAACGCCTATTACGAAAATCGAAACAGTTGGCTTCAAAGAACTTCGATAGCTGTCTTCGTTCGTTGCAACATGCTGTGTCGCTACTTTGTGATGACAACCGGCGACGCCAGCTATCGTGGGTTTTCTAATTTTCGTAATAAGTCCAGCCTGTGCTTTGATAGAAATTCGTTTACTGACGTCTATAGCTTGCCTGTCTGCTCGACGCGTGAAATACATTATTAAAGCTATTGAAATCAATAAGTAATGATTTTAGAAATATTAAATGTCACTAACTCCAGTAAGTATTGTGAAACAACAGCGCTTAATATGTGTAGACTGTAGATATAGTATAATCAAGTCTCAAAGTAAGACGAGCGCGCGCCTCGACAATGTCAAATTCCTCAGATGTTCACGTTAAATTATGACCTTACTGGCAAAAGGGACGAGAAGTTTGAGGAGAACGCTGAAATGCGGCCGTCTACGGCACGTACCGTACATACACTCGTGTAAACATTGAATATGTAACCGCTTTTGATACTAGACGAGACTACAAATTTTGGAAATGCCTTTCATTTTCACATTAGCAGTGACACCATTTTTTGTCGAACGACTAAGTTATTATTTTTTTATAAAACAAATAAGTCAGTAAGACCATAAAACATCTTTATTGCTGTCCCATGTTTTTGAAACTTAAGATAATAAATTTTGCATCAACATGTTATTAAGCGCACGGTCGGAATTCACTCCAATTTAGAATTACCTAATGTATAATTTAAATTATAGGCCTTTTCATAATATTCAAACGCAAACAATAGTGACTCTGACGTACATGACTTGTCTGCCATACATGTACCTACCCAGCAGAAAGAAGCGAGGCTCAGCGACAGAAAGCCAAGCAGTGGCCAATGAACACCGTGCTGCGGTTTGGTTTCGGCGTGGTGGAGCGTGGCGCAGATGGCTCTGATACGAGCGCAGCCGTGCGTGTAGCAGCGCAGGGCACGCCCGCTGGCTCTTTGGCAAATATCTCCTAACGTGACAGGTCACAGACAACCTTTTAGAATTTAGTTAACAAAAAACAAGAATTGTAACAAAAATAATAATAATTCCTCGGTAACTCCTGGTTTCCTTGTCTCTATTGCAGTATAAAGAGTAGCTTTTTGAGGATTCAGAAAAACCATTTTTCAATCCACCGAATAATTTTCACGTTTGTAGAAGAAATATTTTCACACGGTAATTTTATTTAAAATGTTCACATTTTTCTGATGGGGTTGCCAACTGAGACGGAAACATATTTTATTAATTTCACAAGCCTTGTCATTCGGGAAAGAATTACCGGCAGGATCTATGTAACTTGGTAAGTACTTTCTCTCACTCGTGTTAAAATACATCAATATAAATTACGAAAGTAAGGGTTTCAAAGTTAATTACGGTTCAATATTTTTGTATGCGTATGACATACAATAATCTACTCCTTGTCCACGGGGTAACAAGCGCTAATGTCGTCATTCATATTATAAGAAGTTTCTTTGTCTGTCTCCGGATGCAGAGCGGTAGGCATCGACACAATCAGTTTGCAAAGTTCTACTGCGGTTTGTCATAAAATACAGAGTGCAAAGTGCGAGTTTTATTTAATTTCCATTTACGTTTACGTGATTTGATGGTGAATTAAACTCGACAATCAGCTTCGCATTGAGCGGTCTGTTCTGCCTTTGGTGTAGCGATGGCTTAATAACGAGAGTATACCGACAAAAAGCGAGAAATACATCGCGACGCATTTCTATCGGGTGAAATCGCCATTTCCTAGTCGCGGCGCACTCACTCGTCGGCATTGCAAGTCAAGTCAACGCGACAGAATATGCGCTGAGATAAGCGGCCGGCAAACGACTTGCTGCGGGAACACTCGCCGTAAACCAATTAATCACATTAGACGAGTTTATCTCGAGTAAACAGACGGACAGTGAATCGAGCGTGCCGCCACGAGTTAGCTTAGCATACGGTATTTGTACAAGTCCATTAAACTATAATTGTAGTGCGATAAACTAACTGATCAGATAGTATAAACAAACATGTAGTGATTTATAAAATACACATAAGTGCTATTAAATTGTGTGCATTATTTGTTATATAAATAACATATAATAAAAATAATTTACTTGTGACGTGTTGTTGAAATTTAGAAAATAAGTAAAAAGCTTTATTGCGACTATGATTTCTTCGATTCCGGTCACGAGTCTATTACGAAAATAGATTTTTGTGCACATACAACTCGTATATTCTTACAAGATCAGCCATTAAAAAATGCCTAACCATTCTGCTGCCGATGTCGGGCTCAGGACATCCCACATGAACCATAGCTCAAGCTTTAGCCACACCAACACCGCGTCACGCTGGCTCCGCACAATTGGTGGGAGCTACAGTATTGTAGCATAGTACTTACATTAGCACTATTGCCATCATTATTACAAATAAGGCCGCGGCCACGTCTGTGGACACCTCACGCGGGGCGGGGCGAGGAATGCCGCCGGACCGGTGCTGTTCCGATGCGCGCCGCCGCCGCCGCTGACTTATATACCAACAAACTGGTGGGTTTTAAATAAACACGCTCATAAAATACAGTACTTGTTACCTCTATTGCAAAGGTAACGCTGCCCTAAGTATATGCACGAGGCGGGGCGCGGGTACTATGCACCAACTTTACGCCAGACATACATCGAAGACATATTACAATACCCTGACTGATAATGCGCTACTGCATGAAGAAGCAAGAAGCACGTTTAAGGTTGCGTGCGGTGCGTATTGTATTGGCAGGTTGAGCGAGAAGCAACAAGTATTTTAAACAATTTATGGGAAAAAATTAATTGACGAAAAAAATTTAATAAAAAACATAGTCGACAATTGTCTTTATTTTATCTCACTAATGCATACCATCAAACAAATAAGGAATTGTTATACAGATGTGATTCCACATACGGCATTAGCGCGATGGTCGCTTGCTCTGCTCGCCGGGCAGCGCGTGCATCTCGGACACTTGTCGCCGACTCGCATGAGGAAGTAGGAAGCGCACGCGCCGACCAAACGCACGCAGCTTGTTTATTTACACTGCACCGTGTTCGTACTGGAACAGCGATCTGTGTTTATGTTGCGTTTCTGGCAAAATCTGACAGCCTCCATCAACAGTCTACAAATATGACTGTTTATTGTTTCCGTGTTAGGCTAACGAAATTCCTACGCCATATCCAATAGCAGTTCAACATTTAGGAAATTTATTTGAACTCCAAGCCACACACATTGAAATAAAATGTATTGAGCTTGTAATTAAGTCTGTGTTAACTATCCGAACTATCTGGTTTTCATTTTGAATCAAATATAATAAAGTCTGTTGGACAGGACACCCATAACTAAAAAAATAGAAGTTCTGGTAAAGTCTTTGTAGCGTTCTTCCGAACGGAGCGGATTAAAAGGAGACTATAACCCTCTTGCACTCTCCAATTATCTCACGGGCGATGCGATGAAACGTTTCAAAGTTATAAAGAAGAGCTAAATCAAATTAACTTTCGCATTTTTATCATTACTTAGTTTTGTTTTCACGTAAGACGTTGCGCAACGGCACATTAGCCTGAAAGGTTAACTCTGGTAACACTATAACAATCGCGCCGCTGCTGTGGGCAGGCGGTGGTTGTGAGCCGCTGTCATAACAAGAATAAAGGCTAATAAAAGCGCTAACGGCCGCTGAACAATTTCACTTTCGTCAAGACGCGGCGCGCGTGCGCGTGCTCTTACTCAATCGTTAATTAATTCGTTCATTAACTACGTCGATTGAGTGCGGACTGCTGTTGGTATGACAACGCTCTGTGGCGTTCTAGAAACCATTCATCAAATATAATAAATTGACTTTGTCAACGACATTATTACTATTCCACAATAGAACACTAGTATTTATAGGTATTAATATTTCTTCATTAAATATCTTTACTAAAAGTAAAACTATAGTTGGACGATTCGAACGCTTAATTTTAAATTCTGTACATTATTTGTCTTTAATTAGAGTACAAACGAACTGGCCAAGGGAACCAACATGTAAGCCGTCCGCGGCGATGGATGGCGGAGCATCGTCGTCGGTCGGTCGCAGTCGCAGCCTGTGAAAGCCATCAGGCGGAGTCGAAGCCGCGTCAGACACTTCCCACGTGACCGACTACTTGCCAGCTTGCCACGGCTCTGTTAAGTCAACACCACCACCAAGTAGCTACGAAAATTCTTTGACAGCTTAATGACCATTATCATCATAACATTCATCGCATGTTTATAATTTGTTATTTATAGTGGATTATGTAATGTGATACGTATATTTGAACGTATAATTTCGCCTAGTATCAATGCATATACTCGTAAATAAATAAACTAAAAACTTTCCTACACTCACACCAATTATTTAGCCCAAGAGAAGCTTCGTTATGAAACTCGTTAAATGGTTACTAGACAACGGATAAACCTACTTAAAATACTTAAATACATACTTATTATACATAGAAAACACCCAGACCTCAGACAATTTAGAAAAACAATAATTTCTAAATTTACCAGACCGGGGAACAACCCCGGGACCTCAGAGATGGCGACACCATGAAAACCGGTGTACAAACTACTCGACTAAGGAGGTCGTCAACTCGTAGGTTTACAAGGAGGAATTATTTAGCTATCTCGGTTCATTCAATGAGTTGTTTATTTAGTATTTTAGCCTTGTGTAAGTGAGCGTTTGTTTGTAGCCGTTAATATCATTTAAATCAATATTATGTTGTTTACAGTCGTTGATATTATAAATAAGGTACAATGTTAATCATGCAGATACGGTCTCAGATTAAACAGAAGCGAATGACAACTAATTAACTAATGAGGCCCAACAAACGCTGGTTAGAAACTGAAGCGCGCCTGAGCACGCACCAATGAGCGCGATCTGATTACAGGGCTGGGAAAGTCGTAAGAAATCAATCCGCAGACAGGCGGTGCGGGCACAGCGGCAATAGGTCGTCACGCAAAGCATTACACGACAGATAGCGATGACTTCTAATTGGAGGAAACATGTCTTATGATAACTCAATAGTTTGCCGGAGAAGGGAAGATAGATAACGGTATTTAAACATAAATGAAATCCCTGCGTACCAGTGGCAGTGGTATCGTCTGCAGACGGAAGGCTTCCGGCTGCCACCGAAGGTTTCGGCCAGATTCCACTCACCAGTGAAAGTGACGAGTTACATGACAACCGCGGCATTCTCCGCGCAGCGCCCGCCCGGCCGCGTCGGCGAGCGATGCACTTTCAAAATGCATCTTCTACTTAATTACCCACTGCTTAACTGAGAAACCCTTTCATTGCCTTTCCAGTGCATATCACCGACCAGTAAGCGAGAAAGCCATTTCCATTTAGGTTAATAATGTTGGTAAAACTTTCAATTAAAGACACTTTCCGAAACCATGACTTCGTCGAATTGGCAGTTCCTACCTTCTGCTTGGTAAACAACAACAGATAAATATCAGTTGTGCAAAATCATGACTTTGAAAGCGCATCCATGGTGCTGGCGAGGCGCCATGGGGTGGACCTTGAGACCTGGTGCAATGCGACGCTGCAAATGCCAAGAACGTGTCGCTACTTCGTGGGGTTAATCATTTCATATAAAAATGGATCGCAGTTTGCCGTTTACAATATTGTAGGTAATGGCAGCGGGTGTACGGGCTTTAAGCTGGTCGCGTTTCACGTCGAGGTCAGCTTGACGCTGCTCCTCGAAATCGCGTACTTGCCGCTGCACATGCTAGCGCCATTCAGACCGTTGTGCTGCCAAACCCTCCCAAAGAGAGTGCTCAATGCTGCATCTCTTCATATGACGCTTCTGAACGTCTTTATATCGGAGGAGTTGTCCGCCGATTTTCCGCTTGCCCTCCTCAAGTTCAGAATAAAAGATGCGCTTCGCCACTCTCTCATCTGCCATACGGGATACATGACCGCACCACCAAAGCTGTCGACGCATTATATAAGCCTCAATGCCAGCAACATTGGCTCATCGCAAAACTTCGGTATTTAGCACACGGTCAGACCATCTGATGTTCAAGATTTTTCGTAGACATTTCAGGTGAAAGCGATCTAATGTGCGCATTTGGTGCCTATACAAGCACCACGTCTCGGAGGAATATAAAAGATTTGGCAGCACAACCACCATGTAAGTATATACGGATATTTTGGTGGGCAGCTTTATATCGTCAGAACACCTTGGAACATAGCTTGCCGAAGGCTGCAGCTGCAGCGCCGACTCTGCTGTTGATCAAATTTGTGGTATTTCATCTGCAAAGATGAATCTGCATAGCCAACGGTTGCAATGACCGTTGGATAGATGGCGCGCTGAGCCGCTATTAGCACTCTAAAATTACAAAGGCAGTGACAAAATTCAGCGCCTACGTCAGCCTTCCCGATAGCATAGCGGTCAGTGCAGCCGCCCGGATTGCGGAAGACCCAGGTTCGATTCCTGGCTGGGGTCGGGTAGGCGTTTAATTTTTTCACTGTATTTTATAAATATTTAATTTAGCTTCAGTGCAGCAATTAGCACTTGAAAATAAAAAGTAAAAATAAATAATGATTTTAAAAATTGCCGTTCATATTATGTGGTTTCATACATAGATTGTAGAGAAACTAGGAACGGGATATTATACGACGCGTGTTGTCATGTTTTTAGAAGCGGGATATTACCGTCCGAATCGATCGGAACTTACATGTACCTGCTTCAAAACGTCCTTAACAAGTTTTATGGCCAGTGAGTGTCTCATTCATGACCATGGGTGTCTAGGGACATCACTTTCGTCTTTTTGACACTTACCTTCAGGCCGAAATTACAGCAAGCGTGGGCGTGGTGAAAAATTAAAATAATACATTTAATTTACTTGTATAACTACACAAGTACTTTATTTTTTGAGTTATTCTCAGCAAGCCCTTTTATTTGATACCTACCCATATTGTAGGAACGCATTAAAAATAATT
This sequence comes from Eudonia lacustrata, assembly GCA_947562085.1. Taxonomy (NCBI): domain Eukaryota; kingdom Metazoa; phylum Arthropoda; class Insecta; order Lepidoptera; family Crambidae; genus Eudonia; species Eudonia lacustrata. The sequence continues at coordinate 823,019 of OX387341.1, forward strand.
AGTCCGCCATCTTGGGTGTGCCGCCATCTTAGATTTAGAATGACGTCATACAATTAACCATGCATTGTCATCCGAACTGAACATGTATACAAAATTTGAGCTCAATCGGTTGAAGATATCTGCTTCAAAATTTTGTTGCAAGAAGAGAAGTTGTCGATGATTATACCCGACCAAACATACATACATTACATGCATTGCAAGTTAAATAAAAGCTTGTAAAAAGTAAACAATTTGCCTTTTCCTTTAGTTTTACATTTGCTATGACTTCACAGAATTTGGTTCTTATAAGCGACACTATGGGCTGGTGTAATAATACAGATGTTTTAAAAAAAACAGGTTCCATTTCCGGTCTAGAATTAATAAAAAAATAATATAAAATAAAATAATTTTTTTTCTTGTATCAAAATTGGACCCGATGGACACAAAAACTGCCTGTATCAGAATTGTTATGATATAGGTCTAAGCTGTCATATAAAATATTATTAGTATTGGATCTACATACCTACCTCCCAAACAAAAGTTTTGTTATGCGCAGACATTTTCAAAGAGGCACCAAGAGCGCCCATTTGTCCTTTAGAACTTATAAATTAAATATATTTTGTAGATTATGTGAAAAACAATAAGGAAAATGCCAGTAGCAAATAAATTAATATTTAACAGTATTAAAATCTGATTGTATCCTCTACAATGCCAAGATTTAATACAATCAAAATAGTACACAAAAAATAAATATCATCGACTATAACTTTTTTATGAGGTAAACATCGATCGGTAGGTATATTGATGGCGGAAACATAAAGAAATAACGCGACGAGGACCTAACGGTACAACTTTCAATCGGCTCATTGAATTATATAGCTCATATAAACTATTAAAGTCTACCAAATCGTGTAGTTTTTACTGCGAAAGTCACATAATTTAATGAAGCTCATTAATACGTAGCTCATTGGCACGTCACTCGACGAGTTATATGACGAGCAATTAGTGTTTGCATTTCATGATTGTCGCTCGTAAAGCGGCATTAGCACGGCCCCGGCCACGGCAACCCGGCCGCGGTCACCGCCGCGCCGCGCGCCGCCCAATTCCGCGGGATGGTGTTAATCGCCCGCAGTGCATACACCGCCGGTCCCTATTCATATTATAGATACTAACAATTAATGACACGACACCTACATTGTAGGCATTGTACAAAAAAGTCTAACATTTGAAAAATAGACAGGTAACGGACATAGTGATAGGAAATCTTCAAGGAAGTTGTACCAAGTGGTCAAACGATAATGTAGGTAGAATAGGGAAGGCAGCCATCGGCACCGGACGCAGCCCGGCAGCCCGGCGCGGGCGGCTCGGGAGCTGATCGCCGGACGCCTGCGCATTCCGCGCTCCCCTCCGCGCTAACTGGTGACTTCCCACCGATGCCACACGTCACCACTTTTTGTTGCACCCACTGTATTAGCGTGGCGATCAATCACGACTATTACAACTGCAATAAACTGCTTTCGAACATGAGCGACGAGCTGACTCTGACTCTGTCTGAGCACATCACTATCATTATTAAGTATTATCTTTCACAACTGTCTACAATTTTGTAAGGACTATCGATATGTTCTCTAAAAAGCGAATAGCACTAGGAATATACTCATAATAATGTGCTTGTCGTACATTATATGATTACTCTTAGATGACATATACATAAGTAGCATATAATGTATATGTCGCAATCCCATCGCAATGTTATGTTATTATCAAATCCGCGATATATCGTTATGTCCCCTAGTGACATTGTAAAGTAAGGAAAATTTTAGAATAATTTTTTAAAAAGCTTTACAGTAACTGCTTTTTTGTAAGATTAGGATAGTTTCATTCCGTGGTTTCGACAGAATATAATAACGTAACAGGCAGCCAGTCTCTGAAATCGGAGAGCCAAGAACATGTGCTAAGACCATTATTATTCCTTCAAAGTGTTTCCCTACGTCTAGCATTCTTGGTGATTTAAGTAAATCACTGATTTGACAATACCACTACGACACGACATATACTTAGCATAAAATAAATATTTTTATAATATAGCAAGCAGCCAACTGCGTTAGAGTACAATGAACTCGGTATATGTATTGTGACGTATTGTTTTTGTGAGATTAAAATGTGTGAGGAAACAAATTTATAATTGAATGCACAGAAGCGTGAGGGCGGGCGGGGTGGTCTGCTCACACACCCACTCATGAACGGAGGGTTGATGGCTACGTCGTCGTTCTGATTAATGAGCGGATCTACACCGACCCTGCCCATATTGTCTATGACACCATGATAGTTCATCGATCTTGATGTGACGCTCCCACTAACGTTATATTTTAGGGCAGCTTCAATTGTAATTTCAAATCACTCTCCAAATCAGATTCAAACATTAAAATCTGAATTGTGAATTCACAGTGTTTAACTAAATATTTAATTTAAAATGATACGGTCGTCGTAATTATGTCATTTTGAGGCTGAACGAAAACCGGCGAAGCATTCGAAACGTTAATTTGGCGCTGGTCTAATTAAAGGCTTCAAAGCTTTCAGCAAAATAAACAAAAGCTGTTAAATCCAATAAAGTTGCTCTGAAATAGTTTTTTTTTAATAAAAAAGAAGGAGGCAAACGAGCAGGGGGGTCACCTGATGGAGAGTAATCACCGCCGCCCATGGACACCCACAAAACCAGGGGAATCGCAGACGCGTTGCCGGCCTTTAAGGAAGGAGTTCACTAAAATAGTTAAAGACGGAGGCAGTTTATTATTACAAGTAACCATTAGAAGAGTTCAGAACGATTACTAGTCTGCGATCGAGGCTTATGTAAACAGCGCGGGTTGGAGGCGACTGCGAGCGCTATTAAGATCGACTAATGTCTTCAGTATGATTTATTACGTCATCTTTATAAACACCGTCTCGTTCACAGGCAACACATTGTTTATTACAATAAAGGTATGTTAATTAATTTATTCTTTATAATCTGCATTAGTAATATAGAAAACGTTGTTAATGTAACTGTGAGACTATTAGATTAATTCTATGCAAAAAACAGTCGTTCCAGGCTCTTTACTTCTATCTACTTGAAACTAGGAGATTGCAGATGATAGATAACTGACGTTTCATTAAGTCGGCCCACGCGCACACACCAAAACAACGCCGCCGCCGCCGCCGCGCCGTGGGGCTTATTTATTATTATTAGCGGCGTCGGCTTAAGATTTAAGAATCGGCAGCTTATCTGCAAGAAACCCTTTGCAGTCGAGCCCCTTGACTTGAATATTATAATACTGGAAATTCAAAAACCGTAAATGTTGACCTTCATAAGTCGAAGAAATAACTCTTTATTAAGAAACAAACATAACTACGTTGTTTAGTTTCAGAATATGAAGTTTTTGCCAAACGAACAGGAAGGCGTGGAAAGAGAAATCTATGAAAAGAAAAGATTTTAATACACTCCTACCTTATTCTAAGACTCCCACTTACTACTTCACTCAAACAACAACAACGCACAACATTACATTTTACAATCTTTGTAGAAATCTAAAAGGTAATTTAAAAGATTTAGATTTCCATAGCCATGGTTAGGTTCGTTAAGTCTCAGTTGAACTGACCTGCTAGAGTGTTCCTGGAAGTTGCCGCCGTGCAGCAGGCGCACCTTCGCGAACAGCAGGCCGGACACGAAGGGCACCTCGGTGAGCTCCTCCAGGCAGCACTGCACCCCGAACTTGTAGCGCTTCTTCTTGGTCATGAACGCCATGACGCCGCCACCATCGGGCCCCGGGGCCAGCGCCACCGGCCCGCGCCGCGCACACCGCACTGCCACTGGCACTCACTTCACTTCACTTCACATGTGTGTCGCTACAACGCACGTGTAAATGAACTCGCGATACTCAACTAACTGGACAGCTGGATCCGACGACGACTGTTATTTTAGCATCAGCGCTGCACCGTTTGTGCTTTGGCAGCTGGGCACTTGCATAGCGGCCGTTCACGTTAGTCTGGAAACAACCAACAAACAATATTGAATTTGTACATGCACATTACGTTACGCCCATTCTTAAACACAAACATTAAGATTGCTAATCCTAATATTACGATAAGCCATAATATGAATAATCGTTCAAACCACCATACATTCAAAGGAATTATGGAATGAGTTCGTATTTTAGAAACACAATTGTACAAAATTATGTTACAACATAAACAGAGACTGGGCAGTCGACGGTTACTAAGTTTATAATTCGTATGTTTTACAAAACATGGGGATGCCCCAAAAGTGTAAATATTGGCTAATGGCTACAATACAACTACATCTGAGGATTAGCGATCTATAGGAAACCCGCCGCGTGCAGCAGCGAGCAGCGGCCGGGCCCGGCGCGGCGTCGCCGGCGCCGGCGGCGCCCGCGCGTGACGGTGTCGGCTACACACACCATAAACATAGCATGAAACAAAAGTGTCGCATTTGTCTGCAAGTAATCGTTATTCAGGTTTTCTAGCTTTGTTTGTCAAGAATCATGTTTACTAAAGTGCATGTGTATCAGTAAGCTAGCATGTGCCATAAATCAATGTCGATTGATGGAAATCTACAAATGGTACTAACATTGCATTGCCAATGTGGGAGCGCGCCCGGGCACATGCGGCTCATAGCCGGCTACCACGAACCACCAGGGTTCTCTCTTCACTATGCCCTGCAACAATAACCAACAGGACCTGAATACAACATTCCTATAAGCGATCACAAAATCATTGATGTTTCTTACGTTCAGAGTTCAGCTAACATCAAACACTGACAACGTATATACGTTTTATATAACAAAAACAATATGTGATATTAATTTATTTTCAGAAATGTTCTCGGGTACTTCAAAGGTATGTAATGTAATATCTATGAACAAGGCTTACGAGATTCTGTACAAATATTCTATTGAAGCTAATTATCTTCATATTATATGCTATAACCCAATTACCTTACACGTTTTGCCTGTGAGACTTAGCGTTTATTAAACACTTCATGAATATTCACAGGAAGAAGCTAATGTAGATACTAGTGCTTACGTGTTCAGATAATTTGGAGAGGTAAAATCTTGCAATAACAACGCCAATTATTACAGGTATTAAGTCATAGAGATCGGCCTTCGCGTCTAATCGCCAAACAGCGTTAACTAAGAGGAACTCTTGGCTAGATTACCACCCATTACGATAGAGGTTGTTCGTGTGTAAGACATCCATCCTCACGAGTCGATACCTATATTCCATTATGTCAGCCTACGTCACAATCCTAGTCACGTTATGACTGTTACGAAATACCTACGAGCTGATTACTTTACATAGCGCATTGCTTCCAGTGGCTCCATAAACGTTGATCGACACTGATACCTTTTATTTGAGTGATCGCAGTGCCATTTTTCCAAGACGAAGGTGACGACTTCAATCAGTGGCAATTTGCACCAGTTCAGAGGTTAAATCGACGAAGGCTATTTTTAAGTCTCAGTTTTGAGACCTGGGGTCAATTGAGTTACCCTAATAACATTACTCAAAATTTTACTCGTTCGTTACTGCTAATAATAGAACAGGAAAATAACAATTGTTTTAGTTTTCTTGTCAATCAGAAAACAGCATTAAACATCTGACTTGTTTGACTGATTTCGTATTCGTATCGTGTCTGGTAGGTATTCATTGTTTTGTATATAACTTTATCTTTCATAAACCTGTTTCTTTTCATATTTGTTTGATTGATATACCTACGTAAAAAAAGTGATCTGACTTAACGTGACCTTTTTCGCTTATTTATTACAATTACCTTTAACTACAGAAATAACAATATCTTCAAGGCTCTTTTTACACGAAATATGAGCGAAAAATGCGTAAACATTTTACAAGACTTAATGCACTAAATACACTGGTATAACGTCAATAATCCTGTTTACGCATACCATACCTGGCGGCGCAGAATGGGCCGAAAACACGGTTGGACAAGAAGCAGGCCTGCGCGCGCGCTGGCCCGGCGCCAGCGGCCGCGGACGCAATGGAGCGACCATGGGGCCTCTCATGGATTTATACAGCGTTGGCATAGCAACATTCTAATTAGATCCGGAAGTGTCAGGTGTAGGTACAATACAACAAAGGATAAGGCGGGTGATGACACTTATGACTTTGACTAATTCTTGACCAGTAAGGAAGCTAAATACGTAGGTCTGTAGTACACTAATATTTACTTTCGCTTCGGCCCGCGGCTTGGCTCGCGTCGCGGAGATTCAGTCTGTCACATGTCTTCACACCACACCGGGATAAAAGTAGTCTACGCTACGGCACACTCGAGTTTCTTCCATCTTCACGTGAAGGAAGGACAAATTAACGCACTTTCCAATTCAGTAAGTACCTATATTTGGAAAAAGAAGTTATGATTTTAGGCTTGTTAATAATGTCTCTTTTCCACAAGATTTTAACATGACCGTGTAGCATTTAAAATACGTATGCTGACTACCTATGGTGTTTCATACAAAGAACAACAGCTACGCGACATGATTATTCAGTCGTCGTCGGTTGATGTTCAGAGTAAAGGGCGAGCGCGTTATGGCAAGCAGGTGTCTGCCGCGCAGTCATTAGTTGGCAATTTGGGGTTGGCTGGCACATTTGCGTTATCTCCACCGTCGTCGGCGCCGGCGTCCTCCGCTCGCTAGATAACGGCACCGCCTGTCACACGCATGCCGCATCTGGCTTTAAAAATGTAACACCGATAACCAAACGTGGGTGGAACCGTCAATATACCCGCTTCAATTATAATCATTGAACTAAAAAACCGGTTACAAAAACACAAATGTTGAAAAAATTTCCACGAGCAGGGTTTGAACCTGCACCCTTCTGACATACCGGGTCAGGTGCTCTTCCAATTGAGCTATCGTGGTTCTAACCAGCCCGCCGAAATTATTCAACACTATTTACTTTTTACTTTGAAAGCCAAAGGCGCCCATTCAATGTTTTTTTTTTCAACATTTGTGTTTTTGTAATTTGTTCGCAACAAAATTTGCGTTAAAAATTATATAAACATTTATAAATAGCTTGCCTACTTCTTAACTGATCTTTAGTATTTGTAAAAATATTATGATCGGATGTTAATGACGGTAGCTGTTAACATTGAATGGGCGCCTTTGGCTTTCAAAGTAAAAAGTAAATAGTGTTGAATAATTTCGGCGGGCTGGTTAGAACCACGATAGCTCAATTGGAAGAGCACCTGACCCGGTATGTCAGAAGGGTGCAGGTTCAAACCCTGCTCGTGAAATTTTTTTTTAACATTTGTGTTTTTGTAATTTGTTCGCAACAAAATTTGCGTTAAAAATTATATAAACATTTAAAAAACCGGTGACAAAACCGATCACTGCACAAAATTGTAGGTACATACTGTATTGCAGAATCGTTACGCACTATGGCTATGTACTTACGGCCTACGAAGTTGTGGTCGCTAATCAAGTTACTCGAAGAGACCGCAAATAATTCAAAATGGCAGCATTAGCTCAAACACTCATGATATCATTTGGATCGCGCTCTTCGGGTTGCAAGTGACGTAATCCGCGATAGTTGCCGCCGCCCAATACATTGGGTCGGATCGATTTCGATCGGTGCCGCGTCAGCCGGCGGGCGGCGGCAGCGCTCACGTCACAATTTTCCCTAAGTTTCATTTTCCCGTAGCCGTGGGATTTCCATTGTGCTAGAAGCGATATTGTCACTGGGGAAATAAACGATTCCTTCACAAATAATTAATATTGATTTGATTTCTGATCTGTTTGACCAACAATACCTAATACCTATTGATTTGATCCTTTATAGCTAACTGTTAAACTATGCTAAGCTGAACCGGAAAATTTCCACTAGTTTTTAGACATACATACATAGTACCTATTCGTACACGAGAGAAGCGTCATCGTCAGCTACGTACAATATAGTGTCTTAGTATATCATACTAACCAATTAGTTATACTCCATAATTAAGTCAATGCTCCGTCTTTTCAAAATTGAAACTAGCGTAAAGTAAGCGCAGGAACCATTACAAACCGTTGTTATCAGTGTGAACCAACCGACGCCGACGCCGCGACGCGCGTGACGCAACGCCGGCGAAGCGTGCAGAGCCGAGGCCAATCGGTCTTCTACGCAGATGTAGCGAAATCATTACAATGCTCCACAAAAAGAGCAGGCATTACGAGTAGAAAAAAACATGACATCTACGTACCGGGCGACTCGGAGCGGCTCAAGGACTCCGACTCAAAAGTGTCACTAGTGCTCGATGGGTATGACCACTTAGTGGCGCGCAGTTGATGGCAAGAAGCGGCACTTAGCTTTTAGATTCTGCATTAGATTTTAATGATGCGTAAGTAAAAAACTACGAACATTACCGTGTGAAAGACAACACAACGTCCTGCAAGCTCAAAGAACGTTTGTCGTTTTTACAATAAACGTATATGTGAGCGAAGCCAGATAATGAAAGTATTGACATCAGCCATCGATACACACAATAAGATAAAATACAGCACAAAACAGTTTGAACAGCGTTTCGTTAATAAACATGAATAAACTCTACATCGCCTACGTTAAAGCAATTGTTTTGATTAATCACGAGCACGAGTGCTTTCCACGAGGCTGAAATAGCTAATTTAAGGCAGCCTCTTTAGTTGAGTTGCATCAATGCTCAGCAACAACAAAAACAGGCAAACGACTGTGACCAAATTACAGTCATGCCACTACACCGGCTGCGGCCGGGCGGACTGACCACTGAAATTGGGTTCAAAGCAAAAAATTGAGATAACTGCACCGACCACGCGATTGTAAACACGTTATTTCGGACAGCTCGCCTCATTATCAATCAGTTTTCTTATTTGCATGAAATAAGCATAAAAAGCATGAAATAAGGCTAGAATTATGTTATTTTAATATTGATACATTATATTGTTTTTAATACAAATGGTAATTTACTAATTTCCCTTATTTCGGAAAGATTTAAAAAATAATCATGGGCACTTAATTGGTATAAAACACTACGCAGATTTATTTATTTATTTACCAATCTGTTTCACAGCCTTGTACCGTACCAGACCCCCAGGCCACAAAGTAAAGAAACTCTTTACTTTGTGCCCAGGCTTCGTGATAATTAATGTTGAACGTCAGATAATAATAGTATGTGTCATCAAATCATCATCAAGAGAGGATCGTAAATTGGATCGCCTTTACGACGTCTCTCAATTTCAGTTTAGTTATTAATAACGTAGTCAAAGTTGGCTATTAGGTCGGCAGATAAGCAACGAGTGCAAGATGGACGCCCACTCGTTAGTAACGGTGGTGGGTTGCAGAAGAGCGAGTGCGGGTTTGAGTCAGGCAGCGGTTACCAAATCGAAATCAACTACTGATGCGATCGGTTGCGATAGCATCTCATTTAATAACGGCTTGCCGTTGCCAGTCTAATCGCTCTTTGCCATTGTTATGTTGTCAGTTAATTTATTATTTTTATTTAATTACTATAAAACTAGACTACGCAATCTATTATAGACCTAATCTAATTATACGAGTGGTGGTTTCACTGTGTGTGTACGGATACGGTCAAGGGGATCAAGGATTAAATTCTCATCGGTAATAAGTAATTAGGTATATCTCCATGATAATAACTATAGTATAATAGTATAGTCCAGTGAAACTACGAATATAAAGCAATAACGTTTCAGTGACAAACTCTAGTCGTGCATATGAGTGACGAAACCGACGTAGCTGTCCTCGGCTATAGTAATGAAAATGTTATTACGACAGATAGACGAATTTATAAATAAATATAACAACAACACGTCTTATTGTGAGAATCGATTATTGGCTGTAGTAATAAAATAACACCGACCACAAAGGAACGCTATAAAGATATAAAAGCAACGTTCACAACATAGGAGTGCGATAACGCAGCTACACGCTATACGCACGGCGGCGGCCGGCGCGGCGGAGTAGTCTGCTTCGACGGTGTTAATAGCGAGTTTACAATACTAGATTATGGCAGATACGGCCGGTGCACACGAGCTGTTTCTGCTGATGTATAAGCAACATATTCTATCGTAACTTTGCTACAGGAAGGAGTCGAGTCAGCGACTTAAATTTTGTTTAGTTTTGGGAGAAACTCGAAGGTTCCACTGGAGAGTAACACAATTGTGTCGCAGCTATGAAACCTATATTGATAAACACTTAGTTGCAGACCCGCCTGCAACTAAAATCATCATCATGAGAACTTAGCTCTTATTTATTCCAAAAATCAGATAAACAACGAGGCTTGCTAGAAGCACTCACTGGTGAAAAGAGGGATAAAAGAAAGCAGCTACTCTCTTTTATCTGCGTCCACCTGGCGCACGGAGCACGGAGCACGGCTGCACCGCTTCACGCAATGTGATGCCCACTGCCGAAGCCAGTTCACTACCAATCTGACAATTAAAATGTAATTATCCCATATGACTCTCTTATCATCACGATACTCAAACTATGAATACATTAATAATTTAATCATGACTCGTGACCGAGTAACTATATATATAAGATAAGGAAAATAATAAAAACCTACTTTCGCAATACAGTGACTCAGTTGACAATAAGAACAACGAGAATCAGATTGGCCAAAGACCACCTGTTCCTGCACACTGTGCTGAAGGTTGTTGATGAACATCCTACACTTTATGTAGTGCTAGACTACGGTACATTTTTAAAAACTGTCAGAAATAATAAATCTCGAATCACACTAAAACTAAACCTCAAGCACAGAAAAAAAATATAGTTTTTTTGGTTATCTACCACTGCTCTGTGTTATCTACCACATAACTCAACCATATTATTATTGCAAAGCTCAGCCATAATTGTTTTACACTATCAATGACTTCCAACAAAGTTACTCCTTTAAATTCGGAACATAATTATCTACAATCTCGTCAGTGATGATGACGATTGGTTTATTCATCACATCATCACGTGCTATATCGGGACTTACGCTATATTATGTCGCAATCGAGTGCGTTGTGCACAGACGTCAGCAAACATTAGTTTATCAGCATTTATGCTAACTAGGTATTAGTACATTATAATTTCTTATTTTTAAGTACTAATTGCTAACTAGGTATTAGTGTTACGATCTCAATGGCTGCGCACGTACTTGTGGTTTGTAAGTGTTTATTCCCAGTAACCTTGGAAACACCAGCTTCCATCTCATTGAGCGCAACTAGGAAGTCAGACTACAGAGAACATCTGGCTACTTGCTCTACTGCTACACTAAAACACAGACATCATAATTCATCACATCTATTATATTTTAAATTTGGCAACCATTTCACATGGATTGTATTTGGTTAGAAAAATGCATAAGATCCAAGGTTGTTCTTTTAACCTTCCAAACATAAATAATGCATGAAATTACTTAGAGCTTTAATCCACACGCCACGTCGAATGATAAGGGAAAAACGGTAGGTAAATAAAAATACCAAAATCGAATGGCGGGATTGAGCAGTCAAGTTAGTAATTTTGTTTTATCGTAAGTATATCAATATAAATAATGGCAATAGTAGATTTGGTAATTACCATTATGTGTTTTTAATATGAATGATATGATAACTGGCATGATGAATTTTAAATGTAAATGAAACACTACACAGAACGTCACTTTCTGCGGACTTGTTGTTGAGACAATTTGAACTAACTAACGATCGGAGGGGAATATCATCGACATCACCATCATATTATAAAAATATTTTAAATGACGTTTCTCGCACAAATTCAAAAGTGACAACAGCATTCACCAAATGTTGTTGTGAGGGAGCCACCTTTATGTTTAACGTAGTGTAAATTAAAGTACGCACGCATACACAGAAATCATTTTTTTCTTAAGATCCTTGTAAGAACATTTCACATATCGACCTATGTGGATTGATTGAGAGCAACAGTGGGGATCGCCGAAGTGACTATACTGTGAAATATAATAAATAAATAATAAATGCTTTTATTGAATGGAAGAGTTACAACATAGAGTTACATATCTATCTAGCATCTAGCTGTTAGCGTTAGACATAGGCGGGCGTCAGTGAGCGCGAGACCCGTCGCCAAGTTCATTGACACCGCGATTGGCCTGCAAATGCTTTACCTACGGTTAGGTAGGATTTATGGTTATTTTTGAATTCTAGCCAGATTGGTTCAAGCCAAGTGTAGCCAATGTTTATCAAAATAATCTAACATTGGCAAATTTCCCAATCTAGTTAATTAAATTATTGAAATAGCTTTACATTAAACTGCACATGTATGTCAAAAACCCTTACATGAGTAAAGGTACACACGCGAGCGCGTCAGACTACAACAAACTCCTTAATACACTTTAAACTTTAAAGTATATCGCTTAAGGTTGAACATTCATTGACGAAATTTGACAGTTTTGGATAGGTTGATGTGCGTGATGAACGTTACCGACGCTACCTACCTAATGGCAAACATGTGTCCTTAGTGCATAAGAAATTACTTGATGATACTTTATGAGAAAATAAACAGACATGACGTTATTTATTATTCATTCTCTATTCTGCTTCTTCAAATCGTTTATCAGCGGTTTGGTTTTGATACTTGTACTAAGAGGAAAATGTCAGATACTGGCCGCTGCACACGGTTTGTAGACTTTTCTAAATAGCTTATTCGACGCTAGGACATTGGACTAGGCGCTGGGGCCGTTTTGAGCGATTGTTCCAGAGCGTCGACGGTCTCGGTGGGCGCGTGACGGGCGCCGTGATTGGTGTCAACCATGGGGGTCAGCCTGGCCGAAAGCACTCGCGCCGCACCCACCGGTGCGGGCGATCGGTCTAATGTCATCTAACGGTCGTCGCGGGCGATCTTGATTCGCGGCCGGCACGCATCACAACTATTAACAAGCGCTACTTTATCACTGGCGTTTGGATAGATGGCAACTACCTACGAATTCAATTGATTTTGATGACTTTCCGGACCGAAAGTGTCCTGATATGATAGGGCATTTTCCAATATTTTAAATATCCCATCCCAGAGTAGACTTACGAACCGATGATGGCATAGTGACATTCACAAGAGCTACTTGTAGCCTAAACCGAATAAATGATTTTCAATTTTGAAAAATTTTGAACATTAAATCATTTTGAGGAAACAATAGACTGTATAACAATCCGCCTTACCCATCGACGTTACAGTCAGCCTATAATTTTAGAATATAAATTATATTCTGATACTTGATTTGTTTCTTTTTCCCTGTTTCGTGCCATGCTGTCACTACTGTGTACAGCAGAATACCAGTGCAGCAGGTCCCGCTTGCTGCGTATACTGAGCTGTGTACAGTGTTGGCATCACATAACAGGGCACAATGTCAATTGTTATTATTTTTGTTACATGTTGTATGTTTAAATGTGTGTTTAGTTATGTGATTCCAATAAATATCTTTTATTCTTTTTTATTCTTAAAAATACTGTAATTTTTTATCTGTTTGACCTATTTTGGCAAAAGCCAGTCTCTAAACATCTAATTAAGAGGGTGCCGCGCGGACGCAAAACTGCGAGTTTAGGCATATAATAGCATATTATTTTCATATTCATATTTTTTAAATGAAAAATTAGACAACAGTGGCCTGCGGAATATCAATACAAACATTTTGATGTCGGATTATTGTTTCATGTGCTATATTTACAGAGTTTCTAAAGAAATAAGTTTTTAGACATCATTACTTTTACGTATTGTTCATGCAGTTTCTGGGTACCTATTTGTTTCAAATTCCAAGACAACAAAGGCCTTGTGAAAGGATATGACCTATTCAGTGCCTAGCACCAAAACGCAAACACGTAAATTTTCGAAATTCCGCGCGGCACCCCCTTATAGAAACATTCATACAGTCGGTGAAGTGCTTATTCAAAATATTAATTTATTAAAATAAATACCTACTCACTTTCTTTATTTCAAATGCAAAATGGTCACTGTCTGCTCAGCATGAATAATTCATTTATTTATATAGGTAACTTCATAAACAGATTACAATCAATGCATGAGTGTACAGTAACATATTTGATAATCTTCCGAGGGCTGCATAAAATAGTGTAGTCTGTATCGATATAGCAACGGTGAAGTGCAGAGATACCGGCGGCGATAAAACGAGATAATGTGTGTAGGCCACCAGGCGGAGTGCACGGAGGAATGCGTGTCACTCGCATCCAGATCAAGGGCGGCCCTCGCCTCCGACCCAGCAAATAGGACAGCAGCTATGGGTGTTACTATATTTGCTATAAAGCTATTCAAAATAGTAAAATAACATGTTTTGTCTGCTACCAATTTATACAGAAAAAGGAAACTAATGTTAGTGCAAAACTTATATGTTGATTTAATAATATCCAATTTACAGCGTAGAAAGAATTGGCAGTGACTTTGACCGGCGGGCGGGCGGCCGGCGGCGGTAGCGCGCACCATCTAAGCACACTATGGCAAGGCCGCATTTATTCGTTACGTACACAATCACAACAAATATTTATTTACTACGTTTCAAAACAAAACGCTTGCACAAAATTGGGACATGATCTACTATCAAAAACGTATTTTGAAAATGAAATCTCTACTGGCGTTGGTTTCCTTATCAGCAGTTCCACCTGGCAGTTCTCAATTTCAGCATGTGATGTCACAGCTTTGTAAGCTATTCGCTGTTGAAATACAAGTAACATAAAAGCGAAAGCAGCTGAGCATCCGAGACGAGACGTCCCCATGACAACCGATCATGTTCTCTACCGCACTTACTTTGAAGTCGTTCACAGGGGCCAGCCACAAAGGTCTCATAACCAACACCGAGTTTGTTTGGCGAACGAATGTGAGTCCATTAATTTCAAACATCGCATGCAGCTATTGTTCAAATGATAATGGTTACTACGGTGCGCAGTTTTTAAACACGCATTTTTACATGTCAAGCTGCGGCGGGCGGCAATCCGGCGGTTGTGTGGAAAAGTCGCGGCGAATCGCGGCGATGGCCGCCCGCGTCACAGCGCACAATGGATGTTATGCGCAGTTTGCTCAAGTGTCCGGTGAACAATGCCAGCCAGCAGCCGGGGCTGCGGTGCGGCGGCCGCGGCCAGCGGGCGGCTGGCGGCTCGGCGCAGCGGCGACGCCGCGTTCATGACATGCTCGCCGTATGCGAACTCGCGCAAATGCCTCACCAAATCCAGCAATTAATTTATAAACATCTATGTATACGTAAAGTAACATAACGATTATTATATTATACATTTAGTCATGTTTACTCTAGTTATATTTTTAAAATACAATGAAAAAAAAAGTAAAATTTACTAAGTATAGCGTTGTGTAAACAAATTTGTGGTATTTCATCTGTAAAGATGAATCTGCATAACCATAGGTTGCATTAACCGTTGGATAATGGCACTGTCGCTAAAAAGCAGTAAAAAGAAAAGCAGTGGAAAAATTCAGTGCTTAAGTCAGCCCTCCCGGTAGCATAATGGTCAGTGCAGCTGACCGGATTGCGGTAGACCCAGGTTCGATTCCTGTCTGGGTCGGGTAGGCATTCAGTTTTTTCACAGTGTTTTATAAATATTTAACTCGGCTTCAGTGCAGCAATTAACACTTAAAAATAAAAAGTAAAATTTAATCTAGTTGATTTTATAATAAAGATTTCACATTCACAGTAAAGTGCTTTCTTCAACACTTCCGCAATGAACGACGCGGTTGATAACACAACCTCGGCAACGTGACGACGCCATTTCAGTTCATTATTTTAAAAAGTATAAATTCAAAAACGTGCAACTATGATTCATATTTTTCATTATCATTTGAATTGTACTAAATCGAGATATGGCGTATTGTAGATCAAATAACTATTGCAATTACTCTTATCAAATACTGCAACGCTAAATTTATTTGGTGCATAGTTAGTAATTAGCGGTTGCACAGTGCGTTAAATAACTTTAGTAAGTGCGCGTTTAATATGATATCCGTGTGGTGTTTCAGCAAGCGGCTGGCGCAACGCGCGGTACCGACCGACGCGCGACGGACGATCATAATATGAATTTATTTGTAACCAAATGTTTGCCCAACTAGGTGCAGTGCAATGCAACGCCCGATGCACCTCCTAATCACTACACGCCTGTGCAACTATAGTCGATGCTACTAATGAAAAGCGCATTAGCGATGCGGTTGACGATTCATCACACTTCATTTCGACTTTCTAATTACACAATTGAATTTAAAAATAGTATAGTAGCTTAGCCCCCAAAACATAAAAAAAATATCACTTGGAAGCGCTAAATTGAAAGTGTATAGAATTTAAAACGTCACAGCCGTAATCAATTTCAAGTGTTGATGGCAGCCGTAGCTACTGCCGTAAGTAGTGGATAAGGAAGTCCACCTTTTGGATGATAACGCAATTGTAGAGGCCGGTGCTTTGAGTGCACATCATTTCTGCGAGTCAACCGCGCACTAACTAACATTTATCGTCAATTTCGGCGACAAGAAATTAGCTTCACTGTGTACTTCCAAAGTTTAAAATTTCATTTTTTAATTTACATCCAAAAAGAGGAACCTGTCGCAAGTAAACCTATATCAATAATTTTTTTTTGGAGAATATATGAGAATTTGCTCATACGGCGTATTCAGGTTCACAAGGGTTCCTCAAGATGTGGGAAACGATGATTCGATTTTCCTTCGGAGGTTTTCTAGAGGGAACGGCATCACGCACTAGTGCGGTGCGTCTCCCCGTGCCCTACTAGATTTCTCCGAAGGGTTCGGATCGGATCGGAGACCTATACCAATCATTGCAACTAGATCTCAATAGAATTTATTTTTTAGTAGTTGTATTTTTTTGTTTAAGATTCTAATGAATCAGTGACTACCTTCGTTAGCGAGACTACGTAATGACTTCCATTAGTAGCTATTATGAAGGCGATGCCAACGTCTAAGAATTCATACTGATTTTACCATTATGCTAAACAAAAGCTTGGTTTCGTTACAACGCAATTTTCAGAATACATAGTTCAGCAGAATTCTGAGCAGTACGTTTAATGTGAGTTTTATTCTTACTCGATGGTGAGAACGTTAACTACAATTTGTAAATGACGTTCTCGTAGAAGACTCAGTGTACATCTTGTACGAAAAAGAAAATTAAGTTTACGTTCTCGCGATCACGACGATCGAGTCTGTAAGGAAACTCGCACTAACCACACTGTACAAAGCAATAAGCCTTATTGAATAATGTAAGATGAAGCACCTACGAGCGGTGTTGGTCACTTGATCAGTATGGCAAACATGTCAAGTATGAATCTGAGGGCACGGTCGCGCGACCTCGAGCGTCTGTCGCTGTCGGGCGGTTGGGCCACAGGCGTTAGCGTCCTCCGCAGCTGGGCCCGACCTCGGCTTGCTCCCGCGACCGTTGGTGACCTTGGCGATCGTTATTCTGAACGAAGCATTTCGATACAACCGTATGTGAATGACTTACGGAAGACTATTTATTTACAATCGACACCACACAGAATAGCAATCAGACGCCAGAGAAGGCATAATTGGTATTACAAGAAGGTAGGTGGTTACAGAAATGACTTGTGTTGAATTCAGATAGCTGCAAAGACAAAATACTTGTTGTACCACTTCCGGTTATTATTTAAATGTTGCAATTTATTGTACCTAATGAAGACGTTAGACGAGAGAAGGCTATGTTATATATTATTAGTGCTGTTTTGCAGTAACTATTCGGTTAAGGCAAATTGTAACTAAATTACGACAAAAGTACGCGCAAATGTAAAACAATTATATATAAGTTATAATATATAGTTCAATAAGAATGATGAAAGTTTATAAGCAGCTTTAACGTTCACTGGATCAGCGAGCCCTGCGCCGCGCCGCCCGCCGCCGCTGGAAACCTAGTTAAGGTCAACAGCGTTCTTTGCACGCCCTACTTGCCAAATAGGCGTATAATGAAATGAAATGCTCAACTGATGATAGTACACCAATAGAGTTTAATAATAATAAAGTAATTTAAAAGAATTATAACAGCATTAGTTTTACGCAAGGGGCATTATAATAAACATTATGTATTCTGTGAATAAACAACGTTTTACCCAGTTCAGCAGGATACTTAGTAACAGGAGTTTAAAGCTTTTTATTATTGTATGTAATGCGAAAGCTGCTGTCTGCAAATACCTACCTAGTTCCCCCCGCAAGTCACGTCAGGCCGCCAGCTGGGCTTTGGTTTGTTCAAACGACTGTTCAAAATGCAATTCACTGTTTGTAGTTTTATTGACTTACTTACTTAGATAAAATTTTACTAGAAAAATCAATTAGTCTCAGACAGCTTTAGTGGGAATCGAACCCACGACGTTTGGATAACCGGATCCGATGCTCTGACCGCTGAGCTATTTGTCGTACTTAATTTAAATTGAGTGCGAGGATTGCGTTATGATGAGTAGCGGCTCAGCTTAATTATAAAACAATTTTCAACAATCCTTTAGTAAGCCCTTAAGGGAAGCGACCTGATTCCCGGTAAGGCTCCGTAATAATAAAACAGGGCTAAGCGAGCTTTGAAACAAACCGTTCCCTCGGGCGCGCTCTCGTTCGCACCCAATAAACCTCTTTCGGGATTGATAATGAATGTTCTCGTTTTAACGTGCCTTGCCTATAAACCACACTCCGCTCGTGACTTCAATCGAACACAAGTTTAGAGACCAATCCGATAGATACGTTTTATGTTAACTAAAAGTTCCTTTTGAGTTTTTTTGGTAATGCTATTGGATTGTGCAAAAGCTAAAGGTAATACTAATAACTAACATACTCGCTGTGTAAAAGTTTAAACATTAGATGACGTCACTCACCAGTTCACCACTTAGTAGGCTAACTATTACGAATTTTAAACTAAAAACAATAGAATCATAAAATCAGCGAGTAATTAACATAAATGTGTACTAGGTACGAGGGCGACACTGACAGTTCTTAGATTTCAAAATCTGAACAAACTAGCAAGTTATTAGGTATTTTTATTACATCTTTTCAAAATAGTGTCAATTCACATCAATACATCGCTGCATCCGATGGAACCACTGAGAAAAGCACTTTGCCCACTCGTCCTTAGGGGTCCTTCGACGGCCTTTTGAAATGCAGCCACTGTGCTTCCTCGGCGTCCATAAAACGTTTTCCTTAAAGTTTTACTTTTATTTTCGGGATTAAATAAAAATCGCAAGGTGCGAGGTTGGGGCTATACGGCGGGTGTGGTGCGACGAGGCGTTGTCGTGGTGAAGGAGGATCCTACTGCGAGGTCGTTTCTCCCGAACTTTTTCCAAGACAAGTGGCAAACAACTGTTAGTGTACCACTCTGCAGTAACTGTGTTTCGATCCTCTTAATCTTCTCCTCTCCTCTTGTAAAATCAATAGTTCCAGCGTACGAGAGCCGCAAAACCGTGTACACCAACACGCGTTGTTCGTATATATTAACAAAAAATATTTCACTACGTGTTGAAAACCCGGTCCACTACTGCCTGAACTTTTCATTACAGGTATAAAGGGACACGTCGGTCGCCTACAGTGTCGTTCGAGCATTTTTTTTGTCGGAGTGGACTTTGCGGCTCTCGCACGCTGCGCTAAAACTTTTAATTTTACAAAAAAAAAGATACTACCTACATAAAAAATGTAAGAAGCGGCGCGAGCGGCAAAGATAACGAGGTGGCAAAGTGAAAATTCGAAAAGAGCACGTCGAAATCTATAAAATCACCAATTTTCAAAACTCCCGGAAAACTTTCCAGGTTAGTTTTACTACCAAATGACTGGATTATATGTCGAACACAGCTTTTGAGTCACCTCCGTTAAATCTTTGAACCATTTCACGGCACCAATCAATACGACGGAGTTTTTGGGCCTCTGTCAAATTATGAGGTATCCACCGGGCACAAAGCTTCCTGACCGTTAAATGTTCATGGAGGATTTTGTGCACTTGACTCATACCGATGCCTAAGCTTGTCCGAATCTGCTGATAGGTCACTCTTTTGTCATTCTCTATCATACGCCGCACAACACTGATGTTATCTTCAGTCGTCGCCGTGGAAGGTCGCAGATCATCGGTGAGATTACTGCGACCATATTTAAACTTATTAAACCAGTTGGGTCATTCCATGTCAAACGCTACCACGACGATTTTTTAAAGTACTCTTTTTTTACATACTTATCTGCTTATGTAAGCCTAAATACATTGAATCATATGAATTGACAAAAATTAAAAAAAAAAAAAATTAAATTTTTTCATGTGTTTTGACTATGAGAAAAATGGAGTATTTTTCTAGTGGTAGAGATTTTGGAGCTAAAAAGACAACACTGTAAAAGTAATATGACGTTAACTGTCAAGGATGATTTCGCGCCATGTTAACGAAAAGTTTTCTGTAAATCGGTAAGTTTTCATTTGTTTTAAGTTCTTTTACAAAGGGGACATCGCATGTTACACCCGTGTTACGGAAATAAGGCAAAAGTTTAATCTGTAGCTTACTTAATGCACTAACAGCTTCACGGCTTTGGGAATGTAAGGTTATGTTTGCAAACAAATGGCCAATATCATCGATTTTATATTGAACTTTGTACTTTATAATAAGTTTGCTAATCAAATTGCGTTACGCCCGTTACGTAACGGGTGTAACACTGTTATGGTGAGGTTTTGCGGGTGCAAAAAAATAACTTTTAAGTTATGTTGAATGGGAATTCGGTTCTTTTTAGGAGCATAATGTTAGGAAAGCTGGTTTAAGTGACATTTCAATAACACTTTGGTTTTTTATTTTAATTTTAGACTGTTTATGTCGAAAATAAATTTTAGTTGCTATTTAACTTTGTTTGCATGTTGGGTGTTGTGCATAATGGCTTATATTTTGGTCTAGCTATTCAAGGTTCACGAAGCGATGCCTTCAGCCAAAAAAAGAATGAAGAAGTATCGGGAAAGAAATAAAAAAAGACCAAGTAAAGCATTCCGAGCACCTGCAAAAAGAGAAGTAGAGACAAGAGATTTTGAAAACGGTTGATAATAACTCAAAAGTATTCATTAGCAACGAGCAAGACCTTTCTGATATCCCTTTTGAAAATATTATAAGAATTTTACCGGAACTAATGCTAAGAAATAAGGGTATCCGAACATACTACAATTTTAATAAAAGTATTGATATTTTTGAAAAGTAAACAATAAAAATTAAAATAAAGTTAAGTTATAAAAAACATTTCTTGATTCCTACATCATTTAGATTGTTTTGTGATTAAATGTTTTAGATAATAAAGATTTTTCATAAAGTTTTGGTTCTCATTCGTACTCGTTACGCCCGTTACAAAAGCCTGTTACGCCCCGTTACGCACAAATGTTTGCGTAATTTTAAATTATCGTCTGTTTTACTTTAATTTATGTTGTAGATGGAGGATTGAGTATTTGGGTAAAGCTTAACATTAATTTCTACTCATAAAACAAGGGTAATTCGCAGTTTCGCAAAAATGTCGAACCATCCGGAAGTGCGAGGCAAAATCAAGTTACGCCCGTTACGGTACTTGGGACTGATTTTCACGAAATCCATTAAAGTTGTAGGAAACTAAAATGAAAATTAACTTTACATAGGCTAAAAGGTTATCAATTAAGTTATAAAATGAATATGCTTTTCCTATAAAACATTATTCAATCACTAGTTGAAAGTGTACGACCTGTTACACCCGTTACATAGAATGACCCAGTTGTAAACAGTGGCACGAGATGGGGCTTCATCGTAAAAGACCAATCGCAGTCTATTAGAACTTTTTTGTTGACTTAAATGATGTCCAGGGGCCTTTGCGGCATTCCCGGAAATGAAACAGCGGATTCATGTGCCAAGCAAGCCACTTCTAGCGGATCCTTAAGTTACGCAAAAGCTTTCCACTACGTCCATTTTCTTCTCGCACATAGTCACCTTTTAAAATGTTGGCATTCTGATTGGTAAATCACGAGAAACCATGCGGGTAGATATGGTTTTATAAGCAGAAACTTCACAATAAGCATACTGTTTCTACTATCTGCCGCCAAAGAATTGGACACGCTTGCACACCAGTTCATCTTGCGAAGATCAGGGTACGGGATAGCTCCCTTTGTGATTGTGGGTTAGAAGAAGGCTCAACTGACTACATATTTTTTAACTGTCCAAAATTTTCCTCCTCCCTCTACGATCTCTTACATCAAAATATACCCCGTCCTACTAATTTTAAATGCATTTTAAGTACATGGTAAATTCTCCACCATTTAAAAAAAAATTAATATCATCTTTGTCAGTAAACAATATCAAGTTATAAATAACTCTTGTGTGTGTGTATTATATTTATTTAATTGTTCTTGGTTTTGATTAAAAAAGCGAAATTATAATTTGCTCCATACGAATCCTTCCATGTATTGGCTACCTACGTGATATTGGCGGAATTGTGTTCGGATGTAGGTAGACACAAAACATGTCATAAATAAAAGAAGAAGAAGACACAGACAATTTTCAATTTGCCGCCAAGTCGTAAAACTAATGACAAATGAATGAAATACATAGTATAGTACAAGAGTTCCATTTTCAAAATTTGAACTTATTTTTTAATATATCGTTTACAAGTGGCCGGTTGAGACTTCTTGGCGGGAAAGTGAAAAGTGTCTGCGGTTTTGTTTTATTGTCTAAAATTTGTGTAATGTCGAATATGAATGTGAAATAATGGTGGATTATTAACCGTTAAGTGTTCGTAAGTGTGCATGAGTGTTGGCAAATGAAACAAAACAGTGCAACGTCACTTTTCAAATTCTTTCAAGAAGTCCGCGTGAGGACTTAGTAAAGCCCCACATCTTTACTGAGATACTCGAGGGGTTGGGGGGTATATCATTTCTCACTTCCCATTTCTATTATCATTCATCGTCATCATACAGGAAGGAAATATTGTTTATTTATGTATTACTTGTAAGAAAAATTATTTCATTGGCTAAATGCTTGTGCAAAGCCATAATAAAAAAGTGGCCGGTTCTAAAAACTTTCAGTGTCGCCACTGTCGCCCTCGTACGCTAGAGCTAGGAGTGTAACGCAGCGCTCTACAATGGTCTGTGCTGTGGCTCTACACGACCTTAGCAGGTGCGCATGGAGCCATTGACATTGGCGGGCGGTATCTGTGTGCAGGAGCGTTTTCCTCGCAACTCGCACGAAGCGTGATCGGCCACGGGCTGCGGCTTTCGATCATTGAATTTTAATTAATCACATAAAATGGGAGGTGTGAAGGTCTAGAGAAGAATCAGTCGGTCACTCCGCCACATTGTTTTTTCTGTCAGTGTTTATTTTATTTTTACTTTTAAATCGATTTATTTTTGGAATTGATATTTGTGATGTAAATAATATTTAAAGAATTGTCATTAATTATGGATTTATATTTTTGTCTCTAGCCTATGTTATTTATTAGGATTTTAAATTGTTGTTTTTATAACTTGCTGGTGTGTTGGAAACCTTTTCTGTGTCAACATCTGTGGGTTATGCATGTGATTGTAATAAATAAATAAATTGAAGGGTCCTACAACACTCATGCAAGATTATCTTTTGTTGTACTTTTGCAGGATTGGTTCCTACTGTATGGTCGTCGTTCAAACCCACTTAACCGCACTGGGCCAGAGTGGTGGGCTCGATTAAGTGGGGAGGGCTGAGCCCAGCAGTGGGACGATTTTAAGCTGATGATGATGTTTGTCTAAAAGTAGTTGAACTTTATAGGTTTTCAAAATCTTACTTTGACAAAATGTGACACTAAATTGGCTTATTCAATGGTTATGTTACAAACGACATAAAATTAGCAGCTTTCAAGACTGAAATAATGTACTTGTTAGTTTTCAACTATGTATATTGTATTTATTTATTTACATACATTTTGTATTCTGTTATTCTTCACAGTTAAGTACTACGTCTTCATCTCACCTGATGTTAAGACTAAGTGATAATAACACTGAAGGTGGAAATGCACTTCACCCATAATCCTCAACTACTAAGGCTCGGGCAAGAACACAGCAATGCAACAAACATTGATAATATAGGTACATATTTAGATAAGAAAGATGACGGCAGCTAGCCAGGCGGAAAACCAAGCCCTACCACCAACCAAACGGAATACAGAAACATGTATCACTCACTGGGGATCCAACCTGGGACTCCTGGTTCGGAGAACAATGGTATTTACCACTATAACACAGAAGTGGTTAATTCGATTTTAACATTTTGTTTTATTTGAATTTTTGAATTTATAAATAAAATAAATATTTTATTTTTAAATTAAATATAAATAAATATGTAAATATTAGACAACACCACATACATTGTTCTGATCCCAAGTAAGTAGCTAAAGCACTCTTGTATTATGGAAATCAGAATCAACGACGAATGTACCACAACCCATAGACCCGACACAATACCGAAAAGTTCGTTTTCGACATTGACCCGATCGGGAACCGAACCCGGGTCTTCAGAGTTTTTTTTTTTTTTTTTTTAATATTTTAATCTTGCGATCAGTCTTTGTAGACTATAAGCAGATAGTTTGTAGTACTACATCTGAGGAGGAGGGAGATTCCCCGTTAGGACTTTCCCTTTTCTTGGACATGTCCCTTAGGACTTGTTCACAGGCACAGGTCCCAGATATTGCGTCGTTTCAAGCGCTTCACAGAGTCAGGGGCAGCGAGTTCCGCCGCCAGTATATTCGGGTGGTGTGTGACCCTGGCTCTGTACTTTTTGGAGAACAAGTTAATTTCTTCCTTTACAGTCCTGATCTCCAGATAGTCATGAAGTTCCTGGTTTCTAATGAACCAGGGGGTGTTTGCTATTTGTTTTAGTATAGAGTCTTCAGCTCTTTGTATTAATTGGATGCTAGAAATGCAAGCGGATCCCCAAAGTTGTATTCCATAGGTCCATATCGGCTTCAAGGTGGTCTTATAAATTAAAAGTTTGTTGTCCAATGACAGTCTAGAGTTCCTGCCCAGCAGCCAGTAAAGTCGTCGGTACTTCAAGTTCAGTTCGTCTCTTTTTGTTTCTAGGTGTTTCCTCCAAGTTAACTTGCGGTCTAGGTGGATTCCAAGATACTTCACCACATCACAGTGAGGGAGAGGGTGGTCACCTAGCTTCACTGGGGGACAGTCTCCCTTTCTTAGGCCAAATGTGACATGGACAGATTTGGTCGCGCTTGCTCTGATTCTCCATTTTCTAAGCCATCTGTGAGTCTCCAATAGGCTTTGTTGCAGGATTCTAGATGCCTCAGCAGGATTGTCGTTGGATGCCAGTATTGCCGTGTCGTCGGCGTAAGTGGCTATCGTCACATTTGAGCATTGTGGTAAGTCTGCTGTGAATATGGTGTATAGAACTGGTCCAAGAATAGAGCCCTGTGGCACGCCTGCTTGTATCTCTTGGAACGTTGATGTACTTTCACCCTCCTTAACTTGAAACATTCTTCCAGATAAATATGACTGCAGAACATTATAATAAGAATGTGACAGGCTTGATTTGATTTTACAGAGTAATCCCTTGTGCCACACCTTATCGAACGCTTGTTGTATGTCGAGAAACGCTGCAGAACAATATTCCTTATTTTCTAATGAGTTTCTAATTGTTCGATATACTCGATGTATCTGTTCTGTCGTAGCATGTTCTTTTCTAAATCCAAACTGGTGGTCCGGTATTATGGAATTTTCTGACAGTTCATGAAGAATTCTACGAAGAAGTATCTTTTCAAAGAGCTTCGATGGTACGGGCAGTAGGCTAATGGGTCTGTATGATGTAAGATCATGAGCTGGTTTTCCTGGTTTTGGCACCATAACAATTTGTGAGACCTTCCACAATGCAGGATAGCAGCCGGTTCTTAGTATTCCGTTAAAAAGAGCTGTAAGGTAAACTATTGCCTTTTTGGGAAGTTCCTGGAGTACCTTTTTGTCTATTAAATCAAACCCAGGAGACTTCTTATTTCCAAGGAGACTGATAGTTTTTCGGACTTCTCTTGGTGATGTAGGTTTTATAGGAAGGTCCATTTGTAAATCTTGGTTGAGAATTTGATCCACCTCTGAGTCTGCGTCATCGGACCCCTCAGAATTGTTTGGACTGAATATTTTGGCCAGGTGGAGAGCAAATGCGTTTGCTTTTTCTTCAGTTGTTTTAGCCCAAACGTTTCCAGGGGCTCTAATAGGTGGTTTTGGGATAACAGGTTGGCAGGTCTTCCTACAAGCTTTCCACAATGAGTAGTTACTACCACTTGTAGTACTCAAAGACTCCACATAGGCTGCTGTGGAAGCGTCCATTTCCTTTTTTAGCATATCTTTAAGTTCCTTCATTGATCTGTTATAAGCTCTCTTGTCTAGTGGATGTTGACTACAATGCCACACGCTGCGAAGTCTCCGTTTCTCTAGAATTTTGATTTTTATGTCGCGTGTCACTGGACTCTGTCTAGTGATTGGCCTAATTTCAGGAGTGCTATTCCATAAACTATTCTGTACTACTGAGGTGAATTCCTTAGTGGCAATGTCAATGTCGTCTTCAGATTTGAGAGATATTGTAAGATTAAGTTTATCGTTCACTAGGTCTTTGAAGGATTCCCAGTCAGTATATTTGTTATACAGAGTAGCCTTGGGTTCCTTACTTAAGATTGTAGTGCTGAGTGTCAGAAAGACAGGTGTGTGATCAGAAGATCCATCTAAACTTGTTTCGATAGAATAGTGCAGCCGCGACAATCCCTTTAAAACGAAGAAATCTAACAAATCTGGGAGCCTTCCACGATCTGCAGGCCAATAGGTTGGTTCAGAGGTAGCTACGGACCTAAGATGAAGACAGTCAATAGACTTTTTCAGTTCCCTTCCTCGAGTGGTAGTCAGTCTTGCTGCCCATTGGACGTGCTTTGCGTTCCAGTCTCCACCGGCTATAAAACGCTCCCCAAGCGTTATGAAATATTCGTTGAAAAGTTGTTCTGTAATTTTGTGTCTTGGCGGGCAGTAGATGGATGAGACAGTAAAATCGCCATTTTTGTCTTCTATCAACACACTGGTTGCCTGGATGTGATTGGTTGCAAACTGCTGTAGGAGATGGTGTTTTATGGAAGCTTTGATTATAACAGCAGTTCCACCGTGGCCTGTACCATCGGGATGATTTGTGTTATAAATAATATAATTTTTTATTTTTATAAGACTTTTAGTTGTGCAATGTGTTTCTGACACAAGAAGTATATCAAGCCTATGTATGTTGATTAAGGCTTCAGCTTCATCTTTATTTGGGGCAAGCCCGTTAATATTCCACGTAGCTACTTTTAGTTGGAACTCTTTACTAACTTATTGACGAGAGTTGTTAAGAGACTCATAAGAGAGCCCATCTGTTGTAAGAGGAGGTCAAACTTTTCTGACTGTTTTGTTAGCATAAGTTCCAAAACTTGGGTGCTTGTTGAGGGTTGGCCAAATGTACTGGGGTCGTATTTATTATTTGATGTCGCTTCGGCGTAAGTTTTCCTTTGATTGTCTGTATGTTCTATGTCTCTCATTGAAGAGAAGCGTTTGTGTTGTGGATGGGGTGTTAGAATTGGTTTTTGAGGCTGGTTTCTATCTGTGCGTGGTTGTGATTTAGCAGTTTTCCTTGCTAAAATTTCTTTATAAACTTGGCAGCCTTTGTAGTTAGCTGGGTGGGAACCAAGACATAGTGCACATAGAGCAGGGGTGTTGCGGTCTTTTTTGGGACAGTCTGAAGTCTTGTGTAGTTGAGCACATTTAACACAACGATATGGTTTCAGGCAGTAGTTTTTAGAGTGACCATATTGCTGGCATCTCTGGCACTGTACAACCGTTTTCCGTTTTTTTGGTTCCTCGATTGTCACAACTTGGTTGTATATGTATTTGATCTCTTTGGCGGCTTTGTTATTTGGCCCTGGTTGTAAGTTAACAAAGAATGTCGAAGTGGGTAGCTTTTCCGGTACATATCTAGCATTGATTATTTCTCCACATATAAGATTCTCAGTGCTTTCAATTGCTTCTTTGATCGAGGAGTGTGGTGTTGAATGGTGTAGGTTTTTAATGACAATTCTACAGCAACGCTGGTCTTTTCTATTAAAAGTGTGCCCTATCAATCCATTTTCACGGATTAGTGTAATAATTCTCTTATATACTTCGACATCGCTACTATTGATTCTCATTTGATTCTTGTTAACAATTTTGTAAGTGAAGGAGAATTTTTCAGCTGTAGTTCCCAGTAGCTCTGTAAGTTTTTGCACATCTTCAATGCCATAGAGGATAATTGGAGGTGGTCTTGAAATTTTCTTCTCTTTTGGCTGGTTATCAACATCATCGGTTAGGTCTATCGGTAATTGGTCGTAACGATTTGTGGTCTTTACTCCTTCTGGTGAGACTGAAATTTTCCGTTTCTTCGATTGTCTTGACATCGGTACTCTTTGCCATGAGGGTGGGTCCACCTTGTCCTTGTGGTGTGGATCAACTTCTACTGGTTCATTTTGTGTGTTTCTTTGCCATTCAAGAGTTGATTGCTGGTTTAGGATATTCAGGCTTGTGGCAGTGTTGAGTGTTAGATCTCCATGAGAAGAGCTTCTGGGCCTGTTAAGGAACATCCCTTTGTGGAAAGCCTGCTGAACTAGTTTGGCTTTGGGTTTATCACCAGTAGTATTTACTCGCACAGAAGCCTGGACAGCCACTTCTGCAGAGTCATCGGTAGCATATTTCTCACTCACAGGCCCGGGTACCCGTGAGTGCCGGGGGCTAGCCGGATCGCAGCGCATAGTATCATTCTCAATCGTACTCATCATATTTTTAAAAGTAGGTATGTTTCTCATGGCACTTACCCAAGATGCCACTGCCACTCTTTTGTGGGGATATTTTGTCCCCAAGGCCCGTGGAAGCCTCTTCTACTGGTTCCCCAGTAGGAGTTGTGGTTATACCGCCATTGCTCGGTCGCCATTGCCTCGTTGGTTATCTAGCAGGGGGCACCACGGGACCCTGGTTGTGGCCAGGGCACCGCCGTCGGCTATTCATAACGAACCACCAAACGCGTGCAGGTGAGGATGACGATTGGGTGGGCTAGATGTTATTGCCGTTCTCCCCATAACCCCCTCTTCAGAGTTAGCGCCGCCCTAAGTCCGGCGTGCAAGCCACTCTGCTACGGAGGTCGAAATTTTATTAAAGAAAATCAAAAATCACAGCAGTTTATGACCCAAGACTTTATAACTCAAATAGTAATAGAGATATTGTGTTGTATGTATGGTTTAAAAAAACGAAATTATTCACTTGGTATTCAATTGTAGAAGTACCCTAAAATGTTGAAAGACCAGATAAATAGGGATTTATTGATATAATTTTGAGTTAAGTATGCATTTTCAATTTAAGGAATCTACTATCTAATAAGTGAATACCAAAACTTAAAAAGATTTAGTTTTATCAACCAACCTGCTTATTACAAGTAAGGAGTTATTACTATATTATATATATGATATTATTATTTATGTTTATATTTTTCTAGTTGTTTAAATTTTATTTTGCCATACTGAACTGAATTTATAATTTATGATTAATGTGTAATTTGATGTGTGCCTACAGACTATTATAATTTTTAACACCAATTATGAGTCCTTATTTAATTTAATTTTGTAATAATATGCATTTGAATTTTGCGATACATAATGTTGATATAAAATATATATGTATATATTTATAACGCTTTTTCGCTGTCTAGCCTGTGTGTGGGTTTTTTAATTATGATTTGATTTATATAAGCAGTCTTTAACGCTATCTTTTATCATTTGTATAATAATAATTAATTAAGTAGTAACTATAAGTTAGGATTCGTTTTTTTTTCTTTTATATATATGCTGTTGTCAAAAATTGCATGCCGTGGCAGCTTATAATTGAGACAGCACTCAGCTTTAGAGGTTAATGTATGATCAATTTTACTCATGAAGTGTATGTTTTGTTAGCTGTCCTTTTCTAAATAAATAAATTAAAAGCCTAAAAGTACAAGTCCGAGACGGACCGCAGACCGCAAACTGCAGCCGCAGACTGCAAGCGACACTACTGGTTTCTATGAATCTCTATGAAAGTGATTCCAAGCGCAGCGACTCTGCGGCGGCAGCCGCGGTGCGCAGCCTCCGGTTGCGGCGCGCAGCGACCGCAGACCGCAACACCTGTTGTGTAGCGAACCGCCACGCTTACAACGCGTACAAGCACAATGTCGACATATTCGGAAGATGATAAAGAAAAATTTATTAACGCTATCCCACTTCTTTCAGATTCATCCAAACCAAATTATCGCAACAATTTAGTCAAAGATAAGTGTGGAAAGCAATAGGAAAGGATTTAAATAAAAACGACGATAACGAAGTAGAAGTAACTACAATACTTTCGAAACTAAATTAGGTACTTCCTTCTTAGAATCGACTTTTAAATAAAAGATCAGATGCGGAAGACCCAGGTTCAATTCCTGGCTGGGTTGGGTAGGCATTTAATTTTTTCACTGTATTTTATAAATATTTAATTCAGTTGCTTTACTTTTCTTTTTTCTGACATATAGTAACAAACAGTCGTCAGCATCTTCCTCTTGTTACAAAGACACATTAGTAGACTATCGGTAGCGTTGTCCGACATTCTGTCTCGCGCGAAGGTACAGGAGTGACTAAGGCATTGTTCCATGCTTTGTGAAGCCGCGGCTTGACGCCACGTTTGGAATAGCGGCGATCGCGACCGCAGGCTGCACTGCGGTCAACCGCAACGCAGTACGGCCTGCGGTTGCAGTCTACGGTCTGACTCGGACTTGTACCTTAACGTAGCATTCATTAGCTGCAACCTATTGGTACATGTAGACACAGCATAAACTAAAACTAACAACAAGTTTCGAAGTTTGGTCTAAACATTTAAAATGATTTATGGTAATTGTGATAGATAACTTGATAAGCTGCAATCAAACAATACAACATTTAAGAGTGTTCAGCGCCTTAAACATAGATTCTTTACTAATTTTATATAAACTGCGATTATCTTAAAACACAATCATCTTGTTGTAATTTTTCATACTTCTTATTTATTTATTTAATCTTAATTGCACAATAAAATAAAATAAAATACAAAAGGCTTACTAATTTTATATAAACTGCGATTAGTTTAACCATTAGTACATTAAAATTGATATGTTAAAACACACAATCATCTTGTTTTTATTTTTCATAGCTTTTTATTTATTTATTTAATCTTTATTGCACAATAAAATAAAATACAAAAGGTGGACTTACTGCCAAATCATTTCATTTGAATAATTTTATCTTAATCAAATGAAATAGTTGTATTCCAAAATTCACTGTTCTGTCCGTTAACATCAAATGTCAAGATGTTATAATAATAATTTTATTTTTTAATATAAAATGCACATTTAAAAAACAAACAACATTGTAGGTAAAGGTACTTGAAACTGTTACCAAAATTGTAATAACTAAAATGTGTAACATACAAACCTAGGCACCACTACTTGCGTCAGAATGCTGAGTCCACATTGTGATTGCATTGTTCTAATTATAAATATGCCTATGTAAGAGCGAAGTTTTTCACAATGTTGAATTAGGCGCATTTGCTGACTGATAACATGTGGATGCCGATAACATTGCCTCCTTAACATGAAGGTGTATGAGATATCAAAAATAAAATTAGCAGTAAATTATACCTATGCATCAATTTGTAATTATCATAGCAATCAATGTTTACAATTTCTTTCAAAAGTTGATAATAATCATGTAGATAATGTAATGGTGTAATTTGACAGTATGCTATGTCAACTTGATAAAGCACTTGCCTTAGTGCACTTGAAAACCTAAAATGTTACAAGGTTGATTGTACATAATTACAAAATGTGTCATTTTATTAGTGAAACACTTCAATAATCATCATCATCATCAGCTCATTTTTATGTCCACTGCTGGGGCACGAGCCTTCCCTATGGGTGGATAGGGAGAACAGGCCATAAATCACCACGCGGGCCCAGTGCGGATTGGTGGTTTGTAACAATAAGCAGTATCAACTTGTTTACAAAAAAAGATTTGCTGTTTTATTTTTCTTTTGTGAATTCAAGGAGTCATGTATATTCTTTGACATAATCTTGAAAATCTTTATATATTTTGTAAGTCTTACTAGAATTTTATAAGAATTTATGATTTGATAAAAAATAATTTACAAAAATAAACATTGCTGTTAAAGCCAAAGCCTTGAATAATGGATAACACTATAATTTGTGATATGGGCTCATCAAGCAATATCTGCCGTAACAAGTACACAGTCAAAGTGCTTCCAGTAAGTAGGTAGGTACTTGATTTGAAACTAAAAGAAATTGAAATGGAAATTCAGGCATAGTATTGCTATGAAGTTAACAACTACAACGCCATTTAAATTGGTTCGTAATATCTGAACGATCCCATCCCAATAGTGGAATAGAAACTGGTTAACTAGCTGTGTATCGTGGAGCAGATTTTTTAAGCAAGGACATACCGACTACATTCATTACGTATTAAACCAAACGGTATAGGTACAAATATTAATATGATTGTATTAATGTTAGTGTTTACTTACCAACAAGATATTTAAAGAAGTATTTAGTTCTCAACAAAATTCTTTCTTCACACCTACACAATTTCACCGTTGGCTGTTTATAAAAACACAAGAGATAATTCACAATAATTCGCACTAGAGCTTACAGCACTTCCTTTATTGTCTTTAAAACAGTATTTCATTATACACACACTATCCTTAGTGTCGTGATACTAAGACAACCGAAGCTATAAACACGATCACATTCCTTACGCCATTCGATTACTTCGATTGACAGCGCAGGGCGCAGACAGACACAGCACCACCTTGTCTTTTCTCTATCGCGGCCGCAGAGAATATAATACTAAACTACTAAACGAGACGTGTCATGTCGACAAATAAATTTTATGTTGCCATTCCAAAAAATATTTTTACACTTTACTTCTAATCAAAATGATGCACAAAACTCTTTACAAGAAGTCAATTATAAAAAAAGGAAATGTAATAAGCAAAGTGTAATTGTGTGTTGTTATTAATATTGTAATACGGCGCCAAGTGCAACCCACAGCGATTGGTCCTATACCGCCATCTTTCTTCTTGAGGGCGCACGTAAAGTACGTCTAGTATGTCTGGGCAAACCGCACCTTCTAACATAATGTTGGCTAATTGGGTGATGTCCTCCAAGAGTGAACGGTCAACATCTCCGGTGGCTCCGCTTATTAAGTCTTTAATGTGCTGCGGTGACAGACCGTCAAGACCACCCGCCGAACCACTCTTGAAAGACATCAGAGCAGCAAACACCTCATCGCGACTTGTGACAACATGCTGATCGGATGGATCTGGCGCATTCGGGAGGCGAAGTGAAGGAGACGGGGCAGGATGCTTATCCTCTAAGGCCAGACGAGTGTCCAGGCACTCAGGAGCAAAAACATCACTAGAAAACAGTAACTGTGTTGCCCCTCTCAGGTCACCGATACCTGCCTTCTCCTCTACCTTTTTTATGATTG
This sequence comes from Eudonia lacustrata, assembly GCA_947562085.1. Lineage (NCBI taxonomy): Eukaryota > Metazoa > Arthropoda > Insecta > Lepidoptera > Crambidae > Eudonia > Eudonia lacustrata. The sequence continues at coordinate 856,583 of OX387341.1, forward strand.
CATTTGGATTTGGTGCCTTTTTTTAATTTTTTAATTTTTTATTGTGTCACGCCAAAATGGCCTCACCCTGCCTGATGGAAAGCAGCCAGTGAAGCCCAAGAAGTGAAAGCGTTCATCATAGCGCTACCACGCTATGCCGAACGCTCACACTATAGCGGCCTGCATAAATGCTTTTTCACGCCTCGCTTAAATAACCCGGGAGAGAAAGAGGAGGGAAACACGTGTGCGGGAAGCGCATTTCACATACGGGCAGTTCGGCAATGGAACGATTGTTCAAACTTTTTGGTACGTGTCTTGATGGTGAGCACGGTATGAGGGTGGCTTCTCAGACCTGCACGCGTCGATCTGGAAAGGAATGGAGAGGGAGGAATGAGGTCAAAGAGCTCCTCAGAGCATTCACCGTGGTAAAGGCGGTAGAAAGCACTAAGGAAAGCAATATCCCTACGTAGCTGTAACGGCTTCAGACTTTTTTTTTGCGTGGGAATTGAATGGAGGGGGCTGCAGTGAAAGATTGGCACAATTCTCTTTTATTTTATTTGTTAGAGATGATTTTTTGTTTGTTTTCTTTACATAAAATATCTGAAATGCGAAAGTTAATAATTGTTCCCAACTATTATAATTATTATCAAAGACGACTTTGTTTATGACTTGAGAGAGACTAGTTGCCACTGTAACTGTACGGGCACCTCGGGGTATTCTTTTAATTAAGGCAAACTTGTTTTAGATTACTTAGTCTCTCCCAAACCGCCCTGCCAACTGGAGGTGAGTTCGGGGGTTGAGTGGATGACTGTGTGATGGATTTATGAGCTCGAGAAACATGAATTTTCAAACCCCTAACACCCATAAGTACACCGTCTTTTAGGTACTCATAACCAGTAACAATCAGTTTTAAGTAAATAGAGTATTTTATTTATCGTACTTTAATGGTGTCGTAGATTATAATGTACGCCTACATGAAAAAGAGGACAATAATACTCTATTAGAGTACGGGTGGCACAACCCTCCGGCGTGAGGACTTAGTTAAAGCCCCACATCTTTACTTTACTGAGATATTCGAGAGGGGTTGGGGGGTATATCATTTCTCACTTCTCATTTCTTATATCATTCACATATCATTCATCATCATAATATGGAAGGAAATATTGTTTATTTATGTGTTACTTGTAAGAAAAATTACTTTGACACTGGTTAAATGTGCTAATCGCACGATACGAAGCCATCAAGAAAAGGAAAAAAAAAACGCATGACATGACAGATTGCAGACCTTTAGTTATGGCCAGACCTCAGAATAATAACTAAAGCTATAGAAACCGGACTAAAATAGCAAAGGTGTCAACAGATTTGTGACGTCATATTTTAGGTAATGTAGTGAGTGACTTTATAAAGGACTCAAAGATTTTTTTTGATCACCGATTATCTGATGACCGTTTGACATAACAATACAAAAAATAAAAACTAAGTGTCAACCATTTGTCGCACTCTAACCTCCTTTTCTAGCCGTAAGATAGAACGGAACTAAACATAGTTGCACGATTTTTATTTTAGCCATCCTTCTATAGCTTTAGTTATTGTTCTGAGCTCAGAATGGTTCTATCTTATGGCTAGAAAAGGAGGTTGGACTGCGACAAATGGTTGACACTTAGTTTTTATTTTTTGTTTTGTTATGTCAAACGGTCATCAGAAAATTGAGTCCCTGAGTCCTATTGCCCGGCCAAGCCTCGGCCAAATTCAGAAGTACATTGATTTAAAAGCTGACAGTTCGTTTTAGATATATTTGACTTGTTCGCATAATCATTGTGGAAAATGTCAAACTAGTGGTCATATTCCGTTTGAATATTTACCGAATTTTCACTATTTATGTTGGTAAATGACGCTATTTCATATATTTACTGTTAATTTGTGAGTGTGTGGAGTGTGCGGCACAATGTCCTGCGTAATTAGGGGCTGCAGGTCCCATTCAAACAAGAAACAAAAAAAGTCAACAACTATTGACTTTCCATCGGTAAGTTTCAACTTATTTTTTATAGAATGTGAGCTGATAGGCGAATATAAATACAAATTAAATTTGGTAGTACCATTTTCTAGCGAAAACCAGTCGTAAAGTCTATTTTAAAAGCTGTTTTAGCGATAAATAACAATACTAAGTCGAGGCAGGCAGGATACTCTCAGGCATTCTTTGTCATCTTTAGTGACGTAAACAATGTGCATTCTTTTTTATATATCGATATTCGATACTTTTAATTTCCAGATTTCCAAAAGATGAAAGAAAAAAACAATTGGCTTATACGTATTGGTAGACCAACCTGGGACACCAAAACGACATAACCGCATCTGCTCAAGGCATTTTAGCTCCGATTCCTTTGTAAGTGGAGACGTTACGAAATAGAGATGACTTCGAAAGGATGCGGTTCCTACGTTGTTCATTATTATGAATGGATCAGAAAAAACAGTATGGGTATTTTTAATCATACTTTATAATTATTACAGTACGAATTTTATAGCTAAAATATTAAAGCTAGGGTGTTAGTAGAATTGATGAAATATCAGTATGATTTGCTCGAAACACTATTCCAGATTAAGGCTTCTGTTATTATCTTATATTAACAACAGTTTTATGTTCCGCGAAAATTGTTACTTTACGAGATTATTTTTTTATGACATGATTTTATAACATGACTTAAAATGAAATAAATCTTTATTTTGAATTTTTTTAAAAGAGTTATCATGTAATTTATTAATTATGATTTTCCTTGGCATAGTTGGCAACAATAACAAAACCAGAAATTGATAACATTAGAAGAATAAGATTGTTAGAAGTAAAACTTGAAAGATGCGAAAAGATATCCAAACGGCGCTTTCGCAAGATTAACACTCTAATTAAACGAGTATCTCGATTAAGGAAAAAAAATAAAAATCTTTACAGTATTTTGATGAATATAGACCATTGTAAAAAATGTTGACCATTTTTTTTCATATCGAAATCACGAATATCGAACTTAGCGGAATATCGAAACAAAATGGTTTTAGATATTTAATTGAATTTATGAAAATCGGGATTTTCGATTTGAATTCACACACTTGCACATCAAATTTTGAATTAATGTATTGTTTACGAAATTATTTGCTTTTAATAACAAATTTTGTGTAATTGCTACAGTTAATTGTTTTTCCAATGATGATTTAACTTGTTTCTGTATACATAATTAAATATACTATATTAGTTATTTAAAAACTTAATGCCAGTAGGTTGCTTTTCAATGAGTTTGCTGTTTGATAGTGCAATTGATGGTTTGGGTTGTATTATTGTGTATTTATTGTCAAATTAACATAATTTATGTTTAATAAATATAGTGACAAAAGAAATACTATGTTGTTGTTTTCAATTATTTAGATCGATAATAAAGTCGATAAAGTCACCACATTACCTCAAAAATGACGTAACAAATCTGGTGACACATTCGAAATAACGAAAGAAAAGGGACAATCGATCTCTTTCCAACATATCACATAGGTTCATTCGTTAGAATAGTGCGAACTGATTAATTTGTGTTGCTATTTTAGTCCGGTTTCTATTACTTTAGTTATTATTCTGAGGTTCTGAGGACCAGACAGCAAAGCATAGAGTAGGTACTTATCTACCTCAGATTAATAACTTTAGTTGTTGTTTTACCCTCAGAACAATAAGTTTGACCTACCCTACCTATTTTGACATAAAGCTATCATAAAGCAAAGACAGAGGAATAAGTTCTTGGCGGAAAAGTGAAGTCATGTCTGCGGTTTTGTTTTATTTGGTAAAAATTTGGCTATGTCGAATATTAATGTGAAATAATGGTGGATTATTAACCGTTAAGTGTTCGTGAGTGTGCATGAGTGTTGGTTAATGAAATAAAACAGTGCAACGGCACTTTTCAAATTCTCTTAAGAATTCCGCGTGGGGACTTTGTAAAGCCCCACATCTTTACTGAGATACTCGAGGGGTTGGGGGTATATCATTTCTCACTTCTATTATCATTCATCATCATCCTTTATTTACTAATGAATTTAAGAAACTAATGACATGGCAGCATAGTCTATGACCTTAGCCGGTTCCTCAGGGAACAAACTACATTTTTTAAAAAAAGCAAAGTCAACAATGCTTTTTACTTTACAGTATAGTTACTTAGACGAAATATTTCCAGCACCATGGTGAAGTTTCGAAATGCTGCAGTTGCATATAAAACCCTTAACGGACTTTTGTGCGTTTATAAACCATCCTGCGTTTCGATTCAACAGGTGCAACACACAATCAAAACCAATTTGTGTAGAGGTTAGACCATACTCTACTTAATTTCTCGCAAATTATAAGGGATGATTTTCGAACGCTTTTCTTTAATCGCGTATTGATGAATGTTTATTTACCAAAATTAGGTGTATTTTATTTGAACCTTTTATTTAACTCTAAATATATTATTTATCTCAAAATTATTTAAAATTGCAGATTTAAACGCTTTACCAGATCGCCCTCGTGAACGACGAGTTGAAATTGTTGGGCCAACTAATTCTCCAATGACTGTAAAGGTGGTTCCTAACTATGCTGATGACCCTCTGGTTTGCGGGCCTAGATATGTTCAAGAAGACATACGCTGTAGTTGGGCAACACATTTAGGGTTGTTCAGTAGTGGAGTTCTGTGTGAGTTATGATTAGAACTAATGTTGAAATGCTAAATTTAAAATTCATCAGCCTTTTACTTATATTTTACTAATGCCTATTAGGTTTTAAGTTGTTGTCTGACGTAAATAGACACAATAGAATTTTAATATGTTGGCAGCGCTGATCTGCGCTCACACATATCAAAGATAATATTATTGCAGGTGTAATTAAATTTCAGTGTTAGGAATAAATGAAGGCACTAAACTTACATACCTCATTAATACTGCAAGATTAACTAGGGGCTATAAAATACATGGACAGCTTGGAAAGGCTACGGACACCTATTTTTGGAATGGAAAAACTGTAGAAAGGTCTACTTATGGGCATGTCACAAGAGAAAAAATGGATGGTGTAGTGGCACACATGCAAGCTGCTCATCAGAAAACTATGTTTGAGTAAGATACTCATAAATGATCTCAATTAATTATTGAAAATAATATTAGTTATTATACATTTTAAAACTTATTTCAGAATGTCTGGTTTACATATGGAATCACAAAGTATGTTTGAATTGGCATCCCAAGGTTTAATCAGACCAGCAAGCAGTAAATTGCCTGTTATCTATGGCATCAAGTGTGTACATTTTGACTCTCCAAACTTTACATTAGGTTGGTCAAACTTATTTAAACAGATAATAATCAAATAGAGAAATAACCACAAAAATATAAAATACTGTAAAAATTCTTACTTATACACAAAGTTGTTGAACTTTACAACAAAATGTTACTTATTTTCAGAAATACAGGGTACAAATGAGTATGATAAATATTTGTGGACACTAATCCATGATCTAGGAGTACAATTAAAGACTTCGGCTCATTGTACAGCGGTTCAATGTATTCGTCAAGGGAAGTTTGATCTCGACTTAGTATTGTTAAGAAAATATTGGCAGCTTGAACATATCATCAACAATATGGACAGATGTAGAATATTACTTGAAGAACATAAAACATTGTTAAAACCAAAATCAGCAACTTTGTCTATTTAGTGTATACATTACATTTGTAAATAATAAAAATCATTGTAAATAAAACTAATTATCATGTTTTATTATGTTAACTGCTAATTGACATATTAACCGGTCACACCCCAGAAGCTCTTAGTCGAGCCTGGCGAAATGCAAAGTTGCCTATGTTAGGTATACCTGGAAGGATTGTGAATTTGTACCCCTATCATAGGTTTAGTCTTATTATTGATCAAGGCTTTGTCATGAAGAAGATGATGTTGATGTGTTGGCTTGCTTCTCCATCTGTTCTATTCTTTTATGTCTGATCATGTTAGACAAAATTCCATCAAAAGATGTGGTTTTCTTTTTGGCAGACCCTCTTAGAGTATCCTCGCCTTCTCTCCGCACGCGAAGACGTAAAGAACTCACCTCATCCATGAAATCAAAGTCTGATTTTTCTTCTCTTAAAGGAGACACCGGTATTTCTGGCTGGTTGTCTTTACTAGTTGCCACTGGCGATGGTGCTCGTCTTCCGGGACATTTCCATTCAAGGTTTGTAGTATTATTTTTATCAATGCTTTTGTATAAATCTTCCAATTCAGCCGGTTCTGGCATCCAACTTTTACCAATGAAAATCCCCGATTTTGAAATTTCATCATCTGAGCACGGTAGATCCCAGTCTTCTCCTAATAACTCTGTAGATCCCATTACAGATTACACTTTAATGCCTTTTCAACATGAGTATATTTATTAGGTAAAGGGATTCAATTCAATTCAATTTCTTGAAAGATGGCTCAAACAACTCAAAAATTATGACATCGGCCTGTCAAAATTCAGGTTTAGAAAAAAAAACCATGGTACGCTTTTTCTTTTTTAGTTGATGGCTTTGTGCGATTAGTATATTTAGTCAGTGTCAAAGTAATTTTTCTTACAAGTAAAGTAATACATAAACAACATTTCCTTCCTGTATGGTGATGATGAATCATAATAGAAATGGGAACTGAGAAATGATATACCCCCTACCCCTCGAGAATCGCAGTAAAGATGTGGGGCTTTACTAAGTCCTCACGCGGACTTTTTGAGAGAATTTGAAAAGTGACGCTGCACTGTTTTGTTTAATTTACCAACACTCATGCACACTCACGAACACTTAACGGTTAATAATCCACCATTATTTCACATTAATATTCGACATACTTATCACAAATTTTAGAAATAAAAACAACACCGCAGACATGACTCTTCACTTTCCCGCCAAGAAGTCTCGTACGCTTTTTTTTTACACGGATATTATTTCGTCTGAGATAAGGGCGTTATCGTTGCGTAAGGCTAAAGTAAAGAAAGATGCTCTAAGTTGCGTCTTCTTTTCAACACTATTGATAAATATTATTACTAACTCTTTGGTCGAATGACACTTAGAATGGTTTTTATTAAAACTTAAAATTTCAAAAAGCGCGGGAAACCTTAAAATTGGCGGTCGAATATTTTAGCCTCTCTAATTTTAATTTGATTTTAAGTGTAAATAGGATCATTGTGTTTAAAATTTAGTTTATTTATTGTTATTATTGTATATATTTGCAGTCTGTAGGTAAGTTTTTTGTCTTTTCTAATGGACGACGAACCAGATGACCCTGGTGGAGGGACACCTTCTCAGGTAGCTCTGGTTGTGACGGTACCTCATGATTGTTTGGAGATGGATACGGAGGGCTCTCTCTTGGATACGGATGCTTCCGAGAGTAAAATCAATAATTGTAGTAATTCTAAAAGAAAACGTACAATATCTCGAAAAATATGTAGACACTGTAATAAAAAACGGAGGCGTCATAAGTCGTCTTCTGTCGTTCTTTGTGAGAGTGACTGCCAATGCGAATCGAATTCAAAAATCCAGCCACCTAAAGTTTTTAAGTCTCCGGAAGTAACTCCTATCTCAGTATCACAATCTCAACCCTCCCAACCAAACAATGATGAAGCCAAACAGGCTGACCCAGGCACATATGTAGGTAGAAAGCTGTATGAAACTAATGACTCTGCACCCTATAATATCCACATCCAAAAGATCCAGACAAGTCCGAATGACAACATATCTATACACCCCATTTCATTTGGGCATTTTTTGAAAAAGAATTCTATAAAGAACATAGTTAATGGCAGTCTCAAAAAAATTGGAAGAAATAGAGTGGTAATATCATTCAATAACTACACAGATGCTAATTCTTTCACAAAAAAATTTCTTTAACATTAAAAAAATTTAACTACAAAGCTTTCATTCCAACCTCATCAGTTACTCGAATGGGTGTTGTTAGAGGAGTACCGACTAATTGGTCCGAAGAAGACATATTAGATAACTTGTCTGTACCTTTTGGATGTGGAAAAATTTTAAAAGTAAGACGCATAAATAGAAAAAGTTTTAAAGATGATAAAATTACCTATATTCCTGTTGAGACCGTGGTAGTCACATTTGATGGCCAGGTGTTACCCAAAAGAATATATTTGTGTTATAATTCCCTTCCAGTGGATCTATACATTTTCCCAACAGTACAGTGTTTCAACTGCTGCCGTTATGGTCACATAAAATCACAATGCAGGTCAACTCCACGCTGTTTCAAATGTGGTAATAACCACTCAGGAGACAGCTGTGATTTTGATGAAGATGATGCTGTATGCTTTATATGTACTGGATCCCACTTTGCTACCAACAGAAAATGCCCTGAATATAGTCGACAAAAAGCTATCAAAGAGTCGATGGCTAATAATTGCATTTCCTATGCGGAAGCATTTAAGTTGCACCCTCCTGTTACTAGATCTTACTCTGAAGTTTTGACATCTGTTGCAGCACCTTCATCTCCTTTAAGACAAACTTTTAATTCAACTAAAGGCAATAGTAATAATGAAAATTCCACTTCATATAAAAAAACAGTTTATATTAAATCAAATAGCTCCCCAAAATATAATAGTAAAGGTTATGACAAATATACACATGCTGCCCTAACTAAAGATTATTCCATTACCATCCATTGGCACAATTACTAGTGAAAATAATAACTCTTTAACAAATATGTCTATTAGAGAACTGATTATTATTTTAATTAATTCATTAACTAAGAATATGTCTGAACCGTCCAACGCTGCTGTACAAAGTATAAATCAACTCATAAATAACAATATCTCTAATAATGGATCATCTGTCCACAATCCTTCAGTGGAATTGTCGCAGTATTAATACTAAAAAAAGTGATTTACTTTATCTCATTAATTTGCATAAACCTGTTGTGGTTGCCGACCTTCTCTCTCTTCCTAAAGATCATTTGTATCATGCTTGGAATACCCATTGGAATATTTCAAGTTGTCATAAAGGTCAATATTACAAACGTATTCAACACAAAATACCACTCAAAGTATGGTTCACAAAATTAAAACTTTCTAAGCTTGCAACCTCCAGTATAATAAGAATGCGCTTGGGTCATGTCTGCACAGCCTCTCATCTTGCAAGACTTGGTATTATTAATAGCAATTTATGTGCTTGTGGTGCCTGTGAGGAAGATTTAAATCATATCTTTTTTGCTTGCCCCCTCCATGACAGTTCCTCACTCTTAAATTCCCTCATAGTCCTCCGTGTTCCTCTTCATACATCAATCCCTACCTTATTGAGTTCTATAAATTTTGATATATATAATTTGTTATCAACTTTTTTAATTAACAATAATATTAAAGTGTAATTTGTAAATAATGTACTGTGTGTATGTAGTGTAAAAAGTATTATTTCCTAACTCCAACTAAGTATCCCCTTATGTAGTATATCCATTCATTTATATTGTAACCACCAACTTTGATCCTATTATTCTTTTTTCCAAATTCCGTTCCTTTAAACATTGTATTTCAAAAATTGGTTTCCCTACCTTTAATTAATACTCGTTGTGGCAAATGCACAAACCGTGCGATGCCAAGTTAAAAAAAAAAAAAAAAAAACTTAAAATTTGTTCTGAGGTTTTTAACTATTGTAGGCGTAATTGTGTTCTGTGATTGTAGGTACCAGAGTGAAGATGTTTAGAGTTGTTAATTAGGTAAATAAATAAATTGTAGTCTGCTATGCCCATATCAATGACTGGAGTCGGCAAATTGCTAAAGATAATTTGTTTGAAGTGTGCATATTAGGACTATAGTAACATTAGAAATTTTAGCAAGCCAATTACGGTCAGAGTGTCGCACATTTTAAATTGATGTTTACTTATATGTTGTTTACACATGCTTTTCATATCTAGGTACATATTGTGTACGGACTTAGAATGAACTTTTAGCATCCGATGGTACCACTATACACGACCTCTGTGGTGGGTGTACCCACCAGTCGGCCAAAGATCTATATGCCTATATGCCCCAGATTTGATTCCAAGGTGCAGGTACATATTAATCAGGAGCTCGATGGCGCAGTGGTTATCGCGCCCGTTCTGCGAGGGCCAAGGTTTATCAGTTTTGCTACTATTAACCAAATCAGTTATTTACGACTAAGCAAATCTGTTATAAATAGCTACACGAATGGATTTGATAACAAAACATTTAAGCGACTCTCGCAAAGGCTGGTCATCGGATGGGTGACCCACAGTTTATCATCTCAAGTTCTTCCATGCTTCAGAAGGCACGTAAAGCCGTAGGTCCCGGCTGCTTTAGCAGTCGTTAACAACAACCAATCCGCAGTAGTGCCCGCGTGATGGTTTATGACCCTGTTCTCCCTATCCGTTCATAGGAAAGGCTCGTGCCCCAGCTGATAATTACGCCAATATTTATGACTAGTCGGCAAATTACTGAATATAATTTTCGTTTTGTTGCTTGGAGTTGTTTAGTCGCATAATCCCTAATTCGCAAAATGCCTAGTTGCTTTTTATATCCAGGTACATCTGTTTGTCCTTAGGAGTGTTGGGATGAACTTTTAGCATCATGCCGCAGGCCAGACAAAGATATATGCCCCAGTTTTGATTCCCAATAGATGTACATATTAATGTGCTGAGTTTGGTTGGAAATAAGGCTATCTTAAGTCTGCTTGGCTAACTACCACCAACTTATCTGTCTGTCACCATAATAACAACATTGGTAGCATTATCGTTTCCAAACAAAAGAAGAGCTGCTAGTTCTTTCAATGTGCAGTGCGCTTAAACCATCCATCACTTCATATTATTATCATCACTTACCAATAAGTGAGAGAAAAGCAAAGCGCTTTCTCATTTGAATAACATAAAGAATTAGGTATATAAAAATAAAAATATTTTATAAGATTCACCTACTTATGTTTCTGATACTAAAAGCTTCATTACTATTGTCAGAAACTTAACAATGTTTTAAAATTATTATTTTTTGGATTAAAAATACCATATTATTGTGAAGTGTAAAGTGTTTTATTATTTTATAGCCTCAATATTAAAATTAATTATTAGAGCCTTCAGGTACCTCAGTCAGGTCCACATTCCTAAATGGTCCACTTGCCTGAATGGTCCACTTTCTCAGACTATTTTCCCAAACTGTCTACAAAGCCATAGTATAGAATATTAATTAATAATTAATTACTAACTAATTTAATATATTAGAATTATTAATTTGTGAAATATAATATTTGTAAAGCATGTTTGTTTGTTGTACCCATAAAGTAAAGTCCCATAAAACCAATAGGTATATTCTCAGTTTGACTGTGGGAACAACAGTTTATAATAATAACTTAGCATAAGGTAAGGAATTAATTGTTTAAATTGTCTTATGAGGCACAACGAATCTAATATTCTGCAGCAGACTATGTATTTAATATATTTATCAGATGACATCTCATATTATGGTCACTTATGACTAGTTACAACACACAACTAAGTTGGGAAATATCAGAAATTAACTGTGGTGTTGAAGTAGCTAGAGACAAATAAGGTGAATGAATGATTATTAATTTAGTCACATTTACATTTAATAAATACAATTTTTTTATTTGACATTCTAAAGCAAATGGAAATAAAATAATGACAGGTAATATTTATTTAATTTGCCGAGCATACAATTTACATTCAAAACTAAATTGATATCTGATTGAGCCTTCTGCTTCTATTTAAGAACACTTTATGCTTCCTTGTCCTACCAGCTTTAACTCAGCATGCACAATATAAACTTCGGCACCGCAGAAATCAGGGAGTATCCAATGTAAGATCAATAATTATTATGCATTATACTAGCTTGTCTTCAATAGATGTTTATTTCACCAACTTAACTTTAGCTGTTCCCGGTGGTGTACTATGAGAGTAGATAAATATACGATAATATCTCTGCCTGCAACAGTAAGGTACCACGTCGACTTTGATAATCCATTTCTTTGTTCAATCAGAATATTTTATTCATCATCAAACTTATGGGGTAAGGGGGTGAGACTGTTTTCATCACTGCATTTTCGCATTCCACACCTTTGATTCAAACACTGGGTGGCTTAGTCCTTGCTCTTTTACGTCTTCCATTACTTTCTGTGGCTGTGATGTTTTCAGTCTAAGGATTTTGTTTGGGTTTATTTTCAATTTAATTTTTTTTGTTCAGTTTACATTGCTATGATTTAGTGAGTATTTGAGAGCCAAGCAATGCGAACCGTGTAATTTATTTCACTATTTTCACTATAGTTTTGTTTTACTTAAGCAGGTAGGTATGTACCTACAAAATATAATGTCACTGGTTTTCATTTATTGATCAGACCAAAGGGATCTTGTTCAAACAGGCAATTGTTTAGTTTTTTTGTGGTAAATGGTGATTTATATAGTGGTAATTAATTAATTTCATGAAAAATTATAGACAATTAATAAAAAATTGTAATTTCCCCCTTAATCCTTAAGTTATAGTAAAAAAAAATATTTTTTTAAAGACACGTTAAAATGAAAATAAATTTTAAGTTCTAGCTCTTTACAATATCTGTCGAGTATTTTCATAGTTTCTACTTGTAATTTTGCATAAGACCATAATTTTGCGTGTTTAAAACAATGTGGCGGTGTTTTCAACATTCTTAATCGAGTATCGATTACAAATATCACACCTAGTATTTTTAATACTCGTGGCAAGCACTAAACGATTCAACTTTGAGGAAAATTCACTAACGCTAACACTACGACATTGGTTTAATCGTTAGGAAAATTTTGCGCGATACCATTTTTGACATCGGATAAACCAAAACCGAACCAAAACTTTATCGTTAACGTTTGAACGTTTGAGTCAGTTTGAGATGTTGGCAAATAGCGCGATTGAGGCCAAGTACCTACTAACACATTTTTTTAATAACTCGGTTATGGACACGGATAACTACTGGATATGGACAAGTCGCAGTTCGATCGAACATTATCCCCCCAATTAAGCAAAAATAGTACATAGATAGTAAAACAAACCGTCCTTTTGTAGGAAAAGCGAAGACATTAAACCGTACTGCCAATTCTTGAATATTATTAAATGTAGGTGTGTTACATTCATAACGGGGAATTATATTTTAATCTGAGGTTTTAATGCTAGATGTCAAAATTATGGTACTTTTGCGTACCATAATGGAAGTATACCATGGTACATGGTACGGAGGCCTGAATTATGGTACGCATAACATCCCTGGGCCTACCCAGGGATGTTTATGACCTACAGAAGATTTTCATTTCAGCAAAATGAATGAGGTTGGTAGGTAGGTAGTATCGGGCAGGGCAATTTAGTTAGTATTTCGAGTTAGGGATGCTCGGTATCAATTCGATTAATCGATTAATCTCTTTTGAAATTTTAGTTACTCTATTAGAGAGTAAGGTATATGCTAAAAGGAAGTTGAATACTTGAGTTTAAACGCAGTTTATAAATATTGTCGATCTTTAATAAAGATAAATCAAATCAAAGCAATCATTAATTCAAACCTAGAAACCATTTACACTATGCCTGCATGCGGTCAAGGGCGTCGCCAGCCGATGGCCCGGGGGGGGGTGGGGCAAGTTGATATGGAGAATGAGAAAAGTATGAATTGTAGAGTCGAGAGCACATGAAGCTTTTCACTTGTAGTACGAGCCTTACATTTACGGCTATTGTTATAACAACGGTACAGAGTCCAACGTGTAAAGCTACACGAGCTCTTGACTGTACAATAAATATAACTTGTAAATAAGTTATTAGATTACATTTATTAGAAAAAATAACTTTTAAAAACAAGCTTTTATTACTTGTTAATAAAAAAGGAACTAAAAAGTTAAAAATTATTTAAACCTTTAATTAAATTTGATAATAAGAAAAAAATTATATAGAAATAAAAGCGTGTTACATTGTAATTGCAAAAGAATAATAATGAAGGTGTAATTCTAAGGTAATATGCTAAATGTTTGTTCCATAAAATGTAACACGCTTTTATTTATAAAGAAATTTTTTCTTAATATTAATTTTAATTAAAGGTTTAAATTGTTTTTTACTTTTTTAGTTCCTTTTTTTATTAACAAGTAAAAAAAAATGTTTTTAAAAAGTTTTTTTATTTTTAACTTTTTAGTGTTTTTGTAGGGAGATAAGGGCTTCAGTATAACAGGGTTCGCCCTGGTACTCTGAGGCGCAACGTTAACGATATGACATGTTTATACACCCTCATACCATTCAGCCCTCGGCACGTGCTCACCTTGGCATTGAGTCATCCATCTAATCAAAGACAGAATCCACATTCAAAACAAACGGAACGAACGAACGAACTTATTTTCCCGAGTTCCTATGGCCATCTTCCAGCTCCATCATCAAATCAGCTCCATGTCATAATAATTTGGCATTGTCATCCGATTTACACATGCATGCAAAATTTCAGGTCAATCGGTAACTGGGAAGTGGATCAAATTTAACTTGCAAGATTTGATCACAAACAAACATCGGGACAGATGAAACTAAATAAAAGCTTGTAAAATAGAATAAAAATAATTTGGAAGTTTGAATTTGAATAAGTGAATAGTGTATTTTTTTTGTAATTTCCAGATTTCAATATTATAGTGATCGACAAAGATTCTTTTTTTGATTAGGTTAATTTATTTATTTATTTATATATAAGGTACACTTACAGAATACACATTATTACATTGATTACTTAATTATTTAGATTAATAGATTCTAATATGTATTCCAATTATTAGTGCACACGACATTAATAATTATTATTGACACTACAAACTACATTTATTATTAACAAATTAAAAGATTACAAAAACAATGTCATAAAAAATAATAATAATAATAAAATAAAAACAATGAAATAATAATTACTTATTTGAAACAAAATTATATAATATTTCACATAGGTACCACAATCTATATTAATATAATAAAATCAAACAAAATCCATTATCAGAATCATACTATAAAATAAAATTAAATAAAATAAAATAAAAATTAAATAAAAAGCCTGAAAAGTGGAGCAAGTGCATCAAGACGCTATTTTGGGCTGAAAACCCTGAATCAGCTTCAGTCTCAATTTAGGTAGTGAATCGTGGAATATATCTAAGTTTACATCATTTTTGTCAATCATGTTGTAACGCATGCAACATCTTACCATTGGGGCATTACAACCAAGATTGGTTTTAGCGGTTGGAAGGTAAAAAAATTTACTGATTGGTAGTCGAGGTAAATTGTATGGGACCGCTATCTTGATACGTTCCACGAGTTCACAACACCTTGTTTCTCCGTTGATAAGTCCGTGCAAAAATGACAACTCGCGGATGGCACGGCGATGACTTAGTGATTCCATTTTAAAAAACTCTATCCTTTGGTTGTAAGGGACTCTGTGAGAAATGCCGGGAGATATAAATGCGAGGTGACGTGTAAACGAGCGCTGAATGCTTTCGATACGCTGAGATTGAGAAGCATAGTGAGGATTCCATACCACACTTGCATACTCCATTTGACTCCTAACTAGGCTGCCGTATAACAGTTTTCTTGTTGATGTCAACCGAAAGCCTGTAGCATTTCTTTTAAGGAACCCCAACATCTGTGCAGCCTTTTTAACTACTGCATTAATATGCGAAGTAAATTTTAATTGCCGATCTACAATAACACCTAAGTCGCGAAGTTCGTCTACCTCCAATAAAGTAACATTATTGAGTCTGTAAGTGGTGGGTATTGGACTTTTCTTTCTTGTAAATTTAATATGGTAGCATTTGGAAACGTTTAGGGTCATCTCATTGGAGATACACCACCTCAGAATACTATCTAGATCTTCCTGAATGAGATTTATGTCAACTGGAGATCGTACTGGCTTGTAAATTTTCAGATCATCTGCGAATAGTGATATTTTACAGTGGCGGACATGCTTGGCTATATCATTGATGAAAATTAGGAATAATATAGGGCCCAGGTGGGAGCCTTGGGGCACTCCAGAAACTGCACAGTACGTTTTAGACTCGAACCCATTATTAGATAGAACATAATTATCGGAGGTTTTTTGTAAACTTCTCGACCACTTTATTATAAAAATCTTGTAAGTTTCCATGAATAAGTTAACCATTGAGGCAATTTTCACCCATAGTGCTTCTTAGCCAGGTTTTTAGTCTCCTGAGGCTGCTAAACGATCGCTCTACCGTACACGTTGTGCACGGAAGAGCGATCATATTTTTTAACGCTTTTTCCGATCTGTTTTTTGATCGATCAAACAAGTCAAGTCAAAGACTTAGGACTTTGGTTGCTTTACATTTGGCAACTTTTTCAGAATCTCTAGGGGGGGCAGCTGCCCCTCCCTGCCCCCCCTTGGCGTGATGCCGTTCCCTCTAGAAAACCTCCGAAGGTGATTCATTTCACACGGCTTGAGGAACCCTTTAAGTTTGTCGCCGCCCCCAAACAAGCCCGGTGAAGCTGAAAATGACGTCTGAGGGAATCAGCAATCTCTCTTCAAAAAAAAATCTGTAATGTTCTTTATGTTAACTTATCACTAACACCAAATGACAATTAGATTGAAATTGAACTAACCAAAATACCGTTGCCAGCGCGTCCTCCCCGCGCGCGCTCGTCATGCGTACCCGTGCACCGGCCTGGGGCGGGGATGACAACGATACCATTGTTTTCATTCGATACCAGTACTCAGTGTCGAATGTTGATGTAATGTACTACTAGTAGTAGTATCGATTGAGAAGTATCGATACCATATGAGTACTCGCTAGTATCGTCGTATCTCTGACCCCAAAATACTGTGTTGTTGAATGTTGCCTGTTGTGTCGGAAAGCTGTGCGTGTGAATCGCACAAAGTAGAGACGGGTCGTACTAGGTAAATTTGATACTAGGTACACCTGTTCCTAGTATTATCTAATACTCGATCCAGATACCTATTCTACCTAGTCCACCTAGTATTAGTAGTTTCACGTAGTAAGGGACGAAACACAAAAACACAACGCGACGTCGCGTCGTACCACGATGCGGCGTCTGTCTAGTATTTGACAGGCAATAAGGTTTATACTAGCCTGGCGCAACGCTTATTATTGCGGTGCGACGTCGTATCGTGTTTATGTGTTTTGGCCCTTACTGGTTAGACTAGACGTTGACTAGTGCTGACTTAATCCATGTAGTTAGTACCAACTATGGGCAGAGGCGGGACTTATTGCTTAAAGTTAAAAAGTCACTTTGCTTTTAAGTTTTCTTAAAAACAAGTTATTACCGGTAAGTAAACAAGGAGTGAGCAGGATGACAAAACACAAAAATAGTAATAATAATTTTGTCATTCGGAACCTTATCATCATACAAAAATAACCTAAATTAAATTGGCTTCACACTCTACAGTATTAAGCAATACTTCAAGCACCTATTCTTCTAGGATCTAGTCTTGTACATACCTACCTATGGAATCTTATTGCGTGGTGTTAAAGTCGAAAACCGTGAAATGGTAAGAAATGTTTGGTGTGCACAATACGCGAATACGTGTACATGGGAATATTACCTCTA
This sequence comes from Eudonia lacustrata, assembly GCA_947562085.1. NCBI lineage: Eukaryota > Metazoa > Arthropoda > Insecta > Lepidoptera > Crambidae > Eudonia > Eudonia lacustrata. Next base: position 874,138 of record OX387341.1, read on the forward strand.
ATGTTTTAGTGCAAGGTCGAAAATCGTGTAATTTACAAAAACACTAAGTGGATCACGTATATTTATAAAAGTAGAATAGGTGCCGCCTAGTATTGAAAAATACCTAGTGCGTGGATCTGTTCTAGTAAATTCGTCTCACTTCTCCTCTAGCACAAAGTACTTTTTAATGCGAATCGTGCGTGCGATTGACGTCTGCAGCAGACGGTTTGTCCAGGTCTGTCTGTCTGCGTTAAAGTTGAACCAAGTACCAAGTTGGAAACAATTAAGTATTGCATTGAAGTATTGTCTGAAATTGATAATACCTTTACTTAAAAGTTTTGCCTACCTATCGATAATTCGCCTAAATTTAATAAATATTTTTTTCTACGAAAATGAGTTCTTTGTCAGACGAAGACTATAGCGGCGAAATAAAAGTTACACGGTAAGCTAACATAACTGCTGAGTACCTTTTACAAACCTTTGACCCAAAGATTGCCACTATGATTGGATTTGTGCTGCTTGCATTTTCTCAAATCTAACCTAATTATTTTAAATTACAGTCTTGGTGATTGCGAAGTATGCGGTTCAAACAATGCCGTATACACGTGCCCTAAATGTGAAGTGAAGACTTGTTGTCTTTCCTGTGTAAGGATACACAAGAAAGAACTAGAATGCGATGGAGTCAGAGATCGAACTAAATTCATCAGAGTCAAAGACTTTACTGATACAGATCTACTAAGTGATTATCGGTTATTAGAAGAGTGTGCCAGATTTGTGTATGGTGTAAAGAAGAATGAGAACAAAAAATTTACTAGAATTGAAAAGGATTTACCTATTGTATGTCTACTACTTTTTGTTTTTATTTACAACAATAACAGTAGATATTTCTATTGTACTTTTTTTTTTACAGCATCTTTACAAATTAAAAGGTGCTGCAAGGCAAAGAGGGACAGCATTGCAATTTCTTGCTCAAAACTTCACACGACACAAAGTAAACACAACCCGATATAACTTTAAAACAAATATAATAAACTGGAGAGTGGAATGGGTGTTTCCAAATGTGGAATCTAATCCCTTAAAATTCATAGATGAGAAGTGTTCAGAACAGAAGAGACTTTCAGAACTGCTGGACAAGTATCTGAGCCCTGTTGCTATACCTTTTGAGGGCTCTAAAGCTCTGGAGTATTATAAATCTGTTGGTTTCAGTGGAATAAGGATATTGCTGAGAGGTAGAACCCAAAAATATTTGCATTGCATGTATTTTTAAAATGTTATTGTTATTTAAATACATTTTCAATGATTATTTTTCAGCTGAAAAAGTAAAAGGATCATCCCACAAGTTTTTTGAACTGGATCCATCTGAAACTCTAGCAGAGAACTTATCTGGGAAATGTATTGTGGAATTCCCTATAATTTTCATTGTTCTCAAAGATCATGCCTATAGTTTTGATGTAATTAGTCCAGGTAAGGCTTTTAAAATTCATTTTACTCTAAACATTTTATAAAACCTGTGTATCACAATAATAATGTTATTTTCAGAAGATGAGTTTGAATATGAGCAGTCTGAGAAAAACATTAGAGAAAAAAGCAGTGTCAAACAGATTGATAATAAACAAGAAATTAATATAACTACAGATGAAAGAAATGTGAGGCAAGCAAGGAAAAGGCCAAGGCAGCTATTAACCCATAAGATTGCAGAAAAAAAGAAAATAGAAATCGAAAAAGAAATAAAAGCAGAAAGAAAAAAAAGACCGAAAAATCTATTATTTACTACAGGCTACTCTTCGGAAGAAAGTCTAAGTGAAAGTGATAATGAAGAAAATCAAACATGAATAAAAGGAATTTAATGCATTATTATTTACAATATGACAAACTTTATAGAATCTGTACTGCAATTAAAGAATTTTCTGTTAATAGAAAGAGGTACTCATTTGTTGCATTAATCCCAATAACCTCTCCATACTTATCAATATTAAAAAGGTGTTGCTGACCAACTTTGATGTTTTTCATTACCCCACCAGTTCTCTTTCTCAACTGACAGTCTTGGTTGGTTGTACTTTGATAAATAAAAATATGTCTAGATGCTTCACAGACCACACTGTATGAGAAATTTGGTGGGCATGTAACAAATTTACGATTTTGCTTCGAGGATTGAACATATCCAAAAGCCATTAATGTGCCTTGGTGTTTTAAAGGCCATGTTGCAGAATTTATCAGCTGTGCATAAGGCTGCCAAACGCATGCATCTACGTCGTGGCGTAATGCAAGAGCTGGCACTTCCTGAGTGTCCAGCTTGACACTGAACAAGTATTGGTGTACACTCAAAGGAGCTCTATGTGTAATCTCGTGGCTTGTTGTATCCATTCTCACTGAAAAAATAAATAAATATAGTTATAGACTCTAGGAAAGTCTGTAATTGCTTTTGTTAAAGGTGCGCCGTCCGTAAGTGACAAGTGTCATATGTTTTATTTGAAAAGTCGTCGTCCATATTTATTTAATGCCGTGCGGCCATACTAATTTTGTATGGGGAATTTAAGGTGCTTAATAAAAAATATTATTTAAATAACCACTTGATGAATCAAAAATGTAGTCTAGCAATTTGTAGTTTATCCATTGATGATTGTTTAGACAAAATCAGAGGTACAATAATTTAGATAAACTATAAGAAATCTACTAAACTCCGCCACTCGTTTTCATGATCTTTGCCCAACTTTAAATGATGTGTGTTATGAATTTATGGTTCTGACAAATTGTAAACACGTTCCCTATGATACTAAATATATATTTTGTTCATTTAATACGATAGTATTTTCAATTATATTTACTTAACCGTAACTGCATTTTTGGCATTTTTTGGTCGGCCCACCCTTAAGCTAACTAAAAAATTGCTAAGTGACTGTTATGAATACTATTATTAATGTTAACAGTATTTTACCTAGCACTGTGTCTTCTTCAGATGCCGCATCACATTCTTCTAATTCTTGTGTAGAAAAGCCTGGTACAGACTGGTCTGGCACCACCTCTGTCTCAGAGCACAAATGTGCCAGTCTCTGATGAGCTTCTTCCACTAAACTGGCATCCATTATTTGCTCTCCATTTTTGTCACCGCCTTCTAGAAAGTCATCCCAAAGCATGCTCTCAGATTTTGTGAGCAATATATCTACTTGCCCATTGTCCTGTATATTCCAGGTTGTGAGTTCACTATCGACTTTGTGTCGAAATTTGCCATCAATGAAAGTATTTCCTGCGTAACTGACCTTCATGAGCAACGGTGTAACACTTACATGCATAAGACTTTTGTCACAACTACCATCTAGTCTCAGTGTGATAGATATGTCTTCAGATGTCTGCAGCCAACTATAAATACATTTTCTTGGTTCTTTTGGTGCTTCTGTGATCTCCTTTTCAGAATCAAATGTGAGTTTAAAAACATTATCAGATGCAATATATAATCCTTCACAGTTTGTTTCAATCGCTGCATAGTGCACTATTCCCTTACCTTCGATATGCTTGAAACTAGTCTGTTTCCATGTTTGATTATCATTTTCAAAGGTAACTAAAGTGAGAACTGTGTTGAAATGCTTTTCATTTTGTTCTACTGACTGTAATAAGCAATGCAATATTTCTTTACTATTTTTCTCTTGCATTATTGAATCCATTACAATAAAAAATTTACCTTCAGCTAACACTGAAGTTGAATGTTGTGTTTGCCAGGTTCGAAATTTGCAGGACCCATTCCTCACCCCAGTGTCAATGATGTGCAAGTACCCGGTACCGTCACTCACGACTGCCGTGCTCCGTGAGGGAAATGTAAGACAAAGATTGAAATGGCCAGATTTTCTGTCGACATGAGCTGGGACGTCATAAACAATATTGTTTTCGAATGAACTTGTGGTGTTTTCGAATGTAATCTGTCGTACTTGTTGCTTATTATCAAAGTAATAGAAGCTGTGAGAGTAGTCCCAGTAGTCCAAAACCAAGTGGTTGTGTAGAGCAAAAAGTTTCGCGTGTATAAATGAATACTGTACTTCATCTGGATATACTCGATCAACTGGTGAAATGAGATCACAAGTAAAATGGGGAAGAGCTTGAAGATTTAACTTATACCCTTCAAATTCATGATCTAAAAGTCGCCGATTGGGACGTAAGTCGACTAAGTTTGAAGGCATTTGGTGTAGTTTACTAACAAATTAACAATAAATTTTTGAAAACGAAATTCACCGAATGGGTAGTGTTTATAAAAAAATTGACAGAAGTTCATTTTTTTTTCTTTTAGGTGATGGCTTCGTGCGATTAGCACATTTAGCCAGTGTCAAAGTAATTTTTCTTACAAGTAATACATAAAATAAACAATATTTTTTTCCTGTATGATGATGATGATTGATGAATGATAATAGAAATGAGAAGTGAGAAATGATATACCCCCCAACCCCTAGAGTATCTCAGTAAAGATGTGGGGCTTTACTAAGTCCTCGGACGTACTTGAGAGAATTTGAAAAGTGACGTTGCACTGTAGGCCGATTCTACTAAATAACTGCAACTACACTGCAGCGTCGCGTGTGTCAAAATGAGCAAATTTTGACGTTTCGGTATTCTGTTATGCAGCGCTGCTGCCGTAGTGTTGCAGGGACGGAGAAGTAACGCAAATAGGTATTCCACTAACAAAACTGCACTACACCTGCACGTTTACTGCAAAATAATCGTATTCCATTAAAATATTTTAACATTTGTGTAGTAATGACAGCAGTATTGGTGCAGTTTTTGTGCAGGTTTATTGAAGTAGATCGTGAGCAACTTTTGCACAGCGTATTATAAGCATTTTACGTATTTAGCGAATTGTGACATTAGTTCTTTTAGTTTTATTGCAGGATTCGTGCAGCTGTAGTGTAGTAGACGCGCAGTTGTAGTGTAGTTGTGGTGCAGAGAATTTTAATAGAATACGTCTATTTCCACGGCACTACTCCTACACGCCACAAATGACAGGCGTAAACGTGCAGTTGCAGTTTTCTAATAGAATTGACCTCCTGTTCTGTTTCATTTGCCAACACTCATGCACACTCACGAACACTTAACGGTTAATAATCCACCATTATTTCACATTAATATTCGACTTAGCACAAATTTTAGAAAATTAAACAAAACCGCAGACATCACTCTTTACTTTCCCGCCAAGAAGCTCAGAAGTTCATTAATTTTAACTTTACGTAGACAGTTTTTTTTTGTGTATTGTTTTACGGCTTCGGATCAAATCAATCAAGCCTATTCGTCCGTTTTTTATTGTACTTATTGTTATGAATTTATGGTGAATAAATGAATAGTATTAAAGATGTGGGGCTTTACTTAGTCCTCGGGAGGACTTCTTTTCTTGAGAGAATTTGAAAAGTGAAGTTGTAATGTTTTGTTTCATCTCACAGTAATCTAAACAGTATTTGCACAATTAAATTTTATTTTCATTTCTAGCAACCCTATGATTTTGTTTCAAATAGTTTCCGAATGCAGAAACAGATGGCAATACTTTCTTTGCTTTTTTATGTCATTATATTCTATAGAAGTGTCCTCCCCCTCTGTGATCTGTCAGATGAATCTACAGAATAAGCAATGAGACCAAAAACAGAATAAATTATTACATAACCAAAACCAATTATGGCGACATTGACCCAAATATAGTGTCAACACACAACAACAAGATCTCAATCTCAGAAAGAATAATAATAATTGTAAGAATGGTAAGGTAGTTCTAGGTAAGAGAGTAATATCTAGCTAACTATCAGTTTCAGTTATTTTGTTAAGATAATAATATGTCAAACAAAAACACTTTTTATACTAGTTTGCCGTTCAGTGCCGAATCGTCTTGTGTAAGTGCTATAAAATAAAGGCTTAACCCTTTAAAAACTAGACTGTAACTGAGTTAACAAAAATATGTATTTCAGACTGAATTTTATACATACTCCACTTTGAACAACTTAGCAGAAAAATGTGAAATATCCCAAAACAAAGTGTCGAGATGCAGAACAATTGGTGTTCTTCAAAGTGTCAACGGAAAGTTCTATCTAGTTGAAGTAAGATATACTTTTGTAAAACTCATTTTTTGTACTAAAAGCAATCTATACTTGTCGCAATTATTCTAGTGTGCATTGTATTACAAAACTTTGTCTATTTGTTGCAGCTTAATTCAGCAGCCCGAAAGTATAGTCCTCAAGTTCGGTTATCTCTCATATATTTGAAATCTCCTTTGCCATCTACAGTAATCCCATTTCCAGTACAAGTGTTTGGTTTCTTACAGTGGAAAAATAGACCAGTTATTTATGTTAAATTATTGCAGGTAACATTAATTTTTATGTTTGTATAAAGAAAAATATAGAAATAGTATACAATATAGAACTTTATAATCTAGTTCAAACTTAAATTAACAGGTATTGAATATCCCTATGGCTTTGAAATTAAGAAATGCAATGGAAAGAATTGCAAGCAGCCACATAGCCACATGTGTGTATGAGGAAGAGGAATGTGACTTTTTAGACGTAAGCTGAAAAGACCTAATACAAAAAGTTGTGATCCAAAATGTAATTATTATGAAAAGGAATTGAATTGTTTGCTATGACCAAAATCAGTTAATAACCATTGTAAAAAATAAAGACAATGTTGAAAAGAATGCATATTTATTAAATCTTAAATAAATAGTAATATTATTAACAATAAGTGATAAAATTTACAACACTCCATCACCAACCACCTAACCTGAGGTTTTATACAAAACAATATTGGCATTGGAAACAATCTTGTCTCAAGATGATTAAATTGAAAGCAAAGGAACACCTTATAAATATCAAACCCCATCTAATACACTACACTGAGGAATATCAGTAGGAAATTGTCATATAATTCTTTATAATATAACTTTTGGTACACTAATTGCATGTTAGTTATACACTAATATTTCTTATGGAATGCTTAGTCCCATGTTAGTTATTTGTAATAAAATTTTCGAGTAATGGTTGTTCTCTTTAGAAATAGAGCAGGCCAATAGGAGAAACTTATCTTTACTTGGCATGTCCACACAAAGGAGTAAGACCATTTTGTATACTTACCTACAATGTTATTGCTTTGTGGAGATGAGGTGTTAATATAGAATGGTAGAGCTGCTAAAATGTTTAATTTTTATATAAGTTGTAAGACAGAGTAAAACTTATGGATAGGCTAACATAAACTGGCATGTAATGTAAATTTACAATTTTCTATTGTAACAAAAATATTGAAACTATTACATTGAATTAAAGTCCCAGATTTAAAAAAAAATAAAATATTAAAGGCCCAAAGATTACAACCATTAACTTCCATGCGTCAATTGCTCTAACCGTAACACTTCTTGTAAAGTAGGCAATAAATACAGTAAGTACTCAAATGTCTCTTGCAGAAGATTGGTAGATGCAGAGAAGTGGCTGAAGGTAGAAGTATAATGTTAACAGTTTCTCCAGTAAAGCTATTTCAAAAAGCTCCTACCAAAATTTGTAACATTTTTATACAAGACTAAATTTGTCATGTGAACAATCAGAATACATTCTGTTATTACTAGCCGAGCTACTTTTTACATAACAGATATACAAACTTGGTATAAAGTTCGAGATAGATTTCATAGACTGACAGTGATTGATTAGCTTGATATGGAGCAGTGATCGTCTTGAAAAGGCTCATTATGGTTATTGAGTGATTAGAGCCAGTAACTTACTGGGCACAAGGTTAAGGTCTAAGAGATGGCAAGTCTCAAGTTGCTGGCGTTGCAAGTATCCGCCAAGCCGGCTGGGAGCTTGCCGGCTCAGTTCAATAAAATTGTATGTATACATAATTGGACGCCACCCCTACAGCACCCAGAAGTAGAGCACCACCACGAGCAGCAACACGGCGCCCGCGGCGGCCTTCACCAGCATGGACTTGGTGTTCAGGTACGTCGCGTCTTTCTTGTACTTCTGCGACATCATCGACAGGTTCTGTGTCTTTGTGTCCAGTTCTGACAAATAAAATAAGCAAACACTTGAATGTTTGTACTGAATATATAGTACAAAATTTCAAATTGAAAATGGTATTTGAACTGTAGGTGGAGTCAGGTTTGTGGGTTCGAGTTCCATCTGAGCTAGCCTTCCTCATTCAGTGCAATTTTCAATGTCAACCTTAATATAGCATTGTGAATCCAAATTGAGGAGCTTGATGGCGCAGTGGTCAACGCACGGTCTGCGAGCGCTGGCGTTAAGCATCTTTCGCGAAAGCCGGTTGGGTAACGAAAAACTTATTAGTTCGAGCTGCTCCTTGCTTCGGAAGGCACGTTAAGCCGTTGGTCCCAATGTGTTAGCAATTGTTAAAAATCACCAATCCTCATTGTGCCCGTATGGTGGTTAATGGCGCGTTTTCCCCTACCATCTATAGGGAAGGATCGTGCCCGAGCAGTGGGGGACATAAATAAACTGATGACGATGATGATGATGTACATACAAATTATAAATTCAAGGTCAGTACATCTTAGTTTCTCTATTGATATCAACTTCGAAGCAATTTGCATCCTGCCGGTCGCCTCTTCCCGTACCTGAGAGCACGGCGCCGCGCTGCAGCACGTCGTCGATGTTCTGCATCATGATGCGCTGCACGTCGCCCAGCTGACCGCCGAGCTGCGCCGCGGCACCCGCGCGCCGTGCCCGCGCCCCGCCCTCGGAGTACTGCTTGCGTGCGCGCTGCATCCACGTGTCGAACTCAATGAATGTATAAGGCCGAGTCACGGTGTTCACCTGTAACGTTAACAACTACTACTAAAAAATAGACGTCCTGAATGGGTAGTAGGTAAAAAAATTATGGACGATTCAAAAGCACTTTTCTAAAGTTTATTTGAATAAAGAATATTTGACTTTGACTTTGACTTACTTCAAGATGGGGAAAGATATGCAACTTGGAAAATGGATGCCAAATGAATGTGAATGTACAACTTTTATATAAATTCTATTAACTTTTGCTTAATATGTGGTAAATAATAGTTATAATAACTCTTTCTTGTGCATAAGCAGCTTGTTATCTAGACAGCTTGGCGTAACAACCAAGTATACATACACAATACACTCACAAATAAGTAATTTCAACCAATTTTTTTTTGAGTTTTTTTCTGGGTATGACAAGTTTTATATTATATAAAGTATTACTAGACTTCTTGGTGGAAAAGTGAAGAGTTATGTCTGCGGTTTTGTTTAATTTTCTAAAATTTGTGTTATGTCGAATATTAATGTGAAATAATGGTGGATTATTAACCGTTAAGTGTTCGTGAGTGTGCATGAGTGTTGGCAAATGAAACAAAACAGTGCAACGGCACTTTTCAAATTCTCTCAAGAAGTCCGCTGCGTGAGGACTTAGTAAAGCCCCACATCTTTACTGAGCTACTCGAGGGGTTGGGGGGTATATCATTTCTCACTTTTCATTTCTAATATCATTAATCATCATCATAAAGGAAATATTGTCTATTTATGTAATCTAATCGCACAAAGCCAACTAAAAAAAAAAAAGTATTACTACTTCTATTAAGACTTCTTAGTAAAAACAAAAACAACCAGCGAGTGATACCTACCCTTTTTCCGTATTGTTGATTGAATTCTTGTGCAATTTCTTCAAGATAGCTGAATGCTAGCCTCTTGCTGTAGTTGCGTTCACACAAAACTAAGTAGCAGATCTCGTTCTCAATTAAGTAACTGTAAAGAATATTTCCAGTATTTTATATTTACAAAAGGAATACTATACTTACACTTAAGTTATTTTCATTATTTTAATGGCTTTGTATTATTTTTAAACAAATCTGTAATAATTGAAGACATGACAATTTGTGCAATTTTAAATGTGGTTGAGATAGTTGAATATCTAGCAAAACACAAAAAATTAAAAAAGAGGAAGAAATAAAAACAACAAGCACAAAACTCACTGGAAGAGATAAGGCCCTGTTTCGATGGAGCAGCGCAGCGGTGACTGCGGGCCTAGTTTCCTAAACAGCATTTTTGCTTGGTTCTGGTACTCCAGAACATTGCAGCCGCTCTGCGAACCACGACAGCAAATTAAACCGAAGGGGAAAGGTGAAATAAAATATGAACAGACGGAATCACGATGTGAATTCATTTCATGCTTTTCAACATCAATATTTTTGTGATGCAAGATATGAAAGTAATAGCATACGTGTACAGTTAGATGATTAATAAGTAAGCATAATTATAAGGTATTACCTGTTCGTCTTCTTGCATAGTAGCGGCTAAGGGGAGGCCGTCTACGACCCTCGCAATCATAGTCATTAGAACCATTTTGTGAATATATTTCGCTCTTCACATTAATAAAATAACAAATAGAGCAGGTCTTTAGTAATGTTCACCCGCAACACAATTTAGTTTTTCCTTCTCTCTCATTATTTGTGCGAATTGAAAACAAACCTTTGAGGAGTAAATGACAGCTGTGCTTACACGTCAAATCGTTTGACATGACAACAACACGTAATTTTGTCAGATTGTCTATGGTATTAATATAGATGCGTTCAGAAAGTTAAAAATTAGTGACTACTAAGGCACGGTACAGACGACCGAATTTATGTGCTAGTCTGTGGCTACATATAAAGTCTGCGTGACGCATTATATCTACAGCTTCATGGACGCATTGGCAAAACTTTTCATAGACTTAATCAACGCACACGACGCACATTTTGTCAGCAAAACTACAGTGAACATCTCAAAACAATATGTGAACACGCTGCGGAAGAGATCCCAGGTTCAATTTTGGAGAAATATTTTGTACTCGGTTAGGTTGGTGGTAGAACTTGTTCTAAGTCCGCTTAACTAAATTGTATACTATCCTAATGTAAAATTATATGTGTTTGGTAAATAATAGTAGTTTATGCAACTGTCATATAATGAAGGGTATTAAAACACGAGTGCGCTCGTTTCATAATAGTAACGAGTGTTTTAATACCCGTGTTATATGCAGTTGCATACACTACTTTATCTTCACTAATGCAATTAGTCAAACAACAAGAGTAAAAGCTGACAATAGTTTATTTATAATAATTGTTCAAATTTTGGATGGTACAATTTTGAAAGTTAATGTTAATTATTGATCCAGCAGCTGTAGCGGTCGCGGGGCAAGCAGTAGAGCTCGTAGACGGAGTTGGAATATTTATAATTACTTCATTCGTCTTGTTTTCTATACTGTTCAAGATCGTATTTGAGACTTGAATTTTATTCATTAAAGACTCATCAATGTAGCTTTCAGCCACAGTAGAAGACTTCCCCCGTGTCGTTTCAGTGCGGTCAAATCACCACCGCTATCTATGAGAAGGGTCGCCGAGGTGCGCCGGAAGCAATGCCCCGTGTACAACGCTGGGTTAGGCAGATTCAAAAAACTTGCGATAGTTTTTCCCAGAGCACCAAATTTATTAATACCAGTTCTTTGATCGACGCACTTCCCCGATCTATAGCTCAAGAAAAAGGCAGGGTTTCGACAGGGGGTGGGTCGAAGTTCCATGTATTTTTTACATACGGCATAGCAGTTGCCCGTCACAACGAAAGAACGATCTATTTTCGTTTTTGTTTTCGAAACTTTCACCATGATTGTACTGTCGTCTATGTTAGAGACTTCATCGAACTGGATGTTGTATAGCTCTTGCCTTCGGCATGCCCTCATTATGCCGAAGATTAGTGCAACCTGTAACAATAAACGATATAATAAGCTTGAGGTACATAGCCAAGGCAAAAACTATGATTTATGAAGTAGTAAAGTGTAGGTACCTACTACCTAATTTATACACAAAGCGCTTAAACGGAGTGTCTAGATAACTTGCGTGTGTAGTACGTAAGTACTAGGTAGATTAAATAACAGAACTAAAATACACTTACCTTTTCAAAAAGATACAAAATATCTGGTGAATCTTTCAGGAACATCTTTATTTGACCTGATGTAAACGTCAAGGACTTTTTTTCCTTGTGTCCTTCTGAACTGCGTTTCAGGAACGCTATGACTTTTGAATACTTCGTGATATCAATATTGTTGTAGATACTCAGTGTGGACTTGAGCATAGAATATTTAGCCCACATAGAAGATGGCTTGAATTTGTCGGAGAGGTCTTTGAGATACACAAGAATGACATTTTCAGAAAATGATGTAGTTTTCTTTTCTATCTTCCATGCCAAAAAGTTATTATATTCTTTTTCATATAATTTTCTAGATTTTTCTGGCAAAAGATTGTGAGTTACTTTTGTTGCCAATTCTAGAATATCCGGAGGCGTACAAATATCATCGTCGCTGTCCATTTTTAACTTTTAATTTGTATTTTAAAAACAAAACACATTGCGAAACATTAAATTCACGCGTACGTGTATTGTCACAGTGAACTTGCCGCCATTAAAGTCTAACCAATGAGAGCGCAGCTGCGCGCGCAGTGCCAATCAGGAGCGAGCGCGCGCTGTTCTTTTTTTATTTAATTGGCACAAGATCTTACCAAAGAGTTTTGTGTATGTAAGTTTAGTAGTTTCGACGAAGTTTTCACGTATAACCCAACTGTTTTCAAAAGCCAGCCTAATATCAAAATTTTATACAACTTGTATGAGGATTTTGACATAAGGCTCGCCAGGTTAATTGGTCGCGTTTTATTGATGTTATAATGAGATTTTACGATATCGATGTGGATATTATTCCATCATGTGAAATTGCTTAAATTGAGTGTTTTGTTGTCTGCGCTATAACAGTAGCAATTATAAGTCAAGTATTGGAAACATAAGTAGAATGTTACAACATTAGTGTAGATAAATACTATTATTATCCTAATAATATTATAAACGCGAAAGTTTGTAAGTATGGATAGAAGTTTGTTACTCTTTCACGAAAAAACTACTGAATGGATTTGGATGAAATTCGGCATACAGATAGTTTATAACCTGGATTAACCTTTTTATCCCGATATTCCCACGGGACCGAGAGCTACGCGGCGTAAAACCGCGAGTGGCCGCTAGTTATTTTATAAGATTGTGTGTGTTCCAAAAGAAGGAAGAAAAGGAGTTCTTAGTAGTTTAGGTAGTCTAGGTAAAGTCAACTTACATCTCGGCTATTACGACTTGTTCATGTGTTTAAGTAAGTGTAAATAGCCTTTAAACTATCCCACAACTAGACAAGGGCCTCCTCGTTGACACCGAGTCATCGCTGCAACTGATGGGTATCAGCTTAATCACCACGCTTGCCAAATGCGGGCTGGTGATCGGACACAAACCCGGGCCATGCATGGTGTCGTATGGGCGGCCTTATCACTAAAAGCATTATCTTTCAGGCAACCTAGGGATGGAGAGGATTGATATTAAATAAGATAGAGGATGGAAAAGCACTACGAAAAGAAGTCTACTGCTATTACAAACAGCATTGCTGAACCGGGCCATGCATAGAAAAATTTGAAGCACACTTTGCCCAACCTAGTGATTGAACCCGGGACCTCCAGGTATCGGGCCATGCGCTTGCCACTCGGCCACCGAGGCGTGTTCAGTAACTAAGAAAAATATATCGAATAGGTAGTTACTTTGTCTTATTTATTTTTATTTATTTATATATTTAACTACTTATAAGTGTTTTGGTCAAGAGCTATTAAGTAGGTACTAAAGAATGTGGAGCGACAACACAACAACCGCCTCTGTGGTTTAGTGGCTAAGACCACCAGCTTAGATCCAGAGGTCCCGGGTTCGATTCCCAGCGGGGGGCACATGTTTGTGTTCTCGGTTTGGTTGGTGGTAGGGCTTGTTTGTCCGCCTTATCTAAATATGTCGCCATAGCATCAATGTTTGTAGCATTGTTGTGTTCCGGCAGCTAGAGATAAAATAGCCAGTGCCTCTAGTTGTGGTTCCAGGGTGAAGTGCGCTTCCATCATTGACCTTATCATCACTTAACATCAGGTGAGATCAAGGCCGTCCATGTTGTAGGCATTTGTAGCAGTCTGTCCGATTAAGCAGCTTTAATAATAATAATAATAAGTGGCTACGTTTCGGTGACCTCTTTGGGGAAACTAAAGGTTTTGTCTGTGCCATTGAAGATGAAGTTATCAAGACGAATAACTACCGGAAATATATTATGAGGGACGGTACGGTCGACATCTGTCGGGCATGCCGCCGTCCTGGAAAATCACTCCGACCCATTATTTCTGGTTGTTCTCATCTTGCTAACGGAGAGTATTTGCACAGACACAACCAAGTAGCCAAAATAATTCATCAGCAACTTGCTCTTGGATATGGCCTTGTTGAATCGGAGGTACTATAAGTACGCACCTGCGCCAGTACTCGAAAATGGTCATGAAACGCTCTACTGGGATTGCTCTATCATTACGGACAGGACTATTGTCGCCAATAAGCCTGATATCGTGGTGGTCGACCGATCCCAGCGCCGGGCAATACTGGCTGGTGAAAGCCGAGAAGGACAAGCTCAGTAAGTACCTTGACTTGGCTCACGCACGAGGTTACCGCCATGTGGGATGTGGATTCAACCATTATTGTACCGATAGTCGTTTCGGCAAACGGTCTTTTAGCTAAGAGCCTCGATCAACACCTTGAGAGGCTCTCGCTGAATGGTTGGGTCAAGGGTCAGATGCAAAAGGCAGTACCTACTCCTTGACACGGCACGTATTGTCAGGAGGTTCCTCACTCTGCAGCCCTGACCACCGGTAGCTTGGGCCCTGCCTCGCTGCTGGCGGTACTCTAGGATTAGGTTTTTATAATGTTTTATTGTTTTTATATTAAAATATTGTGAAAATCTAGTTTTAAGAAAGAAAATAAATATAGAGTATAATAATAAGTTTTTTTTTATGTTAAAAGGATGCAAACGAGCAGCGTCACCTGATGGAAAGCAATCACCGCCGCCCATGGACACCCGCAAAACCAAAGTAATCGCGGATGCGTATTAATAATTCATTTATTACGGGCAGAGCCCATCATAGTGATAATAAAAATGATCTTAATAACGAAAGTATAATATTTTTCGATAAACTTGGCTTGGTTTCATCATCATCTGATTTCAGCCCTAGAACGGCTACTACTGGATAAAGCGTTTCCCCAATTACCTAATGGTTACCTTCCAAGGATAGCTTTACCTATTTACAAGCTAACTATATAAGTTGTAAGAAAGCCCACAGGTCCCAGAGATGGTTATCCATTTTGAAGTTTTTATTAAACACGTAATAAATTACGAACCTGTGTCAATAAGTACAACATATTTTTTCTTTACACTACATATCTGTCACATAAACTTTAATGAAAATGTAAGCTAAAAAAAGGCTCGTGTTAAACGAAAGGGTTAGGTTAATATTGTTCTTTTGCTCCACAATACCTAGCGAGCTGGCTGGCAGAGTGCAGACTTACAGAGGGCTTAGTAAAACAAAAGATTGTATTTTTATTGTGGATATTTTATTAACATTATCATCATGCATCAAATTTATGTGCTAACTCATTTACACTTATAACTAACTATACATAGAAAAATAACTTAACTAGGGGGCAGAAAATACAGTATTTTGTAAAATTAAACAACTAAAATTATAATTAAAATATCGGACTTTAATGCATAACACTAAAAGCAAGAACACAATATCGCAAACAATCCTCTCAGAATAAAAGGAATTAATTTAGCATAACGTACCTAACGAAGCGCCGGTTGTTTCATAATTAACACATCTACGGTAATAAAATCAGAGACGTATCCGAACATTGGACATAATGATTATATTATAACGAACAAGAGTACCCACGTACATCGAGTCACACGCGTAGGACGCCGAGCGGCGGCGGCGGCCGAGCCGCGCGCCGCGCCGCCCGCCTATACCAAATCACTAACCTTCTTCATTGCTTCCCCGCAAATATCCTCACATTGTAGCTATCTAGCGACACCACCACTGCTACGCGTGTCGCGGTGTGCGTTTGGTTAAATATCTTTATGTACAACAACTATTATCAATAGTGCGAAACACATACGACACCGAGTCGATGCATGTCCAAAATTTAAATAAATTTAACACGCTAAGACTAGGCTCAATTAAAATAATTTGATTAACAATAAATCTTCTCGAGGTGTCGTTATAATTTACATTGACAAATTTAAGTACATTATTAATTAGAAACTTTAAAAAATTTTTTCAACAACATCAATTCGACTAAATCGTAAAATTTTCCGAGCATCGTTTTAAATGTTCGCTCAAACATCGCCTCCCGACCGCCGGTAACTCGCGTTCACTGTTTCCGTTGACACTAGCCGATCATAAATTCTGAGAGCATTCGCCTTCCATCGCGTGGTCCATGCATTACCTACTACATATTCATTAATTTATAATTAATTATATTACAATAAAATTTGTAACCTATAGAACGAAATTTCCTAAAAAGGAAAGACTAACGCAGACGCTCGCTCGGCGGGCGCCCGGGCCGCCCGCGCACCGCCGAGCCCGCAACCAATCAATAAGTTAAAATATCTATCATTATATTTACAAAAGCATAAGAAATAGTGGCGAAAGAAAGGGTTGCGTCGAGAATTCCAACTAGCTATATAAAAATATGATAAAAATTCCACATTTTTTCATAATATATATATTTAATATATCGATCACATATGTAACGGGCACTGGATTTGTTCGAAGAAGTTTGGACACTGAGATCTCATTAACTATAATATTATAAGACGATGCTACCGCTCTGGGGCACCGGGGGCACTGGGTCGGTCTGGTCCGCGGGCCTGGCTGTCGGTCCCTCGTAGCACCCGCCGCGCGCCGCAGCCCGCGCGCCGTTAAACCATTTATACTATTCCAAATACTTACCAACTAGTAATTAGATATATTTACTTTGAATATAAAAATATTGCGCAACGTCCTGAGGGCGGTGCGCGAACTGCGCCTGCGCGGGCCTGCGCTTCCAACTACCTACATACATACGTACAAACATATTCTCAATGTCGACATTACTAAACAATACCTCATTTGATTTGTATACGTCATAAAAAGGATTATGTTTGTCTTTGCATTGAATGAAATATTGTATTTATTCAACCGCGTACGCCGACATGCACTAGGCTACACCTTAATAAACCTTTCGTTATCTTCTATCTAGTTAAAGTATTATGATTCATCAACATTGGACCACAAATCGTAATTAATTATTAATAATATTTATTCAGGTAACAAAAAATAGAGATCTTGCGCAGACGCCGGAAACGATTAAATATTTATAGAGAAGCGCTAACATTTCTGATATGCACGGAGAAAACAGGATGTGTATGAAAATACCACAATATATAACTCTCATACAAATATATAATATTCGTCTGATATGTAGGGCCACTGATCGCTGGTGCGCAAGACCTCCCAACAGGTCTCCTATCGTAAATTTAAATAAACGAAATAAACTAGAACATGTCCACTAAAACAGCTTACTTACAGTAAACATCTACCTATTTATAATAATAATTAACACAATAACGCACAAATTATTCCTTAAACATATACTCATTTTCAGTTTTTCTAACAGAAAGATTGGCAGTAGATATCAGTTCAAGTGCAGAATGCAGATTACACAAACTAAGTAAATGAAAGTTATTAATATCAATCGGAAATTCGGTTCGGAAAGAAACCTGGCGGCCGACCCTCCAATTCCCTGACAACCTGAGCTTCGGAAAGCTTTCCGCGCTCGTGGCACCCCGTGGGAAGTCGCTGGTCGCTGGTCGCAGCGACGGCGACGCGCCGCGCGGGCCGCGAGCGGTGGAGGGCGGGGCAGCGCCACACAACTGCCTACACACACCACTGCTTATGAAGTCCATATAAATAGTGTACATTCTCTATGTTTAATTAAATAATATATATGTATAATCAACAGTAGTGAGGTTGCTCGTTTGTAACAAGGTGTAAATATGCAAATGGCCATAAAAAGCACCAACAAAGTTATCTGAGGATGAACTATGATATTTTGTCACTCATTTATACATATAAACTTTTTAGGTAAATATTTCTCCACTATAAACTCTTAATAGACTATAATGTTACACTTATTGCATATTGTATAAACTGTATTTCCGAATATCGTAAAGTGTATATTCATATGAATCATTAGTTTTGCGTAGTTTTGAGGTAGGAAGTTCTGATTCGTAAGTCGACGAGCGTCCGTCGACGAAAAACATGCAATATATAGAAACTCCATTACAAACATTTAAAAATTCGTTTCAACATTATACAAAATTCACTCCGTTCCCATATAACATCTAGCAAATTTAGTGTTCCTCTTCTGAAATACCCCTAAATATAGGTACTTATATTAACATTTGAGCAATCAATTTCGCCTCTCCTATTTTTGTATAAATATTTTATTCAACGATAAGTCGACACTACACCGATCCGGGAGTAGTATTCTTAAGATCATTAGAAGCGACCGGAGAACGTAATGCATGATGATTTGAAAAATAGACAAATTTACTAGTTAATGAAAAAATGTAAGAGCGAAACGAGTCTACTTTAGGTCTGAGAGTCTGTTCACACCGCGCACTGGAGATTCGGGGCCTACGCCAGCGAGCAGTCAATCTCGACGATGTCCTTGGGCACGTCCACGAATTGGTACACGAGCCGCTGGCCGTCCACCTTGGCCAGGATGCCGCGCTGGTAGTAGTAGCGCAGCGCGCGGCCCATGGTCTCGTAGTTCATGTCCGGCTTGTTCTTGTGCAGGCCCCACAGGCGCGACACGGCCTTTGAGTCCACCAGCTTGAACACGCCCTTGTCGCGGTTAGTCCACTTGATGTAGCGCGGGCAGTACTCGCGGTCCTGCAGCAGCTTCAGCAGGAACTCCCAGAGGTAGGTTGTGGAGCCCTCGCGCGACTTGCGCTTGACGCCGGGCGCGGGCGGGTGCTCAGGCCGCGGCCGCTTCTTGGGCTTCAGCTTGTTGTGGTGGTGGTGCCGCTGGTAGTCGCCGAAGTCGAACACCGAGTAGGGCAGCTCGTCGTGCGGCAGGGGCGGCGGCGCGGGCGCGGCGAAGTGGTGCCCGCCGCCCCCGCCGCCGTACCCGTAGCCGTACGCGTCGCGCTCGCTCACACCGCCCACTGGAAACAATACAACACGATACTTTCAACATTGAGACAACAACATCGACTTTACTGGAGAGTTCTATTGTAATCGATTAGCATGAATATCCTTTATATTTATTAACATTGAGAATAAATCAAATGAATACAACGGTACCGCAATTTAGGCGTGTAAACAACCGTGGGATTAGAATCGTCCCATACTTTCGGCGGTGGGAGTGGGCAGACGACACAATGCTGCTGGCAAGACTAAGCACCGCGATATTATGATAACAACATTTGGCATTAGATAATAGGGTCGCTAAGAATGTATGAGGCTTGTATCAACAAGGTGGAGCTAGGAGATGTCCGGTGTTCCTGTTTCTCATGGTTGCACGAGTCGCGACTTCACCAATGTGGTATGTAATGAGGAAATTACACGTCATCATGATAAAACGCAAAGACATCGACGTGGCCAACAATAATGGCTGGACGTGTTCCATTTATAGTATACTTTGCTAGAGTCGTGACGTAGGTATATAGGTATACTAAACTATAACGAAGTTCTTGGTAGAACAATAAAATATCCTTATCTATAATGGCTTGAAATGGCCTTTTGTTAACTTTAGTTTATTATGTTATAATAATGTGAACTTATAAATTATAAGAAAGATGGTGGAAATTGAGACGTGGTATCAGCATGGTCGCAATGACATAGAAATACCGTTATTTTTTTGAGTAAGATCCAAACATGATTGTAGTTCTGAGGTAAGATCATCCAACATTTGTGTGCCAACAACACATTAATTTTATAGTACCAGCATCATGTACGTAAAATTCTCCTCTCACAAGCACACGCACAAATACGCGCTAAAGTAAAGCGAAGAATTAGTAATGTACCTATTGGGCAACTTTAGAAAATGCCAAATAACTTGTTGTTTTCCTGCTTAATAACAAATAAGTCATAACTACAGTTTGTGAACTGCATCAGCTCTAGTTATTATTTTTCCAGTCATTCAAAAACACTATATGCCTAATTTGAGTCCTACAGGCAAGCATGACTATTTTTTATAAACCAATACACCATAACAAACAATAAATTAGTTAAACATTGTCGCTAGGTACAGAATATCGCAAATAATACTATCGTTGAGTTTATTTTCGTCGTTATCGAGATCCACATTGCATGCTGTACTGTGATGAAACAGAGCGTCTGTTTCCATGCTCATATACATATTCAATATATACAGCATACTTTATAAGGGACATGATAATATCGTTGTTTAATACTAGAACAGGGCGGATGCGCCTCAATATATCTAATTGGCTCCATTATCCCGTAGGCAGGTAATGTTTGTGTTTCGCAAATGTACGAAATAAATTCATCATTATATTGAAATGAAATGAAAATAAATTTATTTAGGACAGAACAGTTTAAACATAAAGATAAAAGTGAAAAAAAAAAACATAGGAGTCCCAAAACGGTTCCGACTCAGCAAGATGCTAGTAGCCTTGAGGTTAGCGCTGATCTTCCGTCGGAACCGGTATTGTAGTTAATGCCGTCATAACATTATGTCAAATGTCATTACGAACTAGGAAATACGCAATGAGGAAAGCGGGACGCAAACCCTGCGTGCTCTAATTTCTCCGTGCGCAAACTTTGTAGTTTATTTTTACCGACACATACATGAATGATCAGTTCCGCATTTTCCGGCCAAAAGTCAGTCAACGATTAGAAAAGTTGGCACGTGTGGATTCCTAAAAACACATTTAGAAATCTAAGGCGGGCTTAATTGCGACAATTTTTAGATAAGACAATGAGTGGCGCTGATAAAGCGGTGGGATTGCGTCAACGCCGGCCGCCTTGACCCCGCTGCCGCGCCCGCCTCCGCGCGCGGCTTTCCTCTTCCCTAGCGATACGTTAACAACTTAACACTCATGTTTTCTAACTCATTGGCCATTTAGTGAAATGTAATAGCCTTATCAAGGGGGCAAATTTTGAACCAGTGACTAACTGTCACTCTCTCAACTTTTACTCTTATTCCAGATCACATGGTAACTTTTTTTTGTTACCGAAAATTCTTTATTATTTTTATTAGAACAATATTGATCCTGATAATTAAATTGTAAAGAATGCACTAAATATTATATTTCATAGAGTCATTTATGTCAATTTTACTTTCGAGATCACCATGAGATTTAAAAATCGCTGTCGTATCACCAGTTGTGAAGAAAATTTGTTTAGAGCACAGGTTACTAGGCCTAATAATACAGTAATTTAAAGAATCCTAATCAATAAAACTTTCTCAGAGCCGTGAGTCATGGAAACACGTTTAAAATCAAACGAAGTGCTGAAAGTTTCACACTCAAAAGTTTTCTGCGAAACTAATAAAATCATAATAAAGTTTATAGTTTCGATTTCTAAAAACTTTTTACTGGTTCGCCCGCGCCGGGAGGCGGATAATCCCACCGCGGCTTCCAATTAAAAAAAATAGCCCATTTCGCGGAAAACTCTATTATCTGACAACTAGGAAGAGAACGTCCACAGTAGTTCTGTACATCTCCACAATCTCACAGAAATCATTAGGTTTCTCTAAAAACAACGTATTTTGATAATAGTTGAACACTTGTCATATCCAAATAGTCTCTACATTGTTACCTGTAACGCCTAACAGACCAAAAACTTTGTACCCCTTTTTGCGAAAATTGCGCGGACGGATTCAGATTCTTTATTTGCGTTATGTGAGTATAGAAAGATGTATAAATGGTACAGATCCTTTCACATTTTACCCTCATTGGATGGGCAAATATACATAATTCAAAGAAAATTAATTGTAAATAAATAAAAATAGAAAATTTCATAAAGTTGAATGTCAGACTAAAAATTAATTAAATGTAAGTAAGTAATATAAATCAAAGTATCAAATTTAAATAATAATAAAACCAAAAAAATAATTAAATAGGTAACAATAATAATTTAAAAAATATCTTAACATTAAAAAATAAAAAGTTGTTCATAATAATCATAAAACAGATTAAAAACAATTTTATGTAATATTTGATTTTATCTTATGTTATCATTAAATAAATCCTGCGTGCAGTAATAACATTTGGGACAAATGCAAAAAAATTGTACATTTTTTGAATGCGTGAACGTCCTATTAGAATAAACGTTCAATACATAACTTCTTTTAATATATTTTTTTAAATACATTTACAAAATTACATTATAACAAAAACTAAAAGAAATAAATAATATTTTTCCGATAAATCAATTAAATAAAAATCAAATCATCAGGATACGTTTAGTTTTCTTCATACAAGTACGCGTGTCCTTCTCGTCCGTGTTCAGCTTTGTGTATGGGGAAAAAAATACAGTTGAGTGATTTTATACTGTTAAATATTTTTAGTTATTTATAGAATACTACATACATTTTAATACTTTAAACAATAAATCAGGCGTCTCTATTAAAAACTGTTTTAAATATCATTTTTAAAGCCGTCCGTAACTTCTTTCATATTTGTTATTCAGCTTTGTTTATTGTTATTTAGTAGAAAAATAAGTTTTTACCTGGCAAAACTAAAATCATAAATAACGTCTGTAGGTGGCGCTAGTTCTGCACGACGGCCATTTTGCTGGAGTTCTGGTTAGACGGTCTACAAAAATTTTACTAAATTGTGCGGTAAAAATACACAAATTAGTTTCATCTTGATAACCATTCCATTAAACTAATTGGTTAGTGTATGTTTAGCTTTCTATAAAGTTTATTTCAAGGATACTTCAAGATATATATTTAGAAACATATAAACAGTTTGATTCAAAGACATCTCTTAGTATTTTTCACACATTTTAGGTTGTACACACGAGTGCTTTGTTCCTTTTTGTTACGAATTTGTTACATTTCTTTGTGACGTAACAAATATGAAATAACAAATATGAAGTAAAGTCGCACTCATATTGTAATAGTTGACTTGGATTACTAAAGTTAAAATATTATGATCACAGTTAATTTTAAAGTTGATTTGCAAAAAAAATGTTAAGTAAGTCGAAAGTAATACAAACTAGACTTGCTGCCATTCTTTATTAAAATAATCAATCAAGATACTGCTTTTTACTCATTAACAAATTTACCTTTCAAATAGAATGCACAACATGAACTAGTCCTTATAGTTCATCTTTGTTATTTTTTTGTAACATCAAGTTATTTTCATCTTTGTTTCCTATTTGTTATATGTACAATTTTTTTTGCATTTGTCCCATTTATCAACTAATACTTCGGTGACTTTTTTCTTGAAATGCAGTTTGTTATGCTGTTTGATACTTCCTGGCATTTTATTATAAACTAGAGGCGCTAAATGGAGTACGCTTTTCTGAAAGAGAGCTGGTTTGCCTGAGGGTACAACTAATTTGTTCTTATATTGAGCTCGTGTGGGGTTCTACGTGAGTCTGACAAATTCCTGTAGAGAGATTTATTATCTTTATTATTAAGTGTCAGAAGTTTTAAGGATTTAAAGAGCGGTATACAGCTTCCTCTAGGTCCGACGCCACCTATTGCCCTCACACATCGTTTTTGCGCTCTAAATATTTCTCACGATTACTACAATTACCCCAAAAAAATACTCCATATCTTAATCCGATTATGCTGACAAAATTGCTTCACTATTTACCTTTTTGGATAAAGTATGCAAAGCATATGCTGATTTATTAAGTTTTTTTGAATAACTTTTCAGACTGTTTTTGCCATGTCAGTTTTCTGTCTATGTAAATACCTAGGAATTCGTAACTTCTGTCTGTTCTAAACTTTCATTACGGTAAACTAATATTAATATTATGTGAGTTTCTCGGTCTTTCTTATTATGTCAATTTATTATGTCCTTTAAAGTTTCATTAATGTCCTTTACATATTTTTTTGTCGTACTATGTTTTGTAACGTTTGACACATATTTTTTTTCTATTGGTTTTTTGAACAGATCCTACATATTTCCGTAACCTGTTTTGCGATTTGTAAGATAAGATTCTAAAAGTTTAAGTACATTACCTCTGATACCATAAGCGCTCAGCTTGTCTTGCAGATATGTATGGTTTACACAATCAAATGCTTTGGTCATATCAGTGTATATGGCACAAATAGGATTATTTTTATCCATGTCAATATTTTCAATTAATTGATATATGGCTATTAATAGTTATATTTTGACGAAACCCTTTATGACATAAAATACTAAATGTTTCTAGATATTTCTACAGTTGTGAATGTATGATCTTTTCAAAAATGTCATTGAGCTCAATCGGGTATTGAACCTCATATCTAAATGGGGTTCCAATAATCTTGTAGAGTTCAATGCCAAGAAAACACAGGTGTGTGCTTTCACGGCAAAAAAGTCACCATTCCTTCCCCTTCCTACTCTTCAGGGTACATTTCTAAGACTGCAGAGCAGTATCAACATGCTCGGTATGACGATTCGCTGCGATCTGAACCAAAAGGACTACATCGAAGCCATGATCAAAACAGCCTCACGAAAACTCGGTATTTTGAACAGGGTGAGGCGATTCTTTACGCCTGACCAGTTGTGTCTTTTGTACAAGACACAGGTACGGTCTTGCGTGGAGTATTGCTCGCACATCTGGGACGGTTCCGCAAAGCATCTTTTCGATGCCTTGGACAGATTGCAGCGTCGTGCTGTACGCATTATCGGCAACGCAGAAGTCGCACATACTCTTGAATCTCTGTAATTGCGTAGATATGTTGCGTCACTTAGCGTGTTTTACCGCTTATACCATGGCGGGTGAAGAGCTCTTTGACCTCATTCCACATTCTCCCTTCCTCCATAGGAGTACACGTGCTGCTCTCTGTATTTGATCTATAAAAAAATCATTAAAACAATTTGCTATTTGTAAAGGGTCGGTAATCAATAAATCATCTTTTTTTATTTTATAGATTGGTTCTTTCGGATATAAACTCTTACTTTGATTTATTATTTCCCAGGTATTTACGGAGGAGTATGAAATTTCGCACACTTAGGTATATATAGTTTATATTGAGAAGGAGTGCAGAATGCTAATATTTTTTTAAAATTATGCATAAAAAATACATTAAATAAAATAAACATTGTTTCATACATTTAAAAAAAAAAACAAAAATGGAAGAGGAGTGGTCGAAAATCTGTCAATGCCATCCAAACTTGTCCAAACTCACATTCTATCTTTTTTAATCTTTCATTGCTTAGGATACAATCCGTGCAGCCTAAACAGCTTTTTATAAAAATTACGGTCTAATTTTGACCACTGGGACGACCACTAGTTTATATGTATTAAATGTGTGAAAGTTGTTCGTTTTAGAAGATCATATTTCATTTGATATTATTAAATTAAATGTGATCAGATAATCGCTCAGACTATTAAAACGCCAGTGTGGGTGGTGAGTTAATCACCGTAATCAGTAATCGTATCGGGCATTCGAAGCTATATCTATAAACAAGTATTTTTAGCGACACTGTGCTAATGTGAGAATCTTGGAATGGCGATAAACATTGCGCGCCGGTGCCGTTTTCTTTCTAATATTATCTAACTCGTGTATTTGGCGCGGCTTATCACGGGTCGTTCACCCCGCAACACGTGGCCGGCCGTCACGCCGTGCTCAATCACCGCCGCAGCCGCCAGTCCGCCACGCGACCATTTAAGGCAGCTCGCCAAACTATTGTCATACCCTTCCTACTGGCCCGTGCAGGCAACACACTTTCATTCTCCTAAAAATAACATTAAAAAGCAGGTGTCATTAAAAGTACAGGCTTATTGTTCACAATCAGTGAGATACCTATATGTACTTATCTCGATGCATAATTCACATGATAACGGGTTGAATGCATTCGCGATTGCTATGTACCTGATATTTACAATTTAATGAACCGTTTCACGGATGCGGCTCACATAAAGTCCCTCGCGAGCCTGGGAAGCTCCGGCCGCAACAAGACCAAAACGTGCATTTTATACAGCGGGATGGAGGGAGGGGGGGGGGGGGGGGGTATTTTTAGCCGCGTGCTGGACGCATCCTACTGGCCGCCACCAAGATCAAGGTTACTCCGCGTTGCGCCCGCTCGCAGCCTTAGAATGTCATCTTCACTCGGCTAGTTAGTAGCCACTGGCCAGCAAAAAAATTGCGAACGCAACGTATTCCGAAATGCTCCCTATCCTCTCGACGTTTGAGTAGCGTTTTGTTCGGTTCTGTCGACGAGACGGATTGTTTCATTCCCTGATGCAAGTATGCGAAAAGCGTTTAGGAAAGGGGAGTCGGGGAGGGACGAAACCGGTTGCGCCCGCGCATCCCGCGCTCGCAATAAATGGGTTACCCCACAAACCTCTTGCGATACAAACGGCGCAGCTCCTACAACCTAGTAACCGCCGACTGATGTGTAGGAAGCGCATTTTCGAAGAAACTGTTACGTCAATTGGTTAAAAACATAGCAATCTGAGATACACTATCTGTTGGCAAAAGTTTATCATTTCTTTTCGCACCCGATAAAAGAATATTAGCACGATAAGATAAATACGTACGGAGTACAAGCGAAAACATTTCCTCTAAGCAACCGATGTGATGTGCAAAAGGAATAACATTTTTATCTACGACTTTTTATTTCACACGGAACAGAAAAAACACTCGTAATAACTAATAAGTTATCAATGTTTTTTGAACATTTTTGTGAAGTTTGTATAAAAAATTTGTTCTTATTCTAAAAGTTTGTAATACTTGCAAAATTATTTTGTGTGCTTGCACATCGGTAGGTGGATTAGGATCTAGCATTTTCCTGTGCAACCGAAAAGCGGTGTACGTGTGTGTGTCCTATCCTAAGAGCGCAGTAGGCGCGGGCGCGGCCGCGGCGCGGGGGGCGGCGCGGGGGGCGGCGGGCGCGGCGGGCGGGGGGGCGCCGGCAGCCAATGACCAGGAAATGACGCCGCCGGCTGACCTTCACGCACGCACACCGGCGCGTCCCGGCCTGCGCCCGCGCCGCCCGCGCCCGTAGTAGCCGCTGCCGACATAATATTCTGCACTCGCTTTTCACGGTCTGACTATCCCGAATCGTTATAACAGTTCCAAAGTTATTCGCTTGTTTTTGTGGGAATATTTTCAAAATTATCACGACCGCGTTGACTCTCGCCTCTTATCCGCTGCCCGACATTCGGTCGGGGGCAAGGAGTTAAGGTGGGACGTGTCATTTTTTATGCAGCTCTTATCAGGGTGACATTGCCTGATTGTTGATACTACGCACGCAGCTCAGATAACCGAAATAAAGCGGGGTTGTTATTATGCAACACACTATTCATTTATATTCTGCTCGCCTTTGTATACCTCTTTCGGTGCAGATAGCGTTGTCGTTTTATTTTAAGAGTGATTTATTTAAACCTGTTCAGTAGCTCTTTATTTAACGACGTACCCAACAGTTTACGAATATTTTCAAAGATTATTAATTATTTGCCGTTTGTGTTCCGTCTAACACTTATAAGCATCTATTATTTTACCCGACTGCGTCAGAAGGAGGGTTATGTTTTTTTTAGGTAACGGAGACAATCAATATTCAATGTATTTATAAAATCATTTATTATAAATGTTTATATAATTTTTAACGCAAATTTTGTTGCGAACAAATTACAAAAACACACACTTTTTTTTTCATTTATTATAGATTTTATTATTTAAGTATAGGTATCGGACAAGGAAATGTTTCACGTTGCATTCAACATTGCTCAAATTGAATTCTGCGATCGTAGAGCTTGTTTTTTTTTTCAGTGTTTTCTCTCTTTCCAGTTATTTTTTATGTTAGTCCGGTTTTTACGAGTTTTTTTGTTTTATTTTAATATTTTTTATTTCAAATATATCATTTGGATTGCAGGCGTATGATTGATTTGTATAGAGTATTAGTTCAGAATGTGTCCAGGAACATAAGCTTGCATGTGTATACAAGCGCCGTCTACAAGGTTGTAAAGAGTTGCCGAAAGAGCATCGCGCCCTATTTCGCGTGGCGCATGGCGGGTCAACCAGCGCCGCGTTAGGTAAGGTCAGGCAGCGCAGGCGCAGTGCACTCGCGCCGCGGCAGATAGCGATAGAGGGCGCTGCTGTCCGCGGGACTTTATCGCCATTTTGTGGATTATTATTAGACAACAAACAAATTGTTGTAGCAAGCCGTCCGCGTCCGCGCGGATCGCCCACGCCCTTTGTTTTCTGTTCATCGTTTTACATTCAATATTTATTTTCTCATTTTAAATTCAGTTATGCTAACTAAAACGAGGTGTGAACATTATTCGAATACTTTTTTGTATTTTGTACAACAATCGTATGAAAGAGAATACCGTATCATTTTGATTTACCCTACTCTTTCCGTTATTAATGTTTGACAAAAAGCTAGCCAATACAAATGGTTGCTAATTTTATCAAAAATACCCTGGCTGTTTTCCAGATACTTTTATATAGGAAGACTATAGGGTAATGACCCCATTAAAAATCTTGCATCGATTTTTTATAGCCGCTTGACTAATATCTACTTTGACATCTATACCAGACGGTATAATCCCAAGGAAATGATTATTTATCAAATCTGTTGTTAACAAGAGTAACTTAATATTTTGGCCATTTTGTCTATTTTGTAGTGTTTATTTTTTCTGTTTTTTGAACTATTGTGACATAATTTTTTTAATTTTATTATGTGTAGTTCGTTCCCTGAGGAACTGGCTAAGGAAATAGACCATGCTGCCATGTGATTAGTTTCTTAATTTCATTAGTATTATCTGTAATAAAGTCTATATAGGATGATGAATTGATCAATGATAATAGAAGTGAGAAATGATATACCCCCAACCCCTCGAGTGTCTCAGTAAAGATGTGGGGCTTTACTAAGTCCTCACGTGGACTTCTTGAGAGAATTAGAAAAGTGCCGTTGCACTGTTTTGTTTCATTTGCCAACACTCAATCACACTCACGAACACTTAACGGTTAATAATCCACCCTTATTTTACATTAATATTCGGTATAACACAAATTTTATAAAATAAAACAAAACCGCAGACATGACTCTTCACTTTCCCGCCAAGAAGTCGACATCATTTCTATGGATTAACAGATGTCACTGTCAGCGTGACAGCGTGGCATCGTCGGCTCGGCGCCAATGTCGCCGGCACAGCATTGCACTAAATTTCGAGACCGCGACCGGTTCCCCGGCACTTTCCTTGCGCAAGAGTGCTGTAATTGTGCGCCAGCCGTGACGTCATGCGCGCCATTATGCCATAATTGTAACGATTACGCGCCATGACACCTCGTGATTTATCTCATTTAAAAATTAGGTATTGGGGTTAAACAAGAAGTTACCGTATTGAGGATTCGCTTTTCTTTATTAACAAAATTTTCAAGTAGATTTGATATCAATGCGGTCCTATAAAGCTTATTTTTTTACGTTTGCAATGGCAATCTCAGCAAATATAAAAGATATGCATCGTGTTTGCACAAATCGACAGACAGTCAGTTGTTATGTGTAGATCGGTGGCACGTATCGGTCATGTGCAGTATAGGTCGATTGCGAAACGACAATTCTAATTGCCAGTCGTCCCTCGCGCCACTGTCGGCAAACAAAGCTTGAAGCCTCCGCTCAGCCACTACTCAGCCAAGCACGTCTAAAGGCTATAGAATATGCTTGTACAAAAAGTGACATGTGCTAAGAATACCACCGAAATCTCATCTCATTTATACCTTTTCAAAAAAGAAGTAACACTAATAAGTAGGCAAATACTTTGTATCAAACTCATTACTCTAATATTGCTAACAACGGCGAGTGAGATAGAAGAGTATACATTTCTTTAAAAAATAAAGTATCGCTGTGTAGATTTTTGATTTATTTATTTTATCATTGTTTTACTCACAGAACAGTTAATCTATTCCGTGGTTTTACTAAGTCACGACAAATTACTCGGTACTCATGTTTTGTTTGACGCCCGTAAAGTTGTTAATACGGAAACAGTCCTAAATAATGTTTAATGACTATTGGTGAATATGTTGACACGAATCCTACTGGATTGTTTCCACATGCGAGTACCTAAATAGTGTTTCAAATTCAGTATTCGTCGATTGCCAGTGACTGTTTCGTTATTATCTAAATGGGAAGTGGTCGGTTATCTAATTCACATTTTTTGTGTCCTACGCAGTAATTTGTTTAATCTACATACAAACGTACATACACGCTTACCTAACTGGCTTTATTATCGGGCGCATGCACACCGACTGAGGAAATTACTCGCAAATATGTATATTTGAGAAGCAGCACATTCGATATTCGGTTTATATGACTTTGTTTTTATTAGCTTATTACACCTCAGCACAGTATAGAACCCGTCTGGACGGCTACCACCTTCATACCTGTTTCTATCGTCAAGCTGCATTTGAAGGGTATGACAATTAGGTTGCAGTGACCGACCGTTCACCAAGCGAATAAAATATGATTTTAAATTAAAGCTTTACTTGTGCACTGTAAAGAGGAAAAGATAGTAGCTCGCATCACAAGTGACAAGACGCATTCACAAGGATGTGAGTGCTGCAAGTTTCGGTGCGGCCGATAGCCCCGGCGGGGTTATCAGGCGGCCGGCATTTTTAGCAAACAACGGACCGGATGCGGCTATCAGCCGGTTGCTTAGGCCGCGCCAGCTCCGTTGAGGAAGGTCGGGCTCGGCGGGGCTCAGGTGGACGCTTGCACTTTTAAACATGGAACTATTAAACCCAAGAAGAAATTGGATTGTTCTATATATATATACTAATGAGCGAATTCGAAACTAGCAGACACCAACACGCAAGACGAAGGCTGTTGTCGAATCTTTCCCAGTATGCAGTGTTAAAAGCACTTCACAAGTGATCAATTCATTTGTTTGGAAAGCTATATATTTTGAACGTGCTATCTGTTTGCAAGGAGCTGCAGCTGAAGTCGGAAGGTCAGGTTTAGCGGCTCGGGCGGCATGACCGGCAGTCACGAGCGTGCTCCGATTCCGGCGGTCGCACTCGCTGGCCAGCGCAGTAGCGGCCACTTTTCATTATTCAACGGATTCTATTGCGATTATGTCACCACCCGTAATGTTTTGATAGAAATCGATACAGTATTTTAACTGTCCTCGAGGAAGAGGATATTGATAGGCAATAGCTATATCATCATCATCATTATCATCATCATCTCAGCCAAAAGACGTCCACTGCTGGACAAAGGCCTCCCCCAAATAATCATGGGGGGTATTTGTCGTAATCGCCACGCTTGGCAGGCGGGTTGACGATCGCAGTAGGTTAAGGGTAACCTCAGAGAGATGCTGCTGCCCATCCTCTGGAATGGTCCCTTAGTCGGCTTTTACGACACCCACGGGAAGAGATGGGGTGGTGCAATCTTTATCCCCGGCACCACACATGGAATAGCTATATAATTTCTTTCAAATAGTTTATTAGTAAATACAGAGGAATCGAATTTTCCCACAACAAAGAGCCTTGTCCGTGTGGTATTGAAGTACGTTGAAGAGTGCGGCTGAGCGCGAGTGGAGAGTCGTCACAATGTTGTGACTCCAAAGTACTTTTGACATTGGCGCTGTCTTTGCCTTTCGCGCCTCGCCGCGCTGTTCGAAAGTCATCCGTATTGTTTGTCGATAATATCGATAACTATAATTGTCGCGGCGACCTCAACCTGCGGTTTGGGACGCGCCGAAGGTGATCTGTCCCGAGTTCGTGCACCCCGCTTACGTAAACGAATGCAACCCGACAAATATCGCAAATAGTTTTATGTTAAACAACATGCGATAATGTTGTCACCCGGTGCGGCCACCGCGAAAAAACAACTGAATTCACTAACAAACTATAACGCCATTTGATATTTATGTAACGCTGCTGCTAGGTATCAGTTTTGAATACTATTTAAGCCGAACGCTATGGACGGCAGATGACTTTTTGTTATTGGTGTGAAGTCAACGCACTCGGGATGACTTTGAGGAAACGTAATCTTGTAAGGATGTGTCCGCGACGAGCAGAGGTTGTTGAGAGACGTAACATTTGCATGAAATTTAAATAGACTCTATCATACGATGATACTCTTCAAAATAACAGGCTGATACGAGGCATTTTATGACTAGTGTACTTAATATGAAGTATTGGACAGCGAGATATCCATTTTACAGTCCTATCATAATATTTGTGATTACAAATATTGTGATTAAATAAAATCTAGAATGATGCTGACAAAAAAGGACAGTTTATTTAATAAGCATGCTAGAAACGAAGATAATTTAGAGCCGGTGCTGTGCACAATTCCGCAGATTAGCTGGAATATTTTAATAACCGGCTCGCTGCACGGTGTCTATTTTCGTGTACTCTGTGGAATAAAAGCCGGCAAAACTTTGTGCAGCGCGCGCTTAGCGGGCGGGGGAGGGGGTTATAGACGGGCGGGGCGGGGCGGCGGGTGGGGTCGGGGGGACGTGGGGCGCTGCAACTGTTTGCGCGGCGCAGCGTGGTCAATGACACTGCGACATTGCATCAACGCGCGAAGGTCACCCGCCGCCCCCGCGCCCCGCCGGCCGCCCGCGCCCGCCGCCCGCGCGCCCTCTAACGCGTCGCGAATTCCTGCACTTTCTTGCAGGACGCCATTTTGGATCAATCACGTTGAGGATGAGGATCCTTTTGTGGGGGCTATTGGGAGGTTATTTGCGAGTTGGTTAGGGTCGCTGCGCTCGTTTTTGTAGAATTATTCCTGTATTTTTTCTCATACTTCAAAGTTAGCATACTCATTTTACAAAAAAAATGATACCTACCTACTCGCTATGAAAAAAAAATAAACTTTTTTAAGAATGTTAGAACTCCTATGGAATACATCTTAGCGGTTTAACAATAGACATCAACGTCATCTTGTCTATGAAAAAAAAGATTTGTAAAATGTATAGTTTGTGTATTTATCATACCTATTCATGTTTGATACCATAGTTTAAGTATAGTTATTAAATAATGACTTTTATAGGTACGAAGCTATTGGAATTAAGAGCTTTATATTTTTTACGTAAAGAAAATAAAGACATATTTATTGTCCGGTACAATGTAAAGACACAATTGATCGGCACGTGTGTTATGCAATATAATTGTATAACGTAGGTACTGAGTTGTTGAATGTGTTCAACGGCTACCTTTCCGGGAGTGAGTCAAGCGGCCATCGCGCACAAACAAAATGCAGATGTATCATGGAGGTGACTATCGAAAATGTTAAGTATGGTTAAACAAAGGCTGCACAATCGTTGCGGGCTTATTTTTCTTCATATATACGTATACATACATTTCTCATCTCACAAGTGACACATCAAAGCGATAACTGACGCTAAGGCATGATAGAGGCGCACTCCAGCCAGAATCCTCATCCACTGGGAAACTGGCTATCTTATCTATCACTGTCGGAACATGTCATACTAACGTTGTTGTTATAGCGACAGACTAAGATAAGATATTGGTAGTTAGCCAGGCTGAGTTAGAAAAGCCCTACACAAAGCGAACCCTGTACAGTTTTCTAGTGGTGCTAATGGTGTTAGTGTTGGGAATCGAACTAGGACTTTTTGGTTTAAAGGGAGGATAGGAGATTTTATCACTATACCACAGAGACGGTTAAATAAAGCGGTGTTTGGCAGAAGTAACCCTACTCCGACATTATTTTCGGTAATTTTTATTTTTTATTTTCAAGTGCTAATTTCTGCACTGAAGCTAAATTAAATATTTATAAAATACAGTGAAAAATTTAAACTCCCACAGTTTTACTTTTTATTTTCAAGTGCTAATTCCTGCACTGAAGTTAAATTAAATATTTCTAAAATTTATAAAATACAGTGAAAAATTTAACCATGCCATCGGTTGCAATGACCGTTGGATAGATGGCGCTCTGTGTCGCTATTAGCACTCAAAAATTCAGCGCTTACGTCAGCCTTCCCGGTAGTATAGCGGTCAGTGCAACCGCCCGGATTGCGGAAGACCCAGGTTCGTTTCCTGGCTGGGTCGGGTGGGCGTTTAATTTTTTTACTGTATTTTATAAATTTTATAAATATTTATTTTCGGTAATTCTTTTAATTTCACTTTTTAATGTTGTATACTCTTGTTTTTTATGGTAAACAGCTGTGCTCGCGACTTCGTCCGCGTGGAATAGTGACTTTCGGCAGCATTTTTAATTTTTTAGGCTCTTGTTCCCGTTTTTGCAACATTTTTCACTGATGCTTCGCTCCTATTGGTCGCATTCGAAACCAGATAAATTTAAAGATACGCCGGCTAAATCCTGGTTTAATGGTTCTCCAACTGTTTAGTTTAATATATTTATATATTGTATTTTAGTCCTATTTGTTCACTTTTGTCTATTTGTTTGTGCCAATGAATTTCAATGTGTAGTGTTCGCGTAAACTTTAGAAAACAATATGGAATTGTTTTTTTAATTATATATATGCGGAAACATGTAAATAGTGCACATTGTCACTTAAGTA
Source organism: Eudonia lacustrata (assembly GCA_947562085.1). Taxonomy (NCBI): domain Eukaryota; kingdom Metazoa; phylum Arthropoda; class Insecta; order Lepidoptera; family Crambidae; genus Eudonia; species Eudonia lacustrata. The sequence continues at coordinate 908,678 of OX387341.1, forward strand.
TAAGTTTACGTATGTTTTCGAAATAAAGAAAAATAAATAAATTAATATATAAATACAATTAATTTGTATTAATAATATTGGGTTATTTCTAGGAGCGGTGCGGTGGTCGTTAAGCGTTTATTCGTTTTATTAATTTGCTTAGCTCGGTTATAAATATTGACAATATTGGCAGGTTTTTTTTTCTATCGCTACCGGGAATTTGCTGGTCTAAATCCCGCTCGTGGATTTCTTAACACTTTTTCTGAGAAACTGCGGAAAGGCCATTGCTGGTGATCTTATAATGTCAGCGGAACTCCTTAAGCCCGTTGATATAATAAAATCATCAGCAGGTTATCAATATTAGGTAAGTATGCCATTCCTCATATCAGTTATTGTTTCTTTTATGACATGATGCCTTCAAAAGTTACATTGTCTTGGATTTTGTTATATTGTTTAAATCAGTAATGAAAATAACTTTGGTCCTAATGTCGGTTCCCCAAGTGCTAAAGTCAAACATTTCCAACGGGCAAGACGAAGATGAAGCTTCTGAATTTATTACTGAGGAGGTTGACCTTAAAGATGGTTTCATTTTTTGCTTCAATAACTTTTGGCATAAATTTTTAATATCTGTTGGATGTTATATCTGCAGCACTAGTATTTACAAAACCATGTTCTAATTAGAACGTTACATTTGAAATACCATAGCGTACATAACAATTTAAAGCTATAATAAATACACAATATATGATGAATAATACCTACCTATTCCTTAGTTACCGGTTAGCGAATTTCGAAGGTGATCGCTTTAACCTATGTTAATTCGGTCGTTATTTTGAGATTATCATTAAACTGTGCATCGGCACCGACGAAACGTAATTGCGAGGTCATCGTGGGTGTCCACAGACTGTATACATAATTTATAACGTGTATATTGTTATGCCGACACTTTCATCAGACTCAGAAAAGCTTGTAACGTGGAAGTGCACATTTTCATCATTGCAGTCCTCTGACTGGTCTCGGAATATTGATGCTCGTAATTCTACACCTTCATTAATGAAGCACAATTTTAATAGCGTTTCAAAGATTTTTTTTTATAAACGATTAAAAAAACAATGTTTTTATTACATACATATTAAATTGCTTATTGAATTCTTGGCTAAAAAGTGAAGAGTCATGTCTGCGGTTTTGTTCTATTTTCAAAAATTTGAGCTATGTCGAATATTAATGTGAAATAATGGTGGATAATTAACCGTTAAGTGTTCTTAAGTGTGCATGAGTGTTGGCAAATGAAACAAAACAGTGCAACGTCACTTTTCAAATTCTCTCAAGAAGTCCGCGTGAGGACTTAGTAAAGCCCCACATCTTTACTGAGATACACGAGGGGTTGGTGGGTATATCATTTCTCATTTCTATTATTATTCATCATCATCATACAGGAAGGAAATATTGTATCATCATCATCATCATCATCTCAGCCAAAAGACGTCCACTGCCGGACAAAGGCCTCCCCCAAGGATATGAGGGGTATTTGCCGTAATCGCCACGCTTGGCAGGCGGGTTGGCGATCGCAGTAGGTTGAGGGTAGAGAGAGAGATGCTGCTGCCCATCCTCTGGAATGGTCCCTTAGTCGGCTTTTACTTTTTTTTTCAAATATTGTATATTATGTATTATTTGTAAGAAAAATTACTTTGACACTGGCTATCGCACGAAGCCATCAACTAAAGGAATTAAAAAAATTGCTTCTCGTCATTATTGACTGTTTACATAAACATAACTCGTTTCAATTATTTTTTACAAAACCTTCTTTCATAACAGATCTTTTGTGGTTGAAATTTAAATAAACTGAATAACGATAAATATATTCAGTGTTTAAAAAAACAACAAATGTTATTGTGAAATCTAATGATGTTCCAATAAGAATATGTTGCAGGTACTGAGTTACCACGTAATGAGTGTTTCGCCGGCTGTTATCGCAAGATGGCAGTCATAAAAAACACCCACCAGGCCGCAAAGGGCCAGGGAGGAGAGTATGGCCACATACTCTTACTCCTGTCTATGTCGGGAGGTAAAATTAAAAGTCTGATATAAGAAAAAAAATTACTAGCAAAAATGTAGATTTTTGCTAGTAATTTTTTTTCTTTAATTTTTTTTGCTGGTAGCAGCCTCAGGTAACTCGAGTGGGAATCGAACCCACGACCTTTGGATAACCGGTCCAATGCTCTGACCACTGAGCTACCGAGGCCTCGGTTTTTGCTAGTAAAATTTTATCTTGTAACTATATATAATAGCACTGTAAATGCAAAATTCATAAATAATAAAAAAAATGTCTGATATATTCGTACTTAGGTACTCAAGGTGTTCAAACGAAACGGTAAAATGTAACTACAAAAAATTATTGTCTTATTTTGTTTATTTTACTTTTTTTATTTTAAGTGCTAATTGCTGCACTGAAGCTGAATTAAATACTTATTTTGATTGTTTACATGACAATATTGAGATAATGTAAATATCGTTTCATTGTAATTAATGTATATGTATGTCTGTTGGTGTTTTTTTTATCACTTAGGTGGCTAACAACCTTAATATGTTGGGCTTGGTGGAAAGCGGTCACCGCAGCCGGTAGAGCTGTAGAGATCATTCGCTGTTAGTCGACCCTAAGTAACTATAGTATTAAAATATATAAAATTTACCCGACTGCTTCAGAAGGAGGGTTATGTTTTTCGAGTGTATGTATGTATGTATATAATGTATGAATATTAGTAACGTATTAATTATATTAGAATTTTTTAGATTTTTTTTTTATTTTTTTATTCAAAACCACTTAAATTAATGTAAATACATAGACAAAATACTTAGGACTAGTGGTGTTAAAACGGTCTCCACTCAGCATAGTGTCGAGATACCTGGTTGGCACCCCGACGCTGATCTTCCGTGGAAACCAGAAAAACAATAAGATACTAAATAGAACTATTACTCTAAAAGTAAGTAGTTTTGACCCCAAAAAACTGTTAGATCGACCACACGATCAAAATTCTTTAAACGAACTACAACGTCTACAGAACTTAAAGGATATGGCCAATTTTTCTATGGACGTAGATGTAGTTAAAAATAATAATAATAGATGTATGTAATAATAAAATCTCAAACTCGATTAAGGAATGTAATGTCAATGTATTTAAAAATAGGTTGAAGTCTTTGTTAACGAGCAAATGTTATTATAATTTGAATGATTTTCTTATTGATAAAAGTTTATAATTTAATGATCATGTGTTTTTAATACTTTTGTTTTTGATGTTTATTTATTATTTTGACATTTCATTATTTACGATCCTTTTTTATTATTTGTTTTTTTATTTTATATTTTGACATTGGCTATGTAATAATTTATGGAATAATGAAATTTTATATCGATATACTCAATTTAACATTTTCTAATCCAACACAATTGCAATGAATTTTAATTTTATAATAATGTTTTATTTTTATATATTTGTACGCCTAACAAGTTATGGCAAGACATGTTGATACTTTATTTTATTTTATTTCCGCCAAAGTGCCTGCATGTACAACCTACACATGTTTTTACAAATAAATTATCTTTTATCTTTTTATCTTTATCTTTAAGAGTTTCGTTTTTATGCCTTAATCAGATTATTGACAACTAGCGGCCCGTCCCCGGCTTTGCACGGGTGTACTTTTTTTTAAATATAGCCTATGTTACTCAGCGCTAATGTAGCATTCTAATGGTGAAAGATTTTTTTAAATCGGTCCAGTAGTTTTTGAGTTTATTCGTTGCAAACATAGATACATACATACAAAGATACAAAGGTTTCCTCTTTATAATATTAGTATAGATTGATGTATGCGCTATGACTTTGCAGGTTTTGCTTCATTGTAGGTTTTGAAATGCTTGGTTATTTACTTTACAAAACTAAAAAGTTTGAAATAAACCAAATTATAAATGTTTATATAATTTTTTAACGCAAATTTTGTTGCGAACAAATTACAAAAACACAAATGTTGAAAAAATTTCCACGAGCATTTTTTTTTTTTTTTTTTTTATAAACCAAATTATTAAAATAAAACGAAAACCCGACTGCTAAAACAACTATACATAAAACAATTATATACTCGTAAAAACCGGACTAACATAAAAGATAACTGCATAGAAAAAAACTGAAAAGAAAAAAAACAAGCTCTACGATCCCAGAATTCAATTTGAGCAATGTTGAATGCAACGTAAAATACTTCCTTGTCCGGTACCTATACTTAAATAATAAAATCTATAATAAATGAGTATTTAAATACATTGAATATTAATAGTTGTCGCAGACGGGGACAATCATCAACCAAGCGGCCGTGGCTAGCTCAATTAAATCCGCACTCTCAATGGATTTATAAAATAATATTCACTTATTATAGATTTTATTATTTAAGTATAGGTATCGGACAAGGAAATATTTCAAGTTGCATTCAACATTGCTCCAATTGAATTCTGGGATCGTAAAGCTTGTTTTTTTCTTTTCAGTTTTTTCTCTTTGCAGTATTTTTTTTATCATCAGCCTACACACGTCCACTGCTGGACATAGGCCTCTCCAACTGCACGCCACTGAGCACGATCCGCGGCTGCTCTCATCCAGCTCTTGCCAGCCACCTTGCGAAGATCGTCGTTCCACCTAGTCTGAGGGCGTCCCACACTACGTTTGCCGATACGGTTAGTCCGGTTTTTACGAGTATATAATTGTTTTTTATATAGTTGTTTTAGCAGTCGGGTTTTTTATTTTATTTTAATATTTTTTTTATGAAATATTTTCGCTTGCATGTTGAAATAACAGTAAAAATAACAGTTCAAATACGATGTTAGGAAGCAGTAATCGCTTTGGGCAAGTGTGATGGATATGTTACGCCGATGGTACATATATACATTTGTGAAATAATGTGTTAAGGTAAATGTAAAGTTATCCTTCGGTTATCGATATCAGCTTCCTTTATATCGATGAACTTGTGATTATGTACGCGGGTGCGCGCCGATTGCATGTTACGAGCACATTTTCACCTTCCGCTCATCTCTTAAAGTGGATTTCCCGTTTTAGATCCGGTCCGAATACCTAACTATATCATCATGCATCTATGATTGCTAATTATACATTGATCGTTACAGGCTTTAATCAATGAGAATTAAACGTGTGAAGGAAGCTTCGGAAACTACTGGAGAAAACTTACGTCCGTTAGTGTCTGTATCTTTTGCAGGTCATATTTAGACATGGCCAGACAGGCCAGGTTATAATGATGGTAATTGCCTAAATTTCAAATCTAGCTGAGGTCCATATTATTTTTTAAACTATCTTTAAATCAAAGCTTAATTTTGAGTCACTTCGTAAGTTGGTGCTGGAAACAGTTTAGATCAGTTGTCCATCACTTTATAGAGCGGTTTCTAGAGACGTCTAATGTTTAGCGCGACTGTATCTGTGCCCTCGCGAGCGTGACGTCAGCGACACCGGCGCGGCGGCGGCGCGGCGGCGGCGCGGCGGCGGCGGCAGCGATCACTCTAGAAGAGAAGCAAAAACGGGTTGAGGGGCGGCCGCCGCGGTCAAGGCGCGATTTCCACCGGTTGCCCAACGCGACCCTGACTGCGCCACAATCAGGCCGGAACCACTTTTTTCACCATATTACCGATCGATTGTCACCAAACAAAGAGCCATAGCATCGGCTCACGTAATCAAACTAGGGTGAGCCCATAGCACTCTGCAGTTTTTAGATTTCTGTCAGGCGTAATCGATACGTTAATGGCGCTAATTAAGGGCAGACTCGAATATAATATTACCGTGAGAATATTTCGACAAACGTCCGCCTACTATATTAAAGCGTCACGTCCCATATTCTCACGGCCCGCGGCCGGCAGCATTGACACGGGCGTTATATTAAAACTAGTGTTTTGCAACGCCACCAATCTCTGGAATTCGAGTGTTTGGCAGCGGGCTCGCGGAGCGCGTAAACATGTTGCGAAACTAACTATTTTATTTCGCTTCCATCATGGCGAGTGCAGCCGCGGGAGGCGGCTATTTATGCAGCGCTATGCGGCTTAACACTGACCCGGTTAGCTGCAACGCATAAACACGGGCATAGGATCGGGCGAGGCGTCTCCCCGCCGCGATCGACCCGGCTATGGCGCTATGGCCCGGCTATTTGAGGCACGGGCACGGGGCACCGCGGCCCGTGAAGGGCGAGATTTTTGCCGCTCCGCCGCGAACGGGCGGATAATTTTAAAACGGGAAACCAGTGGAGCGCGAATATAGGCCGCCTGGACTCTGGCGCCCCTTTTTATGCCTATCGTAAAAGATGCGAGGTTTCCGGACAAGTGGAGCGGCGGACGCAAACACCCGCCGGAATTGGGTCGCGGTTAATTTTTCTCGCGTTCGCACTATTCGCGTATTCTGGAAGTGGGGAGATGGCGGCGCGGCGGTTGCGCGCTGAGACCGCGCAGGAGACGCGCGGCGGCGGTGACGCACAGGCGGCGTCCGAGGCTGCCATGAATCCGTGAATCACTGCAACCAGTGTTGATTAATTGCGGTTTCCCTGAAAATTAGCGATGGCGGACGGGTCCTATGTCACGTACGCCAGGCTTCGATTTCCCATTGACGATATTCGTGGATCCCGGAATCGCGGTCCTTTCGCTTTCGGCGCGTGCGCTGCGCAACTCCCAAGGTCGGGCCGTTCAACTCGGATGCGATGTGCGGTTGCGACACCGAAATATGTAATTGTAGAGGAGTAGAGGCGCGCTTGGCAGCGGCCCGAGCGCAACTGGGTCGCCGGCGTTGCGCAAGCGCTTTTCGTGTGACAGAAGGCGCGGGACGCGTCTTCCTTATACGGCGAAGGCTTCGAAGTTAACGCACAAACAGAGCTTTCAAACATTTGTTTACCGAAGTACTTCTTTAAGCACTCGAAGTTTATATCGCCGAGGTGTAGCAATGTGTGCCTGTATACCTAATTCTAAAAACGAGTTACAAAATGGCACGTAAAGCTTTCGGAGTTTGTAAAAGTTTAGATTAGATTCTGATGAGTATGAGAGTCGAGCAATTATTTTCCGAGATGTTTGAAACAAACAGTAGGTACCTTCAGCAATTTCGTCTGTGTCAATATACCTACCTACATATTAAATGTAATGAACAAGAAATAAAGTATAACCACAGTTAGCAACAACAGGTAGTCATTGTTATTGTAAACTGTGTGTAACGAAAGTTACCGATTACGATAAACCTTAACCGCAATAACGCTCGTGACGTTTACGTCATAACGAGGCGGCGCATGTGCGCCGTGCGACCGCGGCGCATCATGGAAAGTGGGTAACACTTTTTGCGCGTACTCCGCGCGAATCGGCACACCACCGATGAGAAACCGCCAGTCTCTGCATCAACGAAAAACAGCTTCTGCTCTCCAGCCTTTTCAGGTTACCCACTTATAACTCCAATCTGTTTACGTTCCTCATGCCAGTTTTTGAGGAAGTGGTTACGCACAGTCGTAAAACAGCCCGAGTTCTTATTAGCAGATCAAAGAGGCGCGTCAAAAACAGGAAAGGCGGTGTGTCATCGCGCGGCGTGATGTAAGGAGGATCCGTTTCGGTGGTTCGCGAATGTCAATAATAATAACGTTCCGGTCCCCCGGCGGCGGCGGCCGCGGCGAAAATAGTCAACTATTAATACAAGACGAGCGCTAGCGGCTGCAGTGCCCTTGAACCGGGCCGATCACCCGCGTGCAGCGGATAGACGCGGCGATCATTTTAATTTTCATTTCATTCGCGAATCGGCGGCGTCGTCGTCGCTTATTTGCGCGTGTTATCTTTTTACCTACAAACATTATGTTGCATGCAGTTAGAAGTAATGAATCGAGCACTTTCCGCCGGTGATCGCCGTTGTCGAGAGCCAGGAAATGTTATGCGCTCGCGTTATATTTCACTGAAGTGATATTTTTAGTATGGAAGGTTATATTGTAGATGAAGTATGTATCCGGCATGGGCTTTGCAGAAACGGATGCGGACACATCCGCGCGTGCTCGCCGCGGGCCGCGCGTGGTCACGACCGGGGGCGGGGGCGGGGGCGCGGGGGTCGACCACGCGGGACGCGAGGGTCGACCACGCGGAGCACGCGGCGAGGGGACCTCCGATCCAACCATCCCGGTCCTTCGTGGCTTCACAATGGTGAAATCAATCCGCCGCCCGCATCAGGCACGGAATACTAGTTTGCTCCGCCTCGCCTCACGCAGATGTTCGCACGCACACTAGATTGTGTTGTACCAATAGTTTGGCAACATTCAAGGTTGATTCAGTTAATTAACTGTCTGTGAATTTGTTTGAAATAATAACATTCTGCCAGTAACGCTTTAGCTGTTTAGGGGTCCAACTTCAATTCCAGCAGAATTACATATTGTTCGAGATCATCAGAAACTAAAAGCTTTGACTCGTACATTTGTCAGGCTCTACTCTCTGGCTGTTCATATGATGAACCAATGTGACATCAGTTGTGACACTGAGAACAAAGCTAGTCGTGGTGGCCGCATACGGCGGCGGCGGCGGCGGCGGGCGCGAGTGGCCTGTGAGGAAGGCCGCGGTTTCGCCAGCCTGACAATGGCGCCGCCGCGCTTGCCCAATCCACACGTTTGCAACACCGAAATTTCGTGTGTGTTGTTACGCCAGGTACGCGCCTACCGGCTTCGCCTTATTTTGAAGCTGTACTTGTCGAGTTGAAGTTGAATGAGGTCACATGTTGCGGTTGATAGTTTCCTTTTAGGTTTAATTTGTCATTGCACGAACTCATTGCGTTTCTTCTGAATGCAGTCTTATTAGAATTTCCTATCAGTTTTGTCTATCCGTTTAAAACAAAGGGTCCGGGAATCGCATTAAAATGCAGCACAATCGAAAGTGGTCGCTTCGCATGCGCGGCGGGCGGCGCGACGCGGCGCGCATGCGTCGCTCGTCACTAGTTTTTTGCATCTTTATATTAGGAGCACTGACCTTGCGCAATGTCAAATGGCTGAGGACCGCGTCGGAGCCAAGTTGGCGGCGCCCGCGCACCACCGCACTGCCAACTGGTTCCGTGCATGCTTTTTGTTTTTTATGTCACGGGAATCTCTCCACCCGTCCGGTTCTACCGACTAATACCGGTACAGAGCCCGCAAAATACTTAAACCGCATAAAATTTTAGGTCATTACAAAGATTATCGTCAAACCGGTGGGTATATCCGAAAGGTTTTCCGTAAACACCGATGACTACATTGTATTTCCATAGTTTGTTCGATTGTGTTAACACTAAATGTTACAACGCAACGCTCAGCACGTCTGCATACTGCTGGAGACGTAAGCGGCTATTCCAGGCCGACAATATTAATCGTTTTCTTTTTAACGCAAAGAATGAATTGGAATGTCACGTAAAACGAAACGCTGCGTGTGCTCCGCTCTTACAAATAGCAAGAAATTATTAGCAAGTTGCAGAATAATTTGTGCATTTAACGGTACATTTAAAATTTCGAAAGAAGGCCAAATGGCGGCGCGCCAGCCTGCAGCGCCCCGGAAGCTCTGATAAAGCTGAACGATGCATAAATATAGATAAAGTCTCGTTCGTCATTTGTTGATGCAGGCCATAGTGTCGGGAGTCAGGAGATATCGCACGTGATTTTGCGGCTGAACTGAACAATAACCGAATAATGGAACAGATTAATTGATCGCATCACATAGCTACGATTCTGCAGCGGCAAGACTATGTAACAGGTTGTTAAAGCGTCTAAATCTGAGATTCGCGTATCGATGCGCGCGCGCTCGGCGGAGACGCGCCGCCGCGCCTGTTTCCCCGGGTTGTAGGTCACCTTCCGGGTGCGTTCACCGGGTCACCTACAGCCCGCGACCACGCCACTGTTCCTCTATTTTTAAATTAGCATTTGTTTTTCTGTTGTGTTGAGTAACGACATGTTTTTGTCCTGTTACACTATTACTACTCGTCGCTATTCTCAGATATTATAATCGTGGTAAAATTTTCACAAAAGGTATGTAGGTATGCAGCGTTTTTGTAGGTCACACAGTCTGATTTAATTATAGCATGCGTTTAGGTTCAAACTCATTCACTATTTCTAATAAGTTATAAGGAAAATGGTCTCATTTGTTTGCGGGACACAACATTCAGTTTTCCTGATTCATCCATTGAGATTACACAAGTGTATAAATAATGTGCATAACAATAATGTTATAACAAAGATAACTTTCATCTAAGTATCTGGTATTGGCCGTTGGGAACACAATCAACTTTTTGCGACAGTCACATTTCATATTATAAATCCAAGACTCATCGACGACGGTCTAATAATTTATTGTGACAAATTTGTAACGTTAGATGCTTGAAGACTTGTTTTAACCGCAGGTAAACTTTTATAACTCTTCCCCGTCAAGTTACTTTCGGAGGAGAGGGTAAACAATTAGTTTGATGTTCGCTTCTAACTAGAATCCCCTACTTATACCAACCCATTCCTCGTCCTTAATAGGTTCCTATTTCTGCCGTCCAACAGCATTGCTATGTTCCTGTTTCAAGGGTACTAGATCCAGTTAAAGTAAAGGTTACCTATAATATAGGGCACATAAAAAAGGGTCGGCTACGTGCTGCGGTGGCCGCTTTGTATCAAGCGGGCTGTATGCCCGTTTGCCAGCTCAAGGGGTCTAGTGCGAGTTTTATTGGAGTTCTAATGGTAAAATTTTAAAGAGATTTAAAAGTGTATCATCAGGACTTGTGCTACAATGCTATACAAATTCTCTTTGTCGTGATCGAACGGTGACTAAAACTCGCAATAGGCAGCCTTTATCATAAACAAAACACTAGGTATCCACCTTCAGCTTCATCATCACGTAACACCAGGCGAGATGTAGGCCGCAAGCTCACCAGTAAAGAATGATAAACACATCGTAAAAGCAACTGACCTGTGGGCCTGGGATGCGCGTGCTGCTGCAGCGAGGTGGCGATCTGGTGGTGGGGGTAGAACGGCAGGAAGGGCGCGTGGAAGGGCGCGGGCGGCGGCTGTAGGCGTGCCTTCAGCTCTTCGGCGGAGCCGGCGCCCGACGACGACGACTCCACGTCCGACACGCCGCTGTCCGCGGGCGACGGCGGCAGCGACCCTGAGACAATATACCACTCAGTATTCTGTTACCATTAGGTACCAAACAAGTAAAAAGTTCAAACAGTTTCAGAACATAACTAGCAGTGGCATTAGCGTTCGACATTTTGAGCCCAGTGCTCGCGACACAGTTTTCGTCGCTAAAAAAAATTACATTGACTTTCAATGAAATTTTACGGGTTAACATTCGCGACATTTACAATTATTTTAAAAAATCTCGATCACTACACACACCAGTGCCAGTACCCTATATAAGACTAAAAAAATAATAATTAAAGTTGTGACCCTGGTTCGATACAGCTGCTGCTCAGTATCAAGTACAAAGTTTGAACAGTAACAATACATGATCTATTAAGGATTTACACTATTTAAAAGCTTTTAATTTATATATAAACTTATTTCTACGAGTATTACTGAGCCTTTTTTTTTTTATAGTTAGCTCGGCAAATGACTCCGTCCCACCTGATGTTAAGGCGACGCATTGCTAAACAATAAATCTCATACTGAGCGTTTGCGCCCCGTACCATAAGAAAAACTGTTTTTTTCCTTCAAATTAAAACTACAAATTATTAAAAAAAAATGAACTACAATATTGAAGTGTGTGTTAAGACTAATCTACTAAGAAAATTTAGATGCTTAAATCGGTCTGGTTAGCCTGTAAAATGCAAATCTATGTTTTAAAAGAGGTTACTTTGATATTTTTTTTCTCTGTTATAAAAGTTGACAAATCGTTTTTCTGCAACTAGCAAAATGAAGTCAATTAAATGAAAAATCATGTCATCAAATATGACTTTCTATGTTTGTAATTGTTGGGAAAAATCAAGATCCCCGGCACGTAAATTTCCAATGCGCCGCCTTAAGTGGAAATGGCCTAAAAACAGAAACACGTATTTACAAAAAAAAACTTATATTTCAAATTGTTTTTCTATGTTCTAATTGAAGAAATGGAACTTATAAAATATTACTACATTTTATTTACGGTAAAAATATATTTATAACAACTACAGTTTTATAACATGGCAATAAATTATTACACGTATATGAATGGTTGAACAAAGTCTACTTGAAATTAGTCTAAAGTAGTTGAGATGTCTATCTTCTGTTGAAGCTTTGCAAGCAGATTGAAAAACACTCCGATGCTGGCAAGGAAATAATAAAAAACGAGGGAATTAAGGAAATATTTCACGTGCGTATAAATATCACGTCGCGTACGTGATCGGCCTGGGACACCTTTGATGGTTGCGATTACTATCGAAGGCATAAGGCTGTTACACGAGTCGTCTATATAATACACACGCCGATATAATATGCGAGCATTTATTCAAAAGCAGAGGCAGTACATACATCACCATGATATAATGTAATAAAACACAATGCATGTCACAAGCTATCTACGTAATTAATCCACGGACTTAACCGTTGAAACCATAAAAAGCGATTCAGCATCACCCATTGTCCTTTCCAACGGTCACTAAGTTGCATAATCTATTTGCATCAAACCCTGCAGATGCGATAATCCTCCAGCGGTCTTAAAGACCCAACGGTCAGCTCGGACGGACAATGCCTTGATGAGAAACACCGTTAGAAACGGCGAATTTCGAGATGCACTTGCATTCAACCTGTTTTTGTCATGTGGGAATGCATTCGGGTGGTCAGTGAACGCGTTTGTTATGCAAAAACAGTAAAGTGTTACATTAATTTATGATTATGCAGGTTTGTGCGTCTTCGGGTCACAAAAGCAACAGGGTAATTTAGGGTTGCACTTTTTGCATTCTAATGTGATTATAGTTAGCGCTGCGGTGCGGGGCGCAGGCGCACCCCGCATTTGCAATTCAGATGTCGCATCTCAGCAATTGTTACGCAGCAAATAGTGGCAAGTGCTTTTTGTAATTTTTCATCGCGGTCCATGTTTACAAAAATTAAATCGGTTGCATATATTTTGTTTTCTTTAACGTCTTAAAAAAGGTCGGTCAACGACGGAACTTTCTCATGTCCAGCCCTCGTATTAAAAACTTTGACGAATAACGGTTGTTCGGTATTTAAATAATATAATCAACATGGTCAATACAACTAGGAGTTAAGAAAGAAAGCTGTTCATTCATACATTTCCTCGTCCATTGAAACTATGACTGGTATTAAAATGACCATTTGACCGGTGCGCGCTATAATGCGCTGTCCACACCCTATTGTGTCCTTTGTGAACCCTTCAGCGCGCACAATGCGCTGGGAACCGGGAAGCGCCGCGGGCCCTGGCGACCCTGCCGCCGCTGACCATTCCGACTGAGAACGTTCTAGCATTACAATGAAGTAATCAATAAAATAGTTGCTACCGTACGTTTGGGTCGAGAAAAAATAAACAGGATATTACTTCACTTAAGTTGATACTTAAAGGGTTGCCTACTGAAAGTGTATACGGTCAAGCGATTTCAAACATACGTTTTTGCGTAGCATCTTTAAAAAAATATGTTTTGCATATTCATATTCCCAAGGTGGCGAAATTAAACAAAGCCCGTGGCACCCCAGCGGGGCTCGGCCATGCGACTGACCAACGGATAGGAAGATGGCCCTATTGTGCCAACCCTTTCATCCCGCGTATCAAAATAATAATAAATTAACTATAAATAATGAGGTACGGGTTCTCGTGACACCGAGGGTCCAGATCAGGTCTACCGGTCGGCCAGGAATGCGGTCCCATTAGGAAAATATCACAATGAGGAACAAAAGTGTGACGGACCCTTCCTTAATCTGGCCATCTTTATGGAGTGACCACTGCGGCCTTTGTGCCGGCCGGCGTTAGACCATAATCCATGCGAATCAAGAGTTACAATCGATTTCTCCATATCCTTTTGCATATGAATTGAATTGTGTACATAAAAATACTATGTGAATCTGTGCCGAATACGTTATAAATTATTTGTTCAGTGAGTCGTTGCTTGTGTTACCTTTTTGTAAGTAATCGATGAATTTTTTTTTGAAAATTGTTGATAAATTGATGCGTACATTTCTTGTCAAGGTTGCTTAAAATATTTTTGTAGATTTGAGCCTAGCTCGGACAGCATCGAGTGGGTTTCTCATGTAACATTATTATGCGACACACATCAATAGAGTCCGGACCCTTGCCTAAAAGATCTTAGAGTGTATCTTTAGAGGGTCTCTCAATCGGTTCCTTTGTCACTTTTCTCCTTTAAAATGTTAATGTTTAGACGTTATGTACTTACGTCACGCCGCCGGTATATGTTACATACAGTTGTTATTTGCAAGGTACATAAAGCGCGGTATCAAATAAATATTTTTGCAGAGAGGCGGACGCGCGGCGCTAACAAAAGAAATATCGCACATGTGATCGTCATACTTCGGTTTAATCAAAATTGACCCTAAAATATTTCGGATCGCAAATTGCACACAATACTCGGACCTAACAATGGGTTGCGTTTGCGCACCCACGCGTAACGATCTAATTTCAAAGTGTCAATAGCTCCGGAAGCCGCCCGGCCAATTCAAAAGAAGAAAGAGATGTAGCTACGCATTAGAATGAGATGAGCGGCGAGATTAGCGACTATTGTGAGAGATGACGCGGCGATCCGGCGGCGCAAGGTGCAACGCAACCCATTTTTGCATAAAAACCGAGGGATTGGTGGAATCTGCGCAACGTGCGACCGCATCTGCTGCATTGTTTGCTTAGGACGTTGCGTGGTACCACTGACCCGGTGCGACGAAGCAAGGGTTGTGCTTTGATTTGTGCCGCCCGCAATGTTCCAATGCACATTTTGTGCAATGTGTTCGAAATATATCCTTTTTTCAAATATTTCTTTCCAAACCCTTAGCCACCTACCTACTAAACACGATATTTGCCAATTGTAAAAAAAAGTAAAGTTAGTTTAAAAAAAAATTGTATCTACGTAACACAATTAATAATCAAACTATGTAAGTTTTCTATTTTAAATACGTAATAAAAGTTACTCAAAACCTTTAAATATTTATGAATATAAAAGTTTTTAAAGGGGTTTAACGTGAACCTTTAGTTTAGGTGTTCTAATAGGCACAGTAAACCCGTGCGAAGGTAGGCTTACCTTATTTGGGAGTTTCCGTTAATTCTCGTTAAACATTATATTCAACAGAATTTATTCTAAAACTGGAAGTCATCTGTTTGTAGAGCTCATAACATAAATATAACATAAGCTGTCCGACATAATCGATGGGTTGCTTAATCATCCACAATGTGAACAATAAGAAATTATTAACCCTTCTGATAAATGTTATTTATGGTTGTGCTAACGTTTGCACAATCCACCCACGCGCAAATCGGAGGGTTAATACAGATCCTGACGTGAATTGCATGATTTGGTGGAAAGGACCGCGCGGCTGGACATCTGTCCAAACGTACATGTGTCACAAAAGGGTTTGCTATAAGTGAAAGTTGAAGAGGCATGGGGTGCTGCACAAACAAAAATATGGATTTGTTTTGTTATATTTCTTTTGTGTAATATTATACACAGTTCATGGTACGATTGGATTTAATAGACAAAATGAAAACCAACACCAAACTAGCAAATTGAATATTTACTAGCTTGATTTTACTAAAGCTAAGGTAATGATCGTCCATCTTACTAAAGGGTTAGTTTCCTGATTTAGATAATAAATCAAGGGGTGGAGCCGGGCCGTCTCACATGAATAAAATATTAATGACTGCCGAAGATCTACATTTGTTCGTCTACGAACACTCGTAGGTAAGCACGCGGCACATACGTGCCGCGTGCAGACATGCGTGACGTTCGCGACGACGTGCGTACGACAGCGTACAGATTAACACGTACATGCGCTCACAGAGAAACGAAACGCCGGGAAGCACACAAACGTCTTAAAAGAGGAAACTCCAAGAATATTAATCTGAGCAAAACAAAGAACAAATTCATCAATGATGTTCTACTTCTGTATAGCACCGAGTCTACAAGCCTACAGCATAAGATATTGCGCAACGCGTCTGCGTGTGTTGGTGAATTGGTGCGTGTGTGCGGGGGGTGTGCGTGCGTGCGTGTGTGCGTGCGGCGGGCGGGCGGGGACGGGGGCGCGAGGTGGCCGCGGTCGTGACATTGGGCGGGCGGATCAGCTGACGGTATCGATTGCCGGGGCCTACTTCCTCTTTGTTCGTTATGAATTTTTCATAGCGCGCATCGCTGGCCGACACCGCATAAGTTTGTTATGACGGCACAACGGTTTTCGTAAAAAGCGAAAGCTCGCTTAACGAACATTGTCAAATATTTCATAATGATACATTTTAAGGGTTCAAACGAAAGTTGAGGTAGGGTATGTCTACTCTATCAATTCAGTTAACAACAAAACTCTTTAAGTTATTGTAGCGTGACGAAATATAAGAAAGTAATACCAACGAAATAAAGAAATGATTGCCTAACAGTCGCGCAAACAAAAACAAGAGTCGCTCCTTCGTCGCGGGGAGCTGGGGACAGGCACTGGGCGGGTCGGCTGGAGCTAAACTTGGCCTAGTAACGATTCATTTCACGGACTTATTTTTAGGAAGCTCGTTTTCTTGTCGAAACATCATAACTTTATGCTCTAGCTCGTTAGAGATTCGTAACAGCAGGATGTGCAAACAGTGTCTGATGAATTTAAAACATCTATGATCCACGTTACAGAAAGACAGATAATTATCTATTATGAGATGATAAAGTTTGAAATTCAAAGATATATGAGAAACCCGAAAGGGTTATGAAATATAGAACCCATTCTTTTCATAATGAAATTTTATATAGTAATTTTATGTAGTTTTCGAGTGACGCTTGAACAAACCACAGACAGACAGACATTTAGTCAAAACTCTTATTGGGCACTACGATAAACATGTTGAATTGAAACGAGTAAAACAAACCCTTCAGATGCATAGTACCAGAAACGCAAATTACCTTATACGCGGATGGCCAGAAGTGAACCGACACCGATCGCATTCCACTTTTGTTCTATCCAACTTCTAGAAAAGTGAAGTTAGTGCCTTCGTACCTAGGTATGTACTAATAGTATTTTAAAGTAATGGAGTTATAAAGTATTAATGGTACCGTCGCGTATCACCACCACATAAGGAGAATCGAAGGTAAGCTTGATAAGGTAGAACGGTCCACAAACCACAACGCGGGCCTTGCGGTGCGGTGGCTGTTAACGACTGCTTATGCATATGCACCATCTCACTCACGAATAAGTGATAGTGAGGCTGAAGGTAAAAGGGCACATCACCCCGAACCCACAACTCATTTGGGTCCTTACCTATGGAATTGACGTTTTTTTTCTCACTCATTAATAGGTGTATAACTTCTAAAAATCAATACCGGTTGTTTATAAGTGTATTTATATATGACTATGTTCAAAAGATACATTATTAACGTGCTGTTAAGCAAGTTTATGTATGTTAGCTTACGTTATAAGCACAGGTTATAAGAGTGGGTTGACATCTGTACCGACGACGTTAATGAAATCGAACCGCAATATTTTAATTAAACGCGAGCATATAACGATCTCGGCGTCAGACATTAACTAATAACCGGTACTATTCTTGTGAGAATACTTAGTTCTAACACCGAGTCGTGAAGTTCAGTCGGAAATTACACGTTTCTTAGGTCCCGTGGAGTTGCAGCCGTCTCAGGTACGGTACGATATGACCGACTAAGCCACACGCACGCAGCTCGTCCAATATCCACTTTCACCATAGTTACTTGGTTATATCTTAAAAACTTAATTGAAGAAGAACTCCCTTAGAAACAAGCGAACCCTTTATAAGGTTTGTATTAGACCAACAATGACGTACTCGTCTCCCGTTTTCAGTCACATAGTGCCCTCAACGCTTTATAAGTTAAAAGTAATACAAAATAAATTCACTCGCAGGGCCACTGGTGCCCCTTGGTAAGTACTGAATGCTAACCTGCACAGAGATTTGAACCTTCCAACAGCATCTCGCGGAGCAATTCTTGGAAGCTTCGGAGAATCACTCAAATCCCCTCATTCGAAAGACAGTGGACTATAGTCCCGAGCTTCCCTCCATCCCCCATTTTCGTAGGCCGAAACACGCCCTATCGGATCCCTCAGATCAACTGTCACGTGACCTGGATTGCCTACTTGCGGCACAGGACACGCCGTCGCTTAGTTAAGTCAGCCGACATAGGTAGCATCACATCACTGCAGACTGAGCGCGCCCCACAAGGGGGCGTGCAGACTTCACCACGGCGGCGGCGTGCACTCTAATTGAGTAACGCCAACGTCGCCTCCCTCCCCGGGAGGCGACCGTTCCATCAGCCTACGCAGCCCTTACAAGGCTATAGGCAACCCCAGGGGGTGTTTAGTCAGTAGGAGTCTGACATAGTCTATCTCAACCGCTTGACTTATTCATACATGTAGTGTCCACCTCCTCCCACCTCCGGTTGTATAGGTAGGTGGGTTGTCCTTCTCAGGGCGCCAAAAACAAAAAAAAAAGAAGAAGAACAAAGAAACATACGCTATGCAATAATGTTTATAGAGGCCGCTTCGACCATTATTATTGTTAACCCTCTCATATTGTAGGTTCGAAACAGTATACATAAACAAAGTGTTACATGTTTATGTTACTCGTACGTTAGGTATTGTAAGGGAACAACAACATTAAAAGTAATTATTCACTGGGAGATTGCCTATTGATGGAAACCGAGAAATACCTAGTTCGAGAGAAATTTGCTAAAGTTTACCGAGGGCCCAGCGACCGAGTACCTTCTAAATGTTAAGTTATGTATATTATAATCACACCTACATTGAAGAAACATCGTAGTTTCTGATATTCATTTCAGAACTGTATATAAATAACTTATATTTATGTTCACACATATTTCTAGTATGTTGATTTCGATTATGACACATGCTGTGCTGAATAATGTCAGTTTTTCTAGATAACAGCCAGCGGTTTGCGGGCTGCCGCAACTATGTCTGCAGAAAGTAAGCTTCACACAAATGCCGTGAGAGGGTCTACGTGTGCGACGCTGGAGCACGGTATGTATGAGGTACTGACCGGTGTTGTTGTTGGAGGGCGTGTAGAGGTGGTGGCGGGCGGGCGGTGCGGGCGCCAGCAGCCCGTGCAGCAGCGCCTGCCCCAGCGAGCCGCGCGCGCCCAACCGCAGCCCCGCGGCTTCACCGGCGTCCACTAAAACAAAACAAAACTATTGTTAATATTTTTTCATTGAACATCTAATATCAAAACAGAAGGGAATGGCGTAACACGGAGAAGGCAGAAGCATTGGATAGATACGGACTGAAAATGGTGATGATTATGGCCAAGTAGGATGCTTCAAAGACAAAAACCCCCCTTAGTAAGGGGAAATTTGCAGGATTGAAACAAATAAATATCAATAAAACTAAGATAAACAACGGTACAAAGATTTGAAATCCAAGAGGGTTTGGTGATGTGATCTACATGTCACATATTACCTATATGTCATAACTACCAATAAGTTGCGATAAAAGACTTAATAGGGTAAGCTATAAAAAGAAATGACCGGCTAACTAATGGATTTAGCAGACGATTTTAAAATAGGCAGTTGCTTATAATATTTGTTAGGTTAGGTTGGTGTGCCGTTCGATTTTATATGACCCCAATAAAAGTTATTTTAGCCATTGTGAAGCGTTTCTTCGTATTGTTATTAGGTTCTTTTGTTTTTAAAATATTTTTATTCTGTCGTTTGCGGTTTGCTCGAGATATTTTGTGGCGACATAATGATGCAAGGTGTGTTTCAAGCGGCTTATGAAGAAAACTTATTGCACTTAGTCACTACATACATTTAATTATTACAATTACTACTTATTACATCATTTTAATAATTCGTTCCTTTTTTCCATTCCATTTATGAAATATCCCTTCATTAGCAATTCCCTTGTCGTAAAAGCTTACTAAACATTCAGTTCTAACAAAAGAGCGTGAATATAATTTCGAATTTTGAATGAGCAAACACTGTTGTATTACAAGTGAGTGAGTGAAGCCTACAAAACTTCAAGGTTGTTCCAAGACTTGGCGTCTGTGAAACCAACCGAGGTAGACGTAGTAATTTATATGGAGCGGGTGAAGGCTTATCTATTCCGTATGGCTGGGCCCGCCTGTACTAATGTGGGTACGTGCAATATCCGTGAGTGCTAGTTGACGTACATGGGATATTAATTAATCAAAATATCAATGGCTACGTTAGCATCGCATGACATGTTTAAAAAATGAAAATTTGTTAAGTTATTGTTCTGAGGAACTTTAATTCATGTTAGTAGGCAGTGTCGGCATTTGGCAAGCGTGGTGATTAAGCCATTACCCATCAATTGTAGCCATGACTTGATTTCAATGATGGAGGCCTTTGCCCAGCAGTGGGACAGTTATGGGCTGTTTACTACTACTAGGCAGTGTCGGGAATGATCCCGATGTAATGTTGGAAAGTAATACACAGAGTACAAAAAAATTGACTAGTCCTGAACGGCAAAGGAGTTTGCTCCTACAGCTTATAAACGATGTCATTGAAGAAGACTTAACTTCGTTTTAAAGTTTCTCAAGCAAGTTTGCAAGTCGTGTTGGCGTGCCACATCGATGCCATCGCTAGATCGATAATGTGTAATGTACAATCTTGATACATCCCGGCCAGACGCTTCCGTGCGCCGACCTTGGAGCCTCCCCCCCCTTTAATAATTCACGGGCCCACCTGTTGTCGCCCCCGCCAGGGCCGGACTGCGCATGTTTGACGCATAGAGCGGGACGGAGGGCTTTCCCTTTCGTATTTCAGGTCGAAGTGTCTAGACGAAATGTGAACTCTTTACGGCTGGGCACATGTGAGGACCGGCGTTTATGACGGCTAGCGGTTCCTCGCAAATGGCTTTCGTTTTCACGTCGCGGCTGTCACGCGAGCGCCGCGCCGTGGCCCGCTCCGTTTCACGCGGCGTTAACAGTTTACCTACAGACGTAGCGACGCTATGTTAGTCCTCGTTTATTGCGCGTTTAGATCTCGGACGTGATTCGTGATTTAGAGAAAAGGACGCCGGCCGTTACGTTGAATTTGTTGTTTGAACATTAGCTGACCTTTTCACGTTGTTGTTCAATAGCGTTTTCAGGCAATTCGCTTAGACCAATAATAATTAGTAATTCATGAGTGGGCATAACTATCAGTTCAATCATATAATGAAATAATTATTACTTAATGACGATGTATTTTTATTCTTTTTATAGTACGTTAGATACCTGTTCAAAGCCAAAACCGAAATCATAGATATTTATCACAGAATCAGATTCATTGCACATTTCCTGAATTCACAAACTGATTTGTATTGTGTTTCAAGCAACTATTATGAAGAGGTATGCTTATACAATCTGAAGACTCTACATTGTTATTCTAGTAATCTACGTACCGGTTGCTTTCCTAGGAAAAGGTTTTGGATATGTTCAAGATCATTTACGTATGTCATTTTGCAGACATACAAGAAAAACTACAAGCGAGAGAAACATATCGCTCTTTGCGAGGGAGCGTAACATGAACCCTATTCCTATACAAAGTTGGTCCTAAATCAACCCGCTACGGTTCGGAATGAGGTAAGGTCGAAAGGCCTTTCATAGATATTGTTGATCATCGTTTAGTCACTGCATGAAACAAAATTGATCTTATTATGAAACATTAAATTGATAGAACTTACATGGACGTATTTCAATCAGAATTACTTGAAAAGCCCATTTATTAACAATTTAAAGAATGAATAGAAGCTCTGCAAAGACTTTTATGTAATCTAAGGCAAAGCTATACAAAATTTAATAATTGAGTTATAAAGTAGGTACGCCTCTATCTAAGTTCGAATATAATCACATTGTATAATAATGTGATGAACTTTATGTTAATTCTAAAACAACACCGTTCACCTTACAAATTAAATTTCTTCTCGTTCATGAACAATGTTAAAAAGGAAAACCCCACTGCTCATGTAGAATTATTCAATTTTCCTTTTATAAAGCAACCTCCTTTCATTCCCTTTTATTTCCTATTATTTTTAGATGCAATTCTCACAATGCACCGTTACAGCGCCCGCCGGATGCGAGCTTGCATTATTCAGGGCTCGGAAGGCTGCATGCAAACTCTTTAGTCTATAGCGTTTCAGGGGTCGACGCTCGGGATACTAGTTTGCGCTGCGCACTAGGTATACGGCGCTGCTGCAAACGGATCGTCCAGTATATTATGATTTTTATGTGGTATGTTTATGGACTGCAGTCCTTTGCAGCGGGCTTTCGGTGGCTAGCACTAGGAAGGCGGGGGTGGTTGGCCTGTGCACTGCTGTGTACACTGCGTTCACTTGCGCTCGCCTCGGTATCTCGTGACGTCCGCTCGCTCTGTTAATTTGTATGTTTTCGTGAAATATGAGGATGTTGTTCCAATTCTGAGCTGCATTGTGCTCTCAAGCCAGCGGTGTAAAATAACAGTGTTAGGTATACAAGAATTTTATTATCGATGTTAAGTTATGTATGTTCAATGAATGATAATGATGTGAATTATATTACAATAATGTTATGTACTAAATCGTTCAATAAGTCCCGAGACTTACCTACTTGGAGATGGCGCATATATTAAAAACTCTTTTGATTTTTAGAAAGTACTGGCCATCAAATGATATGTTTTTAATTTTTTTGAAAATCGAACAATTTAAATATTGATTTACAGATATTTAAGTGACGCTACTTTTTTAATTCCGAAAACATTGGGAAAAAACGAGTTTCGTGTGTTGATAAAACATTGTTTTTTAATGGGAAAAAACACCGATCAAGCACAGCAATGGCTTATAAAGTGTTATTCGGAATCTGTTCCATCTAAACCAACCATTTGTTGGTGGTATGCCGATTTCAAACGCGGTCGTATGGACATAGACGCTGAACGCTCTGGTGGTCCAAATGAAGCAATGACTCAACTAAACATCAACCAAGTCCTGAAAATCGTGAAGGAAGATCGAAAGGTGCGCGAGATAGCTGAGATAGTGAAGATTTCATCTGGTAGTGTTTTCACAATTTTACATCAAAATTTGGTCATGAAAAAGCTTTTTTCCAAATAGGTGCCGCATCTGCTAACAATTGATCAAAAGCGACAACGTATTAATGATTCAAAGCGCTGTTTGGCACTGTTTAATAGAAATAAAAAGGATTTTTTACGTCGGTAGGTATGTGACAATGGATGAAACATGGATTCACCATATCAATCCGGAAGCCAAACGGCAGTCAGCAGAGTGGAGAGCGACCGGTGAAAGCCGCACGAAGCGGCCTATGACACAATAATCTGCCGGGAAGTTTGACCTCTGTATTTTGGGATGTGCATGGAATGCTCTTCATCGACTACCTTGATAGAGGGAAACATATAAATAGCGAATATTAAATGGGATTATTAGAGCGATTAAAGTACGAAATCGTTGAAAAAGGGCCTCAGATGAAGAAAAAAAATGTGATCTTTCACCAGGACAATGCGCCGTATCACAAGTCCATGATAACGATGGCCAAACTAAACGAATTGGGCTTCGAATTACTTCCTCATCCACCGTATTCTCCAGAACTAGCCCCCCAGTGATTACTGGCTGTTTGCAGACTAAAAAAAAATGCTCCAGGGCAAAAAACTTTACTCAAATGGTGAAGTAATCGCAGCAACGGATGCTTATTTTAAAGCCAAAGATAAATCTTTCTACACTCATGGAATAGAAAAGTTAGAAAAGCGTTGGCGAGACTGTATTGTAGTTGAAGGACTATGTTGATAAATAAAAAATAATTTTATCAAAAAAACTTTGTTTTAGTATTTAGTCTCAAGACTTATTGAACCAAGTGTTAGATATATCTTTCCCCCGAGAACAGTACCATTGATTATAACTATCGTTTGTGTTGTAAATAGCCTGTCATTTGTGGCCGGTCGGGTCGGGGTTGTTTCAAAAGCAGATCGGTTATTATGCGGCCGACGGCCAACAATACCTAGCCTACAAAACCTAGATCAATAATACTGAAATCCAGGTCATAATGACAATACGACGTCGTTGCTGCAGACAATGGCAGAGTTTAGGGCTTTGGGGGAAATGATCGATCGATTAAATTAATATTTCTCTGCGAATTACCGTAGAAATTCTCTTTGCAATGTCTGAATTATTGTTCACAACGAGGTGTGATCCAATCATTAATTAAGGTAACAAGCTAGGAACATGGACTTAGTGATAAATGATTGCAGCATATAGGTACAGGTTGTTTGGAAAGGGGAAAACATTCCGAAAAAGAATTGAAACATCTTATCAGTTTTTTAAGCAATAGCTGATCATTTTAAAAATGATAAAGAAGAAATCTCATAATAAAACTTGCTTAAAATAATAAGTTGTTTTATAATCTTTTTGATTGTTATATATTTTTTAAAACAACCTACACAGCTCGTCGTCTACGTCGAGTACGAACTTGATATCGGAATACATTTCAGCTCACAAAGGATGTTAATTTGTGTAATTCGCAGACACGCTTGTCCAAACAGTCGTCTCCGCAGACAGAAGGCGTGTAATTCCAACCCAACTAATTATGAACGAGGTCCCTGTTCTTTGCATAAAGGACCTGTAATACACCTGAAACGACTTTTACTTTCTCGCTACACTGAAATATTAACATGCATAAGTTATGCCGCCCCCAGCGCTCAGGGCGGGCGGGGGCGGCCCGAGGGTGGCCCGGGGGCAGGTGAATGCACGCGCCCCCACTGCACCTCGCCAGAACATCGTGTTGCTGTATGCCAGTGACGGGCTGAGTAAACTATTTAGGAGAAACCACTGTAATATGCTTTGTTCCAGAGCTAATTTCATAGCTCAGTGCTTCATGTATCGTGTTTGTAATTTATCTAAACTAAAATTTTGTAGCTTGAGTAACATGATACACGTAGAATATTTCAAAAACACTAAACAAGAAAAAATTACACTATAAAATGTGTCTACCAAAACAAAGTATTTGCACGTTTTGATGTTACAAATGTTTAAACTGCGGCAGGAAATAACGGGTGCAAGGTCACTTCATTCAATTCGTTACGAATTATAGTGATAATGCGGATTCCCTTTGTACAACTCCAGCTAAACAAACGTAAAAAGTTAAATTCAATATTTTTTTTGTCTATGCAATTATATATTTTTGAGTGAAATCGTTGAATGTTTAATGAATAGCAAGACATGATAAGATTAACTATCTCTACCGCGACCCTGCAAATGGTTCGAAACAACAAACTGAAATTGTTATTAAATAAATGTAGATGAATAAAAAATAAATAAATGATTAATTATTAATTATTATTGATAAAAATGTAATCTCAATTGACACCTGACTTTTTATGGACATAAAATGAGCTAGTGATGAAATATAGATGTGAGTAGATCCAGTATACTAAGCGTATAAGTAGTGTAAAGTGTTCCATTTTATTATGTATTGAGTCATAAACATATTAATAAGTAATAATGTAACACATTTAAAAGCTTCGGTTTTCCCGCTGATACAGCTCTGTGATCAATCACCGAAGTTAATCCTCATTTGTTTGCCCAAATCCACTTATCAACACCATTGTTTCGACGCTGACATTTGAAACGAATAAAACTAATATAATATTCCAAATTGTATCATGTTAGATCTGGCGTGTTCAAACTTGTTTTTCTCTGTGTAGTTCGCATGATTTCTCAACGCTCTGATGGCTTCGAGTGCATTTTTGTCATAACAACACAAAACGAGGAAAATTCTTGGCTCAAGACTTTTTGTAATTATGATTCGGTTATTTTTAATATGGACACAAAGAAGTGTCACACGTCCCAGCGTCCGCTTTTTATATAACTGAGGAAATAATTAAATGCTACACTTGTGGTGCGTGTGATTTTTAAAGTAACCCTTTGTACTTGGGATTTGTTGTGTTTTATGGCATCGAGAGTTTCCAGAGTGACATGTTTAAAGTGGCAATTAAATGAGACATCTCAATTGACTCTTGACTTTTTATGGACGCGCAATAAGAGTGAGGTGCCACCTCCTTTAATAAAATTAATTAAAAAACAACATTTCAACGCTGTAATGTAATATATAAGGGCCCTCTTATATGCCAATCAAATAGGAACCTGTTATTAGTCGAATCAAAATAGATATTTAAATTCGGAATAATTGTAAAAGTGTGTCAGTCCATTTTATACGTTCGTTTTCCCTTTACGTAATTATCACAAACATAAGAACCTTAGGAGCATATAAATCGTGGACTGTACTACGATACCACATACAAAACGAATGAGATAAGCAGTTTATTTCAAAGGTGATGTGTAAAAGTATATTATACAGATATTATTTTACAAATTATATATTAAGAACACCCTTAGCCTTAAACGTAATGTTTAGCTAGTTGTAACTAACGTACATTACATTCTATGGATATATTAGTCTTAAATGAACAATATTATCTTAAAAGTCTAACTTTCAACTTTTTAAAATGTTTTTTTTTAAATTCAAAGCAGTTTATTTTGACTGGATTACCTGTAAACGCGCAGGCTCGGTAGCTGTAGGAAGCGCCGCCATACAAAACGATAGAGCAATAAAATGAATAAAGACTCGCGGCGTGACGTCACCGCGCAGGCATGCGCGCACGCCCGAGTTGTAGCGTTGTAGCGTTTATTTATTATCAATTTTGATTATATTAACAATTAATTACATTTTTATTTTATTTTATTATAGTTAATTTAAATGTTATAACGAACTTGAATCATCATCATCATCATCAGCCTATACTAGTCCACTGCTGGGCATAGGCCTCTCCAAGAACTTGAATAGTGGTTAACAAATAAAAGATTTTGCTTTATTTACTTTATTTAAATTTATGATTAGACTATATCTAATCATAAATAAATAATAATATTTTTTAATTTTAATTTTTATAATTAAACAGTAAATTAATTATTTAAATTTAAATAAATTGATCCAATCGCGGATAAAGTAGAGTATGTTTTCATAATATGTAAAGTTATTGATATCAACTTTCCTGTCGTTTTCATTCGTTGAGCATGTAACTAATAAATATTTTAACTTGATATGTAAGCTACATATCAAGTTAAAATATTAGGATATTTTTTTGCTTCGAAAATTATTTATTGAAAACTGTACTAGAAGTTAAAAAATAATTCAGTAGGTCCTAGGTACAGGTAAAAGTAAAAATAAAATCGTAACCTGCGTAAATATGTAAATAGCATTTTATTATGATATAGAGGTTGACTTGATAGAAATTTCACACGCCTAACGATTTTATTTTTTACCTGCACCTAGGACCTACCGAATTATTTTATTTAGCTTTTAGTACAATTTTTAATAAAACCGTTTAACTTAATTTTTTTTTAACTCATTTTTCATTTTCAAGTTTTTAGTTTTTAATTTTATTTTCCTAAAGAACTATTCTAATAATCAAGCCCTTTCATTTGTTAGCCATATTAAGGATAAAATATGTAATCCGTCATTATGTAGCGGCAGCCATCTTGGATTTACAATGATAACAAATGTTTTGAGAATTAAATTGTCTAATGTTTTATTATTGTTTTTAAAAAAAGCTTGTACCATGTACCACACTAGCGAGGCTTATGTTGGGTTGAGGAAAACCACATTGGAAATGTGCAGAGAGCCCGTGCCCGTATCGTCCATTCGGACTAGCCTTTTTATATGCAATTCACTAGCTATCCACGGGAGTAGAGCGACAACTCTTTATTGTAGACCAAAAGTACAAAAAGTTTAAGAGTCATTTTATTTTCATCATCATCATCGCAGCCTAAAGACAAAGGCCTATAGATTATATTATTCAATTTATAGATAATTTCTTAATATCGGTCGTATGCACATCTTTTTGTAAAAGCGAGGCTAATCATTCGATAACGTAGGAGTTTAATTATTAATTAGGGAATCAAACAGACATCATTTGGTATTCCAGTCGCCAATGCTGATTTATTTGTTGAACTCTATTTAGGATCTAAATTATCTGCTTAGAATGGCAGAGGCTTCGGTGTCATTCAATGGTAACAATGAACGATTATGAACTTTGCGGTGATATTAACAAAGGTAATTAAAGGCTGACAGTGTTTCGGCACATTCCCGGCAAGACACTTGACGTCAGAGTATGTAGTACATCCGGGAAGCGATTGCTATTTCAAACTGCCATCAACTTCCACTTTTAAGTTTCTGGTCAATGTGAGATGTGTCATCTGTTGCTATTGGACTGGGAGTATATCGTACATTGCGCGAGAGTGTATAAGTAATCAACATTTTTCATTTTTTTCTGTTTAGAGAAAGTTTCAGTCAGATTGTCGCTTGCCACATAAGTTTATGGAAACAAAGCACGGCTCATTGTTTACGGCTGCAAGTGTAATTTTCGTGCAGTAGAAGCTCGCCGCGTCGGCCGGAGTGGTTATAAAAATAATTTGTGAAGAGTAACGGCGCGAGCTTGACGTACTGTTTCCGCGAGACAGAAATAGATCCACCGCTTTCGACTAGAAGATGAATTGGCCGCTGTTATTTCACTAAATATTTGAGAAAAATAATAATGAGAACTGAAAGTGGAGAGTTTAAATACTTATAAAATACAGTGAAAAAATTAAACGCCTACCCGACCCAGCCAGGAATCGAACCAGGGTCTTTCGCAATCCGGGCGGCTGCACTGACCGCTATGCTTTCCCGGTAGCATAGCGGTCAGTGCAGCCGCCCGGATTGCGAAGGCTGACGGCCATTAAATTAATTATTAATTAGGCGTTTAATTTTTTCACTGTATTTTATAAGTATTTGCAGCAATTAGCACTTAAAATAAAAAAAGTAAAATGGAGAGTTTAATTTAAATAGCGTTCCGTTCGGCCAGCGACATTCTTCATAGTTACAATAAGGAGCATATTAATAAAGAAACATAAAACAAAGTCAGATTAGTTATCTGTCGTCCGGTGGATCGACGCGCGATCGCCATCGGGCTGCTCGTCACGACTTCGCACGCGACATACTGCGCATGCTTCATTGATTTTTTTCTAAATATAATGCAAACGTCCAATTATGTATTCTATGAAAGTAATAAAAATGTGTTAACTTTTGATTTTATCGTACAACAATCTCTTTAGTTTAGCAAGTTTGATGCAAATATTCTGTTATAATAACTGCACGCAAGTAAACGTAAAGCTGAAAATGTTCACCATAGATTTTATGTAGGTATTAAAGTTGTGACTTGTTATTTAAATTTAACTATTTCACTATACCTATTAATATATGTTCGTAGATAATGTAGCAGTAAAATAAAGTCTAGCTGGCGGCCCCGTACCAAGATGGCGTCGGAAAAGCGCGGGCACTTTCCCCCGCGCGGGAAACGAAAGAAAGTCGCCGCGCGCGCCGCGAAATGGAAACCGTCGCGATTACGCTGATAACACGTTTATCAAGCGGCTCCACAGCTCGCGCGGCGCGCAGTTTTACTTTATAATTATTGTTATAATAATCTTTAAATAAATAATGGACATGGTGATAATATTTTTCTTTTTATCAAAGGACACAGCCATTTTCTCTACAATTAACTAAATAAAAAGTTTAAATTATAAATAATTTGGAACTACAATGCGAAGCAGTAAACAATTTAATATGACGTCAATCAAGTTGCATATTAATGGTAATGTCAAGAACTCCTGATTTTTTCATTGTTAAATGAATATTTAATGAAGTTTCCTGAAACTGATAATACGATGACAGTGACGTATTATAATTTTCGATCTCTAACGCAAATCGTATAAAGTGAATAAACACAAACTATCGATTGTAAATACATTGTCTAAAATATTATATGAAGAGTAAACTTGATAGATGGATCTAGCGTGTACCATAATGTATTACACAAGGAATTCCCAGTTTATTACAAAACAATTAAACCACAATAACATTCTACGCTTGGTCACGTAGACTTCATTGAATTTAAGGCACACAGAAGTAAGAAGTGCCTACATTTTGAGTCATCTTAGTTTTATTGCGTAAAGAAGAGCCTTAGTACTTGCTTCTGTTTGCATTTCCTTGGTGAAGTGCTTTGATTCTGCACTTGCAAGAGTTTCGTTCCAAAACGATTGACTGTATGTGGATGACATTTAAAGCTTTTTAGTTGGCAGTTTATACTTGTATGTGATATTTTGTGTATGATAAAGTGATGTAGAAGAATATTTAAGGCGACACACTGAAATAATGCACCAACTTTCGTCGAATAGTTTAAGACTATAATATGACTTACGAATCTGAAATGCTGATACAGGTAAATTCATGTCTTTATCTTGAATTTGCTTGCTCAAATACACGATTGTATAATATTGACTCGATCTTATTTATTTTCGAAAACACCACAAAAAATCAAAAATATTGTTGAAATTACAACAAAATTACTTAATTTATATGGAAAATGGTGGCTTGGAAACCACTAAAATATATTGATAACATCAATATTCGTAATTTAGATGCTGCATATTTTGATAACTCAAACTAATATCTTTTTAAAAATATTTTTTAGGTTTTTTTAGGTTAATTTGCGGTCTATATTGTCGCAGACGCTACGTATTATCGACCTTACCAGCGTCAGTAAGGATCAACCTGTTCACAAATCGAGGTATCGTCTTAAACGTATCGTTTCAGCGGAATCTTGTGACAGAGTACGTTTTGAATATAGTTTATGCAAATGCATGTGTGATTATATGCGTTGCGCAAGCGCGGCACGGTGAGCGGCTGATTCACCGCGGAAAGGCCGGCCAATAACACAATTTGGGGGTTTGACTGTTTAACCGTTTTTGATCCTGTGTTACAGTCACGAACATAAACTTTTGACTAATTTTGACTCTTATTCCACCGTATTAAGAGTTAAATTGTTTACAGTATTCTAATGCTCCTGACTGTAGTAGTTGTCTTTAACATTATAAATATATATATAACTTTAATGTAATAAATAAATAAATGAATAAATAATAAACTTTCCTACACTCACACCAATTATCTAGCCCAAGATAATGTAATGAAGGTTGGATAAAAGTGATCCTAAATCAAAATTGATTTACTTACACATACAATATTATTTTTTAAACAAAAACATATTTTACTGATTTTACCTTTAGTAGTTATCGATTTTTGCTATATTTTATATGTTCTAAACCAATTATTATTGTTATTATTGTACGTTAGTGTAGTGATAAGCTAGCGAGTGACGTAGCATGCGTTGAAAACTCGCCAACCGGGGCGGCGCATGCGGCGTTGTTGTGAGCGTACGCCGCCGCGCGGTTTGCGGGCGGGCGGCGGGCGGGCGGCGCGCGGCCCGCTAGTGGGTCAGCGAGCGAAGGGCGCGATGCGGCTGCTTCCTACGCGACTGCTGCACTGGCGCGCCCACAATGCCGTCGTGTGATAGAGTACACTAATTTGTTACTACCAATACAGTTTTTTTTGGTGTTTTTTTGGCATTTTTTTTGTTGTTGACAGCAACTTTTAATTGTGGTGAAGTGATTTGAAGCCGTTGATGATGCTGTTTCGTCGTTTGCTACTACTCGCCTGCAATGCACTTGCGGGGTGTTAAATGTTACCGTGTGTCTTTAATTATTTTTAAACACAAAATATTATTCAAAAGAAATCGTAGCGTACTTCTTTGGTGGTGTACAAAACGCGAAGGCATCGTTTTTTATTCTCTCAAGTATCCGGCAGTGAAGATTTTACTTTCTTGATGCAGCTTACAGCACATGCGCAGCCGCATGCTGTGTAATAGCATAGTTTAATAACACTTTGTACCTTAAACTTTCGCAGCTAGGAATAGAAAGCGACATTGAAAATTTAATGATATTTAAATATTGGCTAGACAAAGCCAACAGACATAAACAATAACAACATTTACTATTACTCGTACGTAGGCTTCACACATTAGACGGATAACGATTAATTGGTGTGCGTATCGCGAGTCACACAGTATCGAACCCTGATACGGCGGATCAGTGGAGCCCGCCTTTCGCAACCCATTGTCCATTAGTCATGTCCTAAAAGCTGGTTGCGATAGGTTTGGGCCGCGCTCTAGCGACCTTGGCGCAGCGCGACGTGCAGCCTCGCGCGATGTTAATTCGTCTCACGGTCGTAAGATGTAAACACGCTTTTATAAGTTCTTTTTTTTTCTATTTTGTACTAGTTTGCACTCGGCGCAGGTAGCTTTTTGTGAAGGCTGTACGGTAAGTCTGTTTATGCGGACGTTGTGCGGATGGTGGCGATTCGTGTAGTTCTTACATGGGTGTTAACTTTAGAAACGGATCAAATTAGTGATATCACATGTTCTTCCATTATCTCCTTTGTTCACCAGCGCGCCCACCCATCCGGTTGGTTACTATCGAATTCGTGTCATTTATAAATACACCACAT
This sequence comes from Eudonia lacustrata, assembly GCA_947562085.1. Lineage (NCBI taxonomy): Eukaryota > Metazoa > Arthropoda > Insecta > Lepidoptera > Crambidae > Eudonia > Eudonia lacustrata. The sequence goes on from OX387341.1 coordinate 941,220, forward strand.
TCGCTGAGTTGTTTATCGTAGGTATTCGAGCGTATTGCATTAATTCGAGTCGTCTGCTGATAAGATGCTACTACTATGACCAGATAAACTCACTATCTCGATCATGTACGATACTTTACGAAGGAAATAAGAAATAGGGACAAGGATTTTAGGTCGCTTTAGATTACATTTGTTTATTCCGTTAAATTGGGTACACGCATTACAAAACCGTTGTACGACTTAACTTTGGTGTTCTGAAATGTGCGGTTTCATCTGTCCAAGAGTCAGTATGGGAAAATGTCGGATGTTACGAAGGAGGAAATGGCGCGTCACTATCGGCCCGCCATGTTGGGCTCGGTGCAGCGCGCGAAAGTGAGATTTCACGTGAACGGTGCATCGCGACTCCCTTGACCCGATTGCGGGCCCCGCCCCGCCCCGCGCCGCCGCCGCCCGCGCCGCCCGCACTACGATAGTAAAACCTAGATTGTCTAGGCGAGAACTGCATTCTGCACTGTGTGTGTGTGCGCACGGACTGTGTCGCTGTTTGCGTTCATGTTAATAGTTTGAATGTCGCCACGGCCGGCCGGTAGGAACGCTTTTCAGGGATACCATAGGCGCTTCGCTGTATTCGAAGTTATGACACGCTATTTAGGCCGTTTCCTCGTGTTGAAATAGTTATTGGTCAATAGAATATGAATCCATCGTGATTAACGTTCTAGTTCGGCAGATCAATTACTGATTTTAAACGTTAATAGGCAGTAATTAGCCGCAAGGGAAGTGGTTTCTGATCGGAGCGGATTAGTAGCGGCACTCGGCAGCGTGAGATCGTGGGCCGCCGGTGAAGGAGTCGGCCTTCAGAATGTGAACTTTACATTGAAACAGCTAAATACTTGTAATTGACACTATCTTTAGATCTTATGTCATAAGTCCTGACAATCGGTAGGAGACTGGATTGATTTATTCACAGTCGTATTATCGAGTAGCATATATTTTTGAGACAATATGACATTATCATTGCGATTACATAATTGGAGCTTTAAAAACTGGTGGTTGCGAGAGAACCGGTGAAGTCAGAACCGGAAATGTTTCGCAACGCACGGGCCAGGTGGGCGGCGCGGAACCGCGCAACGCTTGCCTCACCGTACCGCCCGCGCCGGCAGCCGGCACCACACACGACACTCCGTCGCACTTTTGATTTATGCAACTCTCATTAACCGACGGCCGAGCGACTCACCTTAACAATATAACACTCAGCTGTATGTATCATCAATACAGGATATTTCGAAAATTATCTGTCTTTGATTGACGAAAACATTTAAGGTCAGGTAATTTTAAAATGAGACGAGGTAAAAATTTAAGTGACGGTGAAGTAGGTACTGAAATACAGTTTTCAGTTCTAATCTTAACGTTTTAAATATAAGCAATGCCAAGGTCCACAATGTGAGAGGGTTCATGTTGTTGTTTTTTTTTTCAAAATACCACTGGGTCATCTTTGCACTACGGCCTACACGCGCGAGTGAAGGTGAGTCTGGAAAGCTTACGTGTAAAACGGTATCATTTTCCTGTTTACGCGCTGTAGGTCGCGCGCTTGCGCAACGCTATTCTTCTCGACGCATAAGCTCTTGCGAAGTTGCGATACGACGGGTCTTTTGGTAAAACGCATTGTTAAATTGTGCTGTTGACAGCGCATGAGCTTTTGTGGGTTTGGTTTCTAGTCTCTATTATCTATGCTATCGGAGTTAAATGAATAAAACATGTGTTAATGGAAACCAACACTGCTTCTTCAAAAGGTTCAATGTCGTCTGGATAGACGTCACAACTGATTACTAGAAAGTTCTTCGAGATATTCAACGCAACTGTTTGTTTAATCTCGCGTAAACCAGGATCCGATCCACGGGCAGAGGAAGCGCCGCAGCGCGCAACTCAAGAGGATGTTTATCTGCTTGTTTGTCTGTTTGTTTGCGGAGCGGCGCGTGCGCAATGCGCGGCCGCCGGAATTCTCCGGTTTCCGGCATTCACCGCGGCGACATTGACACAGATAAGTTTCGTAAGAGGTGCGATGTTTAGTAATTGTCTACTTCGTATTTTATCGGAAAATTTTCTGATTCACTCCGTTGTCCAATGTGTGAACGTACGATTGCGTCTGCAAACGTTTGAGCGGTTGCTTGTTTTTATTTATGTTTTTTTTCTCAAGCTTGTTTGACGACAAATTTGCTTCAGAAAAAACCAAAAACTCTACATAACAAATCAAACAGATGTTGATTTTGCAGTCATGCCAATAAACAAAGTTCTCATTCCTATTTGTTTGGTTCAAGTTTGTAATTTTTGTAGGCTGAAGTGACCAATTATCAATGCGTCGCCAATTATCTTCAGCTGGTAGTGTCGATCTGCGTCGACCTTTTGTTTATGAAGAATAAGGCATTTTGTAGGATATGCAAATCAACTTCTTATTTTTTCAACATCTACTGATAAAGGCGGATTTCAAATACAGGTAATTATGGAGGTAATAATCAAAAGAAGCCAGATTACTGAATTAATTAGCAAATCGCAGTGCTTCTGATTTGAATATCACTGCTGCCATCTTAACATCAGCTGATTAGAGAAGTAAGGGGCTTTAGTCGCAACGAGATTCTTGACGGATGTTACAACACCCAATGCTATTCACGCAGGAAATTGGTCAACGGTGCTGGAAAAAAAACACAAAAATCCGCACGAGCGCTGCTGCTGTCACGAAAGTTCACGCGTCTACAATGGCCGCTCCTGCTGGCCTCATTCTGAACCTTAGCACGCTCGCGATAAGAGCGCGGCCGTTTGTGGTGAGCGCGCTGTGTTTTACAACACACGTTGCTTCACCGTTGCGTCAGAGTACTTCGCACACCTTGAGCCGCCCACCGAAACCGTTTCAAAACTTTTGTTCCGCGATGGTGTGCTCGCGGATAGTCTCCGTTCGAATGGTAACCTTTGACACCTAATTAGTATGATATGAACAATAGCTAAAGCAAGAAACAATAAAAAAAAACATCATAGTTTCTACTTTCAGGTATACAATGTGCGGTTTTAAAGGAGCTTCCTCTTGCGTTCGCTCAGGTTGTGGTGTAGCTCCGCATGGTTCCTGCTATTCGCAAAGGAGTTCAGCATTTTCAAAAACGCTCAGCGATTGCGGAGGCCGCACTATTTTTCTTGTTCAATGATTCTTTAACATTAACGTTTTGACCACGACCGCGAGAGTTATGTTTGAGACTTGTATATTTAATATATGTTCGTATGTTTATTAGTTTATGGTTCAAGCAATGCTTGCTTTTGAGCTTGATAATTAGTATACATTTTCCGTGTTCATTTCAGACCAAAACCGGATCCGCTCATGACTAATGTTCTAGATTAGAAAAAAATAACTCCAATCTTTACCAATATCAACTTTGAATCAAAATGAGAGCTTCATAATAATCATAGTACGAGTAGAGTATTAGAGATATATTAAAACAGTTTAGAAGTTATTTATTTTCTCGATGTAACCTATATGATTTTAAGAAGCTTGAAGGTTTTCGTAGATCCATTTCCCTTTGTCATTTAGACGTATTATGTAAGTTATTTTTTTCTTAGAACCGCTTTTGACAATATCTCTACCACGTTAATGGAGCATTTTTAATTGTCGGAATTGCGTTAGTAAGAAAAACTTTAAAATCAAGTCATCGCTACATTGTAGTAACTACGTCAGTAACTCATACGGATTTCTCATGATACATTCGTGTAAATCGTGGTTTGTTGACTACCCCACACTAGCATTGATTTTGATCAATAAAGCAACTGATGATTTGTCATCACTTGCTGTTAGCTGCTTGCTGCTGATCACGTCTTCGGAACAACCAGTCTCGCCTTAAATTCATTATTCCCATTACTCTGCCGTTGTCTGGGCTTATTGATACCGCGGACTTAGTTATAAGCGGTCGCAGTAATCTTTTCCTGCGTAGTTTACCTGTTGCCTATTTCAGCGAGTGTATTGTTGTGTTTGTATGAGGCGTGTATGTGTATGAGCGGAAGTCGGCCGGCGGGTGACATCACAGATATCTGCCACAACCTCCTGTCTGGCGAGTGACGCATTCGTTCTGATCAGTCTAAACTCCAAGCTATCGCATTTATAAGTAACTAATTTATAGAGTACCAACGCGTAACCGTCGCAATTCGCAATTTGTAAAGCACGTTTGTGGTTGACGTCACAAAAGTAGAGGGTAACAATTTCTAAAGAGAAAGACAAATTAAGGTTACAAAATACATTTTTAGGTAACATTCGGAACAGTGTTTATTGTTAGAACAAACAAAACAAACATCTGCATTGACAAAAGAGCGCGGTACCGTTGCGAAACACGGAACGCGACCATAAATTCGCAAATAAAAACTTTTTAGTGCGAGACGAAAAAAAACTCGCGAAAAAGTGCAGCCGATTCTTTATTTGAACGCCTTTTAAAAGGTAGTTTTACAGTTATGGTGTTTTTATAATGGGCGGGGGAGTGCTCCCGCTACGGAGGCAGGTAGGTGACGTTTTTATGCATTTTTAGAAATTGGGTTAAATATTTTTTCTGCGACAGATGAGGAGGGCAAGGTGAGCGGTGTTCTGTTACGGAAACCTGTGGTTTTTACCGGGTTACTGTGACCCTATTAACTGATATTTTGGAGAGCATAATCGGTTCACATGTTTTGTATACCGAAAAAAGTGCAGTTATAAGTATTAAGTAGGCTGTTAGCTTATGGGGTGTACGAAAACGCGTAACGTCTTATGTTATAAATTACTTTGAGGAAACTGATTACTTTTTCCCGTTATGATAGTAAATAGCTATTATTATAAGACCGCCAAAAGCAAATAGTTTTAAAAAGACAAGTAAGTTTAGTAAGTGTACTAATTAGGCATTTGAAAAAACACGTTATATACTGGCAAGCTATGTAGAAAAGTAACAGTGGCCGGGCAGGTCTGTTGTCTGTTTGTCCGTATGTGTTGTGAAACCTAATAGCCTTGCGCCGCGGTTGAAGGCCGGCCACGGTTCGGCCGGCCCCTCGCGCCCAGATGTGCCCGATTTAAAGAGCGTTGCACGCATAAATACATAACAGATAAGATTCTATAAAAAAACACCCGATATCTCAATCTCACAATGACTACCATATTTTTTTATTGTATCTCCGTCTAAACAGCCCGTTTCAATTCGGCCTAGACACAAAAGAGCACCATTGTTACGTTGATGGACGAGATAATTTCGTTCGCGTAAAATCATCGTTAAAATAGGTTTGTAAGGAAGTTGTAAAACTGTTTACGAATCACCAATAGCGTCGTTTAGCTTGACTCGTATATTTATTTTTGTAACTTCAAAAACGGATGCGTTCACGTCATTTGAATACTAAAAGTGCATACGAGAAAAAGCCCCGGCTGAGGTGTCTGTGCCGCTGTCTCTTTCCGTTTCGGCCAATGGACGATTGTGTGACAAAGATAAATAGTTTGCAGGAAGCTATTTAAAAAAAGAACAACCCTTCTCTACCCTTTCGGAGTTTCGGGGCATTTAATTGTTTATGTCTCTACAGAACGGCGTAACTCTAATCTCGAGGTCATCAATTTAGAACCCAATAGTGTTGGGTTAAGGTTTTATTTTTATTGACATACTACGGCAGTTATACGAACGAGAATTATTATTGACAAATTAATATAAATTTTAAATCGTTCTTTTTGTTTGTTTGGTATTTGGACTTCTAGGAACAGGTAGCGACTAGCGGGCCAGTTTTTGTAGGGGCCTTATAAACAAATAGGTTTGTAACGCTTCACAATACGTCCACGCGAATAAATAACATATTAGCTAGTAATATAATTTATGCAAATTGCGAGAACAACGAACTCTAAATGATGTCCTGGTTCAAGAGTCAGTGTGCGCGGAATTATGACTTGTTGCCGAGCGGCGGCGGTCGAATTGAGATTGTACACGCTTGGTATCAATCTATTTTTCACTTTGATACCGGAAAACTTATACGATTTAATGGCCACTAAACATGAGCTCGATGGCACGATTTGCGATCTTACAAGTTAAGTAGCTCACGCAATGCCGGCACACTGGATGGGTGACCCAATTAAAACATCACGAGCTTTACCGCTTGATGGCGCAGCGGTTAACGCACCCGGTCTGCGATTGCTATAAGGTTAAGCAACATTTTCAAAGGCCGGTTATCGGATGGGTAACGACAAATCGACAAATTATTCAATATCTCGATCTCCTCCGTTTTTTTTTAGAGATAGTTTTCTGATTACCTCAAACGGCATTTTCAGCGTCACCGGGCTTTTTTGGAGACGGCGAGGTACGTAAAGGGTTCCTCAACCCGTGTTGAAACGAATCACCTTCGGAGGTTTTCTAGAGGAAACGGCATCGCACACTTAAAAGTGCGCGTCCCCGTGCTCTACTAGATTCTCGAAGGGTTCGGATCGGATCGGAGAGTTCCTCCGTACTTTAGAAGGCATGTAAAGCCGTTGGTCCAGGCAGCTTTTGTAGTCGTTAACAACTACAAATTCGCACTAAGCCCGCGTGGTGGCTTATGACCCATCTCCCTATCCATCCATAGGCAAGGCTCGTGCCTCGGCAGAGGGAACATTAAATGTGGTTAAGGTGAAGGAGTGTCTTCTTTGGAAGATCCTGGTTGCATTCGTATGATGGCCGTCGATTGTTGATAAGAGCCATCAACCCGCTATGCGCCAGCGTGGTCGTTTGCGGCCCGATCATGATAATAATTATGAAAGCTTGATATTTGCTTCGTGTTTAATGTTGATTAAATGTTCGTATCGCAAAATATTTTCCAGTTTTCTCCTATAGAAAATAGTGAATTCTGCAGCTATTTTTAAATCTTGTCATAAATGCATCTGTCAATCGTTAATAGTTATAGTTATGTGTTGTCTATATATTTATACGTGAAGCAAAAACTTTGTACCCCGTTAAATTAAATTTTTTTGTACTTTGTACCCCTTTTTTACGAAAATTGCGCGGAAGGAGGAGTATGAAATTTCGTACACTTATAGTTTATGTTGAGAAGATTATCCGAATGTTAATATTAAAAAAAAAATACATAAAAATACATTAAATCAATAAAACAAACATTACACACACTACCATGTATTTGACACACACGCATATTATACTCTTTTCAAAAATTTCAAAAATGCAAGAGTAGCGGCCGAATTTCTGTCAATGCTAATCCAAACTCACATACTACCCTTTTTAATTTTCCATTGCTTAGGATACAATCCGTTCAACCATAATAAAATTACGGTCGAATTTCGACCACTGGGCGACCACTAGTTGAGTTAATTAAGTATCGAGATATTGATAAAAAGGATAGTTAGTAAATCTTTGAAGGGCCAAGTGAAATGTGAGTATGGAGTCTAACATTTTTTCTATAAATAATCAAAATTAACCCGCTCACGTGTGCATTGTCTCGGCGGCGCATCCGTCCGTCGATCACGCATAAATAAGATTTTTTACGCACCTTTCACATCCGACCTGTGCGCTGCGTCCGCGCAGGTATCACCGCGAGGGCTGGCAGCGCACAGGGAACACAGGAAGCCAATATCGCGAATAATGTTGATATTTTTATTTTTGACTCATTTTGAAAACCGAATCAATCGAACTAATTCACAATTTATTTTCCTTCAATATATTTAAATAATTTTATGTTAATTGAGGTACAAGTTATCATTGCCATTTCTAACTTTTAAGAAGCATTTAATATAAAATGTAACTATATTTTTTTTTTTAATTTTCTGCAATATAATATTTTTATTTCCGTTTACGGAACGTTAGACTGTTAAATAACTTGACAATTGAAAGTGTAACTTTTACGTATCGGCAGCCCTGCGCCGCTGTATGTGCCGTGCTGTGATAGCCGATATTATTTGGCAGATGCGTGCGCGCATTATTTCCTGTACACCCTTTCTCACCATGGGAAAGTTGCCCTGGCCATTTTTGACTTTTTTTGGATATCATAAACTTAATACAGACATATTATGGATAAGGTTGTTGACAGATATTGGCAACCAATCAGGCAGTTACACAAGTCACAGATGTCATAGCCTCGCTACTGATGTTCTGGTATCTACTTACAGGTCTGGCTTTTCTTTTGATATCAAATCAAATAACATTTTTCATTTTATTTTTATTATTTTTTACTGCAGTGCAGCTGCTGCTTAGAGAAAATTGTATATTGAGCTGCTGTCACTCTGTCTGTCCTGTCATGTCAGTCAGTCAGTTTTGCGCCGTTTTGTTATCATGTTTGTTTGTGTCAAAGTATTCGTTTTGTTGTTACTAATATTAGTGTTATTTTATGTTATTTAGTGTTTTTATTTATGTAAGTTATTATGTACTTCATTGATTTGTTTTTTTTGTTCCTGTTTCGTGCCATGATGTCACTACTGTGTACAGCAGAATACCAGTGCAGCAGGCCCCGCTTACTGTGTATACTGAGCTGTGCACAGTGTTGGCATCACATAACAGGGCACAATGTTAATTGTTATTTTTTTTTTTAATTCTTTTTGTCATATGTTGTATGTTTAATTGTGTGTTTTGTTATGTGATTCCAACAAATGTCTTTTATTCTTATTCTTTATTCTTATTCTCAGTTAGGTGTGTAATATACATGTATCACAAAACTTGTTGGTATGCAAATTTTCAACTTTGCTATATGGGTTGACTTTTATAGTTCATAACCCAATTATTTTTATTTTTTTGTAATGAGGTATCACTATTTCCCGCTGTCATAATTATATTCGGGTCCGCTCTAGCGATTAATATCGATCTATTTCACGATTCCGCCGAATGGGAGCGACACAGAAACGTCGGTGCGTACGCGATATGACAAGTACAAATTGATTAGACTATATCGCTAGCTTTATTACTGGAAAACGCGTGTCTGACCTATAAAGCAACCTGTAACGGATAATTTGATCTATTCCGAAGCCGCAGATTAAAATCTAGCACGACTACATATATTCACATATATAACAAACATGTGAATATAATATGTAGTTAGTCGTGTCGTTTGTTATTTTGTTCCAATTACATGGAAGGTTCATATTCAGATGGGTAGGTACGTAAGGACTTATTTTTCTTCCCGCAGTGATATAGAATGTTTCTCCGATTCGCATTATCCACCGACCCGGTTTCAAAGGCGGCTACAATCGGAGGTAATTGAATACCTCAGCATTAGCGTCGTGCTCAATCAGCCAATCCTTACTAGGAAGTGGTCGGTCATCGAACCTGCTGTACGGCGAAATGTGATGTGCGTCGCTGAGTCAGCCGCGACAATCAATGTTGTAGTGTTTGCAGTTCAACTTGTTTGGATATTGATTTGTGAGTTGTATTGTTTCCGCGTGCGGTGCAAGTAAGGCACTGCACAATCGAAGCCTCCATGTTCAGATCAATAGGTTTTGTATCCTTTGATGGTAATTTTAGTCAATGTAAATAACATCTAACATTGGCCCTTCTTTTGGCAAAGTTATCGTTAAGGTCCTAGGTGAAATGCGGGAACAATTTCTTTGTTAGAATTATCAGTTGCAATGAACAAAGTTCCAACACAAGCCCAGTAAGACGTCACGAGACTTTAGAATTCTCTCGACTGGCGTGAGGGATCTATCTAAAGGGAGAGACTACAGAACTAAAGAATGTATGTTGAAATTAAACAGAATCAGGCAATAAAAACTACATAATATAGTAATGTCACGTTATGTAATTGCTTCAATAGAAGATAGCATCTGGACGTACCTACGTGTTCTTTTAAAAATAATAACATGTTGTTTGAATGAGTTTCTAAAACAAATACATACTTCCGTATCACGTAATGAAGTGATAATACTTTATATTTTGAGCTAGTACTTGTTTGTTATGACAAATAAAGATTGCAGCATTTAAACCAAAGTTATTTATCTGTTCTTCATATAGAGCCTCTACGAGTAGCAAAGGTTGCCAGACAGTTCTGCACATTTCTTTTAGGCTCTGGCAAGGTGAAATGCAAATTTATTATCATACCCCCTTACAAATAAACACTATTTAAGCATTTATTGAGTTAATCATTGTTTTGTCTCTTTTTCTCAAATTGAGAACGACGTTTGTGTGACGTTGACAAAACAATGATTAACTAAGTAAATGCTTAAATAGTGTTTATTTGTAAGGGGGTTAGAGGTTAATATATATTAGTTTTTAATAATATACCTACTATTCATTTCAAATTTTAACTAGATAAATAAACTAATTATTTTACCTCTAAGTAAAAAGTAAAATAGAAAATAATAAATATTTTATACATATTACCTACAAAGAGATTAATAATTACTATTTATCCTTATCACATTTATTATAAATAACGTCAACTTAAAATAAACCGCAATCATGATGTTTAAGTAAATTTTATAAATATTTAATTAATATTTTTTTTCATTAATAGTATTTTTTTTCCCTCTAATCGAATTTAAAATCGTATTTTAGAGGAAAACGAATTACTTAATTGTTTTTTTTTTGGAAATAGTCTGCTAATTGTCACTGGGCATTTTCAGCGTTACCGGACTTTGTGAGTAAATAGAGTACTGTGTTTGCATGTTTTGTCTCTCCGATATAGAAGAGTCAATGACTTATTGCAAGCGGCAAACATGATGTCGCTGCATTTTGACGAGCGAGCAGTTCGGTTGGCGAGGCGTTTGCGGCACGGCATCCGCAGTTGTAAACACGCTTTGTTTAAGTACAAGTTCAAAATGAATGAAGAATTCCAATTATGTAATACTTCATTTGATAACTTGTTACTATTTAATTTATTTATTTGTTTTGTTTTATTTTATTCAAAGTAAGGTTTACAGCCAATATTGGTAATTGTACAAACTATGTAGCATCTACAAGCTAAAATAACAAACATCCACATATTTATTTCTTTATATTATGTTTAATATAATGTTATACTATGTTTAATAGTCGTAGGAGAAAAAGTAATATTGTGTTTGAAATTATATACGTAGTACGACGTAGAAGTATTTAAGCCTTGTAGTAAATACATTTTTATTAAAGTTATAGACATTCGTGAAAAACGGAAAAGAATCAGACTATCTATATGTATATTAATACGTGAAGCAAAAACTTTGTACCCCTTTTTTACAAAAATTGCGCGGACGGAGGAGTATGAAATTTCGCACATTTAAAGTTTATATAGAGAAGGTTTTCCAAATATTAATATTTAAAAAAAATATGCATAAAAATAAAGAAAAATACATTAAATCAATAAAACAAACATTACACACACTACCATATATTTGACACACACGCATATGTATTTGACATTCACGCATATTAAACTCTTTTCAAAAATTTCAAAAATGCAAGAGGAGCGGCCGAAATCTGTCAATGCCAATCCAAACTCACATTCTATCTTTTTTAATTTTTCATTGCTTAGGATACAATCCGTGCAGCCTTAATAAAATTACGGTCGAGTTTCGACCACTGGACGACCACTAGTACAATAGAAATCTATGAGATAGTTACGGTTTCCAAACTGTGGCTTTTACAATTAAAGTATAGTTTCATTATGATTGTGTTGTTTTTACCAGTTCAGATAATTGGCTTCAGATACTTTTCATCCCATGGACTAAGAGTGTCCACGCAGACTAGACAGAAAAATATTGTGTCTTGTCTTTTTATGGTAAGATACACAATTACAACTTTAAATGATCATTTGCATAGAATTTCTTTGCCTGACAACAATAACTTAACTTTTTTAAGTTATTCGTTCGTGATGAGATTTTATAGGTTAACGTAAATCAAAGTAAAAGAAGTTCAGGCATAACACCAACCTAGTTTAAAACAAATTAACTAACAAATTCCCACATGAACCATTTACAGGCAACCGCGATAAATTAAAAAAAATACTTATAATGTAATGTTAGAACCTTCCATCACGTGAAGCCTTTTAAGGCTCGCCTTTATGTAAAATGTGAGCTGAGCAACAACGATGATGGAGTATTGATCCCTTCCTGAAGTATTTGAGCATTGAGCCATACCAACACGGGTTTCGACAAGTAAATAAGAAAAATAAAATATACATGACAGCCCTAAGAACCAACTCGGCCCAGAATACGCTCGGGTCAACTGTGTTTAAATAATGATTATTATTGATGCGCTATTAATAACAATCTTGCTAATAATTAGATAATATGCTTGTGTAAGTTATGGGTTCACGACAGCAGTGTAACGAAGCTATAGAGATTGAATCACGAGTTCTTGCAATACACTCGACTATCTATCCGTACGGCTGCCGTCTTCTGCAGTTTCACCGAAGATACCTCATCTCGTGGAAATGAAGAACAAACACAAAGACATACGTAGCAACAGCGTGGCCAGAAGCGGGTCGGTCAGCGCGGCATTCTTTGTCACAATAGCTTATTGTTGGCGGCGGCGGCGGCGGCGCTGTAGTAAACACGCAGTTGTGGCCGTTTGTTTGTGAAACGGAAAGTGTGAGGGAAGGCGGAGGAATTGCCACTTGTCAACGAGATGGAGGCCGAGAGCTCCCCCGTCGTAAATAAAAAAAAAATAACGTACGTCATACCTAATACTGGAAATACTAAGAATTATGTTATTACTTTTTGTAGGCTTAAAAGGATTTGAGTTATCACAGTAAAGGAACGTAGAATTTATTAACTAATTAGAATTTCCCCTGTCTACCTATTTACCTTGTCAGACATTCAAAGTACTCATTATTTAATGCGTGTTACGTTTTGCAATAGTGTTTAAAATATTTGTGTATGTTTGGACTTGTGAACCTTTTTGTGTGAAAAAGTCATGGGTACCTGTATTCATTTATATGTTAAATTCCGCAACAACATAAGCGAGTGAATGTTTTTTTAGCAAAGTATTATTTTTACTAAATTTTCATTTATTTATTAATTCATTAACATCAACAAGATTAACATTAAATCATTGATGAGTAAACATTATATATATTAGTTGATCATTCCAAATGCAATCTTAATTACAGATGTTACACGAAAGCAATAAAATAATAATAATCAAAAGTAATAAAAAAATAAAAAAATATTAAATTTCTTTGTTTGACAAGAAGTATTTGGTCAAAACATAAAATTAATACAAATAAAAATATTGGATTACTAGATTTTAAAATACAATTATAAAATGTCAAGAATTCCATTAAAATTAGAATTACATTGAAAAACAAATAATAAAACAATATGGTCATGTTATATGAACTCTAATTACAATAAAAATATAAGCTTTAACAACTAGAAAAAATTACCAATTGGATAGGAAAAACGGCGTCGATGAATGGGCGCAACAGCTAGTTGCATTGTATAATTGGAAAAGTTTTAATTGAATCTGTAAATCTGCGTCCGGCGGCGCGGCCAGCAGGGGCCATTACTTGCTGCAGCGAACCTTTAGCGGCTCCAATTTGCAGGGAAACGAGCCACTGCGCTTATTTGTTAAAACTTTAATAGAACGCCGCGCCCGCCTGAAGGGCCCGTAGCAGCTACGGCGTAGCGCGCAGCCAGCCCTGCCCGGATACGAGCATAAATCATAATATTCACTCTTAGCTCATATAGTTTTTTTTATATTGAAATGAACTAAAATATTAATAATATTCCGTAAATACTGATGTTATTCTAGAAAATGCGATAACGATATGAAACAATAATAAAGCAGAAGTCTTTAGAGCGAAAATAGAAACGGAAGTTGCAGTGATAAATTTTTGTTTTATTTTAATTATAAGTAATATCTGTATCCGTATCTGTTGTTAAGGTTTGAAAGTAAAACTTACTGTATCTCTTCATGAGTGACTTCTTGTATGCCTTGCCCGTGACGGCATCGTCGCCGGGGCTGAGCCGACCGGCAGAGTCGTCCGACTCCGTGCCGGAGTCCCTGCCGGTGGCCAGGTAGTCCCGGGACTGCCGCAGCATCACTTGCGCTCGCACATAGTCCGTGGGATCCACAAACGGGTGTCGCGCGAAATCACATACAGTTATTTCTTTTCGCACAGTTAAGTCCAGAGGCGCGTCGTCTTCGGGTTTGGGGGTGTGGGCGAGCGGCGCTCAGCGCGCTCTGTGCGCTCGGTGCGCTCGTTCCGCTCGTCAGGGTACACCTTCCTGGCGGCCAGGGTCCTGGGCTCGGCGTCGGCGCTGAGCGCGCGGCGGTCCGCCGGGGGGCGGCGCGGCTCCGGGCCCCGCGCTCGCTGGTCGTGCCACAGCCATCATGTTTACTATCTACACTTGCACCATTATCACCAGTTTCAGTTATGTCATACAGCGTAACGAGTCGTGTTGTAATCGCGAGCCGCGTCCGCCGGCGTTCGCGTCGAATTGCGGACTGATGTCCCAGTTTCGGCGATGAGTTCCACTGACTCCGTGAGCTCGCCTTCGGGCGCGCTCGGCGCCGCTCGGCACTTTCGTTTTCGTACTGCGCGCGTGTGAGCGTCGCGCGCACACTCGCGCACGGCGGCGGCGTGCGTCAGTGTGCGCGGCCGTGCGTGTGTGCGCTCAGCTTTTTCCACTTTCGTCGCGGAGCTTTCCTTCATTTCCCGAGTTACCTAACACGTTCTCGCGGCCTCTACGGGCTCGATTGATTTGAATTCCTGTTTGTTACCGATAGCTTATCGCATTTTCATTTTTCTATTTCAGCTGTGACAAATCCGTATCACAAACAGTTACAGCTCTGAAGATTGAATGGGACAGTTTATTTTCAACCTGTTCTTACTTTATATTGTCATTACCTAATGATGCCTTCTAGTTTTTTGTAACTTCGCAAAACCGATAGCGATCCGAATTTGTTACAAACTGTATCGCATAATGATTGTAAAAAAACCGGAACGCAAGAAAAATCTAATCGCTTTGCGTAACGAACCACGTAAACAATTTGTATGTTTTTTTATCTAACGCTCGGGGCATTGACCGACTTTACAAATAAAGTTGCGCGCGCGCCAACCACGTGACACACTGACTCGGCCAGCGTGAGTGGAGCCGCCGCGCGCCGGGCGGGGCTCGCTGCGCGGGCGGCGGCGGGGGAGCGCCTATCGCTAGAGAGGTTCAAGGTATATCGGCGTGGTGCTAGGAACGTACTCACGAATGTAGAGCCAATGTCAGCGGGTGTTGTTTGGGCCGCGTAGATAATTCGGTGGCGTACGCGCCGCGCCGCGCGAGGCGGCCCGTTGCACCAGGCTGCCCCCGCGGGCGTCTACATTGTAAATAACGTTGACACACTTTCATCGTGTTATCAGTTGAACGAGCTTAAAGTCCCGACATGGTGTACATGGTGGTACCTAGCCAGGCGGACTTAGACCAACCGCTGGCAATAATACCTTCTGTGTCGCAGGACTGGCAGTGACGTCACTAAACCACAGTGGCGGTTGACAAAGAATGCTCTGCGTGTTTCTTAGTTGTTGCAAATCAATATTTATCCTGGCAAAGATTTATGACGCAATTATATATGTGCCCTTTATAAGTTTAGATCTAGTTCTAAAATTATTGGTTTGATTAAAACCTACCTGTATAATAATATGCGGAATAGTGTAATTGATAGTTTTGTTAGTAGAAAAACATTTTAGCACAATATTATTTAAGTCTTCATTAACCACTTTTATTAGGTTACAATAAGTCTTCGCTAGACCCCAATACAAAGAAGTTAATATTTTAAAAAGTGTTAATTAGTGTGATTGTAATAAAGATATTTGAAAGTAATAAAGCCACTCAACAATACTATTGTAAAAGTTGGTATATTCTTATCGACACAAAAAAAATCATTTCGTAGTATTTTAGTCAACTGAAAGATAATGAACCTAAACACATGACGGTTTAAAACGCAGATAACTTGACAAGCGTGTAGAGGACATGTTTATTTTATTCGTAGATTTATCATCATATTATTTACTAATAGAAACACATTCTTAAAAAATCTCTTCATTTTCAACTTTAGTTATCTTTTACGTATTTTTGACAGTAATAATGTTAATTAAAACTATCACATTAATGCAGTGAGATGTTTATAGCATTTCCTAATTATTCCTATGTATTTAGTTACAAATATAACACGAAAGAACCAATTGCATATATTTCTCAGTAAGATAACGTCATGAAACGCATCTATTTGTGTCCTATTTCCATATTATAAAGCAATTGTTGCTTTATTAGCTATACGCCGCATGTGTGGCGTGCGGTTGGCCATTCATGGAAGCGTTATTCTGCGCTGATAAGCCTCTTCCTGACCTCACACATATCTCTGACACACTCTTGACATTGTTATAAATCACAGTACAATATATTTTTCTAATTATTGTTACAAACTTATATACGCACGCACATTGAGATCACAGTATTTGTACACCAAAGCAAAAAAGTAATTAGGTTATGTAAAATAGGTCTAACAAAGGATCCCTACGCCTAATTGTAACTTTTCATTGTGTTTATTTCTTCTAACGCTCATAAATATGACGTACGTTCAGTTGTGTTTAGGTTATTTACAGTTTTCCTTCATTACGTTACTGAAACGTAGGTAAAAAATGAAATGTATCATTGCGAAAGTACGTTTTTAAAATACAACATGATACTACGCCATTTGTCATTACAACGTAAACAAACAAATCGAGTCATGGTACAAAAAACTATGTCTGACGTCAGATTACACCCTCGGCTACGTCAATTCCTATGGAGTCACCACAACACTTTTCCTATTGGCCTGGCACATATAAGCATCACAAGTGCGCTGCGCTTGAGCGAAACTCTTGTCAAGATGATGTTTTTCTCAATAATTATAGTTTGAGCATTGTCATGGTGAGAGTGAGACAGACTCGCGTGCTGCGGGCTAGCATCTAGGCTTTCCATCTCAGTGTTAGATTTCACGTTCGTATGTCATAGAAGGAAAACTCAAGGTTGCTGTGTGTGACGTGGCGGTGATATGAATTGCTAATACATTTTAAACATTTTATTAGTTTTTACGTTAGGAGGCGGGGCGTCCCCCGGCAATGTTGGTTAACACAGTGTCAGTATTTATTTGTAAGTGTTTTTTTAATCTAATGATTGGGAGAGGAGCTCAAATGTGCGAGGCTATAGCGTTGGTGTCGGGACCTTGCTTGTTACGGAACTTTCGCGACACCGGGTCACTGAATGGGTGACCAAGTTAAGATATCTTATTTCTTCCGTGCTACGGAAGACACGCTGAGATGTCGGTCTCGGTAGTTTTCATTAGATTGTAGTTAAAACCCACCAAACCATATTGGGCCAGCGGCGGGGTGGGTTAATAATATGTATGTTCCTTTAGTTATATGGAAATTCCTGAGCCCAGCCGTGAGGCGATTACCTATACGTTAACGATGATTGTGATGAGTAAAGCTTCCTCATGTGCTATGTGTCATTTAGAAAACTTTGTTAAAGTATTGTTAAACTGTCAACGTTTTTCTATATATATATATATATATATATATATATATATATATATGTAATCGATACCAAGCAGGATGTTAGTACAGATTAATTACAATCAGAATCTAAGATGTTGCGCAATGCCATACTATTCTGTGTACCAATGTAATATTTATCAGTGCTAGAGGTCACCGGGCGCTATCGCATCGCAAATCGGCGGGCATCGAACCCGCTATCCACTACCATCCGGCTTACGTTACAGCAAAAAAACACACTCAATATCACTCTATTATTAAATAATTGTGTTATCAAACTGTAGAAACGCAAATCTATAATTTATATATTCATATACCGATGCTATTGTGAATAGGCTCTTTCTAAGTAATGTTCCGGCGAAGTCCATATCTTCACTTAACTTTAGGTAACTTTGCGGTTCTAATGCTTAGCTATATGATAAAAACAAAGACGTAACCTATAAAATAGAGGCTTTTGTAACCTTTTCGTGGCAAACGTTGGGAACACTGATTAGAAATTATGTACGGCACGTCAGGCGGACGCCCTTGTCCTAACCTAACTAAAAAAGTGAGTGTGCCGATTACCAAGTATGTGTAATGGCCTAAAAAGTACAAAACTACATTGTATTAAAAAATCTATGACATAGTTGACGGTACAAATGACTTTTGAGTATTAGTGACACTTCAGCCTCCCTGTGACCACGGCCATGCAAAGGGTTCCAAACATTACGAGATAAAATAATAATTAAGTAAAATGTTATAATGAAAATTTTTATCACAATTTCACTGTTTCGATTCCTTGTTAAAAAAAAATCCATTCTTATGACGCTTTTAGAGTAAACTAACTAACTAAACACTGGAGGTAAATAATGCAAAACCTTATCCAGATGGATCCGGGGCAGTTCAAGCACTTCATCCTAACGAACGAACAGTGGCGGTAGAATTAAATGTATGGAATCGACATAAGATTGACCATGTCTATGTACCATGCTTATGTCAATTCCATACATTTTATTCTTTTCGAACTTCGCTACCGTTTTCTTAATGTTACTTTGGCCTACACAGTTCTCTAAACTAACGATAACGATAAGCGATAACACCGCCTTTGCTTACTTTTATATTTAAATTTTCTGTTATTTGTTTTCTGTGTAACAGAAATGTGTGATCAAAATTAAAAAATCTAAAATGTATCCCATCTAGATCTTGTATGCAGTTACTAAGATAATTATTAACTTTAACTTGTTATGCATTTTTTTATTAAATAAGTTATATTGTGAAGTCACATCAAAATAAACAAGCCACAGCCTTTTAGTTTAGTAACCTCTGTGTTCTTACATTTGCAATCACTGCTGCTTGCTCATGCGCTCCTGACGTGCATGACTTCACTAATATAAATATTTAATTTAAAATTGCATGACAAATTAAAGTTAATAATTTTGTCTCAGTAACAACACATACGAGATCTAGTTTGGATAGACTTTGGATCTTTTCATTTTGACCACACCTTTATGTTACACGTTGTATAGTGTAAGCAATAATAATAATAATTTATTTCAGATTAAAATCCATATGATAATACAATTACAATTAAAATATAATAAAAAAATACAATTAGTTTAAGCAATAAAGTGTTTATAAATCTATCTATCTAACATTAAAACATTAGGTTAACACTTATTGTATAGTCGAATGAAATTTGCTTTCACACCTTAGAAGTGAATTTTGTTTGCATATAATAAAACAACAAGTTCTATTTTTGTTTAAAAGACCAAGTGACAGATACGTTGTCATTATTGACAATGAGCCTTAGCGAAATTTTATTGTTAAGGAAGTTTTTGTCAAAAGTGATAAAGCAATTTTATGGTCGACTATATACATATACGTAATGGTATATTGATTTTTGTATTGTATATAGATTTTAGCAATCCCACCGATATGGGCATCAAAGTCAAAGTCAAATATTTTTTATTCAAATAAACTTTAGAAAAGTGCTTTTGAATCGTATCTAATACATACACCAATAACATTCTAGAATTTTGTTTTTAATATAAGGTTTTATTAGTTCTCGCTCTTTTTAAATATGTATGACTTGAAAACAACCTAAAATCGGAAAGCGACGACATCGTGCAATGCGTGTTCCCCGTTGGGGCTCGGTCAAGGGCAGACCCGGGGAAGATTAATAAAGCCTTCTTTGAACTCGACAGGGATGAATGGAAGGGGAATAGAAGGCTTCTGTGGAGATGTGTAATAGAAAATTCTGTCTTAGATGTATAGAATAAGTAGTTCCTTTACTTTAATAGAAAATGAAAAATGTTTTTAACAGAACAGAAGTTGCTTCCTCCGGCGGCTTCACCTGCGTTAATCTGTCGCAAAGTGAAAACTACTGAGGAAATAAGACGTCTTCCTGGTCTAAAATGTATGTTATGCTTGCGTATTAAAATATATAATTAATTTATAGTTTTCAAAAATCCAAAAAAAAATTTTTTTTAATACAACATTAGTGAACTCATTGAAACATTTTTTTGAACTTGTTCAATGGTTACGAACTCGATTGATCTATATTTTACTTTGTTTATTCTAATAACTTATTTTAATACTATTATAGAACAGTAGATAACTATTACTAGGTAACTTATGAATAAGAAATTTTATTGAGTATTTAAAACGTTGACTGCTCTAAAACCAGATACAATATTCTTTGTCAGTTACCAGCTTCCGCCAAGGGGTTAAAACACCTAATATAGCTATTCATTTGGAATGTATAGAGTCATAATATTCGTACAACTCGCATGAGGAAAGGTTTGTGAAAACGCAAAACCAGCTTCAGACGCAACGGAACCCGCTATAGGGGAAAATAAAATAAAAAATCCAACTATCGATCCGGAGCTTAGATCATCAATCTCCCCGCGTTTCCTGCGGCGCCAATTATCTGTGGGTGTGAGCGGGACGGGTGTATATGCACATCGCAATTGTTAGAGCGAGACGACGTCATTGCGAGAAACGAGATGCGCGGCCAAAGGACCGCACCGAGGTGTTGCAAATTGTGCGCGTTCGGAAACATCATACGAACTAACAAAGGTGAAGAAATAATGTTTAAGACATCGTCTTATAACGATGAAGCTAATGCCGACAAAGCAGATTTTATAGTGTACCTACGTATTACACTTTAAAATTAGAGATTACTTATTGCTGATTGTTACTTTTACAAAAAGTATGTTCTCTTTTAGGAGTTCATTGGCTCATTTCTATTACCTGGAAGATGATTACTTCAAAGATCCTAAGTTAAATATGAAACATATTTGCTGTCTGCAGACTTTTTGTGTGTTGATAGTATAAGACATATGAATTATTAATTTAAAAAAGCTGAGACTATTACTAAATAATCATCTCTTTTCAGCACTGGAATTAACAATAATAATAATTAATTATACAATCTACATAATTGGAAATGACAAAGAGTTAATTAAAGTAATGTAACAAGATAATCTCCCAAAGTGCGGTTATTCATATGGAAAGAACAAAGCCCAGCAGTGGTATGCATGCTGCTGATGACGAAACAATATATTACATGAAAAACTTCTATTGGGAAAACGTGTTATAATATACATATTTTCAACATTAAATTATTATAGCAGTGCATATCCGATCGCGGCGCGGCGCAAGTGCAGTCGACGTACGGATTCAAGGCTACGCTCGTTGCGCCCGCGCACACACACACGCGCGCCGTGCACGCACGCGCGCACACGCACGCACATTAGTTGTAATTGGCATCGATTAGCACAGGAAGACTGGTCTATGGCTGTCTTTTTTTAATGTCAGCTTTTATATATTTTTAGACGCGGCTAGTCCACTGTGTTGGGGAAGGTCGTGTCGTAAAACTATCGTTTGCAAAAAAACAGCGTTTGCGATGAAACTAAATTCTAATCTATTTCCGTTTCCTGTAAGTTGATATTGGAAAATTATCAAAGTTAATCTGCGAAAAGTGATTAATAACGGTTATGAATCAAAAAATTATTTATTATTACTTAATCATCTGTAATCAGTTGTCCGTTGTTGAAACAACTAATGGCTGCCTGTGTCGTGCAAATAATAGCATTTGCTTCAACAAGGTAGCATTTATAGGTCCAGTATGTTCCTAAATAATTAACATTGAGCGCTGAAGCTGTTTCTGCCGATAATTTGTGCCTTGCTTGCACTCTGCTACTTGGGGATTGTATGGGTAAAGTGTGCGTAAGTTCTAGGCAGATGGATGTCTTTTAAACGGGAATTATTTTTACCTTAAAATAGTTCTTACATTTTTAGCAATCTATAGTGCTTATTCAAAATCGCTCACTGCGATCCTTTAAGATTCAGCGAGAAGTACTTCGTCTTTAACATAGTAGGCCCGGCCCACCTTATTTAGAACGAACGAACGAACGAAATAAAAAAACATTTTAACTTTATATCCTAATACGCATGTTCAAAAGTTTCTTAAATATTTAAAATAACTATTGGTAGATTTAGATACTATTAAATACGAATAAAATAAAAGCATCTTTCGATTAAACAGAGCTGACAAAATTTCAGAGAGACGGAATTATAAAATCTTTTTCCTGTTAACTTCGAGAAATTTATTTCCCACATGGTATAACACATTCTCGAGCGACTTCATTACATTTTTAACCGACTTCAAAAAAAGGAGGAGGTTATCAATTCGACTGTATTTTTTTTTTTTTTTTTTTGTTTGTTACCTCAGAACTTTCGACTGAGTAAACCGATTTTGATGATTCTTTCTTTATTTGAAAGCTGGTGCTTCCCGTGTGGTCCCATTTTAATTTGGTCCAGTTCTGATGATGGGATCCTTGAGGAATTGAGGGAACTCCTCGAATATTGTAGGCATACCTATCGCGATTTTGGTATTTTCAGAAGTAAATCAAGCATTTGCATTCAGAAAGTATCATTTGATGAAGTGTAACTGATGATAAAGACCACAGATTGCCATCGGAACTCCTCAATGATAAGTATTTCACGGGTGGCGATAAAATATCTCGATTAAGATAGTTAAGCGACTATGACGAAGCAAAAGAAGACAGGCACCGGAACTCAGTTTTTGATTTCCTACTTTGAGATAGGCGTTTCTCGTTTTCTTCGCTTGTCTCATTTAAACGGCGTTGTCTCATACGAGCAGCGTGTTTAGTAGGTCTACCCATATTCGCTTTTGATAAATAGATCGAAACGAATCACTAAAAAGCGAAAAATAAACAAAAATTTTAACAAAAAAAGAAACCGACTCCAAAAAATTTTACTGATAAAATTGCACTAAAAAGTAAAAAATAAGCGTTAGACTTATACAGACAATAACTTTATTAAGAAAAAAATATAGGTACAATTACTGTTACTTTTGGAGTCGGTGCCAGCCAAGGTAACTTTAACATAAACATTTAACGACATACTATATTATAATCATAATAGTACATTCAATCTTATGCATGAAATTTTAACTACAAACGCGGACTGGCACCGGCTTCAAAAACTTCGTTGGCTGGCACCGGCCCCAAAAATAACAATAATTGTACCTATATTTTTTCTTAATAAAGTTATTGTCTGTATAAGTCTAACGCTTATTTTTTACTTTTTAGTGCAATTTTATCAGTGAAATTTTTATCTAATCAAAATAAAACGTGAATGTTTCCTTTAAAGTTATAAAAAGTAAAGCAAATCCTTAGTGCACGGATGATGTATGGCCCCGCGGGCGGCGAGTCTTTGACATTAGTATAGTGGTCAGTATTTAACTACAAAGACCTACAGATCAGTACAATAAAAATTTGGCTACTTAATTAATTAAAAATATATTACAATTTGTATAAAGACAAGGTGTTGAAAAAATTCCACGAGCGGGATTCGAACCCGCACCCCATGACATGCACTGCCAACTATGGCACTTGAACCGGCAACAACATTTTGTCTTTTTTCAAATTTGGAATTGGTTCGCAACAATATTTGCGTAAAATTATATGTGAATAATCATAAAAATATATATATAATATAATGCGCTTGGAAAGTCTCATTCTATTTGCCAATGTACATTGACATAAAGGATGATAAGAAAAGTTTCTAGTACTCGTCCGGTTTCATTTCGAAGTGCGACTGTGGACTGTGGAACACAAAATGTGAAGTGTTTTGTTTATACACACTTTCTGTTTCTATGTTTTGCAACCCGCTCCGTGGTTGCAATATCGAATCAAGTTTGAGAAACGTGCGTTTAATGAATTGTAGCGTATAATTATTTGATCTTTGTTGACACAGGAAAAATACTAAAGTTATTATAGCTATTCCTGCCTGGAACTTGAGTGGTTATTGTAGATTAGATAGGCTTTATCGGCTACCGGTGGTTGGGATGCGTAGTCATGGGCACCGCTGACGAAGATGTTGACAGCTCATCGTCGTGGAGTGTTTGGGCCTTCGCAGGCTGTTTGTTCGGGGCTCCGGCCACTTCTTTGTCCATCGCTATCGGTCTGTAATCTGCCCGAGTGTTTGTTCGTCGTGCGTTTTCGAGCGAAGGTGAGGTCTTTGTGCAAGAATCCGTTTAAGGATGTTAATTACGTTTATTGTTGTCTTTAATTATGTCAATGAAGAAAGATAAGGTTGATTGAAGTTGGTGCCTTTTTTGAGTCGACACTCTTTGCTAACAACACTACTCAACACACGTTCGAATCTCTTTACGTTGTCAAATCAGCAAGAGCTTACCCATTGTTGCTGTTTTAACAATATCTAGACGCTCTGTATAAACAGAAGCAGTCTGTTTAAACAGAAGCAGTAATATAACTTTCTATGGTTTGTTACTGACTCGTTCATCTGTTTTTGCTTAGGTCAAACCTAACCGTCTTACTCGAAAATGGACACAAAAGCTGTAGCTGCTCTTAAACAGAGGCATACGAATTACGGCTTGAGCATTAGGAATTATTAACAAAGTCAGCATCTCCTGCGCCGCAGTTTTTACATAACAACGGAAAAAGCGTTGCCTTCATCTCACACGCTGATAAATGACGATAAGGCCGAAGGAAGATAGAATAGATAGATAGATAGGTAGCGCACTTCGGCAATTACAACCACTGAAGAATAATATAAGCAGCAAGACATAGCATAACTTCAAAACTGGGTTTAACTATAGTTCACTTTTTGGAATCACATATAATGGGCCAGTTTGTCTTTACAATTGATGGATTGAAATAAGCCTCCTGAGTTTCTTGCCAGCTCTTCTCGGTCGAAGGCTTTCCCAAAGTCCGAGCTGGTTGTAGATTTAGTAGCTTAGTCTAAACTAAAATATTAGTAATGAAACAACTTTTACGGACCTACTCGCGTTTTTTTTACACATTACTTATTTAATATTTATCCTGACGTTTCGAACCCTTTGCAGGGTCCGTGGTCACAGTTAAGTTGTTTTATTTCAATGTGTAGTGTTCGCGTAAACTTTAGAAAACAATATAAAATATTAGTTTTTTTATTATTTGGTTTTTATAGTTTAGACGTCAATAAATGCCTGTGAAGTCTTTTGTTAAATAAATGATTTGACTTTGACTTTGATGGGTAGTGATGACTTGATTGATTTTAATGATGGAGGCCTTTGCCCAGCAGCGGGACAGTTATGGGCTATTTACATTGTCTTTATGTACAGCAATTTTTTAACATTTCGCAGCTAGCAACGGATGCAGCGCGCCGCGTGGCGTGCCGCGGTAGGCCACGGCAAGATGGCGGCACACGCCTGACGCGGAATTTTCACTAGCTAGAAAAATACTGAGAGTGAAAACTGTAAACAAACGAGTTGCAATACTGTACCGTGCGCAGATTCAACTGGTGTCACTGATTTAAAAAGAGAGTTACTGTTTTTTTTTGTTGATTTTCTAGTATACGCTAACGATTCGTCTGAAAGTTTCTATACGAGGCGAGTAATCTTAATAGGTCAGTATGAGAAAATTCAAAACTATAAGAGGTAGTAAAGTTTATCTAAAGATTTTATTTGACTGATTATAAAGGTAAGTAAACGGCATTCAACAATTTACAATATGTCTCATACATAGCCGGAAATCGAAGCCGGTCAACATTTATTTACAAGGAAAAACTGGTGAGTTTGACTCGCTTAGTAAAAATGCTGTGTAATATTTATAAAATACATTGAAAAAATTAAACGCCCAGCCGACCCAGCCAGGAATCGAACCTGAGTCTTTAAATTTAGCTTCAGTGCAGCAATTAGCACTTGAAAATAAAAAGTAAACATTTAAAATGCTGTGTAGATACGTACTCTAAATTAATACTTAATTTTTACTCTTTTTACTTCAGATTATAGATAGTATTTAACAATTTTAAGCTACTTAGTTGATATCTAAATATATTTAAAGGAAAACTGACTTACTGACTGACTGACTGATTGACATATTAACGCACAGTCAAACTACTAGGATTAGAAATTTGAAATTTTGCACCATGCTTCCTTTTATAGTGTGGGTTAGCACTAAGAAAAGATTTTCGAAAATTCACTCTTTGAGGATAAAAAGGGGGGGTAAGTTTGTATAAAATCCGTTAGTTTTAAAGCTAAATGGATAATTATTGGTATTTTGCTAAATTGGTTAGAAATTAAGAATGACGTATTTCAGGATTTTTTAAAATTCTACCTCTTAAAAGGGTGACAAAGTAAATGAACATGGACGAAGTCGCGGGGAAATAATTTCAGAGTCCGTTATTAGGTATTATTTTTTCGAGGTAGTCAGTAAGCAAACGTTGGTATCAAGGTATACCTCATTAGCCAACTCTGCATTATATAAAAGCATTGTAGCGGCATTATTAAAAGTGCAGCCGTTGGAATTAAAAATAGACGGAACATCGCCGCCAATTATAACTGTACGCCTCCCCCACTCGACCTATATTGTTGCAAAAAGTGGCTCCACCTGATAACGATCATTGAAGATTCCTGCTTTTATATTACTCGTATGTTTGCAGTTTCACGTACTTTTTTAAATCTGTATCTGTTTAAAGGCTTTTGTTTCTCTAGTGGAGAGATGCCCGTTTCCTAAAATTGATTAGAAAATCTAATAATTTGCTATTGTAACACTACGGAACGAAATGTATTAGTGTTGTAAAATGTATCTATCTGACATTCGTGTGCTTTGAAGAGTTTAGGTATATTAAGATCTTCGTATGGTGTAATCGAATGCATAGAACTTAGCTTAAGTTTACGTGAAGGTATACGTTTTAAAGCTGGACTGGTATCGTTTACATTATTTCAGTGTTTAATAAACAATGATGTTAGGAAGCTGTGCTACTAACGTGCAGACTGTACCGCCGATTTTTTTGCGCGGATCACAGTCCATCAGCGAAACTGAAAGTGGAAACTGGCTCAATTATGACATTGTTCAGCGAGAAAAACGCGAGCGTGCGAACCAAGGGAAAACGTGCGCGCGCGCTGCGGGGAGTGCGCTATAACGCTAATGGGGAATCTACTTATTCCGTCAACCGTGTTGTGTTAATTTATTACATCATTTTTCAGGGGTTAATCATGCCCGTGATTTATCGATGATAGATGACCGTTTGACGATCACAGGTGGGCCTCGAGTGACGTTAAACGAAACATTCACCGCAGTATGTGTGGTGGGTCAAACCGTGCTCCAGTCATAGTATTGAGTAATGGTAGTAAAGCCTAATCAAATACCTATGCGACTGTTCACGACTAATGCTAGCTAGCACAGTCAGAATCGATAAGTGGCTTCTGATAAGTGTTCTTCTTCTCTCTAACATCATCTTTATCAAAGATTTATTATTACCCGGATTCGTATGCTGAATTGCAATACGCAGATTTCAACACTGCTACTTGGCAACAGAAATAGGTATAAGGGTGTGCTGTTTTGTGCGAAGACCTAAACGACTAAGTTTACAAAATAGTTCTCAAATTTATTGCTCAAGCTTATTTTATATAGAACATAGATTGATTGTACGTCATGTGTTTGTTTGGAATCGTACGCTGGTAGTGTAATTTGTATAATGGGCGGCTGGCGACGCCGCTCGCTACACTCATTGGCGGATCGGCGTTGGACATTCGAGTTTCTAGGTTACCACAATACCTATATAACTTATGTTTTGTACGATGTGGAATATATTAATTACTTTGTTTTCTAAAGCTCACGCGATCACTACAGACGGATTTCCTCGCGTTTATCTAATAACAAACGCGACATGATCCGTTTAAAGTGTTTCATTTCTTATTTGAAAATAAAAGATAATTTTGGTCGTAATGTATATGGGATTTATTTATTTATTAATTAAAGGCACATCAACATCACAAACACCAAGAGCATGGCTAGTTCTTATGATAATTACAAATGAGATTAGAGTATTTGCAAGTTATCTATGCATTTATACACAATATATTTTTATACTTTATAATAAGAAAATTTTACTAAGTCTTATACATGGAACCTAATAATTTATGAAAAATTTGTAGAAAAAAGACAAAAATAAATCTGCTATTACAATAGAATAGAATAGAAATATTTTTATTGACATTAATATTTTGATAGTATGAGAATTAGAAAAAATGATGAAATGGATTATACAAAAGAAAAATTTTATTCAAAACAAAGCAAGAAATTCTACTAAATAAAACTTTAATTTTCGAAATTTTAACTATAAACGTGTTTCTTTAAAATTAAACGGTCTAGTCTGCCGTCGTCGGTCAGCATCAAGGACGGAATGTATCTAGGCCATTTAAGCTCCTCCCAATCAGACAGAAAATAGAAATAAAAATACCAAGGTAATATTTTCTTACGAACTTAACGAAATCGAAAAATGGTAATGTGTTATCCTAACTTGAACAGCGGGTTTGTCTATTGCCATAGCTTTGTAAGCAATTAACGAATATTAGCTAAAAATACCATTTTATACAGAGATAAGATTGTTTACAGACGCAAATGGTTTACACTATTTACGTCAAAGATAACTTTCGTTTATTTTTATTTAAAAATTCCGCTTGTATTTGTATTTGTTTGGAACAACGCTATTGCGTAAATTATTATGTAAATGAACTAAATGTAAAACATTGGAGCGTCCATTATAACCGATTGTAGATATACAAATGGTGGAAGGCCGGCTCTTTGCGGCTGACAAGGCTACAGATGCTGCCCAAGGCTGTTGTCAAACTCGTCTAGCCTATCCAATTACGTCTAGGTCCCAGGCACCCGGCGATAAGACTTGTACAAAGCCTATTCCAAGGACCCAGCCTTTGCTCTGATGTCTGAGTTCTGTTAATACCATCATTATTAATCCACCCACGTGTTCTATTTTCTTGTTGAATATCGAACGGTAACTTCACACAGTCCACGCGTAAACATTCAAATTGTGTTATTAGACATAGACAGAGAAGAAAGACGAAGTATTTGGATTTGTTTTTACTTGTTTGCTACTTTAATCACCGCTGAACACACAGATAAGACGTAAAATCTTCTTGCAAAGCTTCAGAGTAATTATGAACGGTATTATTACAATTTTTTTTGTCTGTCTTTGGATATATGATGATATTAATTACTCTAATAAGAGTGTACTATGAAAGTTAAAAAAACAACGCTGTCGGTGATTTCCAAAACCCCTAAAGACTGAGAGTGTATACTCGTAATATAATGTGGTGGGACGTTTTGATTTCCACAAAGCTAAGCTAAGAATAGTTACTAAACGGAGTTAGAGCAAGGATTTAGTAGTTTACAATTTATTTTTCGAGATTCCGTCAAAACGGAGAAACGCATCGACGTGAATTTTTGTACAGTCAAAGTTAAAGATCCTGAAAGTGCCACTGGCTACTTTTTATTCGGGGAAAAGTTCAGATTAAACTTGACGCGGGTGAAGCCGCGGGCAAAAGCTAGTAGCTTTCATAAAGCGCTCAAGAGCGGAATGTAGACATACTATATATTTTATTATTAAACGGCTTTCGCGTGAGAGAGGTCTCGACACTTCTTCTTCGAATTTAAGACTGCTTTGAACTAAGGTAACAAATATACTAAATATCTTTTAGCAAAAATACCCTTCAAGGTTTCGGTTGTATCATAAATGGAAAGGTTTGCCTAAACTCATAATTGGCTAGTATTACAATATCTTAGGTAGTAGGAAGCAAGTTAGGAGTATCTGAGTTTTCTTCTGATTTCTCGTCGGCATCCAATCGGATAATTGTCGCCGTTTTCCCTGTTCGGTGCGAAAGGGAAACGCCGCCGTCGCCGCCGCCGTGCGCCGCTATGATATTGTGCAGCGAACGGTTTCAAGTTTACTAGTGCAAGTGCAGCTAGCTGCGCCCACGCACACGAGGTGCGACGTCGGGATCAGTGCGGAGATTAGCTATTATAGTATCTATAAACTGACTTGACAAACATCAGTTTATTGATACTGTAGTTTGACAAAAATGTAAGACTTTTTGTAATATGGTTGATTTAAAATTTATGAGGAAACTTGATGTCATATTACGTGAAAGTAATATTGTACTTAAATTTCTGATCGTTTATTTCTACATTTCATTGCTTTAAGGATAAAGCATTGATAATCAGCCATATTATTCTTTTAATCTTATACTTATATTGTTATTTTATTAAATATTTATAAAATTTACAAAATACAGTGAAAAAATTAAACGCCTACCCGACCCAGCCAGGAATCGAACCTGGGTTTTCCGCAATCCGGGCGGCTGCACTGACCGCTATGCTACCGGGAAGGCTGACGTAGACGCTGAATTTTGTCACTGCTTTTTGTAATTTTTAGAGTGTTAATAGCGACACAGCGCGCCGTCTATCCAACGGTCATTGCAACCGTTTCAAATTTTTTTACTGTATTTTGTAAATTTTATAAATATTTAATTTAGCTTCATTGCAGCAATTAGCACTTGAAAATAAAAAGTAAAAATTTGTTATTCTATTGTCACCCCACTATTTTCTTCTCGTCTTAACATTACAGACCCCCTATATATTGTTTTCTTTATGTGCTTCCAACTTCTATTGTTGCTGTGTGCGCCAACAAATATCTCGAGACGCATCCTCACGACGCAACACCGCTTACCGCGTACGATATAATGTCAAGTTTCCATCGCCTAGTCAGAATGCACTTTCTTCCTACCGGCCGCACACTAGCGTGCGCTGCAACTTCTGTGTGCGTTCCGCAGACACAGTTTCGCGCTGGTGTGCCCTGTGCGCGCGTGCTGTGCACCTGTGCGCCGCTGCACTTGCACACAGTTAGGCAAGTAAACGAAAGTTTGTGAATGGACCCAATCTTCTATCGTATTTATCACGCGGTTGTAAAATTCTACTCTTGAAAGTTAAGACGAGCTGCGTGCGACAACGGCGCGGCGGGTGGGTGGTAGAAAATATATTCTGTTGTCCATGCTGTAGGTACATATTATTATATGTAGTTGGTGTAATCCAATGTTCTTTGTAATAATTTCCAGTTATGGATTCTGTTGTTTTACGACATATTCTACGAAGATTACTAATATATCTTTCTAAGTTTTAATATGATTAAGAAGGTAAATTTGAGAAACCGGACTTTTGATGTATTTTGGAAAAAGTATGTTTATATTAAAGACTTTGCCATAGAGCTACACTTCCTACTTAGTTATTTATAAGTTAAAATGCTTAATACATCTAAAAAATATTTGTTAAAAACACTACACTTACTAGCAACATCGATTAAATGAATATTTTCTTTTTTTTTTGCTAGAATTTAGACTGTTAGTTTTCAATAGCATCAAAAAGTGAATTTATGCTAGCTGGTTCTCCTTTGCATGTTGCAAAGTAAGTCGTTTATATCCCAAAGTAAAAAAAAATGAAGAGCACTATATCTCGACTCTAGGCGGATGGAGTCGTGGCCAACTAGTCACTAGTTTACTACTAGTTCTAATAAATAGGGACTGGTGGCGGCATTTGAAAGCGGCGCCTCGTCCTTGCAGCCGGTTCCCACGGTCCGCTCTCCCGACTTCACATCTGATACCGAGACCCGTTTGCTAGTCCTGCTTAAGGCTTTAATTGTAACAATTGACATTGAAATTGTAAGAAAATAAGAAAGAATGTTTAAGCCTATACTGTACGTAGCATGGATATGTAAAAGTAGTACGTAGATATAATAATTTTACTTTGCTAGTGCGATAGATAACGTGTAATGAAACTTCCTTTGTAGGGAAAATATTCATTATTATACTTTAAACGTCTTTTACAGCCACAGTCTTGTTTTTTCGTCCGGAGTTCTCCACGATCAACTCACCATATTAATACGCATGCTAATACTGGAACTTACCTGAAAGAGAAAAAAGAAAAAATTAACAAAGGCACTAAAACAAGCATCATTATTATAGTTATAAGCACTTTATACTTTGTTCAAAACATAATGGATAATTGAGTGGAACGCTACTACAGCTTCAGAAGTCGGTGAACAATACCGAGTTACATATTATAAAAACGGATCTATTGTCACATAAATCTTGGGCAGGTGTGTTCGACAATTGCGGGGCGGCGTCGCGTGACCGACAGTGAAAACTGCATTTCTTCAGCGACAAGGACGCACACGCTGTTTGCCAGGCGGAGTGAAAGAGATAGATTAGCGTGCATCTATTGTCCGTGTTTTTCTCGTAAACGAGCGATATGCAGTTGACATAATCTAGTTAGTGCGAGTCAGTATGTGTGTGAAAGTAGATTGTTTTTATGATTCACGGTGGTAGGTAATTGCGTATGTAATGATACATCGTAACATACATTGTATTGATTTGAAATAAAGTAATAAGCTTTGCATACTGCATTGTAGTAGAAAATCACCTAGCTTCCTTATAATTATCTATTTATCTGATCTCTATACCTAAACAATTGTTAATGACGTACTAAATGCTTTGAGACATTCGCTGATCTTGTCAACAAGGACGTCAGACATTCAAGAAAATTTTATATTTTTAAGATCGTAGCAACGCTAAATGTTAATCGCTTTGTAAAAGAGTCAGTATCTGTTTGTGGGTTAGTGCTAAATGTATTGAAAAGTGTTTACAATCGATCCTGCAGTGATAGATATGGTAATTTCCTAATGTTATTAGGTTATCCGTAGTAGAAAGGAATGTGCTGCCTAGGTCATATACAATTTGGTAAGTAGGGTAGTGTTCGTCAGGAACTAGTAATCGTAATTTGGTTGTCCTTTGATCTGACGACCTCCGTAGCCGAGTGGCTTGCACGCCGGACTTTGGGCGGCCCTAACTCTTAGGTCCCAGGTTCGATTCCCGGTCGGGTCAATGTCGATAACGAACTTTTCGATATTGTGTCGGGTCTGGGTGGTTGTGGTACCGTCGTTGTTTCTGATTTCCATGAAACGAGTGCTTTAACTACTTACCTTGGGATTGGAACAATGTATGTGATGATGGCAAAATTTTTTTTTGATCATTAAAAATAAGGGTCAGCAACATATTGTTGACTTTAGCAACGAATGAGTACAGGCCACCTGCTGCTAGCTGTAATCCCGTAACTTCAATGAAAATCTATGTTATTCTTTCTCGACGAAAACAGTTTTTAATATATTTTGAAAGTTTAAAAAAAAAAATCTTTTACATTTTATAATATTGATAGTAATTGTTTTTA
This sequence comes from Eudonia lacustrata, assembly GCA_947562085.1. Taxonomy (NCBI): domain Eukaryota; kingdom Metazoa; phylum Arthropoda; class Insecta; order Lepidoptera; family Crambidae; genus Eudonia; species Eudonia lacustrata. The sequence goes on from OX387341.1 coordinate 974,231, forward strand.
GTGTTTAGTTTTTAGTTTAATGTTTTTTATTTTTCCTTTATTTATATTTTCTTTAATTTTAATTTTGTATTAATCTCAATTTTTTATTCATAGTTAAATTGGTAATCAATTGATGGTTTTTTTATGTTTGTAATTTATATTAATCTAATGAATTGAATCCTTGTGCATGTTATTGATACGTTTGTAATTGTTTCTTTTTTGTGGAAACTTTGCTGATTTGTGTTCTTTGTATATTTTAAATATTGTATGTGCTATGTAATTGTTTGTTTCCCAAATAATAAATAAATTTAAAAAAAACAGTGTCGAAAACTGAGCTTAAAGTGTCGAACAATGGCGCCTCTACGATTACAGTGAGATAATGTAATTGATATTTATATTTATATTACAGTGAGATAATGTAACTGATATTTATATTTGTTTATATTTTTATTATTTTTTAGTTTTACATTTAATTAATTTTTGTTGTTCTTAGTGTGTGCCATATTTTACGTGTGTTCTTTCTTTCTTGATATATGCTTTTTTAGATGTTTATAAGAAACTCCATCGAGGGATGTCTTATAATCATCCTATTACGACTATTATATACAACATACCATATTAAGAAAACATTACATCGGATCTGTATATATTTGTCTTCTCAGAATAATAAGTGGCCTACGGCAAGATGTTGAAGAAGAAAAGATTTGTGTTCGCAGAATAGATAAGAAAAAAATTCCTATATTGATTTCAAGTAATTTTTCGTCGTCTCTACCTTGCTCATATTTTTATTATATTCAACATAAGATAATATAAATGTCTATTGTCTCAAAATTGTGTAAATACATAGCAGGTGTTAAGCATATAATAATGGGAACAAACAATTTACCCTAGTCGGGCCTAAGAGTCGGGCATGCAATTTTTATTAAGTAGGTACATGTTACATAGAAACAGCCACTTTGCTGTTTTTGTACCGAAATATTCAGTCAAACTGTAGAACGCCTTAATTATCTACAAGCCATCTTTTTCATTTAATTTTAAAACAGCTTAAATTTACTGAGGCTTTTTGATCTGTGGGAAGATGATTGAATATTTGGATACCAGTAACATAAGCACTCTTGTGATACAGGGCATAATTATAACAACATAATTATTTGTCGTAAAATATTACTGTGGAATACTGAAAAAAAAAACCGATTTAAAAGTAACGGATGAAAAAGTTGTAAAGTAAGTGACATATTTTGCCAGACACTTATATTATAATATAATAAAATCCGGAATGATGTTTTAATTTTGCCCTTTGAGAAATGTAAGACACATGTTAAGGAAACACTTTTAAAAAAGGGCTATTACAATGACAATGAATGTTCATGATAAGAATGCATGGAACTGACATTCCTCCAATGTAAAATCTACAAAAAAAAAGTTTGTCGTTACCAAATCATACAATATAAATTTATAATAAAAAAATTTAAGAGAGAGAAATTTATACAAATATTGCTTACCTCTATACATTTACTTAACATTACTCTTTATTCTAAAAAAACGTGCTTGGGCACTATGTATGTACTAATAAACTTAGTAATAAACTATAGAATGACGCTTTATACCTAAAGGAGCTTAATAATAAACAAAGTGTAAGCTTGGAGTAGTTACTCCGTGTTTTGTCTCTCTTACTCTAATATGAAATGAAGTTTACATGACGGGAACAAAATACGGACTACTCCAAGCTTACACTTTGTTACCTCTCAACGCCCAACCGATCATATATGATCAATGAACAACATTCCGTCAACGCCCCAGCGATCATATATGATATATATATATATATATATATATATATATATATATAGTATATATAGTGCGGGGGCCATCTGAGGCTGAGGGGCCCTCAGACCCCCTTATCGCTCGGGCGTTGACGGAATGTTTTTCACTGATCATATATGATCGGTTGGGCGTTGAGAGGTAACAAAGTGTAAGCTTGGAGTAGTCCGTATTTTGTTCCCGTCATGTAAACTTCATTTCATATTAGAGTAAGAGAGACAAAACACGGAGTAACTACTCCAAGCTTACACTTTGTTTATTATTAAGCTCCTTTAGGTATAAAGCGTCATTCTATAGTTTATTACTAAGTTTATTAGTACATACATAGTGCCCAAGCACGTTTTTTTAGAATAAAGAGTAATGTTAAGTAAATGTATAGAGGTAAGCAATATTTGTATAAATTTCTCTCTCTTAAATTTTTTTATTATAAATTTATATTGTATGATTTGGTAACGACAAACTTTTTTTTTGTAAATTTGTTACTTCTATTAGGTAAAAAGGTTAAAAGGTAAAAGGTTTCTATTAGGTTAAAAGGACTTTTCGTAAGTTTATTTGAATAAAAATTTTGACTTTGACTTTGTATTAGACAGCTGTCAAGTATCAACTATCGACTGTCAGGAGCGGCTGACATGACAAGCAAAGAACTGTCAGTTGTCGGGAACCCAGATCCCTAGACACTGGCTAAATCGTAGCAAGAGCCATCTTTCAAGAAATTGAAGTGAATCAGAACCCACGGGACAACCTGTCGCAACCTGTCGATCACAAGCGGTGACATTACCGACAGAATTTTAGTTTTTATAGAGACAACATAAACACGAATGGCTCTGAATTTTTTTCATTACGGTATAGACCTCAAAGTAGGGAAACATTTGAACGACTTCGAGTACACTTGAATGTTTGTCCATTTCTGTTCTTCTCCGATCATTAAAGACTGTGCATTCAATCATAGAGAAACTATTAAATTTTCTCTATCATTCGAGAATTTTCTAAGACCCAGAACATTGAATCAGTTCGTTTTGTTAAAAGTAAAGTTATCAACGCTCCGAAAGTAATCAACGAAACTCTTTTGTTTTATTTTAATTACTTACTGAAAAACAAATTACATATAAAATTGAACTTCAAAAACCCAATATATGAATGAGTATTCCTGTATTTGCGAAGGCTTATTTTCGGCGCACGTGACTTACATTGGCACAAATTTGAACAATAAAGAACACTAATTGGACAAGTTGAACAGCAGGGCGGAGGCTTCGCGGGATCGGTGTTAATTAAAGCCTCCTGTCGTTATGTAGACGCAAACTTTCGTCAGTACCCGAGCTCCCAAGCCTCCGTTGTTTCAGCATTATTAGCTAACTCTTGACAAATCTGGGCTGTGCGCTTAATCTGTCTTATTAGAATGGTTAGTGTGTCAACATATCATTACAACGATAATTTTGCAGATAATTACTATACCGGTATTCTTGTAGTTATTGATTTTGTTAAAAAGAGTTTAATAATAATAATTATTCTTGAAGCAGTGATAGCTAATTTAAGCATTACTTTTTCATTGGAAATCTGCTCTTAATTTCGAACCCGCAAACAAAATCATTTCTAGGCTTCATCAGAAATTTGTATCACTTGTCGTAGGGGCAGCCTAAAAATAAGTAAGCGCGATTCCGAAAATTTGTCGACGGCGTTATAAAAACACCAAAAGCCTTAATCACCCCAACTTTTGACCACACGCTCAGTTAAGCAACAAAGCACATTACACCATCGACTATTTTTATCTAAAAAATATATCTCACACCCACATAAAAGGACCAGCGTCGGTGTCTGATAAAGTGTGTTTATGTTGTATCATAATGACAAGAGAATATATTGTGTTAGTGTGAGTAAAAGTTGGGCGGTGTGCGGCCATGTTGGGCGGTGCTGCGCGCGTGTGCCGTCCTTGTTGGGCGGCACTGCGCCCGTGTGCGGTCCTTGTTGGGCGGCGTTGCGCGGGTGTGTTGGTGTGCTGGCTGCGGGTGTGTGCCCGTAGACGAGGTTGAACGCCCTACCCCGCACGACCTTCAGACATTGGGCGGGCGGCGGGAGCTCGTCTAGGAAGCTCCTCGCGACCAATTAATTCTGTTTGCCTTCGAACTGCTACCAAGGGTACACCTTGTCAAAGCAACTAAGTAGAATATTCATCGCTGTTAAAATCTATGTCTTACATTAATTAAAAGATCCAATTTGACAGGAAAGATTATTGTATATGCACGAATAGTTTACATTTCAGATATAGTCATGTTTGTCGTGTCATAAAGCATATAATGTACTTAAAAATGTAATTAATGATTTCTTTCTAGGGAATATTTTTTCTTGTATCTATACTTATATATAAATCAATTGCTGTTCGTTTGTCAATTTAGGTGATACGAAGTTCACCGGGTCATCTAGTAATATATTAAAAATTGCACTCGCAACAAAATATTATTTATCCAATATTCATATTGAATAAATTGAACGGACTAAATCGTATTTTTATTTTGCCTGCCTGTCCTCTTTATTTTTGTAGAATAGTTCATATTCCTAAGAAATTGAGGATCCCATGGGAAGATGAAAAAGTATTGTTTAGAAGTTTTGGTTATTGGCACGATATTTTTGCTAGATTACTGAGTCTTAGGAGACAAGGCTACTTGAACACTTGTATTAAACAAAGGTACTTATCTTTGTGCATAGAACTATTTATTTATTTAATTATATAATAGTCTTACATATATTTTATTTTGCCATATATTACATGTATATTTCAGAGATGTCAAGGTCTAATCTCTGGGCATACTGATCCAATTCTAAGAAGTCTTTCAATAATGAAAAGCTTTACTATTCCTGGGAAATATTGACTACATGCTTATTACATTAATGTGGAAATAAATATTGTGTAATTTGTAGCCCTGATAAGCGAATATTTGTTGTCAGGCTGGATCTTTATGCTCCAAGACCAGGCACTATAACCCACCTAGATATACGATCAAATTTACCTTTAAGTATTATTTTGTATTCACAATGATTTATTAATATCGAAAATGGGGAAAGGCTTCTGCCTAATGTAGGATAAACCGACGAAATTTAACGTCCAGGCAACTGCTCTTCTGTCTGAACTGCCGAGACACTATTTCCTTACTCGTACCAAATTATTCAAAAGCTTGATTTACTTAAAAGCTATAAGTAGCTACTTACTAAAATAACTAATTGAAAAGGAGGTTCAAGGCTAACTTTATGATCATTTTTACAATAACGTTAGTTACTTAAAGTTAGAGAATAATACCTAATAATAATAACTATATTGAAAGATTCCGCATGAACATTCGAAAAATCAGTCCGACATTCTAATTTGCGTGCTTCAGCCAAATGTAAAGTTACATGTGCCGACATTATTAGGCAATATACTTTCGGTACGTTAGCGAATGTGTTTTACGACTGCCTGGTGTCCGCGTCCGCGCGTCCCAAGCAAACATGCTCCCTTTATTTAAGTGTAACGCGTGCGCTAGACAACAACACGCCACAGCGCAGGCGGCGGCAGTAGGCCAAAACAAATACCTTTCATGATAAAGAGTTTAAAGGTACATACGAAAAGTTGTAGCTTAGACTAATTTAAGCTCCCGGCTAACTGTGTAGCCGAACGAGTATTTCAAAAGTTACTAATTTAATGCAGAATTGATGTCTATATTTCAACAAAGATACGCCTAAACCTTTTTAGTTTTGATAACAAAAACTTACAATATGACCTAATTAGCTTTAAGTTTAAATTGAATACTAAATAATAGTCACTGCAGTAAACGAATACTGTTTTCAAATAAATTGCTGGCTGCCAGTTGTCCTGTGTCTAATGTCGACTCATGTACCGCGTTATGTACACATATTATGTACGTACATTTTCATAAATTATTATTCCCAAGACTAATTCGTCCTGACCGACCAAGGACAACGAGCGCTCGCTGGGAGACCTGGAAGGACTAACTTATTTGCCAACGAAAGATGAACCTTATCACGTTAACGTAAAACCGTTTTGGGGCTATTACAGTTTTGAACTTACGACGTTATAACCGTTCTAGCGGGTTAGCTTTGAAAGTGAAATTTATACCTGATATACGTAACGTTAGAAATTCGACTTAAGCTGCACACAACAGAGTCGGTAATGTTCTGTCTCCTGGCACATTGTTCGGGGACCGAGACGGGTGCACGCGCGCGAAAGTGACAGCGATGTCCGTGGAGGTCCGGGAAGGTTCACTACTGTTTCACCGAAAATTATTTAACAAAAACTATAGGACAAAGCAGCCAACCCGCAGTGGGCTCGCGTGGTGGTTTATGGCCCGTTCTCCCTATCCATCAACAGGGAAGGCTCGTGCCCCAGCAGTGGGGACATAAAAATGAGCTGATGATGATGATAGGATAAAGCGATAATATTGGTATGAACCTAACCTTAGTTCGCGTTCTTTGTAAGTGATTGATACGGTTGTCTAGTCCACATTTGAGGCAAATAAATCTCGGGCAGTAAATAGGTACCATAATACCTGATTATAAAATTAATTTAGGTATATCCCGATGTAGAATGCAGTGAAATTACGTGTTAATGTCAAAATAATGTTTTTGTTGCGTAGATTATGGATTATGGTATCCGGGAACGTGGCCTGGACTTTTACTCGTCAACGTTGAGTCATTTCGGCTCAAGGATTTATAAGAAAACTAGCCGTCACACGCCCGCTTCGCTGTGCGAAAATAATGCATCATTGAATACTAATCAAAATATTTATTAGGCTTACCAACATCATATATAGGCTATATATGATGTTGGTGAGAACATTGTGCAAATGATAGGTTAAGTAACTTAACCTATCATTTGCACAATCGCATGTTCTTACTACATACTAATTTTCATTAAGTTATAAGAGAGCATACACACAGGCAGACAGACAGACAGACAAAAATTTCAAAAATCGTAGAATTGGTGTCAGAGTGTCATAAAACGAATATTTATCCCACATTTAATACTAAGCTTGAGAATTCCAAAGCAGATGAATCTTTTTTTACACGCATATAAATTTTTGTAATATCGTTCCATATGTAAGACTGCTTAAGAGAAACATTTAATTCATCAGCTCTTATTCCTCTAACTACAACTGGTAAAATTTGGCGAAATTCACCTGAAAACATAAATGTTACTCTACCCATTCTTAGATTAGTGTTTGTTAAGTATTGTAACATTCTGTCATCAGCTTCAATAGCTTTTTTTTTAGCCATAGTACATTCATCCCAGACGATGAGGCTAGTATTTTGCAATAGTTCAGCTTTGTTACTATTTTTCGATATATTGCAAACCGGCTTTCATTTATATCTAAGTTTAACGGTATTTTAAAGTGAAATTTTTTGAGTGAGCTGTTTTTGTAATTACGTGGCTGCAATACCTGACGATGCAACTGCTAGTGCTATTTTTTACGGTTTCTTACTTTTGCCAAAATTAAATTAACCCATACAAGTCCGCCGTTTCCGACGCGATTAATTAAAAATGTTTTTCCCGTACCGCCAGGCGCACCAATGAAAACCTTTTGATGTAGACACTTTCAATTACTTAATCAAATTTTTTTTGTTCTTCATTAAGTTTTGGTTCATTTTCCAATAAGAATGTTGATAATAAGGATTGGTCATAATTAATTTCTTCCAAGTATTCTCTATTGTTGATAAAGTCATTATTGATAGTCGGTGTAGGGAGTCCATAATCATTTATTGACTTTCCTCCTATGGATATCAGTAAAATATTCAAATTGAAAAGATTAACCGCTAATAAGTAAACTAAAATAAGATCGCACACGCAATTTGAACAAATAAAACTAATAGAATGTTAGACGGAATTTTATTTTTATGTCAAGCCAATCATCATAGTGTGCAAGTGTATTGAGGCACCCTTTCTACACATAATTTTGATATTTACAATGACAGAACATAAAAACGGGGCTCACGTTATGTAGATTTTACCTTGTGTTGGTACAGGTCTGATAACTAAAGCTGGCATGTTAACTGTACTCACACTAATGCAAATTTACTATACAGCATGTTTAGAAATTAAATTAAAGCAAACCCTGCTCGTGGAAATTTTTTCAACATTTGTGTTTTTGTAATTTGTTCGCAACAAAATTTGCGTAAAAAATTATATAAACATTTATAAATAGCTTGCCTACTTCTTAACTGATCTTTAGTATTTGTAAAAATATTATGATCGGATGTTAATGACGGTAGTTTTTAACATTGAATGGGCGCCTTTGGCTTTCAAAGCAAAAAGTAAATAGTGTTGAATAATTTCGGCGGGCTGGTTAGAACCACGATAGCTCAATTGGAAGAGCACCTGACCCGGTATGTCAGAAGGGTGCAGGTTCAAACCCTGCTCGTGGAAATTTTTTCAACATTTGTGTTTTTGTAATTAAATTATCTTGATTGAAAAAGCAAATTTATAAAAAAAATGTTTTCTCACTCTGATTTTATAAGCTATATAAGCTTGTAAGTTGCAGGTTGAGTAAAGTTGGGTTGTAAATAAAATTTTAAAATATGTATAACTTAAAAAAATATATTTTATTACATTAATTGTTGCTAGTCAGAATCGTAAATTAAATCTTCTACCCCACTCAAACTTTCATCGCTCGAAGAACTTGATGTTTCGCTGTCCGAATTTCCTAGTCTGATCATAAGTGAGTCAGTGAAATTATCTACTTTTGGTTTTAGTTGAACATATTACTCATGTTCTCAAGTTTTTCTCCAAACGTCACTAAACATATCAAGAGAAATAGACTCTGCTTCTTTTCTGAATAATTCTTCCACATTTGTAAAGTTAAACTGGGATTGGGTTGCCAATAGAGTTACTTTGGGGTATTATTAAAGGTAAAGTTGCATCAGTAAATGTAAGTTTAACTTAACAAATGTGGAAGAATTATTCAGAAAAGAAGAGTTCTGGATGGTAGGGTGGTAAGCGCAGTACATTGTGTCCGTGATCTTCGAGGATTTCATCCAGTACAAATTATACATGGTTTGGCTTATTTTTTTTAATAATATCATATAGTATTGGTACTAACAAGTTTTTTGTTTAACATGTTATGTAGGTAGGTTCGAATTGAGAGCCAGCGAAAGTAGTTTTAGTGGTAGGGACTTGTGCAATGTTACCTATTCTTCTCTTAATATGTATGTTAGGGATGTAATCAAGTGTCTCAATCAATCACATTTTTATTATTTTTTTATTATTGTGGCACGCCAAAATGGCCTCACCCTGCCTGATGAAAAGCAGCCAGTGCAGCCCAAGAAGTGAAAACGTTCCTCACAGCGCTACCACGCTATGCCGAACGCTCACACTATGGCGGCCTGCATAAATGCTTTTTCACATATGAATTCTTATGGTTGCGTAATATATATAATTGTCTTACAGTTAGAAGATTACATATTTGGTATAGTTGAGTAGTAGGAAATCTAAAACTCTTAAAATATGTAACTTGAAGTAAGGAGTACTGTGCTCTCTCAACTTCTAGTAATTTTGAAGTGCTTGCATCAGATCGCTTAGAGAGGCAAGCCCATTGTGCCACCATTGTACCGGAAGATACTGCCACAGATACTGCTCAGCTTTGCCAGCAAGAGTGCACGACTTGGGAGCAGAAACGCCGCACCCTAACGACGGTGATTGGCTAAGATTTGTCGCAGGCCAACGTAGTACAGTCCATAGCTAGGCATCGCTATGGTGATGGGTAGTTTCGTTAAGAGTTAAAGTTTTATTGGATGTGATCCATCCTGAGTTTTGGGTAACCTCCCCCCCTTCCGTACCATCTTGGGGGAGTCTCACATAACCGCCGTGTTTTCGCAAACACGGTGGTATGTGGAATGCATGCATAAGAAACAATTCTATAATAATTATATTTTTTTTTGATTTAGGAAAAGTAGTATTTATTTATTAACGAAAAAATACGAAATACACGTGGACAAAGTCGCTGGCAAACTGTTAGTTGTTGTTATAATGTTAGTTTCACAAGTGTAGTAGGCTCAGGTATATAGATATAATTGATCATTAAAACAGCTTATTTTTAATTAGAAGATTATTTTACAATGGTTTGTGTTAAATTAATATAGAGCAAGAATGTAGATCTCATTACGTCCTGAAATCACTATGTTTTTGTAACGCTACTGCTTGCGCGGATTGTTCTGCTTATTCCACAAACAAATAAAATAGACGAATAACGATTGGGCATGCAGGTAGAGCGCCGTCCGTGACCTATCCTACTGACGAATGTCGAGCCCCGGAACACCGCATTTTAACGACGCGTCTAGACGACGACGCCACCGCGCGCGTGTGTGCGCCGCGCGTGTGTGCGAGCCGGGCGCCTGTGTTCGTCAGCGCGCTCGCTCGCATGTGCCCGACGACTGCTCGAGGCCGGGAAAGTTTCAGGTTCAGCCAAAGGGGAGAGAGTTCAGGCTGACAGGACGACTTCTGGCTTCTTTAGAGGCTTTGTTTAGCAGTCGTGCCTTTTGAACGCGTGGGCGTACCGTCCTGCGGGCTTGATTAGATTATATGTCCGTGGCTTTTATAAAGTACATTTAATTAGTATTCAACGTATGCTGCTTTAGGCTGAGCGCTTTTTTGACACATAGACTTTAATTGATTCTTAATTTATAAAAAATATATATTTTAAGTAAAATTAGAGAAATCACGTGCTAGATTGATTACGTTAATTTCCCTAGTAATATAAAAAAAGATTATTAAAAGTAGCTATATCATATAATAACTGAATTCTGTAGTTTCAGACTGAAAGAAGGCGTGGCTATGAGAATAGTTAGTCAAAATTATGTACCGACAAACCCGTACAGAAGTATAGCCTTATCTCAGGACTAGTGAAGGATATGCAAGTTGCCCTTGGGGGTCGTTGCACCCGCCGCGGGCAGACAAGGTGAGGGGGTGCAGCGGGTGGGGGCGGGGCCGGGAAATTTCGGAGCTGGGCGAATGTAGGCACTGCCGCTCGCACTGGCCAGGTGCCAGCTGACGGTAGATCAAAGGGTGAGATTCAAGGTGGTTAGGTGTGGACGTGTAATTTGTACTTGAAAAACAAATACCTAAATATTCTAATAATTAAGTGAGGGTGTTAAATTTATTAGAAGGAATAAATTATTTATTTAAATGTACAAAATCTAATTATAACAATATTGCACTACTGTAGTGCATTCACAATGCTATATACATATATTGTAACACTATATGTATATAGCATTGTGAATGCAAAATTTCAAATATTAGAAGTGTTGTAAATAGTTTATGACAAAATAAAAATTACCAGACAAGCTCATTTCATTCTTTATATAATTTTTTTCTTCTTTATTCATTTCTTTCACCGATGAACTGTGTAACGTGACATTTAGTACGAGTACATGAATTAATATAAAGAATTTATATTATAAAGAAAACAACACACCCTTGTCTAAAGTCGGTAATTGCGCAATCGTAGAGGAGAACCGCTTTCATAAGCTGTAAGCTCCGGGCCCAACCGCGGCGTCCCGCCGCGTCCGGACGGCGGGCCGTAGAACCGTAGCCGCCCTCTACGCGCTACGGCCGCTACGAGCATCTCCCAAACAGCCACTTTTCGTACACTCCACGCGTCACCGTCAAGGTTAAACACAGCCCTGGCACAGTCTGAAGGTGACAGGTACTTGTAGTTCACAGCCTTCGTCTATCGCGGTGTGGTGGGTAAGGCTTTTGGATGAGTTTAAGATAACTATAGGTATTATACGGTTGTTTGTTACAGTTCTGTGATAGCGAATCACACCAGTCCATAGACTACGATGTAATGGAGCTGTCTAAATCTTTTTAATTTATTTTAAATTGTTAGGTTCTCTAATATAACGGTATTTAAATAAAACGGTTTCTTGGGCGTTCGAAATCTTTTTTCGGTCGGTATAAAATGCGTCTGTATACTACTACCCTCATATTAATCTTTCGCCATGTAACAAAGAGTTAATTGAATTGCTGTGTTCTGTTTTAAATGTGAGATTCGTATGAGGTCCAGTAGATTTTTTTTTTTTCATAGAGGTTTAATTACTAATTGATCAGGGTCGTTGCAGCTTTGACTGTTTGATGTAATGTAATGCATTCGAACTCATAGAACGTTTATTTATTTAATATTTGAATTTGTTTGTATTCGAAGTTTAGTTTTTTTATAGTGAAATTTACTAGTTATAAAGTTGTTCATCAAATCAATTATTTAAGTAGTATTCGAAAAAAGACATGAGATAGAATTTTTTAGTCAATAGTAATATGAAATGTAAAACGATGGGCTGAAGAGGATTATAAAGATGATCTATTAGGTATCTAATACTTTGTGAATAAGCTTCTTTATTTTTAGCTTTAATAAGAAATATTTTGTAATTGTTTGTAGTTAAAAAAAAAAAAGTAAAAATAAATTCAGAGTGAGATGAGATTTTAACCATCTTAATGGTCTAGTCGTTAGATCGCCGGTCTCAAATCCAGTGGTTCCGGGTTTTATTTTCAGCGGACGTACATTGTGTTCGGTTAGGTTTATGCGAGCTTCTTTTATCTAGGTCTGTCGCCGTTAGTAGCATTGTTATATTCTGACTGACAGATTAAAGATAAGAAGTTTGCTCTTAGCAGTTGAGGAATTAAGGCATAATGCGCTTCCACCGACTACCACCTGGTGAGATGAAGACTAGCACCTCATTTTAGATAAAATAATAAAGCAACTGTTTAATTAATTATTTATTAGTTGGTTTGTATCAACGGTTGACCCATATCTTATAACGTTCCCATTTTCATATTTATGTTATCAAATATTCTATGATTAATAAATCATCTTAAGAGCATTTCTAGCACCAAATAAAGCCTGAGCCTGGGCGGGCGGCGCGCCCTCCCCAGGACGTTCGTCGAACCGCCCGCCCTTGCCGATCCGGTTTGTTAAATAACTAAGGTTACGGTAACGAATGTCTAGTGTTTGGATACATAGTTACTTTTAGTTAAAAAATATTTTAAAACAGCTGTGCCATTGTTTATTAAAACACTTGTACCAAAGTCCACACTTTACTAACATCCTCATATATGAAGTTGGTAAAAGATAGAAAGTTTAAGATCCATTTTTCCACTTTCAACTTTATTTAACGAAATCGTATCTATCCAAAGGATTGCGTAATACGAAAATGAAACTTTTCACTACTTCTTCATAGTTTCGTGAAAGATTAGAACAATCAATTAATAAAGAGTTGTGTTTACAACAGCAGCCAATTTAAAAACATTTCTGTTTCATCTGCCGTAAACTCTAATAACATGAAGTTTTTGTAAGATTATTCTATATTTAATAAATTTGGGTGAATAATGTCTCCTACCTCATGCGACATTGCGACACTTTTGCACCGAAAATAGACCCATACCCTAATGATTAGAAGCTTCTAGATAGATGCAATCGTGCTCAGACAGGGATGAGGCGGGCGGGCGGTGTCGACGGCCGCCCCGGGAAGGACGTGCCGCCCGCCCTTAACCCAATCTGTAGGGCAAGTTTGGGTAGGCTTGGTGCACCGCTAATGCTGTACACAAATTATACCATTCTTTCACAAGTTTCAACTTTATTTGTATGGTCTTAATTAACTTTACTAAACAGATAGTATTTCAGCATATAAAAGTATTTTAGCGATTGTATAACTACAAGACTCGTTGGCCCTATAGCCGGAGGTCCTGGGGTGGTGGGCCAATACCTATTAGTTGTAGCGATGACATCTATAGAATGATGAAGGCCTTTGCCCAGCAGTGGGACAGTATACAGACTATTTGTCATAAGGTTATTTTTATTTATGTATCTAAAAATTAATACGTAAAGCGAAAACGTCGTGCCCCTTTTTAAGCACAAAGCGCGCACGCAGGAGAGACGTGAGATTTGATATAGTTAAAGTTTATTTTATATTAGAGAAGGAGTCCCGAAAGATAAAATGTATGTATAGTATGTGTAGCAAGAACATTATATTATACTAGTGGCCGCTCGCGATTTAACCCGCGTGGTTCCCGTTCCCGTGGGAATATCTGGATAAAAAGTATTCTATGTGTTATTCCCGGTTATAAACTATATGTATGCCGAATTTCATCCAAATCCATTCAGGAGTCCAAACAAACTTTCGCGTTCATAATATCAATAGGATATTTAAAAAAAATGGAAGTGGATGAAATCTGTCAGCTCAAATCCAATGATGTAGTGACATTCATAACATAGTAAATTTTGAGTGTTAATGCTGAAAATAAAATAATGAACATGAATAGGTAATTATCGAATTTTCGACAACTGGACGACCACTTTTCTACATAAATATTTCAAGTATATCCAACAAATAATTTAATTGATAAACAGAATATAAAGTAAATGTGATAAAGAAATGCACTATTTGTAAATAAACAAATGAACTAAAAAGCTTAACATTTTTGTACTTATGTTTGATAAACTGTTGAGCGTATCTGAAGTAATTAGTTGATTGCAATGTTAATGTTTCTCTGTCATCCAGATTATCTGTGGTTGGTAAGCAGTTTGGATCGGCTTTCGCATAAACTGAGCCTCAAGTCACTTCACAAGTATCGAATCCTCAAACACTTCACAAGTATAAAACAGTATTATATTAGACGTAGATTAACTACATGTGACCCTATAGCATTGTAAGTCCGTAAAGGAAGGCAAGGGCGGACGGGCAACGTGACCTAGGGCGACCATTCACTCTATCCTAGCCAGAAATTATAGAGAAACTAGCGGCAGCTCGCGATTTCACCCGCGTGGTTCCCGTTCCCGTGGGAATATCGGGATAAAAAGTATTCTATGTTTTAATCCAGGTTATATATAAACTATCTGTATGCCGAATTTAATCCAAATCCATCCATCCGTTGCAGCGTGAAGAAGCAACAAATATACACACATACATACACACAAACTTTCGCATTTATAATATTAGTGTGATATTTGTTATTACAACAAACATTTTCATATTTTTTTCTGCAAAATTTATATATTTTATACGTACCGATAATCATTTCTTTCAGGTAGTATGAAACGAAACAAGATAAGACAAGATGACGAGATAGCTAGATGACTGCAAAATTACTATTACTAATAGAATTCATGAACGAGAAATATTATATTTGGGAGGATGTAATATTATTTTTGTAACAGAGTAGCCAGTCCTATTGTTTTATTTTATTTAAAAGATCCGATATAAATTTGTAACTAAAAGAACAGAAACATATACATTACTTAGACATTAAAAAGAAAAGAACTAGGACTCAGAACTTAACTCGGAGACTGTTATAAATAAGAACAAATTAACTTAATATGTACGAGTCATCGTACATGCAATTATTACTTTATGAATATTGTGTAACTGCAAGCAAGCATTTACGCTACTGTTACGAATTATTTCGTTAGCAGGGCAAAAATGGATCAGTGTATTAAACGCATTCCTATAACGCGGTCGATTTATCATTTTATCACAGCATTTCCCGACGTTATTTTAGCATCCCTTTAGCACAGCATCAGCATAGCATTACTGTACGGGATAACCACTACATAATATTAGCTAAATAACTGGACTTGATATAAAATCTAAAAAATACTCCGATGTCACTCTAGCTAGACAGCTCGTTATTTCGTCATGTAACGTTGTGTACGAAGGCAAAGGCGGTGCGTCCTAGGGCGGCCGTTCACTCCGCCCTACGGCGAGACGCTACCTTTCATGGCGTAGTCACCACTTAACAAGTTAGAAGTAAAACCAATAATTGGTACTTGCCCTATAAAATTCCATACTTATAATGGACACGAATGTTGAAACCTTTGACAGCTGTAATCAGAACTTAACAATATTTTGACCTTAGAAAATAGGATGCACGGATGCCGTCCCCACCCATTTTTATTATTTTTCACTATGGGAATACTTCCGTAGGTATTGAGTTTTCATGAATAAGATTTTAATGTATTTTCCAAAGAAACACTATCCAACTTATTACTTATGTCTAGGAACACTATCCAACTTATTGACTGATCACTTTCTGTTACCTCTATGTTGATTAGTGTACTAAATTATAACATAATTTAATCTCATGTCCGTATTTGTATCATAAAACCAAGAAATTCGTTTGAAAAGTAGAATATTCAAGACAATTGCCTGTGTGTGACGGACAGACAATTTCGTAACAAATATTATTCGCTTTCCTTTCTTACTTTGTATGGTATGCTATCGGGTTTTCCAATTTCTTTTATTTATTAGATGCCACAAAAACTGTTGGAACAACAACAGTTCTCTTCAACACTGCTTATAGCATAAATAGATTTTAATACCGTAATGGAAAGGTTGCGCAACAGTCACTGAACCGTACGTCCTACAATGGGTCGCACGTCCCCGCCGGGTAGCCCGGCTGCAGCGCGAGGTCGCAGCGACCTCCAGACGCGGGGTTCGTCGGCCACTTTGGGCGCGAGGTGGTATAAAATAGCGACGGACGTTACGTCTCGTTTCGTGAACTTTGTTTTCAGGGCGGCTTTTGTTTTTCATGATTCGTTAGGGTTAGATCAAGTTGAGATTGCTATTAGCGTGTTATTATGACGTCTTTAGAGATGGTTGTTATATAAAGTGATTAAAATGAAAAGTTAAGAAATTTTTTTCTCTTTATAAAAGTTCATAGGAAAGTATATGTGTAATAAAAAACTATTGTGCAAGGTATTGTTTTGCTTATTTTTTAGATGTCTTCCAGTAGACACGCGAGAGTATTTTTTATGTAAAAAGTAACCCTTTTCATTCCTCATTTGTTTAAGTACGCCACTTTTGTAGGCTTTCGCTTCTTCACTTCCCTATATTAACTTCCGGGATTTCTTTTATTACGACACTGAAGTAGGGCAACATTTCTAAAAATACATTACGTTAACAGGTTTCCAAAAATACGTATTACGTTTGTTCCTCCTATATAAACGTGGAAAATATAATAATGTTTATTTTAACATGATTTGTAACTGCTGAAATGTTTATTTAACTTTAGGGTATACTCAAACTTAAGACAGTATAAAAACAAGATAGACAGTTGCACCTTCCTTCACCTCTGTCGCGTTAGAACGTTCAGGATATTCCCCTCACAGCCTTAAAGCTTTGGAGGAGCTTGGTGAGTATGCAGGGGAACAACCGCCCAGCACCTGCCGCCCTCCAGACGCGCCGGCCATCGCCCCGCGCCGCCCTTCGTCAGGCTTGCCGCCCACAGATGCAATCAGCCCTGGAGCCCGCAGCGTGTGCGTACGCTGCGTGTAGACACAGCCACAATGCGTGTTCGGGTATTCGTATCTGATTGCTGTGTACGGGTAGGCCAGATTTTTCCATTGGCAGTTCTCTTCGTCTGTGTGGTGTTGTTGACCTGACCGCTCTTATGTCATTGAAACTAGGCTTTTTAATAATGTTGAGACTGTTCACGGTTGTGTTTTTGTAAGATTGGAATATGGATGTGGCATTCAGTATTTTGTATAGCTTTTAGATAGACGTAGATAAGTCTGCAGTTAATAAAATGGTCTACGTAGTTAAAGCGATAGTTAGTTAAGTAACTATATCTGAAGACATAAAGTAATAGTAGTATATAACTTGTATATTTTGCAAGTAAATAAAATGAGTAAGTATCTACCAATTTGTTAATGTCTTAATTTTTTTTGTTACATATTGTATGATCTCCAAGTAGATAACAAAACTTATATAATAACAATAATAATCATAATTAATAATGTGTATGTGTTGTAAAGATATAATAAATTTACGGCGAAAATGAGCTAAACGTGGTTGTTTCCATAACAAACCACAATAGGTAAAGCTGCTCACTAAAACTGTGACGTCATCACGCTTACGTCATTATTCTGAAAAGAAGAAAATAACAGTATACACATTTTAGTCGTAATTACTGTTTAATTAAGCCTTACTTATATTTACGTGGACTTTATGAGTCTTTTATAGATGTGAAGCTGGTTTCTAACATTTGTAGCGTAGCGGCTAGAAACGGCTTATATTTTGGCTTATTATCATTTCTAGCGATAACTAGCGGCTGGAAACGGCTGCTTACATTTCATTTATATATTCACACGATTAGTTTTTTGTTTTTGTTGTTTCTCTACAGATTTAGTTACAGGATACATTTAACATAAATATACATAAACACAGGGACTGGAACCGCTTCCCATATAAAGGGTTTTTTGATTGGGTAATTCATAGACTTGTTTTCACTAACCCTATCAATACGGTAAGCATTTCCTCCACTTACTGCATCGAAAGGCTAACCAAATTGATACAGTTAATTAGGGTAAACACTAACCGCATCCAAATACCCTGTTAAAGCTAACCTTATAAAAAGGGTTTTAACGTGCACAAGCAATTCAAGCTTCTACGTGCAATACATTAGACTTATTATTGCATTACCGTTTACGTGTTCTATCTCGTTTTCGCACATTTTGGTGAATTTTACTAACATACCGGTATTTAAGTTCGGATCGCGGCATTGCTTCGACGGCGGCGGCGGCGTCGAATCAATGGACGAATGATAGGATATATAATAAGCAGCAAGCAGCAGCAGCAGTATAAGCAGTATTAAATACAATCAAGACCTCACGTAAGCAGACACGAGTCCATCCACATCGCGGGCGACAGGGCCAGATAGAGAGCGCTTGTCTCCACCGCCAGACGTGATGGTCAGCATCCTCAGCATTGAGGGAACGATTGATTGGATTGAATTATATACAAACATACATACACTACCACTCTTACTGAATAATTCTAGTAAATAAAACTAAACTTTCGTACACTCACACCAATTATCTAGCCCAAGAGAAGCTTCGTTATGAAACTCGTTATATGGTTACTAGACAACGTATAAACATACTTAAAATACTTAAATACATACTTATTATACATAGAAAACACCCAGACCCGAGACAATTTAGAAGAACAATAATTTCTAAATTGACTCGACTGGGGATCGAACCCGGGACCTCAGAGATGGCGACACCATGCAAACCGGTGTACAAACCACTCGACCAAGGAGGTCGTAAATATGTAGTTAATGTTGGTGACACAATGACAAATACTTGTTACTAAATGTTCATTGTTTACTTATTGTGGACGATGTTTGTTGAACTGAATAACGAAAAAAATATTCAGAACCGCAATTTCTCTAAAAATTATAGGTAGTATTCGAGTACGATCTTTGAAGTTAAACAACTTTTATATACGAGTATAATGCCAGAACAGCGGTAAGTGACTACATCAAGATATCACGAGCTCTCCCTTGTTTGGTCCCGTTTGCTTCAGTTTAGTAGATGTCAGTCGTTGAAACCCTCCAACGTGCATTTTGCGCCAGCGTGTGGGAAGGCCTGAGCCCAGCGGTGGGACGTTTAAAGGCTGTTTATAACTTCAGGAACATTGTTTTTGAAAGTCAAACAAAAATATCAAAAGCGCAGATTTCTAAGAATACAGAAAACTATCCAATTATGATCGATAACTCAATACTAAACTAGATATAAAACCGTTTAGCTGTTAACTTACGAATTCTTACTTATATCTATCTATTAATAGCAATATCAGTTTAATATAATGAGTAACTATTGTACAAAACAATTCACATACTGTTGTTTATCAAGTCAGCCATCACGACAATTTCAACATTAACATGAAATACTAGTTCGTATTTATTCTAAAAGGTAACATCAGATAAAACAGATCATGAAGACTCACAAGCCAGAGTTGAAGTTATTATCTACGCGGCCTCCGTCGAGCGTCGAACCCGCGGCAACTAGGTCAATGCAGCACGCGACGTCCCGCCGCACTCGGTGACGACAATGCCACAGACCTACTAATTATAGAGGTGACTATTTTATTTATCTAACTGATGTTTAGTAGGAACTCAATGATATGCCTTTATTAAAATAATTAATTGTTACCATATTGTTGTTAAAGACATTTATGTTTACAATTATGTACCATATTTCGACGTTTTATTTTGGTAGAAAAGTTATACAACTTGGAGTATATTTTCAAGTATATTAGTATATTTTTGTAGTAGTAAGTTGTAGTGTGTAGTTTGTAAATAATAAATCGGAAAACCGATTTACAAAGAATAGCCCACATCTTTTTAATAACGCTATAGTTAGTAAAAACCTGTTGCGCTGTAAAGGCCACATACAGCCAACATCAAACTTAAAAAAGTCAATGTATTACCCGTTACCAATCTGGTGGTTTTAATCTAAAGCTTAAGCTAGCAGGCAGTGCGGTGCTCATACGGTAACAATTATGCAATTTCTTCCGAAGGTCTCTGTTGCGTTACGCAAGCACGTCTTGTTTCGGTCGCGTGGCCTCGCCGCGGTTTGCTATCACTCAGTTCCCATATGTTGCAAAATACTATTAAACAATTCGTAAACGTACATTTAACGTTTTAGTCTTAAAATAAATAGCGAAAGGCGCATGCGTCATGTGCATACTCTTACTGCAGACATTATTACACTACGGTGTTGTAGTTTGTGCAACAACGCATTGTAATCGATTCGAAGCTTTCTTGTTGTGTACTTAGTGAAATAATGTCGTCAAAACAAGGACAATGTTATAGAAATAAACAATACTAAAATATATACTTGTGATCAACTTCATTCAAAGTAATATATTATAATCATCTTGCATGGTCATTGATAACTCGGAAAACATTAGCACTAAACTTTAGTAGTTATTTCTGAGATAGAAGATTATAAAAGTATTTAAAGATAACGCATCGACTTTTCATAGTTCCACGTTGCCTGCTTCTATCTCGAGAGGAAAAACATCGATCTAAAACGAACTAGCAACAATTACTTCGTTATAACTGAATAATATGATGGGCTGAACAACAAGCCGTTAACGTTTGCTCTATGAAAGCATTGTTTAATTTAGAATATAGATAATTAAATGCGTTACATAAGAGCAGATTTTTTAATAAAATTCTTGAACCATTAATATCATACTAATTATAGTTTTCCGAATTATATTATATAACTGCTATAGAAAAAATATATACAACAATTTTGACTTTTAAAAACTTTTGTCGCTTAAGTTTTGAACTTGCTAATTTGAAATTTATTTGTTCATAGAGTTTCTAGTCATTTACTTGAGTACAAAGTCGATTGACACACATTTAATCACACTACCGGATCAAATAAAACAGCTTCCCTTTAATAGCTTCAAGATATTGCTTCGTAAATTTTTAATGGAAAACACGACATGATTTTTTTAAATATGGAAAATGAAGTATTAATAAATAGGTACCTTACATTTTTTGCATGCTATTCATAAATGGCTAAATAGGTTAAGGACATTCAAAATAAGTTTGTAACATCATATAAAAACCCCTATTTAATGCATATAAATATTTTTGAATTTTGAATTTTGTACGAATTTAGTAGTAGCGTACATCTACTGTACATTGTGACCAATCTTGCCTCTCATAACATCTATAGTTTATAAGACTTCGTACCTAAAGTTTCAGATATACGAGTACCTCGTCAGCTTCCACATTTCAGTGAATCAGCTACGTCGTTGGCAGCGGTGTAAGCCCCGTTTTAGAACGAGCATGACCCAGCCCAACAATGCAACAAAATAATGCATAGCTGTCGCATTTTATACCAGTTTATGTCTTTCCGTGACCGCGGTAGTTAATACATTTGAGCTTTGGTTGGAGGACGCCGCGGAGCCGGGCTCGTGAACCTGGGACTTGATGGTTTGCCGATGCATATCCGACGTTGGTTCAGGATGCAAATTGTTGCCTTTTAGGTAAGTTATGTGAAACGTGAATAACTCGATGCTGTAAGTTTTCGCTTTCAAGTTTTATATAGGTGTAGCTTCATTGTCATTCAGTATTCATTACAGTATTTATTTACTTAGTTTTATACATCTAGATTAAAGTGGTAAGTTCTTCAAATTTTGAAACTAAGTTAATATCTCGCATAGACGAACCACACCAGCACAAGCTGAACAAGAAACAAGGTAACACACACAATGCTGTTCTCAGGACTCCTCTCATGGTAAGAGTCACAAGGAATCATCAGCACTGGCCAAGTCTGAGTTGGTGGGTCTAAGTAACTGATGTAAACATACGACACCAACGGGGACCAATGGCTTAACGTGCCTTCCGAAACACGCAAGAATTAACATATAAAATTTGGGAACCCATCCGAGGGCCTGACTTTGCTTAAACTGCTTAGCTTTCAAGACCGTGAACCCTGCAGCAGAGAGCTCCTCAAATCTTAGCTCCAGATAAGTCTATTCCTACCCTAGTAACATATGAAAATACTAATTTTCTTTTCAATAAATTTCCATAAATAAATAAATTTTAGGCACAAGTCAACATAGCCTACAAAGTTGGCCGGCCCTATCCAGTCATATTTAATGTTAGGATATACGTCAAGTATTATTACATAAGCTGGGGCTAGCCCGGCAACAGCCGTCGCTATGCCAACCAGATCGCAACGCTTCAGCGGCGTACGTCTATACAGCGTCATAGCCTACGATTTGAGAGAGCTTTCCTCTCAATTCTGGCGAATAATATTCAATTGAACTTTTTTTTTCTAAGTTAACTATTTTGCCACTATTGTTCCTAGCCCCTCACGTGGACGAGAACGTACCACGAACCTTAAAGGCTAACAAACACACAATCAAACAAGAATAGGTTAAAGCGCCTCCTTACACAACGGTGTCCGTGACAATACCACACTAAAAGTGTTGACATGAAATGATCTTGATACTCTTTTGAATGTTTGTTTTGACACCTTCAGAAGCCATTTTTTTAAAAATTTTCTTTCTACGAATTCTACGGTTAAGTTTTAGCAAACTCGAATCTTAAAGAAAACCTTGGTCTGTTTACGAAGACCGATCAAGTTTGTTAGACTATGCGATGCTACCTCAGAGTAGCTATACATATAACGAGGTGAGGTGTTGACGGACAGATAAATAAAAGCACCTAATTTTATATAAGTTAAGGAATACAAAAGTGTATGTTTTGTATACAATACATTAATGAACCAATCAAAGGTACAAAGGTTAAGCTCTGTTCGAAAATAGCTCGTAAATTTCAACGTTAAAATATAATTTTTCTCGACCTTCCTTTACTACAATGATACATTTATGGAAGTAAAGGGGAAAAACCATTAACCTTTGTGATAAAATAAAACAATAATTAAGATTGATGAAGTAGACACAGTAACACAGCACAGAGTAATACTTAAGATATTCACATCTACTTACAGAGTGATCTACTTTGCTATTCGCCGTATTTAACATTAGGTATTTCACTATAACGAGTCTATATTTCTTTAACATATTATGTAAAGGTAAATAGACCGTTCGACTGATAGCTGTAGATATACCTACCTATCTGAAAAGCTCGAATATCATTCTTCAGTGGTGGCGTTTACCGACCTTATAAAGTAGCGTAATTATAGCTATATAGTATAGATAACATATAGCTATTTAAACTTAAATTAAGACGATATACCTGCAACTTTCAAATCAATAATTGCGTAGTACAAATAAGTAATTAATAATACCTATCTAGAACAATACCTTTTTTCTTAAAAAATGCAACTGATGAGCTATTCCTTTTAAAAAAACAGTTATAATGGCCGTTGTCAGACAAGACTTCAGGTTTCCTGGCACATCAGAAGTCTGGAATTCGGTCTGTCTGACGATGGAGCCTAATGGGAAATTGTGCGCATACCAACAGGGTACCGAGCAGCGCCTGCCGGCCACGTACGGCAAGATTTGCGACCGCCACGGGTCACTGGTCCCCTAATTGAGAGTTGGGTCAATCTTTTGATGTGCGGAATAATGACAATGGCGGCGGAATTTCATTTTAAACGATGGCGTTTAATATTTCACATACGTTTGTGTGTACCTCAAATAAGGTTTAACGCCCTGAGGAATTCTCCATCCGTCGACCCCCTAATATAGAACAAGATAATGAAACTGAACCAAGAAAACTTAATCAATAATAGATCAAATATACAAATAAAAGTAAATTTTAGAACTTTAAGCAACTTTCAATGAACTATTTGGTTTCTAAGCTAGTATTATCAAATATCAAAATCAGGGCCACCGCCCAAAGCCTATAACAACAATGAAACTAGTCTAGTTTTCAGATAAAGTTGGGAAATCAAATCAGTTTGAATAAATTCAAGAAGTTCCGTGTAATATCATCGTTTCTAGGCCGTCTGCCCAACTCCCTTGAGCCATAGACTAAAGGGACAACAACATGAAATATA
Source organism: Eudonia lacustrata (assembly GCA_947562085.1). Classification (NCBI taxonomy): domain Eukaryota; kingdom Metazoa; phylum Arthropoda; class Insecta; order Lepidoptera; family Crambidae; genus Eudonia; species Eudonia lacustrata. The sequence continues at coordinate 998,341 of OX387341.1, forward strand.
ATCAGTATTCTTGATTTATATTCTTTTTCAGATGAAATAGTGCAAAAAATCATTCAAACTGTTTATCTTATCAAAGGTGAACAGACACTGTCTAGGCAAGCATGTTACATCCTAGGCCGCATCATCACTTACTGAAAATTCTCTAAATAGTGCATGAAAATGTGTGACGAAACGTGAACTAAAAACGTGTCCTAACGCAACCCTATACGAGACCGTACAATGTAGAGCGACGTAAACATGATCGCGTTCAAATGCTTGCCTATAGAGAATTAAAAATAAAGTAAAATAATAAATCTTTCTAAGTCAGACACCGATAGTACACTATCATCTCTTCTGTGCCGCTAGCTTAGGTTAAGTAGTTAAACCACCGGTTTTGAACCCGGGACACAGAAGAGATAATAGTAATTCTCGGGAGGTCGAGGTTGGGTTCGCAGAACAGCGAGTGGTATATAGTACTGGGTTTTTAAGATTGTTTTAAATCCGCCCGGTAATCTCCCACCGTCTTATCTAAGTCTCTCGCGGTAATAATGATTTAAGTAGCATTATTTTTTTTGGCAGTTAGTCGAGGGTTCAGGTGACCTTCGCCCTGAAAGTTCTTCCTAACAACAAACTTCCCAGAATATTTTCACATTTTAATTACCGTTAATAAGCTTATATGTATGAATAAAAAAAATAAAAATGATATATATGATTTTAATAAAAATAGCGCAAAAAAGACGAAAAAGGTAATTTAAGGTATTTAAATAGAAAAATACATAAGAGAAAACCCAAACAAAAAACGAATCATTTCACGTCATATCTGAAAACGTCACTAACAATTTAATAAACAAGAGATCAATATAAATGTGTGTCATGGCTACGAAGAGACTCACATTTCTGACAATACGTTTCCATAAGATTTCGCCTAATAAAAGATTTCAGGAGCGTTAGTACATACTCCTACTACGAAGAGTCTTATAATAAATCTTTATGTAATGCTACCGGATGTTTCCTACTTACATTCAAGAATATCTACAATGAGATGTTCATTAGCATTTTGTTGAATGGGAGCCATTGGCAGGTAGTCGCCAAGCTGGCACATCTCCAGCCATTTTAAAATTTTAATGTATTTTCTTGCTGCTTGCTTATTAATTACTGCTGGCACCCGTTTAACTTTTGTCTTACTTGACCGCCACAGGTCAGGCAGTGCCTAGTGTGCTTATATTTAGGTAACACTATTTTCCACTGTATTTTTAAGTTTGTAAGTAAGCATTTATCAAATAAATTTATTTGTATTTGCACTTATTACGCTCATTATTCCGAAGGTTAATTAACGCCAAGCTAACCGCCTTTGTGATCATATTACATATTGTATTCAGTTAAAATTGTATGTATGTTAGTCTGTTAGGTATCTAGTACCTGGATGACCATACTAGATACCGAACAGATTCGCTCAGTATTTTTTTTGGTAATTTTCTGAAAATTAAACCTAGCTAGATCTTAGTTTAGCTTAGCTTATTATCGCCTCCTAAACCCCCTGCATACTAAATTTCATGAAAATCGTTGGAGCCGTTTCCGAGATCCAAATTATGTATATATATATATATATCATCATCATCATCATCATCATCATCAGCTCATTTTATGTCCCCACTGCTGGGGCACGAGCCATAAACCACCACGCGGACCCAGTGCGGTGCGGTGGTTGTTAACGACTGCTAACGCATTATCTATACTACTTTACAAATCTGTAGGCTCTGTGTGTACTTGCAGTTTTTCTGACAAATTTTGGGATAAATATTCATTTTATGACTCATTGACACCAATTCTACAATTTTTGAAATGTTTGTCTGTCTGTCCGTCTGTCTGTCTGTCTGTCTGTCTGTCTGTCTGTCTGTCTTTATGTCCACTTTTAACTCAAGAATGGCCTGACTGATCTTGATGAAAATTTGTATGTAGTAAGAACATGCGATTGTGCAAATGATGGGTTATTTAAGATGTTGGCAAACCTAATAATAATTTTGATTAGCATGCATTGACCCATTATTTTCGCACAGCGAAGCGGCCGGGTGACGGCTAGTATGTATATAATTTTAGAGAAGAATTGCTCGTTTAAAAGTATTAGATACTATGGGTCCCTATGGATTGTACGACTCCTATTTATTTTTAATTTTTTTCTTTAACATGTCTGTGTTTTTTTTCGTGTTTTAAAGTATTTTATTCTATACTATTCGGTTCTCTATGTAACTTTTCATCTGTACATTGTTGGTTGCTTTAATTAAATGATTTCTATTCATCCTATTCAGTTTGGTTGTTGGCAGTGTTTGTGGTAAGTCCGCCTAGTAGCTAGCCACCACCGTTTTATCTAAGTATATTGCTGTGACATCAACGTAAGTAGCATTGTAGTGTTCCGACAGTCAGAGATAACATAGCCAGTAAGCTGGTTCTTATGTAGTGAGCTGTGGTTGAAGTGCGCTACAATTATTATTTAGTGCGTATTCAATTTATTATTTCATGCTTAATTTTATTAGGAGTTTTTTTATTATTTCATTAGTTTTCTATGGTTTATGCAAAATCCTTAACATACAGCAAATAACAGATTTTATATGAGTAAAATTAAATTTTTAATGACTTTTTGGCAGACGAGGAAGCTTGCAAGTAGCTCTGTAGTTTCCATTTTAAAAGTAGTTATCATTTGAAATATAACTTAACTTAACATTGAAAGGTTATGCAACAAATGTGCTAACAGAGCTGATAACATTTTAATATCTCTTGTCCTTCAAATGTCTAAAAGTCAAATAATTATACGTTCTCCTCTCAAACTCAATCTTGCCCGAATTTGGGAAAGTGTAGAGGCACCCTTCTACGAGTTTAATCGGTTTTCTTTCTCTCATTTGATGACGCTTTAAAAACTAAATATAGCCAACGACCGCACAGTCCACGGTAACCGCTGTACGGTAATCAGGCGGGCCGTCTGTCTGATTGCCACCTACCAATTTAAATTCAACAGAGAAACCATTTTTCCTGAGATGTCCTGTTTTATTGTCTAGCTGCTTAAAATATGCAGGTAGCTTCAACTTTTTACAAAGCGGCCTAGGCCAATAGAGACTGTACGCGCCATTAGTTAAGCGTTCACCTGTAATTAACCGATAATGATTCGTTTTTTATACAATAAAACGATTTTACTAAAAAGGATCGCGTTTCTGTCACCGACTCCGAGCAATTGCTCTTAACTGCATCATATTTATAATACTGAGAGTCGTTCGAAAATAAACTTTATTGGTCTGATGTTAGAGTTTACGACCGCTGCACTCATGTTTATATTTAGCATAGTTGGTTTTGCGTTAGTGTTGTAGGATTTTGTGCCTAGTTAGCAGGTGGGTAGGGTCGTCGTTGGGTGTACGTGCAGTTGTTGGAGGCGTATCTAGGCCGGGTGCCTTGAGCGGGGTATTAGCATGCGGCGGCCTCGCGCGGTCTCTGCCCCCGCGGCCTTAGGCCCGCTGGTTTCCTTCCTTCCCTAGCCTGTTCCTGGCCTCGCGAACCTTGTCGATGCTCTTAGTTCAACTCGACTATTTGGTTAGATTTCGAGCTAGAGATAGGCGGTGTAGGTAGAACACTGTATTTTGTTGGCATTCTTCTCTTTATAATATGAATGTTACCCGAATGACGTATTGAAGTAGGTAAGGCAGTTATTTTTGTATTATAAGCACTTGCCTGCATGTTCGAAGATGTCAAGCAGGTTTCAGAGAAATATTTTATCTTCTTCTATATCGAAACGACTTGAAAAAAGATAATATCGAATTAGAGATTCCAAGATAGATTTCGTAATTGATTTTTCAGTTAGAACTCTTATCTAATTATTATAGGTTAATTGTAATGGGAGTACGAATTATGAAGTACGCTATGTCCCAAACGATGGCTCAAACCCGGAACCCTCCTCTAGCTGGGAGTTGGTGGCCCGCCAGCGCTGACGCAAGCGTCGGTGTCGCAACGCGGCACAGACCTTGCGCGCGCGGCGCACCTACCGCACTACTGAACCAGCGGAGCGTGTGTTCGCAAAATAACGCTAGAACAAGTAGTACGCGAATGGATGTTTAACATACGCTTTTGGGTATTGGGTAAAGTTGATGATACTTCACTGTATAATGCAAAAGCTGACTAGATTCTGCGGGCAGTCGGTATGTAATTATTACTCAAAACACATTCTACTCGTGTTATGGGTTTAGCATACATGTGAAAACACATACAACAAAACGCCATAAAACAATGACAATTCAATTAATTATGTAGTTTATTGATTCTAATTTTAACCTTAACGTAAGCAGTAGCAATTGACATGCAAATTGTTAAATTATCTAATGAATTTACGGTAAAGTGTCCATATGGAGGGCGGCATGGTTCGCGAGCGCCGGTCTACCTTATGTCAGTGCCGAGATGATTGCCCGAGCGGCCTTCTAGCGCCGTCTAAGGCACATTTAGAGCGGAGATTCTACCAACTTGTCAGTCAGAGTCAGTGTGTGCCTGCTAAAGTTTTTTGCGCGTCGTCACCTAACTACACATCTCGGTCAAGCTTAATTACAACGTTAAAACCATGATGGTCGGCACACTGCAGCATATATGCTATGTACTATTTAATTATGTGTTCATCATCAATATTAGTTCTTATTAGTACACTGCTGTAATTAGGTATAATTTATAAAATGTTTATATAATTTTTAACGCAAATTTTGTTGCGAACAAATTACAAAAACACAAATGTTGAAAAAATTTCCACGAGCAGGAACAATTTGTTTTTTTTGAGGTATAATTTGTTCGTTATATAAAAAAGAGTTTTCTGATATTTTATTAGGCTAACTTGTTACCGATTGTGTGACAAATTTAAAGTGATTTAATGTTTATGAATGGCTCATAGTTTATTGTAGGTACCTCCATTACCTACTTAAAAGCTAATACTTTGAATGTTGTACATATTTGTTACCTATTTATTTATCAACAGACTTTACAATATTACATTCAAAATGGAAACATCATACACTAAAAAGTTCTTTGTTCTTTTGCTTTTATAATACTTTTTTTTATATTTTCTGAAAATTATTAGCTGAATTTGAAATGGTAAATAATATTTGTAATAATTGTTTTGTAGCAGAAATACCTACGAATGAGCGGACAAAAGTCAAGGCCGCGCTAATAAAGCTTCGTTACTGGAGGGCCTGCCGTGGTTGTTATTAATAATTTGACGCTGTGTGATCTCTCGGCGGCGGCGGCGGCGCGGCGCGGCGGTTGAAAACAAGTGCGAAAACCTCTGCCAACGTTGGAATTTGGCTAAAGTTACGATTCTGGCATTTCGAATTGTCCCTAATCTTGTGACAGTAGGAATAGTCTGATTTTGACAGTTTTTCTATAGTCCGACAAACTCGGGCCTCTATCAGATTGCGGACTTAGTAAGAAATGTTATTGTAAATTTTGGTTCTGGAGACCAGCGACGCGCTACCCTTTTGGAAAATTATTTTTGTGTATACCTATATTTTAACGTACTGTTATTAACAAAATAAACTGAATAGCCGATGAAGAAAATAAGGGAACTAGTTTAATCATAAGTCATTAGCATCTGGCTCCATACATAAAGTAGAGTAATTAAAATCGCATATACGATTTGATTATTTCATTCGTCGTAACTTGATTGGTCTGATTTATTTACTTTCAGTTTAAGGTTTCTTACTTACCCTTTTAACACGAGTGTTATGTTAGTGTTATTAAACCTATAAATTAAATTCAAGAGTTAAGTTATATATGCTCTATCAAAATATTGTAAGCACACTGTTTAAAGAAATACTGGACAGTCAACCTTTTTCCCTTATTCATCTTCTCTGATCTTCAACTGCCTCTGGCCAGCCTGGGTGGAACAAATCTTAATCGTCACCCTAATTGATTAGAATAGTTTCTGTCCACATGACTTATAAACCTACGAAAACTATAAGAATCCTGCTATAGGATAAAATATGTTCACTATCAAGTTTCTGCTTCAGTAGCAAAAAAAGGTAATAGTCGCGGCGCCGCCGCCGTACCAGTTTTTCACATAGATCCACAGATACATAGATCGTGGACCGGTTCACCTCAGCTCTAAGTGGGACAGGATGCAGGCTCACACGCGGCGTGCGTGCGCGTGCGCGTGTGTGCGTGCGCGTGCTTGTGCGCGTGTGTGTTATGTAACTGTGATTTAACGTGTGTCGGCTTTTCTGGTTAATTTGCAACAGGCTGTTTATAATTTAAGTTCGTAAGGTCTTGATTGCTTCGTGCTGGAATTAGCACGTCAAGTAAATAAGATGTTGTTGGACAATGTAGAGATTTTGAAAGGTTTGCGTTGAAGTAGATGAGTTTGGAAAGAAAGAAAGAAAGAAAAAACATTTATTGACTCTCACAAAACATGATTAAAAATAGAATAAATTTAAAAAAAGCATGAAATACAAAAACAAAAAATACCTAACAAATAAAGGAACACAACAGTGTGACGAGCCAATCAGGACCCTACCCCAGCATATGCCGCTACGGTGTGAGAAAGTCACATCGCAACGGCGCTGGTATTCTGGCAGGGCCTGTGGAAAGCAATGTGTAGTGAGAACTTATATCGAAATTGCAAATTTTAGAACGGCCAAATGTTGTGTGGATAATGTAAATGTACTACTAATACGAGTCGAGTAGTAAGTACTAGTCGGGTCATGGTCAATATGTTTTATACGTTTGAAACTTTGATCAAAATTTGAACTTTGATCAAAACTGTTGATCGAAGGTTTGAAACCAAAAACTCATATGCGGACCGCGGATCGACTGTGGCCAAAGGCTCTCTTATATTTGAGACTGGATAATTGATGTGATTGTGACTGAATTTATTGATTATATCGCTCATGCGCAGATTGCTAGGTAGGAGTAATCACGGTTGCGCGTGGACCTGCTCCGTGCTCTGGCTACTTGCAAGTGTTCGATGTGTGAAGCCTGTGTTTGTTTGATTTCACTCGCGCATGACACCGGTGTTCGTACATGTTTTAGTTAGTTAGATTACATGGACTTTTATACAGAATTGCTACGATTGATTAGTAAGAAACTAATCGAAGCAATATAGCTTGGATTTGTTTTTTTACATTACGTCCGTCGGATGCCCTTTTTCCTCCATCTCGCCTGGTCATGATAGTAAATAGGTGTTTTTTAACACGCCCCCCCAACCAAACCGAATAAAATAATATGTAGGTAGGTACCTGCCCTCCGCCGGGCATCGAACCTGGGACCTCTGTGTCTAAGACCAGTAGTTTAACCACTTAACTGTACACAGGCGGGAGATAATCATTAGGCAATTTCATCCGCTTCAAAACTATTTGACATAGGAAAAAAACACTTTCCACTTTTAGTTTAAACAAAAAGACTTTGCCGACATCGAAACAAAGTGTAAAGTGAAATTAGATGTTGTTGCGACACTGGCAGGGTTGAATTCGCGTGACCTCCTAACGCTCGTTGCGACCTTGTTTGTACCCTAAATTGCACTAGTGTAGTGACCCGGCTGCGCGCAGATTTTCCGCGCGACCCTGACACACATCGCGCGCCAAGTGCAAAGCTGTGCGCATTTGCGCGCTCGCTTATCGGAATAGCAAAAGGTTTTATTGAACACAAACTGTGTTGATTCTAATAGAGTACTCTTTCTTCGTTATCGTTTAAAGTCTACTAATGTTATTCATATTCATTTATTCAACTTGAATTTGTAACAAGATACACAGACATACAAGATGTTGGTGTTAATCAATGTTTTGTTACATACAAATTCACCTTTTCAGGGCATTGTGATTTTCATATTCAGTTCTTATTAACTACTGTAATGTTACTACTACTGTCGCAGCGAACATTACGTAGCACATAATATTACAATGTATATATTCTATGTACTTACCTTCATTTGACGTGACTACAGTGAAATAGAAACTTACCTGAAAAGAAAGACAAATATATTAAATATTATTCTTATAAGTACACTTGCATAACATAAGAATAACAAACACCTCTAGTGGAAATCGAAAACGGGACCATTGCAGTACTAGGCAAGGTCACTACCACAAGTCACACACGTCGTTCGAATGATCAAATATAATAGAACAATAGGATATGTAGGTCATATCTTGTTAATAAATTGATTAATTAATTGCCATTTCATTTCGATTGAAGATAATTAACTGGCTTACGTGGAAAGCGCAATACAGAGCTAAAAATTCTCAGACAGAACAAATTATGTTTTTGTAAGTAAGTTTGTCTTGAAGGGCTATACATATTTTTTAAATGATAAACCCTAGTGATGAAAATATTACTTACTTAATTATACTTTATACATCATCTGTATAAAATAAATCTGCGCTGGAGCACATCAAATGTTTGGTGGAATATAAAACAGAACACTATCAACAATTTGTATCAAAGAACGATAGGCTAAATAGGGCCAAAAGAAGTAAAAAAAGGTTAGTCTTGGAAGCATTCTTAAATAGTTTTAATTTCGAGACAGAGACTATGATCGCAAAATAAACAAAACACAAACACACACACACATACACCCTCACATACACACACACACACATACACACACACACACATACACACACCCTCTCACACGCCCTCACGCTCACGTTCGCATTCATTGTATAAATGTTACTATTTTTACCTAGTTAGGGCACCAGTCTCCTATTTGACACTAAAATATAAATAGTTGTAAGATTACTGTGTAATAGGAGAAAATAAATATTTTTATTATTTACATTATTGTTATAATTGTATCACCGGTTCGGAATGCAGAATTCTATCGAGAAGAGTTGGCAAAAACATGATAGCTACTCTATTCAGTTCAGAACAATATCACTTTCTGTTTCTTAAAAGTTTGACTTGATTATTTCAAACAATTAAAATATACCTATCATGACTATAAACTAACCAATTAAGTTATAGCACGTCACTAACAGAATCGAAATACGAAGTCACTCAGTCAAGTCCCTAACCACGGCTCATTAGAGGAATAAAAAAAACCCAAAACGTATCCCATAAAATTCCTATAATTCGTTAACCAACATTCAGTGTAGTTGTAGTTTGACACCCCTGGGCGTGGCGTGGCGCTCTGAGGGCACCCAGCCGTGTCTACCTCGTAAGAAAAAAACAGTCTATGGTTTGAGATGAAAAAATACTTTAAGCTTAGAAAAAATCATACGCGATATTTGGCAACGACACGCGACGAAAAAAACTTTATGTGTGTATCCTGTTCTGTTTTTGATTAATAGTTTAAAACTGTAGCTTCAATATTCCTGTTTTTAATTTCGTTCATGTTTTATTGAGCGAGTAAAAGTAATACTTACATTTTATAAAAAAATAACTCGTGAATTAATAGATTTTAACATATCGCTTTTTTTTTTGCCTTATATTATAGATTTTGATGTTTTTCAGCAAGGGTTATTTTTAGGGTTCCGTATTCAAAGGGTAAAACGGGAACCCTATTACTAAAACTCCGCTGTCCGTCAGTCTGTCCGTCTGTCCCCAGGCTGTATCTCATGAACCGTGATTGATAGTTAGACAGTTGAAATTTTCACAAATGACGTACTATTTCTGTTGCCGCTATTTAAATATCATATCTGTATTACTAAGTCCATGGTATTACCAATGAACTACTACTGTATAATAAAAAAATAATGCAGATAGAGCTATGTAGTAATCCGTTATATACAATAATTTTACCGTCAGCAATTATTCATGTTTAGCTGCTAAGTAGCAGCTGTGAGCTGTGACCAAGTGGTCACCTAAATCTCTCCCATTAGCCCAACTAGTTCGATTTAAAAAATAATTTGTTCTACAAATGAAGACCATCGGTAGGTGCAACTGCAGATACACACAAGGAGGCCGCGGAGAGGGTCCGCGAGGAATCTATCCGACGGACAACAAAGTGATCATATAATGGTTCCGTTTTTTCCTCTTGAGGTACGGAACCATAAAAAAAAAGGTTATGTATTTTTTGAAACAGAGAGAAGCCGAGGGAAGGGGGGGGGGTAGTTCATGATAACTGTAATATAGAATTTTCCTGTAATTTGATACTAAGTAGGATACAATTTTTCCCGTTGCTGACGAAGTACAAACTCCCAGTAATAAGATGTTCTGAAAACCAGCACCGTGCGGACGCTACTGTTGTCTCACAGGATATCCTGAGAGCATATATGTTGCCATGTCTACCAGTACTTTTATAGATTTAGTGAAATATATTTTTCCCTATGTAAGTATATGGCTATTTATATATATTTTTTTTAAAATGATTGCATAATGTTCATGACGTGATCATGACCAGCTCATATACGTCCCCACTGCTGGGCACGAGCCTTCCCTATAGATGGATACGGAAAAAGGGCCATAAACCACCACGCGGGCCCAGTGCGGTGCGGTGGTTGGTAACGACTGCTGATGCAGCCGAGACCAACGGGTTAACGTGCCTTCCGAAGCACGGAGGAGCTCGAGATGAAAAAGTTTTAGTCACCCATCCGATGACCGGCCTTTGCGAAAGTTGCTTAACCTCAGCAATCGCAGACTGGGCGCGTTAACCACAACGCCATCGAGCTCCTAGGCAGTTTATAATGTTATATGTAGTAAAAAGATAAAATGTTGCTACATGTGAATAGAATGGTAACAAGTTGTATGTTTTTGTTTTAGTATTGTGCTGTTTCTTAATTTCACTTAGGGGACTATAGGTTTATATTTAAGGAAATTTTATATATATTTTTTTCTTTGTGATAAAACTGTTTGTCTCATAATAAATAAAAAAAATAAAAAATGTTATTATTAATAATCATGCAGTCTCAGCAAGCTCGAGTGGGACTCGAACCCACGACCCTTGGATTATTATTATTACTATTTAATATTAACTGCTACGAGTGACATTTCTGTCCTACTTTTTTGCACGGAACATGTGAAAAAGTGCTATAAATATTAGTAGTGCGTTCATGGGTCACCTATTAGAGCACGCTTCGTAATAGCGAAGGATGATTAATAACGTGGCGCCTGAGCTCGCAAAAACGGGACATTTAGTGTCAGTAATTAAGCAAAATCGGTATCGATATTCAGGTGTTCTTAAGCAAAACAGTCGTCGTGGATAAAAAATGATCGCAAAAAATGGATAAAACACCACCATTTCGAAAAATATTAACTTGTGTAAATAACTTATGAATAATATTCAAAAGTCTAGCTTTCGCCCCTCATAAATGTTTTATCTCGTGCCCCTGGCTTGTGAGCCATTAGGTACTCCAGGATAGTGCTAAGTATTTTTTTTATTCAGTTCATTAGTACCAAAGATTATTACACATTTTACCTCTTCACAATATGATTGTAGATATACCAACTACAATAATTATTACTAACGGGTTATCCCGTGGTACTAATTTATCATGCTTTCGTTGTGTGTGTAATAATAAAAACGTTAATAAAATAATGTAATAATAATACTAATAATCATAAGAATTATTATTACTATTCTAATGTAAGTAACCAAGATAGTTTCAAAAGTAATATCAAATATATATTTAAGTTTGTAACTAAGCATAGCGCGGATAAATTTCTAAAATTGTAGAATGCAAAATTCATAATGCAAAATTTATAAAAACTACCACAGCATTTTTTTTCTACAAAACATTAAAACCGCGTTATGTCCTATTAGCCACAGAGCATTTTTCTATTGATGCGGCTTCTAAGAACTAGTTTTCCTTCATCAATATATATATACTGCTCGCTGTTCACCTCGGAAAACCTCGCCGGACGTCGAACCCGCGACCTTTGATGTAATCGCTAGGTAGAACAACAACTTAGCAGATGTACCTACGCCACGACAAAATATGAAAACAACAAACCACTCAAACTGGCATTCTGGCTGGCTCCTACTACAGTACTTTAGCATCGTTACTGCACTAATAATACTGCTAATACATTTATCAATCGCTATTTGAGCGATCATTGTACCTACTGATATACAATCATACCCTAATCTGGTGGTTTGTCTTAGAATATGATCGTACAGACAGCAGAACACAACAGGGCGTGTGCCATCCATGGCACACGCCCTGTTGTGTTCTGCTGTCCAGAGATCCATCTCTTATTCCAATACAAAGTTATTCGAATATTTGAAATTGTAAAAATGCTATAATTATATCGAAATGAATATAACACATAAAAGAGGCGGCCTGCTTCTGGGTGCCTGTGCGACTTTCATTCGACATTCGATCGCGTTAACGAAAACGAGAATTTGTATGGCAAAATTGTAACTATTTTCGTATGTCGCCGAGCTGGAGGGGAGAACCCCACGTAACCACCCGCGGCTCCCCGAGCGCGGTGGTACTCGGCCAAAGAGTTTACCACTGTTAAAAGGAGGCGGTGCTTCAATGCCATACTGATTTTCGTTTTCGTAAACCTATGTAATCGAATGAATGAAACAAAACTCACACTATGGTGGGACTTCAACCCCCGCCGTTTTGTAAGCCGGATTAATGCTTTTCTGATTGAGCTACCAAGAATTGGTTTCCCTGTCACATTTTTCAAGACTTGTGTTAACCAGCGTTATATACCCTATTACCAGTGTTGTTTCGTCAGTATAAGTTAGTAGAACCAAATATGAGAGACGTAAACGTGTAAAAATATAGTAGGTCGAAAGGTAAATACTGTTTCTAATGTGAAATTAACGATAGTACTTAAAGGTCAGTAACCTTAGAATAAAAACGGTATAACATGGTTGCCCCAAGCCACCCCGCAACATCTGTACATCCGTGATCACGGCGCATGCGACTCTGCCGAAATATCGGATACTCAAACACAATCAATAACATGATACCAAACCCGTTGTGAATAATAAATTTACAATATCGACAATATTACTATTTACCATGACTAGAACCAAGTAATTAGGTACAAAGGTAAATTGCTAGCGTTATGTAAGTGGGAGCTAGATCAAGAATCTCGCCGCGATGCCCTCGGAGCGTGTGCCAGTTGCCGGTTCCATGTGTGAGTTGTCATTGACATGGATAAGGTTGTCGCTCGGACTCAAGGAGCGACTTTAGCGGCATGGGTACAGTCAGGTGCATTATCTAAATAAAACCTGTGTGGCGTAGCACTTAAAACTATCTCAAAATGAAAATAGAGACCATATACAAACATGAGATGTAGGTAGGTACAATTTGTCATTAAAAGAATATCTGAAAAAGTGGTTCATAATCAACTGTTTTCAAATAACAGTAACATTTAACACAAGTAGTTGGTATCGCTTGTTCAAAGAAAATTTGTTAGCACCTATCAACCCGTGCGATATAGACCAATTTCATATGGGCTATGTCGACATAGTGTAAGATGCCTCCAGATTAGGTGGAGTGGAGCTGGATGAGAATAGCCGCGGATAGTGTTTAGTGGCGTGCTTGCGGAGAGTTCTATGTCCAGTTGTGGACAATTGTAAGCTGATGATGATGCCCACATTGGGAAGTCGGAGCCGAGCCCATGGGATGTTCAAAGACTCTTTCCTATGATGCAAAATTGTAATCACGACGGTCTGAGACAAGTAGACATGCGGAGCTAGACTTTTATATGTGAAGATTTCTAGTTTTTCGACGTTTTAATAAGTATTTTAGTTTAGTGATAAGAGTGTTGGGCAGCACGTCCTATTTCCAATGCTTCCATTCGTTGTCACTGAATGTACCTCGCGGCGGATAATTAAGGTAATATGGTTTTATGCGCGGCGTTTCCGGCGACGTTGCCAGCCGGCGGGCACGCTGCTAGTCTGGTTGGCACATACATATATTACATACATATACACAGTATATATGTCTGTATGTACTGTCCGCGACTACTGTATCCCTTAAGGGGTACCACTGGGCGGTGCTAGACAAGTGCATATGTGACTAAGTTGCAAGCACAAGCCTGTGGTAGCCGATGAGTCTATTTCTATATGCTATAGATGCAATTGTAGTCGTTAGACACTTCTAACGATTTACGGGTAGAGTTCAGCCGTAGTTTTTATTTTTATTTTTTTATTTGGTTCACCAAACTGGTTTGTACACAGAGTAAAACACATATATAATGCATACTTATACAAACAGTAAGTGCAAGAACTATTTATTAAGTCACTAGCTGTGCTCGCGACTTCGTCCGCGTGGAATAGTGACTTTCGGCAGCATTTTTAATTTTTTAGGCTCTTTTCCCGTTTTTGCAACATTTTTCACTGATGCTTCGCTCCTATTGGTCGCAGCGTGATGTTATATAGCCTAAAGCCTTCCTCGATAAATGGACTATCCAACACAAAAAGAATTATTCAATTCGAACCAGTAGTCAGGAACTAGATTAGCGCGTTCAAACAAACAAACAAACAAACAAACAAACTCTTCAGCTTTATAATATTAGTATAGATTACTATCGTTGCCGCCCGCGATTATAAAGAACTATGTACTTTGCCACAGAAACAGCTATATAGTGCTTGGCAGTTACTATGAGAAGGGTTTCCGATTTTTAATTCACGAGTGATGAACAGGACGAAACTGAAAAATCACGTGAAACCTTTAACTACAAATTAACTGGCTATCTTACTTCTTACTTTCGGAATACTATGCAATGTAACATAGTTGCAATCAATGCAATGCAATGCAAAACAGTGCACTCTAACATTGTTGCTAAAGCGACTGATTTAGATAAGACCACCTTCTCCCTTCCTCCATAGGAGTACACGTGCTGCTCTCCGGAGTCATCGCTTCACTGTCACACATATCCCATCGCGCACAAAGAAATTTGGTGACTCGTTTCTTTGTCGCACCTCCGAAAGATGGAATAGTCTACCAGCACATGTTTTCCCTCCTTCCTATGATATGAGGTCCTTCAAACGAGGCGTGAAGAAGCACCTTGTGGGCGGGCAGAGTGAAGTTGACTGATGCTGCGTTGTTTTCACGCTGCACCAGTTGTCTTCGCGTCTGGACTCCATTTCCACTTAACATCAGGTGGTATGGAGTCATTTGCCGTGCTAAGTATAAAAAAAGGCATAGTGTAGCTAGCCAGCAGGTCTAGTAAAGGCCCTACCAAGTGTTCAGCAGCAGTGTTTTGAACCAGTGACTAGTTTACAGCACGTTATGATAGAAATATTGCTCCTGTTTCTCTTATTCAAACTCATTGGTAACTTATGTTTGAGACCATATAGGTCTGTGGTGTATCTTAATAATCAATTTGTAAATAATGCACGACAATGCACGATCAATTTGTAATAATGAAATTGATGACCTTCTTGGTCGAGTGGTTTGTACACCGGTTTTCATGGTGTCGCCATCTCTGAGGTCCCGGGTCCGATCCCCGGTCGGGTCAATTTAGAAATTATTGTTTTTCTAAATTGTCTCGGGTCTGGACGTTTTCTATGTATAATAAGTATGTATTTAAGTATTTTAAGTATGTTTATCCGTTGTCTAGTAACCATTTAACGAGTTTCATAACGAAGCTTCTCTAGGCTAGATAATTGGTGTGAGTGTAGGAAAGTTTAGTTTTAATGCAAAAATCATTATACTCGTATTTCATTGAGTATTTTATGTCATTTTTAATTACGTGATCACAGATGAGATTAAAAAATCGCCCCCCAGGATTTGTACGCTTATTTACAGCTAAGGTAAGAGCAACAAGGAACAAGGTAGGATAGATAGCTGCGTCGCGGCTTTGAAGCAGCGAACACAAGATAAAGAGAATACATGAGGTAAGCTTCAAAAAACGCGCTTGCGCAACACAAACACAACCGCTCACGGACACGGCATCTCGCGACAGCTGCGCTCTGACTGTTCCAAGATGTTCCGAGACTCGTTTCTTTGAGAGAGTTTGCTGATTACCACTGGCCATTTTCAACTTCACCGGGTTTTTTTGGGGGCGGCGAGAAGCTTAAAGGGCTCCTCAAGCCGTGTGAAACGAATCGCCGTCAGAGGTTTTCTAGAGGGAACGGCATCACGCACTAGTGCGTGTCCCCGGTGCTCTACTAGTTTCTCCGAGGGGTTTGGATCGGATCGGGGAACTCGTCTCCGTATTTTGATTTTTTTAAATTCTTTTTTAAACCTAGCACGGCAAATGGCTCCATGCCACCTGATGTTAAGTGGAAATGGAGTCCAGACGCGAAGACAACTGGTGCAGCGTGAAAACAACGCAGCATCAGTCAACTTTACTCAGCCGGCCCACAAGGTACTTCTTCACGCCTCGTTTGAAGGACCGCATATCATAGGAAGAAATTGAAAGAGATTGTGCAGTGAAGTGGCTTCAAAACTAATCAACTTTTTTAGTCCGTGTAGTTATAATTTCGTTTTCCTCAATCCCTTGATGCTGTGTCCACAGTTTTCCTCAGTTGCGCGATAAGTGTGGCCGGTGTTGTGTTGCCGGCGAATACTCGCGCGGCAGGTTATTAATACCCGATTTGTGGGTCACGGCCCAGAGCGGAGAGATCCCACGCAATATCCGATACACCCAATATTACGATATTCCGTTCCTGGAACGTAGCCGAATAAAATGAGCTTATAGTTTATTTACCAATGATAATCATTATTATAGAAGACAAGGCCGCCGTAATAAATACTAATCGTTTGAGGTCATAATTACAGACCGACATACAGCTCTATACTAATTAGGCTTTATCAATAGTTCAACTATTTGTTAACAATCTCTATTTATTTATAATTTTTGTACACACTAACAAACAGAACAACATAGAATGATTAGACAAGTACAAAGGCGCTGCTTATTTTACAGGGAAATTTCTTTCAGCTGCCCGTAGTAACAGAAGACAAAGAAGAAAGTAGAAAAAATGTGCTTTTCACAAAACAAAAAGAATATTGGATCATTTTAATGTATCGGAAGAAAAATCGGAGCAGCAGCAGTTAGTCAAATTTAATGAAATGCTTTCTCATAACATTTGTGCGAAAATGGCCGGCATCTTGCTGTATGAAAGTACTTACGGGAAAAGACATTACATACAAAATACTTAGTTACGTTCGTTACATTAAAGTTGTCATATTAAATATCATATCTAGTTTTATTGTTTTCTAAAGTTTACGCGAACACTAGACATTGAAAAGAAACATCTTTTACGGATACTCGCGTTTATTTTACACATTACTTTTTAATTAATGTTTATCCTGACGTTTCGAACCCTTTGCTGGGTCCGTGGTCAGAGGGAGACCACGTACTTGCAAATAAATGCGAGTAGATCCGTAAAAATTGTTTCATTTCAATATCTAGTTTTGTTTATTTGATCTACTCAATTCCTTAAACGCGGCACTGTGGTTTTACTGGTTTGCTATAAATAACTCACAGTGACTTTGTTTTTCTAAGAACATCTTATTAAAAGTGACGGGACAGCCGCGTGAATAATTCGAATAACTAAATAACGCATTGGGTACCTTGACCCGTTTTATAGCATATTTCATATTTAATACTGACGTGTTTCCTTTCGAATAGGTTACATGAATATGCTATTCGCGGAAATAACGCTTACCTATTTGTGGGAAAACAATAATTTTGTAATCGGTTTTAAGTTGTTATTTAATCTAGTTCCTCTTTTTCTTGTGCCGTCTCCTATCGGAGGTCGGCTATCATTATGGCCATTTATATTAGCCAGTTACGTTATCGTAAACTTAACCGAACAACACTAGATAGATACAGTTGCAATTAAAATAGTACTTACGAGTACAATTGGCACCGACGACGGCGGATAAACAAAGTAAACATAATCTGACAGAAAACCAACGGAGTAAATACTTCTTTGTAGATTTAAACTTTTATATATTTAAATATAAACTGTCAACGCTCTTTTGTTTTGCATTCTTTTTGTCGTCGTTTTTTTAAACTTCTATTTGTATGTATTGGCATGTTTCCTAATTTTATTTAGTTTTTTAATAATTACCGGTTTTATTTGGCTTTCCATTTTCCTTCAATAGGTACCTTACAAGGTACAGTTTACAAATATTTTCAAAGCTACCGCTACACTAACCATACCATGGTTTGTCTATGATTTTCCATAAATAATATACTAAAAATTCACGCGAAATGCACAAACAACGAAAATTGTATTGAAGTACAAACATTGCAATCGGACGTATTCTATTTGTAAATGCTAGTGTGGCTAGGTAGGGTCCTCTGTCCAGCCGTGATTGCGGATAAGTGTCAACACTTAGCGCTAACGAGGCTCAAGGCGACCGACGGTAGCGGGGCGACTGCGCTACTGCATAGCTTGCGCAAGAGTGATGCTGCTCCACTTGCCAAGAAGACGCGAGCTTTATGTTTTAAAAGGGCCCATGCTTTTCGGAGAGTGTTTGCTGATCTCATAAGGTCGCCTCTTCAAGTTTAACTGGACTTTTTTGGGATCGGAGAACTTGAAAACTTGAAAGGTTCCTCAAGCCGTGTAATTGATACACCATCAGAGGGTTGCGAGCGTATTCCCTAATTTCTACTATATTCTTCGAGGGGTTCGGATCGGAACGGGAGCGGAACAACCCGAGGGTGCTTAGAGGGCTAGGACCTCGGCTCGGGTCGACCGGGTCGTGGGGGTGGGCTTGGGACCGCCCTCGGGGCTGTGTTACAGAGAATGCATGTTTCCCTTGAATGTGTTACGATTATTTTATGACTACATAAGTATGTAGAGCAAATAAACAGTTCGCATTGGGTGAAACGACTAAACACAATTGACTGACCATTATTACAAATTAATTTAGGGACGACCAATAAAAGCAAAATTCAAAACCATTTTAGTATTTAGATCAGTATTAACCGTGAAGTGTTTCATATCTAGTATAGTGTTAGCGTCAACTTAAGAAAACAATATTTCTAATCAAGATAAACACCTAACTGTAAAATTTGATTTTAGTAAATTTTCCCTATTTTCCGTATCTTTGTGTACTAACTAAAACTTATTTGCACGTGTAAAATTTTCAATATTTCTCATTATCGGGATTTTTCAGCAGGTGACTGGTGCCTCTTTTAGTTTTACCTTAAATGGGTATGTTTGTCTGCACATTACTAGTTATATCCTTCACAATAGTTTGATTCCGCAAGTGGAGCGGCCTGCGAGCCGGTGCAGCGCCGGCGCACGCCACGTGTGACATAAGCGCGACGCGTCTCGCGCAGGGCTGCCACGCAGTGCGCTGAGTGAGAGTGTGTGCGCTGAGTTTTTTTGCACTATTTGTAAAGTTAACTACAATCTGAATGTCATGTAAAAATTATTTTCACCATCAAACAAACTTGTTTTCTGCAAAAACTTGCCCAATTTCGGTGAAAATGTTTTATGATTAAAGACGTAGATACAATTAAAAAGAAATCTACTAAAATATGGCACGGGAACGACGATAATGAATGAAACACAAACCAAAAACGTGCAATAAATGAATAACGATGTAGTTTGAAAAACAGTTTCTTTGCACACTAGTGCAAAATGCACAAACACAGTTTTAGGTGCATTTTAGTTACAGTCATATTTTAAAAAGCATATCACTGGTAATTCAAAATCACCTAAGTAATTTGGAGTCACAATGTTTATTCTTGCAGGTGTCATAATGTTGGTATGTTGTGAAGAACAAGGCTTCAGTTATAATTTTTGTACAGTAGTTTATAAACATTTTTTAAATAAAAACATTAAAAGTATTTACTACAGACAGCCCTACGCTCACGCGTTAGCGAAGTGCGCGCAGTGAAAATGGGGTCATGGTTGCGTCGCGCGCACGGTCGCTGCAGCGCGGGGTGGGCGCGCCGCGGAAGGCCCAGCTGTGGGCACCGCTGCAGGCCCAACGGTGGGCACTGCTGGGGCACGGGCTATGGAGAAAGCAGGCACAGCCAGCGTCTACGTCAAGCATAGGCGCCAAAACAAGTCGGTTTTTTATTTTAGGAAAGGGATCACTGTTTGACTGCTGATATCGTATCCCTACTAGATTGTTCGAGGCGTTGAAATCGAATGTGAATTGCTAATATACCTATTAGGAACTAGGCATGTTTATCTATGTGGTATTGTATTGTTAATGGAATGTAAACCTCAAAGAATTTAAAAATGTATCCAAGATCATACTTTCATAAATTGTTACAAAGGTTATAATACAATATTAAAATGTTAGATACAAAAACCAAGAGGTGGCAAAGAAAACCTAACTAATAATATACCTATTAAAATACGTAAATATAAATCACTGAAATAAATCAGGGTATCTATTGGGAAAGGTAAAAATAACATTTTAATTAACTACCTACATTGTGTTTACCAGATTTTTCTAATTGTATCCCTACCTAATTAACTGATTAATTTCCTTATACACTAACATCAGTCTGATATAAAAATATGCCTACATTTGCTTTTCCTCACATAGGTTATAAAAAAACACGTGTAGCCGACTGAGATATGATAACTGAACGTATATAATGTACCTACATGTTTAATTTAAGGGCTCCATACATAGCATCTCTCATGCTCTCGAAGTTGTTAAGGAATGTATCTACCTCGGGCAGATTTTGCAATTGGGTAGAAACAACTTCGAGAAAGAGGGTAACAGAAGGATACAGCTAGGCTGTACGTCGGGTTTTTACGTCGCCTATTCCACAAAGTCTAAAGACGAAAGTCTTTAATCAGAGCGTCCTTCCCGTCATGACATACGGAGCCGAAACGTGGACACTCACGTTAGGGCTGATTCACAAGTTAAAAGTCGCTCAGCGAGCTATGGAAAGGGCTCTGCTTGGAGTTTCTCTGAAGGATCGACTTCGGAATGAGGTGATCCGACAAAGAACGAAAGTAATCGACATAGCCCATCGGATCAGCAAACTGAAGTGGCAGTGCGCCGGTCATATTAGCAGTAGAACCGACAGCCGTTGGGGTAAACGAGTTCTCGAATGGAGACCGCGTATCGGTAAACGTAGTGTAGGACGCCCTCAGACTAGGTGGAGCGACGATCTTCGCAAGGTGGCTGGATGAGAGTAGCCGCGGATCGTGCTCGGTGGCGTGCACTTGGAGAGGCCTATGTCCAGCAGTGGACTAGTATGGGATAGATAGATGATGATGATGATGATACATAGTATAGAACATTATTGAAATATATACATTGAAAAAGGTGTTGAAAAAAAATCCACGGTTGGTATTCGAACCCGCACACCATAGTATGCTGGCTCAGGTGCAGCACCAACTATACTATCGTGGCTCTGTCTAGCCCGCCGAAATTAATCAGCACTATCTACTCTTACTTTATATGTCGACAACTACGTAAGAATTTTGCTCGTGGAAAATTTTTCATCACTTTTTCAACTTGTATGTTTTGTATATTTTGTGTATTACCATAACCACTATTGATACTACCCCTTCGTTTTAGTTTGTAAACCAATGTAATCAACATTTACATAAACAGGATGGAAGATTTTACTTAACGTTAAACAAAGTAATTTTGGTCTTTTTCCATAACGAGTACCTGTTGTCATTCTCATCTGATGGTAAGATCACATGGCTCAAGGTAGGAATCGAAAGAAGCACACTTCTGGAATCCTGAAGCCCTGTGGAACTGTTGTGTTCCGACAGCTGTCAGAGGTGATATTTGACGGAACACACCAATGCCCCTAACTTTGTCGTTATAGCGACGTGTACAGCCACTAAGGTGTTGGTTTAATGCTCTGAGACTAAGGTGGACTAAAAACTACACTGGCCTGCAAAATTAAGTATCACACTTTTAAAATTGCAATAACTTTTTAAGTACACAATATATATACTTTCGAAACAAAAAGGAAAAATGTTACTAATGTATAATTTACTTTAGTTTCAAAGAAAGCTGATAAAAATTGCTGCAAAACGTTTTTTATTTAAAAATCTCTAACTTCTATAGTTTAGAAAATAAATAAATATTAAAAGTGTAGTACTTATTTTTGCAGGCCAGTGTAGCTCTATCCTAACAAACCAAGTCGACCTATACTTATCACTACCTTTTCATGTATAGCAAAATCTCATGCAAAAGCTCATGATGTATATTGTATACAAGTCGAATACAATATACATCATGAGTTTCAAGACCCTACAACTAGAATTCTAGCAAATAAGGATACCTTATTATGACTTATATTTGACTACTCCTACAATAGTAAACATGTGAAGATGATACACATTTTGTTACTCATTATATAAAAGAGTTTTCCTGAAGGAACTATGGATTAACTTGTTGAACCGAGTTAGGTAATTAGCGCGAATCCTTAGCGTGTTATCCTTAGGCCGTGTGACGTCATGACCTATCTGCGCTGACACACTGACCCATTTGAGGTTCTCGGAGAGCGTGACGCCACAACAAACCGTTGTTGTGCCATTTCTGTGCAAGAGTTCCTTATTTGTGAACCGCCATGACTAGGTTTCTTTATTTTTTTATTTATTTTGAGGTAATTACGCTGATAGATAACAGTCAATACATGTTTAAATAGTTATTGCCTAAGAACTTAGGCTGGCTTGTACAAAAACTCACTAAATGCATTTAGCGCTAAACACGTTTAAAATGTCATTCCGTTACTGTCATTTGTTGGAAGTTGAAAGAGACAGAATGATACTTTAAACATGTTTAGCGCTAAACGTATTTAGTGAGTTTTTGTGCAAGCCCGACTTAGTCTAGAGTTCAGAGTCTTACAAGTTCTACACAGATTTACAGAATGACGATGATATAATACCATATCATATTTTTAAATGATTGTTCAGGTAGCTGTTTTAGTACCGCAAAATATTGTTAGTGTAGAGAGAGACGGGAATAAAATGCAGCTGCTAAGAAGTTGATCAGGATAAGTAGAACTATGTCAAGAATGAGAGTTACGTGACTATTTATTACCTTAAAAAAAATTAAAAAATTGGTTATTAAGACCACCGCGGTCTCGAACCCAGATTCCTAGTTTGGTTTGTGGTAGGGTTTATTTGCCCGCCTGTCTACCTACAACAATCTTATCTATAAATATGGCGCCATAACATCTTGTAGCATTGTTGTGTTCTGGCAGCTAGAGATGGATAGCCAGTGCCTCCGGGTAGTTGAGGATTATCGATTACAATTATCTGTTCCTAATATGTCTAAAAAATAGACCATTAAGTAATTGATTATTTCAGAAATAGCCAAATCCCAGCGGTGTCACAAAGAAGTCCCATTGAATCTACCACTATTTTAAAAGGTTTCAGAATTTTTAAGCGTTATCTCCAGTCATTGACGGCATTTGTGAGTATTTAACCGTAAACTTTGAACACAAACTTTCATCTGTTTGCATAAAAACCAATGGATTGGTTTCCGCCAAACATTTCGGGACTCCCTAAAGATTTTGCAAGCAGACTTAAGTGCCGACGAGTGATAACAAAAACTGACGATGCTAAGGTGGTACCTTATCGGTTTTAGATAAGTGACAGTTTTTAAAACATATAAAAACTCTGAGGTTGCACGCCGTTGTTAAAATGTGGAAGTATCGCGTGGAAAAAATCTTTTAAAAAAAACCGCTTGAGAATGATCTAACAAACTGCGTTCTTCTTTGTTAAGTATTATTTGTAATTAAATTATTTTATTATCAACTTGATTTGATGGTATAGATTTAAATGAATACAATTATTTATAAAGAGCCTCATAGTTACACGTCGTCTCAGCTTAAATAAGTTACTACTTAGTTTATAAACTAAAAAATACTTATCTACTAGTAAGTAGGTAAGTATTTTTTAAACATAAACTTTTTGTTGCAAATGTCTTTCATACACAAAAGACGGTCTGATTAAGAGAGAATTGCCCAGTTGATATAGTTTTTATATTAATTTCAACTTAAGAGAAAATACTCAAATCTGTTTTATTGAATTTGAACTTGGTATTAACATATTTTTTAACATAAGTTTGACACATAAGCATTAACGTGTTGATACCCAAGAACAGTTTATAGTCATGTCTGTATGTCGATAAATAGATAGCCAGGGAAAGTCACTAGAAATTCCCCTAGCCAGCGATTTCACTTCCGGTCTCACGGCTGGGCAGTACTGTCGCGAAATTATTGTATGTTAAAGATCTTATATATTGTAATAAAATTTGATGCGGTCATTATAACGTAGGTAATTACAAAAATCCAAACAATATTATATTATGTACCGAATTTCAAATAATCTTAGGAAGGTAGGTACTTGCTCAATTCAATCAATAGATAATTATAATGACCATTTATAAAGATCGCACTACAGATAAGGTAATATTGAAAAAGGTTATTATTGCGAATACCAACATCGACAGGCAGTGATTTTTAGACTGATTTTGTAATTTTTCTAGTATACTCTCATTAGAAATTAATATGTTATTTATTACATTCAGGCTATAAAAATATGGCATCTATGATGGCTACAAATTTCTACAACACCTACAGTAAATATTTATATATTTTTTTAAATTATGATAACATTAGCATGTTTTTCGTTTATTTTACCGCATTTGGTTTTCCCACTCAGTGCATTTAATTAGAGTGCATTGGTTTTAATTGGGCTCCGTATCTATATATAAGCACTTGAAAACTAATGGAAAACACAGATTTGTTGTTTTTGTTATTGAAACACAACTACAATACGACACTGTGATTTCCACGACTAAGATAACAACATAAGGTAAAATTTGACCCAATAAACAATGACAATTATACCCTGGAACGAGCTGACCTGAACTGGCCGAAGTCATGAATCTAGATATTTTTCTGGTCTGGCAAAATATGAAATTTCCGATTAAAAAAAATGTAATTTATGCAGTAAATATTATATTTCATTTACGTTCTTTGTCGCACCCACAGAACAATATGTTCTGTGGTCGCACCGCTTACCAATTTTTCTGTCTAGCCCTTAGGTGGACTGGTGGAGAATGCCATTTGGCATTAAGTCCGCTTTTTGTACTTTATTTTATTTTATTGTGCAATAAAGATTAAATAAATAAATAAATAAGGCTAGCTTGTACCTACATAAAATACATACTTAGAATGATGATGGTTATAAAATGGTTCAAAATCTTTAGAATGTCGACTTGTAACAATTATTTGAACGGTTAGTCCATCCATAGAGATATTATTTACTACCCAAACTGAAATTATTGAAGACACTTGTTAAATATTGAAAAATAAAGGTCTTTAAAAAATCGTGTGCCTATAGCGAGGCTCTAAAGCACTTACTGTTAATGTCAAGAAAACTGTAATAGGGTTATAGTGTTACCTGAACTTATTAAATTGACGATGTTGTAAACTTCCCTAATAAATGCTCCGAACTTAACTTTTTTGTAAGATTAATATTTTTTTTAAACTTTTATTAACATTATACTACACTTAAAGTAAAGGCACACTTGCCATGAGGATTTGGTATTGTTTCTTAAGGCAAAAAAAACCTTGTACTTCACTTAAATGGGAACTCAAATAAGCTACCATTTACCTATGTACTACATTTATGTTTACATCGTAATTTACGAAAGATTTTAAGTTGTTTATATTACGATAATACCTAATTGCTTGTGATATTTAAAATTTCTTTATAATCTTCTTCGTGTGAGATAGCTTTTTTATAATCGGAAATTTCATATTTTGCCAGACCAGAAATATACTTAGATTCATGTCATGACTTCGGCCAGTTCAGGTCAGCTCGTTCCAGAGTATAATTGTCATTGTTTATTGGGTCAAATTTAAATATAAAATAAATTACCTATGTATACCCAATAATAATACATGTATTATTGATAAGCCTGAAGTCCGCCACTTTCTCAATGGAAATTAGATAAATGTTGACGAGGTAAAAGTAGTAAATTGCAAAAGGAAAATTACCGCCACTTCCTCGAGCGGAAATTGAAAGTGGCCGGCTGCAAGAGAAAACTGCAAGGCGCGCCTGTTGGCCTGTTGCACTGCACCAAACCACTTGCTATTTTAGAACTGACTACGACATCTACAGTCAACACCATGAACTAAGTTTGTAACCCGTAGCTAGCGACATCTAGTAAGTTATTACAGTACTACGACAAAAACTTTGTACAAACTAGTTTTGCTACTTGCTACTAGA
The DNA here is from genome assembly GCA_947562085.1 of Eudonia lacustrata. Classification (NCBI taxonomy): domain Eukaryota; kingdom Metazoa; phylum Arthropoda; class Insecta; order Lepidoptera; family Crambidae; genus Eudonia; species Eudonia lacustrata. The sequence goes on from OX387341.1 coordinate 1,024,382, forward strand.
TGTCGCTTTTATTAAAAAAATAAACATACCTTTACCTCCACCAGCATCGTGCACTTGAGGTTTCCCGCTCGGCACCCGCTGCATTGGCGACGCACTCCCATAGTTCATTGTCGTTCCACTGTAATCCGAACTTAAAGGTTCCTGCTTTATGCCACTAGATGTCGCTGCAAGCTTCTCAGCAAGCAGCGGGTTCTGTGAGGCAATGTTGTATCGGCCGATGCTGATGTTGTTGGCTACTGCATTGTTGATGGCGTTGGTGCCTGATCTGAGCAGCTGCTGTAGCCTCTGCTGGCCGTTGTTAGGCAATAGCTGGTTGTTGGGCGCGTAGTACCCTTGCAGTTGACTGCTGGACGACGGCGATACGTTGTTGTTCTCCTCTTGCTGAAACATTACAAATAAAAATGTTAACACTTTTTAATAAAATGGGCAAACAAAGAGCGATTTATAAAAAACACTATAAATAAGCATGATCGCATAATAATACTAAACATTTATATTAAGTAACTTTTTCCTAAAACTCGTTATTTACAAGATCTGCGCAAGGCAGGAGCTGCATTGCGGCTCGATAACTATGAGTTAAGTCGATGTCCTGTGTGAGTTTTTTACTGTTCGGTCAAAGTACCTAACTACGATTTGTTTAATGTGCTTAAGGTAGTTAGCGCTAGCTGTGATGTTAATTTAGTTTCGGCTAACGACGACCACGTAGTTTTTTTTTTTTTAAACACTCACACCAATTATTCTATATTATAATAATATTATTATATTACACCAAACTCGTTAAATGGTTACTAGACAACGGATAAACATACTTAAAATACATACTTATTATACATAGAAAACACCCAGACCCGAGACAATTTAGAAAAACAATAATTTCTAAATTGACCCGACCGGGGATCGAACCAGAGACCTCAGAGATGGCGACACCATGAAAACCGGTGTACAAACCACTCGACCAAGGAGTTCGTCGAACACAAATGTGAGGTTCTTCAAAAACACTAGGAAACTATATACTATTATTGTTTTAGTTTGAACTAATCTTTAGTAAGCACCAACAACGTGAACCCACCTTTATCTCAATAGGCGGTACGGCCGACGCGGTGGCATTCGTCAGGTCCGTAAAGAAGGTATCAAAATTGTCGAAAGCGGTTTCCCCCAGCTGCTTGAGGATGTCGTCAGGGTCCGCGGCCTCGGCGTCAGGCTCCAGCGATAGGCCGCCCACGATGTTAGATAGCTCGGCTTGCGACAACTCGCCGAGAGATGTCGCCATCTGCTGTAGCTGCGCGGCTGCCTGCCCGCCAGCGGCCACTACCGCGTCCTGGAAAAAGGCAACGTAACTTTTTAAACTGCGTAGGTACCTAATTTTTGGTCGTGGTCAGTAATGGTGCGTTCGAACTGAAGTTGCTTTTTGTAGAATAAAGATTGAAACGGGCATCGTCCGATTACAAGACGTATGTTTCTACTTAGCAGATATTTCTTGAAGTTTCTTCTTAGAAATTTCAAGAAGATAGTACTTAGATAGTTTTTTGTTCCTAGGTTGCAAAAGTTAAGCGCTAGACTGAATATTAACAAGATTATCACATCCGTGATCATGGCGAATGTAACTGTGCTAAAATATTGGATACCTACTCAAAGAGAGCCACATATTTTTTAAGTCTTTTAAGTTAATATAAATATACTCGCATATTTTAAAACTCTACTGTCTATAAAGGTTGTCAGAGACTATGAAATGCCATCTTTACTCACGCATACACACCTCTTCATAATCCCCTTTTATTCATCTTAATGCTGATTCGAGACTTTTTGGGAACGTCACTGACTTGGTCGGTGACTTGGTCGGCGTCTGTGTTCCCGAGTGCATATAACCCTAAAGTTTTTAAAGCCCGAGTAAATAGGCTATTTCTGGGCAAGCTTGTTCCATCGTTGGCCTTTTCTTAGCCCTAGGGATTAGAATGAGGCCAAGAGCAAGCCCATCTCACAATAAAAAAAAAAGAACATTCTTGGTCAACCCCTCGCGCTGTTTGTTCTTCCGCATTTTGTAACTCTCTCTCTCTCTCTCTCTCTCTCTCAGGCTCTCGTCATTCTCCTATTGACCTCAAGGCCTTTTCATGTGGATATAGGTTACCTAAGTACAATCTCAAAGCTTACTCCGAGTAGGTAATGAATTCACTGATAGTTTGAATGATGTTTCCGGATCCTCACTTTGACTTTGTAAGTTTATTCTACTTGCCCATAGATAGCGCTACAAACTCTCAATTCATAAAACAGACCTTACAGTTTGTATAATTATTTATCGTTTTTAGGATACTTTGCGTTTATCTAAACAATTTGATATTGTTTACAATAAATGCCAATGTTGTATGATGTAATTTGTCATCACAATAAAATATAGTGTAGGTAGGTAGGTAGGTATTTGTACATATATATAAGGCTGGGACCTATCACATAATGGATAGTGCTTTAAATTAAATTTTTCATCAAATTACCTGAAGGCAATTGGAGAGGTCGACCATCCTGCCCTCATTCTCCGCTGACCACCACTCGTCTTCAATAAATGGCATCGCCAGCGCCGGACCCGACGGCGCATGTGTCCCCGCCACGTTGTTGCGTCTGTACCACGCCAGGTGGCGCTGACACGACACACTAACACACGCACTGAACACTCGCGAACTACACACAATATATAAAGCTAAAAACTGTATCTACACTATTAAATTCGTATAATATGTTTGGCAGCGTCTTGGACGGATCGTACATTATTCGATGTATATATTTACGCGTAGCTTAGGTACTCGATTGCGAAGGAACACATGGTGGTTTGAACGATGTCGGTGCGGTTTCTCCTCCCTCTGCCAGGTTACCTCACTCCTCGTAAGCCACTCCTCTTCAGCAGCGACCTGTGAAGATCGAGAGCGTAGGCTTTCACGTCTTTTATGAGAATTCTGCAAATGGACAATGCGGAGATGGTTTTTATGTTTGGCTGACAACGGGAGTTATGTAGAAGCCTTGTGGACTATAAATTATAATAAATACAAATAAGATAATAAATAAATAAAATTTGATTAATTAAGCTATTTTGTATTTGAATATAAGCATTTCATAATAATAACAATTTATTTATTTATATATAGGAAGACCAACAGCTATGATTGACACAACTTAAAAACTTAGAAATAATAACAGTAAGCCAATTATAGGTCCTCACTAATAGACAATATAATAATAATAATAATATGTTATAATGAAAGCAGTTTTACCTTTTATTCATAAATTAATAGTAAGACCAATGGTCACACCACACCCCAGGCCTCGGACGCTATCTTTTTTTAGAACAACACAGCATTTAATACTGTTGCAAAAAAACAATAAAAAAAGGATTCGAGCTTTGAAGCGCTTGGCCTTCCTCTCATCTGATGGTAAGGCCGAAAGAGGAAGCGTACTTCACCCGGAATCCTCAACTAGAAGAACTGGTATAAGGCTATCTTATAAGGTTTGAACTTCAGTGACTATTGCAAATGAATCTACTGCTTTAAACTGAAGCGTTTCATTGGTACTGTGGTGTGTAGTGTCATTGCGGCGAGTTCACCTGGCGACGTCCCGGTGTATGTCGAACCTGCGTCGACACAGCATAGATGCGGCGCGACGTCCGACCACGCGCGCACGCCGCTCTGCGGGGAAAACACAAAATTATTTAGTTACATTTTCATTTCATTTTAATATGTATAACTTTTATGATAAAACCTTCGATCAATAAAAATAGTAGGCACCGTGGTTGTAAAGAATCTTTACAATCTTTTTTATGAAATTAATAAAATGGCTACACGCCGACTGCGGACGCCGACTGCGGACGCCATCCTCGGTAGAGCCGTCCATAACTTCACTTTGGCCTACCTACAGTCAGTCCCAATTGGTAATTAACCGAGCCTACGCGGGTTCCAGATGTAGAGGGCCATGCACTTTCCTTATTGGACCTTCTGCTGACCTCGCACCCAGACAGCTATGAAGTTTCTGTTGATTCACCACTTGGCTCATCAGACCACTGTCTGATTCGTAGCACTGTGCTTCTCACAGAAACTTTAAAAACGCAACCAGCGGCCAGCCATCGGGTCTGGCATTATAGGTCAGCGGACTGGGATGGGATGCGAAATTTCTTTGCGTCCTACCCGTGGTGGCGAGTTTGCTTCTCGCTGGATGATCCGGATGTCACCGCTGACTCTGTCGTTGATGTGATACTGCAGGGAATGGAACTTTTCAATCACCTTGGTTTGGTCGCTGCTGCAAAATAGCGTCTCGCCAAAAGCGACAGCAATACCAAGCCTGGACTAATGCGGTGTCATCAAAGGATCCAAACACTAGCGTGCTCAGGAAGAGGTACAACTTTGCCACCCTGTCCTATAAGAAGGACATTGCCAAGGCAAAGTCATCATTCATAGGCAGAATTGGCGAGAGGTTAATGCGTCTTCCTTCGGGTACGAATGCGTTCTGGTCTCTCGCCAAAGCTATCTTAGAGAATTTTTGTCAGCCGTGGTAGGGACCACCATTGCACAAGATCGATGACTGCCTAGCCCATACTGCAAAGGAGAAAGCCGATCTCTTGGCAACCCTTTTCGTATCAAACTCGACCTTGGACGATGGGGAAAACTCTCCACTAACCATACCGCATTGCGCTAGTTCAATATCAAACGTTCGGTTCCTACAAAGGTTCTCGTAAGGCTCTTTTTTCCCTTGTTATCCATAAGTCGAGTGGGCCTGATGCAGCACCTACCATTGTGCTTCGGACGTGTGCTCTTAAAATGGTGCCGGATCGAACGCGCTTTTTCCGGCTCTCTTACACTACTGGCGTTGTCCCGAGTTCTTGGAAGGCAGCCCTTGTCTGTCCACCCGATTTCCAAAAAAGGCGATCGCTTAGATCCGTCCAACTACAGGCCAATAGCACTCACCTCTTTGCTCTCCAAAGTAATGGAGTCAATTACAAACTGTCAGCTCTTAAGGTACCTAGAAGAGAATCAGCTACTAAGTGATCGCCAGTATGGTTTTCGTCGCGGTCGTTCGGCTGGTGATCTTTTAGGTACCTTACTCACCGATGGGCGGAGGCAGTCGAGAGTAAAGGGGAGGCACTGGCAGTTAGCTTGGACGTAGCGAAAGCCTTTGACAGATATGGCACAGGGCTCTTCTCTCTAAACTTCCATCATAATGGCTCCTTGAGAAACTGTGTTCTGGGTCGCCAGCTTTCTTTTTGGGCGTAACATCAGAGTCGTAGTCGGCGGTTCGTGCTCTGGAGTTCTGCAGGGTGTGTGTTATCCTCTACTCCGTTTCTTTTACATATCAATGACATGTTGCGTAACAACAACATTCATTGCTATGCGGACGACAGTGCTGGGAATACTCTCTACACCGGACGAGCTAATATTTCTCTGGAAAGCGTCATCGAGAGCCGGAATAAACTTGTGACTGACACCGAGAACATGTTAAGCCATGTCTCGAATTGGGGCCGACGTAACCTAGTCCACTTTAACCCCTCCAAAACACAATTTTGCGCATTTACCGCGAAAAACATCCCTTTCGTCGTACCTCAGAACTTTGAGGGAGCTCTCCTTGATACCAACCCGACTATTGGGATCCTTGGCGTCGATATTTCGAGTGACGTTCAGTTTCAGGGTCATTTGGAAGGTAAAGCTAAGTTAGCTTCAAAAAAGCTGGGTGTGCTTAATAGAGCGGGTCAGTATTTCATGCCGGCTCACGCCTACCGCTTACAACTGTACTGCTCCCATCTTTGGGCTGGAACACCCCAACTCCTTCCATTTGACAGCATTCAACGCAGAGCTGCTCGAATTGTCAACGACATGGTTATTTCAGATCGGCTCGATCTACTGACTCCTCGGAGACGTTTTATTGTACCGCATATATCAAAGTCAAAGTCAATTTTTTTATTTAAATAAACTTACGAAAAGTGTTTTTGAATCGTCCATAATTTTTTTGCCTACTACCCATTCAGAACGTCTATCGTCTGTCGCGGTGGAAAAGAATGGGGCGTAAGAAACTCCACAGCTTTAATAGAAGTAACGACAATAATAATTCAAATGTAGGGAAAATTATACTGTTTACTTTACCCTATTGTAATAGCTTGACACAGGAGGAAAATACTACTAGATATAAGCTTAATTTGACATTACATACATTTTGCAACAATGAAAATTTGCATTTAATTGACACTAACAATTATGTTAGTAATTTTTATTTGACAAAAGATAGTTATTATCTGCCAATTTATTTCAAGCGACAAATAGCTTCATCGCTATCATATTTTTTACACATCTCAGCCAAAAACTTGGCTAAACAAGTTGCTCCTATTGAGCAATGTTTAATAGACATAAATGTCAGTAGTGTTTCTACTGACATTCCAATCAATAATTTAAATTAAATCATAAGACAAAAGAGGAATTCTCTTGCAAAATGTTTGGTAATATTTTAAATAAATGTAAAATTAATTCTAAGAAAAGCCCGTCCCAACCTACAATTATTAAAAATGTTCACTCGATTAATATAGTTCACCAGAACATTCAAGGGATGACAGGCAAAGATCTGGAGATTGAATTGTTCATGAACGATAATAAAGTTGATATTTTATGTATTACTGAACACTGGCTTAAAGATCATCAGTTCATGTTCAATTTTAATAATCATTTGGTAGGTAGTTCGTTCAGTCGAGTAAATTCAATTCATGGTGGCTCCTTAATTATAGTTAATAAGAAATTAAAATTAAAGGAACGAAAAGACATAGTGAGCCTCTCGGTTGAGCGAACAATAAAAATAGCTTGTGTGGAGCTGGAGCGACTTGTTGTATTAAGTGTATACAGGCCTCCGTCAGCATTGTATGATTATTTTGAAAAGTAATGGATGAAGCATTATATAAAATCCGCAATGTAGGTAAAAAGATAGTTATTTGCGGTGATTTTAATATTAATTTGTTAGAAAAGTCTACAGGTTCTATCAAAATTAAAAATTTATTTCAATCGTATAATTTAAATAATTTATTTATGGAGCCAACTAGAATAACTGCCACTTCGGCCACTTGTATTGATAACATATACCGATCTAGTACCACTGTCTAAACTCATTATTAATAAACTGGACTCTGATCATTGTGGCCAAATGGTCAGTCTTCCACATCAGTGTAAGCAAGTGAAGAAACAGAATATCACTGTTGTACCAAAAACTGCAGGCCGTCTGGAACGGTTTAAAAACAATCTTTATGATAATATATGTTTTTTAAAGTATAATGATAACCCAAATGAATTTTATAATAATTTCTTTCATAAATATTGTACAGAATTTAATAAAACTTTTATTCCAAAAAGGATCTCGGTTAGTGGTACTGTTACTTTTAGTGAATGGGCTACAATTGGTATCCACAAAAGTAGAAAGCGACTTTATGAGCTATATGATGAACGCAACTATAACACCAGTGAAGATTTTAAATTGTATGTCAAAAATTATTCTAAGTTATTTAAAATAGTATGTCGATTAGCAAAGGCAAAGTTCCTGAGTTCAAAGATTAAGCTAAGTGATAACAAAATAAAAATAACATGGAATATTATAAATAGTGAAACTGGAAATGTCAAAAGTCGTAACAATGAGTACAAATTGAGCTACGAAAATCAAACCTTAACTTCCGATGCTGATGTTGCTGCGGCATTTGAGAAGTTTTTTACTGATATTCCAGTTTCAACTACAAAGGCTTTAGACTCCTCCCCCACTGTAGCTGAAGCGGTTCTAAAGGAAAATGTCAAACCTAGTAAAAACTATTTTAGTTTTCAAAAAATTGATTTTAGAGATATAATTAAAACTTTTAATACTCTTAATAAAAAGAAGACTGCTGATCTGTGGGGTAATTCCGTCGACGTCACTAAATCCGTTATTGAGACAATAGCTCCAGTTTTAGCTTGCATATTTAATGAATGCATTGACTGTGGTGTTTTTCCTGACCTAATGAAGCACAGTAAAGTAATCCCATTATTCAAATCAGGTAGCACATGTGACCCCTCTAACTTTAGACCAATTTCTGTGTTACCCACATTTAGTAAAATATTTGAAAAGATAATTCTAGACCAAATTCAAGTTCATTTTTATAGAAATAAACTTTTACATTCTAGACAATATGGTTTCACTAGGGGTCGCTCGACTACTGACGCTGGTGTTGAGCTTATTCTTCAAATATTTAATGCCTGGGAGGATTCTCACGATGCCGTAGGGGTTTTTTGTGATTTATCCAAGGCCTTTGATTGTGTTTTACATGAAACCCTGGTCAGGAAGCTCTACCACTATGGAATTAGAGATGCATCACTGAATCTTCTTATCTCATATTTGAGTGATAGGGTTCAGAGGGTTGATGTTAACGGTAAAAGATCTCCGGGATCGGTGGTTACAATGGGTGTTCCACAGGGTTCAATTCTTGGTCCTTTCTTATTTTTAATTTATATTAACGACTTGCCTTACTTTGTAAAAGACAAACATGAGATAGTATTGTTTGCAGATGATACCTCACTTTTATTCAAAGTGAAACGACGACAGCCGATTGATGACGATGTGAACAATGCTGTCACAAAGATAGTTCATTGGTTTAGTGTTAACAATTTGCTATTAAATGAACAAAAAACCAAATGTATAAGATTTGTATTACCCAACGTTAAGGAGGTAAAAACCAGTGTAAAAATTAAAGATAAGAATGTGGACCTTGTGGACACCACAGTGTTTCTAGGCATTACGTTGGATGCAAAGCTACAGTGGGGCCCACATATAGATAAATTGTCGAGTAGACTGAGCTCTGCGGCTTATGCAGTAATGAAAATTCGTCAGATCACTGACATTGAAACAGCTAGACTTGTTTACTTTAGTTATTTCCATAGCGTAATGTCGTACGGCATTTTACTGTGGGGCAATGCTGCCGATATTCAAACTATCTTTGTGCTGCAGAAGCGGGCTATTCGAGCAATTTATAATCTAAAAGCTGGTAATTCTCTTAGGGAGAGATTTAAAGATATTAATATAATGACAGTTGCATCACAATATATTTACGAGAACCTAATGTATGTATATAAAAATATTGAAACTTTTTCTAAAAACAGTGATATTCACAATGTAAACACTAGAAATAAAAACAAACTAGCAGTACCTAATACTAGGCTCCAAAAAGTAAATAATTCATTTAGAGGCCTGTGTGTACGTTTTTACAATAAAGTTCCAAGTAATATCCAAAAACTAGATATTAATAAATTTAAAATCGCTATTAAAGAAAAGCTTTATAAAAAAGCTTATTATAAAGTGTCTGATTACATTGAAGACAAAACAGCATGGGTTTAAAATGCTCCAATCTATTTCTAATCCAATATATTGTTAAGGTTTTTTAAACTTGTATAACTTGGTAACGTAACGGCATATAATTTTGTAAATGTCGTTACATAATGAATTAAAGCTGTGGAGTTTCTTGCGCCCATTCTTCTCCACAGCTAAAAATAGACGTCCTGAATGGGTAGTAGGTAAAAAAATTATGGACGATTCAAAAGCACTTTTCTAAAGTTTATTTGAATAAAGAATATTTGACTTTGACTTTGACTTTGACTTTGACAATTAACAGGTGACCCGCTTGCTCGATTGCCTCCTTTTTTTATAAAAAAAATCTACCTTTTTAAATATTACTTTATCTGTTTAAAACAAACGCGTTAAAACTGTCAACTGTCTAAAGTGTTTGCATCACTACACATTTTATATTCATACTTTATACTGAAACAACCGTTTCAACGTCCACTTTCTTGAGCCGGTGATAATAGCCTGCAAGAAATTAAATAAGAGCCGACGACATAATCATAACGTACTCGTAACCACAAGATGCATCGAAGTCACAATGTGCGGAAGGCTCGGCGAGCTGCTATACATATAATGAGAGCGCATTGTAGGCCCCGCAAAAAATCATCACAATGCACACTCGTTCTTTCACTATAATTGCTGCGCGATGCAAAAAGACTTTTGTTTTCTAAACGCTTCCTAGAGCACTTTCTTCGTTGCGTGTGCGCACGTAAAATATTCGTCAATTGTTACGAAGACGATCGGTGAAAAACAACTTTCGGTTGAACGGCGAACGGCGACACCGACTCGCGTCGCGTGGCAACCGTACGATCACATGTCGGCGGGTAAGTGTAGCAGAACTAGCAGAGAAATTACTAACTTATGTAACTACTCGCGCTTATTAAAAGTGAATAATTATTACAAGTCTATTACTATAATATATTGATAAAAATAATTAAATAATCGTAGAGTAAACAAGCTCTTAATAAACAGCACACAAACCGTTTCCGGCATTTTTGGAAGGAAGTTTGCCTAGTTTTTTTTTTTTAAATATTGCCCCTGATGTTAAATTAATGTACTTAACCCCTTTTAAATTAAGTGAAAAAAATATATAGCTAAAGTATCCTTTACGGGTTACATGGACAGATCGGATTAAACTGGACTAACTGTGTTTGTCGACGGGTAATCTATCAAATAATCCCACAAACCGCTTATATTGTGTTTCGTATTATTTCAGTATTTATTTTAATGTTAATTTTATTATGATGTTCTTTAATTAGTAGTCGAAGAGTCTACTAGTCTAATATTGTCGTATTACAATGCCTTCGATATGTTCTATCAAATTAATTATACCTACGTAGGCCTTAAAAGATAAATATTTTTGAAGAGGTTTTGCATGATTTTCCTTGTACGAAGTATTCTAATGTTTAAAATCCGTGTAAATCATAAAATGAACCATTCAACAAAATATACAGCGTGAGGTTATTCAATAAAAAAAACTTGGCAGCCAAAAACAATACTCCTTCAAAACAACAAGCAGCAATAGCGCCATCTAGCGTCTGGTAGTAAGACTAACAAATACAAGTTATTAATTTTTTAATTTCCAAACATGAAACTGGTATTGGTAATAGCAAGAAGACTTATTAAGCAGCCTTTATATAACATCTATTTATATTCTCAATGCTACAACGTTATCATAAACGCAATGCAATGTGTAAGTATAATAACACTTGTTTATTTGTCACTTGATAAATTTTCCTCATTAAACTGCCTATTGAAAGATTAATAGACAAGACCGGACCTCAACCTTGACTAGGCACTTCCTGCTGCATATTGCGCTCGGGACCTTGCCAGTGATTGCGCGGCGCGAGGCGCGGGCGCGGGATGACGCCGAGACGAGATCTATTCGGTTTGTGGTCGAGATGTGCTAATGAATCGTATAAACTAATTAATGATGTTGTTTCTGTATTGCCTTACAACAGCTTGGAATGAGACACGCTATAATAAATTTGTTACTATTATTATAAACTAACTAATAACACTCATTGGGAAGACCTAGGGACCAAGGGTAAGTAGTTATTTACTTTCTATCGTAATAGGTATTTTAGTAAAGTTTATGTTGATAATCTGCATTCACCAGAATTCAGAATAAATTAATCAAATCATCAGGGTGCCAAATTCGATCGCGTTAACGAAAATGAGAATTTGTATGGCAAAATGTTAACTCCTTTCGTATGCCGCCAGGAGGCGCTGCTTCAATGCCCTACTAATTTTCGTTTTCGTAAACGTAATCGAATGAATGAAACAAAACTCATAGGCACTCAGAGCCTATCACCACGCAAGGTCAATGGGATGCTAAGGATTAGGCAGGAGTACCTACCTAGCAGCTTTCATATTCAATATCAATTTATTATAATTATTAGGTACTCGTAATAAATCAAATAACTAGGTGATAAACGATATTTAATTACAATTCATAAAACGGGAATGGTATTGCATCAACTTTGACAGCTATCAATCATACCAGGCACCTAATATTCTTAACCGCTGCTATTATCTAATTAAACAAAGAGGAAGAACCTTCAAGTTCCATCTCGTAATCAGCATGATACAATTCAATGTCAATAAATTGCATACCTACCTATATTTTATAATTAATTATTGTTTTTTTTTCAAAGCTATTTCTAAGTAAAGCAACAAAGAATAAATTTTCAACCTGAATTCGTAAACTGAAACGTAGTTTGTAATAAAAACAAATGCGTTTCGTTTTATTAATTCATTTCACAAAACTAAGTAAACACTAAAAGCAAATTATTTTTAAAACATTCTTCAAAAAGTTTATTTTAATACTGTAATTCAATATTTTGCTGCTGCTTATGAAATTAATTTTAGTCTCTATCTATTTTTAGTCCATAGTTTTAAGATTCGTGAAACGTACTGGTGAAATAACGAAACGCGTTTGACATAACGTTTGTTTTGACATTTCGTTGGTCGACGACGTAACCTCAAACTTTGTTGTGTAAGTTGTGTTGTTTGATTTTGGTTTGTTAGGTGTTTGGTATTGATAATAGTGGATTTTCGCGATGTCTGAAGGAAATAATTCTGATTCTTCAACATCCGACACGGAAGTTAGTGCCTGTAGTTCAAAATTTGATCCATTAAAAGCTTTGTATTCCGACAAAGCCGTAATACCTGTTAGAAACGCGCCCCTGTACGAAAATATTCAACAATACGAAGCCGCTCAAATAAGGACAAATGAAATAATTCCGGTTGGCCACAAGGAAAAAGTCCAGCAGCGGGAGCTGGCAAAAATAACCAAAAAAGAAGAAGAACAACGACTTTTAGAAGAGAAGAATAAACAACGTTTCGCTCGCTTCGAACGTAAGTTTTAAGGTTATGACTTTTATAGCATTCTCTAGCTCATTTCGCATCTTCATAAGCTAGCCAAACATTTCTCATAGGTACTTTTTAATTTGTGCGACATAAAAAGTAGTCAATAGACTGTTGACTTACAATTTGGTCTATTGAATCCAACAGTAACACACACATTAATAGGAAAAAAAATATTCAACAAAATAATAATTAACACTAACAAAAATATTTTTTATTATACTTTGTGCAACATGGAAGAGGCCTATGCCCAGCAGTGGGTAGATACGGGCTGAAAATGATGATGATGATGATACTTTGAATGGCAAATCATTGAAGAGATTCAGTACGCTAAACATATAAGCTATTTAAACTTGATGCTTTCATGAAAGTGTTTTCTCCGTATGTGATATACAGGATGCCCGTGTGGTGCCGGGCATAAAGAATTGCATCACCCCATCTCTCCCCGTGGGTGTCGTAGAAGGCAACTAAGGGACCATTCCAGAAGATGGGCAGCAGCATCTCTCTGTGATTACTTTCACCTACTGCGATCGCCAACCCGTCTGTCAAGCGTGGCGATTATGGTAAATTCCTCTCATTTTTGGGGGAGGCCTTTGTCCAGCAGTGGACGTCTTTTGGCTGAGATGATGATGATATACAGGGTGTTTGGAAGGTGGGTGCAAAGCCTCAAGGGGATGTTAGTATGGACCATCTAGAACATTTTGAGCCACACTTGTCTTAGACCAAGTCTGTTATTATTATTATTTTTTGTTGATCTGCGATTTTAGTGCTAAAAATCCAAAATTTGCTAATTAATTACTAACAATATTCAGTTTAAGTTAAAATGTCTGTTTTTTATAATTTATTTTATTAGTGTAATATGTCTCTAATCGTATCGAAACATTTTTGAAGCACCATTGTTATCAAAAAATAAAGTTACAGGCCATTCAAAAGTGATAGAAGATTTAAAAAAATATTTTTCGACTTTAAATATCAATTTAAAAAATAAAGAAAATAGCTGCAGATGTTCAAACACATTTTAAAACATGCTAAGTTATTGCCCTTTCTTTTGAGATATCACTTACGCAGATATCTTAACATTTTTTGAAATTATGGTGCTTAAACCAGTTAAGAGTGAAATATCGATTTTTAAGGAGATTAAAAAAACATCATTTTTGGTGATCTAACTTTAATTTTCATGTTCAAAATGTCGTCCACCATTACGAATACATGCTCGAGCACGTTTTCTTACTTCAGTCGTGCTGATTATTAGCATCATTTTTTGTTTCATCTGTTCAAAGGCAGAATGGATTCTCTTCAATAATTCCTCCTTCATAGAAATCTCCGTCGTGTAGACCGGGGTTAAGTCAGGCGATCTTGCGGGCCAAGAAATTGGCGCATTGGACCTTAACTGTACGAGAACACCTCAATAATTGTTTTCCAAAGAGCTGGATCGGCAGAGACGGGCCAATTCATTGGCCCGCAAGATCGCCTGACTTAACCCCGGTAGATTTTTTTGTATGGGAACGCGCAAATTTTTAGCATTTTCAGCTTCACCGGGCTTTTTTGGGGCGGTGAGGTACGTAAAGGGTACCTCAAGCCGTGTTGAAACGAATCACCATCGGAGGATTTCTAGAGGGTACGGCATCGCACACTTAAAAGTGCGCGTCCCCGTGCCCTCCCAGAGTCTCCGAAGGGTTCGGATCGGATCGGAGCTAGAGCATGTATTCGTAACGGTGAACGACATTTTGAACATGAAAATTAAAGTTAGATCACCAAAAATGATGTTTTTTTAGTCTCCTTAAAAATCGATATTATTACTCTTGGTACTGGTTTAAGCACCATAATTTCAAGAAATGGTAAGATATCTGCGTAAATGATATCTCAAAAGAAAGGGCAATATAAGGGCAATAACCTAGCATGTTTTAAAATGTGTTTTAACATCTGCAGCTATTTTCTTTATTTTTTAAATTGATATTTAAAGTCGAAAATTTATTTTTCCAAACTTTCTATCTCTTTTGAATGGCCTGTAACTTTATTTTTTGGTAACAATGGTGCTTCAAAATTGCTTCGATACGATTAGAGATACATTACACTAATAAAATTAATTGTAAAAAATAGACATTTTAACTTAAACTGAATGTTGTTAGCAATTAATTAGCAAATTTTGGATTTTTAGCACTAAAATCGCAGATCAACAGAAAATAATAATAATAACAGACTTGGTCTAAGACAAGTGTGGCTCAAAATGTTTTTACTGGTCCATACTAACATCCCCTTAAGGCTTTGCACCCACCTTCCAAACACCCTGTATAAGGAATACTTAATTAATAATCTGGTATCTCGGTGGTATCTCTGGTATCTCCAATATCAAGACGGGGGATCACCAACCACATTTAGAAAATGTGGTGGTATAACACTTCTTTATGGTAAACTAATAAACAACTAAGTATTATACCTATGAGAAATGTTTAACAGGTTCACTATCCAAAACTTATAACAATGGTTAAATAAATTCTTACAAACCATATGTGGTCTGCGGGACAGTGAACCTGTTAAAAATGTTTTGTTATATTTTTCTTAACAACAAATTAGGTAATACTGTCTCAACTGCTGTTGGAATATTCTTGTGATTAGCCGTGGCTGCGAGAACATTTCAGAGCTGTAACTTGGCGCTTTTATATGATCATTATAATAATTCAAGGCAATTTATTTAAATACTTTTTAAACCATTGCATATTATTTTATTTTAATATAAAATTATATTTAATTAAAATCAGTGAGAATCACATAAGATTTGTATTTCAGCCTTTATTATATTGTTGAAAATAGTTTAGAGTTACTTAAAATCATTAATAGAACGAAACTTACTAAAGAAGTTTCTAAAAATGTGTTCCAAAAGTAGTCCTAATAAGTGAAAGTGTACTCATATAGAGTAATAGAGAATAAAGGCTGAACGTGAACGCTCAAGTGTTTACTTCGTACTATGGAAGTTTCATTTCCCCACCATTACACGACCTTCGTAACTTGGCTATAGCAAGAAGTAATTGCGCAATCCAGCAATAAGTGCATAAGGGACTTATAGCATATAGTATTCGTAATAGTTCGGTCCCACACAACTGATGTTTATTGATAATTCAATTGAATGCTTTGGAGAGCATATTAATGTTAAGCCATTGGTTTCAAGTTTTGTTGCAAGGTACCAGTTGCTAAACCACTCCAACCCGCATGGCCTAGCATGGTCAGGTTTTGGCCTGATATCTCCATGTGCATTGTTCATATGAGCCCAGCAGTTGAATGTTATTAAGCTGATGTTGATATTAGTTTATTTGAGGCTAGCTTTTGTGCGGTGTTGCATTCTTTATAAAGATTGCAAAAGTCAGACTGTCAAGGATGTGGTCTGTGCTTGAAAGTTATGTTGAATTATTTTCATGGTTCAAAAATTTCGTTAAGCCGTTAGTCCCGGCTGATACAAGTCATGAAACAAGTCCGAATTCTCAATCTTTCGGGTTGGCTTGAACAACTGACACCAGATAATCCTTGGTTTAACCTTTTCACCGCCCAACTATCCTGCACGCGATGTCCCGCTGTACGCCAACGTATAAATGTATTTTAATAAAGTAGGTACAAAGAAGAACTTCTATAGAAGTGCTGGCGTGGGCGGCACGAAAAGCTCGAACTTCTATAGAAGTTGTTGGCGGTAAAAAGGTTAATCTCTCGATAAAGATAAGAATATTATCCATCCTGGTCACCCCCATACGTTCAACGCAACATTCTCATGCCTGGTGTCGATTTTTGAAAGTTTTGGTGGTTCTTATCCCTTGTACCCCGTATCGGTTAGGTCACGCACTCGAGGTCAGTCTAGGCCGCGCGTTCAACGCACGCGGCTGTGTGTCAGCGGCGGGCGACGACCCCGCGCCCCCCGCCCCGGCGCCGCCCTCCCCGCCCCACCCCGCCCTCGGGATAATCTACGCGGCCACCCAAGCCGTGGGCACTTATATGGACTCACCAATTCTGAGGATTATTTATGCCTTTAATACCACGCGTGGATCGACAGGTGATCGGTATTAGGGTATTCTGACAAATCGCTCATGTCAATCGACAGTTTGGGACTGTTTCACACTGAATTCACAATGGTGTAGCACTTCTTAAGAAATACGAATTTGTATCATGCAAATTGATTTAAGTAGTTGACATTGAGAAGCCCCAACAATCCTGTCCGAAGTAATGGTACCTACGATTGTTATGTATGCCAATGACTTAATTTCCAATAGCATTATTAGCGCCAGGGTATATTGTATGTAATTCAACAATGTCAAAAACGTCATGTGGTGCATATTATATGCAATCTTATTATCTATTTCAGAATTACAAGTTAAAATTAAAATTTGTTAAAATTTTGATGTTAATTTCAATAACACCTCAATATTAAAGAGATTATTTATTTGGTAGTAGCTTTCCAATGTAGGTTAGTTTTTATAAATAATATTTAGCATTGAAACGTAAATGCTTCTTGCTAACATGTGTAAGGCAGCTTGGAACTAAATTTCGTCTGCTTGATTTATTTATCAAATTCTAACTATCTCTGCTCTTAAAAACGACTACTACAAACGACACACTGACAGCTCTTGTTCAGTTGATCCTGTGACTTAAGTCTTGAAGCAAATTTTATCTGTCGGAAAAAAGGACAGTTTGTTGAACTTGTTAAACTAGATATTTGTTTGTGTAAATCGAAGTGAATGATGTTTTAGCTATCCGTGAATCCGAGAATCCTGTGTTGCTGATGTGTTCACATTAAATAAAAAAACAAAATCGTCGCCAAAATTCTTCAGCCAATACCGGAAAACTGCTTCTAATAAATCCAAACATTGCACCACTAACCCAATATTGGCGAGCCGGCAGATCAATCCGGGTCCGGCCAGTCAATGCCGGTATCGACAATGGCATCAGCTCATTTGCATGCCGCCCGTGACCCGGTGACCCGCCGCCGGCCTTGGTTCTTCGCCTTTTTTATGCCATTTGTTTACGGCTGATGAGCCCAATTCGGATGCCAGATCAATCTTTGTGTTTTTTTTGTTACGTTTGTGATTGTATCGCCGTATGTGTTACGTGTTTTTAAATGGAACAAGTTTTTTACACAACTGTGACGGTAAGCAACCACACGTTCCGTTACTGTTTTGGTCTGGAATCACCGCAGCCTTTAGATGCTTGCAACACCATGAGTATGGCACGTCGCCGATCTTGTATAGAAGCATACTTCTATCTTTTCATTCTTAATCGTGAAGTGCTGCTGAACATCGAGTGTTACTCCATTTCACCGTGCTAACCATCTGTCTCATCACTTGCCTTCAGCTGTCTGGTAGAGTGCGGCAGAAGAGGCTGAAGGTTCTCCAGATGTTAGACGATCTGGTCCGACCATTGTTTGAGGCTCCGCCTCTAGATAGGCTAGTCACGGCTAGTTTTTACGATGTGCGAAAACGTTTTTGTTTCTCTTGATATACATCTAGTACGATTATACAATTTTTCCGATTCAATGATCTACCCTTGTAGTTAGTTAGCTAGTAATCATATAAGTATACAGTAAAAGTTATAAATGAAGAATGAGAAAATGAGAGAGAAATGAGAATTATTATATATAATATATGGATATACATAATGATAAACTAGTTATAAATGAAAATAAAAATAAAGTATAAGAAGCACCTAATATTTACTGTAGTAAAGAAAATATAATATACGTGGAAATAAATATGTTAAATATGAATGTATACATCCTACTAATATTATAAACGCGAAAGTTTGTAAGTATGGATGTTTGTTTCTCTTTCACGTAAAAACTACTGAATGGATTTAGATGAAATTCGGCATAAAGATAGTTTATAACCGGGAATAACACATAGGCTACTTTTTATTCAGATATTCCCACGGGAACGGGAACCACGCGGGTGAAACCGCAAGCGGCCACTAGTATATCACATATTCATGTGTGTGTGTGTGTGTGTGTGTGTATATATGTATGGGTTCAGTGTATATAACATTTATGTATTGAATAATTTATGAATTTTATATATTTTTTATAATATTAGAATGTATCAACATATTTTTTTACGCCATAAGCATTTAATTATGTTAAGGAAAATCTGTAATTAGCTTTACCTATTATTGTTTAAGTACTATGTAAGAAAGTATTGAATAGTTACGCAGTTGGTTTTCTTAATAAAGCAAAAATAAAAACAAAAACAGAAGCATTTTTAAATAGCCGTGATTCTACCACCGAACTATTCTACCACCGAACTATTCTACCACTTGAACTCTAGCTAGCTGCTCCTGTCTTTTGCAATCAATATTAAGTTTATTTTTAACCTGATAGAAACAGTATTAAAGTAGTAATATGTTTCGTTGTGTAACATTGAATATTTGTAATTAGGCTTACATGGAGTGGACGCACGCGATTGCGTGACAAAGTCCCCGCTATTTTACACGCCAATTTGACAAAAACGGCGTTGGAAAGCGGCGGCCGAACGCAGCTGGCTCATAAACTCCTTGTTTGCCTTAGCTATTATTGGTTTCTTTTGAGCAATCGATTAGACCAGTATTGCTAGCCCGGTGGGCCCAACGGCAGTCGTTAGGACAACAACAATTATAAGATAAATCGCCCGCCGCCGCTGCCGCCGCGTAGTGGCGAAATCTGAAATCTGTGCTAATGAAGTAGGCACTTAATGTTTAGTGTATTTAATAGTAATTAGTGATGTTAAACCACAGAATACTGAATAGTAAATATACCTACAGATTTTAAATCTTTTATACTAGGTATTTGCCTTTATGTCAAGCTTAACTGTATCATTACTAAGGTAAGCCTTTTACTGGTATGTTTGTTATAGAAAATATATAGTTTTTCCTTCACTATGACTGTAAAATAATGGTATGCATATAGCATACAAGGTCTTCCGCTCCGTACTCTTGCTAACCAATAAGCGTAGGTACCTACTTTAAAGATATTTTTTTTACCAAAAATACATTTTGTTTAAATTTGTAATGGCATGAATTTATGCAAATTAGTAAAATTTCAGATAGTGGACCCCAAACTATTTGCGGCGCATCTTAACTGTGGCGCTATGCGATCTAGGTAGACAGAAAATCGCGACGAGGAATTGTTACGGCGCAGACTAGACTTTCGCGGCGCACGAGCGTTGCATAACCGCTTTCCACATGAGTGGGACGCATGCCGTCTCTGTTGCACCCTGGAGCGCCGGTGCCGGTCGTTGACGCCGCGTCCAGAGATCTTTACACCAATTGTTTGAACTTTTTCGGGTTCAGGTTGGAGAAGGCGCCAGCCACATCAGAATTATAATTGAATTTCTTGAGTTCTCAAACTTTTCTTATTGGCTCAAAGTAGTCAATTAAATCAATCTATTGTTGTCGGACTTAGCCAGATATCGAATTAGAAGTTCATTTGTTGCAGCAACACTAAAATGGATGGCAACAGTGATTGTTGTTATTTGTTTATATATGTTTCAATTGTAAAAGATAACAATAGTTGCGTGCTCTGCTATCACGCTAAGCCGCGAGCATCTGCGGTGCGCGTGCGCTCCTGAAGATGACGGACGCATAGTCAACTTTATCATCGCGTACTATCTACGCATGTTGCTTCATCTGATCACTACATTATACCTACTGTTATATTGAATCGCTACTCATAATCGAATTCGATACGAAAACGTTTGCGGATGATTTTCTTAAGTTCGCAAATTCTTAACATTTTTTCTTCTTCTTAGGTATGTTAGAACTAAATTTATAGCTAGAACATAAACAAAAAAAAATAAAAACTTATTAATTCGTTTACTTTATATCGAGATGCTTCTACTACTTTTTATACCTACCTACCTACTAAACATTTCACAATAATAATCCCAATGATATAATAAATGCTACAATATCTGTGTCTTGAGGTATTTGCAACATGGTTACGCAACCGTGGAGCAGTTGCACTGCGCGGGTCCCAAGATGCATTAAACTAAATCGGCACGTGCGATTCCGAATGCATAATAATCACGAAACGGAACGCAAGCGGAAGTGATGCAACGGAACGCGTTTCGGCGCGCATCTGTGTAAACAGCGCGCGCTTTTCTGAATGGCATGATCGTGGCGTTTCCCGCGCTCGGCCGCGGGCGACGACCCCGCGCGCGGTCAGCGCCCGCCCGGGGATAGTACAGTGAAAGTATTTCGCGAGCGGCGACCGCGCATGCGAGCCATGCCGCCCTGGTACTCCTCGCCGAGAGCCGCGTACATTTATCGATATTTACCTACGCAGTTATTTTTAACCATCGACATCGACAACCGATGAGTTTACGACCGGCCGACGGTTTTGTTTTGTGCTCATTGACTAACGATCGGGTTACTCGGTACATAACTGCCATTTTGTTTCCCATATAACACGTTCATTTCGTCGGTCACTATGGACATTTGTGTTGTTGACTACAGTCTGTAATAATTACGTTGCCGCGCCAACTTGGTTTTCTCAGGCTTCCTCATTTCTCTGTTTAATATTTGACTATAAATGAGGTTTAGTTACTCTTTGATTGTGAAACTATTGAGCAGTTGCAGTGATAACTAATCTCGCATTTATAGCATTAATTGCATATATAATCTCCGTTGTCGAATTAAATATTTTATTTAGTTATTTTTATTTTTTGTGTTTTTTTACATGTTGTGATTGTCCTTTACATTTTGTGTTTTTATTTGTGATGGAAAGTGTCTTTTTATGATAGGGCATTTTCCAATATTTATGACGCTGTAAGGGAGAAAAGAGCTGGACACTTGCTGAGTTTCTTGCCGGTTCTTCTCAGTACAAGATCTCCCGCCCAGAGTAGATAGACTTACGAACCGATGGCATAAAATGACGTTCATATGAGCTATTTGTAGCCTAAACTGCATAAATGATTTTGAATTTTGAATTTTACTTCAGAGGCTGTAGCATCTTGCACGGGCTTGTTCAATTAATATTGATTCGCAATAATGTTTCATCCAAATATTAAGTGATTTGCAACAATACCTCTTTTTTTTTTACCCTTGCAACTTTGGCCGGTGTCTATGACGCGTGTGTAACGATGGCAATATTTTAACAGGTGCCGTAACTGTGTCACTGATAGTGCGGCCATTGTCGGAGTGCGTCGACCCTCGTTACCTACGTCGAAAATGTGCTGAAATCTTAGCTGATACTAAGATGCTAAGGGTTATTTTCATATCATCTCATGTTTAAGTTTTATTCATCATCAAAATGATCTCTTATAAATTTTTCAATACTTACATTGTTAAAGGATCCTCAAGATAAGTGTATCAGACTCTCTAAATAAATAAGAGTAAGTTTTTTTTTTCGCTTTTTCCCATGCGTTGAAATTTTATTGACTTATGATGAACTTATGACAAAACGTGTTCAGGAGAAAATTTCACATGTTCTAATTATCATAGTTACTCCTAAGCAATATCAGGGCGGGACCACTGAAAAGATTCCCATTCCATGAACTTTAATGTGCATATCAGGCAGGGAAGTTAACAGAAACTGCTCTTCATCATGTGGTGAGTCGAGCGGAATTTGCGCTGGAAAACAAAGAGATTTGCGTCTGCACATTCGTAGATATTGAAGGTGCATTTGATCGCACTACCTTTGAATCCATCAAGGTTGCAGCCAAGAACCATGGTGTGCCACAATCGTATCTGTAATTTGATCGAATGCATGTTAAAGGGTAGAATTATCAACTCCGAACTGCTAGGTGACAGTCTACTTGCACGAACAACCAGAGGATGCCCGCAAAGAGGGGTTCTCTCGCCTGTTCTGTGGAGCCTTGTATACAGTTGATTATGTGGATGATCTTCGTCATCTCAGTCAGTGGAAAGTTTCCCTCTACGGTATCGAGGTTAATGCAACGTGCCTTGGGTTTGCTGGAAGAATGGTGCAATGCCCATCACCTCTCTGTAAACCCGGGGAAAACAACAGCCATCCCCTTTACAAGAATAAGAAACACTACGGGACTGGGTAACATAACACTATGGTACCCAGCTCTCTTGGTCCAAAGAAGTGAAATATCTAGGTTTAACGCTGGATTGGGAACTTACTTGGAAACAGCATGTAGACACGACCGTAGCTAAGGCTTACAGAGTTTTGGCATGTGTCGCTCTACCTATGGCAAGATGTGGGGACTCAACTCCAAAATCATTAGGTGGATCCACATGACGATGGTAAGACCGATCCTCACATATGGCAGCATCGTCTGGTGGCCCAGAACCAGACTGAAGATCTGTAAGAATGCTCTTAGCAAACTTCAGCGAACAGCTTGTCGGGCAATCACTGGGGCCTTTAGAACCATTCCAACGGCAGCGCTGGAGGTCCTCACAGACCTTTCACCCCTGCACATTGTAATAGAAACAGAGGCAAAGAAGGCGTTACATAGACTAAAGGTGGCCGGACTGTGGGACGCATCCTAAACCTCTGACTAAACACACAAAATGGGAACCAAGTGACATTCCTGACAGGATCATGGAAATGAGGTGCGATAAAATATCCCCTATATTCATGTTCGAAAATAATTTTTAAGTTTATGTTCCAACCAGAAATAAGGGCCACCGTCTCCGAAAAAAGACAGCCTAATCTGGTATACCGACGGATCAACAATAAAGTCGAGCACAGGGGCGCGTCTATAATAACGACTTACGACATAGTCAAAGCATGGGAAAATTGGCCACTGTTTACCAAGCAGAAACTTTCGCAATTCTCCTATGTGCAAAGCAAAATATAGAACTAGCCATGAAAATGCGTAATATATTCATTTTGAGTGACAGCCAAGCTGCGCTCAAGTCACTCATATCGCCCCGGATCAACTCTGGCTTTGTTCTAGAAACCACCAAAGCCCTAAACAAGCTAGGTGGACATAACAAGGTGAGATTGATCTGGGTCCCATGCCATATGGGAATCCATGGCAATGAGATGGCGGATGCACTTGCCAGGGAGGACTTGGAGACCCAGCTCATTGGTCCTGAGCCGTTCGTGACACTTGCACCGAGTACCATTAAAAAGGCCTTAAAAGATTACATCGTAAACAGGCACATCATCGAATGGAAAGAGCAGCCCGGTATGAAACACTCCAAATCCTTCCTAGGCGAAAACGCCTTAGGACGGAGTAAGTTCATATGCGGAGGCAGTAGAAGGCAGGCCCGATTAACCATCGGTGCATTGACACTATGGGGCACTATGCCACAAAACAAATGCTTCACAGAATGCATCTATCAACAAATAGCTTGTGTAGGCCATATGGAGAAGAAACGGAATCAATGCAGCACCTACTGTGTGACTGCGACTCTCTGGCTAGGAAAGGAATGGGACTCCTGGGGTCGGCCTATCCGAAACGAATTAAAGACGTTGCCAAACTTATGGCATCTTTCTTTACAGAAGAAGAAGAGTGAATGGATGGGGTTGCACAAAGGATACTGCGAGAGGGAAACTTCAGCAGGCCAGTGGGGCCAGATAAGATAAGATAAGATACTCCTACGCAATAGTATGTTTATGTTACAAGGCATGGCAGCCCGATAAGTATACAATCTGTTACGTTTAATTTCAATTCACGTAACAATGACTAGATTTATTGGGACCCTGAATGCAAGGCCTTTGTTTATTTTCCTTTATCCATTAATGCTGGTTGTGTCATGTCACATAATTATTCTGTGAAGCAATATCTTTTATAAGCGTCGGGTATCGGTACTGATTCTCGGTAAATACAGCGTTTAGGATTTAGAGCCTGACGTAAACTTGAAAAGACAAAGAAAGCGGTTGTCTCTTTATTGTTGATGTGTAACATCTTTCCGCTCGCTTTATAGCAATTTGTGGGAGTGATTTCGTGAAATGGGACGGAAGTGTCTAACAGTGTAACAGGAAGTCGGGGAAGCGCGCAAGCGCGCGCCATTTCGTGAATTCTGTAATCGATATTATGAACATGACATTATTATTATATGTGACATATTGTGTCATTTGACTATCAAAGGTCATTTTGATATGTCAAATGTCTTCTATATTCTATTTTCTATTCTAATATTGATTTCAACCCTTTGTGTAATAGACTTTATCATTATTTATTTTATAGTTATAAAAGAAGAGGCATTTTTTTTCAGAATATAATTTTAAAATTGCTTATTACTAAGGTGAGGTGTCAAATGTATCATCATATATGTCACATCATATGCGACTACGGTAAGGTTCGCTCGTTTTCTTTCCTTTTTTATTTTTAATATTTCATGGCTCCTCCTCTTTCTAGAGCACGTGACAGTTTTGGTCAATGTCCTTAAATTTGTTTCAGGAAAATTAGAAAAGCCTTTTTTTTTCTTTACTGAAAACCGCGAATTATTAATTTTCAGCGTCAATGACTGCAAGCAAGTCGGTTCTTGAGTCGGTGAAAGAGCACGGAATCAAAAAAGGGCGTCCATTTAAAGTGAAATAAACTAATATTTGATGCAAAAACAATATATTTTTAAGACGTAAACTAAATATTAATTTCGTAATATTTGTTTTTTTTTATCCGTTTTCGATAATGAGTTGTAGTGTAGTTATCATATCAAAGCAGCAAACTTCTGTTGTGCTCGCATAGCTTTTTGTACAAGTAATAAGTTTATCAAGAATAAAAAGTTTCTAAATATCCAAATTAAGTTAAGTAGCGTAAGAAACAAGTGCTTAAAATATTTACATTTAAATCAATGCGTATTGGAAGCTCAATAGGGAAGTTGACTAGAAAAATAATTTATTCCAGAACATTCGACATCACGCAACAGTTCCATAAAACATTAACTAATTTTTTATTTGACCTAAGCATGATTCAATATTTATAAAATATAATTAATATATTTAATTGAACACAATATTGACGTCATAGATTTCCATTCCCATACAATTTCTATTAAAAAATCGTTTTGACAGTCGCTAAAGTGTTTTTTTTATTGACTTACCAGTGAACTGCCAAATTCGGTTGGGAGAGTGATCGCTTGGATTAGGAACGGCGGTGATATGAAATCTCCCAAGGCAGTCGCTATTTTTAATTACCATTCTGATGAATTTTTACTTTTCATTTTCAAGTGCTGATTGCTGCACTGAAGCTAAATTAAATATTTATAAAATTTATAAAATACAGTGAAAAAATTAAACGCCTACCCGACCGAGCCAGGAATCGAACCTGGGTCTTCCGCAACCCGGGCGGCTGCACTGACCGCTTTGCTACCGGGAAAGCTGACGTAAGCGCTAAATTTTGTCCCTGCTTTTTTTATTTTTTTGAGTGCTAATAGCCATCGGTTGCAATGGCCGTTGGATAGATGGCGCACTGTGCCACTATTAGCACTCAAAAAAATAAAATAAGCAGTGACAAAATTCAGCGCTTACGTCAGCTTTCCCGGTAGCAAAGCGATCAGTGCAGCCGCCCGGGTTGCGGAAGACCCAGGTTCGATTCCTGGCTGGGTCAGGTAGGCGTTTAATTGTTTCACTGTATTTTATAAATATTTACCATTCTGATGCTTTTGTTTTTTGTCGAAGTTGAACACATACCATTGTCCTCAGTTCCGGAGCCGGTGAGGAGAGAGTATAGGGCCAAGAATGTCCTGACCCGCATGGAAATTATAGAGGGCCCGCTGGCGGTGCTCAAAGAGTGCGTGGACCACAGACTAAGGGTCAAGGTAAGGAAGGGATTGGTACTTGGTAGGGTGGCGATGGCGGTTGGTACGGTCGGCAACGAACTTAGCGGTCATAACTTTAGTAGAGGTTGATAAGCGACTGATAATCACTATATCTGGGGCCCAACCGCCTAACCGATCGCTTTGACTTCATGTGTGGTGTATGACGTCATGTCGTCATCTTGTCGTTTCGTGCCGCCTATGAAAGCAACATCGAAAGCTTATAGCCTTTAGCTTTTGATATTGCTTTCATAGGCGGTGCGAGGTGGCAAAATGACGTCTTAAACTATACGCGTAGCTAAAGCGATCGGTTAGGCGGTCGGGGGCCTGGTCTGGTCAGCTCTTTATATCGGCAAATTGGCAAATTTTAGATTTTTGTACCGGTTAGTATCAATACTTATATCAAAAATTATGACGCTTTTTTCCAAAAACGTACCCTGACTGATCGATTACATAAAAAAATGTTTTTAATCAATTGTTTAGATTTTTTATATTATGGCTAGACACTAAGTATGGTGTTTCGACATGTTGATCTCGTTCGATTGTGTATCCCAAGTTTGTCTGGGCTCAAGAAACTTCGAAATTGTTTAATCGAACTGGAGTGCGATTCAAGCTTGCCGATCGATGATCGCACAATTAAAAATACAAAAATATACCATGAAATATTTACTTATGAATTACTCACAATTTGTTTATTTAGGTATTTACCGTTCGTTGACTTCGAATTCGAGTCGGAGCGCTTATAATCGATAACATAGTGTGAGAATAATTGTCACCGTTTCAAATTCTCACCCCTGATCGCTTTTCCCGATATTCTCAGGCACACCATAATGCGGCAAACTAATCGAAATTGTATATGTCACCAAATATAGAATATTATTATTATAATTACGGTTTCGGTATCATCTTTATGATTGTTACTTTCACGTTAATAGGGTTTTAATAATAAATGTATGTTTTCATAAACTTATGTGTTCTGAAAATTTATAGCGAAAGAGATGTGTCTTTTTACCGACATTCATTCACAAACTTGATGTTCTTTGTACCTTCTGGGTGAGCAGTAATGACGTCGCGACTATGATGAGCATCTAAACAGTTTTTCTTCAATTGCGTAGCTTTCTAATCGTCCAACACCGTCGGTTTTAGCATGCACCCATGTTTAGATTCATGTGCCATAACTGCTCGCTGCTGCATCCTTTGTACATCTCTGGCGGGCTTCCAACGCGGAAGGGGCATTGATGGCCGCGCCGAAATAGCAACAAAGCCCTGCTAGATTTTGGAGAATTTCCACCATTACGGTCTTACGGCCATCGGGCGGTTTGATAGCTTCCTGTTGAATGCGGGGTTTTATGGAGAAAATACCCGTCCGGCTAGGAATTTATGATTGGGCTACGCAATGTTACGCATTTTCATCAGCTTTACGTATTGGCTCCGAAATACTCTTATGTAATGGTGAGCTTTATACTTTAAAAGCTCCCGAACGTCTAGCTTGTATAACGGCAGATATTTATCTTCATGACGCGTTCCTATCGCTTCAATTTGAGTAAGGCTTATTGCTAGACAATATTAAGTAATTAAATAAAATTATAATATAGCTCACTATAATCTATCCATTTTAGCAATTTACCAGGCGGACTTCGTGCCGCTTCGACAGTTTCCATGACAACAAAACAAACAAACCATTTTGTATTGGAAAATTAAATTGTCTTCTTTAGTATTTTTTTTAAAATAAAAAGTATCCTATATCCTTCCCAACACCTTTGAGTTGTGTACAGAGTTTCATGATGATCGGTTAAGTAGTTTCTGCGTGAAAGCGTAACAAAGAAACTCACATTCACATTTATAATATTAGTAGGGATTTTATAAAAAGACAGTCATGTAAATTAGCAAAGAGCGTGACTCAAGACTGCTGATGATCTAGACCAGGCTGGCTATCCTGTTGTATGCAGCTCGTGTAAATTAAGATAACACCCTGTATCAACGCTAAAGTGAGCTTTATTCAATGTCAACCACTACGCTAAATATGGACATACGATCTCAAAATTTTATACAAATATCAAGGTTCCGACGAGAAGAACAAACTTTATTTATAAATGTCCATACATATTATTATAAGTTTATATACTTTGCATTTAATATTGCGAGTAAGCAATCGATGCGCCAAGTGTTTGATGTTGGACAAACGGCGACCTCTGGCGGCCACTTAGCGCTTAAATAAACAATGACCAACTGATTTAATACGTAATAGTTCAAACCAATCGGAACAACAAAATAAATAGTCTTTCATAAAAATAAAAGAAGCCCGGTTTTATAGCAATTTGAATAATGAAAAAAATATCCAATTTCTTTTTTGACGTTGCATCTTTTGACGTGGACTCAGCTTATAATACACATAATAACATAAATTTAATATCTATATATTAATACGTGAAGCAAAGACTTTGTACACCTTTTTACGAAAATTGCGCGGACGGAGGAGTATGAAATTTCGTACACGTATAGTTTATATAGAGAAAGTTACCTCAATGTTAATAAATGTTTTTTAAATTATGCATAAAAATACATTAAATTAATAAAACAAACATTGCACACACTACCATGTATTTGGATACACGCATAGGTATGTATTTGACCCACACGTATATATACTCTTTTCAAAAATGGAAGAGCAGAGGCCGAAATCTGTCAATGCCAATCCAAACTCACATTCTATCTTTTTTAATTTTTCATTGCTTAGGATACAATCCGTGCAGTTAATAAAATTACGGTCGAATTTCGACCACTGGACGACCACTAGTATCGTAGTAATATGCCGTTATTTTCTATCTCCGCTGGTGCGTCTAATATGCCAAAGTATCCTCATTGTTTTTATCAGTGGTTAATGTGTTGCGCACAAATTACAATTGGAAAAAAAAGTGTTGAAAAAATACGACGAGCGGGATTCGAAACCGCACCCCATGACATGCCGGGTCAGGTGCCCTACCAGCTATGTTATCGTGGCTCTATCCCACTCGCCAAAATGAATCAACACTATCTGCTCTTACTCTGTAAGCCAAAGGAGCCCTATTCAATGTCGACAACTACGTCATCATCAATTTTTATTTTTCATACTTTGTCTTTTTCAAATTAATGATTTGTTATACGAGTAATACTCGTAATACTCGTAATACTGGTCAGCATTAGACAGGTACGCTTGATAGGCACTGCTAGAAAAATAATTCAATTGGCATTTCTCCTTAAATAAGTAAATAAATTTATTTGGTTCAAATATTTCAAACTTGATCAAGAGCGAAAAACGAATAGCCGTAAACACTTACCGATAAAAAGTAACGTAGCTGATATATACGGCTATTGAAGGGATTAATTGAAACTTAAATTGGCATTAAATCATTGTAAGCGATCATAAATTAAATAAATATTGCTATTGATACCAGATAGTGAATATACTAAAATGTTCCACGTCTGACCACCCAGTATCTTTTTTAAATGGACATCAAAATCATCACTATGAGATAGATATTTTTTTCAATTATGGAATATGGGTTCACGAAACAGTAATGGACTTACTTAATCTATTGAATAAAAGAGATAGTAATGTAAAATACTTTAAAAAAATGTAAACGATGTGTGTATTGTATTGCAATCTTTAATTATCGAAAATACCGACATAGCTCTAAAAATGTATCTGAAGTGGCGGTAGAATAGCAGTAGAATGATAATACTGCTGAAGAATACTGCTGTGGTGTGTGGTGAGCACCGACGTGTTCTAGAGTGGAGTCCGCGACTTGGTTTAGTGTAGTAGTTTAGATGCTTTCCAGCGAGGTGGAGCGACGAAATACGCTAAGTTGTAAGCAGTGAAAAGACGAACCATTGACCGGGCTCAGAGTTATGATGACTATCGTCGCGCTTTAATTTACTTTCAAGTTATCGCATGACCTTTAACCACCTCTGTGGTCTAATGGTTAAGACCACCGGCACCGGTTTAGACGCAGAGTTCCCGGGTTCGATTCCCAGCGGGGGGTACATGTTTGTGTACTCGGTTTGGTTGGTGGTAGGGCTTGTTTGTCCGCCTGGCTAGCTTTCTAAACATGTCGCCATAACATCAATGTTTGTAGCATTGTTGTTGTGTTCCGGCAGCTAGAGATAAGATAGCCAGTGCCTCACTAGTTGAGGATCCCGGGCCAATAAAAACCCCCCGCCCGATCCTCTAAATGCCACTACACATTTACAGAATACACTAAACATGCACACTAACTTCGGCCCAAGACACCGTACTCGTAGAACCAGGGTACGACGAGCTCACACGAGGTTCACACGCGCTCTATACCAGGTACAGACATGTATCTGGGCGCTTCTCTTCCTCCACGGCCCGGTCTACCCGAGCCGAGGTCCGTGCCTTTAGAGGTGCCCTCGGGTGGTTCCGCTTCCCGATCCGATCCGAACCCTTCGGAGAATTTAGTAGGGTACGAGGACGCGCACTATTAAGTGTGCGATGCCGTTCCCTCTAGAAAAACTCTGAAGGTGATTCGTTTCAACACGGCTTGAGGTACCCTTTACGTACCTCGCCGCCCCCAAAAACCCCGGTGACGCTGAAAATGCCTTTTGAGGCAATCAGCAATCTCTCTCAAAAAAAAGGGCCAATAATAATGGAAGCGTACTTCGCTTCCATCATTGGCCTTTATCATCACTTAACATCAGGTGAGATCAATGGAAGTGTCCGAAAGGGTTCCCATGACCTCGTCAGGCTCCACCATGCCGGCGTTCGATGCGTCCTCCTCAGATGAGGACGACGCGATGGTCGCCGGTTTGCTGGTTCCAAGGTGACGAGAGGACATCGGAGTGGTTTTATTGACTCGGCCTTGACTCGCTTTCTCTAGGTCGTCGGCCCTGGAACAGAGTATTGGCCATCCTCGGACAGCCAGCGGGACCCCTCTTGCCCGCTGATGCGTCTGTTAGCAGATTTTATACTCCGCATAAAAATAAAAATATAAATATTAAAAAACAATTACTTTTTTAGCACCGTTGGATGTAAAACAATGAAATCAATGATGCAGTTTATGATGACCACTAAAAGGAAAGCAGCCGCAGTAGCCGTCTCCTCGGTATTTATGGTTATGTCGTCGGCGAGCGCTTGGCCCAGTGCTGCGCGTAGTACAAACGTAGGTGTAAATCGGGTTGACTCATAAAAATGTCTCGGAAGAGCCTTGCTGTCGCGCCCGCCGCCGCAGCGCGCCGCGCCGCGGTGCAACGTGCCGCTTCTATTAATGGCGCTGCGATCTGCACCTCGTTGCTTGCTCATACCGACAGCAGAAAAGCTCAAGTTTTTGAGTTGTTTCCATTAGAATGTAGTTTTTATGAATATGGAAATAAAATAACAAAATTATAAAAACAATGAGTGGGTGTTTATGACAGTAATAAAGGTTTGTGTCGCCGCATAAAAATTATTCTATTGTTTTTCTGTAATGAACAATTTTTAATATAGTTTTTGCAATGCCGTGCGTGCTTTGTTTGTTTCGTCATAGGGTTTAAATATCTTTTGGGCATCTTTGACTAATCAATCAAAGGTTTTTGGATACATACTGTTATGTATACAAGACGTTTAACGGAATGGGTTTTTTGATTTTAGAATAATTATTATTTAGAAATATCAGCTGTTAAAATTCGGGTTTAAAGTCACATCGTTATTTGAAATAATTTAAAACGGATGTTAGGTAAATACGTAAAATCATGTCTCCCCGAAATATATTCTTAAAATAGTATCATAAAACTGACGTTGATTCATATTTTAATAAACGTTCATAATGTAGTATCTATACTAATATTATAAAGCTGTAGAGTAACAAACTCGTTTGTTTGGTTGAACGCGCTACTCTCAGGAACTACTGGTTGAATTGAAAAAATATTTTTGTGTTGAATAGTCCATTTATTGAGGAAGGCTATAGGCTATATTACATCACGCTATGACTAACAGAACGCGGGTGAAACCGCGAGGCACAGCTAGTTTAATATAATGAAAAACATGACTTCTTTTTATCTTAGTGTAATTTCGGTTACGATAAGATCGGTAGCATATTAGCATTTGATCATATCCTTATGATTAATCGCAATTCTATCGGAAGAAAAAGCAGATACCATAACGAATTTAGGAAACAAGACTTGACCATAGAGGGCTTTAGCGCAATTATAATTTATTTTGTTTTTTGTAGTGTGTTGTCCTTCCCTAATGAAGACTTTCCCTAAGTTACTTTTGTAGTACCTAATAACTCGCCTTTTTCTAAATAAAGAATTATTTTCTGTTAGCTAATTTGGTGATACGTTACGTTTTAATTGGTTTTAATAGTCGCTAAATAGTTGTTTAGAGAATCTGTGGTAAACATTAACTTATAACCAAAGTCCCTTACAAATAAACAAAGAATAAGGTCCGAATAGTTATTCCGTGTAAACGTCATTTCAAATTAGAGTAAGTGAGACAAAACACGGAATAACTATTCGGACCTTATTCTTTGTTTATTTGTAAAGGGCTAAATCTACTAATTTAAATATCGATACTTTAGTAATGATTAAAAACAAATTATCGTATGGAGTATGAGGAGTAGACAAACAAGAAATAGCTAACATTTTCAATTAACGAGCTTCTAAGTACAAACAACGACTTCCTAGTTTAGTCAGCCCTGTATGTGGCGCCCTGACGCTACCTTGAATTTTAATGTTAGACTTAAATTATACTATGTTGTGTAGAAACTGGTTTTTTAAAAGCACTTCTATCTATATTTCCTTTGTTTTCCTTTTAACACATTCATATAATATAGAATAGGTTTTATAGTCTATTTATTTAAAACATCTACGATGTTTTTATTTGTTGAAAATATTATCTTTATATAATATGTTACAGTAGTTATTTATAACAGTTCCCTTTTGGACATTGTATGACATTAAATATTTTAAGTATCAGGAGCTCAACAATTTTGCATAAAATATTCAGAGATTATTTAACTACCTTGAATATAGAGGTGCACTTTATCGTTTCGCAAAAAATAAACACTTTCCTATCGTCGGACATAAAATTGGGCGCTGTGCTGAATTTATTGGAAGTGGGGCAAGGTGCGTGGGTCCTACTACTGGTAAAATGTGAGTTGTGCGCCGAAGGCCGGAGCGGTGCCAACGTGCAGAGCACATGCGCGGTGCGTGCGCGTACCGTCAGCGCCCGCCGCCGCCGGGGCGTCCGCAATCGCGGTGTAAGTACCAGACATGTCAATGAGAAACGAGACGTCATTTAATTGTCGTTTTCTAAACTGTTGTATGGTGCGTTTGATAGCTCCTCTAATGTTAACAATAAAAAGTTCGTGCAGCGGTTTTGTTGGGTAATTTGCTTAAATCTAATAATAGACATAAGCTGCGTGTTGGCGTCATAAAATGCAGATTACAATAATTAAAGTGCTGATTTAATGCTGAAAGTTTTGTGCTGTCGCTACCGCCGGCGCGGGTCTTGTTGTGATGTCAGTTATCTCACGGCCATCTTGTTTAGTGTGTGTGGCGCGCGCGCGTGTGCGTCGTCTGTGCAAGGGCCTGCTAGAACGTATCACGATACTTCCTCGTCAATTTAATCCATTTATCAGTCATTAGTCGTTTTCGGTATGCTGGCTTGCCTTGACTGGACGCATGCTTAATCGGCCGGCTCCAAGCCCTGTATTTGGTCTCGTTTAGTTAATACTAAGGCAATTTTTTATTGAGCTTTCAAATTGGGCGGCGTTTTCGTGCAAGATAACTGAAGTTGATGGCGTTTGTAAAGTAAAATGTTGGTTTTACCGTGGCCGTGTATTAAAGCTGGTGTGTTGGAGCTTACGTAAAAGAAGCTGACGCGATTTAAAGTAAATTTGTGCACGCGTCGCTGTTCCCAGTGATAGGGTCAATCTCAATTTTGTTTAATTAAACAATATTTATCAAATAGAAAATCTGATGATACGATACGATACGTATGAAATCTAAACATGAAATAGGTACAGTAACAAGAACTGAAAAGCAATTTGCAAATGTGCGATTGCTCTAAACACAAGATGGTAAGGTTGTTATCTAGCAATTGACTGGCGAGCGAGCTGGCCCGCAATCTAGGGCCCTTCGGCTGGAGCAGGACACAACACGCAGAATGCTTGTGCTGTTAATTGAAATCTGAGGTAAACTGATGGAATTACAGATTGCTATTACTCATGAGAAATGGATGCTTACGAATGTTCACTTTGTGGTGTTGAAAAAAAAAGGCTAGCTAAAAGTACAAGCTGCGACTAAAGTATATATCTTTTTATCTTTACTATATTTATACATCATCATCATCAGCCTACACTAGTCCACTGATGAACATAGATCTGCAAGAGCACACCACTAAGCACGATCCGCCACTACTCTCATCCAGCTCTTGCCAGCCACCTTGCGAAGATCGTCGCTCCACCTAGTCTGAGGTCGTCTTACGTTCTATTTATACGCTCTTTTAGAATACCGAAAAGCTGTTTTGTTGCGCGCTATTCGAACTTTTGCACATTTTTTAGGCTAAATTATTTTGTTAGTCTTTTTGGTATCATGGCTGGTGGCTGTCATTGTTAAAATTAAGATGCGTCATAATATCTTTGTTGTCAAATTCAAGATTATAAGCGTAAACATCTGTTTTGCTGTCGTTACTGACGTTTGCCAGTACAAGTGGTTCACCCCGAATTGTGGGCAATGACAAGGTCGCCTACATTCGAAGTGCGTAAAAAAGGCTCTGCGCGACCGACTCGGCTGCACCTCCCCCCTCCCCCCCCCCTTGCGAGCTAGTACCAGAAGTTTCATATATTGAAACTTCTTTGTTTAATATTTATGCTTTTTGCGAAAAAAATATACTTACAGCTCCCCACTAGCTCCGTTGCTATCATACGGCAGGCACGATCATTTATCTCAGGCCATATCTGTAATAGAAAAAGGTACGTTATTAGTACCATAACATTTATTTTTCTGTTTGAAATCTACCCGCTACTCTTAATGTCCTGACTGACTGCTAGTTTCAAGTTCGTGCTTTGTCATCGGTGTAATGAGTTTTCCCCCATCAATAATATTCCCCCGGTCCCCTTGAGTTTCTGTAATTTACGGAGAACTCGCGCGCATTTCATAAGAAATTTTGAAAAGTAGCGCTCTATGCTGCTCTGTTTCTTTTCATTTGTTGTTGAAATAATGTTCATGAAAACCGTTATTGCACACTGATATCTGACAAACATATAATGAAGAGCAAAAAAAACAGAGAGCAGAGGCCATGTACTCTAAAAAAAATAAGCATTATACAACCCAATAAATAATAGTTTCAATAATCATTTTGTTTTTAAGTACATACGCGGCAGGCGAAGGTATGATGCATTCGGCCTCGCGGGTAAACAGACTACGCTAGATAGTGCTAGACAAAGACGACGCGAGGTCATGAGCGTAGCCTTGCGCGGGTGCGCACACGCTTCCGCCTGTCGACGGCGCTGCGCACGCGAGCTCACTCGCCGCCCGTCCACTGACGGCGACGGATGTCTAATCTAATCAGACATTTGCTGTTACTCAATAAGTGCTTTTAACAATATTTTTCTTCGGCTCTTCATTATACGTCTGACACAAAAACGCGACTGATAATTCCAAATAAAATTTATATGTAAATTAGGTACGAGTATAACAAACTTTACTGTTGAGCAAGCGTTATGCACCCTCTCACATTGAATGTTTTGTTTACCTACATGTATTATGTCAACCAATGCTTTATGTGCTCATACATAGTTATTAACATATTGTAGCATCTTCCTACGCAACGCGGTGAACTGGAGTCAGCCACCATTCGTTTATGCAGATTAATGTAAGTTGAATAATGCAAACAAAGGTAACTGCGTATATACAAGTTCTGCTAAAAAATAAGTTTGGAATCAACATTCAGCACCATTTGTACAAACATATGAAATGTAAGAAAAAGAATACCATAGATATTTTAGAATCTTCTTTAAATTTTGTAAAATACGTCTTCAACTTAGGCATATTGCATCAACGCGTATTTTTAAAGATTATTGTAATTGACTTAATTCATTAAATTAGGCTATTCCATCTTCCGATAAACGTTTTACAGGTAAATTCAAAACTAAAACTCTTGAGATTGTTATGTATGCGGCTGTTTACCATAGCAAGTGGAAACTAAACAACAAATAAACCTTCGCACTGAATCAACGAAAACCCGGCAGTCGTCATAGACGCGCCGTTTTTTTCCACGGCGAATGTCACCTGCCCTTCACGCGGCTGCCGACTGCGCAGCTCAGCCCTTTTGTTGTTAATTCAATTCGTAACTCTTACATTCACGGTTGCTTAAATTTTTTTAAAAGGTTTTTTTTACATTTTCTATTTCACAACTGATGCTACTGATCCTCGAGTGCCATCTCCTGCTGGAGGGTGGCGAATTGTTATGACAATAGGTATTTACTCTGTGTAGGTACTGTTTTTCACAACGGGATGTGATTAGTCTTCATCTCGCCAGATTGTTAGCCAGAAGGTTGAAGCGTCCTTTAACCGAAATTTCCAACCGTACACTGACTAAAGATATTGTTGACATTCTTGATATCGTGTCCGATTTGGACATGGTGGTAGTCGGATTTGAAACAAGCTCGACTACCAATCGAATACAATGTGCACACCAGCTAGGAATCTAATCTGGAATATCTGGATTTGGATCCGTTGGTCTAATCACTAGGCTACAGAGGCGCTTAGAACAGGGACCAGAAGCAGGCTGCTCAAACCGAGCCATTTACCAAAGGCTTTGAACCAAGATCTATTACAAAATAATATTCAAATTATCCCAATATTATACGATCAGTTTATTACGCAAGTGCAACGTAAATGGTGTCCGAAGTGGCTGGCCAATTTACGCTGATGGCGTCACAATTACGCGGCGGGTGGCTGGCGGCCTCGCGCTTGCGCCGCGCTGGCCTCCGCGTTTCCTGCTTGCGCTCGCGATGCGCTTGCACATTTTCCTTGTGATCTGTTGAACGGAGATAAGTGGGGAAAATTTTGACTTTCAGATCAGCTAGAAGTGAGATTTGTGTTCATTTTCAAGTTCAAGATTATTTCTCCGCTATTTTTCAGCAAAAATTCCCATTGCCACGTTAGACTACTGACGTTACACCACCATGCTCACTATAGGGATTGTACCACGGTTTCTCGCTTTCAACTCGACGGTGCGGTGGTTCTAGTTCGGCTGCTGATGCCGGCGGATTCATTATGTGAAATGAAAGGACTTTCCGGATGACGAAGTTACCAAATTCCTATTCTATATAAACTTAAACTTCGCCAGCTGCGTTATACTTAGTTATTTTTTTTAGAAAGAAGAATAGGTTGTGATTCGGTAGGTACAAGTCATTGCCACCCATTATGCCAATCTTAGAATCATAACTGGCCAAGGTCGCTGGTGTAGTTTTGATAATTTCGTTTAAAAAATACGCATAAAAGTAATGTGTTAACGCACTAAAGATAATTTTATGTTCTTCCTTCATTGCATTTAAAGTTAGAGGTCAATAAAACCTGAATTTCGTGAGAAAATTAATGCATTTTTAATATTCGCTCGTGCGTTCGGCAAGGGCACGCGGAACTCGTGTGTAATTGTTGTTGCAGCCATTATAATAATGTGTACGTTTATTAATAGTGTTCATATTCATATGTAAACTTATTGACCTTACTTCAAACTCGTTCTTGTTAACTTAATGTCCAATAATTTTAACAAATAAGTTAATTGACTTAGGAATCTTATGTTGATAACTATGAAGAAACACGATTATTTGAATCAGATCATTTTGGTCAATAAAATTCAATGTCATGATAACGAGAAAAGAAGTCCAATCGCGCGTGGGTACGTCACCGCGTCTCCATTGACCTTTACCCAGTGACTTAGGGCCTCGGCCTTGCTAGATTCTGTTATCGGTTTATCGGGCTGGTTTCCTCGCGTTTTTATCAGTCGATAAAGGGCCTGCCCTTGGTGGGCGCCGGCAGAAGGCCAGATACGATTCCGGCTGGTTTTTCGGCTGTTATGCACCGCTGGAAGTTCCGGCTTCGGTCAAAGTTTCCTTCCTTATTGGTTTCGGCTGCACAATGCGGGCTGAGTTTTTTATTCAAGGATGGTAATTGTTGGTGTTCAGATTGGTTTTGGTTAACCTCGGAAGCTAAGAATTGGTAATTAAAGTATCTCGTTACGACGGTGTCAATATTGGCTCCTTCAGCATTAGTGGTATGTTACAGTTAATGTCCGGAGTGTGATGTATCAAGATTCACTGGTGTTCTATGTATGCTAACAAACTCATTTTATCACAAAGCTATATTTTTAAGAACATAGATGGATTTTAAAATCACTGCAACGCTTTAATAATTGCATATCGTTATGTTTATCAGCCAAGGTTTTTCCTTGACTTTTAGCAATTTCGTTTTAGGTGTCTGATAAAATATCTGTCTTGTGAATATTATAACTGGTTTACTGCAATGCTTCCAACGAAAGATACACATGAAAAGATTTTAATTTCCTTTTTCCATATTCATAATATTGATATTCGTTTGCGTCATTCAAAATTCTATGCGGTTTAAAAGTTAAATGAAGTCATTTAACGAAAAAGACTATCATAAATTGAAGGTAATTAATTAAGCAGTTTTAAGACACTTGGGTGACTTAATTGGGCGGGTAATAAATAACAAGCAGTTTGAAACTCTTTTTGGCAATGATTCAATAATTAATCGTGGCAGTTAAATGTTGTGACTAATTAATATACTTAATACACTTGGGTTGGACATTCGGTAGCAGTATTATACTCGTACGGGATTTAAAAGAAATTTCCAGAAAATTTGTTAATTAAATTATTTACCGTGCAATTTTTTGACCGTAAAAGTAAAGCGTGAATTTATTGAAGAGAGGGCAATTTTTTATAGTGGGTGACGCACCCCATTTGCGAATTTAACAATGGTGTGTTTTTGTTTTTGTACCTCGCATTACCTACATGAGATAATGCAAAGTTTGTCTAGGCATTACATTCTTATCTGTATCTGTATAAACTCCTTATATTGTTTATATGCGACAAGATATTCGTGTAGCATTTATATTTCAACTTTACCCGTCTACAGGCTTAAAGCCACTGGCGGTGAAGAAATTTCGGATATCTCCGCTTGCGGACAGAATCCATTCCCTAACCCGCGTAAGATAGAAAGCATTCATTATGACCAGGAAATTATATGTTTCTTATCATCAACTCGCGTTAGTCCAACTAAACCCACATCAAAAATAAAGATGAAGAATTTTGCAAAAAAAATTAATACCCTCCCTTCTCCCTATTTGCATTTAGTAAATAAAAATTATATACCTTTAGCTGATACAAGTCAAGTTAAAATGTCGACCAGCAAGCGGCCATGAGGCGATCCGAAAAAATTGCGGGCGTAAAACAAAAAACGCGCAGTAGAAACAAAACACCGGCGGCAGGTGTCCGTGACCGTGGCTCGCGCCGAAAACGAGAGTAGCGGATCTGGAGCGGGTTGCGCAAGCGGCGGCCATCCGCGCCCGCGCGTCACGCCCAAACACCGCGCGTTATGTCACTGGCGTGTGGCCTCGTCTGCTGAGGAGTAGGCTCCCGGACTTGCAGCAGATGGATTGTCATTGAGCAATATTTATGCCGTCAGACCAAGCCAAGAATTCGGGTCTATATACAGCATGTGATGCTCCAAGAATGTGTTGATGCTCGTTTAAATTGTTTTGCTCTGGTTTGGAGTTAATGCTGATGATTATGTTACAGTTGGTACGGTATTGCAGTTATATTAAATAGGATAGATTTTATTAATAACCAATAGGATATCGTTACCAAAATATTTGAATAAATAAATGTAACTAACCTCTGAAATAAATAAAAACTACAAGTAGGTATTTGTTAAATTTCAAAGTACAGACTTTCTTAGGTGGCGGGTCAATGCTTTCTTGGTGATCTATAACTAGTCACGCTAGGCGTACATTTGTCGTGCAACGGCATCTACAAAACAACTTTCATCAGCTGCAGCCGCGACCACAACCTAGACCAACTCGAATAATGTCCACATACTCCAGCCTATAAATAGAGCATTTTAATATCTAGTATTACCAGTAGCGGGCGTCGTACGAGCGAGCACTAATCACATTATCATACCTTCACCTTAACTACTGCGATACGCTTCCGCGTACCGCGTCACCGTTCACTTTCACTGCATCGCGGTGGGGTACAGCCTGCCTTAACTAAAAAAGATACTGCGCAGCGACAAACTATCCTAAAATGTACTCTACTGACAACGTGGTAAGGCATGATTTTCAAGGTTGAATGCAAATTTTTTTTTTTCGTATGGCCGGGGGGCAACGTTGGAAATTGGCTCATATGTCTTGTAGTGAACGTTGCGTTTCCTTCGCGGCCAGGTAAAGTGACGGCCTCGTCAAGGCCGAACGTACGTAGCATAAGCGTTTGTTTACTTTCTCCTAGCGGTCAATGGTCATTATTTATGTGTTTGGGAATTTGTGTGGGGAGCTATTCAAGGTCGCGCAAGACTAAAAGTGACAGTGGTTTTGGTCAACATTTTTTAATTTATGAATCTAAACGTATTCTTGAGAAGATTTATTGGAACCAGAGTTAGTTCTTGTGTAGGCGAATCTGGGTTGGGTATTAAAAGTAATAACAGTCATTTATTATTATTGTGTCGCTGAAATGGGTCACCGAAATATAAAACTCTCGTGGCCTTAACACTATCTTAAGAATATATTATTTCTGATTTCAACCCTGACCTGGGAAAAGGTGCAAGCCCGATGTGATGTTGCCAATTAATGCATAATGTTATCGATATGAAGAAGTGTGACTGGAGCAAGGTCACCTGAAATAATTTAATTGTATTAGGAGACAATACGATTTGTTTGTATCTAGCAATTGCTGTGAGGGGTGTTTAATCGGCAATTCGGCATCGACTCATTAACAAGATTATGAGATACCACCTACTATTGTTTACCTTGAAATATATTATACCATGGTCAAATTTGCGTATTTACTTGATCTTTTCATGATACATTACTTGTATTATTTTGGCAATGATTTTTCTAAGCAATATTTTTTATATCTTTTTAGGAACTGGTTATTGAATATTGCGGACAACTATTCCTCTTTGTGTTTACGTGTTCATTCTACAATTCTCAAGACAATATACTCTAGATTGATATACTCGAGATCCATTCGTTACTCGGCTTTCACTTGGCACCCCGAGCATCGGCCACGTGACCAGTATAAATAAACAGACAGTGTTAAAGCAATCCAGATGATTCAGCCCAAATGACAAAGGATTGCTGCAATGTAACAATTGGCCGAGAAGTCGCCAAATTGACAACTACGGAACGATTTTCCTATCTAAACAGGATTTAATTAAATAAGAATAATAATTTTAATTTTTTGTATTTTGGTGAGAGAAGAAGTGTATAAGGAGAAAGTAACAGAGTAACATATATTGACGCTCAACCTATTATTATTAACCTGTTATTATTGAGCAATATTATAAGGGCTTCTTTATAATATAGGAACGATAATTAAAATAGTAGTTTATGCAACTGTCATATAATGAAGGGTATTAAAACACGAGTGTGAGTTTATTAAACGAGCGCAGCGAGTTTCATAATAGTAACGAGTGTTTTAATACCCGTGTTATATGCAGTTGCATACACTACTTTATCTTCACTAATGCAATTAGTCAAACAACAAGAGTAAAAGCTGACAATAGTTTATTTATAATAATTGTTCAAATTTTGGATGGTACAATTTTGAAAGTTAATGTTAATTATTGATCCAGCAGCTGTAGCGGTCGCGGGGCAAGCAGTAGAGCTCGTAGACGGAGTTGGAATATTTATAATTACTTTATTCGTCTTGTTTTCTATACTGTTCAAGATCGTATTTGAGACTTGAATTTTATTCATTAAAGACTCATCAATGTAGCTTTCAGCCACAGTAGAAGACTTCCACCCCCCGTGTCGTCTCAGTGCGGTCAAATCACCACCGCTCTCTATGAGAAGGGTCGCCGAGGTGCGCCGGAAGCAATGCCCCGTGTACAACGCTGGGTTAGGCAGATTCAAAAAACTTGCGATAGTTTTTCCCAGAGCACCAAATTTATTAATACCAGTTCTTTGATCGACGCACTTTCCCGATCTATAGCTCAAGAAAAAGGCAGGGTTTCGACAGGGGGTGGGTCGAAGTTCCATGTATTTTTTACATACGGCATAGCAGTTGCCCGTCACAACGAAAGAACGATCTATTTTCGTTTTTGTTTTCGAAACTTTCACCATGATTGTACTGTCGTCTATGTTAGAGACTTCATCGAACTGGATGTTGTATAGCTCTTGCCTTCGGCATGCCCTCATTATGCCGAAGATTAGTGGAGTGTCTAGATAACTTGCGTGTGTAGTACGTAAGTACTAGGTAGATTAAATAACAGAACTAAAATACACTTACCTTTTCAAAAAGATACAAAATATCTGGTGAATCTTTCAGGAACATCTTTATTTGACCTGATGTAAACGTCAAGGACTTTTTTCCTTGTGTCCTTCTGAACTGCGTTTCAGGAACGCTATGACTTTTGAATACTTCGTGATATCAATATTGTTGTAGATACTCAGTGTGGACTTGAGCATAGAATATTTAGCCCACATAGAAGATGGCTTGAATTTGTCGGAGAGGTCTTTGAGATACACAAGAATGACATTTTCAGAAAATGATGTAGTTTTCTTTTCGATCTTCCATGCCAAAAAGTTATTATATTCTTTTTCATATAATTTTCTAGATTTTTCTGGCAAAAGATTGTGAGTTACTTTTGTTGCCAATTCTAGAATATCCGGAGGCGTACAAATATCATCGTCGCTGTCCATTTTTAACTTTTAATTTGTATTTTAAAAACAAAACACATTGCGAAACATTAAATTCACGCGTACGTGTATTGTCACAGTGAACTTGCCGCCATTAAAATCTAACCAATGAGAGCGCAGCTGCGCGCGCAGGGCCAATCAGGAGCGAGCGCGCGCTGTTCTTTTTTTATTTAATTGGCACAAGATCTTACCAAAGAGTTTTGTGTATGTAAGTTTAGTAGTTTCGACGAAGTTTTCACGTATAACCCAACTGTTTTCAAAAGCCAGCCTAATATTAAAATTTTATACAACTTGTATGAGGATTTTGACATAAGACTCGCCAGGTTAATTGGTCGCGTTTTATTGATGTTATAATGAGATTTTACGATATCGATGTGGATATTATACCATCATGTGAAATTGCTTAAATTGAGTGTTTTGTTGTCTGCGCTATAACAGTAGTAATTATAAGTCAAGTATTGGAAACATAA
The DNA here is from genome assembly GCA_947562085.1 of Eudonia lacustrata. Classification (NCBI taxonomy): domain Eukaryota; kingdom Metazoa; phylum Arthropoda; class Insecta; order Lepidoptera; family Crambidae; genus Eudonia; species Eudonia lacustrata. The sequence continues at coordinate 1,068,185 of OX387341.1, forward strand.
GTAGAATGTTACAACATTAGTGTAGATAAATATATTTTTGGTATGATCACCATGGTTATGGAGTTAGGAATCACAGGGGGCAAATGCTTGTCAACTTCCTCGAGAAAGAGGGGCTGTTCTTAATGAACTCCTTCTTTAAGAAACAGCCTCAAAGGAAGTGGACATGGCAAAGTCCCGACACTGTGACCAAAAATGAGATCGACTTCATCATGACGGATAGCAAGCACATATTCAGAGATGTCTCAGTGATCAACAGGTTCAATACCGGATCTGATCACCGACTCCTCCGAGGCTCTCTGAATATCAACTTGAAGCTTGAAAGACACCGTCTGATGAAGTCTACGCTCCGTCCTAACCCAATCCAAATCATGGCGGGCACCGAGAAATTCCAGCAGCTTCTCGGGGACAGATTTCTTGCCTTGGAACCCACTGATGACGCTAACGAGACCCTACACAATCTGGTCGAAACGTTGAGGGACGAAGGCATTAAGTTCTGCAAAAAACAGCGTACTGGCAAGAAATCCAAACTCGGCTGAGACTCTCGGGCTGATGACAAGAAGACGGGAAACCACCCAAGCGACTTCGTCGGAGAGGTCAGACCTGAACAAGCGAATTGCGAAGATGGTACGGCGCGACCTTCGGAGCTCCAACACACGCCTCATTGAAGAGGCGATTGAGCGAAACCGAGGGTCCAAAGTATTCACTCAGCAGCTTGGCAGGAGCCACCTGACGAAGCTTAAAACGCACGACGGGAGGACCGTATTGTCGAAGCCGGAGATCACCGCCGAGATAGAGGATTTCTATGGCCGATTATACGCTGCACATGCCCTTCGTTCCTGACGAGACGACTACGATTCCAGAGCCACCCTGACACGCCACTACACCGACGAACTGCCAGACATCAGTCAAGACGAGATCGTGTTAGCTCTGAGACAGCTTAGAAATGGAAAAGCCCCCGGTGAAGACGGAATTACATCCGAGCTTCTGAAAGCTGAAGGAGCCCCTGTTATACAGGAATTGCAGAAGCTCTTCAACGCCGTCCTTCACAGTGGGAGAACTCCAAAGGCGTGGAGCGGGAGCTTGGTGGTGCTCTTTTTTAAGAAGGGAGATAAAACTCTTCTTAAAAATTACAGACCCATCTCGCTCCTGAGCCATGTCTATAAGCTTTTCTCACGAGTGATCACGAATCGTCTCGCCAGGAGACTCGACGAGTTCCAGCCACCGGAACAGGCCGGGTTTCGCGGAGGATATGGTACCATAGACCACATTCACACAGTGAGGCAGATTATACAGAAGTCTGAGGAATATAATCAGCCCCTGTGTCTGGCTTTTGTGGACTATGAGAAGGCCTTTGACTCTGTCGAAACCTGGGCTGTTCTGGAATCCTTACAGCGATGCCAAGTGGACTGTCGTTATATCGAGGTGTTGAGATGTCTTTACGAATCCGCCACCATGAGTGTCCAAGTACAGGGCCAGCAGTCCAAACCCATCCAATTGCGCAGAGGAGTGAGACAGGGGGATGTCATATCCCCGAAACTGTTCACAAGCGCGTTGGAAGATATGTTTAAGACGCTGGACTGGAAAGGAAAGGGCATTAACATAAACGGTGACTACATCTCACACCTGCGATTCGCTGATGACATAGTCCTAATGGCGGAAACGCTAGAGGAGCAGAACCAGATGCTGGACGGCCTAGCTTCAGCCTCGCGACGCATCGGTCTTGGCATGAATTTGGATAAAACCAAAGTCATGATCAATGGCCACATTGATCCGATACCGGTCGTCGTACATGGTCACCTTCTTGAAATCGTTTCCGAATACACTTACCTCGGGCAGATTTTGCAATTAGGTAGGAACAATTTTGAGAAGGAGGCCAAGAGGAGGATCCAGCTGGGCTGGGCAGCGTTTGGGAAACTACGTCGAGTCTTCTCGTCATCCATACCGCAATGCTTAAAAACGAAAGTTTTTAATCAGTGCGTCCTACCCGTCATGACCTACGGAGCTGAGACGTGGACACTCACGGTAGGGCTGGTCCACCAGTTTAAAGTCGCTCAGCGAGCTATGGAAAGAGCTATGCTCGGAGTTTCTCTGAAGGATAGGATTCGTAACGAATACATTCGACAGAGAACCAAAGTCATCGACATAGCTCTAAGAATTAGCAAGTTGAAGTGGCAGTGGGCCGGCCATATCTGGCGAAGAACCGACAACCGCTGGGGTAAACGTGTTCTTGAGTGGAGACCACGACTCGGTAAACGTAGTGTAGGGCGCCCTCCGGCCAGGTGGGATGATGACCTGCGAAAGACTGCAGGCAGATGCTGGATGCGTCAAGCCGAGGACAGGGCGCTATGGCGCTCATTAGGGGAGGCCTATGTCCAGCAGTGGACTAATATAGGCCGATGATGATGATGATGATCACCATCTTAAGTGATAACCCTTCGTCTTCGTCATCGATTCCACACGGACGAAGTCGCGGACTTAAGCTATTATCAATATCTGTGACATTTCTAGGATTCTTCATTTTCAAATTCAAATTCAAAATATTTATTCGGCGTAGCAGTTGGGCTTAGGTTCTAACAGTAAAACTAATACATAAAGTTAAAATTGAAATGCTACGACGAATTGGACTCAGCATAAGTTGCAGCTTGAAGAAACTGCAACGCTGACTTTGAATGTTCGCCATATATCATAAATGATAAGGAACTGTCCTTGCCCCTAAGAGAATGTCCAATCGAAGCTGTCGCCGGGTCCAGGGCGGCGTTCGGCGTCGGTCGTCGATACGTATTGCGATCACGATTGGTCTCTTCACCTTGCGAGTCGTTCACGGCTGTGCAGCGGACCGGCGACCTTCGCTCTGCGACGCGATGCCACGTTTTCCTTCCGTCCGAGTTACAGAGGTACCACCGTAATGGTTACGCCAGATTCCTCTATGTAATACAATGATCACAATGCAATTGTTAAATGTGGATACTATATAATATACCATGCGAATGCACGAGCCTAACAACTAAATACAGTCAGCCTACTCGCTAGTTAGGTTGCACCAGTTCTCGACCAACCTAATGTGCAGCGCGTATCTTTTGAGATCATTAACCTTTTTACCGCCAACAACTATAGAAGTTCGAGATTTTCGTGCCGCCCACGCCAGCACTTCTAAAGAAGTTCTTCTTTGTACCTACTTTATTAAAATACATTTATACGTTGGCGTACAGCGGGACATCGCGTGCAGGATAGTTGGGCGGTGAAAAGGTTAATTATGTTTTACGTAACACGATAACTATAATCTGAAAGAAGTGGAGTTATGTCTAAGACACGGCCACGGATCGGGAACATTTACACGTCTTGCAGTTGGTGGTTTTTCTCTGTTTTAATATGACAACCCAATGTTTTAGGTACATTTCACGTACCATATACCATACCTTTTGCGATGCTAAATTAACTTCCTAAACATATCGCGGTACATCGAATGGCAAACACGAGTCACGGCCGAAGGCGGCGGCCGGCGGGCGGCGGCGGCGTCGGTCGTCGCCAAGGCGAAGGGCGCTGGGCTCGGTTCAGCCGCCATTACGTAACACAGCCTTCTATTTATACGGCCGGTGATGTTTGCTGATTGTATAATCTACCTACGCCCGTGTAGCTCAAGAATCGAATTGTTTCCTGGTTTTATTTATAGGGCTCTTTACTGCAATATTTCGAAATCGTAATTAACTTTCCTGTTTGTCAATAAGAGCATATTACCACCCTCGCGGATTTTTAAGCGTTAGCGCTTGGAGAATTTGCGATTGCGTCTATGCTACTTGGCGATTTAGCGGCTTTCAGCGCGCGATCGGGGTATCCGAACAGTCTCTGAAAACGATATCGAAGCTTCGCGTTTTTGACATATGTCTGCGATCGATCACATTATTGAAATCGTTCTATCTAGCGATTCAACGATTGCTTCATCGGGTGGGAAGGGGGAGCGCTGGTATAAAAAAGCAAGAAGGAGGGATAGAAATCTGTGTCAAATGGTGTTTACGCTGGCTGTTCCAAGTGTGTGGATTTCAGCGCGCGGTTCTTTTATGGAGTATTCGGTTCGCTGCGTTAAACGCATTGTAATTGATGCGACAGGATATTTTACACAAAGTAATGCGTTACATAGATGGTCGCAATGCAATCACCGATGCGTAGATATAACTTTATTGCAGCGTTCGACTTTCCATAAGCGGTTAAATCATTTATCGCTGATGATAAAAGCAGCGAGTGTTGTATAGCCCTACACGTGTATTAAATGTATCTTGCTAGAGTATGGATATCAGCAGTCTATAACGATCATAGAATACATACAGAGTCTGATCGTTCAAAGTAGATGTTGCAGCTACCACCACCCACCCACCTTCAATGATGAGGACTGTAAGCATTCATCTTATCGTGTTTAACGAACTACTCTTAAGCATCTTTCTTTGTCCGTCTACAAAGATGCCTTTCCGCTAAACTTACTACATGCAAGTCGAAATGTAAGATAAAAAGCTATTTACGTTATTTGCCTTTTTACAGTGACGTAAATATACATCTTAATTCACATTTGAAACAAATAGTGCGCAGTAATTATTATTATAGTTGGCACAGACATTCGAATAAACATTCGATTGAATGCCAGGGTTAAACGATTTTGTCCAAAAAGGACAATCTATACTAAGTACTTATCTGGTACATTAGTCTATTTCTACGGCCAATAGAAGGAATCAGCTTATAAAAAAATATTAAATTTCTTCAAAGTAACAAAAGTTTATGTTGAGCGCTAAAATTTAAAGAGATTTTTACATAGTTTTCTATTACCAAGAGATTTTTTTTAAAATATCTTACGGTTAAGCACTTGGGCTTCAGCTCACTGATGTTAAGAGCGTTTACGCCGCACACTAGCGCTACTAATGAAAAAAAAAACATATCTAGTAATTAGAGGTAGAAAGTCAAATTATGCTCAACAAATTATTTGAATGAAGTAATTTAGCATTTTTACGTCACCTAATGAACACCTCATATGTTATGGTTTAGTTAAATAAGACGTTACGGCCACTTTTAACTATAACGCCGTATTTAACTAAACCATAACATGTCAGGTGTTCATTAGGTGGCGTAAAAATGCTAAATTACTTCATTCAGATAGTTTGTTGAGCATAATTTGATTTTCTATCTCTAATTACTAGATGTTTTTTTTTATTGGCGGCGCTAGTGTGCGGCGTAAACGCTCTTAAGTGATGATAAGTGCCGAAGGTGGAGGCGCACTTCACCCGGAAACCTCAACTAGTGAGGCACTGGCTATCTTATCTCTAGCTGCCGGAACACAACAATGCATGCTACAAGCATTGCTGCTACGGCGAGAAATTTAGATAAGATGGTGGTAGCTAGCCAGGCGGACTAACAAGTCCTACCACCAACCAAACCGAGTACACAAACATGTACCCCCGCTGGGAACGGAACCCGGAACCTCTGGGTCTAAACCGGTGGTCTTAACCACTAAACCACAGAGGCGGTTAATGTTTGGGTATTGCTCTATCTTATAAAAACTTTTGTTAATTTTGAAGTAATCACTAGATCTGTACAACATAGTTGACCATTAACGTAACGTATCTGTAAGCATTGAAACGTGAACACAAATTCATATGCTCGTATAAATAACTACCATAACTCTTAAGTGGCAGGTAAATGACAGGAATTATTGAGTAAGAGTGTCAGAGGATTGCAACGGTACCCGGGCGTCGGGCGTCTAATGTGAGAACTGCATAGTAGGAAGACCATTGGCGGCCAATTTAGCAATCGCGCGCAGGGACGTCGGATCATTTGCTGCAAGTGCGGCTGACGGCTACGGGCCGCGGCTGATCCGCGTCGCACCCACGTCGCCGGTCGCGGATTTGATTGGAGGCTCTGCTACTATGCGAGAACTTCGTTTGATTATAAAGTCTAAGTAAGTGCCTTAAAAGTAAACAGAGACAAAGCTTCGAATAGTTATTCCGTGTTTGTCTCTTTACGAGTGCTCTGATTATTAGAATTTGAAATAGACATAGACAATAATTTTATTTACTACTATAACACAACAATATTACACATTTTAATGTATGTAAGTACTAAGTAAAATAAAACTTAACTAATAAAAACAACTAACTGTACATACGAGCACAACAATAATAATAAAAACAGAAACCGTTGTGCGCCACAGCAGCAAATAGGACTCGACTCAGCATTATACCTCTCTGCCAAAGAGCAGTTAGTTAGGCGCTGATTATTCTGCCGAGACCTTTCCACAGTCGCAAAATAAATAAATAAACTTTCCAACACTCACACCAATTATCTAGCCCAGGAGAAGCTTCGTTATGAAACTCGTTAAATGGTTACTAGACAACAGATAAACATACTTAAAATACTTAAATACATACTTATTATACAAAGAAAACACCCAGACCCGAGACAATTTAGAAAAACAATAATTTCTAAATTGACCCGACCGGGGATCGAACCCGGGATTCGCAGCTTATTCTCTGCTTATTGTAAGACCGTATATAAGAGCTACACTTGTAGCCAGCTTGGTGTTCGCTATTCGCTCAGATTAAGAGACATCGTTTGTTTGGAAACGTTATTGCTGATAGCTTTATAAGGCTTTTCAGCGACGCCATACTTGTTCCTTAAGCTGGGTGATCGAAACACCGTCAGAGATTTTTAGAAGCATTAGTCAAGGAAAACACCCCTTTCCCTACTAGATTCTCCAAAGGGTTCAGGAGGGGGGAGAGAGTTCGAGTCCAGAAGCCGTATTTTATTCAAGTTTTTTTTCAGTTTCAGTAACACCACACTGAACGGTTTTTTTTTTGCTGCGGTTTATAATTTATTTATATCATGATACGCAACTTCGCGAGCTGATCGATCATGATAACAATCTTGGTTTAATTAAACACGAATATCAGTAGTGGTTGCCGGACTAATACAGCAATGCAAACAAAAACATTCAGTCGTGCAAGAGATGACTGAATGTTCAGCCATATTTGGTATTCTTAATCGGCAGAAAAAAACACCACAAGGCCACGTGGACCTTGGTGTTAGACATGACCGCACTCTTGATTAGCAATAATGTAATATGTGTAAATATAATTAACTTGTTTTTGTCATTATTCTAGAGTTTAACAGAAGTGCAAAGCTATCGGTATGTAATCGGTATTTTTCGATTGTATAATGGCAAAATTTTAATTTTTTCGTCGCCTGCTGTGGTGCTTGAATGCCATACCATTTTTCTTTTACGTCAACGTGGTCGAATGGACAAAATTCGGACCAGGCGATTTATTAGCTGTTGCAAAAATACGTTAGTTCTAAATTATGGATACTGACATAATTTTACGCAAATTTTGTTGCGAACAAATTACAATTTGGTAAAGTGTTGAAAACATTTCCACATAAGCGGATATTGTTAAAAAAATTATTGTTATTGATTCTGGGTATAGTGCACTTCCACCTTTCGGCCTTATCATCACTTACTTGCGTAAAGAATAAAAAAAGGAAAAATATACGTTATTTTGTATATACAATTTTAACGCTAACTACTTTTTATTAGTTCGTTCTCTTAGTTTTCTGTACATAGTTGCACTATACACTGTAGGCACGTACTCAGTACAATCATCGAGTAATTTAAAGGGGTGACGTAAGCCCTTAGCCGTAGTGGCGCGGTGTCCTCAAGATGCGGCCTTGCTGCGCTGACGCCGATCAACTTTCCACCCGGAAGCGGCTCCAGCGCCATTTTGGTCGCGGCACAGCGGCCACACGACCGATTTATATACGGACCTTATTTGGACCGTGGCGGTTATAGGTCGGTTCGAGTTTCATGATCCGAAAATGTGCACCTCGCAGTTCAAGAGCACAGATGGCATTGTCTGACTGGTCAGTTAAAAGCGAAAGGGCGGTAACAGACAATTTTAAACATTATGGTGGCGACTGACTGGAGCGTATCATCGTAACGTACCATTCGCGGCGAGCTTGATACGTCATTGCTGACTGACCGACAACAGGGCGGCGGCGATAAAAGCGAGTGGCTCGGCTCACTGTACTGGCCATGCGAACACATTACGTTACGGCAAAATGCTCTGGTCAGTCTCACCTTTAGGATATGGGCTTTGTCTTTATACACGTCGATATGGGATTGATTTACTTCCTTCGATTATATACTAACACACGGGGTTTTGTTAACTTTTGAGTTGCATGAAAGAACTAAACAAAAGCCGCTGAACTTATCATGATGTCATAATTAATACCGTTATAAACTGCTGATTATGTTATATGTTTGCTGAATCTTTTTATTGCTTGGACCAAGTATTAAAGTGTTCAGCTGCCACGGTGGCTTAGTGCTTAGATTACCTGTCTCAAACCCATAGGGCACGGGTTCGATTCTTAGCGGGAGGTACCTAAATATTATTGTTTTCACTTCTGTTGATGGTGATGTTTAAATTCCGTCTGGATAGCTACCACAATCTTAAAGTACGGTATCACCTTCAGCGGTTCACCCTTGTTTGATATAACTTCGGCTAATTTCAGTTACAATAAAGTCATTCCACATAATTATTCATTTGATCAAATATTTGATTGTTATAATTTTATTTCGTATAATTATTTCTTTGGAATAATATATTTTACCGAATTTTACCGAATTTTACCGAATTTTCATTTGCGCTAATTTTATTGAAACTAATGTTTAACTAGACTAATAATGATTTAGTCGAAAGATCGTATCGAATATTCAGTTCAGCAATCATTCGTTTCCTTTCATTATTATTGAACTAACATTGTTCCTTCACCTACTGAATTCATTATTTAAACCGCGCGCCGGACTTCTTAAGTTAAGAAAATGATTGAGGATACTAGCTGCCCTACTCCTGTAGGTCACGTGATAGGTTTGAATTTCGAGGTTATTTTTTTTTTATTAGACAACAGAAAGAGTTTCTTTTTGGTATATAAATATATAAAAAGTTATAAATATATAGGTATATATTGTGATAATTATGAATTTCAAACTTCATTTTCTTTGCTACACTACATTATACCAAATGAATATTCGATAAAACATTTCATCAAATGAACATTCTATTTGACGATCATTAGCGCAAATGTTGTTATCGCAAATAAATATTCGATGAAATGAAAATTACGTCAATCGATATTATACAAAGTGATTATTTTCTTAAACGTTGTTCGAATTAGTAAAATTATATCAAAAGTGTGTTATACCAAACAAGAGTGAACAACCTTCAGCTATATCGTCACTTATTATTAAAAAAGTTCTACCTTAAAGACATATTCGCAGCATTATTGAGCTGTAATTTTTTAGGATTCTTTTTCTAATACAAGTACGTCCGAATAAAATTGTTTTTTTTCTTTAGAGAAAGTTTGCTGATTGCCTCAAACGGATTTTCAGCTTCACCGGGCTTGTTTGGGGGCGGCATGAAACTTAAAGGGTTCCTCAAGCCGTGTGAAACGAATCACCTTCGGAGGTTTTCTAGAGGGAACGGCATCACGCACTAGTGCGTGTCCCCGTGCCCTACTAGATTCTCCGTAACAACCCGAGGGCGCCTTTAAAGGCCCGGACCTCGGCTCGGGTTGACCGGGCCGTGGTGGTGGGGAGAAGCGCCTAGGTACATGTCTGTACCTGGTATAGAGCACGTGCGCGTGTGAACCGGCTCGTCGTACCCTTGTTCTACGAGTACGGTGTCTTGGCCCTAAACTAGTGTTCATGTTTAGTGTATTCTGTAAATGTGTAGTGGCATTTAAAGTATCGGGCGGGGGAATAAAATTGTGTTTTTACCACCGCCATACAAAGTAGCACGGGTGTTGACAATGCCAACCTATTTCGGAATGAGGAAATACATTTGTTCGAAAGTAATAGAGATAAACAATAAACGATTTTTATTTTTAAATTTACTTTAAAATCGTTCAGTCAATCTATATTTAGCTTAAAAAATAAGGAAAATGACTGAGATCAGTGTGGTCTGGGGGACCTTGGCGCAGCACTTACGAATTGAGCTGGCAAGGCCGCGCGCCTTCCGTCCGTAAACATCTTGGTAGCCGATTATATTATGGTTCAACACTGTTAATGTTGCCTGACCGGTGATTGGGAACAGCTGTTATACAGCTGATATACAGCTAACGCGCTAAAGTTCATGTATCCGAAGGTTCTTTGCTATTCATGGAAATATGGTTCTGGAATCGCGTTCTGCAAGACTGATAACACTGACTGACAAGAAAGTGTTATTATATTTTTTGTAATGCTCAAAAAATAAATACAACACCTACGTAAACTATTTTGATTAAAGGACAGACAACCTATATACTTGTGTTAAATAAAACACATTTAGATTAATATCGATTGAAAAAATGAATATATTTACGACTTACTTAAAGAAGTTGTTCTGATTTCATTATTTGACTCCATTGCATGTGTTTCATTATTTTTTTAAGACGATATGTTTTTCGTTTTTTTCATCAAACAGTAATTGGATTTTGTCTTGATTTCAAGTTATATTTTCTTAAAACCCAACTACTTAGTTCATATAGAGTTTAAAAGTAAGGGGTCAATAAAGTTACAATCTGTTAAATTTAGCTTTTTTCTTGTTGTGCATGTATTTTGTTATTATCATTGCCTCTGTGATTAATAAACTAAAAAACCGGCCAAGTGCGAGTCGAACTCGCGCACAAAGGGTTCCGTACCATTATCTATAAAAATATTTCAAGTTTCTACCTGTTATCGTTATTAAGACCGAGAAAAAATAAAAATGAAATAATAATAATTAAAATAAAATTAATATTAACTTAATTTTTTAATATAATTAATATTAATATCAATTTTATTTTAATTTATTTTTTTATTTTTAAATAGAATATATAACTTAGTATTCTGTGAATATTTCAAGCGTGTACCTGTTGCCGTTATCAATATCGAGCAAAAACGAGCAAAAAAATCACGTTTGTTGTATGGGAGCCTTAAATATTTATTTTATTCTGTTTTTTAGTATTTGTTGTTATAGCGGCAACAGAAATAAATCATCTGTGAAAATTTCAACTGTCTAACTGTCACAGTTCATGAGATACAGCCTGGTGACAGACGGATAGACAGACAGACGGACGGACGGCGGAGTCTTAGTAATAGGGTCCCGTTTTACCCTTTGAGTACAGAACCCTAAAAATAACTTATAGATACATAGTTACTAAAAAATATATATATATTTTTTTTTATATTAGAAGGAGGCAAACGAGCAGGCGGTTTATGTGTTTTTAATAAAAAAAAAGGAAATCTTTTATTTGTGTGTACGACACAAGATTTTGGATTAAAAATGAGTGATTACTCATAAGTTTTTTTCTGCCAAAACTGTCTACTTTAACTTGACATCAACTTTTTATTGTTGCTCCACGTACCTACGCTTCACTACGTTCACTACAAATGTATTGACAATATATCTATACAGGGTGTTCGGCAGATCGTTGAACATACGAAAAGGGGGTAGGTAGGGTCATGTCCTGACCATTCAGGCATTAAAAAAAAATCCTGGTCATAAATTTTTTTTATAGGATTTTTTATTTGATTTTTAAAAATTTCGCCACTGTCGTACCTCTAAACCCCTATAACTTTTTCTTTTTTATAGCTAGACCCAATTTTTTTTCTTTGTTGGAATTTTAGGGGATGGTAAGTCCTAAAAAAATTGGTATTTATTACAGGTTATTGCTAAAAACAAAGTTGTGGTCACCCAAACCTAAAAAAAAATTGCAATAAAATTTAACGCTCAACTTTGCGTTGCATTTAAAAAAAAAGTAAAGGTGATGAGGAGTGGTTACGACACGTGAGTTCGAAAATTTAAATTAAACGCTCATAATAATAATTAATGTTTTTGTCATTTCATTGATTATTTTAATAAAAAATAACAGTTTTGAAATGTGTTTCATTATTTTTACTTTTGCATTGATAAATTTTACAAAACATGTAACTTTCCGCATAAGTAAAATTTCATCGAAATCGTCTAATCACTTAAAAAATTTAATAACTCCGGTTACGAAAATGATATTGAAACAAATAACATCATACTATTAGAAAGCCTTTAGAGATGTTTAAAAAAAATCTGAAGTCTTCCCTCGCCTTAATTTTTTTTAGGTTTGGGAGACCACAATTTTGTTTTTAACGATAACCTGTAACAAATACTATTTTTTTTAGGATCTAAGATTCCAATAAAGAAAAAAAATTTGGCTTAGCTATAAAAAAGAAAAACTTATAGGGGTTTAGAGGTACGACAGTGGCAAAATTTAAAAAAAAAAAAAAATAATGATTTTTATGACCAGGATTTTTTTAAATGCCTGAATGCTAAGTTGATGACCCCACCTACCCCCCATTTTCGTATGTTCAACGATCTGCCGAACACCCTGAATAATAATACCTTAATTCTATCACTTACCAGGAAAATAATAATTGTAATATTGTCAAAGACTGCAGCACCGTTGCTGAACACATTTGGTGGTGACCGTCCAGACATACGCACACACGTACACCTGCAACCAAACAAAACAAATGTTAAACAAAAAATAAGGACCGATATTTGTCTAAAAGTTAACACATTGTCAAAGAGACCACAATAATCTTTGCTTGCTGAGTTGATAGTTTAATAAGCAAATAATGGTTTAAAAGTTAATAATAAGTTTAGCATCTCACTCAGCTTGTCGGTGAGTTTTGAATAAAGTGAATTGACTTGAATATTTGATCGTTTCGCTGCTTTAAAACTTTTCGTATGGTACACACAGCATTTCCTATAGGTACTCGCTTTAAAAATGTTAGCAAAGTAAAGTTGTTTCTTCTTTCCCTTTTGTTTGGCCGGGAAAAAGCTAAAATATGGTGGATTTTTTCATATCGCATCAATTCACTTGAATAAACGTTTTTTGATGTTATATACTAACCAACTCACTAAATCTATGTATGTTTTTAAGCACTCACATCATTATATACTTATAAAATTCAGTGAAAAAATTCAACGCCTACCCGACCCAGCCAGGAATCGAACCTGGATCTTCCGCAATCCGGGCGGCTGCACTGATCGCTATGCTACCGTAAACGCCGACGTAAGCGCTGAATTTTGTCACTGCTTTTTTTAATGCTTTTTTAGCAGTAGAGTGCCATCTATCCAACGGTCATTGCAACCGATGGCCATGTAGATTCATCTTTATAGATGAAATACCACAAATTTGATAACACAACCCCTATAGTAATTGAACTTTGATTGAGTTTTATAAGTACTAGTGTCTAGTAGTCGCCCAGTGGTTGAAATTCGACCGTAATTTTATTAAGGCTGCACGGATTGTATCCTAAGCAATGAACAATTTAAAAAGATAGAATGTGAGTTTGGCATTGACAGATTTCGGCCGCTCCTCTTCCATTTTTGAAATTTTTGAAAAGAGTATATATACGTGTGTGTCAAATACATGGTAGTGTGTAATGTTTGTTTTATTAATTTAATGTAATTTTAAGCATATTAAAAAAAAAATAACATTCGGATAACCTTTTCTATATAAACTTTAAGTGTGCGAAATTTCATACTCCGCCGTCCGCGTAATTTTCGTAAAAAAGGGGTTCAAAGTTTTTGATTCACGTATTAATACTCGTATATAGATTTAATTCAACTTTAGTGCAGCAATTAGCACATAAAATAAAAAAGTAAAAAAAAGTACATCATTATTAGCTTATAGGATTAATAACATCGAACTTTGATTTCTATGTTTTGTTAATATCTTTTCTAAACATAAACCAGTGTCATTAGCAACCTCTTTTGAAGAGATTTGCCTGCACATTAACCTATCCAAAACTGTCAAATCTCTTCAATAAATGTTCAACCATATGCCATACACATAAAGTTCAAAGTCTATTGAGATAATTTGACAATTTGCAATGTGCAGGCATGAGTACCAAGTCTTCTCTCTGTCTCAGGTAGCTAACGCTAAAAAGTTTTGTTAATGTTAAAGATAAAATATTAAACTAGCTGAACGGCGGATTTCGTACCGCTTTGACAGTTTATTTATTATATTTATTTTTTATTCATTTATTAAAGAAACCAACAGCGTTACAGAATAATCATTAGTATGACTTCATACATAGTTAGCTAGTTAAAAAAAACAAACAATAGTAATAACATTACAGAACAAATAAGACCAAATGCGTTGAACAGTTTAATGTACGTACAGTGTTTTTAACAACTTTATCCCAGACATAATTTCCAAGACAACAAAACATCATTCGTCCGCTTAAGAACACCCGTATCCCATGATGGACCCCTATAGCAGCGTCACCTACCGGGTCCAATTGTAAATCTAAACCATTCTCGAATCCACTTGAACACATACAGAAAATTTCATCCAAATCGGTCCAGCAGCCGTTTCGGAGTTCAATAACATACACACGCACAGAAGATTTATTTATATAAAGATAAGGTCAGTTTTATTGAAAATGAATATGGATTCGAAATTAGTCCAATTCTCCTGTATATAATTTAAGCTTTAATAGTAATTTATTATAAATATAGGTATATATTTTTATAACATATTGGATTATATAGTTAATATAAGTATTATTTGTTATACCTGTACAAGGTGACTAAGTAATAAGGACACTATAACATTGTAAACACCATCTATATACCACTTAGTTTGCAAATAAAAGTTTGAGTTTGAGTTTGAGTTTTGTTCCAGGTGGTAACTCGTAACGCGACAGGCGTCCGCGGCGTGCTGCATGCGACTTTGGTGGTGTTCGACAAGCAGTGGAATCTGGCGTTGGCGGACGTGCTGGAGATATGGAAGAGGAAGGGCCAGAAGAAGCGCAAGGTGCCGCCAGGCTTGGGTAAGCACGTGGTGAAGATGATAAGCCACATTGCTGGTGGCGTTTGACAAGCTGAAACCTGGCGCTCTGAGACATGCTGGAGGTTTGGAAAGGGAAGGGCTAGAAAGAAAAAGCGCAAGGTGTCACCGATCTTGGGTTAGCACTTTAAAGATGATAAGCCAGGTAACAGGCATTGCTGGTGGCGTTCGACAAGCAGAGGGACCTGGCGTTCTGGAGATATTAAGGGGGATCAAAAGGTCTAGCGTAAGGGTAGAGTCAAGAAACAGTAGATAAGTTATTTCTCTGGGCAGTTGGTACAGGAGATATAGAACAGAAAACGCCATAGATAACGGGAGGTGAGTTCATGTTTCTAGCTATCATCAATTAATTTGATTCTAAGCGATGTAATTAAGAAAGTTTGTATTTAAATAAGTAGATTTATATTAGGTTGTTCTCAGGTCGGCAACACAAAAGCAACATCTCTGATGTTGCTGATGTCCATGAGCGGCGGTGACCGCTCACCATCAGGCGGCCCGCCTGCTCGTTTGCAGACTGTGAATATAAAAAAAATATAAAAAATCAGGAGCTCGATGGCGCAGTGGTTAACGCGCCCGGTCTGCGAGTGCTGAGGTTAAGCAACTTAACGCAAAGACCGGTCATCGGATGGGTGACCAAAAATGAATCATCTCGAGCTCCTCCGTGCTTCGGAAGGCACGTAAGACCGTTGGTCCCGGCTGCATTAGCAGTCGTTAACAACTACCAATCCGCAATGGGCCCGCGTGGTGGTTTTATGGACCGTTCTCCCTATCCACCCATAGGGAAGGCTTGTACCCAGCAGTGGAGACGTATATGAGCTGGTGATAATGATGATGATGAAATAATCAGCAATCAATATTAAAATAACACGCGCCAGTCTGCATTTATATAGTTTTTTTTAAATATAGTAAATAATTAAAAAAGCCTAATCATACTTTAAATTTATAAACACAGTTCTTTCTAACTTAATGAATTTAATGTGAAGATTCTATCGATCGAACTGTGTATACTACAGTCTGTTAATATTACATTAGTATTAATATAACCATTTTATGATTATTATTATGTAAAGAAAGTAAGAATTATGCAATGAATGCATCATGAGACAGCGCTTCATAAGCAGCGCTACTTTCTCCGATCATATTTTTTCGCTTTTCATCAAATTTAACGGTCTGCGACTGTTATGTAGAAGTTATAGCTTGTTATATGTGTAAACGGCACGCGTTTATCATCGGATTTATTGGTCCGACGCACTTTAACATGCTAAGTTTATCTCATGACTTATATCTTTGATTTTACGCGTTTTAGACCGTATATTAAATGCATATATATATGCTTATCCTTTCCATAATTTCTTTTAACTAGAGAAAGCATGATTATTTTGTTAGAAAATTAAATTAATCGTTAGAAAATATTTATTAAGAACAGAAGGCTATGATATATTTAGGATGTTTTATTAATAGCCACTACTTTAAGCCGTACTTTACGAAATACCTTTTACGGTATTAGAGATTTCAAATAAATAAATAATTAACTTTCCTACACTCTCACACCAATTATCTAGCCCAAGAGAAGTTATGAAACTCGTTAAATGGTTACAAGACTACGTATAAACATACTTGAAATACTTAAATACATACTTGTTATACATAGAATACACCCAGACCCGAGACAATTTAGAAAAACAATAATTTCTTAATTGACCCGACCGGGGATCGAACCCGGAACCTCAGAGATAGCGATACAAACCACTGGACCAAGGAGGTCGTCACAAGTTTTTAAGTAAGTATATAAGTTTATAACATTGCCTTTCGTCACCTATTTTTAGTTCAGGGGGGTAACCACGAGCTCTTATAGCAGTATTATTGCAGTTGTGAAAACGAGACGCGTGTAGCGGCGAATATACTCGCGTCTCTTTTCCACAACTGCAATAATACTGCTATAAGAGCTCATAGTCAGGTGGCAGGTGACTTGCCGTGAAGTCGTAAAGCTGTATTAAAAACGAAACGCGTGTAGCGTCAAATAGCATAAACTAGCTGACTTTTGTCGCCAGGTACGCCGGTCGCGAAAGGCACAGCAGCGCAGATGTGCTCGGTGCCAGTGGTGACGGAGACGCCCCTGGGCGGCGGGGTGTGGGAGTGCACCAGGCATGTGCCCCAGCTCTTGGTGCGGGGAGAACATGTCGTGCTGGTCAACGTCGTTGAGCGGTGATGGGAGACAGTTCACACCAGTGTTTACTTAGGTAGCTGACCTTACTATTGTATGTAAAAAATGGTAGCTGAGCCTAAAGGAATTGAATGAGCAAGTATATTGCTAAGTATAGCCTGATTGCGAGAGCATGTCAATCTTGGACGCAGAGCTACGGCACGCTGGGAAGATAGATATGTTCCTCCATTTTTGTAATTTTGTGATAATCGCAGAGGAAAGTATTTCGATATTGATCATGTATGTAATTTTGCTAAACATTTATATAACTATAAAATATTTATCACGTCGTTTTTATATAGTTACTAGTAGTTATGTATATTCATTAAGAAGTGGTTAAGTTTCAAATGTACTTTTGTACACGTTTAATATCCTTAAGTGTGTTTGTCCACGCTGTACCATAGCTATTTTTATATCCATTGAATATAGCTAAGAACCCGATAAAAAATATTAATATTTATTGTACAAAATGTTAATTTTGTTGTTAGTATAACAATTTCAGTTTAAAGAAAAACTTTTTAGTTTATATTTTTCGGGTTGATGTTGGAATGATGTTTGCATTATTAGAATAATAAAATTTTGCGCCTAAAATCGCATTGTAACACGAAACTATGTCCAGATTTATGAAAGAGTTAATGTAATCGTTTAAAATGTTCTTGTTAATCAATAACTGTAAGTGATACGTATCAATTGATTGGTCTGGCATAAATAAATAGTTATTTGTGTCAGATACGTCAATAAATTAATAATTGAATATTTACTTGCATGAGATTTTTTTTCTACTATTACGTTGTAAATTGAATAAATCTGCCTGTTTTGATCTTTTTTTATATTTTCTAATACTTCTAATTATATCCTAACTTGTTACATTTTTATATTTGATGGTTTGGGCAATTGCAGTGCCGAATTTGAAAACATAGCAAATGCTACGGCCCATAACGCCTTGCGTAAAGAAAACATTTGTTTTTTTTAATAAAACCATAAAGAAAATAATAGGTTGGGGAAAAAGTTTCTTCGCATTTTTTAAGAAAATTCTAAACATTTTTTAATATAGTTTATTTACATTTAACTAAAGTATGTAGGTGCTATTTTGTTCGATAACTTTTTGCCATCTTGTAAGTATGGATTTAATCCCATTGCTATAGAAATTTTAGGACTTCTGATCAAAATACCGCGACAAGTGGTTTTGGCAGTCCTCTCGTGATGTTAACCTAATACTGCCTAAAGAATTCTGAAGAGACCGAAACAGGTGGAAATCTGAAGGTATAAGGTCAGGACTATACGGTGGATTCATTAACACCTCCCAGCCTAACTCTCTTAATTTTTGCTGAGTGGCTAAAGATGTGTGAGGACTAGCGTTATCATGATGAAAAACCACACACCTTCTGTTGATTAATTCCGGCTGCTTTCTCTTAACTTCTTGCTTTAATCTCATCAGTTGTTCGCAGTAGAGTTCAGAATCGATGGTCCTGCCTGGTGGTAACAGCTCATAATGAATAATGCCCTTCGAATTCATTGTTGCGAGTTAACCCGGGTTTCGCCACAGTCTGTGAAGCCTGACCGGCCTTTGACTACGACCTTTTTCGCACGTTCTTGTCGTACGTGATCCACTTTTCATCACCAGTTATCAGCTTCTTCAAAAACGGTTCGGTTTCATTACGTCGTAATAAAGAATCACAAATGAGTACACGGTTTATTAGGTTTCTTTCAGTGAGCTCGTGAGGTACCCAAATATCGAGCATTTTTGTGTACCCAGTTTTTTCAAATGCGCCAAAACTGTTTTGTGGTCAATTCCAAGTTCTTCACCTACGTCGTAAAGACAGATATGCCGATCTTGCTCCACTTTTTCAAAAATGGCATCCATTTTATTAGTAATAGTAATAGTAATAGGGCGACCAGAGCGACGTGCATCTTTGACATCAAAATTTCCGGATTGAAAACGCTTAAACCAAATTTGTGCTACTCTCACAGACTTTCACGGCTTGCGTTGCATTTTTACCTTTTTTTGTAGTAAAATTTTAAAATGTATCGAATTTTTTCATTAGATTCACTCATATTGACAGTAAGAAATAAAAATCAAATTTGAATTTGAAATTATCTTTTTTAAAATTTAATCTATACTAATATTATAAAGCTGAAGAGTTTGTTTGTTTGTTTGTTTGTTTGTTTGTTTGTTTGTTTGTTTGAACGCGCTAATCTCAGGAACTACTGGTTCGAATTGAATAATTCTTTTTGTGTTGGATAGTCCATTTATTGAGGAAGGCTTTAGGCTATATAACATCACGCTGCGACCAATAGGAGCGAAGCATCAGTGAAAAATGTTGCAAAAACGGGAAAAGAGCCTAAAAAATTAAAAATGCTGCCGAAAGTCACTATTCCACGCGGACGAAGTCGCGAGCACAGCTAGTCTTTTAATGATACCAAAACCAGCCAGATACAAATAGTATAGCCAAAGAGATTTTATTACAAGTTCATACATACTATATGCGAAAAGACTTTTCCCCCAACCTAATATATTTTGTAATGGGAAGTTTTTTTCATGTTTAATATTTATTTATGTATTAATATTAGAATGTACAGCCTAGAGCTTTTGTTAGCATTTACTAAGTACCCGTCCCACGCTGCGTTAAACCGACTTAACGCAGAAAGTTTTTATAGAAACTTATAGGTAGATAGGGCAGATTATCTTAGCTTATCACTTAATACTAAACACGATGCACAACGTTGTTTGACTGCCTCGTTTCCATGATCATATTATAAGATGCAATTAAATTGTTATATCTTATTGAATTCGTCGCACAGCGGCCAACATTCTCAGTATTGTCAGCCGGAAAAAATAAAAATATATCGACACAATGGTTGTTTGGCACCGGCGCGTTTACAGGCTTTTTAAATTTCATCCGGCCATGGGAACACTGGCGCGGCGCTGCCGAAAACAATGACGAAGATCCTGTATCGGTTCATTATAATTAGTTTTGTTGTGTCGTTATGAATGGCTGTCAGCGATTGTATACTGACTTTTCAATTTACACATTTAGTTTGTAATAAACGTAAATAAAATCATCGCGTTAAATGTAAAAAAAGGTAATATTAGGTAAATTAAGTGTACCTTCTCTCAAAAGCATATTTGAATAGTCGCGATCCTATCACAGGTTTACAAAAAATCGTGTGTTTACTGTGCAAGATTACCATTTATGATTGTGTTTAACATTGTTTTACGCTATTAATGTTTCGTTAACTCAGAAATAAAGACAGCTTTATTTGATTTACTGATTTTTATTTAAATATATCATACAAATTGACAAAGGTAATTAATGAGCACGCCGCAGCTTTCGTTCCTCATAGCTATTCGCGCCGCACAAACGCAGCCAGGTAATTTATGGGATAGATAGGTGTCTGTCACATATCCCACGTTTTCCCTAATGTCAGAGTGCATTGTAACGCCCAGCGTGGGCGCTGGCCTGCCGCCAGGGGGCGTCAACCCGGCCGCTCGCCGAAATAGACGTGATGCATCTAGCCTAGCGCAAAAGCTAAGAAAAAAAACCGATAAATCAATGTTTCTTACGCGCCTTAGAGAGCGTTGCACTCACTGCTTACATGTGTTGTTTACGATAGAGCTAGTTGCTTGGAAGGTCATCTATGATTTTAGCAAGGGTACTAAGGTTCCGCGATATAGCTTTGGCTTTCTTGATAAAAATTTTAAGAAATTTAATTAAACGGAAACGTTTACCTATATGCGACGTGCCTAACTTAAAATAAACTTTTGAATCTTTTCAAAATTCAAAATCATTTATTCAGTTTAGACTACAAGCAGTTCTTGTGGATGTCACTATGCCATGCCTTTATTGCCATAGTGTTATTATGTTGTACTGATCTCAATTAAATGTTTTCGTTTCTTAGTAAATTCCATGCTTCTGAGTAAATAAGTATGGGCACCGGCCGCAAAGTTAAAGATATAACATTATGTAAGCAAACAATACGTTAGCTGCGTAACGTGGAATTAGTCACCATCGCCGCCCACGCGCCGCTTCTGCCCAACACATGGACCCGCCATGGTCGTGACCGTGGCGCGGAGGATGATGAACGAGCGGCTCTCGAATTAGACTAAACATTAATTAACAAAACAATACCTTGAAAATTGTCACACAAACAAGTTTTGTTGAAGGTCGAAACCATGACTAAATTGCAAAGCGATTCATTGAGCGGTTTAGGCATGATTTGGTGCTTTCAGGAGAAAGTTTTGGGTTGAATGGAGATCTTGAGTTGGCAACTATCTAGAAAAATGGCTGATTCGAAATTCGAACGATGATGGTGTGAAAGCACGCGAGAGCTGGCTGGCCCGGTGTGACGGTGTGCCCGTGCCGGCGCGGGCAGGCCGGCAGGGCACAGTAGCGGCCGCGCGGGCGGGGTCGACGCACGGGCGCGCGGTCACCACGCGGCCGCGGGAGCGTCGCCCGCGGGAACCTTGCGCGAAAATGGGAAAACAATTGTTGCGAACAATGCGTAGGTACTACACGCTTCCGTGTTGGGGCGCCGCCGCCGGCTGGTGGTAATAGCGCCACGGAAATTATTTATATGATTTTCATTTTATTTTTATATTAGGTAGAAATTGGAGACGGGTCAGCCAGGCCAGCCACCTTAACCGTTATGGCTACACGAAAACGGTCTTAAAAGACTCCATGTATTTCTATTGGCATTCACAGATTTGAAGAAATGCTACAATCATAATAACTTTCTTTTCATAAACGGTCATCCAGTTTTATTACAGGCACTTAGTCTAGGGAGGGATACTATATATCAACAAGCAAAATATCAACAATTAAAATGTCAACACCGTTTAATCAACAGTTAAATTATTCAAAAAACTTCAATATCAATGGTTTAAATAACATAAACGGTTCAAAATGTCAACACTATACATTATCAAAGAATCACATAATCAATGACTTATAACATAAACGGCTCATTTGTTCAATGATCTACAATGACAATATTTGAATAAATCAACTTTCAAAAAAATTACAATCAATACCAATTAATTATGCAATTTAAATAATTAATTAATTAATTAAATTAATTAATTTAATTTTTTTTTTTATTATTTATTTTATTATTTTTTTTTTTAATTTTTATGTACGTAGTTCATAATGTGTAGGTATTTCCTTGTGGGTGCATCCTTGTGTGTACATATTTAATATGATATATCGGACTATCTGAGGTGAGAGTCATTGCTGAGTCTTCCTAAATGTCTACTCTTCAGGTAGGTATGCTATGGATTTTCTTCTTGAAATATGGTTGGCAGGCATATCCTGACTAAAATAGTGATAACATTATCTTCAAAAGTAATTTACATTAACACTAGTAGCCCACTCGCGACTTCGTCCGCTTAAGAACACCCGTATCCTATGATGGACCCCTGTTACAGCGCCACCTACCGGGTCCAATTGTAAATCTAAACCATTCTCGAATCCACTTAAGCACACACAAAAAATTTCATCAAAATCGGTCCAGCCGTTTAGAAGGAACTCAATTACAAACACACGCACAGAAGATTTATCTTTCAAAACTTGTCATTAACAGTTTGACTGTGTATTCATTTATTTAAACACTTGATATTTCAGCAATACAACTAGGAAATAGCGTCATAACAAACAACACGTAATGCCACTCCAAAGTTCGCCTGCAGTAGATGCCAAACAATTAATCAAATTTCAAGTAATTTGGCCTTATTCTCGCTTACGATTTGAACATCAAGAGTCAAAATAATATTCCAACGTAACAAACCCCTTATTGAAAACGTCAAAGCGGTCATCTAAGGCCTTCCGACCACTTTGGAAATAAACTTGAGAAGTTGAAATGTAGGTAAGTACCTACAAACGGAAGTTTGAAATTTAAAGTCGGAGTACTTAGTATCAACAGATAAGATCCAACTAAACATAGTAAGATAACTATAATCACGGCTTGATGGGCCATAATAATGATAACATCATATTATATACTTCGGATCAATTCCACGTTAAGACAGGATCCAAAAGCAATACAGCGCCCTTTCTCGCCCTAATGATTTGGAAGATTTGGACATTTTTCACCTCAATGCACGTAAATACAAGGAAAATGTCCAAGTTATTGATCGTCACGTGAACCCCTTTAGTATCTAGTATCTATAGTTTCACTGTAACTGATATTTTATTAGATTTTAGATTAATTAGATTAGTTTTATTAATGATTTAATAAGTCCACAACGCATGGCGTGGCTGTCTTTAATTGAAAACTATGCTTAGATAAGGCTTATGTTTGTAACAGTATCATTGTTTTTGCTAGTACATGTTTTTGTTGACTGTCCGAATAATAAATAAATAAATTCTATAGACTGTTAATATTAACTATAATCCTTAAACACTAATGTTAGTTACATATAAATGCATATAAACTATCTCGATTTTAAACTTCATAATTACTGAACATGATGTGAATTTGTCAGGATCTTGACCTCAAGGAATTTTACTGTTACCTTAAATTATTTTTAAGCAACTGCTATTTATTATCAGCACCTATAACTTTGATAATTATGGTAGTGCTTTGTTTTTTACATATCTTATTTTGTACATGTCATCTCTCATGGACTACAAGGTCGTCTAATATAACAATGGTGGTCGCGATAAGTGCCTCATACATAATAGAATATAATATATAAAAAAACAACAACAGTTTTGCCCAAGGCTTTGCTATGTTATTGCTACTATAACAAAGTAAGTTAAGTACACATAAAATTCGAACATTTAAATGCAATTATATTCATAAAAAAGGTTCTGTTAATACTGATCGATTTTTATTGTTGGGTACCCAAGTTAAAAACGCTTCAGTGGCTGAGGTACAAAAAGAGATGCTGAAGAGATGCAAAAAAGGTGGTGGAGGAGGATGTTACAAATACCGTGGACTGCATTCCGAACTAACGAGTTTATCCTTCGAGAGCTCAACATTAAAACCAGGCTATCCATTTCCTGTCTCAAAAAGATTCTGGAATTCTACTGTCACATCGCCCGAAAAGGTGGACACACCTTGAACAACTGATGGTCACTGGCAAGGTCGATGGCAAACGGCCGAGAGGTCGAAGCCCAACTAGGTGGTCTTACCAAATCCGCTCAATGCTGAACACCAAGCTACACGACGCACTCCATGACGCAAAGGACAGAAATCAATGGAGGGGCATCATCAAAGAAAAATTAACTTCCCATCAGGGGAATCACGACCCTCAGTAATGAGGAGCACGACGCGAGGAGGAGGAGGCTGAGGTACAAAGCGGTCCAATATACGAAGATCCTGTGTTAATTCCCCAAATCGGGCAAAGGGTATTTCGTTTTTCTATGCATGCGGGCTTGTGATTGATTATCAATACATGGTAGCAATGACTTGATTTCAATGATAGAACACTTAGCCAAGCAATGACACAGTATTTATGTAATAGGTTATTTACTATTATTTAACTACTTAAGTTAGTAAAGAAATTCTAGTAATCATTTGCTTTGCCGAAGATTCTTAATTTTAACTATGTAGCCGACATACCTATTGGTTCGTTTTTTTTTTAAATTTTATATTAACACAGTGAGGTAAGCACAGTGATGAAAGCCAATGATGGAAGCGCACTTCACCCGAGAACCTCAACTAGTGAGGTACTGGCTATCCTATCTCTAGCTGCCGGAACACAACAATGCTACAAACATTGATGTTATGGTGACATATTTAGATAAGATGGTGGTAGCTAGCCAGGCGGACAAACAAGCCCTACCACCAACCAAACCGAGTACACAAACATGTACCCGCGCTGGGAATCGAACCCGGGACCTCTGGGTCTAAACCGGTGGTCTAAGCCACTAGATCACAGAGGCGGTTAAGATCGTATCTCAGGAACCCTATGACCTGTCATAAGGTTCCCAAAAATTCAAAACGAAATACTCATACATAAACGTAATAGTTATTTTGTATAAAGCATGTAATATACATGAGCCTGTCCTTCAATGATAAGGAAAATATTTTCCAATTATTTGGCGCTGTTAAAGAAATGGAGGAATGAAACCTTTTCTGAATGAGTACCTTTTTGTAGATTGAATCACATGAGATGTAAGTTGACAAAAAAATACCGTGCAAACTGGTTAATACAAGTCATGTTAGATGTCCGATGTTTGTGAATATTAAATTGCACTATATCATATTCAATGGCGTAAGTAAGTGCGATTAAAAAGAACTTTATATGCCCTATCATCACTTAGATACTATCAGGCATATGAAGGCGAACCGATTCTCCATTGTGGAACAAAGTGATGTCCGATCATTTGGATCGCTCTATTTCGATCGCAATTGAAATTACAATGTGCATCATAGCCAATAGGCTCGGCGAACTTTCACCGCAAGTTCGTCTGGTGTATTTATACCGGGTTGCGCAACGCGGCCGATGCACCGCCGCCGCCGGCGCGGCGCCCGCGGTGCACCGGCTCGGCGCCACCGCACAAGGCTTAAACGTTAACCGGCGTTTAAATAATATCAAGATTTAAAATCATGAAAAGCTCTTAAGAATGTAAATATGCCATCGATTCGTTAACAATATGGTGGTCTGTTAAACTGTTGAAACTCTTAGGCACTCCTTTAATTTCCTCCGATTGATTACTTTGATGGAAAGAGAAGAAAGAAACAAACAAAAAGGAAAAAAGCAGTGGACTAGTATTAGACTGATAATAATGATGGTGACTCGAAGCTCGAAATGTTTGCAACTCAACATTAAGCCTTCGCAAGCCATGACGCTGTTTTAGAGCGAACCGGTAATAAGTGAAGTTAAAGACAATCCCAATTACCAAACAAAACTCATAAATTTATTTATTAACAGTTGTTTTATATTAAAAATAACAAACCTAAGTTACAGACTAGGCGTTGCTGATTACTTTTATGATGTAACTACTGTTGGCTCTAGTTACAGCAGCTGTTAGTAACGAGAGGAAATCCCCGCAGGAGCGGAGTGCCCAACGATTACGGACTGGTTGTGGAGCTAATGAAATCGCTCTTGTCCAATTACACGTTTAAGGTGTCCGCCGCCGCCACGATAGAAGTGTCCGACAGGAACTAAAGATCGACATTTTCCATTAATTATCAAAAAATAAAAATTAATTTACTAACAATTGAGTGCAGACCACTTGGACTTCTTGGCGGGAAAGTGAAGAGTCATGTCAGCGGTTTTGTTAAATTTTCTAAAATTTGTGTTAAGTTGAGTAATAATATGAAATAATGGTGGATTTATTAACCGTTATTAAGTGTTCGTGAGCGTGCTTGAGTGTTGGCAAATGAAACGAAACAGTGCAACGACACTTTTCAAATTTTCTCTCAAGAAGTCCGCGTGAGGACTTAATAAAGCCCCACATCTTTACTGAGACACTCGGAGGGTTGGGGGGTATATCATTTCTTTCTTCTCATTTCTATTATCATTCATCATCATCATACAGGATGGAAATATTGTATTACTTGTAAGAAAAATTACTTTGAGACTGGCTAAATGTGCCAATCGCACGAACTAAAGGAAAAATAAAATGGAGACCACTCTGCTTCTCCAGGTTCCATTGACATTTTTCTGGATGACAGCTAGTTATCCAGAAAAATGTCAATGGAATCTTTATATACAGGGTTATTGGTAATACGTAGCGATTCCCTTAAGGGGTGATAGTAAAGATCATTAGGTATCAATTTGCCCTCGGGTAGATGGGGCAAAAATGTACCGATTTTAAAATAAAAAGAAAAGTGGGTCATGCTACTTTAAAGTGGATTTCAAAAAAGAACTTACGTATTTAATGGTTTTTTTTGGTGTTTCTAGTGTGCTAAAACTAATACGTAATAATAAGTGGATTTAAAAAAAGAACTTACGTATTTAATGGTTGTTTTTGATGTTTTTAGTTTGCTAACACTCTAATACGTAATAATAATACAAAAAAGAACAGGAATAAAAGAAAGAGAAAAATAATTTTATTTCGAAATCGGTACATTTTTACCCCATCTACCCTAGGGCAATTTGATAGCTAATGATCTTTACTATCACCCCTTAGAGGGATCGCTACGTATTACCAATAACCCTGTATATAAAACTTCTGTGCGTGTGTATGTTATTGAACTCCTTCTAAACGGCTGGACCGATTTGGATGAAATTTTCTGTGTGTGTTCAAGTGGATTCGAGAATGGTTTAGATTTACAATTGGACCCGGTAGGTGGCGCTGCTATAGGGGTCCATCATGGGATACGGGTGTTCTTAAGCGGACGAATGATTTGTTTATTTTGTTGTCATGGAAACTGTCAAAGCGGTGCGAAGTCCGCCGGTCAGCTAGTTTTATATAATTTTTGGCAAGAAACACTTATGTCGAACGCTGGGAACTCAGGTGTCATTACGATACACCTGTTAATGTAGTGGAAGTTACCGTTTGTTTCACCAACGTATTAATAACACGTGAAACAACTTTAATAATGACTGCCAATGCCAACGAGCTTATTCCGTCTCCGTTTCAGCGAGATCAAAATCATGCACTATGTTCATATAAAGACTCGTACAAGTATGACATTGGTAGCATATAAGGCTAACTGGTCGACAAGGCAACACTTCCGCCATGGCACGTACGATATTGTTGTTTAAATTATGTATGTATGCTCGTACCAATGTCGCCCACTATTCTTTAACAGTGACAGCCTTGATCGTTTGAACTTAAAATTATTTGCATACAATTATACTGAATGACTTAATTTCGTTTAAGTTATCAGTGTCAGTGGTAGACAGGTGCTGTGCTGATGTTTTGAAATCTTAACAACTTACCGAAAAAGCTAAGAAAACTGTAAAAAAATGTTTGAATAAGTAAATAACGTTTTTGTATCTTTTTTATTAGGCTGCAATAGCATTTTAAATAAATTAAGTTTGAAGCAATTTTTTATTGATTTAACTGTGATTATGATAGATACAATGTTGTGTTGCAAAAAAAAAGTGAACAATTAAAAAACCTTCAATCTCAAAATCATTTATAAACACAACAGCCTCTCGCCGTATAACCGACGCGCGGCGGTGTGCGGTGTGCGCGGGCGCACTCTGCTTTACTCTTTTTGTATTCGTTCTTGCAGCTAAGTTGGGCGCGGCTTGACCCATTTACTGCAAATAGATGCAGCTCGCCGGCCACGTGGCACGTCCCGGGTAGACTTATGGTATTCCTGTTTCACTCGCTGGACTCTGGAATTCGGACTATGGCTTGAATGTTGTTCGTTTGTCGGACTCTGGTTAAACTTGCGTTTATCTGTGGCCGTGTCACCAAAATGTTGCCGTTTCTAGTCAGCTTGACATGAAGTAGCGTACCTTCCCCATTATTTCATAAGCTCTGGGAGCTTTGGGAAGTTTGTTAACACATTTGCTGAATGCCCATAGTGTCCTTGGACATTTGGATTATTATAATAAAGTATGACAAAATACTTTAGAAACTAATGTAGGTACTCAATAAAATGAGTAGCTTTAAATAACGAATTGGTCTGTCAGGCCAGCGCGCTCTAAAGTGACTATAATTGTCACTTAGCCGGCACGTTGCGAATCCAAACGTTGTGATTACATTCACTTTGGCGGCATATAATGTCGTTTGTTTAATTACGCTTAGGTCACTGATAATTAACAACGTCATTTTACGCGAGCTACGCAAAACCGGAGTGCATAAGGAATGTAAAACAATATATTTGTACTGCATCAGCATTAAGCACATTACATTAGATAATATGTATTATTTTAATCATCTTTAAGACACTTTCCCTGACAACTTAGTGAAAAAATATAAAATATGAACAACAAAAACGCTACTGAAAAAACCTATGAAAATGTACAATGCACCTAAATATATGGACCTATGGCGATACAGAGTATATTCCTCTGGTCCCATCTCTGGAGACCCATCGTGTATAGAGAGATCAATTGTTTTTATTTAAAATAGCTACTAATTAATTTGATAGACAGCAGTTTTCTTTTGGGTAATATATACTTCAGGTGCCCTCGGATAAGCTCACGTTCCCTTAATCTTTTCTCCGTGCCCCTGACAAGAACTAAATATGCTGGCAACAGTTTCCTGTTTAGATCTTTTCAAAGTTATAATAAGAATTTTCATACGTTGGATTTGTTTAACTGTAATTTACAATCGTACAAAAAACTGATCAGGGGATTGTCGGATGATTCAATCTAGTTAGTTATTTATTTATGTTATTTTTTTCAATTCATATATTTGTCATGTTTGTTATTCATAAGTTTGTTTATAAATTAAATTAATGCGCGTGTGCGTGTGTGTGTGATAAAGAGAGATTAGGTATTGTTGTCTGTTCAATGTAATTGTGGAAACTTTACTGATTTATGTGTTATTTTGTATGTATGATTTTATATGATTTAGTATAATTGTTTGTTTCCCAAATAAATAGAAAATAAAATAAAATAAATAAAGTTTAGTTCAGTCGAACTTGAAAAAAGACAAAGTTGAAAAAAATCAAATACGTCAAAGTGTTGAACAAATCAAAGTCGAAGTTATTGTTCTGTGGGTCGGACTTAATACTAATTTACTTTGCAAAGCCACGTGGAGCCAATTCTCAGCGTTTGCTTTCTAGTTTCTACAACTAAAAGTGTAAGTAATCTGACAATTTGAACTTGCAAGCCGATCGCGCAACAGCTTTAATAAGTTTAACAACTAACACTCAGGAATACTCTAAGCGCAAGTAAGTAACTGTGGGAATACATTTCTTACATTTTAATAAATTTGTTACTTGTCAATTATAAACAATTGTTGACACAATGTTTCAAGTCGAGAGCAAAGTATATATAAGTATTTCATAAAATATGTAATAACGGTTGACAACACATTAATTAAGAAAGTTAGAATTTTGTTTCTTTTTTTAATTATTGTTTCATCTTTGCTATTAACGGTGCGCGGTAAATTTTTGTTGTTAGATTTGGTAAGATGCCGTTTAGTGCAAGCAAAACAACCCTATGGAGCAGTGTGCACTATGGCTGCGCGTGCGCTCGTGACAGAAAGGCCGGCTTTCACCCGCGCTTCCTAGCACGATTGATACACGGCACGACACCGCATTATGCGCCATTTGCAACTTTTTACCCAACCGAAAAAAACGCATCGCGCTATTACAAAGTCATAGACATTCGTTAATAATTGTACTGAAGTTATTCACTTTCTTCTTTACAATGAAAAAATATTATTTTCGTTTTCACTGCACAACAAAAGGTTCGGTGGCTTTTTATGTATGGAATTAAGTATGGAGTCGTAAAGTGACGCGAGCGGAGCTTCAGTTAGCCGTGTAGCTGTGTGCGAGATGCACAGACGAGTCGCATTCCTAGATGAATTACAACTAGTTAACATCTAAACTGTTGCGGATTTGCTCGCCGGCCATCGGGTCGGGCCCTCAAAGGCCATTTCTCCTGAGCACCCGCGTTATCTCGGTTCACACGAGTAAACGATCGAACGATCCGAACGCAAACCCGCGCGTATGTCCGAGCGAGCGTTGCAGACTCGCATGTGCCGGCGCAGTGAAAGTACTTTCGCGCGCTCGTTGCCCCGGTCGTCGACCTTCACGAGCGAGCGAGACGGGGCAGTAGCCGCAAGCGGGACCGCTATAGTTTTCTGAGGAAAGCCGTGAAAAGCCCAGGCGCAGGGTGCGCGAAAGTCAGCCCACCAGGAAACCAGTGCTGCTGTAAAGCCGAGCTAAATGATTTTTATGCGTTCACCTTTATGACGCCTATAAAATGTTTATTATTTGTTCTGTGCACCGTACGCCTTTTTCCTGGCATTTTCGTTGGATTTCCGCCCTCACTATGGTGTATCATGGCATTTTTATATCAACATAAAAAGTATTAATCGTCCCCATATCGCGTGCGCGTGTTTAGCTATAATTAGGTTGTATGGGTCTCGAATAAATAATAGAAGTAACAAATGATAGAGCCGTACATGAGTACTCAATGTAGTGTTCGTTACTGTCCCAGTTGACTGAGAGCGCTAAACATACTCAATCAATATTATTTGTATTTACATTGTGCATTGCCACTTTACATTATTAATAATTGAATAAAATATTTTTTAAGAACAAGAATCTATAAAACAAATACGCTGTACCTACTACTAAACAGATGTAATTCTTTTTAACCAACTTCAAAAAAAAGGAGGAGGTTCCATTATACCAAAGTACGCACTTTCAAAACAATAAACCAAGAAATGTAAGTATACCGAGATGATTTCACAAAAAAATATTAGCAATCGACCAAAATAAATTGGTATTTTAAATAGTTGCAAGAAATTCTTTCAACGCAGAACTGCAAATTGCTGAATGGATAATTGTGACGGTGTTTGAATAAACACGAGGTGGGCACCTCCGCAGCGCGGGCGCTGGTGCGTCTCCATACTAGATCTGGTGACGATTACCATTCGCCACCGGCTGGCACCACCGGCTGCAATTACAATGCGCTGCTCAGCACCTTAGCACAATGAGATTTCTTCCATTATGCGCACAGGCTGATCTTTATCTGGACGTTGCGCATGCCACAAGCGATTAGTGATCTTACCTTTTCGAAAATGAGAGATTTTTGATACAAAGCTAGGAGCTCTGTTAATTACGGAAACAATACGAATTGTACATTAGTTTTATTATTTGAAGAAACATGGAACCACTTAAATATGTTATTTTTCAAACAATGTAAATCGTAGATCATATCACTGAATTTTGTGGCTTAAACGCCAAATTGCTGAGGATGGCAATTTTTGTTTTGATTTAGATAAAATATTATCACTCATGTTGCCCAGCCGGTGTAAAAACTTTTACGCACTTTCTCATAGGAACTTATTCCCACAATATGAGCGTATACGAGAAGAAGTACCTCTGAAACCGCACAGTACTGTACAGTACAGTATTTGGAGTGATGGAAGTTGCGCAAAGAACCACGAGCCCGCTGTCGCTCGTGCTTAGCGCCCGCTGTCGCTCGTGCATCACGCCTCGCAGAGCTACGACGCGCATTCAGTTAATTGTTCCGGCGAGAGTGAAAGTTTATAATACGCGCTCGAATTACTTTTGTTTCCATGTGATGCGGCTTAGGCCACCGACACCCACCGCCACGGTAATGGGACGTTGGTTTCACGCTACGCTGTGTCTATTGTCATTTCCTATTTTAAGATACACTCGCATATTGTTGCGGCGACATTGATTGGTACTTTTAATTCATTGATTTATCCACGGAAAAGTGTAAGTACATACATTACAAATAAAACTATTGGGGACAATATATTTATTTTTATTTATTTATTTATGAATTACATTAGTATTTTTTTTAGGAATTAAGGCGACTCTTTGAAAATATACATCAACTTTCATCGAAGGTTGTAGGAGTATGACAAGACCAATGAATCTGAAATTTTGATATAGATAACTTCATGCCTCTGTCTTTAAAAACCTTTGCTCAAAAACACGATTGTGCAATTTTGACTCGCTCGTAATTCTTTTCGAAAACATCTCTAAAAAATCATTAATTTTAAAATTACAATGATATTACTTAATCTATATGTTTTGAAATCACCCAAATATATTGGTAACATCAATATTCGTAATTTAGTTGCTGCATATTTTGATAAGAAAGTTGATGTATTTTTTCAAAGTGTCGCCTTAACTGCACATTCTGTTTCTTAATACGTAATACATTATGTCAGTTTTAACTATACTAACAATAAAGAGGTAACGTTTGTGACTTTTTTTTGTTTGTTTGTATGTCGGGGTCGGGGCTAATCTCTGAAACTTCTGGTCCATTTCCAAAAATTCTTTCACTGACAGAATGTTATATATATCTGGTGGGTAACATATATTTAATTATGATTATTTACATATAATTTTACGCAAATATTGTTGCGAACAAACTACAATTTGAAAAAAGACAAAGTGTTCAAAAAATTCCACGAGCGGGAGTTAACCAACCAAACTTTTTCAACACATTGTCCTTTATATTTAATTTTGATAAATAAACGACGAAGTCACGAGCAAAGTGCTAGTATATCATAAAATGGTTTTAGTCTATAAGAAGTTCTTGATAAATCATACATAATGATCAAGTCGTAATAACTAATTTACCAGTTGGACCAAATTGCCTGTTCCGTCACGTCACTACGTCTATTGCAAATTCTGTCTGTCGTTTTCTTCGCGAAGTTGGATTACGGGCGACCGAACGAACGGACTTTCTCGTTTATTACACCGATTGTGGACGCATTACCGCTGTTGCATATTGCGCTTGCCGGCCCGAGATGAGTGGTTTCGCTTTGGGTGCGTTGACGTTAACGCCAGCACACGATGCATTGACACACACATCGAACTTACTACTACGAGGTTCGAGTACTAGCGTATCACGGCATCTCGTCTTACAAGTTATCACTACTTGACTAAAAAGTAACAGTTGGTTTTTACGATTTCAAAGTTGTTTCTAAAGAAAAAGTTGCTTAAGATGGCTTGTTACACCTCTCTTCGGGATAATAACCCATTTTTCAAACATACGTGTTTAAGAATATTTTCCTTTACATTGCACACGGGACTATTTCACCAAACTTTAAACAGCCGTTAGGTTCCTGAAAAAGACCGAACTATTATGGAAGGCAAATATTTTTGTTGATTCAAAGTGTAACACCAAGGTCCGCACGCCCCACCGACGACGGGTCGATAACGATCCGAAACCGACCTTTAACGATGGCAGATCTTTTGTTATAATTACGTTAATGTTAAATTTCAAAGGTTGTATTGTTTAAATGGAATCTTTGTCCGTAGACAACTCTTCAATTATATACATTTTGACGTACTAATAACAATCAAATTAGAAAAACCTAAAACTTTATTCGCACGACGTCATTGTAGTCTGAATCAAGTTCTGTTTCTTCAATGGATGTTTTAAATCGCGTTGAGTTAAGTCAACAACTTTTTTTATTTCAATATATGTATTTAGGGATGTTATGACGGAGTTAAGTCGATATGCCGCCGCCGTGGTGGGTTGTCATGCATGTTTGATGAGCGTGGATTCGTGACACCCCACCTCCTTACCACTACGCACCCCGTTTGTTAACGTTGGCAACAAAAACCTTTCACCTTCAAAGAAACACTGTTTTGTTTGGTAAAATAAACAAAAGCTATCCGCTTTGTTGGCGGTGCATTTTAATATTCAGTGTGACCAAATTTGTTGGTTCAACGCGTCACATGCGCTAGATGATGACTGACCAGCTGATCAATTAGCCATTGTATAGTGGAATAGTGAGGCGGGGAAAAACATCTTCAGGAACTGTTCCAGCTGTAGGCGGCAAGCATTTAACCATCAAGCCTTCCTACATATCATTGAATTAACCATTTTCATTTACCTACTTATAGGGACAACATATTATTATAACTATTTATAACATTTCATTCATATGTTCACATCATGTACTATAAATTGTTTGGTTGATTATTACAGTATTTTCCTTTCAACCATTCAATTTCTATTGATTATTGACTTTGGATATTCCTCTCACGTTCTGTATAAATTGTTCCTTCTAAGCTAACGGCTACGGGGAGAAAATAATTGGGATTTTTTAAAATAAATGTACTTATGAATGCTGGGAGTAATTTTATGTTTAATAAAATCTAGAGTGATCGTCTCTTGCCTGTTGGAGTAAAACCTACTCCTCTTTTTTGCTTTTGAGGCCCTCATAGCTGGTCGCATGCAGTGTTTTCAATTCTCTGTTTTAGTTTGAAGAGTATGCGAACCTATATTATTACTACTGAGCATAGAGGCATTACAACCCAAGTATTAGAGTTAATAACTTGCAAGTAACACTAGACTGCCTGTTTGCTTGATTATACCACATCTAATACCTTTAAACGAGCAATTCTTGTATATATGTATATAATATATATAACCTGAATCTCGGAAACGGCTCCAACGGTTTTCATGAAATTTTGTATGCAGGGGGTTTCGGGGGCGATAAATCGATCTAGCTAGGTTTCATTTTTAGAAAACTACCAAAAAAAATACAAGCTCGGTCACTTATACTTACACCAAAATAAAATATTTTCAAATTTTTCTATCTAATTGTAACGGTAAGTAAACTCTATTAGGTCCGTGTCTCTCCGTTCCATCTTATTTTGCAAGTGGAACATTGAATAACTCAATTTTGCGCACTTAGTAACATGCCTGCCGTAATTTTGCCAGCGAAAGTACTCCGGCCTGGGAAAAGTGGAGGAATGTAACAAGCGACGAGAGATCGGTTACCGACAATGATTGCGATTTCGATTAATTAATATTTATCAAGTGTAAATCGATCGTCTGCTGTTAAAATAAGGACGAAGAGTGCTACGTAGAGATGATGAAGAACCTGCTGCTGCAAGTCGCACCACGACTAGTTAGTCGTTACATAGTTATGTAATACCTCTTGAAGTACAGCATAGTAGGCAGTATTATTAAGTTTTACTTGATGCTAATTGCTAAATTTAGGGGGAAAACTTAAACATTGTCATAGTGATTATCCTATTATTTATTTATTACAGGAAAATGAATGAATGCTCTTTGAAAAAAAACGCCGCAATATTAACAGCACTGAAAAACATAATGTCGTGACAGTCATAGTCATTGGCTGATTCCCTTACAACAGCCCTTGCTGAGTTATTTGCGGCTTCTCCTGGTCCACCATGGGGTTTACGAAGTCATGGCTTCAAATTCAAAATTCAAATTTAAAAAATCATTTATTCAGTTTAGGCTACAAGTAGCTCTTATGAATGTCGCTATGCCATCGGTTCGTAAGTCTACTCTGGGCGGGAGATCTTGCACTGAGAAGAACCGGCAAGAAACTCAGCAAGTGTCCAGCTCTTTTCTCCCTTACAGCGTCAAAAAAAATAAAAATTGGAAAATGCCCTATCATAGCAGGACACTTTCCATTACAAATAAACACAAAAAATATAGAAGACAACCACAACATGTAAAAAAACAAAACAAATAAACAAATCTAATATATCTAATTTACATCTGGTATAAGTTAAATTTCCACAATGTCATACAGTACCACTACAGTACTCTAATAAAAGTCAAAAATTGTTTAAGAAAAACAAAGTCAAACTATAGTAATTAATACTAACAATGAGATAAGTATGCAAGAGCAGACCAGCCTCCACAGGCGGCACCCGTTCACGAGTATGACATATGAATCAGCCATCGCTTCGCTCAACCATATTTTAGGGAACGTAACGACCCGACGCACACGCCACCACCGCAGAGACAATAAAGAGAGCATGACACACTCAAGATACTTTAAATAAAAACTTAATGATCTATTTAACGCAACGCTGTTTGTTATCTGTAGGACACTGTTCGAATTGAAGTTCAAAAAATACAAGTTCATTTTGAATCTTAGTTTTCAAAGCCATCTGAGCCGTTGGCGCGAGCCCGCCCGCTCTCGTGACCCGCGCCCCGTTACTACGGGACAACGGGGTTCATTCTTCATTGATACACGTGGCACCGCGCCCCCGCACCCCTCGCTACCCCCGCCACCCCCCACACCCTGCGAGTGGGAGTAACGACCAAACGCGAGCTACGCACTTGCAGACATACTATTTCACGTAAATATTCCTTGTTATTGAAGAACATGTGTTTTGGCGGTTATATTAACGTCGAACACAAATAAGCGATCTAAAAAGGATTAACTTGTTTCAAAATAAATGTTTGTTTTTTTGTTAGCATTAAATTAGAACAATCACTGTCGTAGATACTTTAATATTCACGTGGAAGTTGAATTACAACCAACATCAATGAGAAAGTATTTCAAAATCGTAATGACGCACACGATGTCGACATTTCCCTCAATAAAATTAGTTTAAGTAGTTACATAAGAACAGGATTGGGTAAACAGGTAATATTTATTTATTGTTTTCATCTTTTTTGTAGACAAGCTTAGGGATCTAGCCCATAAAACCTAATGTTCAGTAAATTTCAGGGTGATAAATGAAGACGAATAATGATTGATCTATACGATAGATGATATTAACCGCATGACGGTAAATATTGTACCATTACCTGGCTATAGTATCCGACCAAACAGAAAACAGAACAATATTAGGTATTCTTCAATTTCCCGCCGAACCATCGTATAGTAAGAGAGAGTGACATGTGAATAAGAATAAGTTTAATATCGGCAAAGCGGATTAACGAATCTGACCGGCCAACATTTCAGATAAGATTGAAAATTCAGAAGATCGTGTTAACGGAAAAATTGTACTTACCTCTTTTTATCGAAGGAATTAAATCGTCTATTTGTCATAACAATATCTTAAGAGCAAGAAATGAAACAGGTTACCCCTTGTTACCATAATTGATACCCTTGAGGCCCTTTGATGTCGGTCCAATGTTACTTCTACAGTTTGCACTCCATTTAACTGTTCTTAGATCAAAGTTGTAGCGGTTTTTATAAGTTTGTTTGGGTATTAAAACAGTTGTGTTCTTAACAACAGTAAAAATATAAGCGAATATTTCAAAAGTGAAGTCCGTTTTTATTTAACCCTCTGCTGGGAAAATTTCTCTCCCGAATCCTATATACGATTAGTAATTAAACTGAGTAGGGAATAAGTAATTCTACTAATATTATAAACGCGAAAGTTTGTAAGTATGGATGGTATTTGTTACTCTTTAACGTAAAAACTACTAAATGGATTTGGATGAAATTCGGCATACAGATAGTTTATAACCTGGATTAACACATAGGATACTTTTTATTCCGATATTTCCACGGAAACGGGAACCACGCGGGTGAAACCGCGAGCGGCCGCTAGTTTTTGTATAAAAGCGACTTTATAAGTTGTATAACACATTGTTTTTTAGTAACTTCAAGGAATAAAGGTACCTAGCTGTTATCTTTTTTTTTTAAATAATAAAATCTTTATGTTTTCTCCAATTGTTACATTGTTTAATTTGTGTAGTTATCTATATACATATACTTAATGACTTGTCCTGACTGATTCATCATCGACGAGCCTAAACCGCTGAAGCTAATTAGATGAAATTTGGACTGTAGGTTAAATTAATGACTTAACAGCCACTAAGAAAGGATGGTACGGAAATCATACCCTAAGGGGATCAAATAGGGGGTGAAAGTTTGTATGAAAGTCCGTCAGTTTTGAAGTAAAATACATGAAAATTGGTATTTGGCTTTTTAACCGTCACAGGTCGATCGGGCGTTGCAGCGGATAAATAGAAATAAAGAATGACTTGTGTCAGGAATTATGTTTATCTACCTTTGAAGGAGTAAAAAAGGGAAAAAGATTTTTTAGGGAAATCGTTATATAAAAGTAAGAACTATAAAAATGAATAGTTTAATCGATCTTTAGATTAAAAAAATTTCAAGATCGATTAAACTATTCATTTTCGGAAAAACCTCCCTTAAAGAGGTGAAATAGGGGTGAAAAGTTTGTATGGAAATCTGTCATTATAAAAGTTAAATCCTTCGGAATTTGCGTGGTTAGAAATTATAATTATTATAGACACTTACCTAAAGTTGGAGAGAACTGGTGCCCGAGCTAGGTAGGATGAGATCCCCCTGTTAAACGGGTCACAGGCTCACTCCGCCTGTGTTTTAATACTAGCTAGATGAACAATGTTTTTGAACTGGTGTTCAAATTCAGATGAATACTTAGTACTTAAAAGAATTTTAGGTGTGTATACTAAAAGTAAAAGCGAAGATAAAGTATGTTGTTGAAATTAGCGCATCATCATTATAGATACAATATGTAAAAAAACCCTGTCCGATCCGTAAAGATGTTATAAGGTATCGAGATTCTGTTCTATTTACGTAATTATTTTAACCTTACCTTACCTTTCGCGCCGCCGCCATTGAAGGAAAGTGTGGTCACATTAATTATAAAATTTTGGGGTAATTTGAGCAATTTCGGTAAAAAACTTGCGTTTTAAATTACGATAACTCTTTTATTTTCATGAATTTTTTTTTTATATCTATTATGACGACCTCCTTGGTCGAGTGGTTTGTACACCGGTTTTCATGGAGTCGCCATCTCTGAGGTCCCGGGTTAGGTCCCCGGTCGGGTCAATTTAGAAATTATTGTTTTTCTAAATTGTCTCGGGTCTGGGTGTATTCTATGTATAATAAGTATGTATTGAAGTATTTCGAGTATGTTTATCCGTTGTCTAGTAACCATTTAACGAGTTTCATAACGAAGCTTCTCTTGGGCTAGATAATTGGTGTGAGTGTAGGAAAGTTTATTTTTTATTTTTTTTTATTTTATATCTTCTTTTGTGATACTAGCCATCACCCGCCCGCTTCGCTGTGCGAATATAATGGATCAACGAATGCTAATCAAAATAATTATTAGGATTACCAACACCTTAAACAGTGTGTAACAAAAGCCCTGTCAGATCTGTAAAGGTTTTTGTACCAAAATTGCTCAAATTACCCCAAAATTATGGTAATTTTATAAATGTGACCACACTTTCCATCAATGGCGGCGGCGCCAAAGATCCTACCTACCGAAATGCCGACAAAAGTATTGCCATGTAAGTTTTGTCATTTAACAAATTTATTATCGGGGTACATTTTTTTCACTTATTACTTTGCTCAGCGTAAACGTGAATAAAATTTCATATTTTTTTATAGCCTACCATTTGCACAATCTCATGTTCTTGCTACGTACAAATTTTCAACAAGATCGGTCAAGCCGTTCTTGAGTTATAAGAGGAACTAGACAGACAGACAGACAGACAAAAATTGAAAAAATCGTAGAATTGATGTCAGTGAGTCATAAAACGAACATTTATCCCAAAAGAAAAATTGCATGTACACACAGAGCCTACAGATTTATATAGTAGTGTAGATATCAAATATTATATATTTACATAGAGTTATATAAAACTATGTGTGAAATTTGTTGACGAATAAATGTAATAAATGTAGTAATACATAAATAAAATTGGTAAATATGATATTTACTACCTTTCTAGAACAGAATAGAATATGGTTTATTGCCACTGTGTACAATTTGCGGTTGAAGATGCAGGTACATTTGAGTTACAACAACACTGTTGTAACTCAAATGTACCTTCATACGTGTATCTATAACGGGCATCCAATTTTTAAGTAGATA
Source organism: Eudonia lacustrata (assembly GCA_947562085.1). Classification (NCBI taxonomy): domain Eukaryota; kingdom Metazoa; phylum Arthropoda; class Insecta; order Lepidoptera; family Crambidae; genus Eudonia; species Eudonia lacustrata. The sequence goes on from OX387341.1 coordinate 1,108,452, forward strand.
AAACCTAATCAAAAATAAAAAGTAAAAACTAATTAAATATTAAAAACTAATCAAAGATTAATACTAACATGAAACTAACAGTAACTTATCATAAACTTATTAGTAGGTTAATTATAATTTTGTATTTTTAATGCATAGTATTCATATAAGCTGTAAAATGCGTTATTTATTCATTAATATTAAAATAACCTGTCCCTATCAAATCTGTAAGCTCGTGAACAGCATCACCGCCTCCGCCTCCGCCTCTGTGGTCTAGTGGCTAAGACCACCGGGGGGTGCATGTTTGTATACTCGGTTTGGTTGGTGGTAGGGCTTGTTTGTCCGCCTGGCTAGCTACCACCATCTTATCTAAACATGTCGCCATAACATCAATGTTTGTAGCATTGTTGTGTTCCGGCAGCTAGAGATAAGATAGCCATTACCGCACTAGTTGAGGATCCCGGGTGAAGTGCGCTTCCATCATTGACCTTATCATCACTTAACATCAGGTGAGATCAGGGCACTGTGCTTACCCGTTAATATAAAAAAAAACATCAGTAGATCGGCCCCTACGAAAACCTTACTGAGAGGAAGAAAAGATGTCATTCTTCTTAGTAGCGGACCAGTATTTTATTAAGCAAGCGCTCTAGTATTTTAGATAAAGCTGGAAGTATAGATATTGGTCTATAATTGTCGACACTGTTACTTTCACCAGATGTATATGTTGACTTAATCACTGATATTTTTAGTGCTCGAGGCAAGCAGCACAATGCATTTTGAGATCATCATCATCATTGAGTGCCATCTTCATACTGAAGTTTGGAGATCAGTATACAAAATTTACTGCGATCCCATACAGCTTGTTTTAATTGGCGAGATTGAGATGCTTCCCAGAAATTCCATCAATGCCTGTGGCACAATCATCTCGATATCTTTGGCTTTTTTCTTTAAATTATGACATTGTTAAAGTTGCGCCATTAAACCAGCAATGCTGCGAGCTTATCTGAGACTATCTTAAATTAATCTGTCGTACATCGTCACCATGGGAGCCAAAACACATTTGGTTACCTAACCATGCACGTGTTAGTACAAAAGTTGCTTAGTTCACAATAGCTTATTCCAAATTGATTGTTTCCGCATCACTAAAATAATTAAATAAAAACATAAATACATATATGACTAGTGGCATAATCAGCTTATCGTTGTAAATTCAGAATTTCCCGGTAAGGGTAGGCAGGGTGCGGTTGGCACGTGTACCGTTGCCTGGCAACCGCGTCCTACGTGCTAGCCCTTCGGCCTCGCTCGGACAAATCAAAACAGTTCTAATTAAAGAATCATGGAGTAAATACTAAATTAGTGAACAGAATTGTGGTATGTTATTCGAGGTAAATAACCTTTACTTTGATGAATCGACACTAGGTGATAGATTAAGAAATTAGTATTAGAAAAACCAGTATTATGGCAGTTCAATGGGAATCGTAAAGAGCCCGGAGTTCGAGTCTTATCAATAAAGTATTTCAAGTATAAAAACTCAAATAAAACTTTAAATGAATAAACTATACTATAATAAATATAAATAAACAATACGATATAATGTTACGCAATTACTATCATAATAAATTAACATTAAAAATATATTTTGGTGTAAGCGAATTAAATCATGAATATCGTAGCACATATATACGACGTAATTCGGTGGTTGTACCTTGCAGCAGCGAGTAGGTGGTGTAGGCACTAAACAAACAGGCCGTCAAGGGAAGCATGCAAACGCCCCGGCCCAGCTACGCCGTAGCGTGCCCGCCCAAGGCCGCGGCCGCCGTGACAGGCTACGGCCGTTACGGCGTAGCACGGAAACATTTTTTACGTTACAAAGCGCAATGTTATTGTTGTAAAATATGCTATTTATTCCTTCGTCGTCCTTACTGTTTTTTGTACAAGGAACTGTCTGATGCAGTACTACTATGTTAATATTGTTAACGCGAATTAATGTTCAAATAGTTTGTTTGTTCGTCAATCAAGCCGAGACGGCTAAATGGATCAGGAAGAAATTTAGTTTAAAGGTAGAACTTATCCTGGATTAACATTTGAGATACATTTTATTCTGGGAAAACATCTCATTCTTGAATTACTCATGTATGGAGCGGAGGGCGGAAGTATTTAATATTTCAATTATGACGATTTAGATTTTACAACTATTCTGTACAGGTGTCAGTAAACTTAAAATGATCTAAAGTTAAAGAAGCCAAAGGACCGTGGAAGTGTTCTAGAAGCAAGCATCTTTTTTTGGGCGTCCGTGTACCTTTCTAAATACTTCGTTGCTCAAGGTTGCCTCCCAAAGAACACCTTGGCTCTGGTTAACTATGTCATGGGGGAGAGAATTCTGATTGATGTGCTTGTCAATAAATTCTTCTAGCAGACAGTGTGTCGAAAAAGGTCAACTAGAGCACTTACATTAGAAAAAAAATATTTTTAGAACTCCTCACGGATTCCAATTCCTCTAATTTTAGTATAATGGTTTTTTCATTTTTGCGAACAGTATTTAATTTAATTTATATAATTATTAAAATTTCGTATCAATTTATATCGTCACTTCACCATATTTATAACTAAAAACACAATTCAAATTCTGCGAAATGATCTTTTTATATCTACTGACAACATTTTCATTGTCTTTAATATTAACTAATAAATATTTTTCAATCTATGTTAATAGCCAATACGAGTAGAACAACGTTTCATAATTGTTACGCGAGATGATTTTAATCACAAAATAAACATAATAACGCATTAATGTGTTACAAGATAAAGTTCCGTAATTTCTCCGACCTCCGACCGCGGCGTAGAAAGCTGTTACGATCATCAAATCGTTGAATACATTACTATTACTATTTGAACGCTAATGTCTCCTAACTGTTTAATTTGTTTGTCACTTTCGTTTTTTTTAATATGGCGTTCTTTATGTAAAATTATGTTGATACTTATTTAGGTAATAGAGAAAACAAATATATGTAATATGATGTAAGTAAAAATAAGAAAAAAAAAGTTAATTCATATATCATCATCATCGTCATCATTTCAGCCCGGAGATACCCACTGCTGAGTATAGGCCTCCTTTCCTTTCGTTTCTTTTCTTTCCATTTTCCTTTTTTAAATATATAAAGCATATAAATCCTGTTCATATATAAATAAAAAAAATAAAAATGAAATATGTAATTTGTAAAGTCAAATTAATATTCCATAAATCTAAACAAAAACATAAACGTGCGCTATAGCAAAACATCGATATAAATGTTAACAGTGCCAAGAGGACATCACTAAAACATTTAAATACAGACACATTAATGAACGTAGAGCAATACAATGTAATTTCGGTTGCATGCGACAATTCTTGGCTGTTTCTCCATTCTGCTAGGTATGTCAACTTTATGATTGGCTCCTGAGGACTCCGCTATCTAGAGGTCATTGTCGATAGCTTTTGACAGATGCAACCGTTTGACGTTTGACATTAGTATTGCATAGATAACGCGACTGCTGAATAGGCCATCGAGACTCACTACGAATCTCTGGGCAGCATACTTAATGTGTTTAGATCTATTTCTGATTTCCATTGACGAATATATATAGCGAATGATTGCAGCGTGGATTAAACAAATAGGTTGCAGATAAAATTTGCAAGTTTATATATGTTTAAGACTTTTCTCTGGTACATATGCTGTGAGTGTTTGTTTTAGATGCTAACCTTGCAACCAAATTTCTAACTGCTCAAAGTTAATGAACTATAAAGAATAGGAAGCGATTAGCATCTCTAAACAATTTATCTTTTATTTCGAATTTAACAGGTTCAATAACAATAAGTCTCCAAAACGAAACGAAGCGAAAATAAAATTTCCAAAAACGTAAACTTTCCTTATTCCACGTTAACTGCATTTATTAAAATGGCAAATAGTACAAGCGGAGTTGGCGCGCTTATTTTTAAACTCGGAACGAGTGACCTTAGTTTATGAATGTAGTGCCAATGTCACAATATCTGGGTCTATGTCAGCGGCGCGGCCTTACTAGTGCGGGGCTTGCTCGATCGTTGTGCCGCCTTGTATGGCGAGTTGGGAGCACTTGCCTTTTTTCGCAATGCACCCTTTCACGATTTAGGGTGCAACCATGTAATATAGATGGTGGGTAAACTTTTTAAAATAAAAAAATATTATTGCTTTTTTTAACCATATTTTGGATTTTTTCCAGTGACTGGCAAAGGTCCTAAATCCGTTTAATCTGTATTGCTTGCATGTAACATAAAATCTGCAAAATTTGCTACCTTCGAGTCGGAAACGTGCAAGTTTTGAAATCGTATATAGACGCTTACTCGTAGTTATAAGCTTGTCTACCGACTAAATCATATTAAAAAAACATAAGTAATTAATTGAAAACTTATTTTACAACACTTCAAAAAATATCGGTTTGGTGCCAACATCGTTAATGTATGTATCACATTTGAAATGAACCTGCGCCATAGCGTGGATGACTTGTACAGCCAGAAAATAGATCGAAGCAAAGCCAAAACAATTTTGATTGCATGTGCGTTGGTTCTATAAACTTGACGCCGACTGTATTTGATTCAGAATGCCGTAACCATTATGATATAAATGCGCGGTTACCTATTGCAGCATTTTATTAATTCTGACAGCAGTGCTACTTGAGCATAATTATGTTTGTGGCGAGAATAATGTCTACGTAGCGGACATTTTTGTAGTTTAAATAATCAAACATATAAAAGAGTTTATTCTGACTATTTAACAATATTAATAAATTTCCATATTGCAGATAACCACTTGTATTAAGCGTTAAGGCACACAGCACTACGAGGCGTTCGGCCATGATTGTAACCTTGCTATTGCTGGCTCGCTCTGTCGCATCGGCGCCGTATCTCCCCGTCTCTGTCTAGCGCTGTATCACTACCGGATTCCGTACGTGTGCGTCGGAGCGGAGCCTGTGGAAACTTTTAATATTTTTGTAAATAAATAAATTCTCATAAAATGACGACACGCAAATCATGACATAATAAACAATGTGGCCCTGTGCCTTTTGATATTTTTATTAAATCATAGTCTGTAGGTACTTAGTAATGTGGCCCTGTGCCTTTTGATATTTTTATTAAATCATAGTCTGTAGGTACTTAGTAATGTGGCCCTGTGCCTTTTGATATTTTTATTAAATCATAGTCTGTAGGTACTTAGTAATGTGGCCCTGTGCCTTTTGATATTTTTATTAAATCATAGTCTGTAGGTACTTAGTAATGTGGCCCTGTGCCTTTTGATATTTTTATTAAATCATAGTCTGTAGGTACTTAGTAATGTGGCCCTGTGCCTTTTGATATTTTTATTAAATCATAGTCTGTAGGTACTTAGTAATGTGGCCCTGTGCCTTTTGATATTTTTATTAAATCATAGTCTGTAGGTACTTAGTAATGTGGCCCTGTGCCTTTTGATATTTTTATTAAATCATAGTCTGTAGGTACTTAGTAATGTGGCCCTGTGCCTTTTGATATTTTTATTAAATCATAGTCTGTAGGTACTTAGTAATGTGGCCCTGTGCCTTTTGATATTTTTATTAAATCATAGTCTGTAGGTACTTAGTAATGTGGCCCTGTGCCTTTTGATATTTTTATTAAATCATAGTCTGTAGGTACTTAGTAATGTGGCCCTGTGCCTTTTGATATTTTTATTAAATCATAGTCTGTAGGTACTTGACTGAATGTGTTGCACTCTGCTAATACTTACACACATAACGCTTACAATGGTATTTCCTTTCATAACTCTGCTCAATGCATAGATTTATATGCATTTAAAGAGCAACAAGTATAAAAGTGTTAGTGTACATTGCACAACACGTGCTTTGTAGTTTCCCAAAATACTAACGAAAGATTTGTTTTTTAATGTGCACAAGAAAACAATAATAGAGACAGGACCATGGAAAATCATGACAGCATTGATTTACTTTTTAAAACGCATTCGGACATAAATAACACGTGTACAAAAAATCACGTGATACGTAGGCCTGAATAGATCTTATGACACATATTGGCATCACATCCAGACTCGGTTAGGCGGTGCCAAGAGTATCATATACCTATTTCATATAATACATCCTGCAAAATGTCAGGAGTGTCTCATTCGTGACAGTCAATTTGTTGACTTGAGATAATAGAAACCTGGCATTAGGAACTACTTGACTGTTTCTTATCGCTAAGGTTGAGTTCAGACAAACTGTCTGCCCGATGGTAATCGGTTACCATAGCCTTTGGACGTTTTCAACAACAGGGGTATCGCACACGCGTTAAATAAGGCGTTCTACAGTTTGACTGAATATTTCGGTACGAAAACAGCATAGTGACTGTTTCTATGTAACATGTACCTACCTACTAAGGATTGCATGCCCGACTAGGGTAAATTGTTTGTTCCCATTATTATATGCTTAACACCTGCTATGTATTTACACAATTTTATAGCAATAAAAGTTTATCTTATTTTATCTTATCGTTCTTAATCTTTTCACGTTATTTTTTGAAAAACCCAATGCTGACTGCTGGCTACTCATTTGAGTATACCTTGGTAAAGAGGTGGAGGAAAACTATAAAAACGCGCGAGTGTTTCCAAAGTAATATAGTTTCTGTTTATAAACTTATTTTTTCAAATTAAATGGAGAAATAACTTTGGTGACAGACATAATTTCCGCGGGAGATTTGGTCAGTCACCAAAGTCTTAATTGAGATTTTTTGTACTGTTACCGGGACATCACTGCTACTACATGACCGGAATAAATAGAAGCCCTGTGTCTTTTCCGGGTCGTCCAACTATTTATTTTCATGCAAAATTCGCGTCAATCCGCAGCTCCGTTTTAAAGTGAGGCAAGTAGAAACAAACATTTCGCATTATTATAATATCAGGTAGGATATTTCGACACCCAAATAACCTTATTGTTTTATTGTAATGCTGCGGTAAGGATACCTCGTACGTTGTTGTTGTTGTTGTTGGATTTAGTTATTTAAGAATACTTATAATTAGAATTATCTTTTAATTAAATGGCTGGTTTGTTGTGATTTACCTAACTAAAGCGTACTCTCGCTATCCGAGCCATATATTCCGTGTAACTATTTTCATTATATTACGCAATATATTTAATCCTGCTAAATGTCACCGAAGTGCAATTCAAAAAAGTCGTTATGTCAAACTATAATAATGCAAAACAAATGTATAAAATCTTGTTTTCTAAAGTTTACGCGAACACTACACATTAAAATGAAACAACTTTAACGGATCTACTCGCGTTTATTTCAGTCGCGTTCAGTCTCCCTGTGACCACGAACCCTGCAAAGGGTTTGAAACGTCAGGATAAACAATAATCTAATATATAAAATAAACGCAATAACACAATATTTAATTATTGTCTTTATAAAATTCTACTTGCGTTTATTTAACATAATTTTATCTTGAACTTTAGAATACTTTGCAAGGTCCATGATCATAAACGAGAGTAGAGCCCAATAAAGTTATTTGTATTTTATTTGTAATGTTCGCGAAAACTTTATATATCTTGAACAGTTTTTTTTTATTTTCCGAGTAGGCGATGTGAGGCTTCACCTTGGGATTTGAGAGTCCATCGAAAAGGCTGCATGATGTATTTCCCCGAGTAAAAAGAAAACGAATTATCGTATAACTTCGGGTGTGTCAATGTATCCATATAGGCTTTTGGTTTTTCTGCTTGTACCGCAGTCGCCGTGTTCGTCACCCGTTCATAAGAATTATTAATTTCATCATTAACCAGGTCGTTGTGAAACGTAACTCACTTATTGTTTGAAGATCGGCGAACGCAACGCAGCGCATTCGGTTGCGCAAGCGCACTGTACGAATGCCCTAAATTTTAATCTACGTTTCGCCTTGCTCAGCGAAATGCACGCGTGGACTTCAAACTTGCAGTAAGTGTAATGTAAAAGTGGATTTAAATAGAATGTACTACAGTTAAATTATGTATACAAATATTATTTTAACTGGCAGACATTTGTAAACTTTTATGTGAACATAGTTGAATTAATTATTTTTTAAATTTCAGATCCAAAAGAAATACTAACATACTTAATTGCATTTACTACTACATTCATACTTCGCACGAATTTCTCTTTGAGGCGTACCACACATAGCCATTTACCATTATTCTAACCCTGACAATTCTTTCCAAGGAAATAATGCCTTATAGTTTCAGACTATTCAACGAAACGCAACTCCACATTTTTGAAATAGGTAAGTATGAAAATGTAAAAAACAGACAAAATAAGAGTATAAAAAAATTACTATATTAGACGTGACATATACTTGTTACTAGCAAATTATTATTTGTTTGGCACATATTAAATGTTATTTCAATAAACATTATGACGATCAAAACGAGGCGTAAATATTAAAAATAAACGTGTTTGTAATTATTTGGCGCTTCAAGGTCGTGACTTGATCAGAGCGCGGACTTTCGGCAAAAAATAGAAATACTGCTTCTAAAATTACTTTGTCAAAAGAATTACAAGGATTTTTATTTTCAGATGACGTTTCTGTTTCGCATTTCGCCAACATGGACACCGGCTTCCCAGCCGAACGCGTTGGGACGAGGCTACGCACTGTACACTCGTTAATTTCTCGCGATCTGCTGAATGGTCGCTAAATGTTGTGTGTGCAACTCATTAAATGTTGCCATGTAAACTCACCGGCAAATTAATCTGCCAATATTGCAACGGCGACCTCGCCACGCATCAAGGTCACATGCAGCGTCGATATTCACACCCTCGATCACCTTATTACAATAGCGTTAAAGGTCATAATAAAATTTGGAGTACTTCATACATGCCGAGATGTATGAGACCTTCGGCCAGCTACCTGCGCGCGCGGCCCTCGAGTCAATTTATTTAAACTTAACCTACTGATCATGACACACTTCGCGCCGATTGCGCGGGGCGTGTGCCGTGCATGAATTTCGGCGTATATCGCCCGCTTTTTGTTTGTAGACCGAGCGTTATCGTAAATGGGTCATTGCTTTTTCAGGATTCCGATGTAAAATGCACGTTGCCTCTTTAAATGTTCAGTTTTTAAAATAATTGTAAGAACCTACCTTTTGTTTCTTTTTCATAAGAGAATGGCATCACATATTTCACATTGTTTGAGATAAGAAAATAGTATAATGAAGGTAAGTACCAGGATAGTACATAGGATGGTAGTCATCGAGTATCAAACATACTCGTACCTATCTATTACTAATATGTTATTGCTTAATAAACTTTGCTTGTTATTTTAAGAATTACAGTTAATGAGTAGCCAATGTCAGTAACGAGTTTATAACTCCAACACTCATTTAACAAATATGCAGTAATTTTAAAAAACAAAATGTTTAAAAACTATTTTTTTAATACAACAACTCAGTAAAAATAAAGTTCAAAATACGAATTGATTCGGCGAAGGCGGAAAGAGCGGGCGCCAGATAGAGACAAGGCCAGCCGCCAAGGTCCGCCGAAAAAGTACAATTAGCCTGATATAAACTCTATTGCGCGATGTATAGAGCGCGTTGTTGTTTGTTGATAGGCGGTGGTACAAGACAATAAGTTAGGTGTTTTAATGCAGCATTTTTCAGTAATAGGTGGAGATCAAGGTTGTGCGCCGACGTATTGAATGGTGGAGGTCGCGCGCACGTAACGCTCGTAAGTCGTAACGTAGCGAGCTAATTGTGCGCTCAAATATATTTCTTGTTTGGTTGCCGCTTCATTATAATATGGTTGATTCACAACAAAGACACGTATACAACCTCGTTTACATATGTTCATACTCCTGATGGTATAAGATCACTAAAACAAACACTACAGTCAAAGGTCGCTGGTATAATGTGGTAGGTGACGATATTAAAAGTTACTGCCCAGTCTCATATTCGTAAGTACGAAAACAGAAGTCTTAAAAAGGTATCAAGCAGGGTATATAATCTCTATAAATCTCTAAATTGAGTTCTACTGATATCATTAAGTTCTCCCTAAATTCTGAGAATGTAGAGATACTTAATCTATTTCAGACAAAATTAATGAATGTTTACATTTGAAATTGTCCTTCGACTTTTAAAATACAAAGTTGAGTGGTAACTTAATGTTAAACCAACACCTTCTTTCCCTTACTTTTATCCTATCAAATAATGTTAAAGACTTTCTAGTAAAAGTATAAATCTTGAACCTGAATTTCTTTATCGTTAACAATGTTTAGTCACCCCTAGTATAAAAATCGGATATGTAAAAAAAGCTTAGTACGAAAATAATTCTACATGTAACATTTATTTTCCCTTGCCATAAAGAAGAAGCCTACCGCATAAGAAACTTTACTTTCATCTTAAACGCCCGATTCCATCTGAAAAGATAAACACGTTGCGTCGTATGTAGGTCACGGATGCCCGAATGTTTCATTATTATCTACTCAATTAATGCTGAATAGGTTCCATGCGGTGACGAATGGCTCTGTACAAAGCGTGTGAGCGAGACAGCAGACACAGCTGCTATTAGCGCGCCAAAACTTCTAATATCTCTCATGCACTAAACAAAAAAACTCTATCGCGACATAAGAATGTGTTCATGACGTGACCAAAAATTATAAAATCCTACCTTACCAAACGACCATTTAAATATTCCTAAACGCCTTTATTATTGATACCGTTAATAGTTTCGATTTTGCATTATCGACTTCTCTTCCGTCATTCATTACAGCTGAGTTTGACGAACATGGAAGATAGGAAATTACTAAAGTAGGCCAAGGTTGCCGCACCGCGCGAGGATGTGCCCCAGCCACCCTCGCCTGACCCCCGAGGTGCCTCGCACGGCCCCTCCGCGGTGAGCGCTCGCCTCCGCAACAGAGGATAGGAAGCTCTCGCTACGCTGGATGAAGATCGGACACTACCGAAAATTGCCGAAGGTTGCCGAGCGTCGCGGCGCCTAGACTGACGCCCGCAAATATTTGCCATTTTATTATTGACTAGCTCGTGCTATTTCTTTACGCACTCTGAACAATGTCAGGGTTAAGTATGCCTCGTTTAATATACTTATGTCGCTTCACCGTAGTTCATCAACATACTATAAATATAGTTGCAAAAATTTACTCTTAGTACAACACATTATTTAAATAATATTTTTGTACGAACTCTACATAGCATAGTACCTACCTAATGTTATTTACTAAAGGCAAGCCGTTGGTCCCGATTCATTTCATAAGACAGCAATTGTTAATATCCATCAATGTGTGCTATTGTTCAAGTATTTATATGCTTATGATGTTGAATTGAAGAGTCTCTTTGTCATATTTAGGTATATTTTTCACATGGCACGTCATTTGATTCAACTACATTAAGTATGTATTAAAACAATGTTAAAAGATTACTTTATCATCGTATCAATATTGGTAAAACTGCCTTATCTCAGTGAACAGAAACTTCACTGTAATATACTATAATCTTGCTGAAAGTAGTCAAACTATTTACTACTTATGTTACCGAATGGTAACCACTATTTTGACCTACTGTGTATGACAAAAAAAGAACACAAAAGGAAATAGTTTTTGAAGAACTTTCTTCTTTACAAGGCGGTGTACATTCGTGTCCTTACATTGTTTCCCATGGCCGCCGTAACTTCGTAATATTAACTACCTACTATTTTATGTCTACCATTAAAATGCAGTAAAAGGATAAAGTTATAGACGCCCCATACTTTACTGTCAACCCGTTGCGCGTAAACAAAAACAATTAGTCAATAAATAATTTGGGACCTTAAAAACTGCTTCAAAGGGTTTCTTTTGTTTCCTTTTCATAAAACTTTTTTTGATGATTTACAAGTACTTTTACAGGTTAAGAAAAAAACTTTTCTTTTTGTCAACCGATAGCGATGCGGAGGAAGGGTTAACTTTTAACAAACCTTTAACAAATTTTAATGTGTTAGTTGTTAGAATAAATAGACACACAAGATTTTGGTGCCATCTGATTTCCGTCTGGTATTTTTTTAGTAGCCAATATGTTTTTTTTTTTTATTGTTTAGTATTTTCTTTCTTTCTAATGAGCAGTAGGTTTTGACTTTCCATGTAAGTTTGATAAAATTGTCAAATCCGCACAAGATTTGGTTACTTCCAAATCAATAAATTAGATTGCTATCAGTATTTTATTTGTTGATAATTTAAATGTGATGCGAACAGAGACACGTGTCGAGCGAAAACGGTGTCACGTATGATTAATTAGTGCCAGACACGGGTCTGCTTAGAACACTAACTCCATTTCGAAAATGAAGCAAATACAAAATAGCAACGACGATTATTTTACAACTATTACAACATTTTGATCGACTTGACAACATGTAGACTAATCCGAAAATGTAGAGATTTTTTAAAGTTATGCGTAATATATTCTTTGTTTATTTATTACAATCTTTTACATTAGACCAGTTGCACATATTAGTAGTATTTTATTTAAAAAGATCAAGAAAGTTTAATAAAAAACGATGCTTTCATACTAACCCTGCTCTATCTCTAGATAAAATTAGTGTTACAGATGCTGCGCTATCTCTCGATAGTTAGTTTCGACAAGTTGGCCTTAATGTCTCCCCGTTTTTATTTCTAAAAGTGAGTGCAATAAATCGTGTGTCCCAGTCCTCGCGAAACAGCGCAATTGGGCCGTCACCAAGGCCGCATGGCGGACGGCTCACTTTTTCTGTATATATTTTAAAAGTTGACACATCGTTTTGTTTAGTCATCAATTTATGAGATATATTGAATGCTACGAGTATTAAGTAGGTTAATAGAAGTATACTTATATCAACTCATGTTTTCATACATCATTATTTGTTTGCTTGCAAATGTCTTATAAATGTTAGTTCACTTGTATTGTATATTTGCTTGGAGTTACGATTCGTATACCTACATAGGTTTACACATTACTATTCGACACTTGCTTTTTAAATAGTATAATGTACTCCACTGCTTTTTCCTAATAATAATGTGTGTATAAAACGTTTCACCTTGAATTTTTTTGGGATCCGCGCACAAGCCCATACTTTATTTATTATCAGCCAATGATTCAACATTTGTTATCTGTGGTTCGGCGCGTTTCGCGCATCACTCCACAATGTGTGTCAAGGAGAATCGCCTTGGAGAAAAATTTGCGAACCTTGGCAACGCTACATCAGAATTAGGACTATCCGAACTTATTTGTTTTTATTTAGATTGGCCTGCTGAACGCCCTTCAACACTATATTTTTGCTGCGTCGTTTTGTTTTTCTTCTTACGTCTTACTTTATATGGGTTTTTTTAATGGATGTTTGTTTATCGACCAACATTTCCCAGGTTTTTTTAGTAAAAAATGTGTTTGCGTTGATGTCTTTTAAATCACAAAAGGATAAATAAATATTGAATCAAAAATCTATAATTTTCGATTTTTTTTCATTATGATCGTCGTACCTTTACTTCTCAATATAATCTATTAAACACAACCGATATGTAATGACACATTTTACAAGCATTATTTGGATCTGGGAGTCTCGTTACAATATGGCAGCCAATAGAAATTCGAAAAAAGTAGTTAATTTCCTAATCTTGTAGCGTGTGATCACGTCTCGGTCGTGAGGTTTGGGGTCTAAGGTCAGTGATAGCGCCACAGCCGAAATAAAGCGATGCTCACTTGCCAGGGGTCGACGCCCGCCGCCACCTAAATAAATACCTAGGCTATATTTAGAAGGCGCCATGTTTTACACATGGTGGATTAAGGCTTACGTCAAAAATTGTTTATCGTTACTATGAAATTACTATAATTTTTATTGCTGTATTAGAAAAAAAATTGCTGTCTTTGTGTTTTCAGAATATTTAATTTGAAATAATATATTATGATTACTTGAAACTCATATCAATGTAAGCGTACAGCTAACTTACAACCTTATCGTACTCGCGGCTAAGAATATTTATAATTACTTTACATTTTGTATGACAGTAACATTGCTGAATCATTGGTGTGTGAGAAACTTTTGTTTCCATGGTTGCGAAATCATAAAAGCAGCTTCAATCATACATACATACGTAAAATATGGTAAAACTAAACAATACTTATACGCAGTCATTTAATTGTATGTAAAACAAAGCTGTCGTGTTTGTCCTACCAAGTATTAGTCCGTCATTTATTATTACATTGCGCTAGTAAAGTTCTTCTTAAAACAATATTTAATCTCCTATTTAAGTTTTATTCACAGTTAAACATAATTTGTGCTAAAATAAGGTTGTGAAACAGAGTTTTTCCCAATGATTTGCTAGTATAATACAGTGAACAGATATCTTGAATATATTCGTAGGGCCTTGCCTAGGGCGAGTACCAAGCGCCTTTTCAATTCAGTACCGATTATTATCAAGTTTAAAATATCCAACAGCAACTAGACAACGTCGGCCATTTTGTTTTAAGTTTACGAACAAAAGACAAAGAGATTTTCCTCTAAGCGTAATCTTAAATAATAAATACTTTAAACTTAGTAAAAACAATGGAAACGTGAATTTGATTTTTATCGTAAAATACATTATCATCTAAAAATATTCATCGTCCTACATTAGTCCACTGCTGGACATAGGCTTCTCTAAGTGCACGCCACTGAGCACCATTACAAACCATTAATTTGAATAGAAAACAATACTAAAATTGCAATTTTGAATATATAGGTACACTCTACCAGTATAATTACCAAACTCACAACCAACCGAAATAAAGCTACAAAAAGTAAAATTGGCAAAAAGATTAGACAAAAATTACACGAAATTGTATACAACGTGTAACAAAAAGGAGTGGTCAAAAATAAAAGATCCAAAGTGTATATCCCATCTAGAACTTGTATGTGTTGTTATTAAGACATAATTATTAACTTTAATTTGTCATGCAATGGTTAATGAAATATTTATATTAGTGAAGTGATGCGCGTCAGGCGCGCATAAGCAAGCAGCAGTGATCATAAATGTTAGTACACAGAGGTTACTTAACCAGTAGGGCTGAGACTTGTTTATTTTGATGTGACGTCACAATAGAAATATTTAATTGAAAATTGCAATAACACATTAAAATTAATAATCATGTCTTAGTAACTGTGCATACAAGATCTAGATCGGATACACTGTAAGTAAATCTTTTAATTTTGACCACACTTTAGTTACACGTTGTATATTTTTGTAAATATCTGAACAAAAATATATAAAATACTCTTTCCATGTTTTCAGAGGAATTTTCAAAGCTTTTAACTATTCTATCAGCTGTTTATGTATAAAAAAGTGAACCTGACTAGTCAAGATGCCAGCCGCGGCGTAATCGTTGACGTTGGTCCATGTTTGAAATAACTTTCACTCTCGGCCGGCGGCGGCGCGGGCGCAGCGCGGGCGCGGTGAACGCACTCCGCCGCCGCCGCACGCGACGACGACGTAGGACGAACAAAGTTTCTTTTTTCGACTATATTATTATTTATTAAAATAAAAAAGTATTTTAAAGAAGAAAGAGAAAAGAAAAGATCTTATTTCACATCCTGAGCATTAGTAAGAAGAAGACCCTATGAAACCACTCAGTACGCCACCATTTCAGTTCTAAGTGTGCCAGTTTTGGTATACATAATACTCTTTTTTTATTATAATTAACTCTATTTAGATATTTTTAAATTAAGCGCTATATTTTGGGTCAATGAATAAAAGCGTAAACATTACCATTAACATAACTTATTTCGATATGTTAAGTATACTTAGTCACACAAAATGCTTACACATATTAATGATTGGCCCTACCGTCGCCGGTTTCTCACAGAGGACGCCGACCTGCCTCCGATCATTTGTCACGACGATCCTTGGTTCTCACGCTGGAGCAGTATATGCGGGTTGGTGGTAGCCGCAGTGATAAACGCACTTTTATTATACAGGCTTGTCATTCAATCATTCGCCCGCAAGCAGCGTGGTTAAAGATTTAACACATTTTTAGGTGCATTAAAAACACAAAATATTTTTTGGCAGTCATCACCTGAAATCATTTTATAAGTTTGTTGGTTGAAGAGTTGCTTGAAAGCTGCTGTTGCTGGTGGTTGGAATGTTGTGGCACAACGGGGAAGCACCTGGCATTCATATCACTTGATGGTAAGACGATAAAGCCTAAGATGGAGGCGCACTTCAAACGGAATCATCAAACACTGATTAAGTAGTTGTCTTATCTCTGTCGGAACACGACATTACTGCCAACATTGTTGTTATAGCGCAATACTATGCAAACCAAAACTTATCAAGTTATCACCAACTAAATCGAGTAGGGACATTAAGTATGCTGGGAATCGAATCCGAAATCTCCGGATGTAGCCGGTGGTTTAACCAGTAGACCGCAGCGGCTGAACCATTATATCATGTCTGAAGCCCCCAAAATATATGTTCATTGGGAAAATTTGTAGTGAAAATTTGCTGAGAGTGATATACATTTTCAAAGAAAGTAAAAACAGAATATGTTACGCCATTACTTTTGGGCTCATACCACCTACTATTTTGGTTGCAACGACTATCTTACATAGAGCAACTTCAAGCAGAAATAAACCTAAAGTTATATTGTGGTAAAAGCTAAACTAGGAATAAACATCGGTACAGTATTTTGCACGTAAATACCCCATTGTTCTATCTAGCGAGTGGATACATAGTCTACCCTAACAAAATTTGTTTGCCTCGCCGCCTTAAAGCTCTAAGTCTCTTGTCTCTACTTAATTAATAACTACACAAGAAATAGCTCGCAACATTACGCTATTGTTAACAAGTGAAAGGATATTTAATAAAACATTAACATGTGATCTGATCATTTGTTAAAGAATAACCATTACGAATGAAAGCGCTAAACATGCGTTTTTATGCGAAGAAAGTTTATTCAAAAATGAATTTTATTCGCTGGTGATTAAAAAGTGTTTTTGTACGAAACGTGGATTGGTGTTGAAGACTGTTTGAAGTGATGCTATAGCGGTGCAGAGCAATTCGAGAGTGGATGACACGCAACAGTGGAGAGATAAGGTTGTTTACGATCATTCACAAAATTTGGTATCTAATGTGCGAACGCGACTAAAGTTGCCTCATGTTTCGGCGCATCAAAGAGCGACGAAAGTTACTGAGGAAAAATATAGACCATGCCATGATTGATTAGCCAGAATTAAACATAGTATATTAAACATAGTATAAAAGTATACTTAGGCCCGATTTTTCAATCCTCAGATAAGTTTATTCATAGAATAATTTTAACATAATGACAGATTCTCTTTAGAAAATATGTCACAATGACAATGTTATTCGTTGGATAAAACTTACCTGAGGATTGAAAAACGGGCTTTAGTGAACTAACAGAAGAATAGGAAAATATGTAAGTTGCTTAATTAAACCTCTATGATGACAAACCAACAATCTATGATGTAGAGTCCGAATTCTACATCTTTAAACAATCCTACTAATTTTATAAATGGCAGAGTATACTGATGTTTATTTGTTCCTTAATAAAGCCGTCACGTTATATGTGGTTTATGTTCTGGATTAACAAATGGAACCATTTTTATCCCGGGATACTTTTTATTCCATATTACGGTTGCATTTTGTTACAGACTGATTTTCGAAGGTGAAGCTTACATCAAACAATTAAACTTAATAAAGGTGTAAAAGAAAATATCACGACAATAGACAATATCAATTAAAACGTAGTTATGAAATGTGTGGGTACACATTTCATAACTACGTTTTACTTAACCACACATACTTTCTGGTATTTATTCATACATCTACACTATGATTTTTTTAACTGTTGATTGTTTCATGTTTATATTTTTACCATAAAACTTCAAAAAGGCGAACGACGTACCTAAATATTTTGTTGACGAACAAAATATTTAGGTACTTTGTTGTATCAATAGAACTGCTTTCCTCTTTCAACTTTCTTACCCGTTGAAAATGTAAGTAAGCATGAATTCTCTAAGATAATCTCGTCATCGTTTCAATCGGAGACTGCCTTGAAAGCGAAGGTTGTTTTGAATTGGTCTGACCTTATGATCCACCATAGCTTAAAGTGACTATAACAAGTGTGATTTTCCATTGTATACACATATAATAAGCTCACGTCTTTATTAATTTATTTTAATTTTTATTATTTTAAAATGTTAAAATTATAAATACGTTTCTCTCTCTTTTATATATTATATATAAATTATGTACCAACTAACTGACTAATCATAAAAACATAAAAGGCATAAAAGCTACAGACTTGTTTTTTTATGTAGTGACCAAATTCACGTTACAAAAATAGAAACTAATTCGAAACCTAGTCATAAAACTGCGCTTGTTTTGTTGAGCAATGATATTATGAATACTTTGCTTTGTCACTTACAATTATTTTTAAAAACTACTAATCATGGTAAGGTTTTAAAGTACAAGTACCTATAAGTTTAATGTACAAGTATCAGTTTAGGCATTATCAACAACTTAAAGTATTACAATACAAGTATCAATTTATAATCATTTGATAAAGGCAGGAAGGTGTCTTATAGTGTAGATATCTCGCAATAAATCTTGGGATACAAACGCTAACGCGGAAGCAGGAGCGGGCGTTTGTTAACATTTTAAATTATTTTCAAAATATAGAGTCATGTCCGTTCCGACAAACGAAGGATGCGTAAAATGCAGACGCAAGAGTGCTACGAGTGTAAGCAATTATGGACTTAACCGTTATTGCGTTGCCGTTGTGTTGTATGTTCTAAGCAGTGATAAGGCCAAGGTCGGGCTATATTGTTTGCACAGATAAATGCATTATCTCTGTATAGACATGATTGGTCTCTATAACAGTGGTGTAGTGATTTAACATGTATTATCGACGTATTATATCATACTGCATCAGGTGTAAATAGTATAGTATGTGGGTGTGATCAACTTTGCCAATTTTTTTCGCATAGATCGGTGTTAGCATTTGAAAAAATTATAAAGCGGGAACTATATAAAAATAAATCCGCATACAAAATCTATAAAAGTATCAGTTGAAAATTTAGTTTTGTGATTATTTCAATTAGACATAAGAACGCGATCAAATCGATAAAACAGATGAAAAATAAGTAAAACCATGACTTTTAGTATCTGTGGTGCGGGACGATGCATCATCATCATCATCATCATCATCATCATCTCAGCCAAAAGACGTCCACTGCTGGACAAAGGCCTCCCCCAAGGATCTCCACAACGACCGGTTTTGTGCTGCTCGCATCCATACCTATTGGGTTTCAAAAGCGGGCATGGCAACACCGGTGAATAGTTCAAACATTTACATATTGTGATAATACAATTTACAGATAAATAGTGTCAGGAATCCGGCCTAGACGAACAGCACTAAGAGCAATGTACTCTACCATGTTTAGATAAAATTACATATATTTAACGTATATACTGTACATTACTCATTTCTACACACTACTACACTACTCATTTCTTTCCACAGTGGTTATACATTCTCAAAGTTTCGCCGATAACAGCTGTACATACGACTCATCATCAGCCCACTGCAGGACATTGGCCTGTTCCATCGCACGTCATTCTGCACGGTCTTATTCTATCTTCCATCTCTTGCCACTTGGACTAGGTCGTCTGACCACTGATCTGGAGGTCTACCTACCGATCAACAACCATTTCTTAGCCACCTCTGTCAGCGACCGGGTCCATCTGCATTGAATGTCTTAATCATCATGTCTATAAGCTTCTCAGCTCAGCTCTTCCTACATAAAAAAAAATTACATGGGGACACATGGGGAGATCGGGCCATAGCCCATGCTAGTCAATGCGAGTCGACGGGCCATCGAACATAATTAACGCCTTACATGATAAGGCACATGTGTATTGTGTCATGAAGACCTTGTTTTGGAATACAAATGAAATGCAGGTTTCAAAAGTCAATGTGGTGTTTGAGTTGGAGTATTTGACCTTTACAGTAATAATTGTTGAGCTCGCTCCGTTGGTAATTGACATTTGAAGACTTTTCAATATATGAATTGTTGTATTTTTCTTGACTTGAGTTTTCATACGTAGGTAGGTGTATGTTTTTGGTCGTTCCTTTACACGGAAACCTAACAGCGGATCAAAGTGTTTTCTTTAAAATTTTCGCTTTTCAATTAGGGGCAGGCAATGAAAACGTTTGTGCATATTGCTAGTTGTTATATTACTTCTCTAGTAATGAATTGAAAACTGTCTCGTACTATTGCGCAGTTCTAAGATAATTCAACAAGGCCATCGTCCAAAAACTCACCGCTGGCAATATATTAGACTCTTAGTGATTCACCCGCAGACACATGTCTTTGATATTCCGCAATTCTTAGCTTGCTCTACGTCCGTGACTGCGGCCATTAGTTTATAGAAAAGTTAACTTTTTTACATCAAATTATAATTTTGCAAAGGTGGTTGAGGTTGATACTTCAAATAAAAAAATTAAAGCAATTGCGGTGGAGCAAACGTAAGTACCTAGTGCTTATTTAGATTTATTTTACATTTTAATAATATTTTCATAATAGCAATTATTAATGTCACTTTCTATAACGCTATTATAAATGTGTTTTCTTTTGCTCCATACTTGGTCAATGCGATAATATTATTTGCGAGGACTCATCGCCTAACAGTAGTAGTATGTAAACAAAACACTTTCTCTTGAACCATCTATAGGAAAAATATGTCATCATCATCATCATCAGCCTATACTAGTCCACTGCTGGACATAGGCCTCTCCAAGTGCACGCCACCGAGCACGATCCGCGGCTACTACTAAACATTAATTATAGGCTAAATATTGTATGGTACTCTTTGCGAGTTTTTATTATGTTGTTTAATTCAATTTTATCTATTTATGAATTCTATCTTATTTTTAAATTACTTTAATGAAAATTCCCTATTGTTAACCTCCAAAACTTGCACTAATTACCGCCCAACACCGTACTTATAACTAGCCAAGCAATAACAAAACGCACTTACCAAGTCCAAAACGCAATCCAAAGGTTCACTGATCCTTCCACATGCAATGCACCACAATAATATCAAAATAAAAGTAACCATAAACAAATGAACCAAGTTTCAAAATTCGAACACTGCAACACTCCTGTCACTGTCAGATTGGTATTCCGAAGCACAAACGATGTATCGGCGTGTAGAGACGTACGCGTGGTGCGCCCGTCCGCTCAGTCGCGAGGCCCGCAAGTCACTGAACCAGCGGGCGGCTGTCGCGCCCCCGACCGCGGTTGCTCGCGTATATTTTTATTGTAACTCCAGGCGTTATCATTGTCAAAATGATGGATTTGAGAATATGGGTCAACCGGCTAGCTGATGACTCTACGCGTAGAGATAACGGTCGTCTTGAATGATAGTTAGTAGTTTAAAGTTCAATTAAAAAAGTTGAAAGCTTCGGTTCGGCGAAAACCTTCGTCTTTCTTCTCTGCCTTACTATTTTGAATTCTTTGTAAAAGTTCGTCGTTTTTAATATTTTTTACTTTTATCTTTATTTGACTTACAATATGGATTGTATTTTTCCAATCCACATTGTAAAATGTGGATTGTATTTTTCCTTTTTGTCATGAAGGGTTTTCTGTGAAAAGCATTACTGAAAGCATGTTACGGTTTTTCATAGACATTATCCCCTTACTTACAGGGCGCGTTACTGTCGTTGCCAGGGTCCTTACACAATAATCTAGCAATATAAAACTTTCATTTATGTACTAAAACAATATGTGACATGCAAATGAATTATTTGATTTGCTTTAATAAGAAAGGCTTTTCTTTTCTCTTAGCTCTGCAAATGTGACTGTTGCCGTGCGATTTTTACAATACCAGCGACTGGTCTGTCCATAAAAGGACCAGTTCACCAGCACGAGCGACCTCCGGCCTGCTACCGAGGAAGTTATTACTGCTCGTTAATTACCGCTGCGAGACTAGCTATCGCCCGCCATTTTTCATGCATATTTCCCGACTCAGAATTTCATGCGGACTTTTCTACGGTGCGGTACTTTCAGACATGTATTTGAATTTCGAACTCCTTCGTGACAATTGCTTTCTTCTTTCTTTTTTATCAGTTTCGGAACAATGGTGTTAGGTCAGCCCTAATTTGTGCTGTGTTAACTTTTTTTTATTTTTTATTACTTGACTCGATGAGATGTTGAAGTAGATTTACTAATCTTCTAAAAGTTAATTTTTTTGTCTACTCGTAGTAAAAGAAAGAAAGGAGAAAACTTCTGTTTTGAGTTAATTTTTAACTGTGGCTATGATAATTTCTAAAATAACCAAACAAAAATAATGTATTTCTTTCACTGTCCAATAACTCCCACCTAAATCACTTTTGAAATATATTTAAATCTCTGACACTCATATTGTTATCTACTTATGTATAATTGAATATGAAGGCCTGTTTTCTTTTTTTTTCTAGTACTAATGATCCTCTTCTGGTGACGACAATGACGATTAAACTAAAATTTAAAACTAAACAATAATCGAGAGTGAACAACATTTTGCTTTCATCGCATCGTGTGGAGCATTAAATTAGTTAAATAAAAGCGAATCACGTATCAATTATGAAGCGCCGAGGCCATCCGAGGGCAGCCGAGGTGTCCCGACGGGCGGCGAGCGTCGCCGAGCGCGGCCGAGCGCTGGCGGCCGCGAGCGAGGCCGCAGCACGGGAAGCGCGTCATCCAAGGTTGCTTCTTTTCCCGCCAACCGACGTCATGGTAACTTTGTTAATCTGTGACTTTGTATTGTGTTGCCAGTACGAAGAATGAGTATGAACAATGACATTAGCCAAGAACGATTATTGCGTTTTTTAACTCGTTCTTTTTTAATCATAAAAAGAATTATAAAAGGAAAAACATGTATTTGAAAGAAATTCTTAAAACTGTGCTTACTAAAATCAGTACGAACAGTTAAGTTGTGTGTGTTAGAACATTTAAAGTTCTTAATAAATGTTTAACTCATTCATTTATTTTGGCTAGAAAAATAAAATAAAATAATTAGAATGTTCTTTTGGAATAAGTAAAATAAAATAATGTAATATGCTCAAATAAGTTTTAAATGCGCGCTACAAGCCTAACCATGTATTGTGTAGGTGGTCAACGCACATTATGTACTCGTATGACTCAAACAGATATTTGACAAAATTCAATCGTTTGATGTAAATTGGTACGCGAATTAGTCAATCTCGTTCATTTTCTTGTTTGTACAAATACAGCACATACTTATACACGTATATAAAAGTAATCATAATCTTAAAAAATAGACTATACAGTATTACACAAAAATAAATAAGACAAAAGTTACGTCATCAAGCTAAATTGAGTAAAGTCGCGACGCGCGCGTTTTTACCCGTTTTTGCAGAATTTTGTAAAATACATGAATTGTCGCCTCTTTTATCAAACTGTCATAGCTCCATCTAAAGCTTACTTCACGATTCAGAAATGTAGGAAGGTAAACGTTAAGAATCCTTAAGAAGACCTTGTGCGAGCATCTCGTAAGACTCCAAATCCAAATGTTGTAACGTTTGTTTTGGGCTGAAGAGCAATGTTTGAGGACAAGTTAAAATCCAAACAGTCAAGAGCTGGGAGTCGTCGAGTGCGTTCGGTGAACAATAATTGCGAAAGTCGGCGGTGACCTTGTGGGAGGTCGCGCAAAATCTGCTAAGGTCGCTGACTCGAGGTAAGGTCAGGTAATTCATGATAGGTTTTATGTGCTTAGCGGAGGTCTTATCGAAATTGAAGATATTCGATTGGCGAATTATTATGGCTGCGGATTGTGTCACTCATTTAATTAAGTGTGGTGAAGTATTGGTTTCCATCACAAGGCTCTTCCCTTGGGATGCAACGCCCCGCTTCACAACTAGCAACGTACTTAGATTAAAAAGTATTTTGTAAAACACTTGTAATAAAAAAGGACGTAAGTAATTTTTTATTTCATTGTAAATATATTGTCAAAGTCTAGCTGTATTGCTAGTCAAAGTTGAAGATACATAAAAATAATACGTAGTTGTGAATGATCAGCGGTTCATATCGGGCGGCCATCTTATCGCCATAGACAATAAGGTAAAGATCACAATAAGAGCCCTTTTTATCCTCTTGAGCATCGTCAAAACAACGAAACCTCAAGGTCCGAAAACTACGTCGAAAATGTTTGGAGTAGGACACGTTTGACTGTTAATACGATTGCACGTCTGTTTGTTATTCATTATTATTAGTTAAGATGGCTCAGCATGCCCGTGTTTGAGTAGGGTAGGTTAATTGCGTTGTTTTGTCGCTGAATGTCAAAATCATTTATGCAGAAATACTTAAAAATGTCAGTCGTTGAGACCTACCAACACGTTTACACTGACGGTCGACGTCCGAGGCAGCCGCGGGGCTCGAGGCGGAGGCCGGGCGAGGCCGCGCGGCAGGCTAGTCTTGCAGCGAAGGTGACGGATCTCTTCAATAGCGCAGTGTGGTATCGTGACGTAACAATGCAGTCGTCTCACTGCTGTGACGTCAAACAAGCAAACAATAAGTGTTATTTGTTCGATAAGTGTAACGAATGCCGCCTTTTTCCCAAACATTTTCGTGTAAAGAGTTTTCATTTTTTTTCTTTCCGATTCTGTTACCGTATTATGAAAGGAAATATTAGATTCCGTTCAAAAAGTTTTCGAGAATCAGATAAGGTACCCATTATCTTCAATGAGAATATGTAATGACTTGCGATTTTTGGATAGGTGACAAAAAATATCATACTACGTCCTATCGTACGTACTATCGTGTTATTGTACAGTAAAAAATTTCAACTGTATGTATCAAATTTAACGAATTAAAAATTATGGATATTATTTAATAACTTTCAACGACTAGATTGATTCAACCGCACCCATTGATATACCAGGTCAGGTGCACTACTAATTAGAAAGGCTATCGTGGCTCTGTCTGACCCGTGCTGTATCTACTCTAGTAGCCTAGTGCACCTGACCCAGTATATCAAAGGGGTGCGGGTTCGAATGCCGCTTGTGGATTGCACTTTCAACACACATTAATTTGTTAAATTTTTCTTTTTAAATATATATATATCTTAGCATCATAATTTTAACACGTTAGCTGCCGCGTAGGTTACCGGTGACCTACGAACAATTTTTCTATTGTGTCTGGTTTTGCGGCGTCGTCCGCTTAAGAACACCCCTATAGCATCGACACCTACCGGGTCCAATTGTAAATCTAAACCATTCTCAAATCCACTTGAACACACACACAAAATTTCACCTAAATCAGTCCAGCCGTTTAGAAGGAGTTCAATAACATACACACGCACAGAAGATTTATAAATATAAAGACTAGCTGACCCGGCAAACGTTGTTTTGCCAATTATTTCTAGGGAATTTATAGGGTAGAAAAAAATAACTAACTTATTGTAAGTGAGGATACTCCTCTTTCACTCATATACCACATATGAGTGAAAGAGGCATGGAGCGCTGTGAACGATGACGGAATATAAAAATAACAAAACACTAAACATTTTTTTTTTACTTTATTATAATTTCATTATTATAATTTGAGGAGCCCGGTGGCGCAGTGGTTTACGCGCCCGGTCTGCGAATGCTGAGGTTAAGCAACTTTCGCAAAGGCCGGTCATCGGATGGGTGACCAAAAGTGTATCATCTCGAGCTCCTCCGTGCTTCGGAAGGCACGTAAAGCCGTTGGTCTCGGTTGCATTAGCAGTCGTTAACAACCACCGCACCGCACTGGGCCCGCGTGGTGGTTTAAAATCCCGTTCTCCCTATCCCGGGAAGGCTCGTGCCCCAGCAGTGGGGACATAAAATGAGCTGATGATGATTATAATTTATTCCTTTAAATGTCATTAATTACGACAATAACACTAACGACAATAACAAACAATATCAACCCATTAATGCTACTGTGTACAATATTTGTTGTTAGCCCATCTTTAGCTAACGCCTTAAGCTAACACAAACAAACTGGATGGTTTGCCCACTCGAGAGCGTGCTGCGTATAATTTTCCGTGTAAAATCATGGTGTGCTCCAATCTAAGCCACAAACAGACACCGTTTGGCCTTGGGATTTATTGATAGTCATTCCTACTCCGTGCTGTTTACTGAATGAGAAGTGATACCGGTAGACGCCTGGCGGAGACAACTGATCAAGTGATTAATATGGCTATAAAAAATAGGGGTTGGTGATAGAAGGGTGAAAATTTAGGGTTGAATGTATTTTTGATGCCATATATTTTAAGCAAACAAAAATTAAAAATATCCAGAAAGTAAAATAAAAATGGGCTGGACCACCCTTATCACTTAGGGGTATAAAAATAAACTACCACCGATTGTCAGACCTACCGAATATACGTATAAAATTTTATAAAAACCGATCCAATCGTTTCGGAGGCGTATGGCAACTAACATGTGACACGAGAATCTTATTTATGTTCTAGCACATTCTTCATGGAATATTAAGTAACAGTTTTTAGATTTTATTATAGTTAATAATCAGAAAGATAACATTTTAATAGACAATGTATTGGGTTAAACAAAGAATTTAAACGGGGCTTAACGCAAACTAATCAGTAAAAGGTATCATACCTTCTTTATACACGACGGCGACGTGACTGCAGTCAGCCCGTGACCACGGCCGGCCGTTGTAACTCAGTCGTAACGTTGGGTATAAAGAAGCTAGCTAAGCTTAGCTTTTACTAATTAGTTTGCGTTAATTCCCGTTTAAATTCTTTGGTGAACGCGAAAGTTTAATAGTGTATAATGTATTGAGTTATGCAATAGTTTGGAACTGAGTATGGGGCTGTAAGGATAAGTTACGCGACCGCTCGGACTACCCCGATCTCTTATGTTGGCGCCTGACCAGAGCGATTATCGTAACGTAACCGTAAAGGTTGTTGGTAGCCGACTCCACTCAGCAGTAGCAGCAGGCGACGTGTCGTCGCGACACTACTGGTTTCTATGTATTTCTATGAAATTCCCTCCGTAGCTAGCGACACGAAGCTAGCGACGCGTCGTCGAGCGGCAGACGACACTGTCGGCCGACCGCAGATCAGTAGTGCCGCTGATGCCGGAGCAACGACACATCGAGCGAGTTTCTTTTCAAAATGATTTTTTCCGATTCTGAAGAAGATAAACTTTCATATCGCTTTTTAAATGTTTATTGATCAGTATTGAATAAGTTGCTCTGCATTTCAGCATAGGACGTGTGGCTTTCCGTCTTATTCTGTATAATAAAAAAAAGTCAGCATCGTCTTCTTCCTCTTCTAATAAAAGATATAAAAAATAGCAATTACTATTCTTTAACACATCAGACATCTTGTTTCAGGAACACTCGGAACCAACTGGCTGCTGTCTGCTGTTGCCGTTTGCAGTCGGGTTCGAAATCATGTCTGCAGCGACATGATGCAACGACGACGTGTCGTGGCGACATGACGCGACGACACGTCGTCTGCAGCTGCTGCGCGGAGTCGGCTTCAACTGGTACCTCATCATTCGCAGCGAGCTTGAAACGTCATTGCTGGCTAACCGATAACAGGGCGGAGCTAGTGGCAAGCAGGTTAGCTTACTGTACTGTTCATGCGAATGCTCGCATCGAACATGTTACGTTACGGCAAAATACTCCAGTCAGTTTATGGCCTAAAGGTGGCTTTAGGCCATAAACTGTGAATGGAGCGGATTGTAGTATGGTCGGCTCTTACTGCTTGGCCACGTTCTCGGGAAGTTTTCAGCGCGGCGCGATTTTACTGTTGATTGCGTTATTTCTTAATAGAAATCAAAAAAAAGCTGCTGAAGGCATCTACAGCAGTCTTAGTCAACGGTAATCCGTTGACTAAGACTGCTGTAGATGACACGCAATTAACTATATATTTTTTGTGTTTATTTGTAATGGAAAGTGTCCTGCTATGTTATGGCATTTTCCAATATTTTTGACGCTGTAAGGGAGAAAAGAGCTGGACACTTGCTGAGTTTCTTGCCGGTTCTTCTCAGTACAAGATCTCCCGCCCAGAGTAGACTTACGAACCGATGGCATAGTGACATTCACAAGAGCTTTTTTAAACTGAATAAATGCTGCGTTGAAAGACGCTCTTGTTCGCGTCCGAGAACAGCCCAATGCGAGTTCAATTCGCTATTCGATGACGTTAGCGAAAACAAGAAATTGCCAGATAGGCAACATTATGACTCTCCTAATTAGCACCTCCCGCTGGAACGCTTCAATGCCATACAAATGTTCGCTTCGTTAACGGGATCGAATGACGAATGAAACTAACACTTGCGGCATGCGCACACGCCACACACATCTGTTTCAATAATATCTGTAGTGATTTTCTATATTTAGGTAATTATCAAAATTATTTCTTTGGTAGAGCCCAATTTTATGATTCTCGGTAACCGGTTAATTAGTCTGTGCGTTTGCAATAAAAATGCACTAAGATAGGCGTTTTTATATAAAACACTTTATACGGATCTTCTAACTTTTCAGTTTTACACATTTCATTCTGACTTTTCGAATACTTTGTCCGCGGGTCCATGGTCAGTTTCAAAACAATGACTTCGTTTTTTTTTTATTTCATTAATTTTGGTAGACATTGATGAAAAAACAGTCAGGCAGACGAGCTGCGCAATTCAAATATGTTGAAAAATCTAGTAAATAATAGGTTTGATGTTCATGTTGTGAGAATTTTATTGAAGTGTCACAGAATGTCGTTCTACATACAAAGAAATAATAATTTCAAATATTGACATTGCAGGTCACTAAAAATTAAAACTACAACACCCTTGAAATGAAACAACTTTTACGGATCTACTAGCGTTTATTATACACACTACTTTTAGTTAATGTTTATTCTGAGATCCAAGAGAGCTAGTGTGAATTGTATTTTTGGATTTAAAGTCAAAGTCAAAGTCAAATATTTTTATTCAAATAAACTTTAGAAAAGTGCTTTTGAATCGTCCAAAAAATTTTTTACCTTCTACCCATTCAGGACGTCTATTTTTTAGCTGTGGAGAAAAAGAAGGATGTATGGAGTTACGATGATCTAGAAAAGGTTTCGTAGTAATCAACGCCTGAAACTTGGCTAAAGCCTTTAGCAACAAGCCTTGCTTTGTACTTCACCACTTTGCCTTTGGCATTCTTTTTTATTTTATATACCCATTTACATGGTATATCCTTCTTGTTGGGTTTTTCAACTAAAGTCCATGTCTTGTTTTTAGTCAATGAGTTAAACTCATCTGCATAGCAGACTGCGAGTTGGCACTATCTTCTGCTTTGATAGCTTCAGCAAAGCTTTGGGGCTCATCAGGTTCACTAGTTATAGCAACATTACAATCAAAATGATTTTGATTTCTCTTATCTTACCTACTTCAAAGTGGATATCGTTCTTCAGGCTCTTCCACAGTCGGTTCGGTTACATCTTCTTCATCTGAAGCATCTTCGGCACTATGAAAAACGGAATTATTGTAAACTTGATCTATTGCTACCTCCAAGTCATTAGCTTCTTCTTCGTTTTCGACAGAGATCAATTGACTGGTCTCTTTCGAGGTTGAAGCAATTGACGGCATCTGATTCTGCTCTCTCCTATGAACCAAAACCAAAATGGAGTCGTTGTGGTCAGTCAAAGTAAGCGGTTGATGTGTGGTCTTCGCCTTTATATCAGTGAAGCAGTCTTCAAAGAATACCACGTCTCGTCCTTTCACTAACCTTCTTGGACAACTTGGTTTGCGAAACAGATAACTTTGTCGGTCGTCTGAATATCCGACAAAAATACATAACGCGGCTTTCGGATCCAACTTTTTCCTAAGTGGATCGGGAATCTTCACCATCGCGCGACAGCCAAAGACTTTTAAATGAGTCAGGTTTGGTATTTTGTCATGCCATAATTCATACAGCGTCTTCCCGTCAAGAGCTCGGTGCGGACATCTTTTCTTTAAGAAAACGGCAGTTTCCACAGCATCTTGCCAATAACCTTTTGAAAGAGAACTGTCTGAAAGCATACAACGAGCCTTTTCTATTATGAATCTAAAAGTTATCTACCGTTCTGTTGTGCGTTAAAGGGCACTGTGGTCTGATGCTTAATCGTATTCTGTATTCAGAAAACTCTCTATTTACATACTCACTTCAATGTACACTACGCCTAGATTATCCTTTTTAAGTTTGTCTAATCTTATACGGCACAAGTGACCAAGTCGTTCATGCCATAAACGAAAATTTATTATGTCACTCTGTACTTCGAACACTGATAAGGGTTTTGGGAGACTAACTGTACAATCCAGCGAATACAATTCACCACAACAGGACCCACGGGTCCTGTTGTGGTGAACACGTAAAACTGCATCACCTGTACAAGTAAAATTTTCAGAATTAAAAATTGTACAACCTTTCGTATCAAAAACAACATTAAATTCATTTTCAGTAGCTTTCATAACAGAAACCAAATTAGTATCGTCACATTCGTCATATTAGTGTCGTCGTAACTTTAAAGTCACTTTCCGTTTTAAAGTTATTTAAAATAGGAACATCATCTATACATGCACTTGACTATATAATTATTTCTCCGTTAGCGATCCTTATCTGACCAGTTGTAAACTTTTTATAATTCACTAACCAGTCTGATCTTTCAGACATGTGTGCACTGGCTCCAGAATCTACGTACCATTTTTCAGACGAAATTTTTTCAAAACCCGCGTTCAAATGGTGAAGTTAATTTTAGACTTCACTTAACAATAACACTACATAAATACACAACCTATTAACCACTTTTAAACGAGCATTTCGTGCTGATAGCGTGTTGAAAAATCTAGTAAATAATATGTTTGATGTTCATACTGTGAGAATTTTATTGAAGTGTCACAGAATGTCGTTCTACATACAAATAAATAATAACTTTAAGTATTGCAGTTCACTAAAAAGTAAGACTACAACAATATAGAAGAAACTCTTGTATGTTGATATTTACAATTCAATATCTTTATGGTAAATAACTAGTACTTTTTCACTTATGAAAATGAGGACAACAAATTAACCATTGTAATAATTATGCAATATCCTAGACTCTTACTAAACGTTTACTAGATAGTCGAGACGTGCGCAGATCCTTCACCCACATCAGCCCAAAAGCCCAGAAACGGCGGCACACTGCGGACAAATGCATAATGCTATGTTGCAACGGTTACGTAACCGAAGGACACCGCGCGGCGGCGGCGGCGGGGGGGATGGGGGCGGTGAAAGTCAGATGGCGGGCCTATGCAGATTATGCCGTGGACGCGATTAGCATTTCGATTAAGGAATTTATGCGTTTTTCGAGAAATATTGCGAACTAGTTGTGCTCAACTGGTTGCAGTTGCGGGCTTTCTTCGGGGGGCCAGCTGTTGCAGATTTCTAGTTGAATTTTTGCGATATTGATTCACATAAGGTAACTGTTGCGATTTAGTTTATTTATTGGCTTGCAAGGTAGGTTGCTGGTTCTCGTTCGCAAGTCACTTTAATTGAGATAGTGTAATTTGTCTGACTGATTTACTGCTGCAATGTTTATTAAAGAAAGGATTTAAATTACATTTGTTAGGTAACTCAAAAGTTATTCATAATTCATTTAATTTGATTTATTTAAAACAGAAATCTCTATGTATACTAGCTGACCGGCGGAATTCATTCCGCTTTCACAGTTTCCATGACAACAAAACAAACAAATCATTCGTCCTCTTAAGAACACTCGTATCCAATGATGGACCCCTATAGCAGCACGGCGCCGCTCACCTTGTCCTTTTGTAAATGTAAACCGTTCTCGAATCCACTTGAACACACACAGAAAATTTCATTTAAATCGGTCCAGCCGTTTAGAAGGAGCTCAATACCTAACCTACCTAACATACGCACAGAAGAATTATCTTATATACTAGTGGCCAACTCGCGACTTCGTCCGCTTGAAAACACCCGTATCGCATGATGGACCCTATTGCAGCGTATCCTACCAGGACCAATTGTAAATCTAAACCATTCTCGAATCCACTTGAACACACACGAAAAATTTCACCCAAATCGGTCCAGCCGTTTAGAAGGAGTTCATTTTCATACACTCGCACAGAAGATTTATCTATACCTATACTAGCTGACCGGCGGCGGACTTCGTACCGCTTTTTACAGTTTCTATGACAACAAAACATACAACTCATTCGTCCGCTTAAGAACACCCGTATCCCATGACGAACCTTATAGCAGCGCCACCTACCGGGTCCAGTTGTAAATCTAAACCATTCTCCAATCCACTTGAACACACACAGAAAGATTCATCCAAATCGGTCCAGCCGTTTAGAAGGAGTTCAAAAACATACACACGCACAGAAGATTTATATAAATACATAAAATTCTCGTGTCACATGTGGGTTGCCATACTCCTCCGAAACGGCTCGAAAGATTTTTATGGTCGTAATCTATTTTTCATACCCCTAAGTGATAAGGATGGTTCACCCCAAACATATTTTTTTCAAAATGTTCCACGATTTGTTTGTTTTGTTGTCATAGAAACTGTCAAAGTGGTACGAAGTCCGCCGGGTCAGCTAGTATATATATAAAGATAAGTGTATAAGTGAAAGAAAAAAATTAAGTTACATCACTCTTTCATTAAGAGCGTTTACGCCGCACACTAGCGCCGCCAATGAAAAAAAAAAACATATATAGTAATTAGAGATAGAAAATCAAATTATGCTCAACAACAATAGTTAAATATGGCTAATAACTAAACCATAACATGTGAGGTGTTCATTAGGTGGTGTAAAAATGCTAAATTACTTCATTCAAATAGTTTGTTGAGCATAATTTGATTTTCTATCTCTAATTACTAGATATGTTTTTTTTCATTAGTGGCGCTAGTGTGCGGCGTAAACGCTCTTAAGCTAAATATAGTTTCTGTATTAGGCGATTCGATTGTTTTCCAGATTATGCACATACGCACGGCCAAGTCGGCCTGCACTGGCTTCGTGCTCGACTTTCCTCGCAAACAAAACAATAAGAAGCTAGCGTAACTTGACCATTGTATTCCTTCACATTGTCCGCACCAAACTAAATATCTAAAACCAAAGCTTATTATCAAGCCAATTGAAGATCTAAGTCTTGAAGCATAGAGTCCACTGAAACCTCCACTTTGCCCATAGTTTCGTCGTGGCCCACGGCTCATTGTTTCAGAGTGCATTACATTAAAGGCTTTCTAATACCAAGAGTGGGCTTAGAGCTTTAAGCCAATAAGGGTAAGTTGCAAAGTTTCAACAGATTTAATTACTCTTACATTACGCTGGACGGCTAGTGGTTCAATTATCTACGCGCGAAACACACAAAAAGGTGAACAATCAAAATGATTTACTTGCGAGCAAATGATTGTACATAATTTTATAATTTAGTTATTCGAT
Source organism: Eudonia lacustrata (assembly GCA_947562085.1). NCBI lineage: Eukaryota > Metazoa > Arthropoda > Insecta > Lepidoptera > Crambidae > Eudonia > Eudonia lacustrata. The sequence goes on from OX387341.1 coordinate 1,141,902, forward strand.
TGTTTTATTTATAAAATATGTACATTTAACTGATATGTTATTATGATAACAATACGTTGTATACAGAATTAAGAATCTCAAAAGTATGAAATTAAAAAAAAATACTACTAGACTACTTAGTACTATATCTGCGATTGTATGTAATGAGAATAAGTGAAAGTATATGTAGAGAGTATATGAGATATATGTGAGAGTAGGTATATGAGAAAAAATGAGAATAAGCGGAAGAAGTCGTGAGTGGTTGCTAGATGCCTATAAATGTTTTTCAACATTTCATTAAAAAAAACATAAAACACGACGTAGAATTTACACAAAAGTGATTGTCCAACAATTAATGCTTTCCATACCTAAAGAAAGTAATCTCAAAATCAAGAAAGAAATTTGTAAAGTACTTTTGTATGGAAAAGGTTGCGTTTCTTTTCAATGACTTCAATAGGCTTCAGTTTCGCTTCTGTTAAAAGTTTAAATAGAGTTATGAAAGAAATGGAAAAATTACATTAGGTGCTTCTTTTGTTTTCCATTTTGCCCTTTGGAACAGTCGTATTCAAATATTTTAGCGACCATTTATAAAATTGAGTTATATAACATAAACAAATGGCTCTTGGTTTTATTTATTTAATAAATCATTTATTCATTGCTACGTGTGGATAACACATAGTTATAAATATTTACCCGCACCTGATTCGAATGTTAGATAAGTAATTCGTTTTAAATATAGAAATTTTCTGAAACTAGGCATATAATCTAACAAAACTGTATGGTCTATTAAATGGAATGCTAATAGTTTATAGACACTTACAGACTGCATCTTACCTTCCCAGTCGAACTGACTAGAAAGAGTACCTACAGACTTATTAAAATGCATTGTAGCATACTTTTATCTCTGAGGAGCTCGATGGCGCAGTGGTTAACGCGCCCGGTCTGCGAGTGCTGAGGTTGAGCAACTTTCGCAAAGGCCGGTCATCGGATGGGTGACCAAAAATTTATCATTCCGAGCTCCTCCGTGCTTCGGCAGGCACATAAAGCCGTTGGTCCCGGCAGTGCTCGACGAAGCTCGTGGTTTTTTTTAATTTGGCCACCATCTAGAAACCCGCCATTGCGATAGTTGCTTAACTTGCAAGATCGCTAACCGAACGCGAGCAGAAATTAGAATATTCACCAACAAAATTAGGGTCAACGGACACTTGCAAGATTCTTTTAAAAATGGCAACTTTCATAAAGCACTTCAAATCCACTCTTCATTTCTTGCAACCGATTAAAATCATATTATAATAATGACGCACCGCTAATGATCTTGATCATGTTCCTACTTTTCTCTATCACAAAAACGTCGCGGGCGCACACGTTGATAACTTCCCACACACACACACACTCACGCACACACGCGCGGTCCGCACGAGATTACTTCTGCGCAAGAGCGGTTTACGTAACAAACCCAGAGTGCATTCACTCTGGGGAGAAATGCAGCGATGCGCGCGCAGTGATATAATACGCGATGGATCAGCTTTAATTATGCTAGATCGCAGCTGATAGTGCGCTATCTACGCTGTTCCCTCTCTAATGTTGCTGTTTTTTGCTGCAAGAACTTTAATACTAAAGGATCGGGTAGGATCAGCTTTTCGTGTAGATATTGTTTTTAGAAAGTCATTTTCGCACCATCAGCCATGTTGCAATTTATAACGAAAAGCGTCGGTAGCCAAACTGCTAGATGCTCTGGTTGAATGTGAGAAATCATGGTTTTAGCTCGATGCTGCGTTAGTCTACTGACGTAAGCCCCTAACTAACACAGAAGTATTAGCTTTCTGGCTGGGTGAACAGTGTTAATAGCAAAATAACAATAATAAACTTCACAAGAAAAAAAAAGAATCATTAGTTCCTATTAAAGTTGTTGCAAGTCTTATCGGCTTGCTACCACCATCGCCAACGGTAGATACGATTAGAACCGTGTAATATGCAACATCGTACTTTTAGCACATACGCACGAGCACACGTTTTCCCTCCTTCCTATGATATGGGGTCCTTCAAACGAGGCGTGAAGCACCTTGTGGGTCGGCAAAGTGAGGTTGACTGATACTGCGTTGTTTTCACGCTGCACCAGTTGTCTTCGCGTCTGGACTCCATTTCCACTTAACATCAGGTGGTATATTAATAATAATGGACCCTGATCCCGATGCCGGCGGACCCCTATTTTTTATATTTTTAAATGTTTGTTTTGTTTTTAGAAAATATTTAAAAATGTAAATTGATGTGTAAAAAAATAAATAAAGGGAAAAATATTATAATAATAACTAAATTATTTATTCAGACAATGTTCATTTTTGTTAGTAACAATAATCCCTAAAAACTATGTTAGAAATTATAATTTATAAATTATGACAGATTTTCTATGATAGGCAGTCAGGTAAGGCGCTCGTACATCATCATCATCATCAGCTCATTTTATGTCCCCACTGCTGGGGCACGAGCCTTCCCTATAGATGGATAGGGAAAACGGGCCATAAACCACCACGCGGGCCCAGTGCGGATTGGTGGTTGTTAACGACTGCTAATGCAGTCGGGACCAACGGCTTTACGTGCCTTCCGAAGCACGGAGGAGCTCGAGATGATAAAGTTTTGGTCACCCATCCGATGACCGGCCTTTGCGAAAGTTACTTAACCTTAGCAATCGCAGACCGGGCGCGTTAAGCACTGCGACTCGTACATAGACGGTATTAATTCAAGTACTTTGTGGAACCGCTCATATGCCTTTTGACCCAATGTCTGAATAGCTGACAATCAGGCCTGTCCCTTACAACTGTCAGAATGCTGTTGGTACTCTCCCGAACTCTTCTTACAATCGAAGTTGTTCGCTTTCTTAAGATGCAGTGAAAGTCATCCACACCGGCTTCTGCGAACATGGCAGATGCACTGCAGTATCTGGGGAGCCCATCAGCATCCTGAAGGCATTATTATACTGAACGCGGAGTGCATTGACAGTCTTTTGCGTATAATCACACCACAGGCTGCAGGTGTAAAAACTCTGACAGTAGGCCTTAAATAGAGTTATTTTTACTTGCCTTTCACACCTAGCAAACCTGCGGGCGGCGTAACTTATGGTGTTAACCATATGTCTATCAATAGAGCCTCTGAGACCGTCAATGAGCTCATTGACGTATAAATTGAAAAGAGCAGGAGAAGTTAGCCCTCCCTGCCTCACGCCGCACTCAAGTACATATTCGCCTGATAGTACCCCTGACCATCTGACCTGGTCAACTTGATGACCATACCAGTACTGGAAGGTTGAAATTAGTTCAGCTGGCAGTGATACGTCATGTAGCTTCGACCACAGTAGGTCATAATCAACCAGGTCAAACGCCTTGGAGAGATCTAGAAAGACCGCGTACACCGGCATTTTCCTCTGCGTTTATTATTTAACAGCATGCTTCAGCGACAAAATAGCACTCTTCGTTGACAGGCCAGGTCTAAAGCCAAACTGTGCATCGTTTATTTTTATACACTCACTAAGCCGTCGCTCAAGCAACAGCTTGCCAGCAGTTGCAGCAGTTTGACAGCTCAAGCACTTTTGCAAGTACAGTAGCTAATGAAATCGGCCTATAGTTATTTTTATTCGATATATCTCCCGTCTTATTTTTAATAATTGGTACTACTACAGTTCTCATCAACTCAAGCGGTAGATATGAATGCCTTATACAAAGTGTGTAGAGTAAATCTTGGAGCAAAACTCTTGGTAAATGATGCCCAGCATAGTGAAGGTGCTCTACACTGAGGCCGTCATGTCCTGGTGATTTTCCCCTATGCATATATAGCCTTCAAAACAGATCGTATATCATTAGGTGTTATTCGGACAGGCACCCCGGACACGAGGCACCCCGGACACGACGCCCCCCTCACCTCGACACCTCCCCTCCGTCGGCTGGAGCAATGATTTGACACGGAAATGATTCTTATGGTATAGAGTCATTTGCCGTGCTAGGTATAAAAAAAAAGTTAAACAATTAGAACATCAAAAAATATTTATTTAGTTTATTGGAAGCCATAAAGCATTATGGCATGTATCACGTCACGCTCATAATTATATCATTTATCTCCATCAATTCTTCTAAAGACACAAAAATTACTTGCGATGCATCTCATATACAGATTTATTTCATTTGCATTGCGTATTTCAGGAAAATTACAATTTTTATTGTCTTTATCAAAACTACAATGCTGTATACAGTTCGCTATGCCTTTTTCATAAGAGACATGATGTTATGGAAATTGGATGTCCCCAAGAGCAGGGGTGGCGCACCGTGGGCATTTGGCGGCGCGTTTTCCATAAGAAAGCCGCCGGCCACCGGCCGCGACACCGAACTTCCGCGATCTACAGGCTGCGTGGAAAATGTACTACTATAGTTCTATTTTTTTGTTCAGCGATATTAAGATGGCAAATGATTGATACTAGAGTATCAATATTTCGGTTTTGAAAAATAGCTAAGGAGTGTTCTAACCGGTAGGTAATAAACGTGATTCACAAAGGTCATCTAATAGATTCAAGAGTTCGATAAGATTGGATTTGTTTCGTATTGAAAAGTTTTTGAGTTGATCATAACTTTCTTTATGTTTTTTGTTATATAAAACTGGAGAATAAGGATAAGGATACAAAACAAAATTCTCTTATTGAAAGTCAACAAATTTCCAATGAAAATATCAGTTGTATGTTTGCTTACCAGGAAATACAAGTATGATAATTGTTATACTTCGGCAACGTCGTAATTAAACAGAAAATCTTTGAAAGGGAATCACTAGAAATACTTTTAATGACCAGACGAGCTATTCAGCGGCCGCTTAACAAACAACAGCAAAACATTTTTATAATAATTGTAGCTGCGTAAAAAATGTATGGACGATTCAAAAGCACGTTTCGTAAGTTTATTTGAATAAAAAATGTTGACTTTGACTTTGCTGAAAATTTGTTGGGACTAAAACAAAAGTAGGGAAAAACCTTAAACTCGCTTCAAAAGTTGGTTTAATGCAAACAAATACATACATTGTTTTAATGTATGAACTTTCAGTATTTTGTGTGCGTATTTAAATTTTTGTAAGCACAATACGCTCCATTAAGCAAATAAATTTAATGGTATTTTAAGTATTCTTGTACTTTTGTTATGTAAGGTAGTCATCCACTCCCTTAATTATTATTAGTTTCTATTTGACCATTGTATAATGTTAATATTGTTTCTTTGTTGTCATATTTGAATTGAATAAATGTAATGTATTTCTAAATCAAATTGCTATAATTTCCGATTAGTTTATAACTGGTGAACAGCAGCATGTACCAAAATGTCGAGCTCCTGACGTCAGTGGACGGCGATCTAGGCACTACTGCAGTATGGAAGGCAATGGGCACGGTACGAAATATGATAAAAACGTAGTTACACGATCAGCTTACCAACTGGCGCTGCTCTGCGTACATGGCTGACAGTGTTGGATTGGATGCATCAAAAAGTGTAATGACGGTGAGTGGTTATACGTGCCAACAATCCGAATATCAATTGATGACAAGAACCACTCTGCCAAGAGTGACAACAACTGGGACAAACAATTTTACACTTGTAAACCACTCAGTCAAACGAAGGATTGGAAGTCACATAAACCATATGCAGTCAAAGAGTTTTACAGAAGCTTTTAGCATTTACATTCACTATTTCTACTTTCCTCTTATTAATAGTCTATATTGTGTCCCACTGCTGAGTAATGCCACCCCTCTGCTTCTCCACTCGCCCCTATACTAAGCCACCTCATACCACCCTGGTAAAAAGGTGGTAGGTCCCGCGATCTCTGCTCAGGGCTGCCGACTTTCCCTAGCCGCGAAAATTGATCTAAATGTCTGTCTGTTGGTTCGTCAGCGTGGCATCGGCATCAGCCTGTGCATCGGAAAGTGCAGACTGCAGCGCGCGCGTGTGCGCCGGAGCACGCACACCACGCCGCAGCGCCGCACGCTCACTTTCACTCCGCCAACTATTCCTAGCGTATGTGCACACTGGATATCAAAATTTTCTATGAAAAGACCAACACGTTCTAATTTTATTCTCTATATCAAGCTTATAGAACTAAATAAAAAACTAGCGAGCCTAACAGTAGTCGCATATGATGTGTAACATTTGACATCTCGCCTTAGTAATAAGTAATTTTAACATTATATTCTGAAAAAATGGGTCAGGTATTATTTGAAATGATTTTTCATAACAAAGACTAATTATTTTTAATGAAAATTGTATTTTATTTAATTGACACTAAGAGTAATGCAATACAAATCAAATGGCGCGCGCTTCCCCTATTGGTTGGTACCATCCGACGGCCAACTTTACCACCGCGCGCTCATACGTCAAATCAAATGGCGCACACTTGCGTGCTTCCCCGACTTCCAGTTACACACTTCCGTCCCATTTCACGAATTCACTCCCAAAAATTGCAAGAAAGCGGAAGGAAAGATGTTACACATCAAAAAACTAACGAAGTTAGCGCAGCGACCCAAAGTGAGTCTTGGGCTGCGATAATTAGAGCCTCTATTAGGGTTTGTCCTGCGCCATCCCTGCCAGTCAACATTTGAGAACTAATAACGAAATGTTTTATAGTAGTACATATTATACATCTTTGACTGTTAATTACTTAAAAACACTGAATTCCATGCAGTGTTTGGCAACGATGTGATGATGACAACATACAATCATCATCAGATTACAAATATCTCGCTGTAGTCACAGACACTCTTTTTTTAAAGAAATTTTTGTCAACATTACCCGAGAGCTTTTAGTTTAATTATCTTTCCGGAGCTTCACCGTTTTGTTACAATAATTACTTTTGTCAGCCCAACTCGGGAATTAACTCTCAGCCCGACTCTAATTTACAATTTACATACTTGGCCGTCTGTTACTAACTATGATGAATTTAAAGTTTTCGTTTTCGTAGCGTAACAAATTGCTGCGCTATTTATTAAGCGCTTATCTAGCAAATTGAACATTTTTGTTTATTTTTATTAATAGGTGGTATAATAAATATGGATTAGGATGTATTGTTAGATTTTTGCTAAAGCGCATCCTAGACAAGCGTCCAGTGTGGCCGCGGCGCTAGCGGCAGCGTGCAGAGTCGCGAGCGCGCGTGTGTGCGTCTAATGCACCGCGCCGCCCGCCGCCGACCGGCCGGCGCGGCGTTAGATTATATCATATAGAGCCGTGGCTCCTGATCCGTTGGCTAATATTTTACAAATGCTATTTTTTTAAATATTCCTCCAGCCTGTATAGGGTCTTGGTGGGCTACGGTCCGATCTCCCCGGTGTGCTATTGGCCATGTGGGAAGGCTCAGCCTGGCAGTGGCATGTTTAAAGTGATACGTTGGTTATGGAAAAATAATTGGTAACCATTACTATACGCGTGAACTACACTATCCCACAGGAATCTGTTACCGGGATAAAAAGCCAATTAAAATCGCAGGCGGTTTTCTTTATACATCTTTCTCTTACGCGTTGAAAAAGAACCCAACAAAAATGCCAACAAGAAACCAGGATCAATTAAAATCCAAATTAGAAGTTTTCCTCCGGTAACAACTCACGTGCTTGAGTGCCAGATTTCCGAAATGCGTTCGCGGGGATTCTCAGCTCCATATGCAAGTGGTGCGTGTGCGGCTGCGGGGCGGGCGCGGGGCGGCTGCGGGGCGGGCGCTGCGTTCAGCACAATGCGCCGCAAAGACGTTCGTTGCTCCCGCGCAGGTCGTCGACTCTTTCACCGCACGCGACCCGCCACTTTCGCGGACCGATAACACAGCTTAGACGCATGGACTTCGACGATTTAGAACGAGACAGGCGCACCCCAGCACCGCGGGACAGACAGAGACGGACGAATGACCGTAGCCGTAGAAAAATGTGTTTAATTAATGTAGCCATTGCGTGCGATAGTTGGCAGTAATGACTTTTTATCGCCTTGTTAGATGTCGAGTTGCCCAATAGCATGTAACGAGCAAAAAGCTAATCTTCGTTTATTATCTCCGAGCCTTTTGATTTAGACAAGTAACCCTAATATGTTATTTTCTGCAATGTTTTTGCTAGCACTGGATGTTCCATTTTAAGACACACTTGCACATTAATTTTGGCAACCTATCCATAATAATCAAATTTCGATGTGACTATTAACGGTCTAATTAAAGCTGTAAACACCTCATATACATAATGAATACATAATTTATGCAAGAAAATGAAAGCAAAGCGTAATGAAATGTAAAGTTCTAACAAATTTGCTCATAATTATTTTATAAATTAAAAAAAAATAGATTTAAATTCTCATTTTATTGCAAATATAGTTTTGTACTGAAAAGTCGAAAACAATAATGGTGCTCGAACTCGCACCTTGCTGCTCATAAGCCAGTAGTTGCACCAGCCTCGTGAAATTTAAGACAAAGTTAGCCTTATGTAATGGGGTGCATTACATACTACCAACTGAGCCACTGAGGTTAATTAAGATAAAAATCAAAATCATTTATTCAGTTCAGGCTACAAATAGCTCTTATGAACGTCATTGCATATGCCATCGGTTCGTAAGCCTATCTACTCTGGGCGGGAGATCTTGTACTGAGAAGAATCGGCAAGAAAATCCAGTGTCCAGCTCTTTTCTCCCTTACAGCGTCATAAATTGGAAAATGCCCTATCGTAAAAGGACACTTTCCATCACTAATAAAAACACAAAATATAAAGGACAATATCACAACATGTAAAAAAACACAAAAAAAGAAAAAAACATTTAAGTTTGCAAAAAACATCATTTACCAGTTTAATTATTTACAATGTCATACAGTACTAGTAAAAGTCAAAACCTGTCTAAGAAAAAACAAAGTTAAACTATAGTTAATAATAATAATAATACGGCATGAACGGGTGCCGCCTGTGGAGGCTGGTCTGCTCTTGCGTACTTGTTTTATTTTTATTATTATTATGAGTATGACATATGAATCAGCCATCGCTTCACTTAACCATATTTTAGGGAATATAACAACCCGACGCACCTGCCACCACCGCAGAGACAATAAAGAGAGCATGCCACACCCAAGCTAGATACTCTAAAATTAAAACTAATTAAAATGTTCAACGCAACGCTATTTTGTTATCTATAGGACACCGTTTATAAAAGCTATCATATCAGTATAATTTTTTATTATAAAAAGTAGTAAAGTATAGGTACGTTTTTTATTATAGCCAGGCTGTTTTATCATCTAAATATTCTTTGACTGTATATTAACCTTTTTAAGTAAAGAAGACTTTACATGTTTTTTTTTTAGTAATATTGATAACTAATCTCAGTAGCCCAGTTGGTAGAGGTGTGTCACCGATTTGCATCCACTACTCCAATGCCAACAAAGAAATTCGGTGAGTCTACTTTTGGACGCACTTCCAAAATAGCCTCCCAGCTAAAATGGTCTCTCCTACCTACAATACAGAGTTTTTTAAACAAGACGAGAACGTCTTGCTGGTCGGTTGGTCATATGGGGCTGGTCCTTGGGTTTAGACTTCATTTCGATAGAAGTGGGGTGATTTGCCTCCCCTAATATAAAAAGGTGCAGTCGCCAAGATTGAGAAAGGTCGTGGGTCGGGACTGTCTTAGGTAGTCGCTTATTACTAGTATGTTATTTAATTTTCTAATACATAATAATACAAATTAAATAATATGTGAATGCACAGATAAAAAATAATTATTTAACTCAACGAAAGTACTGACATAAATATTATGATGTAATTGTTTTCTTTGATGAAAGTAGACACGACGAAGAATATGAAAAGACAGTAATGCTTCCACGTCTTTCTAACAAGAATCCCTCGTCATTATAATGTTATATAATAATTTTCATAACTGTGACTGTTGCAGAAAAGACAATTCAAGAAATAAGAATTAAGACTAGAGTATTTACTATAGGATCTTTGGGTTTAAGGGCGGCTTGCAGGAATGCTTTAAATCTAGATTTAGTAGAATTAAAACTCAATTTTAGCTTAATCTATTGTAGAAATGTGTAAATCGGATATATCCATACCCTTGTGCGTGGTGTATAATGTATTATCAAAACTTCTCTGCTTGGGATCCTTCTTAATAAAACCTTTTCTTTTTATAATAGAACCATAATTTATTTATCACCTTTCTTCTAAACATTTCTAATAAACAATTCTCCAAGACTATATATAAAACATTATGTAAACAAACCAATTTCAATCAAAAAGACAATAGCAACTAACATTTTCCACAAGACGACAACTTCAAACTATTTCAAAATGTTCCATCCATATATTTATTTTAACTCAAATAACTTCCAGCCAGTAAACTACCATAGACATAAAATTCTATAAAACCTATATTCCAACATCCCCTCTGAATTTTATGTTTAATACAACTAAAATAATAACTCTTATAACTTCCATCAACTCCTTTAAAACCCAACTTAACTAACCCACATAATACTAAAAACAACAAACAAACTTTTGAATTAATTAATCTAAATACCTTACATAACTAACTTAAAAATTAAATTTCAAATTAATTCTCAAACAACCTTATATCTTAATAAACCTACATAACTCATCACATCAACGAGTGTCCTTTATGTATCACTCACTATACTCTGTTTAAGTCTCAAAAACTTTGTTCTGTCGAGTGGTTTAGTCAAAATATCTGCTAAATTATTTTTAGTTGAACAATAATAAATTTCTAATAAATTTTTATCTATCTTTTCTTTAATGAAATGATACTTAACATCAATATGTTTACTCCTTCTATTCAAAATTCCATTTTTAATCAAAACTATAGCTGATTGGTTATCAACAAACAATTGCGTTTTCGGTAACTTATCTGTCAACTCGTAAATCAGACTCTGAATGTATAATAGGTCTTTAATGCATTCGGCTGCAGAAATATATTCAGCCTCAGTACTGGAAAGAGCAGTAACTGACTGTTTGCGTGAACACCAATGTATTGGACCACCATCATAAAATATTACAAAGCCAGTCGTACTTTTCCTAGTATCAGGATCACCTGCAAAGTCTGCATCACAATACGCTTTTAAAATTAAGTCGTTACCACGAACATATTGTATACCACTGCTAACTGTATTTTTAATATATTTTTATGAACCAGTATCTTAACTATTTAAAAAAAAAAGAAACAAAATTTACCCTACTTGCAAATCAATAATTATTTATTAACGAAAACTTACTTCTAAACTAATTAACAAAATAAGAAATTCTTAACAAAATAATCTAAACAGAAAGCACGTCCAGCACTCGCAGCGCCAACCGAAAAAGTGAGGCGTCGTCGTCCGAAATGAATTTGCGTAGCGCTTGCCTCCCCTCTACAACGCCTGATCATATCACGCCATACTACGTCACGAGTGACGTATGCAGCTAGGCCCCGCCTCCTGATGATCCTTTTCTAATACGGCCTCTCCTGACAGTGAGGCGTCCTCGACCGCTGGATCCTCACCAGGCACCTGCTCACAGTCTGGAGAATTGTCAGGATCAGATCCATCGTCATCTAAAACATAAGTTTAGTTATAGCGTTTATGGCAACTATTGCAGCCAGCTCCAAATGTTTAAAAAAATTTTCAATGATTAATAGTACCACACCAGAACCGTAAGCGTGCACTCAAACGGCTGCGATCGGCACATAAAAATCATTAAAATAATTAAACATATAGCAACTTAATACTTGTGTAGTTTGGTGTTTGCACCAATAAGGCAATGTATGATCATTCAAATGTAAAGAGTGACAAATAAAATAAAAAAATAATTGATGTACATTCATGGTGTAGATTATAGCTAGCACAGTTTGCCATAGGTGGTGGCATAAGAAAATACACGCGTTACTAGTATAATAAGATTTAAGCTCCCTTGAGAAATAAGACAAACGCAACAGGTAGCGGAATATATGGGGCTCGCTCGCGTGGCTTCTCAAGAGACAATTCACACGCCACAGGTAGCGGAGTTGGGCTCGCGCGCGTGGCGTCTCAAGAGATACGACACACACCACAGGTAGCGGAATTGAGCTCGCGCGCGTGGTCGTAAGTGAGAAAGAAGCAACACACACCATAGGTAGCGGAATTGGGCTCGCGCGTGTGGTTACCAGCTACTCACCACCGGCGAAGAATACAGCACACGAATCCGGCGTCCATTCGCCTTGCCACAGGACCATATGCTCTGCGGCTGCTTGGGTCTTTTTGCCGTAAGACCCTGCCAGAAGCTCCAACTCGTAGCGATCGTGTGGGAGCTGCTGAGTGACTTTGTAGGGACCCCTCATGCCGGAATCCAGCTTGCCGGAGCTCTGTGAACTTTTGCCAACAAACACAAAATTGCCTAGATCATAAACACGTGGCTGTTTTCGTGATTCATTGATGCGTTGATCTTGCCGTTGCTGATTTTGCTCAAGCAGTACTGAAGCATGTTGACGCCTCAAGGTGGTCATAGCCTCGCGATTGGCATGCGAGTTATCAAGAGCTACATCCCTTACCAGAGATCTCAAAACAGGAGTGGTGCCTTCGACTCCGATTAAAAGCTGTAAGGGTGAAGTCTGAGTGGTTGCTTGCTTGGTGATGTTGAGGGTCAACTGAACATTCCACAGGGTATCGGACCAACTACCACCCTTATTGTTTACTTCAACACGCAGCATGTTTAGGACAGTGCGGCAGTAACGCTCGGCCTGTCCGTTTTCGTGGTGCATTTCCGGCGTAATTAGGTGTGTGGAACACCCCAGCTCAGAAACCCAATTTTGAAAAGCGGAGCTTTCAAACATTCTTCCTCTGTCAGTAACAATTAAGGAAGGTGTACCGAATAAGGAAATGACGTTGGTAAACACGCGTTTTAAATCCTCAGTATCTTGTCTGTACAACGAGTAGAGAAGGCAAAATTTCGAAAAGGCATCTACTAATACCAGAACATATTTAAACCCACTTGATTCAGGGAGTGGACCCAAAATGTCCATGTGGACAGTAGAAAAGGGGCCATCCGGTTTAGTCCAAGACTCTATTGGTTGATGTGGAGCTCTAGGGACCTTTTTAAATGAAAGGCAGACTACACAGTGGGTGATATATTTTTTTACAAATTGTCTTAGACCGGGAAACCAAAAATGTCGTAATATTAGTTCAGTAGTTTTACCGATGCCAATGTGCTCATGGTCATCGTGAAAAACACGTAGAAGACTAAGCCTATGACCTTTTGGGATGAAACATAAAAGGCGTGATTCTTCACCAGCAGCAGGACTGTACTTATAGTACAAAAGATTGTTTTTTATGACGTAACGAGACGAATCTAGTTGGCCGTCCCTCAGCCTCTCCATCAACTCCTGGGTTTCAGAGTCGGCAGTCTGAGCAATTTGTGCCCAATTATTAGGCCGTCTGATGTGAGACACATTGACAGGGTTCCGACTTAAAAAGTCAGCATGCTGCATAAGGGTGCTCTTCCTATATTCGATAGAGAAACGGAAATCTTGCATATAGACCCACCATTGAGCTACTCGTGGGACTAAATCCTTTTTCCGCTCTCAACTTTAGAGCATTGCAGTCCGTTATTATCTTAAAATCTATACCGATTAGGTAATGACGAAAGTGCTGCAGTGCTTTTACTATGGCCAAGGTTTCTAGCTCGTAGCTATGATATCGTGACTCGGCGCCATGCGTTGCCCTACTAAAATAACCTACTACGCGTTTCCTCTTGCCCTCGTGCTCTTGCAACAAAATCGCGCCATAGCCTATTGCACTGGCATCCGTATGTAACTCAGTGGGCAACATAGGGTCAAATATCGAAAGGACAGGCTCTTCTGTCAAACAACTAATTATGTATTGACGCGCAGTGTCTTGTTCGTCTCCCCAAACAAATGTCTGTCCCTTTTTAGTGAGTTTCGCAATACAAGCCGTTTTAGCAGCATAATTTGCAATATAGCGCCTAAAATAGCCCGCTAGACCTAAAAACTGCCTAACTTGCCTGACGTTCGAAGGTATCGGTGATTTCACCAAGGCTTCTATCTTCCTAGGGCTCGGCCGTACCTGACCTTGACTAATTAGTCTGCCTAGGTACTCAACTTCAGTCTCAAGGAAGGTGCATTTTTTTAAATTGATGGAAAAGCCCGCGTTAGTTAGACAAACAAGAACCTGTCGTAATAAAGTAAGACCCTCATCTATGGAACCCGATAGGACCAAAACGTCATCAATGTAGTTAAGGACCTTACCAGTATTTATTAGCTGTGTCAGAGTCTTTGATATGATTCTCTGGTAAACCACAGGAGCATTCGTCAAACCATAAGGCATTTTGAGATATTCAAAGTGGCCCTCGGGCGTTACAAACGCTGTTTTGGTTATGGAATCCTCATCCTTCATAGGAACCTGATGGAACCCTGTGGCCATATCAAGACTCGTAAAGTACCTACTGTTGCCCAATTTATCAATATGGTCATCAATGAGAGGTAGGGGAAACCTATCTTTGACGGTGATTGCATTTAAAGCGCGATAATCTACGCACATCCTGTCAGACCCGTCTTTCTTTTTGACAAGTATGACAGGACTCGCGTACTCCGATTGGGACTCGCGGATGATACCCTTACTCAACAGATCATCGATTATATTGCGAACTCGAGATTTTTCGTCAGCTGAAAGCTTATAGGGACGATAGTACACGGGAGTGCTATTATTAAGCTTTATCTACATAGAACCAGTGTTAACAGTGGATGTAGCTGTTCCAGTGACAAAAGAACTTGAAAATTAATTTATCAGAGAAAGCAAACGGTCTTTGTCTTCACCTACTAAAGACGTTTTTACAAGCCCAGAATCCAAACCACGTAAATGATGTACTTTGGACACACCATCATCATCAGCCCTAATAAGTCGTTGTACATCTCCGGTTCTAATATAGATGACGCCCTTGCGATTTAAAATATCGGTCCCTATTAATACAGGTGCACTAATATTACCCCCCCGGTATACAACAAATAGGTCTACTTCCACAGATAATTCGGGAAACTCAATAACAGTCGTCACATAAGAAGTGGACTCTATTTCCTGGCTGCCAATTCCGCGATAATAAAATTAAGCGATAAGTAGGAATCTTACTACAATTTAAATATTTAAGAACAGAATTAGAAATAAGAGAAATTTCTGAGCCGCTATCGATTAAAACGTCCACAGGAGTTTTCTCAATTACTGCTGTCATTGCATTAACGTGTCGGGCAACGTTTGACAAAAATTTACAGTACTAGCACCCTGGCCTTTGGATTCGACTCGTTTTTTGATAAAACACCTATCAACAGAGTGCCCTGCTTTGCTACAAAACGTACAAATCACATCTTTTCTATTCGACACAGGAGGTGTCGAAGCAGTTTGGTTAGTCTCGGCTTTATAATTTTTTGAACAATGCAATTTAGTATGACCAATATTGCCACAGTTAAAGCACTTAACGTTTGACCTTAAAGTGTCACGTTTACGGTTATTCGAACCAAACTTATTAAAATTTGAATTACGATTAAAATTATTGTGAGTATTACGCAAATCCATTTTAGGCTTTGAATACACCGATAAAAACTCAACTAAATCGTTTGGTTGTAATTTTGCATTAAATGCAGCAGCCTTTACCTGAGGCTCCATAATACCACGAATAACTATTGCCGTCTTCAAATCGTCTGACACCCCTTTAACGATATTCAAACGCAGCAACGACTTTCGAGCATAGTCGGCATAAGATGCAAAATCTTTAGAGCTTGTGCTCATTACGTCGTACAAAACATTTGCGACATCGATACTTCGCGGACAGAGTGATCGAAACTCCAATTTAAAATTGGTCCATGTACGATCGCTAGAAACCCAGTCGTTTAGCCATGTACGGGCGTCGCCCTTAAGGCAGCCACCAACACGTGACAGACACTCACGATCGTCCCATCGGTTCAATTCGCGACCGCGATCAACCTCCTCACACCAAGCGTCAAAGTCGTGTACACTAGGGTCGAAGTTAGAGATAAAATAACGACTAGACCTCATCCCTATGAGCGTTGCTAAAGTGCTCACGACTTTATCAGTCGTGTCACACGCGGACTCACCTGTCGCGGAGCCTTTACCAGTATCGACAGGCAGTGGCGGCGGAGTGTGGCATTCGCGTGCTGGACGTGGCGGTAAAAAAGTGGATGACGAAGTTGTAGAAAGCCTATCCTCAATCGCATGTAGCCTACCTAGAATCGCGTTAAGCGCCTGGCCCTGCTGGCTATTATGGCTACCAGGTGAGTTGCCGCGACGTCGCCTACGAGTATCACGATCAGACCTACTGCGACTTTCACGTGACCTACTGCGATATCTACGTGAACTACATGAACTACGGTCTCTTTTCCTTGATCTCGAATGACGCCCCGACATTATGAAATCAAAGTGTTTTTACAACTATTTAAAAATAAACACTAATTAAAACTAAAAAGTAAAATACGACGAAATTTAATTTGCGGTTATACGAATTACGAAAAAAAAAAATACGAATACGAATTACAGTAAACTGTTACTTACTGTTCTAGAATTCACAAACGTCACTGTTAAAATAACACGGCGTGCCTAGCCTAGACCTAGAAGTCTATCGCAGTTTCTTAACAAATAAGAAAAGTTACTTACTAGCAAATGTTAACGTATTCAACACTTTCACAAAAAAAAAAAACTGAAAACGTTGTAATTAAACCGCGTGGTAATCCCACTTCTGATTTTATGAACCAGTATCTTAACTATTTTTAAAAAAAAAGAAACAAAATTTACCCTACTTGCAAATCAATAATTATTTATTAACGAAAACTTACTTCTAAACTAATTAACAAAATAAGAAATTCTTAACAAAATAATCTAAACAGAAAGCACGTCCAGCACTCGCAGCGCCAACCGAAAAAGTGAGGCGTCGTCGTCCGAAATGAATTTGCGTAGCGCTTGCCTCCCCTCTACAACGCCTGATCATATCACGCCATACTACGTCACGAGTGACGTATGCAGCTAGGCCCCGCCTCCTGATGATCCTTTTCTAATAATATCTAAAAAGATTCTTTATATTTGCAAAATCATTCAAGTTAGGATGCTCTTGATGCCTACTACAATAACCAACATGAAAAGCTAAATCTAATCTAGTTTTATTAACCAAATACAACAATGAGCCAATCAATTGTCTATATCGATGCACATCATCAACTCCTACTTTCCCCTCTTGATGTGTATCGACTAAAATATCTGGATGACCACTATCTTTTAAGTTTTCATATTTAAACTTTTCCAAAATTTGATTTATATAACTTTCCTGATAAATTTTTATAAAATTTTCACCTACTTTAACATCAAACCCTATAAACTTTTCAGTTTTATCAAATTTCCGCATTTCAAATTCTGTTTCTAATTTATTTATAATTTTATTCAAATCTATCTCATTTTTCCCAATTAAAATACCATCATCTACATAAATAGCCAAGTATATTTCTTTGTCTTTATTAACAAACACACATGGATCTGATTTTAATTGTAAAAACCCCATTTTCTTTAAAAACTCTGTTAACCTCTTGTTCCACATAAGCGGTGCTTGTTTCAATCCATACAAGCTCTTTTTTAATTTACAAACTTTATTCTCTTTGTCTTTTATATCATACCCTAAAGGTATTTCCATAAAGATTTCCTCATTTAATTCTCCATATAAAAATGCTGTCTTTACATCAAATTGTTTAATTTTAAAACCTTTTTGAGCTGCAATCGCCAACAACAATCTAACACTAGTAGTGTTTACCACTGGACTATATGTCTCCTTATAATCAATGTTATATTTTTGTAGAAAACCTCTCGCCACTAATCTAGCCTTATATCTTCCACCAGGCTTTATAGTGAATATCCATTTACTTGAAATTATTTTCCTATTTCTTGCTTCACACTTATTAACAATTTCCCAAGTTTTGTTTCTTTCTAAGGAATCTTTTTCCTCATTCATTGCTCTTTTCCATAAATCTTTATCAAAACTATTAAAAACATCTGTATAAGTTAAAAACGAACTCTCTAAATCATAATCTTTCAGCCTAGATGGCAATTTCCTTTCTCTATTCGGTAAAATCCTCAATCCATCATTAATAACTGGATCAATTTCATCAACAAATTCATCATTATCATCAACTACTGTATTTTCTCTAACTTCCCCTCTCAAAGTATTATTATTCTCTTCAATATTATCATCAAAATTCTCATTATTTTCTTCACCAACTCCAATATCCTCAATACAGTCTTCAAAATTTTCAGTGTCTTCAGCACCAACTCCAACTCCTTCAATGCTGTCTTCAAAAATCTCAGCATTTTCAACACCATTTTCAAAAATATCTCCATCAACAACAGCTCCATCACCAGCTTCACCACCAAAAACATCATCATTAACTATATCATTATTTATTTCACCACTAATATCAACACTAACCTCTTTAAATAAATTATTTAAATCACACCGTCTTACACT
The DNA here is from genome assembly GCA_947562085.1 of Eudonia lacustrata. Taxonomy (NCBI): domain Eukaryota; kingdom Metazoa; phylum Arthropoda; class Insecta; order Lepidoptera; family Crambidae; genus Eudonia; species Eudonia lacustrata. The sequence continues at coordinate 1,160,395 of OX387341.1, forward strand.
CCTATTACATAACTTTAAAAAATCACTAACATCACTCTTATTATTATTAAACTCCACATCTCTTGAATAAACAATCCTTAAACACAAAGGATCCCAAATCTTATAACCGTTATTAGTAAACCCTACTAAAAGCCCTTTGCTACTCCTGGAGTCAAGTTTATGTAACTGATAATTATTTTTATAATATGTTAAAGATCCAAAAATGTTTAAATGTTTTAAATTAGGTATTCTATTAAACCACATTTCAGCTGGTGTTTTAACATTAATTGTATTTGCACTCCTGTTTAATAAATAAGCAGAAGTTAAAATAGCTTCACCCCATAATTCATGTGGTAGCTGCATATCAAAAAGCAACGCTCTTGTTCGTTCCATTATTGACCTGTTTAGTCGTTCAGCTTTACCATTCAATTGTGGAGTATAGGGAATAGTGTAATCAATATTAATACCTTTTTTATTACAATACGTTTTAAATTGTCTGCTAGTGTATTCACCCCCATTATCACATCTGAATGTTTTAACTTTTGTGTTAAAATGATTTTCCGCCAAATTAATATAATTTATTATTTTAGAAAACGCTTCGTTTTTATTTCTAATTAGATATACTTTAACAAAATGTGTATAATCATCCAAAAAGGTTATAAAATATTTGTAACCATCCCATGTTTCCATTTCTATAGGACCACAAATATCACTATGAATAATTTCTAAAGGCTTAGAAGCCCTGTGTCTATTTGATTTAAAAGGTTTTCTACACAATTTCGATTGTGTGCAGACTTCACAGATATCTATTTCCTTAACCAGGTTTCTGTCTATACCTCGAACAAGATCTTTCGTCTTGTTAATAGGTACATGACCTAATGCACGATGCCAAAAATTTGTGTCTAAGTGTATTGTATTAACTGACCTTGAAACAACGACTGGCTTTGTCGTATCCAATGAAAAATTTAAATAATAGAGACCATCTTCCTTGCGGTCACCAACCTCAACGCATTCAGAATTCTGATTTACGATTTTACAGTTCATTCTGAAAAAAATTAAGAAATAATTATCATCGGCTAATCTAGACACTGAAATTAAATTCTTTTTAAGTTGGGGAACCCATAAAACATTTTTTAAAATAATATTATTAGTATAAATATTTCCCATTATGTTGACTGAATGTGTGTTACCATCCGCAGTCATGATCTTATAATTTATATTTTTCTTGTCTTTAAGATAGCTCTCAGATGTAACAATATGACTGCTAGTACCTGAATCTATGATGAAGTCAACTTCGGATTCTGATTTGTATAAGTTACTTACTTTTTCTTTAAGGCAGAACTTTGTAAAATGCGTGTTTTCCTTGCAGTTCATACAGTTTATTTTATGATAACAGTCTGTATGTCTATGTCTAACCTTCAAGCATTTGTAACATTGAGATATGTTATTAAATGTCTTATTGTCTTGCTTAAATGTTTGATTATTAGGTGTTCTGCAGTTTCTCGCAATATGCCCCTTCTTGCCACATTTGAAACAGCTTTTTACATAAAAGGTGTTTTCCGGTTGTCTCTCTGGCTCAACAGATGTTGTTGGTCTTGAATCCATTTGTGTTTCAGATCCTTCTTGCCTCATCTTGAGTTCAAGATTAATTCTTGAAATTAAATTAATCAGAGTCTTGTCGGCTAATGATGTTGACTCCCATGCAGTCCTAAAATACATGAGTCTATCTGGTAGACTTGAAAGAATTTTAACCATTATTTGTTTGTCATCCAAATCATATCCAAGCCCTTTTATTCTTGTAGCTTTGTTTTCTACATCAGCTATATCTAACATAATGTCATTTTGTATAAATTTAAATTTGTAATATTCTTCTAAAAGTTGTGAAATTTGAGTCTCCTTATGGCCAAGAAATAATGTATCAAATTTTTCTGTAGTTTTCTTTGTTGTTTCGCAATTTATAGCGTAAACAATATATTTGTCACATAAAGAACTGATTATTATATATTTTGCTTTTGCATCTTTTTTAAAGAAATCTTTCTTCGTATCTGCATCTTCCTCCAGAACAGAATCAAGTTCTTTCGCTGCCAATAATAATTTTAATTTCTGTTTCCACAATAAATATTCTGAGTCATTTGTCAGTTTTGACAATTTATTGTCTTCAGTCATTTTTAAAAATTTTCAAAATAAAATAGTTTTCTTCTCAACTCATACTCCACAGTAATTTTTCTTTTGGCTCTCCTCACACCATCACACAAGGTAGAGGCCCATAACCTATTGTAGAAATATGTGTAAATCGAATATATCCATACCCTTGTGCATGGTGTATAATGTATTATCAAAACTTCTCTGCTTGGGATCCTTCTTAATAAAACCTTTTCTTTTTATAATAGAACCATCATTTATTTATCACCTTTCTTCTAAACATTTCTAATAAACAATTCTCCAAGACTATATATAAAACATTATGTAAACAAACCAATTTCAATCAAAAAGACAATAGCAACTAACATTTTCCACAAGACGACAACTTCAAACTATTTCAAAATGTTCCATCCATATATTTATTTTAACTCAAATAACTTCCAGCCAGTAAACTACCATAGACATAAAATTCTATAAAACCTATATTCCAACATAATCCTGATTTAACGTCTTGCACATCAAAACATCAAAGTTAAACCGGCATCTACCTCGGTTTAAGGTTGTTAAATCTCGATTTTATTGACAGACTAGCTGACCCGCCGGACTTCGTACCGCTTTGACAGTTTCCTTTTATGACAACAAAACAAACAAATCGTATTTCTATCTTATTTTCTAGTAATAAATATAGCCTATGTTACTCAGGGATAATGTAGCATTCTAATGGTAAAAGAATTAAAAAAATCGGTTCAGTAGTTTTGAGTTTATTCGTTGCAAACATTAAATTACAAAAATACAAAGCTTTCCTCTTTATAATATTATAGACGACGTTACATAACGTTTATTAATATTTCTCTCTGTGTGTCTGTCTTTATTTGTGATAATTGTTAAAATTTTATCTTTAGTTGTAGCACCCTTCAGTTCTTTTATTTTCTATTATTGTATAGGTATTTCTCCACAAGCTTCAGAAGATGCATTATTTCATCAGTTGGAAAGTTTGGTGCCCTGATGGATTTCTTCATCATCAGTAGTGTACAAACCGTTAAAACTCTACATATAATGTTATTTACGTAATAGATACAAAGTTTGAACACAATAATTATTCACGATACAAAACAACTGTCAATACTGTCATTGACAAGACAAACGAACAACCAAAGATTCAGAACTAGTTTTTTAAGCGACGTTTCTTTGTACGCAATTTTGTTTTGACATATTGTTTTTGGGAAAACGGAACCTAAAGAACGTACGGTGACTGAATGATGGACTAAATCTAGATTTAGTTAAATCGAACGTAAATTTAGTATGTGCAAGGCAACTTTGATGAGATTTAAGTTAATTCGTGTTTAGTTTAGTCGGCGGCAGATCAACCTACCCAAATCTGTCAAATTTCTCTAATGAATATTGATCCTTATAACCACACAATAAAGTTCAAAATTGATTGGTGAAATTTGACAGTTTTGGGTAGGTTGATCTGCCGCCGTGTGTACTAAATCTAGGTTTAATAAAATCGAGATTTTTACAATTTTACTGCAAGTGGCCCTAAATCTACGTCTGTTATCTTGGTCATAGAGGCGGTCCAATCAAAACTTTTTTAAAGTAACCTTTTTAAATACGTGACAGTGATATTTTCTTTTCATTAATTCGTCGTTCACAAAATAATTAGACATGCACAACTTTTTATCGTTTCGAAAGTTCGTTTGGAATCACCGCGTGCACGCTTACACACTGCTGCTGACAAATAATTGTATGCAGACCATAATTGGACATTAATATGCATTATAATTAAATTCTGCTAAAAAAATTGTTTGATTCCTTACTGTTTAAAAATTCTACCAACTGCTGTACAGATTACTATTGTGTACAGCTTGTACTTGTTTTTACGTGAAAATAATATTTCTGTAGTACATAGCTCCTCATACAAATAAATATAATTATTACTAGATATAGAAATTTATATTCGGGTGCATACAGACGAGTACGTTTCCGTACGTTTTGTTATAACGTTAACGTCACCTGCTTATCAAAGCCAATGAGTACTAACCAAAACAGCATTTTCATATAAAATGTTGCCAAGACGAGAACATATGGCTCGCACTGTCAAAAAGTTATCCGATCTTATGTAGAGCCAAGCTTCTAACTCTACACCTTAGTCAAAATATATGGCTTAATTGGCCGTTTCGCTACCGTCACATGGGCGTATGTTGAAAAGTTTATTTACTGTTCCATATCTATACTATTAATAAAGAGGTAACGTTTGTGACTTTGTTTGTTTGTATGTGGGGGCTGATCTCTGGAACTCCTGGTACAATTCCAAAATTATTAAATAATAATAATAATAATAAAATAAACATAGAGTATAATAATAATAAACTTTATTTGCACACAAAAATACAGATACAGACAAATTGATGAAAAAAAATAGTACAAAATAGGCGGCCTTATTGCTAACAAGCAATCTCTTCCAGGCAACCTTGGGCGAAAAATAATAAAATTGAGAAAATAAAAATGGGTGCAAGTGAAAAAAAACTAAAATAAAATAATAATATCAAATAAAGTACATACAACAGGGAAATCAATATATTAAACAGAGTTTATGCAATATAAATCATAACATAAATAAACATAGCTAAGGTGAATTTAGAAAATGACTCCGAACCAGACCACGTGCGAGCACTTCTTACGCGCTCAGGCAAAGAATTCCATAACCGGACAGCATGCACAGAAAAAGAGTAGGAAAGGAAATTAGTTGAATGAAGAGGAGTCACAAGAGCCAGGTTATACGCAAAACGAAAGGTATGGCTTGAGGAAGTGGAACGGAAGGAGATACAATTTTGAAGATATAAAGGTGAAGTGGGTAGAAAGAGGACAGTTTAGAGAAAGGAAAGAACGTGTAAGTCTCTACGCCGGCGAATTGGCAGCCATTTAAGCTGAGCTCGGAGAATTGAGACATTATCGTACTTCCTCAAGTTATAAATAAACCGAATACAGAGATTCTGCCAAACGCTCCAGTTTATTTAGAAGTTCCTCCGAAAGATCAGCGTAGCAAACATCAGAATAGTCAATGATGGACAGCAGGAGAGTTTGCGCCAGAGTGATCTTTGTGCTAATCGGCAAGAAGTTAAGTAGACGATTGAGTGTACTGTACGCAGCAAAGACCCTTTTCCGAACAGCATCAACTTGCGAATGCAAAGTGAGACAATGGTCAAAAACAACACCCAAGAACTGATAAAAAGCTACATCCCTCGCGGGTAACTTATGCTATTTTTTTATTAAAAAAATAATTACTTTTAAAATCTCAAATCTACGCGGACGAACTCGCGAGTAGAGTGCTAGTCTGTTACACAATAGTTCTTGTAGTAACGAAACGGCCAAGCCACATATTTTGACTAAGGTGTAGAGTTTGTGAAGTTAGAGATTGTAGTTTTTTTTTAAAATTTTAATTGCCATTTCTTTTTAGTTGTAACAGTTTTCTTATTCTAAATTAACCTTAGTAGCGCTTAGCCCTATTAACGCCTGCGTGAGATGGTAGTTAATGCCGATCTTTTGCTAGTGGTGTAAAATGTTGCGGCGTCAGGGAAGAAAATTCGTGTAGTGCCGGCTGTGTGGTGTGCTCGGTACCGATCGTTCCATATGTCAAGAGTTACCTGACAAATGCATCTCTTATATGTGAGCACCGGTCGTAATGTGGCCCCAGCAGACCCGCTATGCCTTAATCCTGAATATGGCCTTCCTTCCTGTTTGGGCTTGTAGAGTTAGAAGCTTGGCTCTAGAAAAGATCTGATAACTTTTGACAGTGCGAGCCATATCGTCTCGTCTTGGCAACATTTTACATCAAAATGTTTTGGTGGGATTTCACTTCTTTTTGTAAGTTGCATAAGACAATTTTTTTTTTTGTTTATTTTTTCTTTCTTTTTTTGGGGTTCTATTTTATTATTTATTACTAGGTGTCTCTATATAAATTTTCGGACCTCTAGCATCAACATTTGCGGAAGTCTCAAGTTTAAGGAGTCGTCGGGGGGGGGGGGGGGGGGAGTTCCAAGGGAATTTTTAGATATCAATAAAATATAAAGTGTAAGGGCTATGCGATTGAAACTTAACATGTTTAATAAGTCTGCTATTGCAATCATATTCCGGGAATTTTGTTTATCTGGTCTATTCCAAACCAAAGTTATGAGGGTTCAAAAAAGCGAGGCGGGATCCTGTCGCGTAAAACAGAGCGGTGTGGCTTTCTGACATCTGTAACTCAAAATTATGTTCACTTAGGCACATTTTTAAACTTTGGTAATTAACATTGGGAGAAGAATAATAAAATCGGAACAAATTACAAGTTAAGATTAGTTTTTTAATAATAGATTTAGATTTTAATCGATATGTATTGAAAAGTGCCGTGATGTGACTATCAAATAATAATGTTAGTATACTTACAGTACAGTCGTATACCTAATAGTTTAAAGTACAATTACATGGATTATTTTGCAGGAGACTGGTGTCTTAATTAATAAAATCAAGTATTCTCTTAGTGAAGATATGTGACATTGCTGCATGCTGTGGCCGAATTAAGCGACATCCGAAATGGTACAAGGCAACGTGCAATGGTAATTAAACAGATTCAATACCACCATGTTACCATGTGACGTCAGCGGCGACCTCGCGACGTCATCTCGATGATAGTTGCGCACTGTCACTTTCAGCGGGAACGACGCGGAGGCTGCTGTTCGCCAAATATTGTCTACCAATTGGAAACCGGCTTTCTTGCCTCTAACTGACGGAACAGCAACCTCACATATTTAAATAGCATTACTGTGGTGGCGGAACAAGGTGGTAGATTGTCAAATAAACGAGTAAAATTCCCAATGGAAGTCGAACCAGATAACAGTGATCAATTGCAAAGTTACAACTAAAACTTATAGATGAATTATATGAATTGTTTGTTGAACAAATTATATTAATGATATTGTTAAAAAAAAATAGGTACTTGCTGTAATTTTTTTTAATAATAATCGAACTTGACCTATAGGGTTGAACACTGGCGCCATTACGAAACGTATTCTATTATATTACTATTACACATACATAAATTATTATGTATTTAAGTATTTTTACCACGGTAAACCGCTCGGCCTCTACCGCACCTAATAGTACCTAAGTGAAGATTAGGTTCCCCTGTTTTCCCTATTAGAGTGTAGACTTAGTAAGATAAGAAAATAAAAGTAATATATAGTTAGATAGATGGCAAAGTCCAAATAGAAAAATAGACGGCAACACCCAGCCGTAAAGTACAAAAGATGATGAATGACAAAGAGGATTAGGAATGAAAGAACGAGAGGAATTAAAGCGAGAACTGGTATGAAAGAGAAAATTAGAATATAATGCCTCCCATCCTGTGGGAGAAGATCGTTAGCAGATTAGGAAAAAAAAAAGTGAAGATTAGGCCGAAGGTGGTAACGCACTCCAACCGGAATCCTTAATTATTGAGGAACTGGCTATCTTATACTGGCTACCTCTAACTGTCGGAATACAAAAATTATACTTTTTAAGTGATGCCAACACTGGAATCATGGTGTACTTTATAAGATGGTGGTGGCTAGCCATGCAGACTTGCAGCAGACAAAGAAACCCTACCAGCAACTAAACCAAATTCAATAATATGTGTCGTCCGACGGAAAAGAACCGTAGTCTAACCAACACACCACAGAAGTGGTTCAATTATTTCTAGGTTCTAAGTGTTAGTCTGGCCGCACTTTGGATGCGTTCTCGTACGGTTAACGTACGTACGTACGAACACACACGATACATCCCGAATGCCGACTCAACAGTAGTCTGTTGTATCTCGTACACAAGTACGAACTAGTCGTACGAGTCGAAAACGAAAACGCATCCAAAGTGCGGCTGGCCTAAGTCTAGTTCACCATACAATCACGTTATTAGAATTAGAATTCGCATTTGCACCGCGTGTCGCGCCGCACTCCGCGCCGCACTCCGCCCCGCATGCCGCACCGCACTCCGCACCGCACGCCGCACCGGCATCGGCAGCGACAACCTCGCTCTGTCACTGCGAATCATTGTCACTTTCACTTCACCTGACTGTGGAGTACTCACAAAAGGAATCAGAAGGGCATGTGATTGTTGGATAGTTATAAAAGTCCTATACAATTTTGTAATAATATATTTTTACGATGCAGCCCGGTTTGGCGCAGTCGCGGTTAACAAGGTCCAACCTCACCAAATTTCTGTGGTCGCTCTTGCATCGGTTTTGATCAAAAAACACGTTCTTTCTTCTAAGTAACATTCTCAAGTCCTATGCTATAAGTCTTTGCAAAGGCCTTTGATTGAATATGTATTGAAAAGTAACTTTTAAAATATTCTATTTATATAAAAAATGTTACATATAGTTTATTAGTTCATGCGCAAACCTCTTACTCCCTAGTATTGAAATTATAAAATGCCGACTACATTATTCCATATTCGAAAATATAGTGAGCAAATTTTAACCTCCAAACCATCGCGTGGAAAAGATATCAAATCAGCAAGTTTTTTAAAACAAAAGAGGAAACCACTATATCCACGTATATACTCGTCGAAGGCCGTGACATTGAAAAATATTGCAAAAAAATTGCAACTGAGGTCTGCGCGTTTTTCGACGAGGTCTCCAACAAAAGAAGCCCTAGCCATTGTTCTACAAATAATGCTACTTACAAAAAAAAGAAAAACTAAAAAGTTTCATAGCATGATTAAACTTTTTTCTCGTTCAAACCAGGTCACTTAGCAGAACTTTTTTCAATTATAAATTGTTTAATACGACTTTGTAAGAATTATAAAGTACCACTTTTATTGCAGATTATAATCTATCCTGATGTGATATTCTTATTTTTATCATTTTCAGCTTTACCGGCTTGTTTGGGGGCGGCGAGAACCTCAAAGGGTTCCTCAAGCAGTGTGAAACGAATCACTGTCAGAGGTTTTCTTCTACTATTATTATTCTACTAGATTCTCTGAGGGGTTCGGATCGGATCGGATATTATCAGAGTAAATAAATATATGCCCTTGTTAAAGAGTTAAGTGCTCGCCTTATCCAGGCCTCCGGTGACATGAAGGCTGGCAGCTACCTCTGCCAGCGTATTAGTTTGGCAATCCAAAGGGGCAATGTTGCCAGCATTCTTGGGACCGTTCCCATGAGCCCACAGTTGGAGGGCATCTTTTATTTGTAGGTCTTTAGTTTTTAATTTTCTAATTATTTTTCTCTGTTTTTTTTAAGTTAAGTTAATTATGTAATGTTTCTTTTTGTTGTGTACACATTTTAAAAAAATATGCCTACAGACAACATGTGAACAATGTTGTACCGCACACCTCCAAGCTGATAAGCCTCATTGTCTATGCATTAAGAGTCACTAGCTGCCGAAACTGTATCCTTAACTTTGAGTAAATATTATATTATAGACCATGACCATAGACCATGTGAACTCATTAATCATGGGTTTTCCAAAGATTACAAAACTATTATTTAAAAAGATTAGAGCAACTGAATCTTAATTAATCATAGATAAGATACTACTTTATATAAAATATTGAAGTAACTACCTATAAGATAAAGAATTTAAACTGGGATTAACGCAAACTAATTAGTAAAAGGTACAAAGAAGGTATGAAACCTTTTACAAATTAGCTTGCGTTAATCCCCGTTTAAATTCTTTGTTAACTATGGAACGCGAAAGCTTAAAAGTGTATACCTATAAATCAATATATATACCTATACATTTTTTTATGAGAATAAGATGACAAAGATGGGAAATTATCGTCGGTCATAGCCTCCTTTGGACATCTGCATATTTATTTATTAACATCAACAAGATTAACATTAAATAATTCATTGATGAGTAAACATTGTAATAGTTGATCATTCTAAATGCAATCTTAATTAGAGATGTTACACGAAAGCATTAAAAATAAAAAATAAAAAAAATAAAAATTAGTAAATTGTTTGGGAAGCATTTCATCAAAACATTAAATTAATAATAATAAAACTATTAGATCATTAGATTTTAATATACAATAATAAAACGTCATGAATTCCATCAAAATTAAAATTAATATCACATTTAAAAAAAATCTAATTTTAAAACGATATAGTAATCATAAATACATTTGAGAGACATGCGATTATTAAATTATTAAAAGATATATATTTATCATAGTCATCATTCTGGTCTATGTCATTGTTTATACTCTATTGAGGAATTTATGGATTACTGTAAAAGACGACGATAGGGACTTAAGCTTGATAATGATAACATGTAAAATATTTAAATTACTGTAATGTTTTTTTTTGCACTGGTAACTATGAAGGTGCCTTATTTTCATTCTTTAAATTGTGTGAAGATGCTTTTAAATTTGCATGCCAGTTTCTGTTGAATAGTGTGTGACTCAAAATATAATGTAAGATATTACGTACCACTTTTCATGCAAATAAATATAATTATTTCATTTCATATGTCTCTAAAGTATGTGAGTATATCGAGACAAGGTCCTAATAGTATTTAGGGATTTACGCTCTCTCGTTATCAGACGTTATCATTACAGCTAGAGCCACCTATAAACCCTTTACACCGTAGATAGTGTGTAAAGGCAGACTAAAGCAGACATATATTATTTCCAAAAAAATATATAAATGCCTAAACTATTCTTGAACGGACGGAACTTCTTTTTGCAGTTAGATAAGAATCTTTAAATAATATGCAAAAAACATCATTATAAATATTATTGTATATAAATAACATGTTTAAATTGAATTGAAACACATGTTATAATTACTTATAATCATGATATAATTTAGATTGCAGCTAAGATAATGCAATTATTTAATTAATCTAATCTAAACTAAATCTAACATAATCTGTAGCTATAGTGTAAATCCACTTTGTGCCTATTTAAGACTGGTACTTTAATTCAATAATTCAAAATCATTTATTCAGTTTAGGCTACATATAGCTCATAAGAACGTCATTATGTCATCGGTTCGTAAGTCTACTCTGGGCGCGATCGTGTACTGAGAAGAACCGGCAAGAAACTCAGCAAGTGTCCAGCTCTTTTCTTCCTTACAGCGTCAAAAATATTAGAAAGTGCCATAACATAAAAGGACACTTTCCGTCACAAATAAACACACAAAAAAATAAAATAGGTAACTAAGGTAACTTTAGTAGAAAATCTCAAAAAATTTCAAATAATAACTATACAGGGTGTTTAGTAATACCTGTATAATCCCGAATATGGCAAATAGGGCACAGAGCAGGTACCCCGGGAAACTATAAACATACAAATGAAAAACACCTTATGGCAGAGTTAAGGTTGTTTGTTATTGAGAAAAATTGCAACGTGACGACCCCAGGTTTAGCTAATACGTTGTTCTTGGTCGACGACCCCGTGGTCCAAACGAAGGAGAAGTCAAAACATGTAAGTGTAGTATATACGTATATTACATATGCTATACATACTAACTACTATATATACTACATAAGTTTTAAACAAAAATAATGTAATGAAATAAGTTTTTGTATGGAAAAGTGAATCTTGATAAATATGATTTTGTATGTGTGGACAGGTCATTAGGGGAGGCCTATGTCCAGCAGTGGACTAATATAGGCCGATGATGATGATGATGATGTGTTGACACGATATAATATATACTTGGTTGCATGACTTTGTTTCGGGATTACACATATATTACCAAAAACCCTTAGTTTTTTTTTTTTTTTTTTATACATAGCTCGGCAAATGACTCCATCCCACCTGATGTTAAGTGGAAATGAAGTCCAGACGCGAAGACAACTGGTGCAGCGTGGAAACAAACGTAGCATCAGTTAACTTCACTCTGCCGGCCCACAAGGTGCTTCTTCACGCCTCTCTTGAAGGACCCCATATCATAGGAAGGTGGGAAAACGTGTGCTGGTAGACTATTCCATCTTTTGGAGGTGCGACAAAGAAACGAGTCACTAAATTTCTTTGTGCGTGATGGGATACTTGAGACAGTGAATCGGTGACTCCGAAGAGCAGCACGTGTACTCCTATGAAGAAAGGGAGAAGGTGGGATGAGGTCAAAGAGCTCTTCAGAGCACTCGCCATGGTATAAGCGGTAAAACACGCTGAGTGACGCAACGTCTCTACGCAATTGCAGAGATTCGATAGTATTTACCACTTCTGCATTGCCGATAATGCGTTCAGCGCGACGCTGCAATCTGTCCAAGGCATCGAGAAGGTACTTAGCGGAACCGTCCCAGATGTGCGAGCAATACTCCACGCAAGACCGTACCTGTGTCTTGTACAAAAGGCACAACTGGTCCGGCGTAAAGAATCGCCGCACTCTGTTCAGAATTCCGAGTTTTCGTGAGGCTGTTTTGATCACGGCTTCGATGTAGTCCCTTTGGTTCAGATCGCAGCGTATCGTCATACCGAGCATGTTGATACTGCTCTGCAGGCGTAGAGATGTACCCTGAAGAGATGGAAGGGGAAGGAATGGTGACTTTTTTGCCGTGAACGCGCACACCTGTGTTTTCTTGGCATTGAACTCAACCAGATTATTGGTGCCCCAATTAGATATGAGGTCCAATACCCGATTGAGCTCAATGACAAGATTAACTCGATTCACTTCGGTTTCGACCCGCCCAGCCGCTGGGTGACCGTTATATCCTCCATGGACCGTACTATCATCTGCATAGCAATGAATATTTCCAAGTGGAAGCATATCAATGATATGCAGAAGGAACAGCGTGGGGGATAGAACGGACCCCTGAGGGACACCAGCGTTCACTGACATGAGCCGCGAAGCGCATCCATCAGATATAACACGAATTTTGCGCTCATGCAGGAAGCCAGCGACCCAGTTGCAGAACTGAGCAGGCAGACCGTATGCCGGGAGCTTGGAGAGAAGAGCTTTGTGCCAGACCCGATCAAAAGCCTTGGCTATGTCAAGGCTAACAGCCACCGACTCACCACGCTTGTCAATAGCCTCACCCCAAAGATGTGCAACGTACGCTAGAAGATCACCCGTTGACCGTTTCGGCCGAAACCCGTATTGGCGATCGTGAATTATGGAGTGTTCTTCTAGGTAGTGAACAAGTTGTTTATTTAAAATGCGCTCCATTACTTTGCACAAAACTGAAGTTACGGCTATGGGGCGGTAATTCGATGGATCTGACCGATCTCCTTTTTTGGGGACCGGTTGCACATTAGCTTCTCTCCAAGATTCCGGCACACAACCTGAAGAGAGCGAGAGACGGTAAAGGCGCGTTAACACGGGGGACAACTCCGCTGCACACATTTTTAGGACTAATGGAGGGATGCCATCAGGACCATTAGCTTCCCGGACATCGATTGACTGCAGCTCCGCACGGACGTCACGCTGCCTGATTTTAAAATCGGGCATTGTGTGGCCACAGTGAGAAATTGTAGGTGGCTGTGCATTGCAGTCATCGACTCGGGAGTTAGCCGCAAAGAGTTTGGCCAGGAGATCGACTTTCTCCTGCGGCTTGTGCGCTAAAGTTCCATCAGGACATCTCAATGGTGGCAGCGAGGGTTGGCAGAAGTTCGATTGCACGGCTTTGGCCAGACGCCAGTAGCTACGGCTGCCCGTAGGATGCGTCAGTTCTTGGCCGACTCGTGCAACGCGCTGGGCATCCGCTCTAATGTAAGCTCTTTTGCAGGACTTGGTGGCATTATTATAGGCTGCTTTCAGCGAGCGGGTTTCGGGATCCCCAAGAGCTTTACCCCTGATCCAAGCGCGGTATGCCGCCTGCTTGTTATCAGCAGCGTTGGCACACTCGCGGTTGAACCAACGGTTGCGCCTGCCTTTGCTGATGAGATAGGAGTGCGGAATATAGTATTCCATCCCTAAAACTATCTCAACAGCAACTGCAATCGCACTAGCTGTCGGGTCCTTCCCACTGAAGCAGCGCTGCCCCCAAGGAACGGATGCGAAATAGTCCCGCATACCATCCCAATCTGCCGACGAGTAGTGCCAAATCTGGCGTTTCGATACCGCTGAAGGCGGTAGCGGAGCCAGAGGCACTTTACTGGATACCAAGCAGTGATCCGAAGATCCCAAAGGAGCTCGAACCTCCACTCGGTAGCCAGCTGGGCGACTCGTCAGCAGAAGGTCCAACAAAGAGGGCGCGTGACCGACTACATCTGGGATCCTGGTGGGCTGGTTCACCAGTTGAGTCAGGTCGTGCGTGAGAGCGAAAGCATGGGCAGTTCTACCAGCATGGTCAGTTTTGGAGGAACTTAACCACAACTCGTGGTGAGCATTGAAGTCCCCCAAAAACACCAATTCCGCTGATGGAAACCGCTCCTGCGCATCATCTGCTACCCGACTAAGATGGTCCAAAAGTCGAGTTGTCTCCATGTCGCCATTATGGGATCGGTAGACGCAGACGTAGACACGGCTATGTGAGTCCAAGTCGACGTGTACCACAAGGAGGGAAAAGGAAGGGTCCTCCAGACAGCGCAGACGGCGACAGCAAACATCCGTCCGAACGAACAAGCAAACTCCGGTTTTGGCTTTGAAGGATTCTTCAAGCACAAAGCCCGGATAGTGCAGGTAGCGGTGTCGGCCGGACAGATTATTTGCGTCTCCGTCAAAAACAACATTGCTGGCCGTGCCGTCTCAAGATGGTGGTGGACGGCATTGAGGTTTGCATGGAGTCCGCGGATGTTAGCGAACTCGACCTCAAACGGTATAGTTGTGGTGGGGGTGTGCACCGCTGTAGGACCAGTTTTATTGTGAGGCGCTGTCATGGTGGAGAAAAAGAGGGAGGCGTGAATCGAGGAAATGCTACCGCGATGCAAATAGTCAAAGTGCAGCGGCCTGTTTCACCAGGGATCTGCCTACAGAAGAGTATAATTAACCCGCCGAACGGAAGGGCCCCCGAACCCCCCCGGGAATGGCCGCCGGGACCCCACCTTCCGGTCACCAACCGGCACGACGGACCACCCCGAGATTATGCGTGGCATGGTGAGGCAGCCTCACGAGCTGGTTAGGCTCGCTTGGGCCCCTGTACTGTGCCACGGGCGGCCAGCGGGACAGCCGTTTCTACGGGTCTCCCTGGTCGGCGGGTTAACGAAGTCCTCCTGGCACTGGTTTGACGGAAGCCTCCACAGACCAAGTGCATCGCAGTAACATCCACTCGAGCTCTGGTTATACGCTGGCTGATCCCGAAACGCGACCGACAAGCGGTCACTTGACGGGTTTTACACCATGCGTACGGTGGTCACTAACCAGACGGGCAAGCCCTACCACGCAGTGGAGCATATGGAAGCTCGAAAATCCGTTAGTCGTCTCTTACGACACCCACCGGAGGAGAGGGGCGGAGAATAGTATTCTTTCTCCGTCTCCGCACGGATGAAAGTACACTAAGTTATAGTTTTGCGGACTAAAAAGTTTTTTTTTAATTCTTCCTCTGGTGTTGCATGTGTCCATGAGTAGCGGTGATAGCTTTCCGTCAGGTGATACGCTGGCTCGATTGCCAACTCCTACACACCTTATGACCGCCATAGCATAAATGCATCGCCGTGTCAGGACACGGCGATGCATTTATGCTGGCGATACGCCAAATACCGATCCGGTCCGAACCCTTCGGAGAACCCCGCCTGCTCGTTTGCCTCCTTCTAATAAAAAAAAAGAAAAAAAGAATCTAGTAGGGCACGGGGACGCGCACTATTAAGTGTGCCGTTCCCCCTAGAAAACCTCCGAAGGTGATTCGCTTCAACACGGCTTGAGGTAAGTACCCTTTACGTACGTCGCCGCCCCTAAAAAACCCGGTGACGCTGAAAATGCCGTTTGAGGCAATCTAAAAAAAATGTTCGCCAAATATTTTTATTTTGTGTATTTACAAACTATAAGTATTGTCGATCATTGCCGTCGTTCGCGTACAAGGCACGCTATCACTTGTCGATTATAGCCGACTGTGGCTGTCAAAAAGTAAAAAAAACTCTGTGGGCACTGGTCCTCCTAAGGTCCAGCGTGATCTCGCTATGGAGCTGTCCGTGCGTAGGGTAAGTAAGCGGAGTAGTGACGACCGGGCCTGTTTAACATATACACACAAATAAAATTAAAACCGTTTGTAATAATGCGCCATGATCACGGAATCACTCGTACAGTAATTCCGGGATCATGGCGCATGCTACTGTGCCCAAATATCGGATACTCACAAATAACAAACATGGTAAGAATCCCATTAATAATTACTAAGAAAATAAGAGAATAATTTATTTAAACAAGTAACAAGTAACATTACAACAGCATATTTAAAACGATACAACAAAAACAGATAAACTTGTAGCTTGGTCATGCAAAAATAAAGCTAAAAAGTGAATCCCACACTAGGAAATCCTGAATTGTGGGCTTCCTAAGCCATAAAGCAACTACTGAAATACTGTAGTGCAAGAGACCAAAATAGTTTAAATAATAGGTCCTTACCTATGAAATTGGATGATTTGATTTTTTTATTAATAGGTGTATTACTTCTAAAAGTCAATACCGTTGTTAATATTATTATACACCTTTAATTATTACTATGTTACTTAGGTAATAACAATGATAATTAATTTTGTGTCTTTATCGCCCAATGTTTTTTTTAAATTGACTACTTTTTTTGTTCGCGGAATTGTCCTTTTGAGTCATTGTAGCTTTGAAGGGACTTGTTTTTTTTTCTTTTTATGTCTGCTATATTTAGCCAGTGAAACAAACACACTAGGTACTCTACAATTTTTATAGTGTTAACATAAATAGATGCTAAGAAAATTAAAAAAACGTTAGCATGAAAAATAAAATTTTATAAAAAATCTTCATACAAAACTCCAATTTCATATGTAAGGACCTATTAGTTATATTCTTTGTAATAAACGTCTCAAATCTGTTATTGGGCGTGCGTAGGCAATTAAGTTAAAGTGTTGTTTACTGGATTTTGACTGCTTCCGGAATATCAATTCTAAATGATGATTCTCTATTTAAAAAACAGATTTTGTAGTAAGTAAATCAATTAAATCAATATTGTTCTTCATGATGACATTGCTGGTAATAAGTTTTTAATGTTACATATCTTAATGCTATTACACATCACTTACATATCAATCAACATATCATAAGCATTTACTTATTTAGTATCCTTTTGCAATTTAAAAATAGAGGTTAACAAAATAATACGCATCCCTCTCGAAGGAGATCTTCTGGCCCTGGTCTTATTTAATTTAGAGTGAGAATAATAACTTCATATAACTGAAAGTAAAATAATGCATATATTTTGTTTTGATACAGTCAGTCGCTTCCTATTTCTCGAACAAAACACCAGCCAATGTGATTGAAAGTGTTATAAATTTCTTGCTCTATTTCAAGAATGGCGTCTAAATATAATTCAGACTAATAAATTTCTGAACGTAATGAACCTGCCATTCTAAACTATTAGTGTTCTTTAATTTAAAACAACAAATTCAACAAATTTAATCATCCGTAGTAATCGTAAACAACTTATAAATAATATCCTACAGATTTTTTTTATGTAAGTAATTACCAAAAAATATTCCTAGTTTATGTGTGAATCTAATTGAATACACAAAGTGCCTAATTATACAACATTAAGGTCATGGATTGCTCCATTGTTTAAACGTAGATTTGAACAGTGGATTGAAACGGCCTACCTATGTGCCTGGTCGGACAAGACTCGGCCTGCAGCGAGGCCATCCGCCATCAAGGCTGTCATATCCCTATAGTGAATAAGCATGACCAAAACTTGAGTGCAGCAATGCCAAAAATATTACACTACAGAGGCGAATTAATTCGCTTATATACATGAAACATTGAATAGCATTCAACATTTAATTAATTATTAAAACACTCGCTTTTTGTACTATACAGCATTTTTTATAAAAAAACTGCGAAGGTCATCACATTTATATTTATAGCCATACGGCCTAAGACACGCTCAAAGTATTGACAAAATTAATTAACTACGTCATTTAGACTGGAGGTCCATTATGAATAAGCGCGCCAACGTCAAGCCAGTCAACAAATTCGACCATTCTTTGAGGGTCACGATGCCCAGGCGAACCTTGGGCAGTAATAAATGCAGATACTACGATTTATGACATTACACTGGCATTTTCAAGCTCTTCATGAACAGTATAAATTTATTCATTCATTCATTTCCCACGGTAGGTGGGATCAACGAATTCCTTTGCAGTTTGCGTGACCCCAAAAAAAAAAACAAACGTCAGAATACAAATGGCGCGAAAAATTCAAATCAACTCACTACTAAGACGAGGCGATGAGCAGACATTGCGCAAATGCGAGTGCTAAGTTTTGCACGGTGTATTATTTATTGATTGTTGAAAAACAATGGCGGGTGCGCTCGTCGGCAGTGAGTCAGTGGGTCAAGGGTGCGCTGGCCTAGTTACGCAGCGCCGCGCGCCGAAATTCGCGGGCTTACCAGTTGCTAACCTCATCTAGTAAGGAGGGGGCTACCGATGAATAAAAGTTGAAATTTTTACATTTTTTTTAATAATTAAGTATGACTCTCAAATATCTGTAAAAAAAATATGTATTCTGGTAGAGATTCATGGTGCTCATTTCCTAACCAAAAATACGAAATTAATAATATGCCTCTTTTAAAGCTCCAGTAAAAAAATCTTAATTTGACAAGAAAATAACTTATTGTCATTGTTAAAATATATATTAATTAGCAAAATGCACCATTCTAAATGATGACTCATTGATAAGCAATTTATATTCTTCATTTTGTACGTTAATTTAATTAATTTAATAAAATGTGATATAATAGCGTCAATGAATTGAATTCACGTGGCGGCCGCACATCACTAGATGTCAGCATTGAGCACACGCTCGCGCCTTACGTAACCCAAGTTTAAGGCCGCCTGGCCGCCGCCGCCGCCGCCACCGCTGAGGACGCCTACGACGCGACGGGAAAGAATGCCCCGAAACGGTTCTCCGTTAGCCTCTAAAAGCTTAACGCAAGCCGCTCTGTAAATAAAATTTTTATTTTTTTTGGAATAACACACAATTACAAAATTGTGTCTTCAACTACGGCTTTAAATAAAGAACCTTACTAATTTTATAACCAACGACGTTATTCACAAAGCAAATATGTGCGAGAAATAAGAAATATACAAAACAAATATTTTCTTCTGCGGCCAAAAGTGCTGAAAAAGCAAGCAGCAATAATACTAAAAACAATCACACTAATATTATAAATGCGAAAGTTTGTGTGTATGATGTGTGTATATTTGTTGCTTCTTCACGCTGCAACGGATGGATGGATTTGGATGAAATTCGGCATACAAATAGTTTATAACCTTGATTAAAACATAGGATACTTTTTATCCCGATATTCCTACGGGAACGGGAACCACGCGGGTGAAACCGCGAGCTGCTGCTAGTACACAATAAACTCTCTAAATTAAATTATTGCCTCATCACAATAAAAAAAAGTTAACAGGTTCTAGTTTGATCGAAGTTCTAGTCGCACCTAAGGCCGGGGGGTATATGTACTCTGTGCCTAAGGCGTTCTCTTTTGTCTAACTAAATGAATATGAATATGAATATTGCGATTTTGATTTCCACAAGTTTAAGAATATAAAATTATTGTATGATAAATTGTATGAATGGACTCTCAATCCCTTAAAAATAATGATTCAACTTAATCGCAGCAGAATAGTGATCGTGTTAAAGACTTAATGTCACTGTTTAGTAAGAAATGCACTTTTTATCATCATACTAGCTGTACTCGCGACTTCGTCCGCGTGGAATAGTGACTTTCGGCAGCATTTTTAATTTTTTAAGCTCTTGTTCCCGTTTTTGCAACATTTTTCACTGATGCTTCGCTCCTATTGGTCGCAGCGTGATGTTAAATAGCCTAAAGCCTTTCTCGATGAATGGACTATCTAACACAAAAATAATTTTATTATTTTATTTTAAGATTAGCGCGTTCAAACAAACAAACTCTTCAGCTTTATAATATTAATATAGATTATGAGCCTAGGCATTTCACATTAGCAATAACAGCACATGAGGAGACTTTCATCGCTATTGACTGATACTCGAAAACACTCAGGACAATGAAGAACAACCTCGCAATGTATCAGAAGAAATAAAATAAAAATATATAATTTGTAACTATACATGGTGAGTGACCAACTGCAACACCAATTGGGCAAAACTGCGACCTCGCTCTTACGCGGAAAGGTCGCGGTTCGATCTTGGGCACGTTGATGAGGGCCCACGCGAAAGCGCAAGACTGCAATCTTTAAAGGACAGTCAGACTCAGAGTTAAGTGCAAAGTTTAAGATCATATTATCCATATCCAGCGATTTCAAGTTTACTTTTTCATTTTGAAAAATGTACTTTGATACGACGACAGGAGAATTGTATTTAGGTTTTTTAAAGATTATTATTGAGGAGGTCGATGGCGCAGTGGTTAACGCGCCCAGTCTGAGGTTGCTGAGGTTAAGCAACTTTAACAAAGGCCAGTCATTGGATGGGTGACCAAAAATTTATCATCTTGAGCTCCTCCGCGCTTTGGAAGGCACGTAAAGCCGTTGGTCCCGGCTGCATTAGCAGTCGTTAACAACCACCAATCCGCACTGGGCCCGCGTGGTGGTTTGTGGCCCGTTCTCCTTATCCTTCCATAGCGAAGGCTCGTGCCCCAGCAGTGGGGACATAAAATGAGCTAGTGAAGTGAAGAGAAAGATTATTATTAGGTACTACCATTATATCATTAATATTCCTGTCACCTCATCCAGAAAGCTAATACTTTCGCTTTTGTGAGGAATAAGCTGACTTCAGGGTGCTTGCTGCAACGTTTATTTGTCATTCGATCACCTTAAAGGAAGCGATATAATGTAAACAAATAAGCTATTCGGATGACATGGTGCTGCTGAGTGCGTCCGTATGTGGTCTGAGGAATCTTGTCACTATCTGTGAGGCTTATGCTGAGCGTCATGAGCTAAAGTATAATGCAACTAAGAGTGAAGTCATGGTCTTTGCGGCCAGAGGTAAGAGTTCAGTTAACTTTCCTGAAGTTAAGCTTATTGGAACAACATTGCAAAGAGTACCTACATAAATTTAAGTACCTAGGACACCTATTGACCTCTGACCTCAAGGACGATGATGACATAGAATAGAATAGAAATCATTCAATTCAAGCAACACATTATGTACAGATGGTATAAGTTACATAGAGGCCCATATTATAAATACCTTACAGACTAACATACATACAATTAAAACCTTGCTACACGTAAGGACGACGACGTGCGACGCAGCGTGGTGTCCGGTAGCCGGCCTCAGAACCGCCGGAACATGACACCCTTCGGCCTAAACTCTTCTTTTATGAAAGTCGACAGATGTTCGGTCGGTACTCTCACCACAAATGAATTAAAATTCACATTGTGGCGGGACTCCAACCGTTCGACCCTCAGAGTGAATTTGGTTTTGATCCGCACATACTCTACGATCTCCTCTGCCTTCTTAGAGTAGTGGAGCCGGGACACGTATAGCAGCGTCGTAGCTGGACGCAGCAGGTGGTTCGGTCCGGTCGGCGCGACACCGAACAGGTTACGACAGACGGGCTTCCTCTTCTTTATTTCCACTGTTATGAAACCCTCGTCGTCGCGGTGATGGACCTGTGGAGCCGCAGGCGCGCTTATCTTCCTCTGTTGAATCGGTCGCCGCTCAGGTTGCGGAGTGGCGCCGACAGGTTGGCTTGCGGCAGCAGCAGCGTAAGCACGTTGAGTAGACATGCATGCGCGTGGCGATGCCACCGGAGCGGCGGCAGCGGGGCGGGCGGGGGGGGTGCGATGGAGAGGGAACGGAGGGTGCTTGCGGTGAGGGCAAACATGATAGCCTGTAGGTTTGCTTGTTGTTATAAAAATTTCACTCTTCAGATCATACTGCACTTCTTTTTACACCTGCAGCCTGGGCTGGTTATACCCAAAAATCCTACAGCGGACTCCGGGTCCTGTATAGTAATGTGTTCAGGGTGTTGTTGGGGCTGCCGCGATGCTGTATTGCGTCAGGTATGTTCGCAGAAAACCGTGTAGATTGTTTATACTTCAATGCGTAAAAGATGCGCGTCCCTGGTGCGCAGAGTGCGTGGCAATGCCAACATCATTCTGAGCTTGATTGCGAGTAGGCTGTGTTGTGTATACGTCAACCGCTGCTGCGCAATCTCATATGGAATTACGCCTTGGTAATTTTATAAGTAGAATAAGTAAACTCTGTATTTATTTTATTATTTTATTTTATTTTGTTCAGAACACCAACAGCACTTATACAATATATGGTTACAATTCTATAAATCTACTTAGCTATTAACAGGTATTCGCATATGGAAAATAAGATGTACTGGACCACATAAGTTCTTTACAGAATAGTATATAAAAATTATAATAATATAAAAATTATAATAATATGAAAACTAAACAATAATAAAACTAAAAGGATATAAAAATATAAAAACTAAGAGCGTTTACGCCGCACACTAGCGCCACTAATGAAAAAACAAACATATCTAGTAATTAGAGATAGAAAATCAAATTATGCTCAACAAACTATTTGAATGAAGTAATTTAGCATTTTTACGTCACCTAATGAACACCTCACATGTTATGGTTTGTTAAATAAGACGTTACGGCCACTTTTAACTATAACGCCATATTAAACTAAACCATAACATGTCAGGTTTTCATTAGGTGACGTCATCATCATCATCATCATCGGTCTATATTAGTCCACTGCTGGACATAGGTGACGTAAAAATGCTAAATTACTTCATTCAGATAGTTTGTTGAGCATAATTTGATTTTCAATCTCTAATTACTAGATATGTTTTTTTTTTCATTGGCGGCGCTAGTGTGCGGCGTAAACGCTCTTAAAGACTAAAATAAAACTCTTTTCTTGGGCTCACAGTTTCTCCAGCCTTTGTATGGCTCCATATCTCGCTTGGTAAGGTCTAAATAACAGATGTCTGTGCCAATACATTTAAATGAAATGAATAATTTATTCGCACGGAACAACAACTTATTCCAAAGCAGTACCTTACGCCTACACCAGTCTTCGTGAGCTAATTACTTAACTAACATTCATTACACCTGCCTCGATTGTTCCACTTGCTTCTTTGCTTAGGAAATTATACCAAATCAACGGTAATTAGAGTAATTTCAATTCAATGTTCAAATATACTCGGATACATACCACACAATGTTTCATTGGTATTTTCTAGTGTATAAATCAAGCAACGCCATCTATGGTCGAGTAGCGGAACGAATCCAAAGTTAAAAGTTTTCTTTTTTTAATGTAACTTTCCTTAGTTACCAAGAAGCAGTTATTGATACAACAACAAACTAGTTGCTTTCACAGTTATATTCCTTAATCACAAATATCTTAACTTATGGAGGACCCATCAGAGAAGAAAATCAGCGTGCTGTGCCTCGGGCCGAAAGGGTCGGGGAAAACCACGCTGCTGAAAAAGCTGCAGGACGCAGAGGGAATCGACAACACGTACAGCCCAGTGCCCACCGTCGGGACCAACATCTACGACGTGCACTATCTGAACAAGCACGGCAAGAAGCAGACGCTTACGGTGAGGGAGGTGGGCGGGGAAATGGCACCGCTCTGGACCAATTATTTGGATGGCATTGAAAAGGTACTTTTAAAAAACTTTGTTTTTTTTATTAGACGACGCAATCGCTTGGCCTTTAGAGAAAAGTGCCGGGTAAAGTGCACTTCAATCTTCGGCTTTCTCATAACTTACCATCAGATTCTCATCTGATGGTAAGTGATGAGGAAGGAAAGTGACGGAATCCTCACATCAACCATTGAAGAACCAACGTTTAGTTGTAATGGTTAGGGCTAAGATCAGAAAAGCTGAATACAAATTTTAAAACTCTCTAATTAATAAATATCAATACCAATACTTAATTTACATTAAAAACATAATGTATGTTATTAAAGTGGTGATTCCTTAATCTTATTGACATTTAGAAGCACTGTGTTAAAATAAATTTTCTAAGTACAAAAATAAACAATGCACCATCGCCATTACATAGCGCGCAAATTCAGACGTCTGTAACGTCTTTCAGATTATATTTGCGGTGGACACGTCCAACCTGTGTCAGATATCTGCGGCCGCTGTGTTGCTGTACACTTTGCTTGCTGAACCCCGCCTGAAGAACTCCAAGGTACCATCATTAGCCTATAAACTTCCCAGTTCCTACATGTGCCATAGCACATTATGAGATTGGACCCAAACCCACACGCTTTGGCCCAATGCCGGTGGGTTTTACTTCGATCCCACGGCAACTACAGGGACCAACGGCTTAATATGCAATCCAGAACACGTAGCTCGAGTTACATTCTAATTTGTAACCCATCCAAAACCCCGCGTGTTAACCTGAACAATATTAGTTTTTCTGTGCCCGAACTTTAAACCGTTGCCACATCTAGCCTCTAAACCCCAACCACATCATGCCTAACATTTTCTTTAGATTACATTTCAACTGATAGACCACCATCTTAATCTTCTCATCAAATACCTACAAATAAATTCCTTTTACAATAATTTTCACTGTAACTAAAGCAAACGTAAGTATAGTTTGCTTACATATAACTTTGTAAACTTATTTTCAGTTCATTCTCGTCCTCAGTAAAATGGACGCGGCTTACAGACAGATGCGGAACGAGGCGCTGCTGATGCTGCAGTTCGCCCGGCTGCGCACTGAGCTAACCAATGCGCCCGCGCTGCTCGAGGCCTCTCCGCTGGCTGGCGAAGGCATCGAGGCTCTACGGGCCCTGCTAGCCGACGCCAAGCACGCTCCCATTTCGAAAGTTGTAGTGTAAATTTCACAAATTTACTATCGTGCGTATTATCAAATCAACCATTACCAATTTTGTGCGATAATGGAAGACAATAATCATCGAAGATAATTTGTAGAACTTAACATGACTTGGATGATGGCAGCTTTAGGCAGTTTTATTCTAATCTCAATTCAATGTTTAATTTTTTTGTGGTCCGTGACTACTTACTAGTCAAAGATTCTAATTTATCAGTATTTATTTGTTAATTAGTATAAAAAATTAAAACAAATTAGATTTGTAAAAGATGTTTTATTTAAACCTATTACATTTTTCATTACTATGATGTGTAAGCATAGATTTAGTATATAGTTATAGATTGGCAATGAAATAATTAAGGCGAGACCAAAAACGATATACTTCGGTGTGCGTGTGATGCGCATGTGTGCGAGGCAAATAGTGCTGCGCGTGCCTGCTTCGACTTCGATTATCGACATAATCTGCAGCGTCTCGTGTCTGCTGACACAGATCTACTTATAAAGTGAATATCTTTAAGTTTGAAGGAAATAAAATAAAACTACAGACAGAACGTGTTGAATTTTTATCTTCCTCCAAAAATAATTAATTTATTGTAAAAATGTCGTAAGCTTTCTTTCGTAGTATTTTGCAATTTTGCTTCATATTTTATTCTAACAATAAAATAAGTTTCGATTATTATTTATTAGTTTTATTATTAGGTGGTTTTATATTTACAATAGAGCCACTTGGCTACGGAACTCCAAAAATAAAAACAGAAATTAATAAAAAATGTATTAGTAAGAATATTATCCAAAATGAAACGGACTACATTCAAAACACACCTTTGCCGGTTAGGTACATATCGATAAGAAGATTATCGGTAGTGTCAATCTCTACCAAAGTGAGGTTAGAAATAGTAGGAATTCACGTATTTGTTATTATTTTAAAATGAAATCCTATGCAATCAGAACATTAATGTGATAAAAGGCGATGGTTTTGCGTGTAGAAAAACTTTTGTAAGATATCTAAAACATTGCATTTAGACTGCTAAACAATTCAAATTGTACTACGTGTAAAATGTATAATTATGTGGTTTTCTTTCTTAGATGACTTACATCCAGGTACAGCACACGTAACCATAATTAATCACGTCATTCACGTATCATATAATACTAATTTACACTTTAAATCTCAGATTTTACAAAAATAAGCGGGATTTGTTTTATTCGCAACTGACTCTAGGCCGATACAGGCCGATAGCGTGTACATGAATGGTCTCGCCTATCTATCTCGCTCTAACACATGCGTATACTATGATCTATCTCTTTTGTATTGCCAATCTATAACTATATACTAAATCTATGTGTGTAAGTGTAACGTCACTGTTCAAATGATCGTTTTATCGAGTTTTACAGAAGATTAGGCTGTATGGGCTAGTTCCCTTTGCATTACCCGTAACAGGAAAAGAAAACGAATAAAAAGCTGACAGATTGTTTTTTTTGCCATCAATTGATTTGTTTGTTTACTTCATAGAGTAACTTATTTTAAAGTTTACTTTTTACTTACACTCATCTTAAATCTGACTATTTAATTTAGTAAGCGTCTGCAAAGCAAAATGGATATATTTCAGATTTGTCGAAGCTGTATGAAAGAGCTATCTTTGTGGGAAAACGAAAATGTGGACAACAGAACACTAGAAATGTTTTATTTTTGTATCAACATCAAGGTAAACCCACGGACCCCGTGATTAAACCCATTTAAATGAATTATGATTACTTTTTCCTGGTTATTCTACATGCATTGATCGTTTTTTAACCCATTTAGAGTAAAATATTTATATTTAGGTCATGCATAATTAGCTAAAAAAAACTAGCCAAAGTTTTTTTGAATTACATCTTTAAACCTTTATTTTTTAAATTAGCTTCCCATAGCTAAAGAAGAGATCAATAGTAGCCACTGAGGTCCCAACATATTTATTGATGAAATAAATAAATAAAAAAGTCACTATTATGCAAAGTTTTTGTATGTTATTAAGTAAGCCATGACCTTGTAATAGTGCAAACCTTATAGTGTGATAAAGATGTAATACTACCTTGTATACCTATTTTCCTTGACAGGTTTCAGATGATGACAAACTGCCGAAGCAGTTTTGTAACAACTGCATCATTAAAATAGAATCATCATACACATACATAACTGAGGCGCAAAAAGCAGATGCAACTCTGAGAAATATAGTCTCTAGAACCAAGACAAGTGTCATAGTAGAACCAGAAAACTATAATAGAAACTTTTTTGAAGAACAATACATAGATACAATAAAAGAAACACATGATATCAACCCCAACTTTAATGAACAAGTTCTTGATAATGTTCAAAGTGAAATTGACCAAAACTATAGCATATCAGAGTTTGAGACATGTAAAAATCTTGAAGAAACTGACTTAACAAACAGCCAGAATGATGAGGTAGTGGGTTTGGAGCTAAGCAAAAACTCTATTCATAATACAAGTAACAAAGTTGATGCAATAAAAAATAATGTATGTCCCGTCTGTAAAAAAGGCTTTACTTCCAAAACATGGTTCACAAAACACATGCAGAAAGAGCATTCTGGTCAGAAATTCACTTGCAGTCATTGTCCAAAAAGTAAGTTTTTGTTTGAATATTAAAAATGTAAGTAGCTGCTGAAACAACAAACTTTGATTGTTTTTTGTTATTGTAATTTTAAATATCATAATTTACTTAGGGCACTTTGAAATAAAATCCACAAATGGGACTCGTACCCGCTTTCCATGACACACTGGGTCAGGTGCACTAGCTATTGTGGTTCTGTCCAACCCGCCGAAAATTGTCAACACTATCTACTTTTGCTTTGTAAGCCAAAGGTGCCTTATTCAATGTCGCCAACTACGTAATCAACCATAATCATACTTAAGTTGTGACATATTTACAGCAGAGCTTTTAGTTCTCTATAAAAATAGATGATTAATAATTAATGGCTTTGATTTGCAGTACCTAAATATTCATTTAATATATATTTATTTATTTATTTATTTTTTATTTTATTTACAATTACAGACAACAGATAGAAAACATACAAGAATACATTAAAGAAAAAGTAAAACAGTTCACAAGGTATATCCATGCCAAATTACAAAAGTACGCAGCATTTACCATTAACTTACCAAATAACAATAGCAATTAATATTAGGTTAGACAAAATTTGGTAACTTAAAATGAAATTAAAAAAAAGTTAAGCTAAGTAAATAAAATAAAATTGCTAAGCTCAAAACAAATATGCAAACACAATATCAAAACAAGTTTTAATTATGTAATGTAGCATTGCCATTAGTGACCCCTTGAAGACAGGGATACCACGGCCAAAGAGGTCACAATCCGAACAGATTTTATAAAAAAAATGCCACAATCATACTATGCATAGGATTGTTTTGAGACTCATTATTTATAGAGGGGTGTACATTGAATAACCGCTTAAAGACACACACATAGTGTGTGTGAATAGTTATTCAGTGATTTCTCTTTTACTCTAATTTCGAAATGACGTTTACATGACAGGAACAAAACTCAGGAATAACTATTCGGAACTTGTTCTTTGTTTATTTGTAGGGCACTATAACAACAATTACTAAACCCTTCTCAGCGTTCGCCAAGTCGTCCCAGCTGACCTACCACCTGACGTCGCACTCGGACGAGCGCCGGTTCCCGTGCGGCACGTGCGGCAAGCGGTTCAAGCTCAACAAGCAGCTCGCCGTGCACGTGCGCGCTCACGCCGACGCCAAACCGTACGCGTGCGACAAGTGTACTATGCGGTAAATATATGGCCTGATGGCCTCAATCTGCCTTTTCAGCGTTACTAGACTTTTTTGCGGGCAGCGAGAAACCTACAGTTTTTGTCTTTTATTATTACTTATTGTAAAGAAAACATTCGTGTATTTTAAAATGGAAATTAGTTTAAAAAAATTAAAATTAAAAATATGTAAGTAATTTCATCTATCAAACCTACTCAATACATAATAAAATTAATTAATTTAATTTTTATACTGATATGATAGCCTTTATCAGCAGTGTCCTACAGATAACAAACAGCGTTGCGTTAAATAGATCATTAAGTTTTTATTTAGAGTATCTTGAGTGTGTCATGCTCTCTTTGTCTCTGCGGTGGTGGCGTGTGCGTCTAGTCGTTACGTTCCCTAAAATATGGTTGAGCGAGGCGATGGCTGATTCATATGTCATACTCGTGAACGGGTGCCGCCTGTGGAGGCTGGTCTGCTCTTGCATAGGTCCTTATCTTATTTTTAGTATTATTTACTATAGTTTGACTTTGTTTTTCTTAAACAATTTTTGACTTTTATTAGAGTACTGTATGACATTGTGAAATTTGAAACTTTTACCTGATATAAATTTGATAACTTAGATTTTTTTTATTTTGTTTTTTTTTACATGTTGTGGTTGTCTTCTATATTATTTGTGTTTATTTATAATGGAAAGTGTCAGGACACTTTCCATTATAAATAAATGCTATGATAGGGCCAAAAAAATATCCCAATGGGTCGAAGTGTTACTGCGAGAGGGAAACTTCAGCAGGCCCCACTAAGATAAGATGCTCGCCAACAGAGATGCAAGATTATTGTCTTACACTGGTGACTGCCAAACCAATGGTCCCAGTCGCACTTTATGCTTTTTGCATTACGCAAACCACTGCGCCCGGGGAGACGCAAATAGTTATGTGGGACACCCCCCAAACCAATTATAATATAAAATAATAAATGTTTGCCTCTTGGACATTAGCAGATTCTATTTTGTATACTACCTGTGTTAGGTAACAATAAATATTTTAAATTTCAGGTTCAAAAAGCGAAGTATTTTGAAGTGCCACATGAAAGTCCACGAAAATGACAAACAGTTTTTGTGTTCATTCTGTGGATGGAGCTTTGCACAAGGTAAATGCTTAAAAATGTTTAGTTAGATAAATTGTTTCTCAATTAAGTATAGTAGTCGCTTGTGTCGTTTTCTCAGTCTGACATAAACCCATGCTTAACACATGCTTTCTAGCAGGTCAAACGCTTAACATGAGCATTATTAGCGTAGCAGCAGAATATACAGGGTGTAATCGTTAAATGTCAGGCGATTATTCCGTAACTATTACAGATATCAAAAAACTTTAAACTGATATCGAAAGTACGTTACCTAATGAGTAAAATGACATCAATAACTTTTTAAAAGTCAAACAAGAAGTATCCAAAATTTTGACATTAAACACTCCCATACATTTAGTATGCGATTAGTAGAAAGGTTTTAGTTACCTTATTTTAAGTGGTCTAGTGCTCATTTTACCGTAATCATATTTTATGATTACGTATGATAATAATTATAATAATAATGATGATAATAATGATAATGATAATAATTACTCCGCAAATGTTAAGGAAAGTTCATTTAGAAACTGTAAATAGAGCTCGTCATTGTATCGCATAACAAGGACGTCACTTCGAACATCAGCTTTGAATACAAAATTTTGTACTTACTAAGAAATAAATATTATTCAATTATAAGATAGTTTTATTAGGTACTCTGTTAGGTTAACAAACAGTTTCCTTTAATATCAGTACTAAGCTAAAATAACCTTTTAAAATAAGGAAACTAAAACCTTTCTACTAATGTCATACTAAATGTATGGGAGTGTTTAATGTCAAAATTTTGGATTTTTTGATATCTGTAATAGTTACGGAATAATCGCCTGGACACACTTAACGATTACACCCTGTATATAGCTACATAATGGTACTGATTTAAATTTATTTCCAATAAGCAAGCTGCTACACTTGGTTTTAGCTTTTTAAAGGATTACCTCTCCATGGGTCTGGTATGTAGGTTCGAAGTCGTCGTTGCGACGCACGCTGTTGCGAAAAGCTGTTGCTTGTCGATTACCAAAAGGTTAAAAAATAAATAAAAATGTGTATAATTGCCAATGCAGGATGCCAGTTCATTTTACTCCTTTTTGACTTCATACGTGCTTCATACTCATTTTAGATAGCATACTTAATTTAATGTAACTAAGTTTTAGAAATTTTCACTCTTTATTATCTTGTATTTTGAATGCCAGGTAATCTACTTACTTTATATGTTAACAAAATGTAAACATAATGTATTACAAATGCTGTATGTGCCTGTTATTGTTTTGGCACTATGGTAAGAAAAATGTATTATAAGAATAAGTAATTTGTTTAAAAATGTTGACAAAACTTATAAATCTATAAATAAATAAAAATAAAAAACGAGCGAGCTTACAGTAGTCGAGTGATTACTTGCTCAGTAAGTAGTCGCATATAATGTTGATGTGTAACATTTGACATCTCACCTTTTGAAATCAATATTACAATAGAAAATACAATATAGAATTAACAATGACGTATATTTTTTTCCAAATCATAAAGAGAATGCAGTAAATACTCATTAGAAGACATTTGACATATCAGAATGACCTTTGATAGACAAATGACACAATATGTCACATATAATAATAATATGTCATGTTCATAATATCGATTACTGAATTTACAAAATGGCGCGCGCTTGCGCTTTTCCCCGACTTCCTGTTACACTGTTACACATACTTCCGTCCCATTTCACGAAATCACTCCCATAAATTGCTATAGAAAGCGAGCGGAAAGATGTTACATATCAAAAAATGCCTTGCGTTCGCAGCGGGCAACCTGGCGGTGCACGTGCGGCGGTACACCGGCGAGAAGCCGTTCGCGTGCGGCGCGTGCGGGTTCCGCGCCGCCGCCGCCTCCAACCTGCGCCGCCACGAGCGCGCGCACCGGCAGGCCGCCGCCAGCCGCTGCACGCTCTGCGGCAAGGGGTTCTACGACGCGAGTGCGCTGGTCAGTGCTAGCCATAGTACCTACTGTCACAGGCCGCCGCCAGCCGCTGCGCGCTCTGCGGCAAGGGGTTCTACGACGCGAGTGCGCTGGTCAGTGCTAGCCATAGTACCTACTGTCACAGGCCGCCGCCAGCCGCTGCGCGCTCTGCGGCAAGGGGTTCTACGACGCGAGTGCGCTGGTCAGTGCTAGCCATAGTACCTACTGTCACAGGCCGCCGCCAGCCGCTGCGCGCTCTTCGGCAATAGTCCAGTCATTTGGTAGTTTTAACTGGAAAGTTATCCAGGAGTTTTGAAAATTGGTGATTCAATAGATTTTGACGTATCTTTGCCGCTCGCGCCACCATATTGGAAAAATGGCACCCAAAAACAGCTTTTTTAGAATAACTCTGTTCCGACTCATTTTACGATAAAAATAGTTATGTAATAAATTGAACTAGAGAAAATTTCCTACAATTTTATTTATGTAGTTTTTTGTAAAATCAATAGTTTCAGCGTACGAGAACCGCAGAGTCCACTCCAACAAAAAAAATGCTCTGAAAATGCGAACGACACTGTAGGCGACGTGTCACTTTATACCTGTAATGAGCCTTACAGGCAGTAGTAGACCGGGTTTTCAACACGTAGTGAAATATTTTTCGTTAATATAAACGAACAACGCGTGTTGGTGTACACGTGTCTTGGTTTGCGGCTCTCGTACGCTGAAACTATTGATTTTACAAATAAAAAGATTCATTATAATTGGTGACTTAAGCATTGGAGCATTCCTAATGACAAAAATAAAGGGTCTTCAATGCAAACGACGAACATGAGCAGACCCCAATAAGACGTCAGGAGCTGAACACATAAACCTGACAGTGAGGGCTACCACCAGCGTCGAACACGAATTAACCCAGATGGTTGATCGCGCGGATTCGCCTATGGAGGGATTTTAATAATTAAGAATAGACCATACAGTAGCTATAACATACACAGTTTTATTGGTGTTCCCTTTTCTTGTTTAGGTCGGGAGCATGTACGAGCACGTAAATTTATTATATTTTATAAGTACTTAGCTATAGTGCTGACACGGCCACACGCGCCTGCGCGCGCTATATATAAGAGCACAATACTTAAGTAAGTTTTAGTGACCATACACTCATCGAAGAAACATCGTTTTCTTTACATCTACACAACATATGAACAGTAGTTGAGGCAAACAGCCCCAACAGTTACCACATAAATTTTAGGGAATTTTCTCTACTCTAATTTATTATAACATAACTATTTTTGTCGTAAAATGAGTCGGAACGGAGTTATTCTCAAAAACCACACAAAAACTGTTTTTGAGCGCCATTTTTCCAATATGGCGGCGCGAGCGGCAAATACGGCGTGGCAAAGAAAAATTCGAAAAGAGCACGTCGAAATCTATAAAATCACTAGTATTCAAAACTCCCGGAAAACTTTCCAGGTTACCCCTTTTTTGAGCACCAAATGACTACTACAAGGGGTTCTACGACGCGAGCGCGCTGGTCAGTGCCTACCTCCATAATAATAATTCCGGACCACTGTGCTTTTGGCAGACTTAACCGCCATAAGCGACGGTTTTGTACCAATGATAGTTAATAATAATAATAAAAGTTTAATTATGACAGTCCATAGAGGTTACTTACAAAGGTACTTAAATCTAAAGTTAGCAAAACCCCAAAAAACAGTAACAAAAATACATATTTTAACGAAAACTTTGTTGTCTACTGAGGAAACTTGACTGTTTGTGGTATTCCGATGTGCAGATAGATGTCTAAACAATGAAGATTTATTGAGTTTAGTGCTGTGTTCTCCCCAGACGCGGCACATGCGCACGCACAGCGGCGAGCGTCCGTTCCGCTGCCCGTGGTGCGCGCGCGCGTTCGCCGACAGCTGGAAGCGCAAGCTGCACCTCATGCGCGCGCACAAGCTCGCGCTGCAAGACGTGCCGCGGCTCAGCCGGGACGGCCAGCTGCTGGACTCAATCTGATACTACATAAGCTTAGGCCCCGAGATGTGCACAAACAACAATCCTGGTCTGTTAGATGAAGACGACCACTGTCGTGATATCCCGCTGTAGGACGAAACGCGACTAACCCGCGACGGGCAGCTGCTGGACTGAGTCAGCTGCAATACGGGCTCGCCGATAGCTGGAAGCGTAAGCTGCGTCTCATGCGATCGCACAAGCTCGCGTTGCAGAAAGTGTCGCGGCTAACCTGCGATGGACAACTACTGGACTGAGCCAGATGCAGCATCATCATCATCAGCTATCACTGCTCGCAGTGTTCCAAATAGGGTGGCATTCGGAAGATCCAAGAAGCCAACGAGAAAATGACCGAGTGGATCAATAGTTTTATTTGCAGTTCTTGCTCTAATATAACTCACCGCGTGAGAGTAACTGACGATACTCCAGTACGTAGATCTGAGGTACACATGATGGACGGGGAGATACTCAACCAGTCCGTAGAAGAAAGCATTATACTAAATAATAAAAGACCTTTGACACCTGAGGGAATGGTCAATTTTGGGGAATTCATGAGTAAAATAAATAATGATATTATGGAAAAGATGAGTATTCTTAAAACTGAAATTTTAAATGAAATAAAAGCTAGTGTAACTGTATTAACACAGGAAAATAGTAAACTAAGGCAAGATCTATGTGATGCTAATAAGAAATGCAGTATTTTGGAGCAACAGATAACGATTTTAAAAAGTGGTTCAACCCGTCAAAGTCAACAACAGTTAGCGGCATTGAAAACGGGACAGCCCGAAACGCAGCACCCGCAGCTTGGGCCGCAATACGAGCCGCAGCGCCCGCAGCCCGGGCCACAGTACGTGCCGCGACCCGCATCCTCCACCCTCGCACCGGAACCGGCGGCGGCGGCGGCGGCAGCGTCGTCAGCGGAGAGGTCTATTGTTAGTTACGCGGAGGTGACCAGTAAAACAGCGGTTAAGGTATGCAGTGATGGTAATACTTGGAATGTAGCTAACGGGAATAAGAAGAGTAAGCCAATTATAAGAGGTGGTAATACGCGCGTCCTTGAAGGCAGTGGAACTTAAGAAGTTTTTACATGTCTGGAGACTGGATATTAGCACTACGGAGGATAATTTGAAAGATTATATTAAAAATATTTTGGGAAATAATACCGATATAATTATTGAGAAATTAAAACATAAAATAGACCGGGAATACTCATCCTTCAGGATTGGAGTCACAGTAAGCAACTATGAAAAACTATGTGTTCCAGAAGTATGGCCTGTTAATGTGGAAATTAGTGAATGGATTTGGTTTCGTCGCCCCTCAAAGCCAAGCCAGGCACAACAACAACATCAACAACAGTAGAATATTCAATATCCTGTATCAAAACGTAAGAGGACTTAGAACAAAGACTACAAGGTTTTTATCATTGCTGGAGTCGTCAGGGGCGGATTTGTTCGCGATTGCGGAAACCGGCCTCAGCGAAGCCATACATAACACGGAATTTATGCTCCCGGGATATCATGTACTAAGATGTGACAGGGCTGACGGGCGTAAACAAGGAGGCGTATGTTTAGTGGCTACACCGCGCTTCGAAATACGACGAGTGCCGTTACCGGATAACTTCAACATAAACAATTATAACTTTGAATTGATTTGTTCTACAGTACATGTTCAAAGCCGTTATCTATTTACATGTTGTATAGTATATATTCCACCGAAGACAGAGGAAAATGAGTATTTGATTATGTTTAGAATATTAGAAAAACTATGTATAAGATATAAAAATAATGTAGTATTGTTAGGAGATTTCAATTTATTTTCTTGTAGTAGTAATGTATGTAATTATTTTGAATATTTTACGGCATTCTGTGAGCTCACTCAGTTTAACTCGGTACCGAATTGTAACGACAGGCAACTCGACCTAGTATTGAGGCGCTGCAGCCCGGGGACGCGTATCACCCACCGCTCGCCGTGCGCTGCAGCCCGGGGACGCGTATCACC
Organism: Eudonia lacustrata; assembly: GCA_947562085.1. Taxonomy (NCBI): domain Eukaryota; kingdom Metazoa; phylum Arthropoda; class Insecta; order Lepidoptera; family Crambidae; genus Eudonia; species Eudonia lacustrata. The sequence goes on from OX387341.1 coordinate 1,196,272, forward strand.
CACCGCTCGCCGTGCGCTGCAGCCCGGGGACGCGTATCACCCACCGCTCGCCGTGCGCTGCAGCCCGGGGACGCGTATCACCCACCGCTCGCCGTGCGCTGCAGCCCGGGGACGCGTATCACCCACCGCTCGCCGTGCGCTGCAGCCCGGGGACGCGTATCACCCACCGCTCGCCGTGCGCTGCAGCCCGGGGACGCGTATCACCCACCGCTCGCCGTGCGCTGCAGCCCGGGGACGCGTATCACCCACCGCTTGCCGTGCGCTGCAGCCCGGGGACGCGTATCACCCACCGCTCGCCGTGCGCTGCAGCCCGGGGACGCGTATCACCCACCGCTCGCCGTGCGCTGCAGCCCGGGGACGCGTATCACCCACCGCTCGCCGTGCGCTGCAGCCCGGGGACGCGTATCACCCACCGCTCGCCGTGCGCTGCAGCCCGGGGACGCGTATCACCCACCGCTTGCCGTGCGCTGCAGCCCGGGGACGCGTATCACCCACCGCTCGCCGTGCGCTGCAGCCCGGGGACGCGTATCACCCACCGCTCGCCGTGCGCTGCAGCCCGGGGACGCGTATCACCCACCGCTCGCCGTGCGCTGCAGCCCGGGGACGCGTATCACCCACCGCTCGCCGTGCGCTGCAGCCCGGGGACGCGTATCACCCACCGCTCGCCGTGCGCTGCAGCCCGGGGACGCGTATCACCCACCGCTTGCCGTGCGCTGCAGCCCGGGGACGCGTATCACCCACCGCTCGCCGTGCGCTGCAGCCCGGGGACGCGTATCACCCACCGCTCGCCGTGCGCTGCAGCCCGGGGACGCGTATCACCCACCGCTCGCCGTGCGCTGCAGCCCGGGGACGCGTATCACCCACCGCTCGCCGTGCGCTGCAGCCCGGGGACGCGTATCACCCACCGCTCGCCGTGCGCTGCAGCCCGGGGACGCGTATCACCCACCGCTCGCCGTGCGCTGCAGCCCGGGGACGCGTATCACCCACCGCTCGCCGTGCGCTGCAGCCCGGGGACGCGTATCACCCACCGCTCGCCGTGCGCTGCGTCCCACGCCCAGCTCTCTCTGACATACTCCTCGGATGCGAGCGCTCGCGACCCCAGATAAATTGTAAGCGATGGAATTTTATTAGAGCCGATTTTAATCTTTTATACCACTCATTATCTTTGATAGACTGGAGTGAAATGTACACCTTAAATAACTTAGACGAAATATTAGATTTATTTTATGATAAAATGTATGAATGCTTTGATAAATGCGTCCCTCTAAGAAATGTCAGTTCTGAAAACAACAGATACGTATATCCGCCTTGGTATACTTCTGATATTATTAGATTTATAAAACTTAAGCACAAATTTCACAAACGTTATAAAACGAGTAACTCTTGCAGGGACTATGAAGAGTTCTCACGGTATAGGGCCATAGTTAAAATTAAAACTGAAAGAGCGCATGACCGGTATCGGGACCGGGTGCAGGGACATCTGGCATCGGATCCTAAAGCTTTTTGGGAATACGTGAGATCGAGGCAACACGGGGAGAAAGAAAATATTGAAGGATGGAAGAGTTCTGTCGGACGATGAATGCGCCAGAGAATTCGCTAAGTTTTTCCATTCAGTGTATAATCCAGAACCGCCTTTGTTGGACGCAGCGGCAGCGAGTGTGGCGTCTGCGGGCGCGGAAGTAGGCACATGGGCTCACCTCGGGCCCAAGAGACTCGACGACGTTAGGCGAGCTCTAGCGCGCCTTGCCCCGAAGCGTTCAGCCGGACCAGATGGTATACCAGCCTTCGTCTTTAGGGATTGTCAGACTGTGCTGGTCGATCCGTTGTTACACGTTTTCAATAAATGTATTAAAAGCGCAACGTTTCCTGATCGATGGAAACTCACCAGAGTTGTGCCGGTACCGAAAGGTAGCAGGGGTTCATGCTCAGTGACTTTAGACCCGTAGCAGTCTTATGCACTCCAGCTAAAGTGTTCGAGGCGGCTATACACAGTGGCCTGTACCCTCAGATAAGCTCTCATTTGTCCAACGCGCAGCATGGCTTCCGCCCGGGGCGGGGGACAACTGGGAACTTACTGGATCTAATGACACATCTAGTACCAGCAGTGGACGCTGGACAGCAGGTGGACGTAGCTTACTTCGACTTCAGGAAGGCGTTCGATAGAGTCGATAACGATGTCCTTCTTTGTAAGCTGGCTTGTATGGGCTGCACCCCTCACACATTGTCGTTTTTTGCCAGTTATCTGCGGGACCGTCGTCAGTTCGTCGACTGCAACGGGCACTACTCTCAGCCCTACCCTACTAGATCTGGGGTCAGTCAGGGCAGTAATCTAGGGCCGTTACTCTTTATTCTTATGATAAATGATTTACCTAATGTAGTTAATAGTTGTACACCATTATTGTTTGCAGATGACTTAAAACTAGTTTGTGAAATAAGAGACAAGTCTGATTGCGACTCCTTGCAGCATGACATTGATATGATCTTGGAATGGGGCATAACTAATAAACTTTACTTTAATGTCTCTAAATGCTCAATGTTGTCTTTTAGCCGATCACGCGCTCCGATCCATCATCAATATCAAATGAATGGAGAGCCGATGCAACGTGTTACCGAGGTTAGGGACTTGGGTGTACGTTTCACAACGGACTTGAATTTTAGAGTACATATCGCTAATGTCTGTAAGAAGGCATACCGCAACCTTGGATTGATATTGCGGCTGGGAAATGCTTTCACGAATGTCGGGGCTTTGAGAGCGCTTTACGATGCGCTCGTTAGGAGCCATTTAGAATGTAACGCCGTAATTTGGTCTCCTCATGAGGCCAAATATAAATTTATGCTAGAACGTATCCAGAATAAATTTATAAGATTTATTTATTGGAAACAATTTGGAGTATACCCAGGTTATCCATTGTTGTATCCTACATTGTTTTTGCTCGGAATGGTGGGGTACTACAAGCTGGAAGCTAGAAGAGAAGTCGCTCTCGCATTGTACTTGCTTAAGGTGATAAGAGGTATCATACACAACCCAAAGGTGTTGGAGATGATGCTATTTAGTGTCTGGGACGGGAGCGTGGGCCGCCGGCGGCGACGGCCGCTGCTGGTGGTGCCTCGCGCGCGCACCGACCTGCTGCACCGGGCGCCACTCGTGCGCGCGCTACGTGTGCTCAACGTTATGGCTGAGCAAAATGATTTGTTTTCATATACGTTGAGTGAGCTCACGGAATTAGCTTTTAGTATAGTAACTAGTTTGTAAATAACTAACTGCACCATCGCATTAGGTTTAGCCTGTAAGGATTGTGTATGTTCTTTTAAATAAATAAAAAAAAAAGAAAAAAAAATAGCCATCTGTTGACTATGCAGCATTCGTTGCATAAATACCATACGCAAAATAAATAAATAAATAATCATCAGCCTATACTAGTACACTGCTGTACATAGGCCTCTCCAAGTATTTAAACGACAAGCCCTTACATGTGCTTGACAACTGCTGAACTGAACCAGAGGCGACACGACCTTAAGTCCTAAGATATGCTGACAATTGACGGACTGAACCATGCCTCTTGGTCTATTAGATGGAGGCAACTTAATCATATAAGATACGAATAGATTTGAAAACGTTTGATTTGAATAAACGTACACTTAAGACGCACGCAATCGACTGTCTTTCTATCCACAGCATCTTGATGGATGGCGGTCTACTACTGTGCGTTTCTCACGTAATTTTTTACCACGAACTACAGTGCTGTGGAACCAGCTCTCAGCGGCGGTATTTCCGGACCATTACGACTTATGCCCGGTTCCTATAAACAAGAAACGATTCGTTTTGCCTACGAGGCGTAAGCTAAATGCGTTCCTATAAAAAACGACTCGTCAGGTATTTAAAAATAGTTTTTGAAAGAACGAAATCATTAAAAAATCCGAACGAAACGCATGAGGGAAGAAGGAGGATCGGCCTACCTACGAACACTCGTCGCTGGTAAGCATGAACGGACTGTTGTGAAACGCTAAGAACGCCTCGTTGTTAGTAACAAGAAAACGGATGGTAACTGAAGTAGAGCGGACGATCCGTTAGATATAGGAACCAGGCATTAGAGATCTTTAAGAAACGAGCCTATTCCTTGGCCGGCAACGCGTCTGCGATTCCTCTGGTTTTGCGGGTGTCCATGGGCCCCGCTGACGCCGATGGTGACCCGCCTGCTCGTTTGCCTTCTTCTAATATAAAAAAGAGAACCAAGGAATGTTGTGTACCTTCTCTATAAAAGACTTTAATGAAAATAAAAAACATAGATACACAACCATGGTTTAATTCATATTTTACACACCAACAATACACAATTACCTATAAGGTACGTTCGGTTGAACACGATTTAATCGAATACAAAAAATAATAATAACAAAATATATGGGTATTTCGATACATTTGAAAGACGTGAAATGACTTTAGGCAAATTCCATACATACAAATCAATAATTCAAGTAATAAAATAGCATTGCCAAGTCAATGCCATTTTTTGAAACGTTTCTAATAAAATACAAACACTTTTTCATTTTAAAAGCACCAAATTACTACCAATACTTTCAACAAAGTGGGACTTAAGCACATAATTCACATATTTAATAATAAATAAACGTCATTGAAACAGTATGTATTATTTGGGGTTATTATCATTAGTTACATGCTTCTACGATAAATATTATAATCAATCTATGTCGTCACTAAAACATTGTCAAGTTCATTGGCACTATTTATGAATGGTTAAACATTTTCTAATCAGAATAGATACATTGTCCCTATATATAAAAGGTGTCTACAAGAACATCAAGTACATTTCAGTCTCAAGCAGACATACTATCATCATACATAGCACACATACCACACATGTTGCTTTCATTGGTGGAATGTTCCGTCCCCTTTCGGGATGTTATAGTCGGCCTCAGCATTTGAGGGTTCAGGGTGAAGTGCGCCTCCACCTCGGCCTTATCATCACTTAACATCAGGTGTCAGCCCAAGTGTTAACCCGTAAGATATAAAAAAAACTCTTTTGCAAACAACCTGTATATCAGCGGTTATCGCTCGTTAATGTAGGTACAATTGTAGTCATAAGTACTTCGTATAATATAACAAAAAGTAATCTAAATACTTTAAAACTTCATTGTCAGTGTATAGACCGAAAAATAACTTTCGCTGTTACCATCATGCACAAAATCAGTACTCAGAAATAGAACTATATAAACTAAAGATTGCAATAATATGCTCATTAGGTACCACCAAGTATAATCTTTGGTATCAATTTAATAGTTTGGTTTGGTCATGATCTTATACCTAATAGAAGAAATGAGCACTGGAGTACTTTGCCAAGCAAAGTATAATATTACGGCGTTGATTCACAAAATAAGTAAACCCAGTAGATAAGCTCAAAGACGCGCGCCCGCCCACGTCCGATAATCGGGGACCGATTTTTTAGTCGGTGAAAATGTTTATAAAATTCTATGTTGCAACGCACACATCCTACACAAAGTCGGTCACAAAATAGGTGCTTGACGAATAAGTCGGTCCTACAAAAAGTAGGTCGTGGGCGGGCAGCGTAATGCATACCTCATAGACATCCTCTCGCGGACACTGAATCACGCAACAGCAGCGCTTGGACCATTAGACTATGTATAATATTGGGTATAGATATGCCTCTTATAGAAAAAAAGATGGGGAAACTAGGTTCCCGGTACAATAGATGGCGGTAGTAGACGTGCGCGTTTACGCTTCTTCCAGATAGATGGCGCTAAAATATAATATTTACAAAAACTAGTTAATTTTTTTTGTGTATAATATTAATTGTAAGATTGATAAAAACATACATATTAAAAACTTATATATGAACATAAAAATCTAAAAGTTATTAATACATTTCCGAAAGATCGAACCTAGGATTTCTCTAGCGCGATGCGTCGTCGTGGCCGTTCGGCCAATGAGCTCTTTGAGGAGATGACGAAAGTTGTGGCTATAAGAAAGGTTACTAGAAAATAACTAATCGTAACTTATTAATTTAAAATGCTATCTATTCTACCGCCATCTAATGACATTATATGGATAACCAGTTAGTAACTTAAGGTTCCTCTTACGGAAGATGGCGCTGGCGTATATGAAATTTTTGTAATTATTCAATGTATGGAAGATTCACCCCTCTGGCTTGGACTGTTCCGAGCTGTTCCAAAATTTGTGTCAGCGAGATGATGATGTATGAATGATGTCTGAAGCTTACTTATTTTGTAGTTTAACGGTGAACTCAAGCTTTTAAAAAACTTGACCTCTAAGAGACAGTCTTTAATTTAATACTTATAAAATACAGTGAAAAAATTAAACGTCTGCACGACCCTACCAGGAATCGAACCTGGGTCTTCCGCAATCCGGGCGGCTGCACTGACCGCTATGCTACCGGGAAGGCTGCGTAAGCGCTGAATTTTAATTTCTTGAATGCTTTTTTTAGCAGCAGAGTGCCATCTATCCAACGGTCATTGCGGTCGGGTAAGCGTTTAATTTTTTTTCACTGTATTTTATAAGTATTTAATTCAGCTTCAGTGCAGCAATTAGCACTTAAAATAAAAAAGTAAAAATCTTAAACTTATTCATTTCGCCTCTTTGCCCACTTACTTAATCGCTAAACAACGTTTATGTATCAAAGTTGAAAGTTATGAAGCGCGTCGTACATTAACTCGCTCTCAAACTGCCATTTCGATGTTCATGTTAAAACAGCTGTTTAAGAATAGTATTAAATTATATATAAATAAATTATATATATTTAATTATATATATAGTATTAAGTTGTTTCACGTAGTTTTACATGTTTTAGTATAAAATCGATGGCACACCATTATTGATGAAATGGCATCTTATGTAAAAAACAAATTTGCAAAAGCCAATTAAAAAAACAGACATTAATCTTGAGCCGGGCGGCTCCGTGCGAGTCCGTACGTGTGACACCCTTCAGGGGGGCGATTTTTGAACCGGTGACAAGTTCTATCGATATTTAAAAAAAAATCAAAAAGATATTTCAAACTTTACATCCATATTTTATTAGTGTGTTAACAAAATTATTTTATTTGGCCAGTTACTATTCCTATCCAGTGTTGTTGGATAGAACAGTCAGGACGAGCAATAATTGTTTTCAAAACGCTGTTGCTGCTGGCCCTCATGCGTCGCAGTAGGGATGCAGCTTTTTAGCGCATAATCGCGTGGAATCCGTCAATCCGTGCGTCCACGAACATTATGATATCAAATACGTATTACTTCTGCTTCTTATTATGTTATTTAAAGTCACTGGTAACTTATTTTTGGCACCGAAAATTCTTGAACGGTACCTAGTAGTTAGGTATAAATATTAATAAGCAAATTGTAAATAATGCAAAAAAAAATATATTTCATGGTGTATTTTACGTCACTTTTAATTTCAAGATCACCGGTGAGATCAAGAATCACCCCCCTGGTGTCGTATGTCAAAAGCTAAAGTGCTTTCCCCAGGTGTGCAGACTGCACATCACCTATCCAAAACTGTCAAACTTTAATAAATATTCAACCATATGCCTAAGATATAAAGTTCAAAGGCGTGAGTACAAAAACAAAGAGGTGGAGAAGCACCTCAAGATGTTCAGTAGCAATTCTGGTTGGGTGTTCCCGCTGCCGCTGGTGCCGGTTACCTTTGTGGTGAGCCGTTGATTCAGAGCGTGAGCTGCACGTTCTGCACGACGTTGGACCACTCCACCTTGGAGGGCACCATGTAGAAGGCCGGCGCCACCTTCTGTCCGCACGGGCAGCGGCAACCTGCACGGGAGACGGACTATCAAGGCACGAGCCGTTGGGGAAGATTTTTTTAAATGTGTCTTACGAGCGTTTACGCCGCACACTAGCGCCCCGCCAATTAAAAAAAAACATATCTAGTAGATTAGAGATAGAAAATCAAATTATGTTCAACAAACTATTTGACTGAAGTAATTTAGCATTTTTACGTTGAACATCTGACATATTATGGTTTAGTTAAATACGGCGTTATAGTTAAAAGTGGCCGTTTTTAGCTCTAACGTCTTATTTATTATTATTTTGATTTCTATCTCTAATTACTAGATATGTTCGTTTCCATTTGCGGCTAGTGTGCGGCGTAAACGCTCTTAATAACATTTATTTATTTTTTCTTTTAGTTGATGCCTTCGTGCGGTTGCATATTTAGCCAGTGTCAAAGTAATTTTCTTACAAGATAAATACCTAAATAGATAATGTATCTTTTGTTAATAGATGATGACGAATGATAATAGTAATGATAGTCCGCGTAAGATCTTAATTAAGATCCACATCTTCAGTGAGATATTCAAGGGATTGGGGGGGTATATCATTTCTCACTTTTCATTAATAATATAATTCATCATATTTTAACAAAAGAAATATTATCTATAAAAATAACTCGTGTGATAATTACTTCGACACTGGCTAAATGTGCTAAGCGCACGAAGCCATCAACTAAAAGAACAAAAAACAACAGTAGGCTACGTACCCATGACCCAGCTGAAGCTGCCGAGCTTGGCCTGGCACTTGGGGCAGTCCAGCTTGCCGTGCGGCTGCGCGCCCACGCCGCGCATCCACGCCATCGGCTCCACGAACCACATCAGGCGGCACGCGTTGGCCGCGCCGCGCGCCACCACGCTCGGGTCCACCAGGCAGCCCTCGTGGTACCCGTCCGAGGGCTGCGGGACCAATCCTCGTCACAACACGCCCAGCGTCAGCCTATACACGCCCAACGCAGAGGACAGACAGACAGGCAGACGGACAGACAGAGGCCGCCACCGTGGTCTAGTGGCTAAGACCACAGGTTTAGACCCAGAGACCCGAGTTCGATTCCCAGCGGGGGGTGCATGTTTGTGTATTCGGTTTAATTGGTGGTAGGGCTTGTTTGTCCGCCTGGTTAGCTACCACCATCTTATCTAAATATGTCGCCATAACATCAATGTTTGTAGCATTGTTGTGTTTCGGCAGCTAGAGATAAGATAGCCAGTGCCTCACTAGTTGAGGATCCCGGGTGAAGTGCGCTTCCATCATTGGCCTTATTATCACATTACATCAGGTGAGATCAATGCTGTTCTTACTCAATCTGTTCTTACCCGTAAAATATTTTAAAAAAAGAGGCCTCTCCGTGTGCACGCCACCGAGCACGATCTACGGCTACTCTCATCCAACTCTTGCCAGCCAATCGAAAATCGTCGTTCCACCTAGTCTGAGGGCGTCCTACACTACGTTTGCCGTCTGCTGCTGGACGAAGGCCTCCCCCGAGGATCTCCACAACGACCGGTTTTGTGCCGCTCGCATCCAGCGGCTTCCCGCGAACTTTACCGGATCGTCAACCCACCTTGTTGGAAACGTATACCCCTTTTTAAGCATAGTGCGCGCACAGACGAAGTTTATATGAGTAATAAGAGGAAGGAGTGGAGAATGATAAAAATTATGTTTGATATGTGTTGCATTACATTGTATATTTTGTGAATTATTGCTCGATCTCGACCAATTGCGACCAAAAGTAATAAATAATCACAAAAATAATATTTTAATTTTAAAGATCACGTAATTTTTTGAAAATACTTGTTAAGCAAAAGTAAACAGCCTATAACTGTCCCACTGCTGGGCAAAAGCCTCCAACATTGAAATCAAGTCATCGCTACAATTGATGAGTAATAGCTTAATCACTAAAACCGCCCGCCAAAATCACCCGCTTGCCAAATGCGGGTTAATGATCAATATGATCACAAACTCGGGCTATGCATCGAAAAATCCGAAACACTGCACAACCTGGGAATTGAAAACGTTATATCTAACTAATATTGTAACAACTTATGTATAGGTACTTATGGAGAGCAATAAATGATTGAATTGAATTGAATCTGGGACCTTCGGGTATGTGACCAAAAACTTTGTACCCCTTTTCGCATAAATAAAATTTGGCATACATAGTTAAAGTTTATATAAAGGGAAGGTAAAAAGATAAAAAACATGTATTGTGTTTTACATTAGATTGTATGAACATTGCATAATTTGTGAATTATCGTTGAAATGTCAGAAAAAATTTTTTTTTTTGATACCACTACTGTTATTTTTATCCTATCAAAATACAATAACGATGACGACCTCCTTGGTCGAGTGGTTTGTACACCAGTTTTCATGGTGTCGCCATCTCTGAGGTCCCGGGTTCGATCCCCGGTCGGGTCAATTAAGAAATTATTACCGTCGGAGGCCAAGACCCACTCCGAGTTGCTGAGCCAGCGAAGTAAAAGTAAGTATCAAAATACTATTAATTTTATTGTATAATCCAAGACATATTTGCATGCTATCAGTTAATGGCCGAATTTATATTAATTGTAATTTTTTTTGAAATAATTTCCCACACACATCAATTATCTAGCCCCAAGAATAACTTCCTTAAGAATCTCGAGAAATGGTTAACTAGACAACGGATAAAGATACTTAATATACACACTTACGGATACTACTACGGATATACATACTTATTATACATAGGAAACACCCAGACCCGAAACAATTTAGAAAAACAGGTATTTCTAAATTGACCCGACCGGGGTCGAACCCGGGACCTCAGAGATGGCGACACCATGAAAACCAGTGTGCAAGCCACTCGACCAAAGAGGTCGTCGTAATTAACATCTACAGTGTAGTACCACAGTCTATATAGTTCTTACAGTCGGCCAACAGGCACGTCTAGACAGAGCAATCGTGCGGGGTGTGCGGGGCGAGCGGGGCGCGGCGCGATTCGGGCTCGCCATACACTCCATTCGGGACACACGCGTCAGAAGTGGCGCAATAAATAAAAACGCGAGTAGTCAATTTTAATTGATTTTTATAACATTAGAAACACAGAAGAAAGGTAAGTTTAATACATTAATATTTTATTTTGTTGTTTCTAGAATGTGCTTGTGTTTCTGATCTTTGCATATAATATGCGTAATGTCTTTTTCAATATGTTTTTTTTTATGGATAAATGCCATTTTAGTATTCGCTAATATTTAGGCAAGAGTTAATTAGCTATTAAAATCGAGATCAAAAATGGTGGACGCAACTTTTGATATAAAATCAATATGGATATTATTTTTATGGTTTTTGGGGGTGCCGATTTCGAAGTCCAAGATGGCGGACGTGACTTTTTTATGTAAAATCCATATGGGTATCACTTCCATAGTTTTCGGGTGCGCCGATTTTGAATACAACATCTATTTCGAGATCCAAGATGGCGGACGTGACTTTTTTATGTAAAATCAATATGGGTATCATTTCCATGGTTTTCGTGGGTGCCGATTTCGAATACAACATCTATTTCGAGATCCAAGATGGCGGACGTGACTTTTTTATGTAAAATCAATATGGGTATCATTTCCATGGTTGACGGGGGTGCCGACTTTGAATACAACATCTATTTCAAGATCCAAGGTAACTTTTTTATGTAAAATCAATATGGGTATCAAATCCATGGTTTTCGGAGGTGCCAATTTCGAATACAACATCTATTTCGAGATCCAAGATGGCGGACGCGAGTTTTAAATAAAATCATATTAATTTAATAATAAAGACTTATTAATAGTATAATATATATTTTTATTTACCAATTTCAGATGCAAGGTTTGGATTGAGGCATGTGGAAGACCTGATTAATAGGGAAAACTTCCCATAGCCTAAAGAACAATTATATTTGTAGCCTACATTTTGAAGAAAATATTTGGCATATATTGGCAAGAAGAAATTGAAGAAAACAGCAATTATTCCTGTGCTACTTTTACCTGTTAAAGTCACACGTTTAATTAAAATACAAACTAGCTCAAACGTAAAAATTTTAAGTAATGTAGTTCTAGATTTAACACAAAAACGTATTCTTACTACACATTCTTATACTTGTATTCTTTTTTTTATTTATTTTTTAACTTTTTTTTTTACTCTTTTTTATTTTTAAGTGCTAATTGCTGCACTGAAGCTGAATCAAATACTTATAAAATATAGTGAAAAAATTAAACTTTTTGTGTTAAATAAAAAATAATGTTTTTTTGTTAAAAATAAATCTTTTTGTAATCTTATATTTCTTTTACTTAAGGATCCTGACATACATAAACCTTCCTACCAATAAGCAAAATATGAAATAGACTAAAAAAACAATGTGACAACCCTGAGACAATGACGAAGGTCTAGACGATGGCGGCATTTCGCGCAACATCAAAGGCGTTGGACCACTGTAAGTTTTTAACACTGAGGTAGTACCTTACTCAAGCTCAAATAAATGATATTTGGAGCTGACCTTATCTCTGTTATCCCAGCTGCGGGTGTCGTGGCTGGTGCCGGCGGCGGCGGGGTCCGGCGGCGGGCCCAGCACGGTGGCGGCCAGCGCGCGCAGCCGCTGCACCAGCAGCTCGCCGCCCTCCGCGCACCCCACGCCCGGCAGCGAGCTGGCCGGCGGACGCAGGCCCTTCTTGGCCAGCTCCACCTTCACCTGACGTATTAACATTCAAACTCCAACTCGAATCATTTATTCAACATAAACCTTCACAGGCACTTATGTGACAGAGCCACGCCAGTGTAGACACGCCTAAAACAAAGACCAACGATTTGATGAAAGTAGTAGTGGGTAGCCGCTAAATACGAGCAGCACGAAAACCAGCTGAAATGATGATGTTGATACTCCGAATTCCAAAATGATAAGGCAGGCATGATGGAAGCGCACTTCACCTGAACGCAATCCTGAACTAATGAAAGAGTCACTCGTTCACTAATTTTATGATAGGGATAATGGGCCTACGGGTCACATCATTACCCAGTCGAAATCTAGGCATAATTCCACCACCAGCAAATCTTATAAACAAGGAACTCCATCAGTGGCATCACCTGCTTAGGCAAATGCGGTATGATGTTGGCCTGGCTGGCGACGATGCGCCGGCACTTCCTGCAGCGGTACACGATGGGGTCGGGCCGCTCGCGCACCAGCCCCGGGTCCGGCTTCACCAGGTCCGCGAACTTCTGCGGCAGGATCTTCACTGGGGACCGCACGGGATTTGCACGTTACAATCTTGGAATTGGCAAGCACCTCCACCCAGTACAGTATATTAATAGGCCAGGTTAAAGAACTATATTACTCATCTTGAAGACATTATAAAAAAACATAAACACAAAATACATTATAAACAAAATTAAAATATTAGACAACATCGCATACATTGCTCTGGCTCCAAAGACAGTAGCTTAAGCACTTGTGTTATGGAAATCAAGAACAACGACGGTACCACAACCACCCAGCACCCCAGAAAATATAGAAATAATTCGATTTTCTACATTGACCCAACCGGGAGTCGAACCCGGGACCTCAGAGATGGCAACATCAGAAATCGATGTGCCAGCCAGTCAACTACGGAGGTTGTCTAATAGACAATAGACTAGTACTAGGGCTATAGTAAATAGACTTCTTTTTTTTTTAGTAAAGTCAAAATCCCATATAAATAGATAAATGCAATATAACATACATGATTAATGTATTCAAAAATAGACTAAATATTTACTTTGATTAAAATAAACTTTACTTAAGTGTGTACCTACTTGTTTGACCATTGAGTATGCTTTAATTAATCTGATGTTGAATGTATGTGACTATAAACATTAGTATTTTTTCGAAAAAAAAACAATAAGGTTGGATTTTATTGCAGTTAAACAAAAAGTTTACTAATGTAATTAATTGTTATGGTTTCAACATAATATAATTAGGTAACAATACCTTGTTTTAACTTTTGGCCTGCCATTTTAAGACGAAATTGCTTGAATCGTGGATCATCTCTATTAAGTTTGAAGTCCATATGACCGAACAACCTCAGCTGGGCCTGGAACCCCACGTTGGGCGAAATGAAGTGGCGCTTAGTCTTCACAAGGATAAACGCATCTTCATAGCAGAGGCCATATTTCTCCATTATATACGCTATGACCACTGCTGCTGAACGAGATACACCAAAGTAACTGAAAATAATCAAACGTTTATAATGGGGCTTAACGCAAATTACTTTTAATAGGTAGGTATACAAACATTATTTCATAAAAAATTCTATAACTACCTTCCTTCCTTATTATAAAAATAAATATATTTATGAGTTCATAAAACACAAACTTATAAACTATGTGTTTTTTTATTTGAGTATTAGTAAAAAATTTGAATAAATTACCAATGGACCAAAATATTTCCCCCAGAGGCAATGGCCTGTTTGATGAAGTCATTTGTTCCTGGCAGATGACTTATGAGATCTTCCCTGGGTACATCGGCAACTGCAAAATATTGTGAAATTATTTGGGATTAATCTTTATTCAAGTAAACATATCAATAACTTTTATCTACTACATAACACACATGTGTGTGTGCAATACTTTTTTTTAATCATCTCAATATATTTTTCTACCACCCCTATAGGACGTCTTTTAGCTGTGGAGAATAACGGGCGCAAGAAACTGCACAACTGTATATAGAAGTAACATGTACATTTAAATATATTGCTCCCACATTAAACAATTCATAAATGGGATGCGCAACAATCACCGTTATTCAATTTTAATGTGAGACCTAGTTAATAATACTTACTGTTGTTAATGTACTGAATTGTATTCTGCAGTTGTGCTATTTAAATTAATAAATAAATATATAACTAAACGTCGTTAACAACCACCAATCCGCACTGGGCCCGAGTGGTGGTTTATGGCCCATTTTCCCTATCCATCCATAGGGAAGGTTCGTGCCCCAGCAGTGGGGACAAAAATGAGCTGATGATGAAATAGCTAAATACCTACTTTAAATTTACAAAAAAATTGTAATATTTATTATTTGTCAGTTAATATTAATGATTTATATATAGAGATAGCTACTTACTCTTAACAAAGTTGAATATAAAGTTTGTGCGCTCAAGGACACTTCTTGGTAGTGGTACCAAATCTAAGGTCAAGACGTGTGTGATCTGAAGATTTTCCAATGTGTTGCAGTCTCTGGCACATGCTAAGTTACCTTCATAAAAAAAAACATTAGATTGTCAATGCAAAGCTCAAAATAAAATTATGCACCTTTGATTAGGTACTGATAATATTGGTGCTTACCTAAATACAGCCCGTCATCAATTTTGTCTACACTGACGTCTAGGTCTTCCATATACTTGTCAACTACATCAGCGGCGTGAATTTCCACTTCTGCCAGTTGCTTAGCCATTTAGATAACCAATATGAAAATTTCGTCTGAAATCGCATTTTTTTGTGTTAAAACTTTTAAAAGCTATATCTAAAATCATAGGTGTATGGGTCAGATGGTTATAATCGAAGGTATATGGATTAAAAAGCTACAATAAGTTTAATTGTTGCGGATTTCGATAACAATACCAAAAGTGAGCAGTAACATTTCTCATGAAAATCAATACATGAAAATTTAGCAGCAACAGCATTCATATTGGCATCATGGCTGCGATAGCACAACACAGACGGCGTTAAATACCTTAAATAACGGAACTAATTTTGCCGTCCAGTTTAGTTTTTATTTTATAAAAACAAAGTATTATTCTAATCCAACAGGACGACTTTATCCATGTTTTTCTTTTTTTGCCCGCGCCCCGCCGCGCCGCGCATATAAGTTTTTGTTTTAATATTGATATAGTGAGAACAGAGGGATCTAGTCCCATACAGTCTTAAATTAGAATTGTTCTTTATCTTGCTATCATATGGCTATAGACGAGGAGACCGAAGATTTCACACCGCGCTCGAGCAAATAGACCCCTTGCACGGGCACGGACCTCGGAACAGCTCGTAACAATCCGAGCGCAGCTGTTGCGAGTACGCAGCTCAACCAGAAATAACGCACCACGAGCAAAGAGACAGCGTCTTTCTTCACGAAATTCACGTGTCCGTTAAGGTGGCGTACACATGGTCGATTTCACGTTTGTTGCTATGCCCTCTTTAGTGCGTAATTACTGAAAACACAAAATAATTAGTACCTACCTCTTTAGTTTATGAAATAAAGACCCTTTTTTAGTGTGTACGTTGGCATAACGATCAAGCTGGCGTTCCCATGACCGTTCTCAAAAACTACTTATATAAAGCAACGAAATTTATACACATATTTAGTACCTAATTAGTGCCCGTTCCCTTTCGGACACCACTACACAACCACGAATAAATTAGGTGATTTTTGAGAGTTTCATTCACCATGCGATCACGTTGGCAAACCTTGGCACCAACCAAACCTAGTACGTACAATAAGTACACCGAGCTAGGAGTGAAACCCGAGACTTCTAGGGTCCGAGAGACTAGTTTTATCTTGTCAACCGGTTAAGACACCTTATATTCTAGTAATGTATGATACACACTTCTACAGAATAATGCCAGCCCCTAGGAACCTACTACGGTCTTAAAACCAGCCAGTTCCTAGTCGCTTTGTCCAAGGTGAAGTACCTACGCTTTCATTACCATTTACATTATTTTTTTTAAAACAATATTAATACACTATACTTTTTTTTATAGATAGCTCGACAAATGACTCCATCCCACCTGATGTTAAGTGGAATTGGAGTCCAGACGCAAAGATAACTGGAGCAGCGTGAAAACAAACGTAGCATCAGTTAACCACGCTCTGCCGGCCCACAAGGTGTTTCTTCACGCCTCTCTTGAAGGACCCCATATCATAGAAAGGAGAGAAAACGTGTGATGGTAGACTATTCCATCTTTTGGAGGTGCGACAAGGAAACAAGTCACCAAATTTCTTTGTGCGCGATGGGATATTTGAGACAATGAAGCGGTGACTCAAAAGAGCAGCATGTGTACTCCTATGAATGAAGGGAGAAGGTGGGATGAGGCCAAAAATTTCTTTAGAGCACTCGCCATGGTATAAGCGGTAAAACACGCTGAGTGACGCAACATCTCTACGCAATTGCAGAGATTCAAGAGTATTTGCCACTTCCGCATTGACGATAATGCGTTCAACGCGATGCTGCAAAGTGTTCAAGGCATCGAGAAGGTACTTTGCGGAACCGTCCCAGATGTGCGAGCAATACTCCACGCAAGACCGTACCTGTGTCTTGTACAAAAAGCACAACTGGTCCGGCGTAAAGAATTGCCGCACTCTGTTCAGAATACCGAGTTTTCTTGAGGCTATTTTGATCACGGTTTCGATGTAATCCCTTTGGTTCAGATCGCAGCGTATCGCCATACTGAGCATGTTGATACTGCTCTGCAGGCTTAAAAGTGTACCCTGAAGAGTTGGAAGGGGAAGGAATGGTGACTTTTTTGCTGTTAACGCACATACCTGTGTTTTATTGGCATTGAACTCAACCAGATTATTGGATCCCCAATTAGATATGAGGTCCAATACCCGATTAAGCTCAATAACAAGATTCACTCGATTCACTTAGGTTTCGACACGCCCTGCCGCTGGGTTACTGTTATATCCCCCTTGCACCGTGCTATCATCTGCATAGCAATGAATATTTCCAAGTGGAAGCATATCATTGATATGCAGAAGGAACAGGAACAGAACGGAGCCTTGAGGGACCCCAGTTTTCACTGACATCAGATAAAACACGAATTCTGCGCTCATGCAGGAAGCCCGCTAGCTTCCTGCATGAGCGCAGAATCCCGGCATATGGTCTGCCTGCTCAGTTCTGCAACTGGATCGCTACCCAGTTGCAGAACTGAGCAGGCAGACCATATGCCGGGAGCTTGGATAGAAGAGCTTTGTGCCAGACCCGATCAAAAGCCTTGGCTATGTCAAGGCTAACAGCCACCGGCTCACCACGCTTGTCAATAGCCTCACCCCAAAGATGTGCAACGTACGCTAGAAGATCACCCGTTAACCGTTTCGGCTGAAAGCCGTATTGGCGATATCCTGAATTTATTATGGAGTGTTCTTCTAGGTAGTGGACAAGTTGTCTATTTAAAATGCGCTCCATTGTATTTGTTGTATTTGTCCACTGTAATTCGATGGATCTGACCGATCTCCTTTTTTGATGACTAGTTGCACATTAGCCTCTCTTCAAGATTCCGGCACACAACCTGAAGAGAGAGAGACGGTAAAGGCGCGTTAACACGGGGGACAACTCCGTTGCACACATTTTTAGGACTATTGGAGGGATGCCATCAGGGCCATTAGCTTTCCGGACATCGATTGACTGCAGCTCCGCACGGACGTCACACTGCCTGATTTTAAAATCGGGCATTGTGTGGCCACAGTGAGAAATTGTAGGTGGCTGTGCACAGTGTTGCTAAAGTTCCCGATTTATCGGGAGATCTACTGATTTCGGCTCTTCTTTCCCGATATCCCGATTTCACGACCTAATCTCCCGAATTTCTATTTTTTTTTTTTACTACTAAGGTGGCAAACAATTCTTAAGACAATACTAAAATTAACCTGGTAACACTAAAACAATGCAATGGGATATCGAAATGTCTTTAAAATAAGGTTCATTATTGTTTGGTGAGTGTATGGGGGAAATTCCCTAAAAAATAGATGTTTAAGTACAAAATGTTTGGCAAATGTACAGAGATGTTTTATACTTTATTATCGTTTCGTTCGTTCGCAAGTGTACTAGTTTTATTGTGAATTGTTGTGCTTTACCTAGGTACTTTATATTTACTAACAATGTCCGATTCCGATGATTCGAATGAGAACACCCCAAGTACTAGTACTGGAGCTAAACGAAAAAAATACTCCCAAAATTATAAAGAGGAATGGGAATCACGACCAGAATGCTCTAAGTGGCTTAAAAAAAGTCTAAAAGGAAAAAACTACGCAAATTGCAAAAGTTGTGTTAAAGATATTAATATTTCTTCTGGTTTCAACGCTGTTATTAGGCAGTAATTAACGTAAAATATTTTTTTTTAAATCTCCCGATTTCTCCCGATTTTTGCCTAGAAAATTTACCGATTTTTAATTTTTGACTTTTGCAACACTGGCTGTGCATTGCAGTCATCGACTCGGCAGTTAGCCGCAAAGAGTTTGGCCAGGAGATTGACCTTCTCCTGCGGCTTGTGAGCTATTACACCATTACACTATGATTCAGTATATGAATATAAAGCTAGGTGCTCCTTCGCATTTAGTATAGAATTAAGTCCGTTTATGTACATTGCTTTACAAATAACAAGGCGTTCTATTTCACGGCGGCATTGCACCGGACCGGTGTAATAAATCTAGACTTTGCTTTATCTAATTATCAAAAAAACATGGGATTTGCCACAATTTAATGAGAGGCTAAATCAAATTGTAAGGTTTAAAGAAATATTTTAAACGAGGAGTTTATTTATTTATTTATTTATTTATTTATTGATTTGGAAAACCAACAGCTGATAAACAAAGTAGAAACTTAAAAATAGCAACAAAAAGCCAATTACAGGTCCTCACATATAGCAACAAATTAATGTAGGGTTATATACACAGTACAAGCATAGCACAATTAATCAATAAAAACAGAACAACACATGAACAGCACAGCACTTTAACCATTAAAAAACAACTGGCTCAGAAGACGCCTCGCAGACGAACAACTTGTGTTAAATAAATCAATATCAACCTCCTTGGATACTGCATTGAAATTGTTAGCCGCACGCAATATATATGAGTTCAGCCTGAAGTTCGAGTTGGCACTGGGAAGGTACAAAAGCGGATGAAATCTGCGTGACTTAAGGGGAGTTCTAAGGCCTATATGTGAAACCAGCTCAGGACAGTCCACAGAACCAGAAGCAACTTTTAGCAAAAATACCAGGTCTGAGATATCCCGTCGATTCTCTAATGGAAGTAGGTGGTGACTTCTGCATAAGTCCAAGTAAGACGTAGACTCATACTTAATTCTAGCACGAAAACATATATATTTCATGAATAGCTTCTGGATACTTTCAATACGCGTAACATATACCTGATATCTTGGGCTCCAAACCTGTGATGCATACTCAAGGTAGCTACGGACAAATGTACAGTACAAAATCTTTAGAGTTTTAATTTGGCTAAAATCGTTGGCACTACGCATCACAAAGCCTAGAGCCCTTGAAGCCTTAGAAACTATATTATCAATATGTTTATCGAATAATAGTTTGTCATCATGGAAAACACCAAGATCCCGGACAACACTGCTCCGTTGAAGTGCAACCCCATCAAGCATGTAATCGTACAAAATCAAATTACGCTTCCGAGAGTAGGTCACAACGCAACATTTAGATGGGTTCAGGTCCAATTGGTTTCGCACACAATAATCATGCAACCTTAAAAAATCCTCCCCAAGCAAAAACGCATCCTTTACAAATTTGACAGTTGAGATTATCTTCATCAGCAAAACATAGTAACCGCGATGATCGAAGGCAATGTTCGATATCGTTCACAAAGATAGTAAACAAAAGTGGCCCAAGCAAAGATCCTTGCGGAACACCACTAGGTACCAAAACCCATCCGGACATGTAATTATTGACAACCACCGCCTGCGTGCGATTGTCTATGTACGATGAGAACCATCTAAATAAGTCACCACTTATACCAATGCCCTTCAGTTTACACAAAAGCAAGTCATGCTGGATCCTGTCAAACGCTTTACTGTAGTCCGTATAGATAACGTCAACTTGATAGCCACTATCCATATCTTCAGTGAGTAAGTTATTGAATACTACAAGGTTGGTTACAGTAGAGCGCCCTTTCAGGAATCCATGTTGCATCATGCTAAAAGAATGTTGAATAGCCCGATAAACCTGATTATAAACAATTCTTTCTAATACCTTGGAAATAATACAAAGCTTAGATATTGGACGGTAATTGACCACATCTGTCTTAGAGCCCTTTTTATGCACTGGAGTGATAAAGGCACGTTTCCATATATTGGGCACTATTCCAATATCTAATGATCTTCTGAACAATAATGAGATAGGAATAGCCAAGGTTTTCGCGCACCTAATTAGGAACCGGGCGGGGAGGTAGTCAGGTCCAGCAGATTTGGAGGGATCGAGAGATGAAAGATGTTTGGCGACTTCCTCAGTACATATGAAAACAGTGGAAATATTAGAAATAGTTGGAACTGTAGGGACTGAGTCATGGGAAGAATTGAATTGACAATTCTGAGTGTTTAAGAAAGTTGAACAAAAGTAGTCAGAAAAAGCATTACATACAGTAACACCAGTGTTGACAACTGAATCTCCATATTTAAGACTATTAGGCATAGCATTTGACTTAGACTTTGCCCTGATAAATGACCAGAAGGCTCTGGGGTTGGCCTTAATAGAACTTTCGATGGAGTCAATGTAATTACGGTAACAGGTCTTCTCTAAGGTTTTAACTCGATCACGTAAAAGTTTAAAACATAAGTCATCTGAACGGTTACCGTAAGTCTTGAACTTTTTTAAGTACTTATACTTCTCCTTAATAACCTTTTTCAATGCAAAAGAATACCAAACTGGAAATCGGCTATTTTTCATCACTTTAGATGGTATGTACTTATCTCTCAATAATGCAAGAGAACTATAAAAATAATCCACCGCAGCTTCAAAGGATCTAGATGAGAATTCCTCCTGCCAAGCAAATTCAGATATATTCTTATTAATAGAATCATAGTCGCCTTTGTTAAAGAGATACTTAACTTGAGAGGCTCTATCCAAAGGCTCAAAGTCAGCAAATTGAACTTCAATATATAGAGCACCATGATGAGGGTCAGTAGGTACAAGTGAGTCCTCGCTGCAATCAGTGACACAGACATCGGCATTAGATAAGATAAGATCAAGAATCCTACCACCAGCATTTTTTATTCCATTGAATTGCTTCAGGCCAAGAGTATTCAACTCATCAACCAACCGTATTTCGTTATCCGATTTAAAGTTGAAAGGGTTATAAGAACCATCATGATTAATACTAGGAGACCAGCTTATAGCGCTCAAATTGAAGTCACCCGCTATAAGGTACAAATCTAGTGGACTTTGCATAACCACATCACTTAAACAATTAAAAAAGTTAGTGAACTGCTGAGAAAAAGTGAGACCACGATTTTCTGAGCATAAGTAAAGAACACAAATATGAACGTTTACACGAAGATTAGAACCACATTGTTTAAGGGTCAGCGTCAGCCAAAGATCTCCCGCGCTCGAATGAAATGTTGGCTGGGGTATAGTAGCTAAATCACGACGCGTTGCTATAAGGACGCCACCGCCATACATCTGACCGGTGCCAGCATAGTTACGATCGCGTCGCCAAACCACATACCGATCGTCAAACAACTCAGTGTCATTTATGGCCTCCAACAACCAAGTCCCGGTAATAATAACAATATCATAATCAGAAATACATAAATTACGAAAAAATACTGCAGTTTTTGTACGCAGTCCCCGTGCATTCTGATAATATATTTTGTATTTATTCATTGAATCATTAATAGATTTTTTTTCTTTTAAAATTATAAGTATGTAAAATCAAAATTTCATCACAATAATTAAGAATATAAATAAATGGACGAATAAATACATTTGTCAGGTAGTTGAAAAATACAATATAATAAGCAACCACAAAGAACAGGCAGTTAATCAAGTGCAAAGCACAAAAGCGCGCGGATAAGCAATTCAAAACAGCAGCCATAAGTGTAAAAGAGACATTCAAGTATATACAGTACAAAGTGCTAACAATGCTTAAGCCAGACATTAATAAAGTAATAAGGGAGGGCAGATTAGAACGTAACATCGGCGCCAGCGCGTCTCCCAGCGAGGCAGGCGTTGCAAACATTTTAAGAAGTAAGGATAACAAACAATACATCATAAACTCAATCAGCAAATTAAACCACTCGTGCACAAATATTATAAACAAAAAGGATTTAAAAATAAAGAAAGTGAATGAGATCAATCGCCAGAATAAACAGTAAGCTAAACAATCTTGTTTAAATCGTTCTCACTGGTCACTATCAAGATACGAGCGGTGTCACTCTTACGGACATGAATTTTACAATACTTCACCCACACGTAGTTATAATTTTTGTCTTTAGCAGCAGCCTTCGTCTTCGTAAGAAGACCCTTGGATTCAGGTGTAAGGTGATCATTTATAAAGATCCTTTGAATACTGTCCGTAAATCCAATGTCTTTCGCCGTTATGACTTTCTTTGCACGAGCCGCAGCTATAAACTCTTCCTTAATATAGCGGTTTATAAACGTAATAATAATTGATTTATCCTTAGAACTGTGCATGGGTACTCTGGCGATATAATTTATTTGAGTCTTAGGGAAGCTGTATCCCACCACCTTACTCAATGAGTCGGCAACAGAAAATAAATTTTCTCCTGGCTTGATTGGCACGCCTTTTATCTCCACGTTGTTGAGACGCAACCATTGCTCCCTCGACGACAGATCTCTTCTTAAGGCACTGATTTCATTGGTCTTAGAGGCGATAGTTGATTGGATAGCTTCCACGTCTTGAATCTTGAGCTCTAAAGTTGCAAGTCCAGCAGCTTGATCTTCCAATCTCGCGCTATTGAACTCACAAGACGCTTTTAGGTCCGACAATTCACGCTTCACACTCTTAACATCCTCAATAAGTGTCGGAAGACTGGCCAGCTGCAACTTGATATCGCGAGTTACGAAGCATTTTCGAGTATTGATGGTTGAGTGAGATTGATAGATCTCGCATCGCATCACACCAGTGATAAATGGATAGATAGATAGCGGTGGATATAGGTATCCATGGTAGTAAAATAAAATAAATATGATAATACATGGTAGTAAAATAAAATAAATGTGAAAGTAATTTGCACGGAATTCCCTTTTCGGATTATTATACTCTTTTCATTTTAATCCGTCTGTATATGTATATCTACTACTTCGGTAGGTAGGGTAGTGGCACCGTGTCCGACAGTAACCAGTGATCGACTTTTTTATTTAATCAATAAAAATTGGGGTCACCAACTGATTTTAGTTTTTAGCGACACTAGTATACTTTATTGTGAAATGTAAGTAAGTACCATTACAACATTTATAAATACTTAGATGTTAATATTTAATATTAGGTATGTCTCACTACATTTCCACCTTTTACAAGATACCTACACGATGGGTTCAAACACAGGAATATCAATTAAATTAAATTATATAAAAGTACAAAATATGAGATGTTAAATTTACAAATAAACCAACTAGATGTCCAAGTAATTAGGGTACTAATGCCAAAATATAAATTATTAAGTATAAATTAAATGTCAAGAATGCAATAATAATAAAAAAATATATACAAATCAAACTGTGCTATAAATAATTTAGAATTATAAATTATTGAGATCATTTTACTAATAAGATAATTTATGTCATTCAGAAATTCAGTGGTCGTTGCATTAGCAATTAGTAACTTCATTCAATGTTTCTTAAAAAGTTTAACTGGTAGGTTCTTAATATCATTGGGAACTTGGTTATATATTCTTGGGGCCATCCCAAAGAAGCTTTTAGCTAAGAGTGCAGTTTTAAGTTTAGGTGCACATATTTTGTCTTATCTATACTAATATTATAAAGCTGAAGAGTTTGTTTGTTTGTTTGTTTGTTTGTTTGAACGCGCTAATCTCAGGAACTACTGGTTCGAATTGAATAATTCTTTTTGTGTTGGATAGTCCATTTATCGAGGAAGGCTTTAAGCTATATAACATCACGCTGCGACCAATAGGAGCGAAGCATCAGTGAAAAATGTTGCAAAAACGGGAAAAGAGCCTAAAAAATTAAAAATGCTGCCGAAAGTCACTATTCCACGCGGACGAAGTCGCGAGCACAGCTAGTGGCTTATAAGTGAATTTTGTTTTTCGAAAGTAGTGAAAATATGGTGATCCTATTTGACAAATACCGCAACTTCATAAATATACAATAAATAATAGACAATACGATGAAAATCTCGACGTAAATAGTATCGAAGACTGGGCTTTAAGTGTCGTGCCATTACCCTACAGGTTTAGGTGGACTTACATGCGATTATTAATTCTAAAAAGTAATTCAATTGCCTTGTGACGAAACATGCATTTAAGCTAGGCTATACATAATTTTAATAATACAAAAACATATCATATCATCATCATCATCATCATCATCAATACAAAAACAGAACAAAAACCAAAAGTAAAATTGAGTGGGTAAAAAGTTTTTGTTACAAGTAATTTGTTAGCCAGATCACCGAACGAGTCCATCGAATTTAAACTGAGATACCCGCATTGATCATTATGCATTCATCCTTCGTTTAGATACCACGACGAATCGACGCGACAAGCAATGCTAGTGTTCCGTTTAAAATCAAAATTTCTCAACTGTTAAAAATCGTCTCAATCGCAAAGATTTTATACAATTTAGTATGCGTCGATACAGTTGTTACAAATCGACTGCACCGGCGACTGTTGCTCAACATTACGCAGGTTCTCTAACCGCGGACTTTGGCCGAATGGCTGCATCCAAAACGAAAGTAAAATAAACATGCAATATACGTCAGGTTAGGCATACGTGTACATGACTTTGCAATTTTTCTGATTGCATTGGTAGACTGCCTGTATTGCCTGTTTCGGCTAATCCAACCTTGGACTTAGGACGATGCAGTTAGTCCAAACCAAAGTCCAATTTGAAACTTTATGTTACGTCCTCGCTGACTCATCGCAAGGCCGAAATCTCGGAGCGTGGTGTGGCCAATTACATAAGAAAATATCACTTGCACCATGAGTAAGCATAAAATGTTGCAATAGGCGTGGCGCGCTGGCTGACAGCAGACGATTTTTGTCATAGTGTAGTCTATTTGTCCAAGTTGATAGTTTATTTTTTTAGTTAATGTATTGGATAGTATCTACCTATGCCGTGCTATACTGCTGAGGTGCATTAATTTTCATTGGAAATGTTTGCGAATACCGCAACCTGTTAAATCTTAAAGCACTTGGGTGCGGCGATTGTTTACGCCTGACCAGTTGTGCCTTTTGTACAAGACACAGGTACAGTCTTGCATGGAGTATTGCTCACACATCTGGGACGGTTCCGCAAAGTACCTTCTCGATGCTTTGGACAGTACACCAGTTGTCGTCGCATCTAGATTCCATATTCATTTAACATCAGGTGAAATGGAGTCATTTGACGTGCTACGTATAAAAAAAATTAAAAAACCTACTTATGGCTGTAAATTAACTTAATGGAATAATGGACTCCGACGAAGAAGCTTGCGTCGGCGTTAAGTGGCGCGCGCCAGCCACTAGAAGCGACCAGCGACGTTTTGTAGCGAGTGGCGGCCACCGGCGGGCGTCAACCGTGTGCGGCGAGTCCATACAAAATGTATGAAAACTACAGGAAATAGGTCGGTGGCGGCGTTTTGTGGCTGTGGCGAGTAGCCCGTGTGCGCCGAACCTAAAAGAAAATACTAGGAATAACGTTCAACTTGTAGAATAAAATAGATACTCGTCGCAGATATAGCCGATAGAAATATAAACTTTGGTTGAAATGAAATGAAATATAATTTATTCACATAAAATAGAGACATAGGATGGAGTGTGATGGGTATAGTTCTTGCCAGCGCAGGGCATGTGAAATGTAGGTGAAGTCAATTTAACAGGTAAATATAAAATGTTAACTATTTTATTACATTGACATAACTTGATTGACGTTAGATTATAACATTAATAATAACTATTGCCATATTACCTATGGTCTTGCTGGTCGTGCTGGTCTTCTGAGACTCACATTTAGACATAGTCTAGTGAGGTGGTCGAATCGATCACACTCAGGATTTGTATAAGTAAAGAACGGGGTTAAGTGTAGGCGTCTCATGATTATTACGTTGCGACACACAATTATATAATCCTGTTGGACATACCTAGGTGATAGATAGGTAAAAGGGGTATCGGAGAACATTGAATACTGTTTGCATTACAAAGTAATTAATTTATATAATTTTAGTTTTAATTTCAGTAGAGGAGTGGAAAGAAATTTTGGTGAAGGTTTTATACTTTCCGAGCCCGTACCATGAGTCCGTGTCAGGCTCCCCCTGATATGATCTTAGTTTAAAAACAAACGAGCGAGCCTACAGTAGTCGCATATGATGTGTAACATTTGACATCTCACCTAGTTTTAACATTTTAACATTATATTCTGAAAAAACTGCGTCAGGTATGATTTGAAATTATTTTTCATAACAAAGAATAACTCCTTTGAATGAAAGTTGTATTTTATTTAATTGACACGAAGAGTAATGTAACACAATACCTCGCGCTTATTCGTCAAATGAAATGGCGCGCGCCAGCGCGCGCTTCCCCGATTGGTTGGTACCATCCGACGGCCAACTACCACCGCGCGCTTATTCGTGAAATCAAATGGCGCGCGCTTGCGCGCTTCCCCCACTTCCTGTTACACACTTCCGTTCCAGAAGAAATATGTTACACATCACACACTTCCGTCCCATTTCACGAAATCACTCCCACAAATCGCTAGAAAGCGAGAGGAAAGATATTACACATCAAAAAATAAGCTTTAATGTATTTTAAATGTAATTCAACAACGTGGTGTTGGCTGACAGACAAGAGCTGCATCCTTATTCTTCCTTCACTAAAAGCAGGCGTTCTCTGTAAGTATTAGTTTTTCTTTGTTACAGTTCACGCCGTCTGCCGAAGGGGCGTAGCTCATGTAGTGATCGGGACTTCTTGCTTCGGGCAGCTCTGTGGCACACGACGTGACCTGAATTTAAAAGGAAAAAGGCTAGGAAAAAGAAAGAAAAATTACAAGTGAAGATATTTTAGGGTCTTGTCTTGGGGACAGCAAGCTAAGGCTTGTATGGTAAACGGTATCTCGATAATACATAATTCAAGTTATATTATGTTTTTATTTGAAAGCTCTACAGTACCTACTCTTATCTAAAACAACAACAACCTGATTCTTACGATCTCATACATAAGTTTTAAAGTGCTCTTGCTTATACCTGGCTAGGGCGGTAGCACCGGTGCTCGACACAGTAACCCACTGATCGACACCAGTTTTCTTCGCCAAAAAATAACATAGAGTTTCATTGTAATTTTACTGGATTACAGCAAGTTGTCTATTTTCAATTGTTCTTAAGTCAAAAATCTGTTGCTAATGAGTTTCAACCCTGGTTTCTATCGAACGCTGTTGCCCTAGTACCTATCTAAACAGGTAACAAAAAAAAAATAGAAAATTTAAGGTAGGTGCTTAACAAGTATTCAGTCAATCAATACAAAAATCAATGTGTCAATAAGGAAATGTATACAAACATGATTACTTTACTTAACTCCAATCCTCTCATGCGTCAGCTAGATGTAATTAAGTTCTGCGAGGCCGTGGAACAAGCGCTTTCTTAATCGCCATAACGAAATTGAGAACAAGAGTGCGTTACGTCAGAGCATGCGCCAGCGTGTAATGCCTCTCGCAACACGAGGAAAATGCAGCTATCGGTACCGAATCGAGGTGGAACACTGACCTATATGCCTGATGCCCTCAGCCACCTAATTGGTAGAGATGAAATCTTCGAGAAACATCATAATGTCGGATCTAGACTAGTCTTATGCAGTCAATTAGCTGAGAAATCAAATTAGCTACGGTGTGGTAGTTGCACTATGCATGAACGACTCTAGAGCACAACCGCAACCACTTTGACAAAAGTGGCTGATTAAAGATGAACGGATGTAGGTAACAGGATAGTTATGCGATGGTCTATCTTGAGCTTCAATTCAATTCAATTCTTTATTCAATTAACAATTGTTGAGTCTCGTTCATAAATTACTTAGCATACCGACATTTTTAATTATATTTTGATACTACGCACTTGTATGAGGTTCTTCGTACCCTCTCCTGACAAAAGAACGTCTCGGTCCGTCGCTCCGTGTGCAACAGATTGCAATGGCTGACCTCGCCTACGCGACAGTGTTTTAAAAATCTAAGTAAATCAAGCTAATCTTCTTCCAAAAACACTTTATTCTTATAATTGGATATATCGATACACTAAATACAGCAGGCCTGCTTGTGATTGTGGTAATTGTGAAGAGTGGTGAACTGGATCTCATCTGCAGCAACAGTGAGTGTTTTTTCCCATATAACCTTCCCTTAAATCTTGGTACAAGTTCCTTGCCCATGATGTTTTTTGGTGTTTTCTAATTAATCTCAGGTTTTACTGAACGAGGCTTAATTACCTTAGTTGTGGATCCGAGCTGAACCAAACCTCTTAAAAAATACAGTCCACTCATATATCATATTTCATCTAGTAAAAATAATTAGTTAAACTACAGCTCAATAAGTGATCCACCCCTTAGGCTTTATTTTATAACCTAAGGAAGCGTTCCATAGCTACTTGCCAGTGGAACCTTAACCCATACATTTTTGGTCACTTCGAGCAGGATCATACATTTTTGATCCTACGAGATATTTTCTATTTATGTCAAACCAGTAAATTCCAAGATTAATTAATTACTCGTTTATCTCATATAAAAATTACGTACTTGCTTATTTATGCTGATTTGCTAAACCTAGGT
Source organism: Eudonia lacustrata (assembly GCA_947562085.1). Taxonomy (NCBI): domain Eukaryota; kingdom Metazoa; phylum Arthropoda; class Insecta; order Lepidoptera; family Crambidae; genus Eudonia; species Eudonia lacustrata. The sequence goes on from OX387341.1 coordinate 1,225,786, forward strand.
AGGGAATTAATATACTTATAACCTAAATTGTTACTAAACGCAGTTTATAATTACCCAAGTAAACATAACTATTATAACGTTTCTATAGCGTAATATTCCATTTCTCTTGTAACTACTCGTCGCGCGCGCAGGTTCAGCCACCCGCTTTATTATTTTATAAATTAGTGTCTTGTCTTTTAGTTAACGCTAGCTAACTAATAGTAGAACTTCTACTTAACAGGTACTCGCCTGACCTTGACATTGTCAGTCAAACGCAGATACTTCTGCACCGCGTCTTACCATAAATATCTAGTTAGGTACTTATATCTAATATTATTTATTGCGATCTCCCGCCCCTAATATACTTATAACTTTATATAGTTAATATTAGGAGGCCTAATATACATCGGCTACGATTGTATTAGGTTTTTTACGCACCGCTTATTTACATTAGAGTTTATATACTCGTTGTGTAATTTGTACTTATTAGAGTTAATACTCACCGCACCGACCCTACACACTGTGTTAGGAGATATAACATACCGTGCTATACGTGTATATTATTTAGTTATTTTTATATTTTATTTCTGGTACTTACTTAGAAACCTTTTCGAGCCTACTTAGGCATTTTATAGTAAATACTTACAATAGACAAGACACATCGGCGTTATATATTTACATTTAATATTTTTACATCGTATTCTATATACATCTTGTTCCTTTGTTATCAAACATGTCGGAGATTGATGATAAAACGCAGTTGGCATTGTTGGAGTCTAAACGCAATGCATATTTTACTCGTATGCAATCTATATATGACTTATGTATACAAGATATTACCGATGAGCAATCCAAAAAAACTTTTCTTAATAATATAATTAATTTAGAAGACTTACGTAGTAGCTATCAACGCATACTCGATGAAGTTAATGTTCTTTCTATGAAGTTGCATCCTAAGTCAACTATTAACTATCAATCATGGATATGCTTTGAGGATCTTTATTGTCATGTTAAACGTTTCATTAGTGAGTCTAATTTACAACCAACGACTAAGGCGGAACCCTCTGTTCCCAAACTAAGGCGAAACTTACCTGCCTTACCGCCAATAGAATTAATTACATTTAACGGTGACGTTCGTAATTGGTCTACGTTCTATCACCAATTTAAAAATGTTGTGCATGATAATCCACAACTTTCAGACTCGGAGAAGATTCATTATTTAGTAGGTAAACTTCGTGATAAGGCCGCGACTGTTTGCGCCGGTTTAGCCCCTACTGCTGAGAACTATCATATCATATGGGATGCTCTCGTACGTAAATATGATGACCCTAGGTCATTAGCGGCTTCCTATGTCAACCAGTTGTTAGACTTTAAACCTATTCCTTCTAACTCAGCTGTTGGTTTAGAATCTTTCATAAATAACTTCGATTCCTCGGTTAGGGCATTAAAACAACTTAAATTGCAAAGTCTAGGTGACTTTATTATATTACATTTAGCACTTCAAAAACTAGATTCAGAAACACTTAATTATTTGAGATGACCTACCGTAAGGAAATTACTCCTACTTACGACAATTTAATTGAATTTGTTAATGGGCAGAATAAAATATTATCTCGTGCCCTTTGTAATAACAAAGCTACTGTTTATAAAACATCACAACATAAATCTATACCTACTCCGAAGTCTGGCCTAACTAAGTCGTTTGTTAACACTCAATCGTCACAAAAACACACTTGTGTTCTATGTAAAAATAATAATCACAATAATCAACTATATTTTTGCCCGCTTTTTATAAAAATGACTCCACGCGAACGTTTTAATGTTGTTAAGTCCAACGCGTTTTGTAACAATTGTTTAAGTAATAAACATACGCTAAATACATGCACTTCTAATAGTACTTGTCGTTTTTGTTCTTCTAAATATCATCACTCCATGTTACATTTTGATAACTTGCATTTATATAAACAACGTGACGTTAGTCATGTGCCCACTGCGACTTCGCAGTTAGTGGTAAATCGCAACAACTTCACTTCAAGTAATAACCGTTGTACGGTCGATAATGAACCATCGTACTCTTGCAATAAGGTCGAAGTTTCTAATGCTCAACCTTCTAATGGTTCAGTTAATTAATTAACCAATATTAATTAATTAACCAATAGAAGTGGTGCCACAGTGCAGGGGCTAGACTTGTGTAGATTGATTTTGGTTATATGTGTTACATAAATTAACAACAAATTGAATGGACTGGAATATAGGTCTGTATACAAGAGGATCTACGAAAGCTCCTTAAGCAGCATAAATTATTTTTTGTAATTGTAATGTTCAACACAATGTCTATTGTTGTATGGTTAAGGTTCCACTGGCAAGTAGCTATGGAACGCTTCCTTAGGTTATAAAATAAAGCCTAAGGGGTGGATCACTTATTGAGCTGTAGTTTAACTAATTATTTTTACTAGATGAAATATGATATATGAGTGGACTGTATTTTTTAAGAGGTTTGGTTCAGCTCGGATCCACAACTAAGGTAATTAAGCCTCGTTCAGTAAAACTTGAGATTAATTAGAAAACACCAAAAAACATCATGGGCAAGGAACTTGTACCAAGATTTAAGGGAAGGTTATATGGGAAAAAACACTCACTGTTGCTGCAGATGAGATCCAGTTCACCACTCTTCACAATTACCACAATCACAAGCAGGCCTGCTGTATTTAGTGTATCGATATATCCAATTATAAGAATAAAGTGTTTTTGGAAGAAGATTAGCTTGATTTACTTAGATTTTTAAAACACTGACGCGTAGGCGAGGTCAGCCATTGCAATCTGTTGCACACGGAGCGACGGACCGAGACGTTCTTTTGTCAGGAGAGGGTAGGAAGAACCTCATACAAGTGCGTAGTATCAAAATATAATTAAAAATGTCGGTATGCTAAGTAATTTATGAACGAGACTCAACATCCCCCTCGCCTTGAAGGAACCCCTTCAAATTAAAGCAAGTTACTATCAAAAATATGAAACTAATAACTAAAACTACGACTAAGCTTATGTATGCTGATTATACTATTGCGAAGGTAACGGACATCATTTTACGATAGGTCGTTTGAGCATACCGCTCTTAGTTCTAACGTCTGCAACGCGTACGACTCCGTCTCTACCAGGGTGCAACCCTGTTACAATGCCGAGAGGCCATTGTAGAGGAGGCGCGTTATTACACATAATTATAACAACCGTACCTATAGTTATAGGGTTGGAAGGCGTATTGCATTTCTCTCGCAACTGCAGATTATGGAGATACTCCGTCCTAAATCGTGTCCAAAAGGATTGGACTAAAGAGTCTAATAAAGAATAACGAGTGAGAAGATTAGTCCGTTCACTGCTAAGATTAGTCGCGGGAAGAAACGCTAACGATGCGCTAGATAAAAAGTGTGAAGGAGTTAACGCGGTAAACCTTACGTAACCTAAAAAACCTTCACTCTTTGAAAGTGCTTTAAGTTTGAGTCCTCCGCGAGAAATAAATCAATTTAAGAGTGCCTTCTCTTCTATAGTAATTATTTTCCTGTATTTATCAGATTTGTTGCGATCTGGTAAAGGTCGCGGGAAGCCGCTGTATGCGTGCATCACAAAACCAGTCGTTGTGGAGATCTTTGGGGTAAGCCTTTGTCCAGCAGTGGACGTCTTTTGGCGGAGATGATGATGATGATGATGATGATAATGATTTGTCAGACTTGTATGTGTGTATTATAATCATGTTATAAATAGTTGTAGAGTCTAGAATGTGAACGGCTGGCGTGTTCCGCCTTCCGTACCGTAACCTTTAGGTAACGCCGTGTACATACACTCTGACGCAAGAGATGAGACTCGCATTAATTCAACAACGGGTTCAGGGTGCTGATGAGACTTCCCGCTTCATTGCTACGAAAAGAGTAAGTATAGTAAGTTTATTGTTGGGGTATTTTTGGTAGCAACAACCTTCCGAACCGGCAGTAGAATCGCATTTAAGATGGTATCGTTTATCAAATGTTTCAGTATAAGGTTTACCCTCGTATGCAGATTTACAAAGGGATGGCGACGACTTACATACATAAGTATCCTAGCATAAGCATAAGCATAAGTAGCCTCATGAAAGCTAAAATGAATGAAGCTCATAAAAAGTAAGCATTACATACGAGCATTATGGTACGAGTATGAAAGGTAACTATAACGAACAATTCCGTTTGACGATAACCATCAGAGGTTGAATTTGGTCACAGGCCGAGCGAGGAGCTTCCTGGAACACCCAACACCATTTCAGTTCCGTGTAATGACACGGAATTTGTATCAGTTTCAGTCCGAAGTACCTACCTACCTATTTTCTCTTTGCTCAGCCTGCGATCGATTCCTAATCACACATTCTTATGGAATTCACAGTGTATTTTTGCTAGGATACCTCAACGTTTGCTGAAGCATCTTTGGCGACCCTAAACAGATGACTGCATGGTTTTTTAGTGATCCTAAAACATGCGACATACTCTCAGCTTTCAATCATTAAAAAAAAGTAGTACTTAATGAGCTACTTTTCCTAGAATCGGCCTTCAAAGACAGCCACGTGGCGTTTAAAAAAAAATCCATGTGATTAAAACAAAAAGTCTTGCTATTTTATGGTTCCTAATGTTAAATTGGTTTGTTGACTATCCAAAAATTGCTGCAAAAAAGCTAAGATTAGATAACATTTTGAGTTTTTAATTTTAAGGTTGTCAATTTGCTGATAACTAAAAATTCTTAAGAGATTAGTTAACAAACGTTTTAAGTAAGAGGTGGTTTTGTCAATAAATCAGAGATGGTAATCAGAAAGAAAATTTATTTTTTAAATTCACAAAAGGTTTTCAAAGTGGCCACCTCCAGCAGCAATGCACATTCTACACCTTCGTAAAAAATTGCCTTTTAATCGTCTAAAAGCTTCCCTATTCTCTCTCACAACACGTTCGGCTTCTGTAATCTTTTCTCTAAGTTCTTGTTCACTCGAACATTCTCGGGCGTAAGCGATTTCCTTGTAATAGCCCCACACAAAGAAGTCGATTGGGTTAAGGTCAGGTGAGCGTGGAGGCCATCTGATTGGTCCGCTGCGTCCGATCCATCTGTTGGGGTAAGTTTCATTTAAGTGGTTTCGGACTTGCGTTGCGTAGTGACACGGGGCGCCATCATTTTGAAAAACCATGGTGCGTCGAAGCTGAAGATTCACATCTAGCAGCAGCAATGGTAGTTCATTTTCTAAAAAGTTTTTGTAAATTTCTCCATTAAGTCTGGATGGCAATTCAAACGGGCCAATAAGTTCGCCGTTGAGGATACCCGACCACATGTTAACACTAAACCGGTGTTGAAAAGATGAATCTCTCGTTTCGTGTGGATTCTCGATTGCCCACGAGTGGTAATTATGAATATTGAATATTCCAAATCGCTCAAATCGTGACTCATCGGTCCACAAAACTTTATCGAAATATCCAGGATCTTCTTGCTGTTTTCGTAACATGGTTTGGCAAAATTCAACGCGCAATGGGTAGTCTGCAGGTAGCAAAGCTTGAACTCGTCGGATATGGAAAGGGTGATATCCTTCATCGTGAAGTATGGCTTGAATAGACGTTCTTGGGATGCCCAGAGCACGAGCCATTCTTGTACTCGTGGACGGATTTCGCTGAACTTCTTCGAGCACTCTTTCTCTGCGATCTGGATCGACTCGAGGGATTCCTTCACAACCACCGCGTTGACCAGGAATGTGGCCTGCCATCAACGTGTTGTGCGTGTTAATAAAAACACGATGGTCGGGATAATGTGCAGGTTGCGGCCCACCACGTCGTTGAAGTTGTTCGCGATACAATCGCGCTGCTTCACGGCCGTTGCCTTGTGCAACTCCATAAAAATAATGCATTTCTGCATATTCACTTAATGTGTAACTCATCTCTTTCACTTCCAAGTAAACAAAGTCCAAATCAGAAGGCAAAACAGTCCAGTAAACGAGCAAAGTAGTCAAAACAGTAGGGCAAGCAAATTTGGGGTGAGCGATGGCGACACGAGTAGCAGTAAACACAAAGTGAGTACGACTGAGATAACATTTTGGCGTTGGCTTGGGTTGTCGCCCGCGCTACTGAGAGTGAGAGAGATGGCAATTATTCCGTCTCTATCCTCGCGGTCGACCTATTGTTATTGCAGGTAAAATAATCGCGTTCACTTTTACAACCCATGATTCGCAAGAATGCAACGCGCAGAATTGATAAAATTTAAAACTAAAATTAAACAAAATGTCAATTTTTTAGGCATTTTTTGGTTAGTTAACAAACCAATTTAACATTAGGAACCATAAAATAGCAAGACTTTTTGTTTTAATCACATGGATTATTTAAAAAAAATACCACGTGGCTGTCTTTGAAGGCCGATTCTAGGAAAACTAGCTCATTAAGTACTACTTTTTTTTAATGATTATAAAAGCTGAGAGTATGTCGCATGTTTTAGGATCACTAAAAAACCATGCAGTCATCTGTTTAGATTTTTAATTTTAATCTTAATGTTCTAGTCATAATTCAATAATCGTATTTTTTATTCTTGAGACCTGCATTTCCAAATTTTCATCAAAGTTACGAAGCTAATTGTTTTATGCATAAAAGTACAACTTATGAAGATTTCGTTGCAAAAAAAAAATACAAAAAAGTCTTCTACTTTTTTTTCTAGAAATTTTTTAAGTTGATCGCTCGAAAATTCTCAAAAATTTAGAAAAAAATTCATAACTCGAAAACCGTGAAAAATCGCGGAACATACATGGGGGTGATTCAGATACCCCACGACACGAGAGACCTAATTTTTTCTTTTGGACGTCAATCTTCCGGCTACCTTGTATAATACTAATAATACCTCCAATTTAAAATCTGCGTTTAAAAATGAGAACGATCTTTTTAAATATTGCAAAACCTTACCAGTTTATGATAAGTTAAGATCTGCCTTTTAAAAGAACAATTTTTTAATGGGCAGATTATAGATGTGAAGCTAACATTTGTAGCCTAGCGTCTAGAAACGGCTTATTTGGCTTATTATCATTTCTAGCGATAACTAGCGGCTGGAAACGGCTGCGTACATTTCATTGATATGTTCACATGATTTAGTTTTTTTTTTGTTGTTTCTCTTCTGATTTGTTTACTATAGGATACATTTAACATAAATAGACATGAACAATGACATTTGCATCTGTATTAAGTGTTAAAAACTTAAAATCCTCATACAAAATGTGACACAGCAGTGGAATAGAACTAAGTATTTTAATAATTTATTTGTGAGAGATGTTTTGGAAATAGAATAGAAATCATTTCTATTCTATTCTAATAGGTATTCATCCATGAAAGTGTGGACAGATATGAATGAAGAAGATGTGTGTATAGTAAGCATTTAGTTGTATTTCTTTAATGCACCTATTTTTTATAGTATTCATCATTAGCTAGGTACCTTTATTCATATAATTTTCATACACCACCGCAGCCACAGCAGAACATAATAAGTGCTACTGTATAACAAAAATAAGAGTAAACAATAAAAAATGTAATAAAAATAATAATATTTTTTTCGATGGTCAAGTAAGTATCTACCCGGTATCAAGCGGCTGGTTATTCGTTTCTATTCGCTGGTTTCGGTAACTACCGGCTTACAAGCCGCTGGTTAACAACAATTGGGCAGATACAATTTAAAATAAATCACCTATATATACAAGTCGAGCCGCACAGCATGAACTCGTTACCGTATCGGCAAACAACTACTACGGGGAACGGACACGAACGCATTCCAAATTCCACGTCTGATTAATTCTTTGCCTACCTCCACGCATAATGCAATTACAAAACGCAATATTATATACAAATTCAAAATTTATTTTTTGTCAGTTCTAAAATAATAATTCTATGTAATCAAAAAAAATCAAAATCAAAAAAAAACAAAAATTGTTTATTACTTTTCAAGACAGTTGTATACAACAGTTGTCGGAGCCCCCTCTTAAGCTTGTAATTGCCTGTAGCAGGGGATTCCGCTCTTTCCTAAATATAATACAGATATATCTAATTAACTTTTTTTCTTTTTTTCTAACAATTTTAAGTAGGTAGTTGATTATAAGTAGGTAATTAATTTTAAGTTTCACTAAAATAACTTTAGTTATAAGTAATATTTTAAGCGGTTACCAATCAGTTTTATAATCATTTAAGTTTGACTTCAATTTATAGTTATAAACAATATTTTAAGAGTATCAATTTTACAATCATTTAAGTTATACTACAAATTTTAGTTCTAAACAATATCCCAAGAATGTATCAAACATATTGATAATTAATATTTAATTTTAAGTTTCACTAGCCGCTGTATTTATGTAATGTGATCGTACTGTCAGAACATCGTCGATTCTTAGAATTATAATATTAATGTATTTAGTTTTTAACATTTGATACCATTTTACTGATAATGTGGAAGAATATTATTGTTAGGTACTACACACAAACCCAAGAGGCTTAAGAGCGTTTACGCCGCACACTAGCGCCATTAATGAAAAAAAAAAACATATCTAGTAATTAGAGATAGAAAATCATATTATGCTTAACAAACTATTTGAAAGAAGTAATTTAGCATTTTTACGGCACCTAATGAACACCTCACATGTTATGGTTTAGTTAAATAAGACGTTACGGCCACTTTTAACTATAACGCCATATTTAACTAAACCATAACATGTCAGGTGTTCATTAGGTGACGTAAAAATGCTAAATTACTTCATTCAGATAGTTTGTTGAGCATAATTTGATTTCCTATCTCTAATTACTAGATATGTTTTCTTTTTAGTAGTACCACAAATTATAAAATAAATTGTATGTTTTGATACCGATAATAAAAAAAACGCAATGTAGATTTCTTTTGGGAATTGCCCCGTTTGCGTAAGACGTCGAGCAACTAAATGACTGACCTATACTACAGCTAGGATTTTACTATGTTGTAATAGTATGGTAAGCAACACAAGCCGCGGGACAATTTGTCACTCACTTAGTACTATGTCATTTTAACTTTATTACTTGAAGTTGACAAGCGCTTGTTGAATTATGTACCTAGTTGCTTTGAAAGTAGGTACTTAAGTGTTCAACCACTTTCGTTGCTGGTTGTACTTAGGAATAATTTATGCTATGATGAAAGTAGCGTAAAATAGTTTAAGTATTTATTGGACAACAGCTTGCATTGCATGCAAACGTATTGCAAACGATCTATTTAGTCACACACTAACTTACACTTAATATTGTCAGGATTAGGTGTGAACTCGTTGTATAGATACCTACCTAAATACTTACTTATTTAACTAGTAGACTATCGATCGATTTTTTTATTGATTCTGAAAACGAGTGGCTACAAGCTGGTGGATTTTCTTTTTATAAATTTTAATGGAATTCATTTGGCCTTCTTACATTATGGTAAGAAGACGATAAGGTCGACAAAAGAAAGCACCTAAACCCTACTACCTGTATGAGTACAATAAAACTGAAACTGGGATGTCTAGATCAAATCGGTCTGGTGATCTTAATCACTTTTGTTTGAAGTTATAAATTATAAGTAACTAGAACACTAAGGGGATAAAAAAAAATGCTTTTGCTTTTTAAAAATTGTAGCTTTATGGCTTTGGCTTTGTCGCTATAATAACAAGAACATCACCCATGCGATGTGTGGTGACATCACCCATGCGATGTGTGGTGCAAGTGCATGCAAAGTATGGTGCACTGTGGGGCGATATTTTGAATCTCACCACGGCCATGGTGATCTCGAACTTCGAGATTCGAAGTAAAAGTAACATGAAACTATGAAATAATATTGTTTGAATTATTTATTAAGTTTGCATTTTTATTAAGTTGATCATTAAGATAAATACCGTTCCGGAATTTTCGGTGTTATGATTAAGTTACCAGTGACCCAGTGTAAAAAGGAGCACACGTAGGTAATTACAACATGAAAATTAGTCATTGGTTCAAAAATAGCCCCCTGATCGTCTAATTCAAGTTATTCACCATTTGGTCATCAGGACCAGCGCCTCCTGATAGAAGAGAGTTACATTTGGTCATCAGGACCAGCGCCTCCTGATAGAAGAGAGTTACATTTGGTCATCAGGACCAGCGCCTCCTGATAGAAGAGAGTTACATTTTTGCCACAAATTCTAGTTTTCGTTAAGGGTGCGCCGTCCGCAAGTGACAAGTGTCATATGTTTTATTTGAAATGTCGTCGTCCATATTTATTTGATGCCGCGCAGCCATACTAATTTTGTGCGGGGAATTTAAGGTGCTTAATAAAAAATATTATTTAAATAACCACTTGATGAATCAAAAATGTAGTCTTGCAATTTGTAGTTTATCCATTGATGATTGTTTAGACAAAATCAGAGGTACAATAATTTAGATAAACTATAAGAAATCTACTAAACGCCGCCACTCGTTTTCATGATCTTTGCCCAACTTTAAATGATATTGTAGAAAAAACTATAGCGTGTTATGAATTTATGGCTCTGACAAATTGTAAACACGTTCCCTATGATACTAAATATATATTATGTTCATTTAATACGATAGTATTTTCAATTATATTTACTTAACCGTAACTGCATTTTTGGCATTTTTTGGTCGGCCCACCCTTAACGTGATCAAACAGTAAATAGAAAGCACTAGGCACCCTGATTACTTCAGCGACTGATAGAAACGTTGGCAACTGTTTCTCAAGCAAGGTGACTAATGTGCGGTGAGCCTAAATAGTAAATAGTGACATAACGTCAGAATTCGAGTGTTCTACCCTCAGAACAATTATTAAAGCTATTAGTGATTGTTCTGAGGTTCTACCATCCGATACGCGTTTTAATATTTCGAAACCGCAACAATGAAACGTAAAGATAGAAGTAGAACTGAAAACGTACAGACTATGGTCCAATCGACTGTTAGATAAGATTAGTAAGCGTTTGTTTCATGTTTTTTTTCTAAAGCTCTCATGGAGTCTAGTTATGATTAAATGAAAGACCCTTCATCGTCAATTGATCGAAGTTGTCATGCACAACATTATTTTGCATTTATGACCGGTATACACCGGTACTATAGTAAGCAAGGCGCTTGCAATTAGCAATCCATTAACTCAATGAAGACCGAATGATGATAGAATTTGAAACTGCCAAAACATCATTATCACCTTCAACCTTTTTTTAAATGCCCCACTGATTGCTGGACTTAGGGCACACACTCCACGAATAGTAAGATTGGAAGATTGGATTATTACCCACGACACTGGCCTAAGTTGCCAGCAATGGGTTTGTGGGTGTTTGACTCGGCAAATGAATTTTATCTCACTTACTAACTTCCATTGGACCCAAAGTGAGCCCTGGCCTCCGATACGAGAACTCGCCACTTTCTTCTGTCCATTGCAGTGTCTCGCCAGTTGTCGGCTCCGAGGTCACGCTGGTCAGCATCCACTTTATCGCTCCAGCGGTAAAGGGGTGACCAATTCCATTTTACTACAGCGAATACTATTTTTATTGCATTACCTGAATGTTAACAAGTGTTTTCTGTTTTGAGAGTTTGCTGATTGCCTCAAACGGCATTTTCAGCTTCACCGGGCTTGTTTGGGGGTGGCGAGAAACTTAAAGCACGCTCAAGCCGTGTGAAACGAATCACCTTCGGAGGTTTTCTAGAGGGAACGGCATCACGCACTAGTGCGCGTCCCCGTGCCCTACTAGATTCTCCGAAGGGTTCGGATCGGGTCGGATTAACAAGTGTAATGCGCCTACTGCACACAGGAAAAAATATGAATTCGCATAACGTCACGAGACGTCTCGATCGATTTATTATTCGGCCCACTTATTCGCGTAACGTCGATCTTCATATCCGTATACCTCTTGCTCTGCTTTTATGAAATTCGCTTAACGTCGGTTTATTTAAGCAAAATCACGAGTCCGATTATGTAATGAATAATTAAGAATTTTGTGCTTGTAACTTACCTTAAAATAGACACTACCGAAAAGTGATTGCGCTACCAGTTACCAGTAACAAAACTAGGTACAACATTATGTACTTTCTTCTGGGGAATGGAACCCGGGACCTTTGGGTATGAGCCTAGTGGTATAACCACTAGACCATACGAAATTACTACCTGCAGATGGATATTAACAAACAGATAGATCAAAGAAGAGATGGCGTAATGATTTGGATAGACAATGCCATAATATACAAAAACTTAGCCATAAATAAGCCTTTGCCAATGCCAAATACTCATTCGTGTTGAAAAGGTTTCTGTATAAAATGCATAGCAGAGGTACCTTCAGTTTTAACCAAACAATGAAAATGGGTAAAGATACAGCTAGCGGCTAGTTATTACCAAGATTACACACTGGCCCGCGCCGGCGCAGTGCCACCGAGGAAAAATGTTACGGCCCAAACATTATGTAAATTGTGTAACGAGACAATTACATGGCATTGTGCGCAGCCGCAGCCCGCGGACTTTTTCATCGCCCAATTAAATGCCAAGTTTGTTCGTTGCACCGTTCTTTGGACAATTTTATAACACAAGGTAAGTACTTTCCTTTGCGGAAATAGATGTCACATTGTCTAAAACATTAGGAAAAGCAACATTTTAAACGGATCTTCTTGCGATTTCTACCGTCATTTCGTCATTATTTATTTTCGGCAAGTTTCAAAAGTATGTAGAAAAAACACAGTTTAGAAAGTCGTCTTACGGCACATCATTTCTTTGTGTGACAGAATCTTCACAATTGCAGAACAGCGACCACCTAGAGCACAAAATTTATGTTGGTGGTGTACATTTTTGTTTAAATGTATTTCCCCAACAACAACAACATAACAATAACATCGATCAGTGCTATGTTATGAAGTTAGTTGTTTTATACTGTAGTATAATTAGTATGTATACGGACTTCGATCCGATCGAACCGTGATTCGTTTCACACGGCTTGAGCTTGAAACCCTTTCAGTTTCTCGCCGCCCTTAAAAAAACCCGGTGAAGCTGAAAATGACCAGTGGCAATCAATAAACTCTCAAAAAAAAATTATACTGACCCCTGGTAAAAGGCCTCCATCGTTAAAACCAAGTTTTCGCTATACAATAAATGGGTACTATTATTACGCTTAGGGCTTTTTATATATTTACGGGGAATTTGCCATCTTTCCATAAAACGCAGCCATCGTAGAGCCACCAAACATCTAGAGCAAGGATGGGCAATCTTTTTCATTCGCGCGACAATATTTACTAACAAAATCTATGGCGGGCCAGGCTATTGAATTTTTTGCTGTATTTTTTCAATAAATAAATATTTTTTTTGTGAAATGAAAATATTGTTACAGAAAATGCATACCATTTTCTGAAACACACACGCACTTGTATTTTTGTTTCGATGGTCGCGGGCCGGACTTCGGTCATTCACAAGCTGGGATGGCCCGCGGGCCGTAGTTTGCCTATCCCTGATCTAGAATCTCTACAATTACGTTGTGAAGTTGGCTCTCAGTGCCTTCTACCGACTCTAACATTGGCGAGTGAACCGAAGAACTTTTTGCGCTTATCCCTCTTCTCCCTTCCTTCACAGGACCTGGCGTGCTTGTCATCGGTGTCACCGATTTACTGTGGCAACTTTTCTGTCGCGAAAGAAGTGGTAAATAAGTTCTTTGTGGCACCACCAAAAATGGAATTACCTGTCAGCACTCGAATTTCCTCCTACCAACAACACGGGGTCCTATAAACGAAGTGCGAAAAAGCTATTTGCGGGTCGGCAAGGTAAGGACGGCTGGCGCAGTCCGCCTCCACTAGCTGCCCTCGCATCTGGACTCTGGTTTTGTTTCACATCAGGCCGCTCTGTTCTGCATTTGCTTTACATCAGGTCGCTCTGTTCTGCATTTGCTTCACATCAGTCAGCTCTGTTCTGCTTTTGCTTCACATCAGTTAGCTCTGTTCTGCTTTTGCTTCACATCGGGTCGCTCTGTTCTGCTTTTGCTTTACATCAGGCCGCTCTGTTCTGCTTTTGCTTCACATCAGGCAGCTCTGTTCTGCTTTTGCTTCACATCAGGTCGCTCTGTTCTGCTTTTGCTTTACATCAGGCCGCTCTGTTCTGCTTTTGCTTCACATCAGGCCGCTCTGTTCTGCTTTTGCTTCACATCAGGCCGCTCTGTTCTGCTTTTGCTTCACATCGGGTCGCTCTGTTCTGCTTTTGCTTTACATCAGGCCGCTCTGTTCTGCTTTTGCTTCACATCAGGTCGCTCTGTTCTGCTTTTGCTTTACATCAGGCCGCTCTGTTCTGCTTTTGCTTCACATCAGACAGCTCTGTTCTGCTTTTGCTTCACATCAGGCCGCTCTGTTCTGCTTTTGCTTCACATCAGGCCGCTCTGTTCTGCTTTTGCTTCACATCAGGCCGCTCTGTTCTGCTTTTGCTTCACATCGGGTCGCTCTGTTCTGCTTTTGCTTCACATCAGGTCGCTCTGTTCTGCTTTTGCTTCACATCAGGTCGCTCTGTTCTGCTTTTGCTTTACATCAGGCCGCTCTGTTCTGCTTTTGCTTCACATCAGGCAGCTCTGTTCTGCTTTTGCTTCACATCAGGCAGCTCTGTTCTGCTTTTGCTTCACATCAGGCCGCTCTGTTCTGCTTTTGCTTCACATCAGGCAGCTCTGTTCTGCTTTTGCTTCACATCAGGCAGCTCTGTTCTGCTTTTGCTTCACATCAGGCCGCTCTGTTCTGCTTTTGCTTCACATCAGGCAGCTCTGTTCTGCTTTTGCTTCACATCAGGCCGCTCTGTTCTGTTTGATGTGAAGAAAAAGCATGTTAGTCCATGTCAGCATGGACTAATATGCTTTTGCTTCGGGGACGGTCGGGGGTTTGATCAGGGCCAGCCCGATCCGATCCGAACCCTTCGGAGAATCTTGTAAGGCACGGTGACACACTCTAGTGCGTGATGCCGTTCCCTTCAGAAAACCTGCAAAGGTGATTCGTTTCAGTATTCTATTTATAAAAAACAATTTTGAAGTGCCAAGTTAAGTATGTAATTAGCCTATATACTGTCGCACTGCTGGGCAATCGCCTCCATCATTGATATCAAGTCATCGGTACAATTGATGGGTATTGGCTTTAGCACCACGCTTGCCAAATGCGGGTTGGTGATTACAAACCCGGGGCTATGCTTCAAACAATTTCGAAACACACTTTGGCCGACCTGGGGATTGAACCCGGGACCTTCGGGTGTCGGGCCGAGCGCTCTGCCACTCGGCCACCGAGGCGCGGCAAGGCAAGTGCCAAGTACTTTGCGTTTATTTGACATTAGATCAATTTAATGAAAAAATTCGTGAACTTTCATTGTCGAAATAGTAATAGTAATAGTAGTAGTAGTAGTTTTTTTTAATGTCTGTTTATAATATAAATATATATTTTATTTAAGTATGTATGTATGTGTATGAAAGGTATTATTTGTACTTATTTATTTAATGTTCGCGCACTTCCTCTATCTCTTTCTTGGATTCTCTTACCAAAGGTTGTCTGGAAGAGATCGCTTGTAGCGACAAGACCGCTTTTGCCCATATACTAGCTTTAAGTTTTTGTTGAACTGTTGTTTTCCTTTTGTTTCCATTTGTGTGTGAGCAATAAAGAATTTATCTATCTATCTATCTAGTAGCTTACAGCTCCGGTAACCTATCTGGATATTAGGTAGAGGACTATATACGTGTCCACGGGGCAACTAGCTCGAGACACTAGTCTTAAAAGTACCAGATGAAGGATGCGTACCGGCGTGTTCTGATCTGGCGTTATGACCTGAAGTAGATGGTCTCTTATGCTTGCGTAAGGATGTCTGACACCTAACTTTTTAACCGTAAGGTTGGTGGGGGGGTGTCAGTATAAACTTTAAGGTAATGTGTAGCAGGGTGTGTGTCGAAATAGTAACCGGTGACTTCGAATGCGAGTGGGAGCGACTACTTCTTTATCTACAGCTTTATGGGAGTACTCGTCAGGCCAAGTGTGGAGGAGTGGTCAGGAGCTGTCTTTCGTATTAAAGATTTGAATTATTCGGACTCACGGTCTACGCATGCTTTCGTACTGCAAGCGATTCCCATCACAGACACGTAACGCAATTAATGTATAGCTACTAACTAGCGCACGTAAGAGCAGTAAGCGCTAGTGAACCAGCAAGAATAGCCGACAATTAACCTCTAGACGTGCGCCGATCGTTGCGACACGACTTTCCCTTCGGGCGCACACTGCGACAGAGTTCCGCTCCGCCTGCCGCTCCGGAACTGCTGCACGTATCTGTTACTGTTATTACGTGATGAGGTGAAACCATCAAAGTATATACCTAGGTATACCATGAAATATTAGACACAATTACACCTAGACAGTGTCAACCACTTTAATTAGCCACTATGGTATATTTTTCCTTTATCTCTGTTGAGTGTGGCACTTAACTGGCCATACATGCTTTGCACAATAATTTAAGTTGGGCCAATATTATGTCATCATCATCATCATCATCAGCTCATTTTATGTCCCCACTGCTAGGGCACGAGCCTTCCCTTTGGATGGATAGGCAGAGCGGGTCATAAACCACCACGCGGGCCCAGTGCGGATTGGTGGTTGTTAACGACTGCTAATGCAACCGGACCCACGGCTTAACGTGCCTTCCGATGCACGGAGGAGCTCGAGATAATAAATTTTTGGTCACCCAGCCGATGACCGGCCTTTGCGAAAGATGCTTAACTTCAGCAACCATAGCGCCATCGAGCTCCTCCTCCTCGTAAATATTATGTATAGGAAAAAAAATATATAGTATCAATCAAAAAAACTGTTTACCTAGTCACAGTCTTATATATTTTGTGGGCAAAATTAAAGTAGCAAAACACTTTTTTTACTTCACTTCAGTTCACTTCACTTTATTTCCAATTCTAAAGAGCCGAACATTATTCCATATAAAGCGTAGCGAAAACATTTAAAAATACCAGTTGGCGTTCTCGACTCCTCTCTCTCTTCGTCAACTTAGTCGCAAAATGTCTATCACAACAAAGCAATAAAGTTGTCCGCGAAACGTTCAACAGTAATAATTATACGTCTGAAGAGAGCAAATGAATGAGAGTGGGAAGATTCTCAACTTTACATAACTCAAGAAGGTGAGCGGTAACCGCGTGTCGATGTATCGACGCTTCACAATTGTTTTCAGATGATAGGAGGTCACACATTTTCTCAGTATTCGTTGGGAGTCTTAGCAGGAACTTACATAATGATGTGTGTGATTTTTGTTATTGAGGTATTTAAAGTAAGCGTACGTGCTGCTGCCAAGTAAATAATAAGGTAATGTAATTTATGAATGGAATTATTTTAATGGAATTTATGATGTTACCCCGCCTCTTCCTCAATGTTCTCACAATACTTTTGTTACAATATTTTTATTTATTTTAAATGAACTAATAAGTAAATTAATAATAGAAGTAAATAAGGTGACCGGTACATCACATGTGTGTGTGTGTGTGTGTGGTGTGTGTGTGTGTGTGTGTGTGTGTGTGTGTGTGTGTGTGTGCGTGTGCGCGTGTGTGTGTGTGTGTGTGGTGTGTGTGTGTGTGTGAAAACACGGGCGTGTGATGATGATGATGATGATTTATGTACAAGGATAGGCTAGAACATATTTGAATTACTGTAAAAAACAAGAGCAGCCCACCAACTCTCACCGGGCCATGTCTCCATGTGCTGTTTTGCAGAGGCAAACCTTGAGCGCAGCATTGGGACGTTTATAGGCTTGTGATGATGACAGCTACCTTCACTATGTCTCAACTCTAAACTGTAACAGAAAATGGTAACATTAATGTTACATGACAAAGGGCTCTCGGTGGCGACATCAGCATCAATTTCCTGTATGCGCACACGCATCGCTCACGCAGTACGCTTGTTGTGAGTAGCTGTAAAGTGACACATTGTTTGTGACGGCAGGCATCTCCGCGTGGCGCAACCAGCATTGTCCCATTGTTCTCAACCACCTGTATGGTATTAGGCCACGAGGGCGGTTTTCTTCCGTATCACTGAGCAACGAGCATGTATTGTCTCATGAAGTTTTTGTATGAGTAATGCCCTCTAATGAGATCACATTAAGTACAAACAAATTTTAAATTAGCCCAAATTGTATGGTTACAATGACTGGGTACAAACAAACAAATATTAAATTAGCCCATATTGTATGGTTACTGGCGGCATGCGCATGATGGCTAATCAGAGTTGTTACTATTGTATGGTTAGTTCGTCCCTATTCTGTGTTTGTTAATAAGATTTTTATGCCAAAGATATAACTAATGATATTGAAATAATAACAATAAATAATAAACTTTCCTACACTCACACCAATTATCTAGCCCAAGAGAAGTTTCGTTATGAAACTCGTTATATGGTTACTAGAGAACGGATAAACATACTTAAAATACTTAAATACATACTTATTACACATAGAAAACACCCAGACCCGAGACAATTTAGAAAAACAATAATTTCTAAATTGACCCGACCGGAAATCGAACCCGGGACCTCAGAGATGGCGACTCCATGAAAACCGGTGTACAAACCACTCGACCAAGGAGGTCGTCATCTAGTGTAATAAATCTGGTGTAGTTTACTTTTTAATAAGCCGCAAAACAAGTACTGTCTTTATACCTAATTGGCATTAAATCAAGCAATCATAGCCAACAAACTGAAGAAATTTATATATATATATATATTTTATTTTTATGTTAAAAGGAGGCAAACGAGCAGGCGGGTCACCTGATGGAAAGTAATCACCGCCGCCCAAAACCAAAGTTATCGCAGATGCGTTGCCAACCTTGAGGAAGGAATTGGGTCTTGAGGAATTATAGGAGAATAGAATCTTTAAAAGTGTTTGCAATAATTGGCCTTGCGATAGACTAAGCTGAGTGCGAGTTATATCCACCATTCGATCACGTTAACGAAAACGACCACTTTTTTGTTATTGAATCAGTCCTTCCTGGTGACAAATGAGGTGGGTTGCTGCCATACATCCTATAGGTTCAATTTTCAACTGACTTCAACTTCCAATTGTTCAATTGGTAAAATAAATTATACTCAGCTACATAGAAAGTCATCATAGGTCGTAGGTATATGCGTATAGGAATTTGGAGTCGCTGGGCTTTGACGTAAGAGTTATGTAGCGACATTAAAAGTGACCTGTCAATGCTGCTGGTTAAGAACTTTAAGTTGGCGGTGACCAGAAGCTCGCCGCACCACTTCGCAACGTAACAAACTAGTTCCAGGCACGACACGCAATCCTGCGCCGGCCATATTTGCAACTTATCAAAACATACAATTCATGTTATCAAAGAGATGTTGCAATAAATCATGCCATGGACTTCTTGGCGGGAAAGTAAAGAGCCAAGATTGCGGTTTTGTTTCATTTTTTGAAATTTGTGTTATGTCGACTATTAATGTGAAATAATGGTGGATTATTAACCGTTAACTGTTCGTGAGTGTGCATGAGTGTAGACAAATGAAATAAAACATTGCGACGTCACTTTTCAAATTCTCTCATTAAGTGCGTGCATGCATGCATCAATCCGCGCGAGGTCTTAACCTCACGCGGGTGAGGTTAAGACCTCGCGCGGACTTAACCTCACGTAAAGCCCTTCTTTACTGAGATACTCGAGGAGTTGGGGGGTATATCTTTTCTCACTTCTCATTTCTGTTATCATTCATCATCATCATACAGGAAGGAAATATTGTTTATTTATGTATAAGTTGTAAGAAAAATTTCTTTGTCACTGGCTAAATGTGCTATAATCGCACAAAGCCATCAAATAAAGGAAACGAAAAAAAATCACGCCATGCTTTTTTTAACTCCACGATGACAAACTTAAATACAGATGTTTAAGAATCGGCTGAGTTATTCAGTTGTTGTAACACGTAATGGGATGACCTTTTATATAACATAATTTATCACAATAAATTATTTATTATTAATAAATTGTAATTTTTAACCAAGCAACATTTTATCAAAGTATTGTTTAAAAATTTATTTTTAAAGCATTTAAGCTTGTAATGGCAAAGATTTTTCGTTACGTGTTTGTTATTACCAACTACCAACCCGCATTTGATAAGCGTGGTGATTCAGTCAATACCGATCGATTGTCGCGATAACTTGATTTCAATTAAATAGATAGGCCAACAATGAGCAGTGGTTTAATGATTATACTTACCTTTATAAACCTACTGCTCACTGTTGTAATTAATACTTATAATTACTATACTTTATGCCTAATATTGTTTATTCATACTATGGTCTAGCGTTACAGTTCTTTGACCAAAGAATTATATTATATCTTATCTATGACATCAATGACATAAAAAGGTGAGACTACTAACTAAGAGAACCCAAGACCATTCACAAACCGGGTGACTGCTATAGAGGGGCCAACTAAGTTACCCAGCCAGATATAGGGTCTGCCTGTAAATTTTTTGATTGCTTGTTTGATGCTCTACTTGCCATCGTTGTTTCATCAATGCTTAGGCATTATACCTTGAAAATCCAAAAGAACTAGTTATTTAGGTCAGTAGGCTACGGACCTATCAAAATAACATTAACGTTTTATTACATTACACTCAGTTACACCATTACAAGTACATAAGCGTGAATTGTGAGTCGGCGCGCGCGCCGCCCGTCGAACGCTCCCATAACCGTCTGCATATTCATCTATTCTAATCGAAAGTTCTAAGTCAAGGCCCTATTTCGAATTCTCTTAACGCAACGCTCTTATGTAATTTTTCACATAAAACCCGCTTTAATTGCTTGTAGTTGTACGGTAACTCTTTACTTTTCGAGTAACTGTAGACAGCTTAGCCACTATGGAAGTTTTATATTATTTATTTATAGGAACACAACAGTCTTTATCCGATAGAAATTGTTATATACAAAACAATTTCACGAAAATGCCTCAGGCAGTAAATCCGCCATGTAATGTGTGTTGCCTAGGTTAAAATAAATAAATATTTTAGATACATAATAAAATGTACACAATCCGTGAGAAAACTAAACATCCCATGTTTAATAAACGCAACTTTCACAGTAAAAATTTTTATCTAATTCCGAAACCAAACAGTTTCCGAATTGAGAACATACATCAAATTAGGCAAGCTAAACGATGCTGCATCTGACTCGAACAAATTAATATTATTACATTTACATAATGATTGGCACACAAAAACGTAATGATTAATGCATACTCCAAATCATTGCTAGTGGTAGGATTCCTTAACAGAACCTACCTGTAAGGCTACAACTTGTTTTTGCCTCCAAATAACAATGTCCTACGTTATTGTAATCCCAGTCCAAAGGGTGTAACATGCAGAATAGTTACTCGACATAAGAACTAATACATACGCAAGACCCGGTTTTTGACCCCGGCTAAATCGCGCCCGGCTAGGCGCGGATGGTTATGTGGAGCTCTCCCCTTCAGCTCCCGCATCCCTGCCCAGGACAGAGAGCTCTGGCAGGGATTCCGGGGAAGAAAGCCTACCCACTAAAAACCACTGTACATATTATCCCCATGGCTACACTCATCGTAGCACACTGCACAAATGATAATAGGGATACGGGTGGTAGAACCAGTGAACCACAAGGGTTTTACAACCCAAATTGTCCAAAAACTGTTTCCCACGGTCTTTTACTTTATACTTAACGGCTCTACATTTCTCTTGTTACAAATCAAGGATTCACAATGCATTTTTTTTTATTTTAACCACCTCTGTGATCTTGTGAACCGCCGCCGGTCTCTAACCCAGAAGTTCTGGGTTCGAATCACACAATCCCTGTATGCCACAGTATCGCTATGCCATAATCAAATAGTTACCTACCAAAAACCGGCTATGAAACGACATTGTTTTAGATAGTCGATAAAAAAAATACTATGCTCTAGTCCTCACATTTTATTTACAGCTCTAATTAAGCCTTTGTAAGTTAGCGACAAGTTAAATTCTTGAGTTTATAAATTTACCTACTCGCAAGAAAACTCGTAGCTCGTAGACATAGACTACATGGTTTTTTTTCATTATGATACAATATCAAGCACAGTAATTGAGTTGCTTACATTCGGACTTTTAACTTCAAATTTATTTTGTGCTTCTGAGTTTGGTCTACGATTTAACAACTAGACATAAATTACGTAAAGTCATCAAAAACAATTGAAAAGCAAATTATGAATATGACAAAAGAAAGTCATCCGACTTGCGGTCTATATTAAACACATCTCAAAGCCAATAGACTCATCATAGCAATAAACAATTATATACTAATTTAAAAAAGCCTGAAAAATAATATGACCTTAAAAAACCATTTGGATCACATTTTAAGAAAAGTTCGGATGGCGTGATTTACTCATTTAAGTATTTAATATATTATAATAACGCAATCGGGTGAGAGAAGTGGAGCGCGGCACGCATCCCGCCCTACAAGGATGCGGGCAGGTGCAGCGGCACCAGCGGCAGTGAAAGTGCGCGCGTTATGTCACTGCGCGCGCCGCCGCCAGTCGCTGCCCGACTATGCCGCCGCGCGCGCACCTCTGACTCCCGCGTCCGAGCCGCCACAGTGATGCGTGTCCAACTTTAAAACCAAATTAATATATTCAAATAAAAATGTCGCGATTAGTGCTTATTTTTCTATGTGCCACTCTAATTAATTGTGAAGAAGGTGGTGCCGGGAACGCGCGTGAGGAGAAGTTAAGAAGTGGTTTAATAGACGCTTTCCAGAATATTAAGAAAGCCTCTGCCAAAGGCGGCTTCGACGATGAGGGTCCGCTGACTTCCGACCTGGTCGGCTCCGTGGCCGCACCGAACACGAGTCGGGACGCGCCGGCGGAACGCGACGCCTTCGACCTATTCGCGGACGACGACGGCCTGTCGTTCGCCGATAGTGAAGCATATCCGACAGAGATGAAACCGACGACTGAGAAGTCGCACAACGTGCAACATATAGTGAAAACGACAAAGCAGCCGGAGAAGACTACGTCTACTCCGAACAATGATATCCTGAGTAAACTGAGTGACTCCATCCGCATGACTTTGAACGACTCAAAACATGTGCTGAAGAAGGAGAGCGCGGTGATGCCGAACCTGGCGAACGCGTCGCTGGGCATCGAGAGCCTGCTGCGGGTGTTCGACGCGGAGCTGCTGGTGGCGCAGTGGCCGCGGCTGCGCACGCGCCTGGCCGGCCGCTGCCGCGACCACGTGCAGCTCTACGTCGACGCGCTCAAGGAGAGGCTGCTGTGGGCGTTGAAGAGTAAGTTCATCTAACTAATGCATGATCTGTAAAATTTGTAAAGCTGATAAGAAAACTGTAATATATGCCCATTTTATAGAGGAAACTTTATATCACCACCACAATGTTAAGTAACGGTCAAGTATAACTTTCTACAAACGCAATTTCACAACTATTGTTGAATAATACGGCTTTCAAAATATCTTCACAGAAATATTTACATTCGCGAATATTATACAAATGAAGTCCGTTAAACTTATTAATGAACTTAATTACAATAATATTCTTATTATAATGCGTAACCACCTTTGATATATTAGTAACGATGTCGTGTAGCGTTGCACAATGGCTTTCAAGAGAAGTCAACTGCTACGAGACCAAAACAAATAGCGTTGAAGTCGCGTCGCCTGCGTGACCCACAAAGACGTCCGCGGCTCGCACTGTGCCGCGTGTCCGATTCGATACTATCGGTACAAAACGACAAGTTTTATTTCCGCTCCGCAGTTTTTTTACCATCTGTTACCGACCGACGAGTTGCGTAATGCTTAGCCAAAACCCGAATGTGGGCCAGCGCTTAATAAAACCAAAACAGTTTGTTTACTTGCACAATCAATTCGATGTCACGGTTTGCTGAATATGCAACTATAAAAATTTGCTTAAAGCTTTGAAGATTATAGTCAATAATGTATAATCTTTGGACAAAAATTATTGTCTGTCTTTATGTTATTTCTCACGTATACATACAAGTACAACAATTTATTACATTGTTTAAAAGTTCTAAAACAAGTAAAAAATTCGATTTCTATAAATCGTTCCAACAATTCTAAAAGCTTCTTAAAATATTAGGTATGTTGAACTATTTAATCATACTAATATTATAAAGGGGAAAGCTTTGTATTTTTGTATTTTCATATGTTTGTAACGAATAAACTCAAAACTACTGGACCAATTTAAAAAAATCTTTCACCATTAGAATGCTACGTTAGCGCTAAGTAACAAGATATACTAAAAAAAAAAGTCCACCCGTGCGAAGCCGGGACGTGCCGCTAGTATTAAATAAGAAACATATAAACATCAGATAATAACCTACCTATCTTTGAATAAGTTTAAATTATAGAAAAATAAAATAATTTATCATAAACGTGCCTTGCTGCGCGCCACACCTATGTAAGAGCACGACAACTCTTTATTTCATTCCACAACAGGTTGAATCAAATAAAAAAAACGCCTGACCTTTTGCCACCTGATGGTAAGTAACGGTGAGGTTGCAGAGAGATGCGAACTGCACCCGGAACCCTCAAGCGCTAAAGCTAGCTTTAAATTTTTGACTGATAAAACACAGTAAATACCGCTTAAATATATATTTTTATTCCTTGCGGATAAGCATTTGGTCTTTAATCATCATCATCTCAGCCAAAAGATGTCCACTGCTGGACAAAGGCCTCCCCCAAATAATCATGGGGAGTATTTGCCGTAATCGCCACGCTTGGCAGGCGGGTTGGCGATCGCAGTAGGTTGAGGGTAACCTCAGAGAGATGCTGCTGCCCATCGTCTGGAATGGTCCCTTAG
This sequence comes from Eudonia lacustrata, assembly GCA_947562085.1. Classification (NCBI taxonomy): domain Eukaryota; kingdom Metazoa; phylum Arthropoda; class Insecta; order Lepidoptera; family Crambidae; genus Eudonia; species Eudonia lacustrata. Next base: position 1,250,620 of record OX387341.1, read on the forward strand.
TCGGCTTTTACGACACCCACGGGAAGAGATGGGGTGGTGCAATTCTTTATCCCCGGCACCACACAGGGAATTTGGTCTTTATTTTACCTGAATAAAGTGATGATAAGGCTGAACTCCCTCGAGTAAAAGAGACAGTCGTGTTTTATTTTCTATGATAACCGAGTGAGACAGCAACGGTGACCCATATTAGTACCGAGCGCGTTTGGGTCCGGCGAGCTTCATCTACCTCCTTTATTTGTTGTTGAATTGTGTTTTGAAATATCAATTGAATTCCAGTCAAATATCAGTGGCAATAATTTAGTGTTCCCATTTAAGAAAAAAATGTAATGAGTACACAGCGTACCCCGCCTTACAGGAGCACTGGCTTGCCTCCTAACTTGTCTCAACTTAAGGAAGATGAGTTTCAAAGCCAAGTCACCATGAGAAAAAGGAAGAATCCGGACTGTGATAGCATTTGTATAGAAGATTTCCGTCGTGAGCTCACTGGTGTAATGGCTGAATACCGTAAGGAATTAAGACAGACCCTAAATGAATTTCAAAAAAACATCTCGTCGTCATTCGAGGCTTTGATTGATAAACAAAGTGACATTATTAAACAAGTTCACGAAGACCTGTGCAGCCTCAAGTCCGAGGTATCTGATTTGAAATTCTGCCATCAGGACATCCAGAAAGAACAAAGCGATATCATCTCAAAAATGTCAACGCTTAACATTGAGCAAGGTAATTTGTCTGATAAAACCAAAACATTAGAGTGTGATTTAAATGACGCGAAAAGACAAATTTCTGAACTGACAGAGCAGCAAAATTTTAAAGACCAACAAGGCCGTCTTAACAATTTAGAAATTTCCGGAGTTCCGATAACGCTCCAGTTTTATAGTGATTTTTCAAAGTTATGTTTTCTAACAAACTAAATCAATTAAAATAATGCACATCAAAAAACATGCTGTATCTTTACTAACACGCACGCAAGCGTCAATAAAAAGTTATTGTGCAGATACACGCACACAATTGAAAACTATTGTACGACATTCATACACACACGGCTATCTTTGTGTGCGTGTAGTACAGCTGTACGGGTTTGGAAAGGGTGTATTTTTTGGTGAATTATGATAATGTATTGTTGATTATCTCGGTAACGAGCCTGTAGTTTTGGACCAAATTTGGTGAGCATGCTCAGTATGATGTATAGATGCTACCCTTAAAAGTTCGCTTATTGATATTGTTAGACCCTATATAAAGGTGAAAATCTTTTTAACGTGTTGCATAAAATTGCCACCAAGATCGGTTTTGCTTTGTCACCAAAATGACGTTGATTTTGTGCATGGAGTCAGACGTTATGCTAAGACGGTTCAACGTAAAAATCAGGATCCATCCACGAATCAGTCAGTCCTACCTACTGTTCCGAATATCATTATTAAATTCACGCAACGAAAAAAGAAAAGCAAAAGAAAAAGTGAGTTTTTGGCCGCCGTACGCGCTCGCCGCGGACTGACAACAGCTGACCTTGACATAGACGGTGCTTCCATACCAATATTTATTAACGATCATTTGACACCACACAATAAACTACTTTATGGAAGAGCACGCAAATTGGGGAAGGAATGCAGTTACAAGTACATATGGTTGAATGATTGTAAGATATTTCTCTGCAAGAACGACACATCCAAATCCATTTTGATTGGCAGTGAAAAAGACTTGAGTAAAATAAAGTGACTACTATCTGTGCTATTGACAACATCTGTGTTTTGTTATATCGATAAGTGCAACATTTTTATTCTTATATTATCTGATGCATTACGAACTACGCTGTATGTAATTGTTCGCGCTGTTCCGCGCGCGTTCCGCGAGTAATAATAAACCATACATACACTGGTATAACATTGTTAATAATAATATGCGAGTATATGTACGGTCTCTGTAGGTTACTAAATATAACCGTAAGTAACGGTTATAAAGCTCAATTTGAAAATGCAGAGTTGTGTTTAATCTTGTGGCAGCTTAGCAAAAAAATCTGTGGAGAAAAAATGTTTAATTATACAAAAGGTAAAATCATTGACTTATATCGCTGTCTTCGTGGTTTGGAAATTGTAAACTATTGTATAAAAAAATAAAAGGAGCGTGACACAAGCATATTTTTACATTATTTAAATACCCTATTTTTCAACATGTATTTGTTGAATTACCTTAAATCAAATTATTCAATTTTAAGATGAAATATAGCTTATCTTTTTACTATCAGAACGTTAGGGGCCTGCGAACAAAATCCCACGAGTTTTTTACAAGACAAAGATTAGGAGTTACAGACATAAGAGTTTAAAACTCAAAAAGCTCGCATTTATCTTGATTGCAATTTATACGAAAGGCACGCTATCCTTAAACTTACAATTGGCTATTAAATGCCCACACCAAGATTCCTAGACATATCTCACGCGAATCTTTAACGACCGACGTGGCCAGGAGAATACCCTGGCAGGTTGTAAAGCTGCGTGTGTCGACTATCGAGTCCGTTTGCTCAGAGGAATCAATATTGATCGTGGCATCACGCTGTGTTTGACCAACCAAAGGCACGCATGAACCAGTAGATGGAATTCTAACTTCCTTGTGTCGCTTGTGCCAATATTGATGAGTATAAGGATTTCCATTATAATTGAAGGTCAATACTTTAACTCTGCCCTGTAATGTGCTTTCGCACACACTCATCTCCTACATTATATAAGCCATAGATAATGCTACATGTAATTGGAGCCATTATACATCTTATAACCGCAAACTATCTTTTGATCCGTTGCGCCGATTCTCACACCTCTGCATGATGATCCTGCCAGGATGCTAGATGCCAGATGAGTAAAACCACAAAAATTTAAAACATTTTCAGTTTTTTTTATATGTCATATTCATGTGTTCATATCATAAAATTGCTGTAATGATAATTTGGATGTGTACTATTAGTTCGGGTATTTACTCATGTGCCATTAAACATAATATGTCTTTCTATAATAAATATTGATTTATTCGCTGAATTGCTGTTGATTTTCTTTAAGTTAATAAAATATTATAAAGTAAATACTTCCTTTTTAAGTTGGCGTTTAGTTTAACGGAAATATACAATAAACATAAATTTTCGACTGAGTTGACAAACAATCAAATGGTCTACCTGCCTATTGATCATCGACACCAAGGGTATAACTTCCGCATTGCCAAAAGCTAGTCCTAGCCTTGTAGTTGGATCTTATACCCTTTAAAATAGAACACACAGTTGCTGCTTGCCGACAACAATAGGAAGTCGCCATCCTGCCGGGTCATGTCACTCCACCCACCACCATAAGCTTATGAGTCGTTTAAGAGTTTAATGCACCTTTTAATATTAGTAAATTAAATACTTTTACATGTACTCGTACAATCACACAAATGATGATATATCATAAATAAAAATATCTAGTCATTATCAATAGGCATTCAATACTCATACCACGCGGATGAATAGGCGTAAGATTTATTAGATCTTTGTGCGAAACATGCCCTAATATAGTTATCAAAGTTTATTATCATTTTGTAGCATTCAACATGCACCTCGCATTACAAAGCATTGAAACAGTAAAGCACAAAATGATTCCAGCGAAAGTTAACACTAAAAAAACTTAATAAATTATAATTTTAAAAACGACAAAGTGTTGAAAAATTCTATACTTGCCGGGTCAGGTGCAGCACCTACTATCGTGGCGCTGTTCAACTCGCCGAAATCAATCAACACTATCTACTAATTATTATAATTATTCTCTTTATTTATTTTCTTTCTTGAAACTAGATTTTTACAATATTTTAATATAAAAACAATAAAACATTATAAAAACCTAATCCTAGAGTACTGCCAGCAGCAGGGCAGGGCCCAAGCTATCGGTGGTCATTATTATTATTATTATTAATGTTAATGCTAATGCTTATAAGGAAATCTAGCGAGTGCTTTGTTAGTGCCCGAGGCATGTTATTGTAGCAAGTGTGGTCGAGCTGGTGGGTGTCCACCAGGCGACCTTCGGCCACTTTCCTGTGGCCGTTTGCAACATCTTTCTCAACGCGCGCCGCTTATGTAACCGGCGGACTTCATTCCGAAACGACTTATAACTATTGTTGGTGATGTAAATTGTCAAACATGTTCTTAATTTAACAACCGGTAAATAGACTTCACATCTGTGTTCTAAGGTTTATGGCAAACTTTCGAATTTAAGTAATAGGCATTACTTGAATAGGTTAAAAATGTACAAAGGCTTACTTTGCACATTTTTAAAACATTAAATCGCTTGTACTCAGTTAAAATAACGTTTTGTCAAAATGTTTTCTACTTACTAAATAGATCTCTAAATTTTGTTAGGCATAGTAAGTTTCATCAAAATCCACTGATGAGTTTGAATAATTTTTAAGTTTTTAGGAGATATTAAAAAGTTAATGCTCTTCCTAATAAAACAAATATAAGCACATAGTTATTTAAATAGATATCGCTAGCGCGTTTTTAAAATGAATTTACGGTTTGTTTTTTTTTTACTTAACTTTTTTTTTATGTTTCCAACAAAGTAAATCCTTTTTATTTGTAAAACCATTCATGTGTATTAAATTACACAGCTTCAAAAGAGAACTACATGAATTAATAATACAATATGATAAAAAGTAGTTTATCACCAAATAATGTAATTGTGAACGCGTTGAACTCTTTTGTTCGCATACTCAGGCGCACTCGATCCTAACAATATCTATAAACACGAAAGTGGGTTTGTTTGCTTGCCCTTCTTTCACGTCAAAGCAGAGCATCGTTTCTTATTGGGCGGAGATATTTGGAGGTTTTGATTTAGTTGTAGGCTACTTTATGTTAATCAAAGAAATTTTAACGGGGATTAACACAAACCAAATAATAAGGGTATCATAGCTATAACTTTTTATAGCCGACGTATCGACCGAGTTGCACCGGCCGTGGTCACGGGATGACTTAGGCGCTGCGCAAACGTAGACACTTTTGTGTCTTGTGTGGGATACAAGCTACCAGTGAATATGAAATCAGCCCTCCCTGCGCAGACGTAGACACTTTTTGTGTCCAGTCACTTCCACCTGACACTGATACAGCAACTCGGTTTCCTTGTATGGCACACGGCACACGTGTCGGTAACAAAAAGTGTCTACGTTTGCGAAGCGCCTAAAATCTGCGTTAAAATTAAAAATTCAAAATCATTTCTGTAGGCTACAAATAGCTGTTATGAATGTCACTATGCCATCGGTTCGTAAGTCTACTCTGGGCGGGAGACCTTGCACTGAGAAGAACCGGCAAGAAACTCAGCAAGGGCATAACTCTTATATAAAATACTTTGTTTACAATAAACCGCAAAGGTTTATTAAAAGAGTTTGCCTGCTTTAAATATCCCGGTCAAGTAGAATGTTCCCGGACCGCCAAATTGTACGGAAGTGAATCACGCGTGGGTGTTACCCAAAAATTTATTCAGAGGAAAATATTTACATGTCTTTTTGAAAGCCCATGCTAATAAATTTGTACTAGTTTCTATTATTGTAAAAAGCAGGTCGACGAGCAGCAACTGTGGTTCGTTCAATGTTTTTAAACTAAGATGAGATGAGTATGTACTTTTCCTTGACTTTCTTATTTTAAACAGTGTCAACAACGTACCCTTTGAACTTATGACGGAGACGGCTACATAATTCTCTTGTAGAAAGTTTTTAATCAGTTATCAGAATGTTTTATTTCAGTTAGTTTCAACTAGCATATGAAACTTAATGCTTAGTGCCGTGTGTGTTTTTTTTCTTTATATTGGCACGTCATAGTGACTACATCCAGCCTGATGGTAAGTAGCCGATGCAGTCCAAAATAATGAGAGCGCTCCCCACCGTGGAGCAAGCACGGTAACAAGCGCACCCATTCATGATGACCTTGCATAAATGCCGTTTCACGTTTCGTGTGTATGTGGGTGTATATTCATTATACATATAAGCCTAAGTCTGTATAAGTGCAGCTGCTAGCGCGATCGTGTTATGATCCAGTAAACTAAGAGCTTTCGTAGTGGAGAGATTCCAGATGTAAGGATCAAATAGAAAAACCTCCAGGAGGAAACCTCCACAGAGTTTACCTCCAGGTTTCGGAGGGCGTGTTAAGCTTTTGCTTTCTGTTATCTCATTGACTAGCTAAGTAAACTTTTTGGATTGTGATTGTAGTCCATATGGAAAAAATTTATTCCCAGTAGTAGGATCCTCATTGATTAATACTTTATCTATATACTTACTTCTATAAAAATCTGTAGGCTCTGTCTGTACATGCAATTTTTCTGACAAATTTTGGGATAAATATTCGTTTTAAGACTCACTGACACCAATTCTATGATTTTTGACATTTTTGTCTGTCTGTCTGTCTGTCTGTCTGTATGTCTTCTTATATATTGTGCAAATGATAGGATATAAAAAAGTATTCACAAATTTTCGCAAAGCGATGCGGGCGGGTGACTGCTAGTATTATATACAAAAGCTAGTAACAAAGTTATTTTACAAACGTTTCATCACAATCATCATTATTTAGTGCCATCTTCATACTGAAGTTTGGACCTTCCAAAGTTCCTGCAGTCCTCTTTTAAAGCATCTTTTGACTAACTTTATATCATATAGAATACTGTTACTCGGCACTTCTTCAAGCATTAAGGATATGAACGCCAACTCACAGTCAGGCAGCGCTCGGTGGATATCACGTAACTCCATCAGGGAAGCGCAACAATGGCGCTCGCATTCGGCGCACGCGCCTATCAGCGCTTTCATCTCACGCGACGGTCGCTGGGTGCGCGCGGAATATCAAGCCTCCCATCGAGCTCCTGCTTTGATTAACGGTGTTTAAGATCTTAAATAGTCTATAATTAGTGAGATCTTGTTGATAATACATATAACTGAAAAAGATTGCGTTAAAACCTAAATTGTAACATCGGAGTAAAATCTGTTTGTCAAAAACCTGTTGTTAATCGTTACGTCGAATCGCCTGCCGACTTTGAAAGACATGATGCCCAACTTATAAAGTATTTGTTTTATTGTAGTTATCGTTATCACCAGGTCTGAATAACTTTTTTATAGACAACAACAGTTTTTTTGTTGTTAATCTTAAATCAAACAGTAAAAAAATATAAAATATAAAAAATTAAAAAGCTTTTTACAAAATTAGTTAATCATATAGGAACTTGTTGTATTTGCAGCATTGTTTCCGACCACGCCGTTTTATTCGCTAATGTGATAATAAAAGCAATAAAAGAACATGTTGCAGAGCATACACTTAAGCGCAGTAAAAGGAAAACAGTATCATATTTGACTATAAATAATAATAGATTTTGCTAGCGTTGTACCACAGTCGTATCAAAGGAAGCTTGTAGCTTCGAATCGAATGACCTCCTATAGCCATTATTGTAATTATTGTGGCCACTTTTTTGTTTTGCGCTGTGTTTGCTTAAAAGTAATGTAATAGCACGTAATAGTCACAAAGTTAGCTCGTTAAAATTTTCGTTTTTAAAGGTTTTCGTTATTACTACCGTGTTATGATTTTTATTGCATGTCGTTCGTAATTGTTACTAATGGTTAATCTATAAAAATGTTAAAGGAAAATAAGTACGTATCAACCGGTTGTAAAAATTAAAACCAGTAGAAGAACTGAAACAATTAATCGCGTAAATAGTCCTTAAAATCTTATCTACACGTATGTTTCTATAGAAGTACATATCATCATCATCATCACCTCTTTTTTTGTCCCCACTGCTGGGGCTCGAGCCTTCCCTGTGGATGGATAGGAAGAACGGTCCATAAACCACTACGCGGGCCGAGTGCGGATTGGTGGTTGTTAACGACTGCTAATGCAGCCGAAACCAACGGCTTTAAGTGCCTTCCTAAGCACGGAGGTGCTCGAAATGATACATTTTTGGTCACCCATCCGATCGGCCTTTACGAAAGTTGCTTAAGGCGACGCACCGCTAAACAATAAATCTCATACGGAGTGTTTGCGCCCCGTACCATAAGAAAAACTGTTTTTTTTCCTTCAATGTAAACTACAAATTATTTACAAAAAATGAACTACAATATTGAAGTGTGTGTTAAGACTAATCTACTTAGAAAATTTAGATGCTTAAATCGGTCTAGTTAGCCTGTAAAATGTAAATCTATGTTTTAAAAGAGGTTACTTTGATATTTTTTTCTCTGTTATAAAAGTTGACAAATCGTGTTTCTGCAACTAGCAAAATGAAGTCAATTAAATGAAAAATCATGTCATCAAATATCACTTTCATATGTTTTGTAATTGTTGAGAAAAATCGAGATCCCCGCCACGTAAATTTCTAATGCGTCGCCTTAACCACAGGACTCGCAGACCGTTAACCACTGCGCCATCGAGCTCCTCTACAAGTACAGATATAGTCTATGTATTACGTATTTGAGACATTATCTATGCGTCAATAATTAGGTTAAAATATATCAAGGAAACAAGCATTCATTTTAAATGCATTAAAATATATGTTTTATAAGCTGAGTGACCTCCAAGATCTGTCAAGAGTAACGTTCAATGTTAATTGACGCGTTAAAAATAATATTTAAATAAGAAAGGAAGTGGTGCAAGCTGAAGGCCGCTGTAATCAAACCCAAATAGACCAGTCAGTGTATATAACGCAGTAGGGTAGGCTAGTACCGGAACAACCAAAACTCTACCAGCTTCGAAATGTAGTTTCGTTTCATAATAGTTGTTTATAAATATTACATATCATTAAGCACGATTAATACAATATAATTGTCGACGACGTGGTAACCTCTGGTCGACTCGATCCACTGTCTCTGTATATTTTGTCGCCTTTATCATGGGGAGTGCTCTGAGGAATTGTTCGGTTTGATCCCTGCTGCTGATTTTCTTCACCGCACTACACGCAATCGACTGTCTTGCCATCCACACCATCTTGATGGATGGTGATCTACTACTTTGCGTTTTTCACGTAATTTTTTACCACGAACTACAGTGCTGTGGAACCAGCTCTCAGCGGCGGTATTTCCGGACCATTACAACTTAAGGATCTTCAAGAAACGAGCCTATTCCTTCCTTAAAGGCCGGCAACGCATCTGCGGTTCCTTTGGTTTTGCGAGTGTCCATGGGCGGCGGTGATTGCTTCCCATCAGGTGACCCGCCTGCTCCTTTGCCTTCTACAAATAATAAAAAAAAAATACATTCTTAACTAGCGACTGCCAAAGTCGTCATCTGCATGATCAACCGATTGATCCTATAGAAATTTCTAAAAATCTTTTTTTGGCGTATATCCACTCCCGCCATAAGGAACTTACATGCAAAACGTCAAGTTTCTATCCTATATATCCTCGTAGTTCCTGACATTTCGTGATTAACCAGTCAGTCAGTCAGTGCGTGATATTCCGCTTGTATATGTAGATGGATAAGGTAACATTACAAAATAGATGTATATTAACGACATTGCGCAACACAATCTACCCAGAATAGTTTAGAGGCGGCCTACTGTTGCACCACCGCTCGTGAATAATTGGGCATCGTTTCAATAACCGTTCACGTCAACACCACAGCATAAGCAGACTGCAAAAGGTGGCCTTCATTCAAACGCGCCCGAGCGACGCACACATACACAAGCTGTCACAGACACGCGACAGCTGCGCGCGGACTGGTTCGAGATGCTCCGAGAATCCGTGGCTGTGAGAGGGTGGATGCGTGCGTTGAAAATTCAAAATTCAAAATTCAAAATAATTTATTGAGTTTAGGCTACAAATAGCTCTTGTGAATGTCACTATGCCATCGGTTCGTAAGTCTACTCTGGGCGGGAGATCTTGTACTGAGAAGAACCGGCAAGAAACTCAGCAAGTGTCCAGCTCTTCTTTTTAGTTGCTTGAGCGTGGTCAACAGGCGGCGGGCCTACAACCGCCGCCACCAGCCGCGCGAGTTAAAACCTGCATTGTGTCGGCCACACGCGGCCGACACTGGCTCCTTAAGTACCTACCACCCGCCACGCGCCTTACCGGACCCGTAAGCCGCGGTCCGCTCGCTAGCGCTCACCGGTCCCCAGCCAATGCCGACTCACCTAGAGGGCTGACCGCGCCGAGGGCTTTGCAGGGCAAGGGACAGGCGTGCGTGCGGCACATCCAAGGAGTCACTAAGGCTCGCGGCACGGCGGCAGTGAGGGAAAAACAAAAAGAAAAAAAACACAAAAACAAACCAAAAAATAATAATAATACATAAAAAAGAGCACAATAACTGCAACAAAAAAAAATTGTACCCCTGCCGTGTCCCCAAGGAGAGCCCGTCCGACTGATCGACCGTGACGACGACTCGGGTAAAGAGGCCCGACCTTGACGCCCGAACCGGCCCCAAAGCAGGGGCCGATGACAACAATCAACCAGTCAATTGAGCGCGGTATGTATTAAGTTGACCTTCTGGGTCCCCTTACTTGGTGTCAACACGTTAACATTGGGGCGGACGGGCGCGTCTCTTGGTGTCCGTCAAAACATTAACTGATTCAATATTTTATGGTAATTATTGGTCAACACTTAAAAATGATGAAATTAATGTTTCCAGTTATATTTTAATATGTAATATGTTTAAATTAATATATTGATTACTTTTATATATTTATTACTAGCTGACCGGCGGACTTCATACCGCTTTGACAGTTTCCATGTCAACGAAACAAACAAAACGTTCACAGTTTCCATGACAACAAAACAAACAAATCATTCGTCCGCTTAAGAACACCCGTATTCCATGATGGACCCCTATTGCAACGCCACCTACCGGGTCCAATTGTAAATCTAAACCTTTCTCGAATCCACTTGAACACACACAAAAAATTTAATCCAAATCGGTCCAGCCATTTAGAAGGAGTTCAATTTCATACATACGCACAGAAGATTTATATATATAAAGATTATATTTATACATATTAAATATTATATATCACTATTACATATTATATTTGTATATATTAAATATAATCAGCTCATCAGCTTCTAGGCGCAAAATATTAAAGCTGGGCTTCTGAATTCACTTATTGTTCTATTGTCTACTCTCTTCTAGTACTTAGCTTAGACTTGGGACTGGCAAAAATAAGGTGATTATTACTGGCTTTTATTAGAGCGAATAAATTTTCTATATATGAAGTATGAAGATACCTTCATACTTCACTCCATACGGAGAAATATTAGGCAAAAAAAAATGGTTTAACATTCACTTTCTTCAAAATAAGCTTACACTAACTTTTGCTACATCTAATAAATAATCTATGCGAACTGCCTCGAACTCTGCAGGTCAAAAGGACCTTCGACGGGCTAAGGTGATGGCCTAAAGAGCCATGCTCCCAGTCTCCTGCGCAACTCGGAACCGGTTGGGCGGCGCGAGCCTTAACGAGCGGACTTAGTTTCACTTTAAGCATCACTGTATTAATTGATTGCGATTTTAATTACAATATAAGAAGTCAAATTTGCACTTGAAAATTTAGAAAACTTAATATTTAGAGGTCACTTTAGGACTTATGCAGTAGCTTGGTAGTTTTACAAGATGCTCTAAAATGTGACATTATGATATTAAAGTTGAATTAGTATATATTATTTAAATTTTTACATTTTATTTTTAAGTGCTAATTGCTGCACTGAAGCTAAAAGCTGAAGCTGAAGCAGTGACAAAATTCAGCACTTACGTCAGCCTTCCCGGTAGCATAGCGCTCAGTGCAGCAGCCTGGATTGCGGAAGACCCAGGTTCGATTCCTGGCTAGGTCAGGTAGGCGTTTAATTTTTTTACTGTATTTTATAAAACTTTATGAAAATATAAATATTATTTAGTTTCTAAAGTTGACTCAAATGTTTGTATGTGGCTGTGTTTACCCACGTACTCACTGCACATCACACCACCACAAACTGTCCAATGTCCTCAATAGACTTGCAACTGTATGTAAATGTCATATGGGTTGAACATTTATTGAAGAAATTTTGAATTTTTGTACAGGTTGATATGCATGCGTCGTCAGCCCATATTAAATTTAAAGCAGTACTAAGTTAATTATTAAAACTGTCATGATCACTTGCATTAGAGTTATTATTAACGGGATACGTTAATAATTACTCGAGTACTAGATTATTATAAGCAGTGAAAACCAATGAATTAAGATCTCTCCTCGAAGCCGCGGTCCCCACAGGACGTGCGCACGCGTCGTCGCTGCGCATTTCACTTTCTATGCCGACACTCGTTAATTGCTGCCCATTGGAATTATTATAGTGAGGTAATAATCCCGCAATGGGCATCCATTAACAGTTACATTCCTTAAAGAATAATACTTAAAACAAAAAACATGGGTACACAAATCGATTAGCTTTTCTAAAATTTAATAATTACATCAAGCAGCGTTGCCCTTTTTGCTGTGACTCTAAAATTGTATTTGATATTAATCAAAAATATCTAGGCAAAAACATATATGAGAAATCTTTTGTGTGAGTTAAACATAGTTCATGGAAACTAAATTTTAAGTAATACCATGATTACCATGTACTAATAATGTAAACTAATACACATTCATTTCAGTAATATTATTATGACATTGCCGTACACCCGATTTATCATTAATCTTAAAAATAATAATTTTATTTATATTTTTAAAACGTATTGTTAAGGAACGTCCCAAAATCACGATACCTCGCCAAATAGCTTAGCCAAGTGCAAGGTTGATACGAGTTGTTAAAGTAATGACTACAATTAACAGTACTGGCCAAGCGTGTACAACTGCACAGTAGCCTTAACCTGCCGCTTCATATTCCTCGCACGTCCTTATTGCGGCAACGGACGAAACAACAAATGAAGATGGTTTTACGCAATGTAATAATATGCACTTTGCAAAATAAATGCCAGCCGCTAAAAACAAATGAAAATTTGGCTCTTAATCAGTTGATAACTCTAAAGAATGGGAATAGGGGGTGGATGCTCCATGGTAAAGCAAAAAGAATATTTTTATTAAAGTAAGCTACCTTTCAGTTAAATTTCGAATAATCTGATTCTACCTGGTGCCTGGAAAAATGACGTTTGGAAACACTTGACCGAGCTCCAAGTGGAAGTGTTAGTAGCACGTGTCAGGCTGCAGTGGCTTTTACTATCGCAGGTCAAGACTTTTTTGTGTCGCTACAACATCCTTGTCTCTTAATGTCTGAGTAGAGACGGAATAAATTAGCCTTGTTAGTCCATAAGTTTTAGAAAACCTAATTAAGTATCGATACTTTAATTTCTCTATTTACAAAGAAAGTTATACCTACCTAATAAACATAATTAATTAATAGAAATCCGGAAAGTCAAAACTATTAAATTAGTAAATAAAAATAAGCAATGCATCACGATCTTTTATTCCAATGCAACTAAAGTACAATAGGTGATTTTTCCTTACATATTTTCTATCGATCCCCACATAAGACACCACCAAGCTCGCGCGCAAATATTACGCGATCGTTACCTCAAGATGGTAACCGATTGATTCGCGCGTGGGAACCACGTTGCGCGCGCGCCTTACGTGTGTTCACGTCTATACAATGTAACTACTACTGACCTATGATTTAATTTTATACAACAGCAAACAGTCACTGAATTAGCTCGTGGTAACCACAATTATAAAATATTTTTCACACCACCTGCTCGACAATGCCTCATTATATATCATGCAAATCTTACTCAAAGTAAATCATTATAGCCCTTGTCTTTTGCCGGGGTGTAATGTTGTACTGAATTTCATTATAACCCGCCGGGCAGTAATGTGATTCTCACTTCTCTTAGTTCTTATTGTTATGCATTTAAAGTCTAATTTCGTCAAAATCGCGCGGCGCGCGGCTGCTGCAGCTGCTGGTGGCCGACGGCGAGGAGGTGGACGGCGACGCGCGCCGCGCCTCATTTATTTGAAAATCGAACTTATTCGAAAATCGAGCTGGCCACGCCACGGCAAGCCGAACGAAAAAAAATCAATACTTAAAACAAAAGCCGCGAGTATTTCAATACGGTGCAATCAGTATCAGACAAAACTGCAAAAGAAGATAGAATAAAACATTAAGAAAATGTCGAGTGACGAAAGTGATTTAACTCCGGAGTCCATTAAATTAGACGCCTTAAGTATTGTTAATAACCTACTACCAGAGAAGTCGAAGGAAAAATACTTGAAAGCTTACGACGATTTCCACAAATGGAAAACTGCAAAAGGCGCAAAGTCTGTGTCGGAGTCAGTGCTTCTTGTTTATTTCGAGTATTTATTGTGTACAAAGAAGTCCAGCAGCCTGTGGTGTATCTATTCGATGCTCAGGTTAACAATAAGCATCAAACACGACATTAAGATAAATACATATAGCAAGTTATTGGCATTTTTAAAGAGGAAATCAGGTGGTCATCGAGCAAAGAAGTCAAAAGTATTGACAGCGCAAGATGTGGAAACTTTTCTGAATGAGGCTCCTGATCACAGCTTTCTGGCCATGAAAGTAAGTATGAGTACTGCCTACTTTTTAGTTACGTTTCTAGTACCTACCTATAATAGCTCTATAAAATAGTTAATGAATAAAAGGGTATTTAAATGGCACACATTTAAAAAATACACATTCTAAGGTTTTGTCGCAAGCTTTTTTTATAATATAAAGGTCAAAAAATGTAGTAGTGTATCTATCTATTTACTCACAATCCTATTTTTTGTTACAGGTAGCCTTGATTTTTGGAGTGAATGGCGCATGTCGTGGAAATGAACTCGTAAACATAAAAGTCAATGATATCAAAAAACATGCAGATTTATTGCTGATTAACTTACCAGATACCAAAACAAATAGAGAACGTTCGTTCATAGTTCGTGAAGATTATGCAAGAATTGTTGAAAAGTACCAAGCTCTGCGCCCCTCTAATATAAACACCAACAGATTTTTTATCGGTTACAGTAATGGCAAATGCACCAGGCAAGTCATTGGCAAGAATAAAATCAGCGCCATGCCAAAAGAAATTGCAAAATACCTCAAATTGCAAAATCCCGAGCTCTATACGGGTCATTGTTTGAGGAGAACATCGGCAAGTCTGTTGGCAGATTCAGGAGCAGATATGGCCCAGATAAAACGTCATGGTGGCTGGAAATCCGATGCAGTAGCGGAGGGCTACATAGAGAATTCCATACAAAACAAAAACAAGATAAGCTGTCGTATTGGTGACAACATTCATTTGAAAACTACGTCCATTATTGATGATCCTTGGAAACCTTTGCCACCACAGCCATCTAGCTCAAAATATATCCCGTCAAGCCCACTGCCTCAAGCACCACCTTCCCCAACCTTTACTGTGCCAAACGACCCTCACACGCAAGGTTCTGATGTATTGGGTGCTGCTACTCAAATAAATTCCACCTCAACTAACATAAGCGTACCAAAAAATATAACCATATCTTTACATAACTGGACTAATGTATCAAACATCAATTTTAATTTTTAATTTACTTTTTATTGTTATTTACTGTGCCAATTATATATAATTAGTAATGAAAATAGTATTTTAATAAATAAAATACTTTTTCTAGTAGCCTTGGTTTTTATTGTCTCGCAAAAGGTGAGAAAAGTAGAGTATACTCCTCAGGGATAAAACTGATTTTGCCTTGGGCGCGCTTAAATCCTTCACTGCACTCAGGACTCCATTTTAATTCCCTCGCTTCGCTCGGGAATCAACTCAAAACCCCCTCGCTACGCTCGGGAGTTAAATCTGGAGTCCTTCGTTACGCTCAGGATTCAAATATCGCGCCCGTGACATAATACAGTGCTTTATCCCCTTGGTGTACAATCTACTATTAGTTAGCTACGATAAAGTTTCATGATGAAACTTAGCAAATTCAAAAATACAAATTTATAAATTTATGCTAAATTCTTACACTGACTTTACAATTTGGTGTTAATTAAAATAATTAGAATAAAAAATAAATGCAAAATGTAAAATTATATGCAATTTTATTGCGGGTGAGAAAGGCTGGTAAAAAAATATTAAGAAATACATTTTACGAACGGTATTTAACATAATTGAACTAAATACAAAAACGAATACTGTTTTTTTAACTGACTTCAAAATAGGAGGAGGTTTCTCAATTCAACCGTATATATATATATATATACGGTTATACACAAAATATATATATATATATATATATATATATATATATATATTGTGTATGTTCGCGGATAACTTCGTCGTTTATGAACCGAATTTGATGATTCTTTTTTATATAATTTTTTTTTTTTTATATTTATTTATTTATTTTCTCTCACATGGTAAATCTTAAACTATTTTAACAATTTTAGTATGTTTTGTGAGAGACTGGTGCCTGAGATAGGTTTTTAAAAAAAAAAACCCGTATTACAGAGCACCAGTGCCCCACTCCGCGGAAATTATGTGGTATAATCAAATTTTAATACTGAAGCTTTTAGCTTTTACAATCTAGGTTAGCATTATGTGAAAACATGTGGAGATAATAGTGGTGTAAAGTGAGCGTGAGTAGGTGTGTAGTGCTTGTGTAATGAGTTAGCTGTGTGGAGTGTGGTGTTGAGGGTGTGAAGTTGCCGGCAAGGTTGAATTGATGGGTTAAAAAGAAGTAAAAAACAAAATTAAAAAATTTAAAAATTAAAAGAAAATATAAAAGAAAAAATAAATAAATTGGGTAACAAATAATAATGTTTACGTTAATGGGCAGAGGAAGGTTTCAGTATCATCGTAGTTCAGCGATGTGAGCCAATTCGTAATGAGTCTTTTGCATTTAGGTTTATGGAGAGGATAAATAGACAATATTTGGTTTAATTTGTTATATATAAAAGGGCCGAGGAAGTGAAAAAAATTTTGGGAATGGCTAGTTTTATGTGCCGGAACGTAGCAGACGTTAGTCTTTCTGCGCTTACCCCTACGAATATATACCAGTATTTGGCTTAAATTTATAACATTTTGGAAACTAATCGTGATAGAATGATTGTGCTACAATTAAAAAAATCGTCAATGAGCACTGCCTGTTGTTGAGTCGGTCCGCGACTCCCGCGCCGAACGAGCAGGTTCGATCGCCGGCCATTGAGTTGTTCCGGTCGTTGCCTTCACTAAACGTTTCACCGTGACTTCCTGACCATTTGGAAAAAGGAACGAGTCGACAAGACGAAGAGAACTTTACAATATCGTATCATTATTCGTAGTAAACGTACAATTCAGATTTAAGTAAATCCCATTGCTCAGAGTTATAAACCTTGATACCAAACATTAATAATAATAATAGGACAAGCTCAGTAGGTACCTTGACTTGGCTCACGAGGTTATCGCCATGTGGGATGTGGATTCAACCATTATTGTACCGATAGTCGTTTCGGCAAACGGTCTTTTAGCCAAGAGCCTGGATCAACAGAGAGGCTCTCGCTGAAAGGTTGGGTCAAGGGTCAGATGCAAAAGGCAGTACTCCTTGACACGGCACGTATTGTCAGGAGGTTCCTCACTCTGCAGCCCTAACCATCGATAGCTTGGATCTATCCCCGCTGCCGGTGGCAACCTAGGTTAAGTTTTTTATAATATTTTATATTGTAAATATGTTTTTATATAAAATATAGTAAAAAAAATTTCTTAAGATATATATATTTAATAAAGAGAATAATAATAATAAGTACGTATTTATTTCAGAATAATTCCATAGACTGTAATTACAAATACACGACATAGAGATAGACTTTACCTACCTCAATCTAGGATAAAAATGTTAAACTGCAGTCCATACTATATGGCTGTAAAAATATTTAATAAATTACCGCCTGATATAAAAAATCAAGTAACATTTCAAGCATTTCAAAAGAAGTTACGAGATTATCTTGTTGCGAAATGTTTTTATTCTGTAAATCATTTTCTCACCCTTAAATAAATAAATTTTTTTGCTTACCTTAACATTTTTGCTTGTACCTTTACTGATACCACAATAAATAGATTATAATAATATTTATTTATTTAAACTTATAATTTAATAAATAGTCTTGACATGACGATTATTTAATTATTTAATTTAATTTTGTTATTGTTTTATTGAAATTTTTATTTAACTTTTAGACTTAAGATATTATTCATAGATTTATATAAAAATACTTAGCTCTCTATAAATTGCCGTGTCCGAAAAGGGCGACTAAGTTTTAAGTTCCTTTAAAATGTAACACCTTTTATACACTTAGTTAGCAATAAAGATTTTGATTTTGATTTTTTTAATGTTATAAAGTGTCTTTTGTATATAAAACTCAAGCTACCAAACACATTTAGTAATTCCATTTTCACATCACATTGCATCATATTTCCATTACAATCTGTCCTGCTAAAAAATGCCGAAAAATACTCCCATATCGATTTTCGAAATTTTGTAGTTCGGTTTGCTCAAAGCCAATTTCGAAGTTGGGAAAAGATAAAATGGTCAAATTCAACATAATTTTTTCTTGCTGATAATAGACTGATGAATTTTAATGAATAGTGATAAAAACCTTGCTGCTCTTCGTATGCTTCATCTTAGTTAAGTTTGCCAAAATTTTGCGCTCTATCATTACGCCTGTGCTTCTCTACGTCGACGAGACCTGCAGCACCCAGTGGTAGTATAACGATGATTCCACACAACAAGTACATGAGTGGAACGGGTCACCGTCACTGGGTCAACTCTAAGAATAATATCAGTTAGCAGATAAGCCAAAGTGAAAGAGACGGCTGACTCGACATTACAGAGCGTTACGCAACGCCGCGGCATCGGCATGGCATCGGTTTTCGCGAAATCAACCGTTTTCATACAGTTTGCGAGTTATCTCTTGCAAAACTTACTACCCGATTCGAAAGTTGACATTACGAACGTTTGTGCAACCGGCTCTGAGATAACGGGCGTATTAGTAACTTTTCAGAAACACTAAAACGGTGAGGAAAGGCTTATCAAAAATAGAAACACAGCAATGACACAGCACTTCCTAATTGTCACTAATTTCGTGATGTCCGATTGGGTGATTCTGATTATTCCTAACTAGAAAAAAGTTAGTGTGTATCTGGTGATTCAATAGCTCAAAATGCCTTTTGAAGCACGCAAGAAAACCTAAAACTAATGTTGGTGACAGCCGCGATTATTTGTTGAACTTTTGCAATCGTTGCAAAGCAGGCGTGACCGACTCTCCACCAACTTCCTCAACTTGGTGTTGAATTTGGCATATTCCCGTGCCTCCAAAAAAGTATTCCCAGTGCCTCCACAAGTTTAATTTAGTACCTATTTAAATAATAATTTCATTCTCATTGCCTCCAAAAAAGATGTGGGTAAGTACAGACAGACAGTCAGAGAGGCGGACTATCGAAAAACAGTTATTTTGTGTTTACGTCAAATGAAACCTGACTTTTCAAATAAAAAAGGATTCCGTTAATAATTCATATTTATGAGAAATCAACTTTTTTCATACAAAATGGGTTTGTCCTTTACCTCAATTTGGTCTGACAGGACAAGATGAGGTCTTCGATGAAGCAAGCTTCATCAGAAAATGCCTGTTCTCTTTTAATTTAAAATACGAGGGGCTGTTTTGTTGCTTTTGCAAATGGTTGTTTATAATGGAAATATCAGCCCAGTGTAGATCGTAATTTGCTAATCTCGAAGCTACAAAATTACATAATTTCGCTAGTAACTTGCTATATTTAGAACGTTCCATTCTATTATGACAAAACTAAGAAATAGATATTAGTGATCATTAAACAAAACAGCAATTACCTAAAATGTACCCATTGGCAGCTTTCCGGATGCCCCGGATGTCTATTCATTTATTTATTTATTAGAAATGCCCATGGATACAAATGGGCAACAATGACGATCTACCCACCAACTGCTTATTTGCCGTCTTTATGTATGTATACTGTGTATAAACTAGGTGGGATGAGCCCCGTGACCATTGCACAGAATGCAACATGACGTGTAGGAGTCACTTCAAAGCACTCAGACGTCAATCAACGTAGTGATTGGCCAATTTGCAACCGACTAGGTACTAAGAAACACTGTTAATATTGCAGAATTTCAATAAACAATAAAACATATACCATCTTAATGATTTGACAAGCTAACTTCGTCTCTAGCAAATAATAGAATAGGTTTTGTTTAAACAATATAAATGCTAGCACAGTAGTAAACTTGTCCATTTTATTATTTCTAATTATCATCAGAGCTCATCAAGGTATCTGTGTCAAAGAAGTTAAAGTCGTTGCGGAAACTTTAAAGCTCCATACATTAAACTTTTCTAAGATGACTTCGCCATAGATCTCCTATATATGCAAAGATTGAACAGAATCACGAAAACACCCACCTTGGAGTCCCTTTAGGACCCATTTTACAATTTTAATTCTACATTAGTTTGTACTTACTGTGTGTTCTAATAATATATTTTATTTCATTTCATTCATTTCGTTCATTATGTGCGTTTCGTTCATGTAGCTCATTTCATTAATTTCTTTAATTTGTTCATTTCGGTAATTTCTTTCATTTCGTTCATTTTGTTCACTCCGTTCATTTTGTTCACTGCGTTCATTTCGTTCATTTCGGTCATTTCGTTTGTTTTATTCATTTCTTTATCGACAACGACTCCCTCTGACTTCTTCTGTCGCAGTTTGTAATAAAAATTGTCGTACATATTGTTAGCTACTAATCAGGTAACGTTAATGAACCAACAATGTAATAAAGCTTTTCATACACGTAAAAGTAGCATCGATGTTATCATCTAAACGAGTAGCCCAACAGGACGATCCAGCAGCTTACCCGTGCCGTAATCAAAAGAGGTGTATTGTCGTCTTATCCTGATATTAAATTGATATTAAGGAGAAAGCAGGCGGGGTGCGGTCTTCGCCCCCAGCAACATAGTTATCAAGCCACTTAGGGCGCCATTGTGATAGAAGCACTACAATTTGCCGACGGTGATTTACCGACACCCGTAAATTGGTTGGTTGCCACTTTCTAAATATTGTATATACGAGTATGTGTTTTGAATATTGAATAAATAAAACAAGTAGATGATTCGTATTGTTTAATTTCTGAGTTTTAAAAGTTCATTAACATTCAAAACTACAACCGTTTAGGAGTAGGTTTATTTATTAATATTTTTTTTGAAAACAATACCTACATAAACACAGAAAGAATTAAAAAACAATACGGCATCTTATTTCCTTAATTTTCGCGTATTCTGCAATTTGCAATTTGCAATTTAAACGAGTACCATGCTAATTTAAAGTCAGCAACAAATTGATCAATACAACATAGGTGATCACTGATCCTAAATATTTTGGTATTTAAGAGTGCAAAGGTTAATTTTTCGATCGTGACCAGCTTTATTAAAGTTTTTGGCATTGTAATACTTGTAACACAATAAAATAGATAAATTAAATATATATTTTTTATAATTTGCTACTTACTATAACCAGATCGAACCAGTATTCGAAATATAAATAAAAAAATTGTACTTATCAAGAATCCAACCGCCGTATCCCATTAACAGCCCAAAAAACCAGATAACAATCTAATTCTTCCGCTTCCCTTGGTCGGCCGTGGCTTTAGGAATGTTTGTCCTTTTATTAACGCGTTAGCCTCCGGATAGGTCAGTGACCCTGTCAAATTGTATTTTCTTACTGTATTTTCTTAATGACACAATGTCGGGCTCGTGTTTATTAAGCGATGGAATATACAAATTATTATAAGAAATAGGAGGAAGTATGGTAAAGTGTACTCCATAGTATTCCATACAGGTATACACTACACAGCTACAATATATTCGTAATCGAAAACGTAAGCTCTCTATCTATAATGAAAGAATTTCTGCGGTTTTATATTATAATGCATATTATAATGTAGGTTTATAGATAACCCTTCGCAGGACCAATTTAGACCTCCTTCTTTTTTACTTAGTCATCTTTTGAGCTATAAATAGTTTAGAGATTTGATCACATAGTTATATTTTTAAATATCTATCTGAAACGTCCTTCTGCCGGCCGTAGCGCGTCCGCAGAGAAAGTTGCCGGCTCCCAATGCGCGCGCTTGCGTAATAGTTGTGGTTATGACGACGACGGCATGTGCGGCGCGGGCGCAAGCCACGGGCGGACGCCTCTGTAGGTCAAGTTCGCACAATTGGAGGCTGTTATGAAATTTATATAATTTTTACTTGATACTGTAATAGGAAGTTAGCTGTGTAGGTCAACATTTCAAAATATTTTGAAAGCGTAGAAACGCATTTGATTTAAACGTGGCGGTTTGCAGGCTCATAATTCTCATGAATTTTAGTTACAAAAGTTTTTATTTTAAAGCTTAAACAACCGCATTCGTTGTTGCAATTCCCACATAAGATAAGGAATTTCCATAGTATTTCATTGATTTAAATAATTAATCGATAACTGTGTTACGAAAACTTACACATTTTTTGTTACTGACACATGACACCTTCACAAGAAGCTGTTCTGTCTGTTACCACAACAATTTGAATACTGAATCTCAATAAAATAAACTGTTTAAAAATTATTTTAGTTGTGTGTTGCAATAACATGTACATAAGATTTGGTATAGTGTACTTACATACATGTTTTGTTAATTTTAATAGTAGTATTTTATCCTTTTCAGGGTTACTTTTATTCTCTTATCTTTTATCTCTATCTCTAATATTATTACAAGTAAATAGGTTTTAGCCCGTTGTCTGATAAGATTTCAGTTTTCTTTAACATATTTATTTTTATTTATATAACAGAACTAAATTTACATACGCCCTTGTTAATGTAAACTTTAAGTACAATTTGTATGCTACTCAAACACGCTTCAGACCAATACTTGTACCACTCTGTAGAGCGCGGTGTCTGTGCACGTGAGGTTCCGTGCTGTACGGCGCTGGTGACACGAATCAACGCTGACACCGCCCCCACTGGACGCATGTCACTGTTAATCGGCCACTTGTTATCACAGCTTTTCATTCTAACTTTTCTGAGGTGTAGAATTTAGTTACCTATGACGTGACTCAACACTTTACACGTGTTATGAAATGAATTGAAAGTGTTTGTTGAAAATAATAATATTGCTATGGGAAGGGAACATAAACAGTTTATGTGGTAACTGATGATAATAAAATAATATTGTTAAGAGCTTTCCTATTTCGATAATACATTTTGAAATCTTATACAAAGTTCTAAGAGTTCATTATTTTTCAACTAATTCAACGTTATATTAGCTCTTTATTTTAAACAGATATCTAAATAGTTAAATTAATTTGATACTTAATAACTAAATTATGCTGCCATTACAAGTCTTCTATGAAAAGTTTCGAATCGAATTTCATTTGAACAAACGCCTTTAAATGTTTTTATTACAATTTTAGTTCCTGCGTGGTTGAAAACTCAGGGGTATTAAAGGTATACCAACAAATTAAAGGAAGGGCAAGCGATCTACCGTCGTTAAATTTAAAAATATAGATGTGTACAGGTTACAAAAGCCAAAGGGTTACAATTAACGTTTTGAAATATGTTAAAACATTAATGAGTTCATAACCTTTTGATTGGAAATAAACATCACTGAATCGGGCCCTTAACTTTTTATAAGTTACAAAATGATCATTCAATGTTCTCATAAACCATTAAATAAGCAGGCTAACCCATCAGGCCTGATCTCATTTACGACACATTCAATCAGCGACGTGACATTACCCGTTGACCGTTGGGAAACGCAGTTGCCCAACCGCTGACCCACTGATGAGAGATGCATAGCAATGCACGCTAATGCGATGCAGCCTGAGACAACAATTCTGACTCAGAGCTAAGCGGTAGCATATATTATTATGTAGGCTTTATAATAATAACTAGCGGCCCGTCCCCGCTTCGCACGGGTGGACATTTTTTAAATATAGCCTATGTTACTCAGCGCTAATGTAGCATTCTAATGGTGAAAGATTTTTTTAATTCGGTCCAGTAGTTTTTGAGTTTATTCGTTACAAACATACATACAATAATACAAAGCTTTCCTCTTGATAATATTAGTATAGATTACGCTTCGCTTTAAGGCGTCACGTGGAAAAAAATACATCAACTTTCATCGAAAGTTGTAAGAGTATGACAAGACCAAGGAATCTGAAATTTTGATATAAATAACTTCATGCCTTTGTCTTTAAAAACCTTGCTCAAAAACACGATTGTGCAATTTTGACTCGAAAACACTTTTAAATGAAATTACTTAATCTATATGTTTTGAAATTAAAATTACTGGTAAGCATATAGATTAAGTAATTTCATTGTAATTATAGCATTAATGATTTTTAGAGGTGTTTTCGTAAAGAATTATGATTGAGTCAAAATTGCACAATCGTGTTTTTGAGCAAGGGTTTTAAAGACAAAGGCATGAAGTTATCTATACAATGTTATTTTTAGTTTATACGAAACCTGAAAACTGTTTGTTCAGAATCAGTAATAGAATCGATTTAAATATTTTTTATACCATGTTACATTTTGACCAAATAATACATATTTACAAAATCTCAATTGTAGTATACCCTACTAAAAACACACAACGGGACAGCACAAAAAGCTTGTAACTTCGTGAATTTTCAAGATATTATTTTATATTTTTATGTACTGATTCTTTAAATGAAAATATTTGACCCGTTTTTCGGTTTTCGTATAAACTAAAAATAAGGTTGTATAAAAATTACAGATTCGTTGGTCTTGTCATACTCCTACAACTTTCTATGAAAGTTGATGTATTTTTTTCAGGTGTCGCCTTAAGATGTGCTCTTAGCAATACTTGGCCGTTTTAATCATCTACCAGATTAAACGGGAGAAGCTCTCTGCGAAGCGGTCAGGGTGCCTAGTGCAAGCTTCAAGATTCAATCTGAGCAGAGAATCTAGTAGAAAAAGGGGGCACGTTGGCGTGCTGTCCTTCCCTCTAGAAACCCCCTGACGGGGTTTGATCACACGATTCGAAGAACCCTTTAAGTTTCTCGCCGCCCCCAAAAAAAGCCAGTTGTTGGAGAAAAAACGAGAATTTGTAAAGCAAATTTTGACTTTTCTCGATTGTCACCAGAAGCTTTAATGTCATAAAAATGATCTTCTCCTAAACGTAATTTTTGACGACCTCCTTGGTCGAGTGGTTTGTAAACCGGTTTTCATGGTGTCGCCATCTCTGAGGTCCCGGGTTCAAACCCCGGTCGGGTCAATTTAGAAATTATTGTTTTTCTAAATTGTCTCGGGTCTGGGTGTTTTCTATGTATAATAAGTATGTAGTATTTTAAGTATGTTTATCCGTTGTCTAGTAACCATATAACGAGTTTCATAACGAAGCTTCTCTTGGGCTAGATAATTGGTGTGAGTGTAGGAAAGTTTGTTTTGTTGTTTTTGTTTTTTGTAATCGAATGGCAAATAAATCTCGCACTGACTAGTGCGAGTTTTATTTAGTCTCAAGTGACTACTTGAGACTGACGCAAACGTATGGGAGGTATTGCTTGATGAAAATGATGATGATACATTAATTGAATGAGTTAACCATCGGCATGTTGTGCACATGTGTAAACCAATAAAAAATCTAGTCTAACGCAAAACTGTGTACAGCTCAATAAATCATGATGCATTATGTCCGCATGGGCTAGTTTTTCGATTAGTGCTTACAATACTCAATACTCAATATTTTTATTGCACACCATAATGTTACAAAGATGTTATAATATAGGTACAGGTTAATTATGGGCCCTGTCGGGCACAGCAATTTGAAGAGGGAAGACCTTTACCAATTAAATTTTGAAGTAAATTAGCTTATTTTTACTTTTTATTTTCAAGTGCTAATTGCTGCACTGAAGCTAAATTAAATATTTATAAAATTTACAAGATTCCTGGCTGGGTCGGGTAGGCGTTTAATTTTTTCACTGTATTTTGTAAATTTTATAAATATTTAATTTAGCTTCAGTGCAGCAATTAGCACTTGAAAATAAAAAGTAAAAATTTACTATAGCGTTGTGTTATCAAATTTGTAGTATTTCATCTGCAAAGATGAATCTGCATAGCCAACGGTTGCAATGGTCGTTGGATAGATGGCGCGCTGTGCCGCTATTAGCACTCTAAAAAAATTACAAAAGCAGTGACAGAATTCAGCGTCTACGTCAGCCTTCCCGGTAGCATAGCGGTCAGTGCAGCCGCCCGGATTGCGGAAGACCCAGGTTCGATTCCTGGCTGGGTCGGGTAGGCGTTTAATTTTTTCACTGTATTTTGTAAATTTTATAAATATTAAATTAGCTTATATCTTTATTTATTATATTAAGTATTTTTAATTTGTTTATCTATTATTATTTGATATTTGAGTTTTATATTTTTATTTTTATAAATGTTTGTCTTCTAAATATTCTGATATATTATAATAGCACCTTCTTATAAGTAATTCTTTTAACTTGTTCAACAAACAAAACACCATTCTTATTTGCTGTCAGATCCAAATACAAAATAAACTTTCATAAATGCTATCATTTTCTTAGTAATTACGTTTGTAACTAATGACTTCACAGCCATCGTTGCACATACTATTTCTAAACAACCTCTTGCAATTTGTGTCGTTTTGCACAAAATGATCGCGAAACTGTCTACGAGCACTGTAGAGACCGACTTTAGTACGGTATAATAGTATACGTGCCGTTTGTTACTCGATACCCACCCGATAGTTTGTCACTCGATATTGTGGCACGCGCATTAGAATGCAGTGCGCAGTCCTTAGTGTTGAATTGCAAAATTATTAGTACAGGGACCCCTTGCGCAGGTTGGATTCGCAATGCGAGGGCGTGCGCCTGAACGGCCGCTAATGGCGCGCTTAGCAGTTTAGGCGCGACTCGCAAGGTCGCTGTTTCAAAACGATCGATCCTTAAACGACTATTACCACTAAAACCTCATTGTCGATGAATGTCTTAGTGTCTACAAAAAATAATGTTTATTTACTTCACTAGCTGTGCTCGCGACTTCGTCCGCGTGGAATAGTGACTTTCGGCAGCATTTTTAATTTTTTAGGCTCTTTTCCCGTTTTTGCAACATTTTTCACTGATGCTTCGCTCCTATTGGTCGCAGCGTGATGTTATATAGCCTAAAGCCTTCCTCGATAAATGGACTATCCAACACAAAAAGAATTATTCAATTCGAACCAGTAGTTCCTGAGATTAGCGCGTTCAAACAAACAAACAAACAAACAAACAAACAAACTCTTCAGCTTTATAATATTAGTATAGATTTCGCGCGGTGATAAAGCCAATACTGCTCAACTGTAGCGATGATTTGATTTCAATGTTTTTAGGGTACCGTACCTCAAAAGGAAAAAACGGAACCCTTATAGGATCACTTTTTTTAAATATTTTACGATGAAGCCCAGCGCCTTGATCTCACCTGATGTTAAGTGTTGATAAGGCCAATGATGGAAGCGCACTTCATCCGGGATCCTCAACTAGTGCGGTACTGGCTATTTTATCTCTAGCTGCTGGAACACAACAATGCAACTAACATAGATGTTATGGCGACATATTTAGATAAGATGGTAGTAGCTAGCCAGGCAAACAAACAAGCCCTACCACTAACCAAACCGAGTACACAAACATGCACCCCCCGCTGAGAATCGAATCTCTGTGTCTAAACCGGTGGTCTTAACCACTAGACCACAAAGGTAGTTAAGATTGGCCTTTGCCCAGAAGTGGGACAGTATATAGGCCATTACTTTCCTTTACATCTAATTTCCATCACTCACATATGATTAGCATGTATAGTATTAGTATTGTATAGTAAAGATAATCAAGATTAAGCAGAAGCAAAAGTCTATACGAATGAAGCGGCCACACCTAGTTATGAAAATGAAAGGAATATTTTACATAATATAAGTCAAATATAAACCTACTGCCACTGTAATAAAGTTTAACTCATTTACAATAAATAAAACACAATATACCCAATAGCGTTACCTAAATAACATGGACCTTGAGTGGGCCTACTACCTTGCCCTACTTCTGAGCTATGGACAGTGATCCCTTCGGCTCGTTTCACTGCCCTTGACAGAGCGCTATCGATATCCGGACCAGATTAATCTTATTACTTAGTGATGCAACTTATAAATAGCTGCCGGGCGTTACGTGATCTTAGGGTCATTTATTGACCCAAACAAATTTAGTCTACGTGTTTTTAAATACTTCTGTGCAAGTTTAAGTCAGACGGGTTGGGTAACTGTGTCCCAGTTTGGAAGATATTTTGCTTTTAGAACGCCCCAAATTACACTAGTCTTATAGTAACTAATTTTTAATAATAACGACGAATAGTAAATGGAATTTCGATTAGAATTCAATTCTCGGCCTAAGCGAAGTAAAACTTATTATTAATATATCCACCATACTTACTACTCAATTCAGTTCATTGATTAAAACATAATGACAGTAAGTTTTAAAATATCTTGGTTGAATAAATGAGGTCTTTCAGCGATTGATTTGGATTTGAAGTATATCAAACGAAGATATCAAACCAATTCATGCATATCAATCAAAGACAAAAACAACGGTAAGCGTTTTATTTACAATAGCAAAACCTATGAAAGTAGGATCATTCGATAGTTACTTCGCGATACATAACTAGTGTTGCCAGATGTCCCGCTTTTGGCGGGACTTCACGTTTTTTGGCCCTCTCAGGACGCGTCCCGCCAGACCCCTGAGCGGGATGCCCAAAATCCCGCTTTTTCATTATAGTATTGATAGTAGCCAATTCAGCACGGTTAGTAAGTAGCTTTGTATTTTTGTATGTTTGTAACGAATAAACTCAAAAATTACTGGCCCGTTTTAAAAAATTCTTTCACCATTATAATGCTACATTAGCGTTGAGTAACATAGGCTACATTTAAAAAATAAAAAAAAATTCACCCGTGCACAGCCGGGACGGACCGCTAGTAAAGTATATTATATTTACGATTTTTTTTTTTCTGACCCGATTTTTTCGTCCCTGTCCCGCTTTTTTTACGTTGAGGTCCCGATATTTAGAAAATCGGATCTGTCAACACTATACATAACCCCAACTAAATATTTGAACACGAGCGAATGTTTGCTTGTACGTTTCTTCAAACGGAACAACGGTATCAATGTGATTTTTGCACAAAGATAGATAGAGGACTCAAGATGCTGATGATGAAGAGGCAGATGCTTATGATTTAATATTTTGAGGGTATTTTTAAACCTTAATATAACATTGCTAAAAGGCTATTAATGTTACTTTTTATCTTGGTCAAATACAAATACTGTCGAGAGAACACGATCAATCGGCAAAGCCGGGTGCAGAAACTAATAATAAAATTATTATAGAGGATGGACGCTTACGCTTACGCGAAAAAGGTAACTCACACACAAACCTTGACCAAGTGCAAGTAATTTTTTATCTGTGTCCAAATTGTTTCCGGATGTCGGCAGTAGTTTTTTCTCTGACATTCTCCATAATTTCGGAAGTCATTTGGACGGATCCTCGTTTCCCGGCGACATTGACCTGGAACCAGCTGTTGATCGACCGCTGCTCGTGTCCACCACGGTCAACGGAATCCAAGGTGACTCCGTAATTCACTACTGTAAAATTTATCAAAATTACTGCGAATCGCCAAGCTTGATTAACGTACGTTATCTTAATTATTTTACATTTTATGTTAAGTCTTTAGTCGTCGGCGTGGCCTTTCACATCTCTTCCTTCAATCGTAAAAGTTTAACAATTACCTTATTTACTTTAAGCAAAACTACAAACCTCCTCAATAAAGGTATATCTAGGATAGACACCAATAAGCATACGAATGAATTGCACTGGCCGTAGTCATGGGCTGACTGATACCTAAAGAGTTTGCGTTTAACCCCATATAAAATGGAAGTGTTAACATAATGTTACATCTTCATCACCCTCAATCTATAGACATCCTACCGCTGAGCTCGGATCTTCTCCCTCGGGAATGTTCTCCCTCTGGCCCAATGTGGGATGGTAGTTGTTTTTATTTGCCATGTAGGTGTAGGTAGCTCATAAGTGCACTTAATGTGCCTAAGTTAAATAAAGAATTTTTTAATACACTTCATGTTCAATAGACCATGTAAAAAGCTAGTTTAATAAAAAATGTTGACTAATTTTCACGATTAATAAATGCAAGCCTATTTTTAAAGCAATATCCGCTGGCATTATGGAATCCTATCGATTAATTTACGAAAGCATTTAGTAACATCGGTGCATCGATCACTGCTCGGGTGGCACTGTAACAGCTAGTTGCGAAGGCATCCTTTCCCGCTGAAAGGTGTCAGTGAACACCGACACGCGATAAGTTAAATTCAATATTATGAAACGTTATGTTCGAAAAAAAAACATTCGTTTAAAAAAAACATAACTACTATTGATTTCATAAAATCAATTGAAGTTATAAAATGTTTATATAATTTTTAACGCAAATTTTGTTGCGAACAAATTACAAAAACACAAATGTTGAAAAAGTTTCCACGAGCAGGATTTGAACCTGCACCTGAAAGATACCGGATAAGATACCGGGTCAGGTGCTCTCCCAATTGAGCTATCGTGGTTCTAACCAGCCCGCCGAAATTATTCAACACTATTTACTTTTTACTTTGAAAGCCAAAGGTGCCCATTCAATGTCAACAACTACCGTTATTAACATCCGATCATAATATTTTTACAAATACTAAAGATCAGTTGAGAAATAGGCAAGCTATTTATAAAAAGTTTATATAATTTTCACCGCAAATTTTGTTGCGAACAAATTACAAAAACACAAATGTTGAAAAAATTTCCACGAGCAGGATTTGAACCTGCACCCTTCTGACATACCGGGTCAGGTGTTCTCCCAATTGAGATATCGTGGTTCTAACCAGCCCGCCGAAATTATTCAACACTATTTACTTTTTAACCACGATAGCTCAATTGGGAGAGCACCTGACCCGGTATGTCAGAAGGGTACAGGTTCAAATCCTGCTCGTGGAAATTTTTTCAACATTTGTGTTTTTTTCAATTGAAGTTATGTTTTTTTATTAGATTTTCAATGTTGTATGTCCTACTGCTAAGCAAACGCCTCCCCTAAATCCATCCAAAGTTCCATATTGTATGCCGGGTTGTGCCAATCTCAACTGTGGTTAAATTGTGTGTGAATGATTTGGAAATCGTCACAATATGCACCGGCCGTTGTCACGCCGCCATTCACAGTAGCAGGCAGGGCGATTGAGCCACACTTAATCTATTACAGTGACATTTGGATAGGTGTGTTATAACGACTGCTATCTTGCGGTAACAGCCGGGAACACGTTAAGCTATTGGACTTTTTTCAAACAGTCATACTTAATACCTTCCTGTCATTGCACAGTCATACTGCATTGCACCATCATACTGTACAGACAATCAGAACTCGTACCAAAAAATTTGGCAAGTCGTTCCTCTGTAACACCATTTGGCTTTGGAATTCTTTGCCGGCGCATGTTTTCCAGTTCCTATAGTTCCCGGTCTTTTAAGCGGGGCGTGAAACGGCATTTATGCAGGCCGTCATGAATGGGTGCGCTTGTTACCGTGCTTGTTCCACGGTGAGGAGCGCTCTCATTATCTTGGACTGTATCGGCTGCTTACCATCAGGCAGGATATGGTCACTATGACGTGTCAAAAAAAAAAAGTTTAGATATGCTTTCCTTTTAAGGTTGTATGTATATACCTGTATTCTGTGTGTTCATGGTACGTTGCTTGTTTCAGTGGAGGACGCCAGCGGGCGCTACACGTCCATGTTCTACTGGGGCAACAACTACTGGACTGGCTCCGCCGAGCTGTGCCAGGTGCTCAACGAGCAGCATGCGCCTGCGCCGCGCCATAACAGTGAGTCTCCGCCATGTTGAACAGCCAAATGAACAAATGTACCACTGTTACTACTGCGACTGCTATTGAAACGGCTAGCTGTGCCAGGTGCTCAACGAGCAGCATGCGCCCGCGCCGCGCCACAACAGTGACACTCCGACATGTGCAAAAGAAATTTGGTGATCCGTTTTTTTGTCGCACTTCCAAAAGATGGAATAGTCTACCAGCACATGTTTTCCCTCCTGCAAACGAGGCGTGAAGAGGCACCTTGGGGGCTGGCAGAGTTAGGGTAACCGATGCTGCGTCGTGCGGCGCAGGATTTGACTGATAGTTTATGCGTGCACCACATTGCAATAAAGTATTATACAGTTCACTTTTACGTTCAATATTCAATTGGAGCTGTCGCTTCGTCTTATGTTTTAACATTGGGTTAATCTTAGTCGTTTAGTAAAACTTTAATGCTCTAAGCCTCGTATTAATAAACAAAGTGTAAGCTTGGAGTAGTTACTCTGTGTTTTGTCTCTTTTACTCTAATATGAATTGAAGTTTACATGACGGGAACAAAACACGGAGTAACTACTCCAAGCTTACACTTTGTTTATTAATACGGGGGTATGAGTAAAACACTTAACTACAAAATATAAATAATTTTACGTAGCCTGCCTTCTTTTTTATTATGTTATTGATAAGATTATCTTACAGCACAATAAAAATGACATTTTATAGCTTTTTTTCACGGCTACAATGACGTGAAAGGTCAGTAAAACATAAAATTTACTTAAGTACATATTGCCGAGTGGACCCAAATGTGACCGCAAAAAAATGCCAAATAATCCAAAAGACAATGTTTCTACAGCATGCCATATTAAATTTCATTTTAATTGAATTATGACATCGATTTGTGACCATAATGTTGCTAAATTAGATGTTTGTCTATATCAATGCGCAGTTATTGCAACAGAACCGGTCGTAACTATGAAATTATGACACAAATACTTATAAAGCAATACCAGACGTAACTTCTGAGGAAAAAACAATTAAGTTTAAGAAAGTACATTACGTTAAAACCTGATTATTTTTTTTCTTATTAAAGAGAAAACTATCTATGATAAGATTACTAACTATCTAAGATTTCAAAATATTAGTATAGTAATATTAGTTTTTTTAGCCCGAATATTTTTGAACACACAAAGTAACGTCAATATAAAAGTATTTATCTCTTTATATATTTTCACATAAGAAAATGTTTCTTTCGAAAGTACAATCAAAAATAATGCATTAATTATTTAAAAAAAAAAAAAGTTTCATAACAACAACGACCTTTACTTTTCCCCAAACAACAAATCGCAAATTTCGTAAAAAAATATACACAATATCAGATATTTCCAAATTTCTAAGCTGATGTGTGAGCTAAAACCACGCTCCTTTATTCGCCACCCTCCTTACAAATTCACTAACACGACATCAATGAACAATAACAATAATTAATGACCATTGTCTTCAACCGACGTTATGGTTGCAAGGCATTATTATGAAACTGCTAATGATAGCAGTGCCCGCACGGCGGCGAAGTGACCTGCTTCCGCGCGCTGGGGTCAAGGGGGGGCGCTGACCGGAGGCTGCGTGAGGACATCGCAGTGGAAAACGATCAATCATCTGTTTCATGAATAAAAAATATGAATACCAATCAACTTTTTTCAATTAAAAAAAAACAGTTTTTATAAAAATTTATAATTTAGTTAGAGTATAGTTAAAGTATTTTAACAGAAGGTCGATGACGACGTAAGATGCTTTGCTTTTCGATTGCGATATTGCTAGTAAAGCAACATCCGCAATGTTACCGATGGGTGACCGAATTAAAATATTTGAAGGGGTGTTGAGTCGCTGGCCCCAGTTTGCTGTCGTAAGACGACCGTCGTTAGAATCTACCAACCACTCATTGGGCCCTTGAGGTGGATCATGGCCTGCTCTCGTCTGCAACGGGTATTGTTATTGTGGAAAATCACGAGCCCTGTTTTAGGACGTTTAGGCTAACTAAAATATAACAGAATATATTTTAAAAAAACATAGACTGCTCAAGATAAATAATAAAATAATGTTTAATCCAAACGGATTACAAATGCATAAACGCGCATTTACAAAAGTATTTTTATTGTGTTTCATGCTATATGGTTGCGCGCGCGCTCCCCCGTACAAAAGACATCAACGAGCGCTTCTTTCGATTTAATTGTTTTTATTGCACCGTTTACCGCATATCAAGTATACTCGTAACAGTAGGTAACGTAGTGAATACGATCTCTATTACGTACAGAATAAGGGTGACCTCAAAATAAAACTGTTACGCTTGCAATGGGGTCGATTGTACCTACACATATATTTATTTTCTGTTATCATTAGTACTTGGATGACCGAGCTTTGCCGGTATTTTTTTTGGTAATTTTCTAATTTGCCCGTCTGGTTAGTGACCACCGTACGCATGGTGTAAAACCCGTCAAGTGACCGCTTGTCGGTCGCGTTTCAGGATCAGCCAGCGTATAACCAGAGCTCGAGTGGATGTTGCTGCGATGCATTTGGTCTGTGGAGGCTTCCGTCAAAACTTCGTTAACCCGCCGACCAGGGAGACCCGTAGAAACGGCTGTCCCGCTGGCCGCCCGTGGCACAGTAAAGGGGCCCAAACGAGCCTAACCAGCTCGTGAGGCTGCCTCACCATGCCACGCATAATCTCGGGGTGGTCCGTCGTGCCGGTTGGTGACCAGAAGGTGGGGTCCCGGCAGCCATTCCCGGGGGAGTTCGGGGGCCCTTCTGTTCGGCGGATTAATGATACTCATCTGTAGGCAGATCCTTGGTGAAACAGGCCGCTGCACTTGGACTATTTGCATCGCGGTAGCATTTCCTCGATTCACGCCTTCCTCCTTTTCTCTACCATGACAGCGCCTAACATTAAAACTGGTCCTACAGCGGTACACACTCCCACCACAACAATACCGTTTGAGGTCGAGTTCGCTAACATCCGCGGACTCCATGCAAACCTCAATGCCGTCCACCACCATCTTGAGACGGCACGGCCAGCAATGTTGTTTTTGACGGAGACGCAAATAATCTGTCCGGCCGACACCAGCTACCTGCACTATCCGGCCTTTGTGCTTGAAGAATCCTTCAAAGCCAAAGCCGGAGTTTGCTTGTTCGTTCGGACGGATGTTTGCTGTCGCCGTCTGCGCTGTCTGGAGGACCCTTCCTTTTCCCTCCTTGTGGTACACGTCGACTTGGGCTCTCATAGTCGAGTCTACGTCTGCGTCTACCGATCCCGTAATGGCGACATGGAGATAACTCGACTTATGGACCATCTTAGTCGGGTAGCAGATGATGCGCAGGAGCGGTTTCCATCGGCGGAATTGGTGTTTTTGGGGGACTTCAATGCTCACCACGAGTTGTGGTTAAGTTCCTCCAAAACTGACCATGCTGGTAGAACTGCCCATGCATTCGCTCTCACGCACGACCTGACTCATCTGGTGAACCAGCCCACCAGGATCCTAGACGTAGTCGGTCACGCGCCCTCTTTGTTGGACCTTCTGCTTACGAGTCGCCCAGCTGGCTACCGAGTGGAGGTTCGAGCTCCTTTGGGATCTTCGGATCACTGCTTGGTATCCAGTAAAGTGCCTCTGGCCCCGCTACCGCCTTCAGCGGTATCGAAACGCCAGATTTGGCACTACTCGTCGGCAGATTGGGATGGTATGCGGGACTATTTCGCATCTGTTCCTTGGGGGCAGCGCGGCTTCAGTGGGAAGGACCCGACAGCTAGTGCGACTGCAGTTGCTGATGAGATAGTTTTAGAGATGAAATACTATATTCCGCACTCCTATCTCATCAGCAAAGGCAGGCGCAACCGATGGTTCAACCGCGAGTGTGCCAACGCTTTCTTTGTCGCACCTCCAAAAGATGGAATAGTCTACCAGCATACGTTTTCCCTCCTTCCTATGATATGGGGTCCTTCAAGAGAGGCGTGAAGAAGCACCATGTGGGCCGGCAGAGTGAAGTTAACTGATGCTACGTTTGTTTCCACGCTGCATCAGTTGTCTCCGCGTCTGGACTCCATTTCCACTTAACATCAGGTGGGATGGAGTCATTTGCCAAGCTAACTATAAAAAAAAATATAAAAAATGAAACCTAGCTAGATCGATTTGTCGCCCCCGACACCCCCTGCATAATAAATTTGATGAAAATCGTTGGAGCCGTTTCCGAGATTTAGATTATATAAATACAAGAATTGCTCGTTAAAAGTTTAGCTGTATCTTGTAGTATTGTAGTATTTGGAGTACAATAAAGTGTATTAGTGTGTGTGTGTATATTGTTATCGTATCTTATCTTAGTTTTGATCGACTTTAAAAAAGAGATAGTTCTGAATTTGTCTAAATTTAATGTTTTACTACAGCCGTCTTTATTATCGTTACACAATTGGAGTTGACCAAATTATACGTAACAGAGATCAAAAATAATAATACAGTGCCGTAATTATCTTCAATACTACTTAGTTCAAAATGGGTGAGATTTGAATGGTTTTTTTAAAATTACGTTTACACTCAAAGATATAGTAAGCTCTCAATTGTCAAACAAGATATCCGTTTCGTGTAATATCAACTAGTTTTTACCTACATATTGCACCGCAGTCTTCAATGCACCGCCTGGCTCGCCGAAGAGCCCACATCGCGACCCAGCTGTTTAGTAAACATTGCATCTGTACGCTTTCTACAAACAGCCTTGCCCCGGCCTTGGCAGACTTTCGGCACTCACAGAAACTCACTTGTATTATAACTGTTCGCGTTGCTTAACTTTAACATGCATTTAAATTATAAAAGTTCATTATTTAAGTATCAGCTTATGAGATGAGTTTCGGTCTTTATGCAGATTTTGTAACAAATGTTGTAACATACTGTACCCGTTTGATACCATTCGCCATCCTTACCAGTATTTTTCCCCGTGTCTGTGTTTTAATTACGTTTTTTAGTTTTAATGTTTTTTTAGTAATTTTTTATTACTATCCTTAAATTGAATCCGTCTCGTAAATACAGGATGGTCGAGCCGGCCGCCACACTGTATTCATCTTTAGAGGCCTTTCCGACTCAAAAAACCGGCCAAGATCGAGTCAGACCCGCGCACGAAGGGTTCCGTACCATTTTCTATAAAAACGGCAAAAAAAATCATGTCTGTTGTATGGGAACCCCCTTAAATATTTATTTTATTCTGTTTTTTAGTATTTGTTGTTATAGCGGCAACAGAAATACATCTGTGAAAATTCAATTCAATTCAATTTCTTTATTGCTTTCTCATATGTACAAAAGGTCTTAAATTATAAAATTAGTAACAATACGGACCCTGTCGGGCACTGTAAAAGTTAGGCGAGAGTAGGACAAAAATTCAACAATAAAAAAACAAGAAAATTTCAACTGTCTAACTATCACGGTTCATGAGATACTGCCTGATGACAGACGGACAGATAGACGGACGGACGGACGGACGGACGGACAGCGTTTTACCCCTTGGGTACGGAACCCTAAAAATGCAACCGAGAGAGAAAAATACCTCCCTGCTACCGACGTATTCAAGTTTAACCTACCGTACCTCGAGTATACCCTACTCACAAGCTGTACTCTTACAGGGTCTTGTTAGCATCTTTAATATTTTAAGACCATATTGTACACAAGAAATGCAAAAAAATTATAAAGTATTGACGGTGACCGTTGCGTGTGCGCAGAGAGCAGCGGGTCGCAGATCTTCAGCGAGTGGCGCGCCGACGTGTCGATGTCGGGCTCCGGGCCGCCCTTCGCCACCGCCTTCTACACCGCGCGCGTCTCCGTCACCAGCGACCTGCCCGACATCGTCAAGACTGTACGTATCCCTTCGAGCTGATGGTTCATTCTCATTGTTCAGTTTAAGAGTTGCAATTGTTAAAATTTGTGCTTATGTCTACTCTTAGCAATGATTTTACTTTTACATAGTAACTTTAGTAATCGTTTTTTTATGTTATCTCTATGTCAAGGTTGTTTTGATATCAAACAGGATTTTATGTATATTAAGCTTAAAATTTTATTTAAAAATATCTACTAACAAAGTCTGAAAATAAAAGAAGTTTTGTATGTTGTAATCATGTTTTGTTTAGTGAAATGTGTAACAAAGGGTGTGTATTACAGCGACGCACCTTGCACCTCGGGCTGTGCTTGCCGCAAGCGTGCTCGCGCGAGAGCGTGGGCGAGCTGGTGGGGGCCGCGCGGCCGCCGCTGCTGCGCCAGGTAGTGCTGGCGGTGCGCTCCCCGCAGCACGGCGGCTACGCCTACCTGCAGGACCCCACGTTCCTGGTGCTGCTGTGAGTATGACGCAGCTCCTAAAATTCCG
Organism: Eudonia lacustrata; assembly: GCA_947562085.1. Classification (NCBI taxonomy): domain Eukaryota; kingdom Metazoa; phylum Arthropoda; class Insecta; order Lepidoptera; family Crambidae; genus Eudonia; species Eudonia lacustrata. The sequence continues at coordinate 1,288,883 of OX387341.1, forward strand.
ATCCGAATCGAACCTCTCAGAGAACCTAGTAGGGCACGGGGACACGTACTATTGCGTGATGCCGTTCCCTCTAGAAAACCTTTGACGGTGCTTCGTTTCACACGACTTGAGGAACCCTTTACGTTTCTCGTCGCCCCCAAAAGCCCGGTGAAGCTGAAAATCCGCAGAGGTAATCATCAAACTCTCTCTACTTGTGTGTGAAAATAATTTCTCTACCACTTCTATTCGAATTCACCAGTGACACTCAAAATTCTCGAATAGTAAGTACCTAAAGTACCACAATAGTAGTACCAGCTAGTGTTTTAAAATCGCACCCCCCTGTGTCGTATACTGGTGAGCGTGATAAATGTAGGCATTATGGTCCAATCCATCTCTTCGCGTTACATTTTTAGCAGAGTGGCCGTGATCACTGGCAGTTCTTTCATGAGGCTGCAGTTTTTTGTTCAGTCCAGTACCTATTCTCAAATTAAGAAAACTTGATTTATTATGACGTTATAGGTAAATTAAGTAACAGTGTATTAGGTATTAACTACAACATCTAATAAATGACATGAAGTTGACAATTTCAACAGATAATTACAGCTTAAGGGTACAACTTCCATAGTAATAGCTATTATACAGGTGCCATTACTAAACACCAAAACGCATGTGGCGTTTGTTTGTGCGTGCGATCATAATTGACGATGGCGGTGGCGGTGGCACAACGGTTGCGTTTAAACTAATGGCTCTATGTCAAATTGCAGGAAATTATATTTGCTATTACCAAATCGAGTAAATTGAAAACGATACGTTTTTATTTATATAAAATTGCTGTTATTTTCAATTACCAAATTGTGTTGGTTGTAGCAACAGTAACAACTTCATAACATTGGCTATCTATATATTATGATTGTTCTATATGTGCTTCGGGCGTTACTTTTCAATTTACTTATCTATATAGCTCAATGACAATTCGTTGATTAAATTTCAATGAATAATTTTAACATTATCGTTAATGTACTTGCAACCGCAGTAGTCATTGTTTAAATAAAATAAAAAAATATTTCTCCGCCCTTTGAAATGCAGGCAATATAGTAATTCTAATGGTATTTGGCCTACTTGATGGGTTTTGGCTGAATCTTCAATGTGGTATTGTGATGAACACCTCCATTTAATAAAAACACGTTGTTACTATAAAAAACGACGGGTTGCATTCCGGGAGTGCCGGCAGAAGTGAAAACTTGAATATTAACGTTGTGCATTTTTGATATTTTGGAATGGTTAGGGAATAATTTTGGACGAATTGCTTCAATTATCAGTATAAAAGTACTATCATTTATGCGGTAGAATACAATATTTATTTATTGCGCTATCGTACACAAACATGATAATTTATATTACATTATAAAAACCATGGGAACATTCGCGCAAGCGCCCTGCGCCGCCTAAACGAAACAGCAGGCATACATTTTCGCCGCGCCGTAGAAAGAGAGGGAGATACTTCCTCTCCTACGCCGCGCCGTTACGTGACGTTTCGGTTATATAAGCACGTCAAAATTGGGCTGTTCTAGCTTTAAGTTTTATTTTTCTTTCATCACGCCATCATCACCTTCATTATTGATCGAATGCCACGTTAAGACAGACCGGTCCAACCATTAATACTAAATAATATTAGTTTGGATTTTTTGAGAGAGTCTTCTGTTTGCCTTAAGCTTCCTTCACAGCGTCACCGGACTTGTTTGGGAGTGTCAAAAATCTTAAAGGGTTCCTCAAGCCGTGTAGTCGAAATACCGTAAAGGGTTTCTAAAGGGAATGACATAACCATAACCATGGCGAGTGCTCTGAAGAGCTCTTTGACGTCATCCCACCTTCTCCCCTTCTTCATAGGAGTACACGTGCTGCTCTTCGGAGTCACCGCTTCACTGTCTCAAATATCCCATCGCGCACAAAGAAATTTGGTGACTCGTTTCTTTGTCGCACCTCCAAAAGATGGAATAGTCTACCAGCATACGTTTTCCCTCCTTTCTATGATATGGGGTCCTTCAAGAGAGGCGTGAAAAGCACCTTGTGGGCCGGCAGAGTGAGGTTAACTGATGCTACGTTTGTTTCCACGCTGCACCTTCCTTGTCTTCGCGTCTGAACTCCATTTCCACTTAACATCAGGTGGGATGGAGTCATTTGCCGAGCTAACTATTAAAAAAAAATAACGCTAGCGTGCCCCCGTTCTCTACCAGATTCTCCAAGAGGTTCGGATCGGAACGCGAACGGTAGCGGAAGAACTCGAGGATGCCTCTATAGGCCAGGGCCTCAGCTCGGGGTGACTCTTGTTTGAGGGCAACCAATCACATTCCTGCTTCTCATTCCAGTGGCGTGTGCTCCGGCGTAGCAGTGCTGCTGGTCGTAGCGACTACGTACGACGTGAAGCTGGCGCGCGAGGTGCGGCGCCGGCGCCGGCGCGCCGTCAACATGACCTCCGCCGACAGCAGCCCGCGCGTCGACCTCAAGCTCGACCTCCACGGGCTCGACGACATCGCCGTCGGCAATGGTTATAACGCCTCTTTCGTTTGAAAGTTTAATGTTTTCACCTCCGACTTCTAGGTGACCCCAAAGCAATTTAAGTGACGGCTAGCGAAGTAAACGTGGCCGAGTATCTCTTAGAATTTAATGGTTGTTAGTGATAATGAGCAGCATAAAACCCGTTCTTCATATGTAACGGTTTTAATTCCGGCAACTAAAATGGCTTAGGGGTTCCTTAAAACTAGACGGGTCACCTTTATTAAAATTATAATATGTTGAAAATAGTCTTTTAAATCACCAAGTAATAAATTTGGTATTAATAAGGTAATAAACTCCTAATCCAGCCTTCACACTATAGCTGAGAAATAACTTCGTTTTGCTAACTTTATAATGATTGATTTAGGCAAGAAGATGTACAACGTGAACAACAACATCGCGATCAATAGCAACAACTCTGAAGAACGACTCACAGCAGAAACTGCCTCCACCGATGAGGATCTCAAACTCAGTAAGATATGCCGCTATAAAAAAATATTATCTAAATCAATATTTAGTTCCTCAGTTAACCCTTCACTTGACACAAAAAATATAAGTAGTGTTTTGAAGTTTTCGGCAAACGTAAAAAGTGGTAGCAGTTGAATCAGGAAACTGAAGATTGAGCTCAGTGACATTCATTGGATAAGGCATACGTCTAACTGTGGACTGCTATGTACGTTCTAGTTATGATGTCTAAGTATTATTGCCTTCCGATCCTTCCAACCTGTGCCTGTACCAGTGGTATGGTGTGTTGCAGGCGTATGGTCCGAGCTGCTGCTGTCGTTCTCCATGAAGGCCAACGTGCTGCAGATCTTCGACCAGTCGGTGGGCGCCGACACCGTGCCGGTGGTGCACGGCCTGCGCTCGCTGTCCATGGTGTGGGTCATCTTCGGTCACACCTGCATCGTCGTCTTCAAGGTACTTTCCTATTGAACTGTTTTGTTGTCGTCTATCAATTACCAAACAGCAATGTTGTTATATATACAGTGTACCTAACTTAATATATGTGATTTAAGGCTTAAAATTACTTTTCCTCACACACCAAATATAATATTATCTCAGTTTTAAAAATGTTATATATTATGTAAAGATCTGATAAATATGTATGTACAAGACGCCTGCACATCAACCTATCCAAAACTGTCAAATTTCTTCAATACATTTTCAACCTTATGTTTCAGGTATAAAGTTCAAAGTCTATTGAGGAAATTTGATAGTTTGTGGTACGTTGATGTGCAGGCGTGTGTACATACTACATAGACTTTATACTTTGTCTCTCTCAAAATACAATAGATCCCCTAGCTAGAAACTGGTATAGAGCCCCCGCTTTGCTTGCAGTACGCGGACAACACCGCCCTGCGCGCCATCCTCGAGAAGAGCTTCTGGTTCCAGCTCATCCTTAGCGCCGTCTACAGCGTGGACACCTTTTTCTGTCTTGGGTAAGTAGCTGGCGAACTAACAGCGCGTTAAGTCCGTTCTTTCTATTGAAAATAAACGCAGCTCAAGTTAACTTGGGAATCATATCGCGTATCAGTGGACTTCTATTGATTCACGTTTTTATTTTGTTTCTTTCAATGAAGATTGCGAAGTATGTTCTTACGATACTTAAATAGAATATTTAAATCAATTTCATCCTGACAATAGTGATGTTGACAACAACACAAATCTGATTCAAAAAAATTAAGTAGTAAGTTTTTGAATCTTTTTGTTACAGTGTTTGTACTACTTTTGTTGTCTCTCAATATTTACACCTCCCATGTCATTTCTGCACCACCCTATGGTTGACTGGCAGAAATGCCTCAGGCATTAAGTCCGCCATGTAATATTTTGTTGCAAAAGTTTAAAATAAATAAATAAATAAGTACAAAGCCATCAAGTAACAGCTCTATTAAAACGTAGTTTATTTTTATTTAATTGATTTGACCTAAACATGAACTCTTATAAACCTAAAAAGTGTTTGTAAATACTCAATTGATAGTGACGTTACACGGTTACACTTTAGTTCTACTTTATTTCATGAATATTAACTAACGATGAAGTTCTAGTTACATTCAGAGTCGTTATCAGTCTGTTATTTGTGTTTTCCAGTGGCATGCTGGTGTCGTTCCTGTACTTCCGCACCAACTCGAAGGGCAAGCTGGACCTGCTGACGAAGGGCCACCACAAGCTCACCTCCGGCGTGATGCAGTTCCTGGGCCTCATCGGATACAGATTCGCCAGGTCGATACACTCTTAAAGCCTTAAGTCAACTTACTAGTAATTAAGGATATGATCATGTCACTAGCTTAATATTGTCCCACTGCTGGGCTAAAGACTTACTCTACCACTTTCAAAGTCAAATTTCTTTTATTCAAATAAACTTACGAAAATTGCTTTGGAATCGTCCATACATTTGTCCTTTTGTTTGTTCGTCCATAGATACCTACTTTCTACTAGACAATTACTAAACATGGGATATGATGGATATAAAGTAGGGATGCAACGATATGTCTATTACGATACAAATGACGAAAGCATCGTTATAGCATATACGATAACGAATACATTACGATAATTTTATTTACATTTAATAAAACAAGACAATTGAGCAACATGAACATTTATTTAAATAAAGACAATTTACCACTTAAATGTCATAATTAAAATCAATTTCTTTAAAAAATTTATTAAGAAAACATTTTTTTTTAAATTATCTGGTTTTAGTCTTTTTCTTATATCCGCATGTATTGGGATGAGAACGTCGCAATGTGTCCACATGTTTGTGGTAGTAAAACCTTGGATAAAGTATTTTGACCACCTCGCGAAATTTCAGTTTTGCAGTAATTACGTACTAGTTTATTCTGTATTTATTTGGTGGGTCTTTAGAAAAATGCTTCTATATCTCTCTGTGTTTGTGCTTTTGGCATGGTTTTCTATTTAAAAAACAGCACCAAGACGTACAAAACCAATAAATACCAGTTTTTTTTAAAGTGGCGTTTACATTTCTTGTGGTTACAACTCGCGCGTGAAACAAAACAAATGTCACAAATTGTCAATGCCATGTCTTGCATTCCTTTTCACGAAAAAAATCACATCAAACTAGTCTTAAGAATCGTTATAAATCGTAATACTTTTTACGATACAAATGATCGTTAAAAATTACGTTAACCTGCGGTTTACGATTATCGGCTTCGGTATCGTTGCATCCCTAATATAAAGATGGGATGGGATATATTAACGCTCAAACCATCAACCACGCTTTTTCAAAATGGGTTACTAATGGATTTTAATCTTAACGTCTTAACCTGCACTCAGGTTTCTGAAGCACAAAAGAGTTCAGGGTATTTTAATTTAGTCGCTCATCCAGTAACGTATGCCTCACGAATAAGCGAGAAGCACACTAGATATTTTTGGGCAACCATTGAGGAGCGCGATGGCCATTGCGCCATGCGTTAACGGTAAAGTTAAGCAACTTTTGGACAGGCCGGTCATCAGCCATCTGATACCTGTCTGTCACCAAAAATGTATGATCCTTAGCTCCTCAGTGCTTCGGAAAGCCGTTGAACCCAGTTGCATTAGCAGTCGTTAGCAACCACCCATCTGCACTGGGCCTGCGTGGTGGTTCATGAACTGTTTTCCCTAACAATCCATAGGGAAGGTTCGTGCTCCAGCAGTGGGGACACAAAATGAGCTGATGATGATGATTCAGGAAACAGATATTCTATTATTACCATAGGTTTAGGATCGTAGTCACTTAAGTTGGTTACATAAGTCGTCACTAGGATCTTGACATGAGTAATAAAATAATTATTATAGTTTGTTCAATATAGCTTGATACCCGTGACAGGAGTCATCAAAATCGAACAAGTGACTTTGTCAAATCTCTTCAATCAATATTCAACCATATGCCCTATGAATAAAGTTCAAAGTCTATTGAAGAAATTTGACAGTTGTGGTTGTCTGATTTGCAGGCGCGTGTACATGAATTTACCATAAGGGTTTGCCGTCCGCAATTGACGAGTGTCATATATTTTGAAATATCTTCGTCTATATTTATTTGATGCCGCGCGGTCATACTAATGTTGTGTGGGGAATTTAACGTGTTAGTTTGAAAAATAATAATTTAAAAAACCGCTCGATAAATCTAAGATGTGAGACGGACGATTTGTAGTTTAGACCATTGGTGATTGTTTATACAGAATCAGAGGTACAATAATTTTGATAAACTACTAAACGGCGCCGCTCGTTTTCATGATATTTGCCCAACTTTAAATGATATTGTATAAAAAAAAACTATAGTGTGTTATGAATTCATGGATCGGAGTAACTGTAAACACGTTCCCTTTCATAATAAATATATATTTTGTTTATTTACGATAGTAATTTTCAATTATATCAACTTAACCGTGGCTGCATTTTTGTCATTTTTTGGTCGGCGCACCCTTAAGGCGTAGTGACAACTGTTGACCCGTATATGTGACACCCGTCCGGCAGGCTCACCGCCCCGTACCTGTTCATGCTGGGCGTGGTGGAGGTGACCATGAAGTGGTTCGCGCACAACGCGGTGTTCGAGCCGCCCGCCATGGACCACGAGACCTGCCCGCGCTACTGGTGGCGCAACCTGCTCTACATCAACACCCTTTTCCCCGTCGAGCAAATGGTTAGTAAGCCGAAAAGGTATTTTTTTTATACTTATATTGATTATTTTTTTTAAATACAGGAGAAAATGCAATACGCAAACACAGTGGTTTGCGCCCGGAGACACGCAGATGGTTATGTGGGACAAGCCTAGGTCACCCCTGGTGATCTCTCCGGTGATATTGAAATGAAACATGCTTACTATGGAGTTAATAATGATTGAATTATGTACAATATTTTATTTAAATAGTACACACGCTAGCACATCAGACTACTACAAGCTGTCAAATGTCCTCAATAGATTTTGAACTTTATGTTTATGTCGTACGGTTGAAAATTTATTGAAGAAATTTGAGAGTTTAGGATAGATTGGTCTGCAGGCTGTATAATCGACCATGAAATTGCTTTATCACTTTTGACAAAAACTTCCATTACAATAAAATGTCGCTAAGGCTCATTGTCAATAATGACAACGTATCTGTCACTAGGTCTTTTAAACAAAAATAGAACTTGCTGTTTTATTATATGCAAACAAAATTCACTTCTAAGGTGGTAAAGCAATTTCTTTGTCGACTATACATACCGGTATAGATAACTTTTTCAGTGTCAAAGTCACAGGTGAATATGCATACAATTGGTTAGAAACTCATAAATGATATCAATGTGTAAAAATCGCACATAACCTATCTTTTTTATTTATTGGGGACCATGAAATAAGACTCAAGGATAATAAGTCTATCTCCTCCTATAGAAACAACAGTAGCTAACCGTAGTATTTAACCACCTCCGTGGTCTAGTGGCTAAAACCACCGGCTTAGACCCAGAGGTCCCGGGTTCGATTCCCAGCGGGGGGTACATGTTTGTGTATTCGGTTTGGTTGGTGGTAGGGCTTGTTTGTCCGCCTGGCTAGCTACCACCATCTTATCTAAATATGTCGCCATAATATCAATGTTTGTAGCATTGTTGTGTTCCGATATAAGATAGCCAGTGCCTTACTAGTTGAGGATCCCGGGTGAAGTGCGCTTCCATCATTGGCCTTATCATCACTTAACATCAGGTGAGATCAAGGCACTGTGCTTACCCGTTAATATATTTTTTTTTTTAATATTTTCAAAACTTACTAAGATGGATCATTATCAATGATAATAATAAAAACATTCGTCATTCATTTTTGTTACAGTGTATGTTATGGAGTTGGTACCTCTCCGACGACACACAGTTCTACGCAGTCAGCGCCATCCTCCTTATATTGGCTACCAGGTAAAACATATTCAATCTTACGTAGAATCTGTTACACTGTGCACCATGCATGCAAAAACCTTACGTATACCCTGACTTTACTAACAAGCTAATCACTATTTGTTTCTCCAGTCACTTCAAAACATCCGTTTCTCTGACTGGGCTGTTCTTCGTGTCTTCCCTCTTCACCACCGGCTACGTGTCCTGGAGCAACGAGCACATCCCCAACAGTGAAGACCCGTTCACCCAGTTCGACAAGATCTACGACAAGCCCTGGACGAGGCTGGGCCCGTACCTCGTGGGCATGGCCACCGGCTGGATCTTGTTCAAAACTAACCTCAAGATCAGAATGGGCAGGGTGAGAATACGTTAATGATACCTGTTATAAGTAAGGCATTTATTACAGTTTGGTTACGGTTAGGTGTGTACCTCTGTTACTGTCATTGTGTGTTCATTAGTAGGTTGATGATGATGTTCGTTAAAAAATATGAAAAGTTAAGAACCCTTAGGATTAGATGGAGACCAGGGGCCCGACCGCCTAACGGATCGCTTTGACTTCGGGTGTGGTTTATGACGTCATCTTGTCGTTTCGTGCCGCCTATGAAAGCAATATCGAAAGCTATAGCCTTTAGCTATAGACGTCATAAACTATACGCGAAGTCAAAGCGATCTGTTAGGCGGTCGGGGGGCAGGCCAGAGTCCAGTACAACCGCGCGATAGTACCTAGGTACGTTGCTAAAAATTATTATCCACCGGTGGACATCATTACTGATAGTTCATAGCATGTTTTTCATTATTTATGTAAGGGTCTTTCTAATGGGTCGCGATAAGCACTGATTTCGGCGAAATAATAAAACTTTACAGTCTGAAGTAACATATAATAAAAAAACTGTGTTTGTGTTTCTTTCTTTCACGTTAACGGAGCATCAAAGTACCGACTTGGTTTCTGCACAGATAGATAAAGAATTCGAGCATAATGATAACGATATTATATTACGTGACAAACACCGTATCTCGCGCGGGCAAAGCCACGGTTCGAGAATAGATTCTACAGTTACTAATAAAGCGAATGTTTACAGATTTGGGCACTGGTGGGGTGGGCGGTGTGCACGGGCACGCTGCTGTTCCTGATCTTCGGGCTGTACCAGACGGAGCTGGGCGTGGCGGCGGCCGCCGTGTACAGCGCGCTGTCGCACTCGCTGTGGGCCGCCTGCGTGGGTTGGATCATCATCGCCTGTTCCACCGGCTACGGAGGTCAATATAATTAGCCTACCACTCTTATGAGTTCTTCTTTCTGCCACCAGTTCGTATGTATTAAGTAAGACAAGAGACTGTTAACTGAGAAAAAAGGAAGATTTAAACTTTTTAGTCACACAAATGCTGAATTTCTACTGGTATTTTCAGTACAGTACAGTCTCTGAGTGGTAGACCCACGCTGCCTTGCAGCACGAAATGGGCCGGCTCGCCCGGCGTAATACCACCCTCTCGCAGAATATCGGCGTGAAACAACGGCACTCGTTGCTGTTGTGTTTCGTCCGGTGAGTGAAAGTACCGGAGGCCCATCTCTCACCCCTCCCCCCTCCCAACTCCTACTCCCTCCTCAAGATCCAACTCCTTCCTCAAGGCCGGCAACGCATCTGGGATTACTTTGGTTTTGCGGGTGTCCATGGGCGGCGGTGATTACTTTCCATCAGTTGACCCGCCTGCTCGTTTGCCTTCTTTTAACATTAAAAAGAAAAAAAGTACAAGGTCTCACGCCATAGATTGACGATTTTGGTATAAGCTCAATATAAGCCTACGTTTGAAAAAGACAGCTTATTAAACTCGAAACATAAAATGCAGCACTTATAACACTAATGCTCAATTGCTCAGGAGAGTCACCCCATGGACAGTATAGTTAATTTTCTAGGTAGGTAACCGCAGCTGACTTTCACATGGCAGTTAAATTAAGACATAAATATATTCATATTAGAAAATCGTAGGAAAAAATATGTTCTTCTTCCAGGCTGGGTGCGCAGCCTGCTGGCGGCGCCCGTGCTGTACCCGTTCTCGCGCGTGACGTACTGCGCGTACCTGGTGCACCCGGTGGTGCTGCGCTACGTGGCCATGCACCTCACGCACCCCATCCACCTCGGGGAGCTGCTCGTGGTGAGTACTGCTCTAGATGAGGTTCATACTACGAGTACCCGGTATGCTACTCTTGGTGATTTTTTTTGTTTTGACTTCGCTTTGATCTATTCATTAGTGCGAACTTGTTGTGTAAGAATGTACATATACGAGTATATAACAAATATTTAATTACTTATAAAAATGTAAAAGACAACTTAGTCTTAACAGCAATGCATCAAATGTTGATTCCTTTGCATGGCTCTTGCTTGTGTCAAATTTTAGAGACAATGTAGCAATTTATTTATAACTATTTTGGCAGTGTTAATCCAGACTGAATTTAATCTTCCTTATTCTTTGTTTTGGATCGGCAATAACAATGTGTAATGTTGTGCTTCCAGTTCGTGTTGTTCCTGGGGCTGACGGTGATATCGTACGCGTTGGCGTTCATCATCTCCGTGGCGTTCGAGGCGCCCATCGTCACCATGCTCAAGATCCTAGCGCCGCAGCGCAAGCCGCACCGGGTGTGACTGAAGTGACCCGCCGCGCACCGATGGACCGATATACCGACCCGTGGAGTCAGCTCAACGGGGGTGGCACCAATTCCAGACTGAACATTATACTTCTTCGTTATACGGCTTCATTATATAGCCTCCGCTGCAGCCGCACCGAGTGTGGCGGCTGTGACCCGCCACGTGCCGATACTCGACCAGTGGACTCATCTAACGTGGGTGACAGAAATTCTAGACTGAACATCTTCTTCGTATTTCAAAAAATAACTGACTATGTTCTGGAAGAAAACCGTACAAAGATCTTTCACTAGTCTTCTGCTGCTGGTAGGAACAATGCTGAACGTTTTTTATCTTTCTAATGTTTAATTACTTTAACTCTTCAAATCGATTACTACTTAATGACACTTTACTGACTAGACTAGACTTCTTTTAATTTATTTACATTTACTCTATTTTCTTTGAAGTAGCTTTAGATAAAGAATAATCAACGTTCATCTGCTGTTATTGCTCAAATCATCCCTGTCAGTAAATAGTTAAGGCATTTTGTACAAATACAAGGGCAAGTTTACTCCGCCCAACCTCTGACGAATGAGATCGCACTGAAAATGCATAGACAATGTTGAATGCGTGTCCAATTCATTATACTGTGTTCTAGTGTTAATCCAGTAATGTAAAATAAATGAAGAGTGTACGAGTGATGATTAAACTAAGTTATGCATTAGATCTCGGAAGTTTAACTGTTTGATACGATAGTTTATATGTAATCGAAACTAGTTAAATTGTGAGTACGAGCAAAGTATTCTAGTTTAACTGTTTGATACGATAGTTTATATGTAATCGAAACTAGTTAAATTGTGAGTACGAGCAAAGTATTCTAGTTTAATTTGTAGGTCCAAAGCAGGCCAAAGCGTCTCAATTGAAGAAATTTGATGTGAACCTATTATCGTATTAATGTCAAGATGTGATGATACTTTTATTAATATGATGTAAATATATATAGTCGCTTTAAAATCCACTGTGCATGTATAATATATTTTCGTTTATCATAAAATTAAATTAATGTCGTCTTCAAGAACTATATTATTGCAATGGCATGACAAACCAATTAATTAGGAATTTGATATACATTCTCAATTTGTAAATAAGTGTGTGTTTAATTTACCTAATTATGTAAATAGGCTGTAAATATTAAGTTTTATACCGATCGATTGTATTAGTTTTTATTTGTAAAGTTTTTATAATGAAATAAAAATATAATAAAACGAAATACTTAGTTTAATTTCTAAATAAACTTTACTTACTGTTACTATACTATTAGAAAAGGATCATCAGGAGGCGGGGCCTAGCTGCATACGTCACTCGTGACGTAGTATGGCGTGATATGATCAGGCGTTGTAGAGGGGAGGCAAGCGCTACGCAAATTCATTTCGGACGACGACGCCTCACTTTTTCGGTTGGCGCTGCGAGTGCTGGACGTGCTTTCTGTTTAGATTATTTTGTTAAGAACTTCTTATTTTGTTAATTAGTTTAGAAGTAAGTTTATTTATATAAATAATTATTGATTTGCAAGTAGGGTAAATTTTGTTTCTTTTTTTTAAAAAATAGTTAAGATACTGGTTCATAAAAATACAATAATAAAAAATATATAAATCAGGTAAATCAGTCTTATTCATAACAAAGGGAGGACGGCGCCACGTAACTAAAGCATTAAGACCGCTTTTATCTTTTTACAAGACTTAATACTGGGGACAATTTTACTAAACAAATGTTATAAATATGAAGGTGTATTGGTTTGTTCTTAGGTACTTCCCGTCAAAACGGAGCAAAGGATCGTCGTGATTCCTTCCATCGAGTTACATAGTAATCTATTCGTTGATTAGTTAGTAGATATAATACATGGTCTGTTTAATTCGGGATTTAAATAATCCGTTCAGCACATCGAAATAAGCATAGCATTATGCCGTTATAAAGATGTCTGACAACTTTTGAAATGTCGATGACGAAATTTTGAAAAGTCTTTTTAATCTGTCCCGTTGTGGCATAGTGCTGTATGCAGTGAGCTGTCTCATACAGAGGCGCAGTCTGATATCCTCCTCAAGATGCTGCAGCAAGGCATCTCCACCAGCAGCGACAGCAGCAGCGCTCCGACCAACGTCAACACCGTTGTACCCGCGAAGTACGACCACTGCACAAATAACATAGGTTCTATAGAAGCATCAGTTATAAACGGCGTCACCGGACTTTTTAGGCGGCGAGAAACTTAAAGGGTTCCTTAAGCCGTGGGATCGAAACACCGTCAGAGCATTAATGAAGTGTGTCCCCGTTCTCTACTAGATATTCCGAAGGGTTCGGATCGGATCTGGCTCATTCTCTGCGCTTGGCGACTAGCCTATATAGGTAACTTTATGCACCCTTATACATTTTATACTGGCATCTTCTAACAACCTATAAGGTTATAGTACGAGAGATGCCAGACAAACTTGCGCAAGTAACTTAGTGCAATCCTGCTATAAACTACTTTAAAGTTTATACTAACAGCCTCTACCAACCGAGACGTGACAGTACAAGACAGATGTCAGACGACCTTGGGCCGTAGCATATTCTTCATCCGTAATTTTAAGACTAGTGTCTCGAGCTAGTTGCCCCGTAGACACGTATAGTCCACTACCTAATATCCAGAGAGGTTACCGAAGCTGTAAGCTTGCTCACTTCTCGTTGCACTAAGAGTACAACTCGTAGATTCCACTGCTCGGGTCCTCAACTTTAAAGTCGACTACCAAATGTCCTCTTTGGTGGTGGAGTTGTAAGCCCACTCACTTCTCAGTACTTATCCAGGCACCTCATCAGTTTCAAAATCCTACGCGGCTGATTCAACCGGAGACATTGCATCTAGCGGGCGCCTCTACTAGTTCTCCAGACTAGTGCCGGAGACGTCGGAAGCCTACTCAATGAAATCCACCGAGCAGAGCAACCAATTATGGACAACTCACGTGCCCCGCAGATCCTTTCGCTTCGGACCCCGCTACTCGAACCGCCTCGCTGTGCACGAAATAAAAGCCTGGCGAGACCTTAACTAGACAGACGGCGAGGTCTGGCCAGGCTAACTCAGTGCAATAAAAAATGATGTGCAAAAGTCTGACCAGGGCGGCGGGCTGCGCGTCGAGCGCGGCGCCGGCGGCCAGCAGCAGCGCGCGCGCCGCCGGCCCGTGCAGCAGCAGCATGCCGTAGCTCAGCCGCGACAGCGCCGCCACGCCGCCGCCGCCGCTCACCGCGCGCCGCGCCGCCGCTGCGCACCGTATTAACATCGACATATTTGTAATCGTCGTGATTATATCGATGTAGTCAATTTGTATAAAAAAAATAATAAGATAGACTGTACACCTTCACTTAATCAGATACATTTCAGAGTGCCCCGGAAACGTAAAAGGTCTTGTGTTAAGAAATTTCTTTTCTCCGTTAAGAAATCTAACAAACGTTACGTTGGCAATAGTTTTATAAGGCGATCATGTCAGATTTATAATAGCAAATTTTTGAATGCGGACAAATTTCAAATTTCATTAGGAAAATTTAAAACAAACCTCAAAGCCTTGTATCCATGTAAAAGTTAGTGTAAATGCAATATTTTTTTTTTTTTTATTCTTATGTGTTATTCATAAATAAGTTACCTAATTAAGGAAACTAAAGATTAGACACGTGATAGAATCATGTAATACATTATTGTATATTGACTGTTTGTTTCTGAAATAAATAAAATAAAAATAAATATTTTACTAGAAAAAAATCAACCAATTTGAGGAAGCTCGAGTGGGAATCGAACCTACGAGTCCACGACCTTTGTATAACCGGTTCAATGCTCCGACCGCTGAGGAGTCTCGGTGGCTCAGCAGCGGCCCGCTGGAGCTTCCCTCGACTAATAGATTTTTTCCAGTAAAATTTTATCTTTTTACTTTATACAATTTGTAAAAAAAACCCTGTCCGATCGGAAAGGGGTACATAGGTACACAAATAACCATACCAAAAAAAATATATATTATTTATGAAAATTAAAGAGTTATCGTATTTTAAAACGCAAGTGTTTTGTACCGAAATTGCTTAAATTACCCCAAAATAATGCTAATTTTATAAATGTGACCACACTTTCCATCAATGGCGGCGGCGCCAAAGGTGCCGACAAAAGTATTGCCATGTAAGCTTTGTCATTTAACAAAATTTTTTATTTCACTTATTATTTTAAAATAATTACGTTAATAGAACTGAATCTCGATACCTTATAACACCTTTACGGATCGGACAGGGTTTTACATATTGTATAGCATTGTGAAAGCTAAATTCAAAATAATAAAAATACATATTGTTAACATTGTCATCATCATCACTCATCATCTCCACGGCGACCGGTTTTGTGGTGCTC
This sequence comes from Eudonia lacustrata, assembly GCA_947562085.1. Lineage (NCBI taxonomy): Eukaryota > Metazoa > Arthropoda > Insecta > Lepidoptera > Crambidae > Eudonia > Eudonia lacustrata. The sequence continues at coordinate 1,304,300 of OX387341.1, forward strand.
GCATCCAGCAGCTTGTTACCATAATATAAGTTAAACATGTTAACATAATATAAGCTCGCATATGCGTGTTAATATTAACATAGTATGGTTGATCCAGTTGATCGACACTTTTTACCTTATTTTTTTTTATATACTTAGCACGGTGTTGCAGGGCTCCGTGGTTAAATAATAACACACTGGTTAATGTATCGGAGTATAATTTCTGACTAGTTTTAATAACTAAAAATACAAGTATATATATTAATCTATAAACAAAGAAATTGGCGGGGGAGATTTGTTGATTGTAGAAAGTCACGAAACAGGAACTAATAAGTTTTGCTTAATTTACATAAAATGTCTCTATATTAAATCACGTTATTAATTATCTCTATTAAATATCACGAACATTACGTGCTATGAATATTGTGCTGACGGCACTACTTCCCCCTTAGAAAAAAAAAAATAATAATAATATATAAATTACAAAATAACATTAATAAAAACAATGCATAGAACCCTAATTAAAATTACGAACAATAACTTAGTGGTATAGTAATAGTAATTGCAACCTTGCAGACTGCGCGTAAATGAATAATGCTGATTCCGCGTCTTGTTCTGTTTGCTAGCGCCGATAATAATACTTCTTTATTCTGAACGTAAATGTGTGACATCGTGTGTGCTTACTATCTGCTTTGTCAGTGGTTCTTGATCGGCTTTCAGTACGAACGCTGGTTTGATTCTGTCTATAGAGATTCTTACGCGTTTGTCGCCTTGCAATATTACGAAATTTTTATCACTTCTGTCAATGACTTGATACGGACCATCGTATGGAGGACTAAGACTAGGACGCAAACGATCACATCTCACGTACACATGTGAACATTTTGACAAGTGAGGATGAACGAAAGTATTGTTATTCGAGCTCTCTCTTTTGGGAATAGATATTGCTTTTGTAATATTTTCTCTCAGATTGGTAACGAAATCGTTAAACGTTTCCCGTTGCTCGCAACCAAAAAATTCTCCTGGTAGTTAAATCGTGGCGCCATATACCAATTCGGCGGCACTGAAACCAGTATCTTGACGAAAACAAGCACGAAGTCCCAATAAAACGGTTGGTAACTCTTCCATCCAGTTGGTTGTATTGCCTCTTGCGATCAATGCTGTCTTTAGCGTTCGATGTAAACGTTCTACCATGCCATTCGCCTTGGGATTATATGGAGTAGTTCGTATCTTATGAATACCCATTAGCTTGGCTAATTCTTTGAAAAGGTTTGACTCAAACTGTCTCCCCTGATCGGTTGTGATCTTCTCAGGACATCCAAATCGCGATATCCATCCTCCGTAAACGTGACGTGCGACTGATTCGGCTGTAATGTCTTCAACTGGAAAAACTTCGGGCCATGAAGTGCATCGGTCAATCATCGTGATTAAATATCTTTTATTCTGAGATACAGGTAACGGTCCTACAATGTCTAAATGAACGTGAGCAAAACGTTGAGCAGGCATAAACTTTCCGAGTGGCGAATTTGTATGTCTAAGCACCTTTGAGCGTTGACATTGTAAACATGACTCACACCATTTGTTTATATCCGTATTCATGTTAGGCCAAATGAACTTTGTATTAATCATTTTTCTCGATGTATTTTTTCCGGGATGGTTTAAACAATGTATGCCCTCAAATGCGGTCTTTCTGAATTCCTGAGGTAAGAACGGTCTTGTTTTTCCCGTAGAAACGTCGCAATACACCGGTATTCCGTGTTTATTTGATGTGGCCAAAATCATTTTTATTCTCGGATTTTTAATAAGTTCTTGGAGCTCGGGATCTAACTTTTGTTTAATAGACAACTCTTTGTAATCTATGTTGGACGGTATAGTTATTTCATCAGCTGTCCTTGAGAGTGCATCTGCAACTACGTTGTCGTGACCGCTAATGTGACGTATATCGGTAGAGAATTGCGAAATGTATTCCAAGTATCTCACTCTACGTGGTGTGTCATTTAGTGACGGCTTTTTTGAAAATGAATGAACCAACGGTTTATGATCCGTGTAAATAATAAATTGACCTTCTAGTAGTCATTGAAAATATCGGACTGCTGCGAATATTCCTAATAGCTCCCGGTCGTAGGTTGAATACTTCATCTGAGCTGTAGTAAATGCTTTTGAGTAAAATCCTAGCGGCTTCCAACCTTGTTTACATTTTTGATGGAGCACGGCGCCCATACATTTTAAACTCGCATCAGTCAATAAGGTGAGTTCAGCTGTTGGAGAAGGGTGCGTCAAAATTGCGGCATCCAGAATGTTTTGTTTGCAACTCGAAAATGCCGATTCCGTTTCCTTCGTCCATTGAATAATAGAATTGTCGTTTTTCTTTGTTTGCTTTAAATAGTTGTTGAGAGGAACTTGATGTTGGGCAGCTAAACGTAGGCTTCCTCGATAAAAATTGACCATGCCCAAAAATCTTCTAAGCTCCTTAATGGTTTTAGGTTTAGGAAAATCTTTGATCGCCTGCACTTTCTCACTTGTGGGGCTGATGCCCTTACTTGAAATGTGGTAGCCCAAAAAATCCAATTCTTTCTTCCAAAATTCGCACTTTTCCAAGTTTATTGTAATGCTGTTCTCTTGAAGTCGCTTAAATATAATCTCCAAGTGTTCCTTATGCGTTGATTCTGTAGAACAGATTAGTAAGTCATCTACGTAGGCAAACACGAAGTCTAAGTTGCCAAATATTGAATTCATAAACCTTTGAAATGTCTGTGCAGCATTACATAGACCAAACGGCATTCTGGGAAACTCAAATAGTCCAAATGGAGTAATTATCGCTGTTTTTTCTACGTCTGCAACCTCAATGCAATGAAAAGCTTTTTTAATATCAATTTTGCTAAATAAAGACTTTCCTTGTGCGACGTAAGTGAAATCTGTTAACCTTGGCAATGGATATCTGTCTGGAACTGTGGCTTTATTAAGCATGCGATAATCGCCGCACGGTCGCCAGTCGCCATTCTTTTTCTTTACTATATGCAGAGGACTGGCCCAGGGGCTATTGGATGGTCTACATATTCCCATCTCCATCATTGTTTGAAATTCTTTCTTGGCCACCCGGTATTTATCCGGGGGTAGAGGTCGCGCACGAGCATACACTGGAGGGCCTTCCGTTACAATATGATGTTGCACTCCATGCTTTGGTTTGCACTTAAATGCTGTCGGGCGGGTCACGTCTGCGTACTTCTCAATGATCCGCCTAACGCTATCCGGAAGGCGGGAGTTAATAGTAGTGACGCTGCTATATCCTTCCGCTCGAGAAACAGTGGCTGGAGTTGATAATTGTGTTAGTTTATCAATTAATTTCATGCCATGAATATCTACCAAAAGTTTGTGATGTTCCAAAAAATCTGCGCCCTTATAACATATTTACGTCTGCGATAATAAAAGTCCAGCGGAAGGGGCGTCGTAACCCTATGTTGAGCGAAAGCGTCTTTTCACCGTATGTCTTGATAGGGGTGCCATTAGCTGCGTATAAATTATAACTGTCAACTTGCTCTGTAATATTATGTGGTCTCTTGATAACCAAAATATTTGCTCCTGTATCAACCAAAAACCTTATGTCATTATCAGTATCTCTGACGGTAAGGCGGTTTGAAGGATTAACAGTACAGATTTCCGCCGGTGTCCGTACTGTAGTTAGTTTTCCGACTGCTTGCCAGCTTCCCAGGCGCAAGGTTTTATGCACTTATGCGCGCGGTTTTTAAAATGCCGATGATAAAAACATACTTCATTCGATGCGGACCTTGACAATGACTGTCCTCTTGACCTAGATCTAGGTCGGTCGTAGCGCTTACGCTGAAATGAGCTACGTCGGCTGTGCTCGCTACGCAAACTTGCAATTTCCAACTGCATTTGAGCTACTTGTGATGTTAATTGCGTAACGATGTCTACTTGTGACGACCTTGAACTTGACTTAAGCCTGGAGTTCTCTAAAATTTTGTCAGCCATCTCGCTCATCTTATCCAGTGAAAGGTTTTCTGTGACGGCTAAAACTGTGGTAACTGACGAAGGTAATTGACGTAACCAAAACAGTCGAATTGTGTCGTCATTCATTTTCCCACTGCTTATCTGCTTCATTCGGCGTAACAACTGAGACGGCCGTTGGTCGCCGAGATCCATTTCGGCAAGAAGTTTCTGGAATTGCCTCTGCTCTGTTTCTTCATAACAATTTATTAGGCGTTGTTTAATGCCCTCGTATCTTTGTTCTGCCGGTGGATTAATTAGCAAATCGCTCACTTGCTGTATCTCGTTTTTCCCCAATTTCGCGATGACCAAGTTGTACTTGTAATCGTCGCCTTGTTTCTGAGGTGCGACGATCGCTTCAAACTGGGTGAACCATAGCCGTGGTGAGTCTGTCCAAAAATCGGGAATGCGGTCACCAATGGAAATTACTGCTATCTCCGGTGTCTCTGTGAGAAGACTGCTCCTGATGCACGTTGGTAGTGTGGGAGCCATTGTGAAAAATGAGCCAGAAATGTTATTTAATTCGTACCAGTGTGATGTAGTTGTTCTTCTTCCGGGCGTGACTATGTCGGGCGATTCTTCCGGGCGTGACTGTCGTTGGGCGATTCTTCCAGGCGTGACTTTTGTCGGGGTCACCAATTGTTGCAGGGCTCCGTGGTTAAATAATAACACACTGGTTAATGTATCGGAGTATAACTTCTGACTAGTTTTAATAACTAAAAATACAAGTATGTATATTATAGTATATTAATCTATAAACAAAGAAATTGGCGGGGGAGATTTGTTGATTGTAGAAAGTCACGAAACAGGAACTAATAAGTTTTGCTTAATTTACATAAAATGTCTCTATAATAAATCACGTTATTAATTATCTCTATTAAATATCACGAACATTACGTGCTATGAATATTGTGCTGACGGCACACACGGCAAATGACTCCATACCACCATGTTAAGTGGAAATGGAGTCCAGACGCGAAGACAACTGGTGCAGCGAGAAAACAACGCAGCATCAGTCAACCTCACTCTGCCGGCCCACCAGGTGAATCATTAGAAATACGGGCCAGCAACTGATTTGACTTTAGCGACCACTGAATACATACTGTAGCGTCAGCTCGGACTTTGTATCTTGTGCACACACACTCGCTGTTTCCAACTGACGCACATACTTATTAGCAATAATTAGTTTAAAACATGTAAACACAAATATACAATCTCTTAGCTCTCAGCTCACGAAGCTATAGACAACTTAATGGCTATTTGATTTATCTCCCACGGTAGGAGCTAAATTAAACAGCCAGTATGTTGTTTACAGTAACTGTTTCCTCGCTGTCATCCAGAATTTTTTAAATGTAAGTCTATATTATTTTTGGCGACTAGATCGAAATAGATCACTAAGTTTTTATTTAGAGTATCTTGAATGTGCCATGCTCTCTTTATTGTCTCTGCGGTGGTGGCGTATGCGTCGGATCGTTACGTTCCCTAAAATATGGTTGAGCGAAGCGATGGCTGATTCATATGTCATACTCGTGAACGGGTGCCGCCTGTGGAGGCTGGTCTGGCTCTTGCATAGGTACTTATCTTATTTTTAGTATTATTCACTATAGTTTGTTTTACTAGAGTACTGTAGTGGTGGTGGTATGACATTGTGGAATTTGAAACATTTACCTGATATTTATTAACTTAAATTTTTTATATTGTTTTTTTTACATGTTGTGGTTGTCATTTATATTTTAAGTGTTTATTTGTAATGGAAAGTGTTCTGCTATGATAAGGCATTTTCCAATTATTTTGACGCTGTAAGGGAGAAAAGAGATTTACATTGCTGAGTTTCTTGCCGGTTCTTCTCAGTACAAGATCACCCGCCCAGAGTAGACTTACGAACCGATGGCATAGTTACATTCACAAGAGCTACTTGTAGCCTAAACTAAGTAAATGATTTTGAATTTTGAAAAAAAATTGACGTATCGAATACTGGTGCCACGACGATACTTATGTTCATTTAATGCGTACATATTACAGTTACAGTTATCTTAAATAAACAGGCATAGCGCGGCAGTTTCTCCACGCTTTACCTGTTTAATTAAGCATCGAACACTCACAAGCGAAATTAGTAGCGCAAATTAAAGCGGGCCATAGAAGCGCAATCGGCCACGTGAGGTGCAGCCACGCCGACAGCCAGTCGGTGGCCAGCCAAGGCACCACCGATGACGTCACGATTGTCACCGCTGACGCAAACCACAGGCACGATGCCGTCGTCTGGAAACAAATCAGTCCTACGTGTTGATTTTACAAAAGCCTTCTATTAATTACAATTTGACAATTGTTAGTACCAAAAGTAGTAAAATAGTCATCTATCACCTTGCTTTACACATACCTACATTACAAAATGGTAACATAACTTTAATGATTGTCACTAGTTACTATAACATATAATATAATATATTTATAGCTGTCAAGTGTCCCCCAGGTATGTTTACTGGGCCCCATACTTATTAACAAAAAATATGAATTAATATGAAAACGCTGACGCGATGACCTATTTAATGTGCGGTAAAACCGTACAATTAGAATAAAATATTGAGAGACTTACCATTGAAACATTAATTTTTCCGTTCGACTTGTGCACCATCCACCCTGTCAATACTCCGATGAAGTAGGGGACGGCTCTGGCACACGTTCGATCAATTATAAGGGAGTATGTTTCGAAAACTCCTGGTAAACTGCAAGTTGAAATGAAAAAAAAAAATGAAATAATAATTTATTGGCACACTGTTACATCTTTTACATATAGGTACAAAAAGTTTTAAAGTTATATCAAAGCCTATAATTCTGAGTTCGTAAAAGACGATCGTAGATATTTTACTCCAATACACTACACAATACATTTGTATCAGAAAGTGGACAATAATTTTACGGTGACAAGCAACGGTTTTGAAGCCGTGAGCAACGGCTCACGTCACGTGCCTTCCAAACCAAGCAATAAATATGTATTTAGCAGCGTTTAGAAGTACTGTACAAACTTCTGCGATCTCCTTATCTATCAAAGAACTTAATTCGTCGTCTGCGGCAAAAACAGACAAAATATTTTTTTTTGTTCGGCGGCTCTGATCAGTCCTCCAGCATACCAAAGGGTAAAGATAAAAGGTACTTGAACTCACTACTGTCCGTAATCGGAGTAGGCGGAGCTGACGTCAACGGCGGTGGCGGCGAGCAGGAAACCGACCGCCAGCGCCACGACAAGGCCTCCGCGCGCGCCCGCCCGCGCCGCGCACGCCAGCGCGCCCACTGCGTGCAGCTGGCTCTCCGCCGACAGATACCACGACACGCGCATGCACTGCAATCATGTATCGTAAGATAAGGGGTAAGATAGCAAGCAAGGGGTAAGATTCTTCAGTAATTAAAGATTCCGAGGGAAGTGCGCCTATCCTTCGCGTATCTTCGGCCTATCTTCACTTAACATCCTGATCATGACGTATGTTGGCGCACCTTAAATGTTTGTGGCACTCACTACCAACCATTACGATAAATACCAGAGGTGCCAGAAGTCCCTGCGCAATTTAAACCCGCACAGGATACTGTCTACGTCAGGTTATATCGCTATGCGCAATACTGAAAAGACTATAGTATGCGGTGAAGTACGTGATGTCTTCAAGGGTGCCCTGGCTGGTCACCAATTGACTATCGGCATGGCTGCTCCTAACGCGTCCCATGGACACGTATAGACCACTGCCTATTTTCCTAAGGCCGTGATCGGAACTGTGAAGTGCGCTCACTTCTCTTTATACGAAGAACACAACTAGCAGTTTCTGCTTGGGTCTTCAACACTAAAGTCACTACCGAATGTCCTCTTTCCTCTGTAAAGCTGACCCGTTCCTCCGCAGGGTAAATGTTGGTGAGGCAAGAGGAGCAGGACTTAAGGATTAGTCAAGATTATTGTCCTACTTTTCGGAAAGGCTGTAAATGTTATAGTTACGCCGAAAGCTAGTTCTCACAAAAAACTGCACCACAACGATGCGTCTGATCTTGATGTGGGCGCAAATAGTTACTACGTCGTTTTTAGCAATTGTAGTGAAACGAACCGATCCGATCCGAACCCCTTGAAGAATGCCGATGCCGTTCGCTCTAGAAAATCTCTGACGATTTCGTTTCACACGGCTTGAGGTACCCTTTAAGATTCTCGCCACTCTCTCTAAAAGTATCTACGCTATCTCTAAAAGTCTAATGGCGACTGAGGCAGTCAGGAAACTCTTCAAAAAATGTAGTGAATCGTATCGCAGCACTGACCCTTTCCTCTGCGGGGTAGATATTGGTGAGGTAAAGCAGGTTGCGCCACCAGTGGGTGTCGCAGTTGCGGGCGTCGCCGTCGGGCAGCGCCACGGCGGCGGTGTCGCGGGACGCGCGGGCCACCACGCCGCTTACCAGGATCGCGAACGCGTACGACGGCAGTAACCTAAAGGAGAAGAGGTTGTCGTTTCCGAAATTCATAGTTTTATCCTATTTATTTGTAGATAAGGCATCTCAATTTTATCTCTACTCTATATGGTTTTAACCATCCTGTGGTCTAGTGGTTAAGACCACCGGTTTAGACCCAGAGGTCCCGGGTTCGATTCCCAGGGGGTACACGTTTGTGTTCTCGGTTGGGTGCTAGGGCTTATTTGTCCGCCTGGCTAGCTACCACCATCTTATCTAAATATGTCGCCATAACATCAATGTTTGTAGCATTGTTGTGTTCCGGCGGCTAGAGATAAGATAGCCAGTGCCTCAGTAGTTGAGGATTCCGGGTGAAGTGCGCTTCCACCTTCGGCATTATCATCACTTAACACTAGGTGAGATGAAGCCCATCTAGCGCTTTTTACATACTCTTAAAATTCGGTGAAATGTTACTCTGGTTAAATAATATGTCGGTTATATTTATGGTCGCTGAAATGAACTTCGGTAATTGGTTTTTCAGTGAATCGTTACATCGGTAAATTAAAGCTTCGTACAAATAAGGCATCGTTCAATTGAGTGATCGGTTAATAGTTTTCGTTGTAACGATAATCGGTAAAACGGCTTTCAGAAACCCTTTAAGTTTCTCGCGGCCCCCAAAAAGTCCGGTGACGCTGAAAATGCCGTCAGAGCCAATCAGAAAACTCTTTCCAAAAACTCGCTAAGTAGATTTAACTGCTTTTTTATCTATGGTTTTGTCACAGCTAACTTGTTGATGTTGATGAATAGATTTAACACTTTTTTTTTTATACTTAGCACGGCAAATGACTCCATACCACCTGATGTTAAGTGGAAATGGAGTCCAGACGCGAAGACAACTGGTGCAGCGTGAAAACAACGCAGCATCAGTCAACCTCACTCTGCCGGCCCACAAGGTGCTTCTTCACGCCTCGTTTGAAGGACCCAATATTATAGGAAGGAAGGAAAACGTGTGCTGGTAGACTATTCCATCTTTTGGAGGTGCGACAAAGAAACGAGTCACCATATTTCTTTGTGCGCGATGGGATATGTGTGACAGTAAAGCGATGACTCCGGAGAGCAGCACGTGTACTCCTATGGAGGAAGGGAGAAGGTGGGATAAGGTCAAACAGTCAACAACAGTCAAACAACTTATGGGATACACCACATCGACGGACGTTACTGAAGCACTGGCGCTCCGCACACTGTATTATTAATTTACATTCTGTGTTATTTTGTGTTTTTACGTACATTTTGAAGTTCTTTATTTATTTTAATTTAACAGACAAAGTATAATTAAGATAGGTTACCTAATGATCCTGTTGGTGACGAAACAGAGGAATTGCATTATCTGACCACAAATCCCGCCGAAGCTGACCAACTCTTCGACGGTGTAGTGGCTCTTCAGGTAAAAGAAATGATGGGAGCTGAATAGTCCACTGGAAAGAAGGCATTCTTGAAGGCATAATTATATTTTTAATATTCTTGATATTACAAAAAACAACATTTCTATGAAAAAATTAATAGTTGAACCAACTATCCCTATTTCAGATAATATTAAAAAATAAAATGCAAATGTTACCTTACAAATAGTAATGTATCGAAAGCTAATGTCCCTGTAGTCAATACGTAAAATATGTGATTATGTTCGTTAATATCACCAGCGTCATCTGGAAATATAACATTTTTAATATGAATAAACATGCAAACATCCTAAGTGAAAGCAAATAAGGTACCGTCTACTTCATATTTTTTAAAGTAATGACACAAAGGAGAAGTGAATTTGCCGTCCAATAAACGTGAAATCGTTTATTTTTTTACTTAATTTGTCATGGGGAAACTGAGCACTTGCTCCTTACCGATCAACTTGGTTTGATTGAATTTTGAACACGGTCAAATACAATGTTTCCAGTGATACGTGACACCATTGTGAAGATCAAATTTTCTTAAACCAAACATTATCAAAAAGCATGAAATAATTAGCACTTCTAGTTAGGCGATACAAAATCAGTTGTCGAATATCTAATGTACTACGAGTAATAAAGTTTAAGACTGCATATTCTTGGAAAAATAAATATTATTATTAACCAACCTGCAATATAGTTCACCATGACAGCCACGTGCACATACATCACCCACAGCGTCGCCACTACTCTCAGCAGGTGTATCATCGATAAATCTTTGTTAGCCATATTCGTGTTGAATATCCGCCGCCAGCTGTACGCTAGCGAGTAGCACAGCAGCAGTCTCTTCGGCAGACTGTTTCTGTTCTCGTGGGTGCTGCCGCTGGACACCGAGCTGTACTTGAGCCGTGGGCAGGCCGCCGTGCTGCCGGCCGGCGCCGGCGCCGGCGCGCTGCACTGCCGCTTGTACTTGCCGCAGCGGATGCAGCTGCCGGTAGCTCTCTCCATGGACATTACGTCGAGCGTAACCGTTGGAGGACCCTCGTAAGCTTTCACCCCAGCCTGCACGAGACTCATGTCGTTCCCCTCATCCACTTTGGTAATGGTAAGCTTCCCTAAACGTGTATCTTTCCACGTCGTTTCGTTATGCTTCTTGGTAACGCTATCGAAATATCTGTTTGGTGTGTTAGTGCTGTTATATTTTTGTAAATTGAAACTCACTGATCTGGAGGTGAGCGGCTTTAGTCTCCATTTGATCCAGTTGAATTCTACAATGGTGGCTATCACGGACAGCACCAGTAGAAACACGGTGAGGCAAATGAGTATCACAGCGCCCGTGTCTGTCTCCAAGTGATAAAACTCTTCAATTATCCTTATGGACGTAACTTTCGCCATTCTGGGAATAGTTTTGTTGGACTTTAAGTTGTCATTGATTAAGATAGAGAATGTCAGAATCGATTCAATGTCATCGACGCTGCAGGAGCGGGGTAGGCACACCCCCAATGTTATGTCGTAGGACTGAAAATATACAACAATATTTGCGATAAAAAATTCAAAGTAGGCATGAACATAGAACATAAATAGTTAACAAATCCAATTTGAAAATTTTATTTTAACCATCTTTATTGCCTTGTAGTTAGACGTCAGTCTCGGAACTCTGGTTCCCGGATTAAATTCTAAGCGGGCATAATATTACTTGTACTTGTTTGATTATATGGTTAGATTGCTGGTTGTTGGCTAGCTTGTTCTGCATAGGTAACATACGCATAGCTATAGTTATCATCTTACCTGACTCTGTCGCCATAGCAACAAATTTAATATCCTTGTTAATTGTGAGTTCTTTTACAGTAATTTTGATGCGAACGAATTACAGTTAAGTAAAGTTAAATTACGATAGCTTGGGGTAAGATAGCCAGTTGTTCAGTGGTTGAGGATTTCCATTAAAGTGCACTTTCATCTTACCATCCATCACTAATCCTCAGGAGCGATGCAGGCATAGGCCAAGCGAGTCTCCGTTATAAGTGACAAAATAAATTGTATAATGCAATAAGGTCCAAAGGTTTACTTCTAGGAGCATAGTATTTTATGGACAACTAAACGGCAGTTAACGGTATATAGCTTGTTTCAGTGCAAGTTTGACCTTGAACCCATTAGCAGCCTTAAGCTTTTTTATTGCTTCCTTATTGAGTGAGCACGTCGGACGCACGCGATGTTGCTGCTGCGCTTCGATATCTGCAGTCTCTGGGTCTGAACTACCAACACGGCTAATAAATCTAGCATTCACTCTTTACCTCGGCCATCGACCTGACGGTCGTGACCCATCAAACATTAAGCTATATTCATGAGAATTAAGGTGATTGTTGTTAAAGGAAGCTCGATGAATGGAGAACCAAACTTAAAATAGCTTCAGTTACGTCGTGGTTCAGAGCGTTTTAATCCCGGTCGTCGTCGTAAGATGGCAGTCGTTAATACCCACCAACTACCCAGTTCAAGTGGGAGGATCTGAACCCAGCAATGACTTATCAGCCTTGAGATTAACTGATGACGACCATGATTGTCCACTCGCTGAATCATCTCGTCTCATGTAACAAGTTACAGCCCACGTATGACATAGCGACCTTGATGAGGTTAAGGCCAGGCTAGCCGGTGCGGTACCTGGTTGTGGCGGCCACCACGCACTCTCATGCGAGGAGTATTGCCTAAATACCTTGGCCATGGCAACCTTGGTGACGTTGAGGCCAGGCCAGCGAATACAATTGCCGGTTGTCGGCAGTACCACGTGCTGGAACAACTCCTCTCATGCGAGGAGTACTGCCTATGTACCTTGGCCATGGTGACCTTGGTGACGTTGAGCGTGACGCGCACCGCGGCGTAGGCCAGCCGGTGCGGCGGCCGGTTGTCGGCGGCTACCACGCGCTGGATCACCTCGTCGCGCTGAGACAGCTGCTGCCACTCTTGGCCTCCTGTTTGATGACGGCAGGTATATTCATTTATCTAAACTGGTCAAGTTTTGTAACCAAAAATAAATTCACAAAAACTGATCGTGAGCTGAACACATCCAGCTATTTCTGAACTTTGAACAAAGACGTATATTAAAAGTTAGCGGTTGGAACTCTAAAGGTATACATTACATTATTTACATTAAATATACAAGGTTTTTGGTATATATCCCATACATGGTTATATGGTTACTATGGTTACTATGGTACTTGGTTAAGTATAAAGATCACCGTGATAAATGAAAAACCATATTTACGTAGATTTATTTTTCCATACCAAAACTCTTTATTTTATAACATTTTTTCTTTCATCCCTGACCTGTTCTGACTTCTGCTTTTGTTGGACCACGAGGTTGACGACCGAGAACAATGTATCAGCTGGACCTAGGGTTGTCACTTTACAATCTTACTTAGTTACAAGCAACCTCAATATCTTGGCCATGTGGTGCTTTTTAGGAATGTTCATAATTTTCCGAGCTATTACCAGACACCTTATTATTTCATATTTCATATTTCATATTTCATTTCATTTCATTTCATTTCATTTCATTTCATTTCATTTCATTTCATTTCACCTTGTCTATACATATAATAAGAACGTAGGGATAAAAAAATCTGTAATTGCAAGATATAAAAAAAAAATTACACAGGTTGCCTTAAAATCACTTACGGAACCCGATAGAATAGTTTGAAAAAAAATTGTTTGTTTGTTTGTTTGTTTGTTTGAAGTCGATAAACTCGAGAACTACTGAACGGATTTTGATCCGGTTTTCACCAAAATGCTAAGAAAAATTCGGAGAATAAGATAGGTTACATAAATACTCGAAAAATATAATAAGAACGTAGGTAGCGATAAAAAAAACTGTAATTGCAAAATATAAAAAAAAATACACAGGGTGCCTTAAAATCACTTACGGAACACGATAGAATAGTTTAAAAAGTAATTGTTTGTTTGTTTGTTTATTTGTTTGTTTAAACGCGATAAACTCGAGAACTACTGAACGGATTTTGATCCGGTTTTTACCAAAATGCTAAGGAAATTCCGGAGAATAACATAGGCTACATAAATACTCGAAAATTGTTAAATTTTGATTTGGTCTAAACCGGGATTTAATCCTTGGTTGCTTGGCAACTCTTGTTTATTATGTAACATAGGGGAAATTTTTTAAATGAGTTTTACGGCTCTGGTATCTGAGGCTCTGGCTCTCTATTGCTATCGTGTTTTAAGGCTCTGGGTTCTTTGCCCTTTTGAGCCTATCATTGATAGATAGACTATCATAGATCGTGCTCAGTGGCGTGCACTTGGAGAGGCCTATGTCCAGCAGTGGACGTGTGTAGGCTGATGATGATGATGATGAAGATTGATATTTGTTGCCATGAGAATACCGATTTTGATGCGGTTATCACCAAAATGCTTAGAAAATTTCGAAGAATAACATACCCTAATAAGCTTAAATAGATACCTACATACAAAATAAACTGTACAGACTACAGCCTTTAGCTCACGCGAACGAAGTCACGGACAACAGCTAGTATACAATAAGCAGTTAGCGTTACAGTTACACCTCGTTAAATATTTTATCTAAAGACAGATTAATATTTAAAATATTGAGTTCTTGGTCTCTGTTATAAAATATACAACAAGCCTTTAGGCAACCATCAATCATACATTTCAAGATATTGTGCTTTGCTCCGTTATAATGACACGGCGTATAGGAAATTAAAATAATAATGCACTTACGGGTCCCATAGTATTTCTCTCGCTGCAGCACTTCCTTGAGATAATCGCCCTCGTAGTACTCATTCAAGCTGCCGTTGGTTTCCCGCGTCAAGAAATCGTTGTCCTGTCAAAATGAATCCAATACATTTACTGTCATAATAAAACTGATTTTACATACCTACCTACTTATTTACATTTGCAATGGTAATGATTATGGGATCGCTGTGTGCGATGTGTGGTGGAGAGAGCTTTCTTCAATTCCCCGCTAAAACGATCACTATTCCTAACGATCAGCTTTAGATAACGTAGGGAGCACCATGAAAATACAGTTGTACGTATGAGGAACATTACGATGAAGGTTATGTGTGAAGTATAATATGTGCGTGATGTAATTGTATCTAGTGTAATATTATTGTATAGTTATAAATCAGAAATTCATGTTGTGTTTGCCTGTTATTGTTTGTTCACTATCCCTTTTTCATCTAAGGAAATTTATTGTTGTTTGGATGTAAAAATTGTTGGCAGACGTAATAAAATAAATAACTACGCTTTCATATAATTTGTATTACATCTATTATATCATTTTAAACTTTTGCATTCTATAGTCAATTATCGTAATGACGCCATTGTTAGACACGGTAAGGCCAGTGTTCGATTTCAGTTTTCGTCGCCAAAAAATAATATAAGTAGAGTTAAATAATTAATTAACTATCTTAAATAATGGCTTCGCGTTTAGCATTTAGCCAATTTCAAGTATTTTTTATTATTAGTAGTAAGGGTACAATTGTACGGTAGATAGAAATTAAATTGGAGTCAGCACGTGTTATTACGTGAAGTACTCGGGTGAAACTCCATATAAGTAGAGTTTCATTGACATGTGCCCCGTGCTCTAAGTTATTTCACATCCCTAGAAGTAGAACGAACTACGCTAAAGTACCTGACATCGACACCTAAAACTTTTATAGGTAAAGTGCTGGAATATATTAGATGTAAAATGTGATGAGCGCGTTAAATTAATTTATTAAACTTTAATAGTTCTTATTATTAATTTATTATAATGTAATAATTGAATCTCATATTCATTAATTTCTTTACGTTTGTGTAATGTATAAATTTAGTTTCTTGATAACAATAATAATGGAGTTGAGTCAGTGATTTAATTTACTGTAATTTTTGTTTTTTAATATGCATTTAATTTGTTTCTTTTTTTTAGTTTATTCTGTATTTTTGGACAATGTTGTGTATTGCCTGTTATTGGTTTTCATGTATGTCTTAAACTTGTGATCTCGACGATGAAGTACCAAAAACTCCTATCTTAAAAATTGCAACTTTTCAGGAAACGAAAAAAACGTCTCAATTATTTATTTAAAAAAAAACTGCCTTTGGGTGACGAAATAATATAATGATTGGATTATAAATATAGTGTGTAATTACTTTTTACTCTAAAGCTATTACTTACCAAGTTACCTAAAGATAGGTGATATTGGTTTGAGTTTCATAAAATTTTGGAAAATTGGGAGGATGATAGGAGGTATTAATAATTATATAATAGTTTCAAAATTCAAGGTTTATTAAACAACTTTATTTCTAGTAAATAAACTTACTAGAGGTAGTAGAGTTAGAAGTAGAAAACATGTCTTAATAGTTAAATACTCACATTTTTGGCAATATTTTTCTATAACAAGTACTCACTTGGATGTTATTTTAATAACTAAAAACCAGCAAGTAAAACTTGAAAAATAGTAGGTAACAAAGTTATTATCTATTATTATAATTAGAAACTTCAATATGACTTTAAATCTTCAATCAAAATAAACTTTAGTTTATAACATTTAAATCTAGATCTGTGATAAGGAACCTTAGATACACTTTTTTAAAGCTTCAAACAAAAATAAACTTCTAACAACATAATTTTACGAGTTTAACATTCAAACCTATTAGGAACGTGATGTGATAAGGCACTAAAGAAGATTGGCATTTCTTCATACAAAAAAAAAACTAAACAAAACTAATAAACTTCTGAAAACTTAAATATAAAAACTTCTGAAAACTTAAACATAACAACAACAACATTTTTATGCAGAGTATGGTAGACCATCATAGAAACTGTGGCAATATAATAATAATAATGCTGCTGGCGGTACTCTAGGATTAGATTTTTTAAATGTTTTATTATTTTTATATTAAAATATTGTAAAAATCTAGTTTTAAGAAAGAAAATAAATATAGAGTATAATAATAATAAACCGAAGGTTTTGTCTGACGAAGAACTACCGGAGATATATCCTGAAGGACGGTACGGTCGCCATTTGTCGGGCATGCCGCCGTCCCGGAGAATCACTCAAGCACATTATCTCTGGTTGATCTTATCTTGCTAACGGCGAGTATTTATAATATAATTTATGCACAGACATAACCTGATAGCTAGGATTATTCACCAGCAACTTGCTCTTCTATATGGTCTTGTGGACTTCGAAGTGCCGTACTACAGGTACACACCTGCGCCGGTTCTCGAAAACGGCCGTGCCGCGCTCTATTGGGATCGAGCTGTCATCACGGACAGGACTATTCTAGCTAATAGGCCTGATATCGTGCTGATAGATCGATCGCAACGCCGGGCAGTGCTTGTCGATGTCACCATCCCACATGACGAGAACCTTGTAAAGGCCGAGAAGGACAAGGTCAGCAAGTACCTTGACTTGGCTCACGAAGTAACCGCCATGTGGAATGTTGACTCGACAATCATTGTGCCGATAGTCGTGTCGGCGAACGGTCTGGTAGCGAAGAGTCTCGACCAACACCTTAAGAAACTCTCGCTCAATGGTTGGATCAAGGGTCAGATACAGAAGGCGGTACTCTTGGACACGGCGCGGATAGTCCGAAGGTTCCTGTCTCTGCAGCCCTAACCACCGGCAGCTTGAGCCCTGCCCCGTTGCCGGCGGTACCCTAGGCTAGGTTTTTTATAATATTAATATTAAAACAAACCTAGGCTAAGAAAAAAGAAAGAAATAAAGAGATAATAATAAAATTACTTAGAAGGTATTTCCACTATAAAGTTAGGATGTACACACGGCGGCAGATCAACCTACCCAAAACTGTCAAATTTCTACAATCAATTTTGAACTTTCATATTTGGTTATAAGGATCAATATTCATTGGAGAAATTTGACAGATTTGGGTAGGTTGATCTGCCGCCGACTGTATTTGCAGCAAAAATTGGATCTAATATTTTAGCAGCTTTTTCCACTAGTGTTTTATTGATTTAATAGTCCATTATTGCGTTAGGTGATTTTGCCAGTATAAGCGAAATTGTATTCTATGTCGATTGGCATTAAAAACTAAAAATCGACAAAAAATAAGTTAGGAGGTATTGGTACTTCATCGTCGCTGTTACTTTCCTGCGAAAATTTGCATGTTAACTTGTTGGTGTACCTTGTAATCTATACATATAATAAGAACGTAGGGAAAAAAATATCTGTAATTGCAAGATATAAAAAAAAATTACACAGGTTGCCTTAAAATCACTTACGGAACACGATAGAATAGTTTAAAAAAAAATTGTTTGTTTGTTTGTTTGTTTGTTTGTTTGTTTGAAGTCGATAAACTCGAGAACTACTGAACGGATTTTGATCCGGTTTTTACCAAAATGCTAAGAAAAATCCGGAGAATAATATAGGCTACATAAATACTCGAAAAATACAGGGTGTCTCATTTAAATCTGTCAGTATGGGAAAGTCTGAAACTATAAGACATACGAAGATCGGTCCTTAGCAACCATGTCATCGATTTTAATAAGAAGAAAAACTGCATTCATACATTTTAAAAAAACCTGTACTCAGCTCGGAAATCGAACCCGGTTGTTTTGAAAAAAATAAACTTATACTATTTCTATTTAGATATCGATTGTGTAGGTCTTAAGCAGTAAATGGCTCTTTTAAACATGATGTCTAAAATAAATAAAATGCATTGTTTTCACGTGCTTTAATTTATTTTAGTAGGTGTTCGAAGTGACCACCGTTACATTCAACAAGTTCAGGCATGTAAAATTGTCTCTATGGTTGTTTGTACCTCTTTGCTGGTTTTGTAATTGTAAGATCGTTACCTAAACGTGTTGTATTGAAGAAAACGGTGGTCACTTCGAACACCTTCTAAAATAAATAAAAGTATGTGAAAACAATGCATTTTATTCATTTTAGACATCATGTTTCAAAGAGCCATTTACTGCTTAAGACCTACACAATCGATATCTAAATAGAAATAGTGTAAGTTTATTTTTTCAAAACAACCGGGTTCGATTCCCGAGCTAAGTACAGGTTTTTTTTTTAAATGTATGAATGCAGTTTTTCTTCTTATTAAAATCGATGACATGGTTCCTAAGAACAGATCTTCGTATGTCTTATAGTTTCAGACTTTCCCATACTGACCGATTTAAATGAGACACCCTGTATAATAAGAACGTAAGGATAAAAAATCTGTAATTGCAAGATATAAAAAAATACTTTAAAATCACTTACGGAACACGATAGAATAGTTTAAAAAGAAATTGTTTGTTTGTTTATTTGTTTGTTTGAACACGATAAACTCGAGAACTACTGAACGGATTTTGATCCGGTTTTACCGAAATGCTAAGAAAATTCCGGAGAATAACATAGGCTACATAAATACTCGAAAATTGTTAAATTTTGATTTGGTCTAAACCGAGATTTAATCCTTGGTTGCTTGGCAACTGTTGTTTTTTTTTTTTTTTTTTTTTTTTTTTTTTTTTTTTTTTTTTTTTTTTTTAATGGCTTTGTGCGGTTTGCACATATAGCCAATGTCAAAGTTAGGGAAAGGTAATGCAGGATATGAGATCGGGAAAAACGAAATTTAGGAAATTAGGATCAGGAGAGTATATTATTAATATAAATATATAGGATAGGAAGTACTTCAATATAGAATTAGATATTAAATTTTAATGTTATTGAAGTTAATAAAAGATGCTATACATTTATAAATAGATAAATCATTAGTACAAAGTAAGGAAAGTATGGATAATGGGAATGGAACATCGAGGGATAGGAGGTCATTTAAGAAAGAAGAGCGGTCGTGAAGCACACAGGAAAAGAAAATATGGTTAACATCACCAATGTCCACTCCACATTCGCATGTAGGTTCATTAACAATTTTGAGCTTGGCGAGATGTGCTGGCGAACAAACATGCCCTAGTCTCATGCGTATCAAAATACTAGTAACAGTCTTACCAAGCTTAGCTTTGCGGAACCATGGTTTAGATGATATGGTAGGTTGGATAAGCGAGTAAAACATTCCCTTTTGAAGTCGACTCTTGGCCCAATAACTTTGCCACTCATCACATAAAAAAACCGCAGGTAAAGACAGCAATTCATGGCTAAAAGTCTTGTACGGGTTCATGTCACCACAATGCACTGCCTCCACTGAGTATCCTAGAGTATCGCATTTGACTAGGCTGTTTCTGATGTCAAATATTACAGGGAAATACGATTTCATGTAAAAAGGAAATTTAAGTAGTGCTTGAAGAGCACTCATCGCATCACTAAAAATTACTGTTTTTTTAAGCTTCATTATCATAATATATTCAATAGCTTTGAATAAACCCACGCACTCCCCTGTAAACACAGATGTCTCCGGAGGAAGTTTCACTTTTTGGACAATGGAGAGCTGAGAATGAAACACTCCAACACCTACACACTCATTAGGGGCAGATTTCGAAGCATCACTAAATATATGGTTATGGTCCTTAAATTTGGCATCAATAATTAACTTAAAAGTAGAAATGGGATTAATATCGTCTTTTTCAATTAAATTGCAAGTGACCAATGGTGAAAACTGAAGTGCGTCGTAGTCGACATTAAACAAAGGGAGATGATTGTCCCGATGTATAGGAGAATGTAGATTTATGTATTTACTATAACTAATAATTAAACAAGGATGTGATTTATGGTGCCAATAACTTGAAGAATTTATTTGTACTTTAAGCGATTGTAGTAAATGAAAAAGTGGGTGATTAGCAAATTGAAGTAAGCGGAATAAAAATCTGTCAGCAAGAAACTGGCGTCTTAAATGTAACGGGGGTTCGCAAGTCTCTATTTGTAAGGCATTAACTGGGCTAGATTTCATAGCACCTGTTATTATTCTAAGCGCCTTTGTCTGTATATTATCTAACTTTTTTAAAGCAGCTACATTGCCTGGCTCCAGAAGGAATGTTCCATAATCAAGTACACTTCGAATGAGAGCGTTGTACACTAATTTAAGGGACTGAGGATGTGCACCCCACCATACGCCTGTAAGGCATCGCAAAAGATTGAGTAAACGTTCACATTTGTTCACAACATAGTCGCAATGTGCCTTGCCTGTAAGTTTTGAATCTAGAACTATGCCTAAGAATTTAAATTGAGATGCAAGTGGGATCATTGTGTTACTATAATATATATTTGTAGGGAGCGGATTTATTTTTCGCGTAAATATGACAATTGTACTTTTAGTTGCAGATAAATCTAAACCATTGGCATCCATCCAAGATTTCAAAGAAACCAAGGCAGAAGAAATATTTGAAGATGCGAAATCTATACAGATACTAGTGGAGTATAATAATAAATCATCAGCATATTGTAATAACTTGACATTATTTCCGAGAGCAGAATCTAAATCATATGTATATATATTATATAAAAGAGGGCTCAATACAGACCCTTGCGGTAATCCTCTCCAAACAGTTCTTCTAACCTCAGATTCATTTGACATCGATAAAGTTAAATGCCGCTCATATAAGATATTCATTATAAAATTTAGTAAAATAATCGGGACATTTAAAGCTTCTAATTTTGTCCTCAGTACTGATAATAACACGTTATCGTAAGCAGAGTTTATATCCAGAAACGCTGCGACAACAGACTTATTAAAAGTAAAAGCTAATCGAATATCCGTTGTTAATATACTTAAGTTATCAGTTGTGCTTTTACCTTTGCGAAACCCGTATTGAGAATTAGATAATAAATCTTTACTCTCTACATACCACTCTAGACGATTTTTTATTAAAAGCTCAGCTAATTTAATTAAAACTGATGACAACACTATTGGGCGGAATGAAGAAGCATCAGACGGAGATTTATTCGGCTTACGTATTGGCAACACTACTTGAGACTTCCATGACAGAGGGATAACACCTGTTATCATGATAGTGTTAATCAATTTTAAATAATATGAAAGAAGGTTATCACTAATATTGGCGAAAAAGATATAAGGAAGGCCATCTTTCCCAGGAGCAGAGTCTTTTGTATTATAGATAACACTTTCTAGTTCATAAAAAGAGAAAGGAGAGTTAAGTGATAAAAGGTTATGATCGGGAGTAAGAAGACACTGATAATGATTATTGTTTATACATTGAGTTGGAACCCATGAAGGAGCTAGTTTGTTTGCGAAATCGTTAACTAAAGCAGGTGCAATGATAGACATTTGTGAAGTATTATAGACGGACTTAAATCTATTAACATTACGCCAGACAAATGTCGCAGGTGTATCTGGGGATATGGAACTGCAAAAGTTTCTCCAACTTTGAAATTTTTTCTGTTTAAATATTTTTTTTGTTTCTATCATTATTTTACATAGGTTTGCATAGTTAAGATCTGTCATATTATTATTATAAATATGTTCTGCCTCCTTTCTTTTCTTTATAATTTCTGTACAGTCTTTATCCCACCAGGGCGGAGAAGGTATTTTAGTTTGAGAATTATCTTTCCGAGGGAATACCTCTTTGGCTGCTTCATTTAAAATAAATGCAAGTTTGTCAGCACATTTATTTTCATTACCTGGGCTTAAATCAGGAAGGGATGAAACTTTGCTATCAACACTGTTTTTAAATTTTATCCAGTCACTGGAGGTCCTATCTGGTAGTCTATATTTTCTAGTTGATAACTTGCCAGAATGCTTAGGTTTATTAAAAGGAAAAGTAATTACTATAGGATAGTGATCACTTCCATGTGTAGAAGGAAGAGCACACCAAGATAATGATGCGGCTAAATTGGGTGTGCTTATTGATAGGTCTACTGCGCTTATGTTTTGATTTGGGTCTGTGCGACGAGTGGGTTTACCATTATTTAATATGCATAAGTTACATGAGTCAAGAATATCTAATAAGTTATCCCCTAAACTAGTTGAAACTGAACTTCCCCATGATTGATGTTGAGAATTGAAGTCCCCTAATACTAGAAATGGTCTTGGGAGTGTTGAAAATAGTTTCTTAATTTCACTTAAAATAGAAGAAGATGGGTGGGGAATATATAGAGATACAAAACAAATATTTTTAATACTAACTGCAATAATAGAGTAATCTTCATCATGAGTAGGTAAAATAATTTGTGAAAAAGGAATAGAATTTTTGACTAGAATGGCTACACCACCATAGCCATCTGCTCTGTCTTCTCTAATTACATGATAACCATTGATTTTAAAAATACTAATGGGCTTTAACCAGGTTTCTTGAACTGCAAATAAAAATGGGCTATGTTTATTTAGTAAGTATATTATGTCAGATTTTTTACTTATGATGCTCCTGCAATTCCATTGGATTACTTGATCCATTGTGAGATTGATTAGCAAGAGAGTTTTGAGTTTCTAGAGCAGCGTTGGACGGTAACACAATATTAAATTGGTTCAGTAAATGTATAAAAGCTGTCACAAAGTCATTATGAAGTTGTGTGTTTGGGTGACTAGGGTTATTGTTGATAGCACAACCATCCCTAGGTGTTGGCATAGTATACTCTTTGATAAGGGCATTGTGAGCTAATTTATCATACCCCTTATTAATTATTGGGGGAGATTTAGGTTTCGAAAACACTGTTTTTTTATAAGAAGTACTTGGATAAGGTCTATCGGCACTGAGGTGTTGGGGTATATTAAGGTTGACATTGTTTGTCCTAACAGGACTGGAAGACAGTACATCAGCGTATGATTTGGAAATAGGTGGATGAAGTTTAGATGCCTCTGCATATGAGACACAGTTTTGTGCCATGTAGGTTTTGATTTGAGTCTGTCTATTATATTCAGGGCATGACTTATTAATTGCAAAATGATAACCTGTACACAAACAGCATGAGGCGTTATCTTGTGTCACATCACATGATTCACCGGAGTGGTCTTGGCCACATTTGAAGCAACATGGTTTTGATCTGCAATTTAATTTGGTATGGCCATAACGGCAACAGTTATAGCATTGTATTGTAGGGAATATGTACAGGTCAACCATTAATGCATTGTAGCAAATAAAAATTCTTTTTGGCAGTACTTGGCCATCAAATGTCAGTACCACTGTTTGAGATGGTTTCCAGGTGGGGGAGCCATCAATGAAAGTTTTAAAGTTTAAACGTCTAATTTTTAACACTTCACCACAACCAACAGGGACTGAGATATTTTCTTTAATTTCGTCTAGTGACCATTCCGCTGGAACACCTCTTACTAAGCCCATACGTGTGACATTGAAAGTTGGTATAAAAGCTCTATATTGATTTGATACCAAGTCATTGTGGTTTATAAAATTATTTGCATCATTAGAGTCAGAGAAAGAGACTGAAATTTTATTACGACCAATTCTTTTAACACTTCCATTAATGATACTGCGGAAAGAAGTCTTCTTTAAAAACCTACCAAAAGACATCGGGTGTATTGTGGTCCCATCATTTGGTGCTGCTTGTATTTTTTGGACGTGCACCACATACGGTGCGGCGTCGGTTCTTTCATAAGACTTTCTACCTATCGGCTCGGGAATAGACATTGTTGGTGCTTTATTTAAGTTTGGTGTTGTAGACGGAGATGCAGTTTTGAGATTAATGTCAGGTTGAGAAGTAGGTAATTGGTTAGCAGTTTCTATCAAACAATTGCAGTCTGATGACCGCCCTTCCGATCCATGATGTTTGCGTCTTTTGTTGCAATGTTTACAAACTCGTGTATGAGTACGGCTGCGTTTTAAAGTACGGCTAGAAGTAGATCCATCTGTTTCCATTCCCGATTCATTATTGGATTGAATTGTGACATAATTACCAGCCGGGGGAACAAAGCCCCCCGGGTCGGGGGGCTCATTCATTAATAATAATTATGGACTTACCAGATAATATGTACAAATAATTATATTACACAAAATAGACTATATAAAACTATGCTACTCAACTGATCACTATATTTACAACGTATTAAAAGTAAGAAGAAAGTGAAATTTGAAAAAACGCGCGCGCTCAGTTCTACCTTTCCCGCCTTTTCCGCAACTGTTGTTTATTATGTAACATAGGGGAATTTTTTTTAATGAGTTTTACGGCTCTAGCATTTGAGGCTCTGGCTCTCTATTGCTATCGTGTTTTACGGCTCTGGGTTCTTTGCCCTTTTGAGCCTGTCATTGATAGTTGTTGTCATGAGAATACCGATTTTGATGCGGTTATCACCAAAATGCTTAGAAAATTTCGGAGAATAACATACAAATCGAAAAATGTTAAACAAATTTTGATATACGTATTTACGCGACCAACTGTTAGATACGTTCGTTGAGTTATTATTTTAGAAAAGTTTTGTTACTTTCTAAGGTAAAACCTACCCTTTATAAATCTGTGAGGCACCTAAGCGAACATTAGCACCGCAGTAGTAAAGCGACGGAAAATAAAAACAAGCTTGAAATCACGCATATCATTAAACTTGGCTGTACATAGGTACACCTTTTGTTTCATTTTCCAAAATAACCAATAATAATATGGCTATTTAGTCGCGCCTGCGCGCGGCGCTTATTGCAGTTTTCTAATACACAGAAATGTTAAAAGTTACCTATATTTGGCGGTATAAACCTCTGTGTCGTTGCCCAACATAATGTCTCTTTTTTTAGTTATGCATAGAAATGTTACCGACTCATTAAATTTGGCTGTATAAAACTTTGTATCATTGCCCAAAATCATGTCTCTATTTTTTAAAATATTGCACATAGAAGATATCTTGAATTACATAGCTTGGCTGTATAAACCTTTGGGTCGTTGCCCAAAATACTAAATATTATATTTTTAAATCTATTTGGTGAAAAAACGCGAGGACAGGAAAATTTAAAAAAAAATTGGCGCTCAAATTTTGAAACGAACAGAAGGAAATTTTGATGTTTTGCAATGCAATAAGTACCTATTTTTATTTTGTTAATAATTTTCAAATTATATTAATTATTCATTGTGTAAAAGTTTTTTAAAACATTTTATGCAGGTACGTTAAATATTTCAGTACTTATTCAGATCTTATTAATTTTCAAATAAGATTTATTCATTGTGTAAAAGTTTTATGAAACATTTGATGCAGGTAAGTTAAACACTTATTTCAGTACTTATTTTACATGTAAGCGGTTTCTTACTTTGGTTTCTTAACATGTTTATAGGATAAATCTGTGTTCAATGATACAATATAAGCAAGTAAGTATCATAACAATTTTAATATCATAAAACCTATAAAGAATGAATTTTGTACATACTTCTAGATTACAGAAAAATGGTTTTTCCATTCTTCTATCGCATAAGACGATGGCTACCTCTGGTATCAGAGTTGCAAAAATGTTTAAGTTTGCAGGGTACAACTGTATTAGAGGCACGGACTTCAGATTTTTTTTTTATTAGAGGTAACTTCTTTCTGTGTCCTGTGATCTACCTCTAAAAAGCTACCTACCTAACAAGATGCCACGAAGAAGTTCAAATTTATCGCAAGTATGTAACATAAAATACTATACTGTATTACCTAATAGACAATAATATAATTTATTACAGTTCTCAATTTATTGATATTTTGTATCTACGAATAAGAACATAGTTGGTAAATAGTTTTTTGTGCCTTCTGGCCGACAACCAATAATCCTGGACCGCTACCTGCTACTCGATATCCAGCTTCGGTGAACAAGGCAAAAAAAATTTTGAAGTCCGTGGTTGGACAGTATAACAGTAGACACATCTTAGCTAAGATACACCAGTGCCTAGGACGACTCCGGACGAGTACCTGAGCTGTAAAATACCAATTTTATTACATATAATTGAGCGTCAGTAAACCCATTTCAGGTTTGTATGACGTAGCAAATACGCGCAACCCACCGAGAAACGGTGTTGTATACTGAATGTATGTGGAGGGATAATTGAAACGGGAAACTGAGTGAGAATCTGTATGAACGGGACGATTCTGTGCTTCAAACTGAATATATGTATGTACATGCCAGAGATGATAGTCGAAAGAATAAGAGATAATGTATGAAAATAATGATGAACGTAAAGGAGGCACAGGAAGTATGCCAGAACCACACTAAATGGAGATCGATTGTCTTTGTCTATCTCAGTATTCCCAGCTGAAAGGATATTAAGAGTGAGTAGATGTACGTATGTCGGTAAATACAATGTCAATTTTCTAAATTTTCGATGCATATAATTTTATTATACCCTAATAAGCTTAAATAGATACCTACATAAAAATTAAACTGTACAGACTACAGCCTTTAGCTCACGCGGACGAAGTCGCGGGCAACAGCTAGTAATAAATAAATAAATATCACGAAGCAGCTAATCTGTATCCTGTGTAAAGTGTGGATCAGTGTTTCCTATCGAGCACTGTTACCACCGTTACCACTACCCTATTTAACTTTGTTCATTTACGTTACAAGAATGAAAGCCAGAATATAATTATTTTGACGATCCCACGAACTCACCAGTTTGAGGCACTGTTGCTTGGAGCCCAGCCAGAAGCGGCTACCGGAGAACAGACCAGCCTGGTACCGGCCTGATGCGTCCACCACTAGGGACAGATGATTTTTGTTGTTTAATCGTAAATACAAATAAATAAATAAACTTTCACCAATTATCTAGCCCAAGAGAAGCTTCGTTATGAAACTCGTTAAATGGTTACTAGACAACGGATAAACATACTTAAAATTTGAATACATACTTATTATACATAGATTTTGAGATACACATAGATATTGTACGGAAAAATATAATGAACTGGAATTAGGGCATTGCATTTATCATCTACAAACGTTTTCTTCCGGTGTGGGTAATCAAGCAGAGACCAACCAAAGGGTGTTAAGAGGAAAATTATAAGCTAGTAGAAAGCTGACAAACCACCTACAGAACCAACTGAACAAAGCTATTAACTTTTAATGTTTTTTTATGATTACGCTGTTTCTCTGCTTTCATTAAGATGCCTCCTGCCAGAAGGCGTCGGGTGCCTCCAAGTGCGATGACTTGCGTCGTGTCACCGGCCACCGCACGCCACATCTTTATGCATGAAGAGTCGCACTGATTCGCATCGATCGTGGGCGACGATTTCCATTTCACTCAATCGGTTTTTCATTGAGAGGTTCGCATCGCCTCGTGAGTTATCGAATCGACAATCAGATCAAATAAGTATATACATCCACGATTTGTCATGATTGTATCTAATAAAGTTTTTGCGAAGATGTTTTTTTATATTAGCTCGGCGTTGAAAGTCATTATGATCTAATTGAATGAATTCTTTCAACACTTTTTCAAAATAATAGAATGTTTTAGAAACGTTTCTAAGTAGGTATATGAAAATATAATTGTGTAATAATAATAGAGGCAAATTCCTATTTTCTTTGAAAGAGTTTGCTGAGAGGGAGCGGCATCACGCATAAGTGCGTGTCCCCGTACCCTACTAGATTCTCCGAGGGGTTCAAATCGGACCAGGGCAAGCTCCGTATCCCCGTACCCTACTAGATTCTCCGAAGAGTTCGGATCAGATCGGGGCAAGTTCCTGTGCGCCTCAGTGCGCACACTGTAGGACGAGACTACAGTACAGAAAGTCTCACCATTTGAGCTACCAATTCCGATCAGTCCGTTTAATAAACCGCGCAATATCTTTTTGGAGAGATTGCTGATTGCCTCAAACGGCATTTTCAGCTTCACCGGGCTTTTTTGGGGCAGCGAATTACTTAAAGGGTACCTCAAGCCGTGTGAAACGAATTACCTTCGGAGGTGTACTAGAAGGAACGGCATCACACACTTAAAAGAGCGTGTCCCTTTGCCCTACTAGATTTGCCGAAGGGTTCGGATCGGATCGGACGCAATATCTGACAAGTATTAGTCAATACATAGATTGTAGTTAGTTACGCTTTGTCTCTAAAGCGTTTAATCTATAATCCAAGCGCACCAATAAAAATATTGTGGGGCTTACCCCTTTTCTTTAGAAGTTTAATATCCATAAAATCTATTGTTGTTGTTGTTGTTGGATGAAGAAGATGTTTTCTAGTCGCAAAGCGTAAGTACTTACTATCTATAGATGCCATACAGATATGCCGCGTTAATACACCGCGGTATTGCAATCTTATAAATTCGCTATGTTATGTATGACACAAACACAGCCATTATTTATATATCGTTTCATTTTCTAATACTCTGACTTCTATCATAAAACTACGGAAACATTGCTTACGGGCGGCGATGAGAAATATAAGCTCGGAAAAACCGTGTAAATAGACGGATGAAAGTGAACGCGACGACAACGACGATAGACGACTGGGCGCCTGGTAGGAGTTTTGTTTGAAATAATTTGATCAGTATTTGTACGACAGAAGCTTCGCCTTTTGGTGACAAACGAGGAGTATTAAAATTTTGCCATACAAATTCTGGCTTTCGTTAACGTTTTCGAATAATAATATTATTTCTCATCATAAACTTAAGCCTGAGAAGGTATGAAAATACCCGTGATTTCAGGTGAACAGGGTCCAACTATCTCGAATGGCAAATAGAACTAGCACATAGGTACCACAGGAATGCATTTGCGGTTCCTAAGCATGTACAATTGTACAGACAGCATGTAAGATTTTTTAATTTTAATTTACTTATTAATTCTTTTTGAAAAAATACAAAGTGTTGAAAAATTCCACGAGTGGGATTCGAACTTGCACCCAATGACATGCCGGGTCAGGTGCACTGGGTTGGACTTAGAGATTGGTCCCCTGAATCTTAGGAAACTGAATGTGCAGGGGTGCTCAGGAAAGCTCGTCTAAAATCCCCTAAAACAATTTCGGCTGCCGGAGTTACGTTTCAATATTTTTAATTTTTTTTTTAACCTTTTACCGCCAACAACTTCTATAGAAGTTCGAGATTTTCGTGCCGTCCACGCCAGCACTTCTATAGAAGTTCTTCTTTGTACCTACTTTATTCAAATACATTTATACGTTGGCGTACAGCGGGACATCGCGTGCAGGATAGATGGGCGGTGAAAAGGTTAATTCGTATGAAATGTACTGTGAATGTGAAACGAAACGTATTTTCGATACTTTTAGGTCTAAGCTAAGCTATGTTTTTGAAACTTTTGAAGTATTAAAACGCGTGAAACGAAACGCCAACGAATATAAAATATATAAAATACAATGAAAAAATTAAACGCCCACCGACCCAGCCAGGAATCGAACCTGGGTCTTCCGCAATCCGGGCGGCTGCACTGACTTTCACTGTATTTTATAAATTTTATAAATATTTAATTTAGCTTCAGCGCAGCAATAGCACTTGAAAATAAAAAGCAAAATTTATAAATGTTATGTTTGTATCAATAGTATATTAAGTATTTATTATTATTTATATTTATTTATTGCTGTGCTGTTAGATAAACTTACTACCTATAATTATTTATGGTGCACCGACGCGACGACAAGCTCACTTCAAAAATAAATATTTTTGTCCATCCAAAGGTTGTCTGGAAGAGATCACTCTTAGTGATAAGACCGCTCTTTGTACGTGCATTTTTATGTAGTTTTTTTTGTCAATGTTTTATTTTTGGTGTATGTAATCTTACCTTTTAGCGAAGTAGCTATACCTCTATACCATAATGCATTGTAGTCATTGCAGAGCAAAGAGTTATAATATATTCGCTAGTGGATACCGCGCAACGCAACACATTACATTGCGTTTTACGTTGCATATGGCCGCCGCCGCGCCGCCGCCCGCCGCTCTGGGTGCCTAGTGTGAGTTTTGTTTACTATCCGTATTCATTCGATTACGTTTACGAAAACGAAAATTAGTATGGCATTGAAGCAGCGCCTCCTGGCGGCATACGAGAAGAGATAACATTTTGCCATACAACTTCTCGTTTTCGTTAACGTGATCAAATGGCGAATGAAACTCGCACTTGGCACCCTGGCTCCGCCGCGCTGTGATTGCTGCGCGCGCAAAGTGCGGACCGATGAACTTGTACGGGCGAACGCGCCGATCGAAAGTTGCGCCCATTAATAGTTTCATCACTCATAATTATGCATTCGGAGCAAGAGATTCACTGACTTGCAGATTGGTTTGTTTCGCAGTTTTTGATAACACAAGTTACGACTTCGATTACATTATATAGTTCAGCCACAGAGTTCAGCAATATCTTATAACGATATATAGGGTACCTTTATATACATTAAATTATGTATTTATTTATTTTTAGGGAAACCAACAGACAAATAACTTACATGAACAAAACTAAAGACAATAGCTTTAAAAAAACCACTTAAAAATGATTAAAAATGCTACCCACAACCTTAAATTTAATTATAGGTAGGTATCTATCTATTGAAACTGCAAGATTACCTACATATCTTTGTTCAACAGTGCAGCTATTGAACAAGTCTCCCATTATTCAATGGGTTGACCGCTTTACCTTCAATTTCCCTTAAAATTGCTTGTATTGGTCTAGGTCCTAGGTCGTCTGATGAAAATTGCATATATCTAACATGTAACAATATAGGTAAATATTATTTACTAATTCAAGATCTATCGTATATCTACATTACAAGTTCTATTACTTATCTATACTAATATTATAAAGCTGAAGAGTTTGTTTGTTTGTTTGTTTGTTTGAACGCGCTAATCTCAGGAACTACTGGTTCGAATTGAATAATTCTTTTTGTGTTGGATAGTCCATTTATCGAGGAAGGCTTTAGGCTATATAACATCACGCTGCGACCAATAGGAGCGAAGCATCAGTGAAAAATGTTGCAAAAACGGGAAAAGTCCACGCGGACGAAGTCGCGAGCACAGCTAGTTAAAAATAACGTGAAATGGCGGTTACAACGGTTAAGCTACATTCTTTTATAAATTAAATAAAATACAATAGTTCGTTTACGCGTCCATTGTACAAGTAGAATAGAGTGACCCCCGATCGCCTGTCCGATTGTGACCTAGGGTCAAGTCAGGCTAGACAGCGCAGCTATGACCAGCTCTTCAACATCTTTTGTTAAAGAAACTCGAATTGCGGTCGACACCCACTTCAAT
Source organism: Eudonia lacustrata (assembly GCA_947562085.1). NCBI lineage: Eukaryota > Metazoa > Arthropoda > Insecta > Lepidoptera > Crambidae > Eudonia > Eudonia lacustrata. The sequence goes on from OX387341.1 coordinate 1,336,134, forward strand.
ATAAAGTAATTACTTCTAACAGGTTTTTATTAAATGATAGTACGAGAATGTAAGTAGCCTAAGGCACAGAAGTAGAGATAATAGTGCAAAGGTAGGCGAGGTAAAACTACAAAGATTTCTTTGAAACATTAACCACCTCTGTAGTGTAGTGGTTAAGACCGCCGGTCTCAGACCCAGAGGACCCGGGTTCGATTCCCAGCGGGGGGTACATTTTTGTGTACTCTGTTTGATTGGTGGTAAGACTTGTTTGCCCGCCTGGCTAGCTACCACCATCTTATCTAATTAATATATCGCAATAACATCAATGTTTGTAACATTGTTGTGTTCCGGCAGCTAGAGATAAGATAGCCAGTGTCTCAGCACTTCAGTAGTTGAAGAACCCGGGTGAAGTGCGCTTCCACCATTGACCTTATCATCACTTAACTGTGCTTACCCGTAAAATATTTTAAAGAAATAGAGCTAATAAGTGGTTAAATAACTGAACACTAGTCATGTATCCACACTCCACACACAGTATTATGGAATTAAACATGAATGAGCAATTGAGCACCCCTCGTCTAGCTATAGCGATATGCATAGTTAATGTCAATAATGCTTATAGTGAGAATAGCGTTTGATCTCTTTGAGGGAGACCGCGACAGCGATAGCAGCGATAGTAACTAGAGATTTTTTATAATTTATTTTATAAAACCAGTTTTTATTTAAGTATTTTCTAATGTCTTAAATTTGCGCGATCACTACAAATTGGCAAAACACATATACGTACAGATCTCCTTCTGTTTGTGTCTACGCTAACTACAAAAGGTCCGAAATATCAATCGGATTTCCATTCTGTAGATTTTAACTAACTATTAATTTATTTATTTTTTATATCACTTTTATTTCAGGCAGAGCCCATAAATTGTGTTAGTAACAAATAAAACTTATTATCTATGTTAGTATCACATTGTTTTTTTTTCTTAATTAACGTTGGCGTAGACAGTATCCCAGTGCCTCCAAATAGGGCAATCCGGTTTATCTGTTAATGCCACCAGGATGCCATTGGGGCTGTACCTTACTCTGTGCATCAGAGAGTCAATTCTTTTGCGTAGAATGGCATGAAATCCATCAGTACGGGCTTCTGCAAACATCCTTGATGCACTACAGAACCGAGGAAGGCCCATTAGCATCCTGAAAGCATTGTTATACTGGACGCGCAGAGCCGATGGCGCGCTTCGTGTAGTTGACCCACAGACTGCACGTGTAAAAAAAAGGATTGGAAATATGCTCAGGGTGCCAAGTGCGAGTTTCATTCGCAATTCGATCACGTTAACGAAAACGTCAATTTGTATGGCAAAATGTTAACTCTTCTCGTTTGTCGCCAGGAGGCGCTGCTAAAATGCCATACTAATTTTTGTTTTCGTAAACGTAATCGAATGAATACGGATAGTAAACAAAACTCACACTAGGCATCCTGAATAATGTTAATTCTAATTCACCTGTACACCTTGCAATTTAGTAATTATGGATATCTTTTTTCAAACTATTAATAACAATACATTGCAACAATAAACTTAGCAAACTCACCATTATACGCCCAGGCTCTACCGTCAGACAGATCCCGGAACAGCGTGGAGACATCCTCCCAGCAGAAGTGCCCCACACTGAGATGCACCCCATTCGAGATCTTCGGCCACACCACAGCCAGGAACGAGGGGTCGTAGATGTTCAAAAGATGCTCCATTACGTCCCCGCGGCTGTTCAAACTCCTGGCTCTTGGAGTATCCCTTCTCGATACATTTTGTCGCGCAGCAAACCGCGAGCAGTCAGTCGTTATAACAAACAAGAGGAACAAACAAACTCTAGTAAGCATCGTTGCTCGATTATATTCACGGGATTATTTGTAGGTTGCGCGTACGCAGACGTGCAGACGCTGCGGCTGCGTTGCGCGCGAGTGCGAGTGGCGAGACCGCAGAACAGGGTCGCTGCGGTAAACGCATTTCTATTGCCAATACACTGTAGTAATTATCGCTAATATTAGTGTTTAGTAGAACGTTAGTTCGCACTTAGGTTCCCTACCAATATTAAGGATAATAAGTAGTAGCTTCTTTCGAATGGCGGTGTATACCCTGAAGAAATAATTATGCTCCCTTTATAATATCATGATTTTAGTTTTAAAATATTCCAATACTTTGTTTTATGAAAGAAAGATTTTTATTTATACTTTTAATTACTAAGTTTAATTTAGCTTTTCTTTTATTTTTCGAAGAATGATTGATGATAGGTACCCAACCCAAGTACCTCTGTGATAAAATAACATTTAACCTTTAACTAATTAGTTTGCGTTAATCCCCGTTTAATTTTTTTTTTGTTAACAATGGAACGCGATAGTTTTAAAGTGTGTAAAATAACATGAATGATTAACTTTTTTTACAGATATTTTAGGCATCTCACGTGTTTCGGAATCAAGATTTTTTTTACCAATTACGAATATTTACGACAAATTTTAATGTCCTTCACACATCGTATAGCAAAAAGTAATTGTAGATCATAAAAAGCCATCCGTTCGATGGATTTTAACTAAGAAACATTTCACTTTCTCTAAAACGTTCAATGCAATTATTTAATTAAATAGTAAGAGGCAATCTCTTTCTAGGGTTATTTAAAAAAAAAACCTTTATGGTATATCTACATAATCTGCTGATGATCAATTACCCAAATGGGGGCCCATAGGGGCTCCCGCAGTATAAAACTATATTACGTCGGGCTATGGGGTAGTGGTTATTTTCAAGAACAGCGGATACTTTATTACTAATATTCATCAACGAGTGACCTTCTCATCTGGGTGTCAAGTGCTGATAATCCAGAATCCTATATTATTGAGGGACGGGCTATCGTGACTACGCAGCGTTGAGATATTTATAGGATGATGATAAAGCACACACTACATCAACGGAAAAACCTACAAACTAGAAATAACTTGGTCGAGTTTACTCGTAATACTAAGGAAAGTCAGGTCTGCGCGCCTTTACAGCCATAAAGACGTCATTCCTACGTAACGTAAGTTTCCCATTATCTTATTGCCTAGTGTGAATTTTGTTTATTATCCGTATTTATTCGTTTACGTTTAAGAGCGTTTACGCCGCCCACTAGCGCCACTAATGAAAAAAAATCATATCTAGTAATTAGAGAAAGAAAATCAAATTATGCTCAACAAACTATTTGAATGAAGTAATTTAGTTCACATGTTATGGTTTAGTTAAATAAGACGTTACGGCCACTTTTAACTATAACACCATATTTAACTAAACCATAACATGTCAGGTGTTCATTAGGTGACGTAAAAATGCTAAATTACTTCATTCAAATAGTTTGTTGAGCATAATTTGATTTTCTATCTCTAATTACTAGATATGTTTTTTTTTTCATTAGTGGCGCTAGTGTGCGGCGTAAACGCTCTTAAGAAAACGCAAATTAGTATGGCATGTATGGCATTGAAGCAGCGCCTCCTGGCGGCATACGAAAGGAGTTAACATTTTGCCATACAAATTCTTGTTTTCGTTTACGCGATCGAATGGCGAATGAAACTCGTCGCACTTGGCACCCTGATATGTTTGTGTAGTAGTATGTTTCATTTACGTTCTTTATCGCACTCCTTACCAATTTTTCTCCTTAGGCCTTAGGTCGACTGGTAGAGAATGCTATTTGCCAGTCCGCTTTTTGTACTTGTTTTTATTGAGCAATAACGATTAAATAAATAAATTCCTTTCCCTTCCCTTTCTTCGTGGCCATCGTGGCACTATACTCACGCTATAGAGCAGTATCTGAAGTTCACTGTGATCGAGCGAGGAAACTCGAGGTCTTAAAACAAAAGTAGGGGCGCTTTTTGTCGCCCTAACAACTGCCCGTTGTATAAAACACAGGTTTGACACTGCTTGAATATTGCTCGCACCTCTGCACTGCTGGGATGGTTCTAGTTAAAAAAAAATCCACGAGCGGGATTCGAATCCGCATCCTACATACCGGGTCAGAGGGGCGATTTTTGATCCCTAATTCTCATGCTGTTATCAGTTACGATTTGCTTCTTCCACTCTTATTCAACTGGTGCCTAGTTTTGGACTTTTAAAATTTTCTTAAGATATGCAACTTAGTAATCAAATAGTATATTATATTTCATAGTGTATTTCATGTCACTTTTAACTTTTATGATATCGTGGTTCTGTCCGTAGCTTAACTTTCCTTCCTCCTCCTATTTGATTAGCACTGAATGGGGATTTGTGGAAGAAAAGTCCACAAATCCCCATTGATGCGGATTGTCGTTGGGAATTAGTGGAATCACCCCTCCTAAGGTGCTCGAGACATTTTATTTTGGTTTCACAACCGATTACCCGGCTTTGCAAAATGATAAACTTTCTAGATCGTCAAAGATTTTTGGGATATAGGTACCTATCAAGTGGTCAAATAAAACAAACAGCTGTTAGTAATTACATTTATTACCTGTCAAAAGACAATAGCTTACAATTATTTTATTTCATGTACTTAGTAAATACAATTAGCTAGATTTATTCTGATACTGAACTGTCACTGTTGTCTCTGGGACGCTCTGCACACGCACACACACGAACATAGGACGACGACGCACGATATTTGATCTTATTGCATTGTGATACGGTTACATCTGCCGCAGCCGCTTGTTCGGCCGCTGTCCGTCATTCATGAAACCGCCCTGTGGAACACATGGTTCGTATTAAGTCGTCTTAGATTAATAGTGATGGCAACATTTCGGCAAGTCAAGTGTCAACTGATTTTCAGTGTATTATAAACGTTTTTGCATTTCCTAATTTAATTTAACAAACACAAAAGTGAATTTCGCGACAACAAAAATAATGTAAACATTACGAAAGTGACTTAGTTGAAATTATATCGGTTGTAGAAAACAAAACCAAACAAAGTGAACCCAACCCCAAAAAGCAAGTGAACGTGACCTGGGTGTTTTTACCTGTGGCATGGTTGTCAAATGTTCTACTACAGGTAGCTCTGAAAAGAATGCACAGAACATGTTAATGGCAAAGAGACTGCAGCCCTACCAGTTCCATCGCAAGTTAATAGTATTCGTATTGCACTGCATTTCTTTGCACATTCTTCTATGCACTCGTTTCTTCAAAAAGTAATGAGCATGCAAAATGGAAAATATATAAAAAGCATGGTTGAAATTATTGCAAAAAAATACAGTCAAATAAAAGGAAAAAATACATAACAATTCCAGGAGAAACTAATATTCTACAGAGCTTGCAAAAAAAATAGATAAAGGAATATTTCGTAAATACCCATATGTATTTACTCAGTCAATGTTCAGTGTTGCCTTCGACGTTCGCTCTACTATCGCGGCCATCGCAAAATTTTACGGCGAATAGGGCCTTACATCTGCGTCATCTAGTATCTCTACATTTTGTCATTGCATAGAGCGAACGTCGAACGCAGGCGACGTAAAGGCCCAAAGTAAGGCCTCGGCCGCGAGCACGGGCGTCTTGCGACACGGCTGGCAAATGTCTGTCCATTGCGCGTTATACTAAGGCGGTCCTCACGCAATGAACAAGGAAATCGCGCACTGTGCTGCAAACAGTCAGTAGTCGCGGCTTTTCGCAGCACATCAAGATCAGGGCTTCGAATAACGTTAAAAATTAGATAACAATACTTCTGTCAAACGAAGATACCCTTAAAAGCAAAGGTAACGTTATGCATGGTACCGTTACCTGGTTGGCATTTTTACCGGTAAATTAACTAACCGCTCTACGCGGATCGGTTAAAACGCATCAAGTAACAAAAACAAGTCCTTTACTAGATAACGTTACCTGCATTACCACTACCAACATAATTTTATAGAAATATTGTTACTTAACGATACTTAACGACATCACTACAGAAAACAAAAATCACGGTAAAATCCCGTTGATAACAATGATTCTAACTTATATTGTGAATTCGATCATTGTATCAAGCCCTGATCAATAGTACATGCGTGGCCTGTGCAGGTGTAGTGTGTTGCGTGTGTTGCGTGTGTTGCGTGTGTTGCGTGTGTTGCGTGTGTTGCGTGTGTTGCGTGTGTTGCGTGTGCTGCCGTGTACTGACCGGGCGGCCCATGAACCCCTGCGGCGGCATGTAGGTGTTGACGGGCGCGAACCCGCCGCGCGGGAACGCGCCGCCGCGCCCGCCGAACCCGCCGCGACCGCCGCGCGCGCCTTGCGGGAACACATCTATACATTAATGCGTCAACAATACATATTGTAACATTGTTCGAGGACATTGTGCAGAGTGTCATATAATTATGGCATAGTTAAGGTTCGTGTGGAGAAAGAGTGCAGAAAGAAAAACGTGTGTATAATATGTTTAACTTATTAATAAAAATCTTAAAGTGAAATAAATGATACAAAATAATTTAAATCTGTCAAAGTCAAACACATTTTAGTCTGTTTTTGCTTGCACGGCCATGGGTGCAGGCTGTTCAATCGAAATATAATGATATACTCTTTGACTAAAGAAGTAGCGAAAAATTTAAAGACATTTTTGAACATCAAAACTTTCGTACAGCCTACAGTGAACTTTAAAGTCGCAAACGGCTCATGTATTTATTTCCACTTCTTTAATCAGTTCTTTGATTCTCAACATTACCAAAGTAACCGATTCAACACTACTAGTGTTGACAGGACCAACACGATATACTGGAGGAAGAATATTTACAGAAAAGTTACTGCATCTAACTAAAAAGTTTACCTTACCTACTGAATTTAAAAAAAGTAAATAACAGCAACGAAAGCTGTGATCTGAAATATTCGGTCATTTCAAATTGTTACAGGGTACTTACAAATACAAAATAGTATCAAGTAAAATTGTTAACAGGTTTACTTTGCAAAAAATATAACAATGATTATTTACATATAATTTTACGCAAATATTGTTGCGAACAAATTACAATTTGAAAAAAGACAAGTGTTAAAAAAAATCCACGATAGCATAGTTGGCAGTGCACCTGACCCGGCACGTCATGGGGTGCGGGTTCGAATCCCGCTCGTGGAATTTTTTCAATACTTTATCTTTTTCAAAATATAACAATGGTTAAGTCAATTGTTAAGTAAACCATAACAATATGGTGGCCAGGGGGGACAGAGAACCGGTTACAGACAAAACACTCGTTAAGTTCGCATTTAAGGTCCCCTTTTTTCGTGCTACAATACCCTCCGAGTAGCAGAGAATGTTGCAATAGCTTTCAATCTTATTGAGAATGATTTAAGGTTCAATATATTGATTGTATGTTAACCACTGACTCAACAAGGGCACAAGATAAACAGACTGAAGAAGGTACGCGCTCGAGTATTTATTTATTTAATGCACATGTAGCTACAAACATCAGACATTAAGACTTAGGGCTAAAATCGAATTAACTAGTAATAAGTACATGGACCCTGTTTAAAGGGTGTTGCAAGTCTGGTATTTTACATAGGTGGCCGCTTAGTTATTTAAAAATATACATATATATATATATATTACAGTACAATCGTGATAATTCAGGCAAGTTTAACACACATTGCATTATTAAATTAAATAAATAAAATTGCATTCAATAAATGACTCAATCACGGAATCTAGCAACAGGTGTGCTCGGACTGTTTTGTCGTGAAACTTTGTGTCCGCGAAGGCCGCGGGTGTTTGTGCACGTAAGGCCCGATTTTTCAATCCTCCGATAAGTTTTACCCAACGAATAATATTGCCATTGTGACATATTTTCTAAGGAGAATCTGTCATTATGTCAAGATTATTCAATGAATAAATTTTAACTGACGATTGAAAAATCAGCCCTCACTCGAGCGCGGTATGTACAAAGCTCACCTTCTGTATTCTACTTACTTTGTGGCAAGGGATAAAGTGTTGAGGGTTGTAAGTGTGTTCTGCGCGTGCGCTTAACTACAGTAAAAGGAATGGTATTACATACAGTATTCTCTTTCTTTTTTTATATTTTACGGGTAAGCACAGTGCCTTGGATCTCACCTGATGTAAAGTGAAGTCAATGATGGAAGCGCACTTTACCCGGGAACCTCAACTAGTGAGGCACTGGCTATCTTATCTCTAGATGACGGAACACAACAAACATTGATGTTATGGCGACATATTTAGATAAGATGATGGTAGCTAGCCAGGCGGACTAACAAGCCCTACCATCAACCAAACCGAGTACATAAACATGTACCCCCGCTAGGAATCGAACCCGGGAACCACTCTGGGTCTAAACCGGTGGTCTTAGCCACTTGACCACAGAGGCGGTTCTTTATACACAACGGCCGAAAGGACGCGCTTCGAAATGTCGGATGGCACTGTAATCACGTTTATGTAGCAGACAGACAGAGACAGAGAGAGAGAGAGAGAGACAGAGACAGACAGACAGACTCTGTGTGCGCACGTCACACCGACATTTCGAAGCGCGTCCTTTCGGCCGTAATGTATGAAGAGAGAACACTGTATGTAATACAATAGGCATGATGACAAATTTTAGAGTCCTGTTCAATATCGTAGATATACGTCCACTAATTCCGAAAAAAAAAATATTTCAGCAATAAACTAAGTTTTAACGCAATTTACCGCATTTTATTTCTACCTACTTTGAATTATGCACGAAAACGTTAGCAGGTATGTCAGGCAGGTGCGTCATGGCGTCCGCTTTACTGAGGTGTGACGTCACACATCTATATGATCAACGAAAAAAGTCGACAGAATATCGACACAGCACAGTGACGTTTACTGAGGTGTGTGTGACGTCATTCGCTCTTATTGGTGTTTCTGTCAAGATGGCCGATTGCAGTATTTTATACTTTTATTTTACTGAAATCTTACTAATAATTAATAATTTTTAATAATAGTTTAAAATTTTCATTGGTTAAATTAAAACTGCGTAATTTTTTTAATCATTTTAAAATATTTTTTCTGCAAAAACCTTTATATTTTGATCTTTTAATACTGTCATTATGCCTATTCGATAAACCGTGGCTCAACTCACCCCTGAAGTTGCCGCGCGCGTTGAAGGCGCCGCCTCGCGGGCGGAAGTTGTTGGGGCGGTTGGCGGCGTTGTTGTTGGCATTGTTGTTGGCGTTGTTGCGGTTCTGTTGCTGTGGCCGCTTGTTCTGCGAGGGGAGGAGTTCACATTAAAGTTTGCAGATTATAGTAATAGAAAAAAAAAAAGTCTTATGCAAGCTTTTATACGTTTTTTGAAATAGTGATAATAATGCTAGACAAGGAAGGAATAAGAACTTAAGTCAAAATCGTTTAAAAACAAAAATTATACAGGGTGCGGTTTTAACTGAGTAGTGAAAAAATTTATATGGCGGTATTATTTTTTATTTTTTAAAGTTACATAAATTTAAGCTAGTTACAAGTTAATATATACTTAATCATGCTATTTTGATTACTTTCTTAAATATATGACTTAAGTGTCTTTGTTCACTAATTTTGTGACTTAAGTTAAATTAACCATTACAAAATACATATTGAATACTAACAATAAAACCTGTTAATAACCTAACTAAAATCACTGTCTTCAGAGTCGCTTATATCTGGATCAACATCTTCTTCATTACTAGCTGTTGGTAAAGTTTGATAGAAATGATGAAAACATTCTGGTATTAAATTAAGCAGTGAAATTAAGTCACGTTTGTTTTCGATGCTTATTGGTACCGGCTGAGAGGTAATCGGTGACACACTAAAATTTTCTTTGCGTTTTGTATTGCGTTTTAAAATTAATAACTTTGAAATCTTCGTCTCTAGATAAAGATGTCTTATATTTTATTATCCCAAAATCAGGTTCGTAACAAAGCCATTTCACATCGTGCCACTTAAGATTATTTCCTTGACTGTCTTTTTTTCGAGCAATTAATGGTCCTTTCAAAAGGCTGGCCAAATCAAAAATGTCAGTTGAACGCATTTCTTGCACAGTGAATTTTTTGCTGCTCGACCTCACTAACTGCATCCAATCATGTGGGTGATAAATTTAAATTTCAGTTGTTACCTTTTGTAAAATACCACAGATGATTCTAAAGCTGGCGTTGGGAGGCACTGTTGTAAATCAAAGGTAAGACACTTATTTTTTTATTTGAACCTGCAGTAACTTTGTCGGACTGTTTTTCATTGTAAGCCATATTAGTGGCGAGTAAGTGTAATTCACGTTCTGTTTCAAGAGATGTCGTGTTTTCGTCAGTAGTAATGTTTAACTTCATTTTTAAAAGATCACAAGTATGACAAGTGTCTACTTTTGGTTTTTTGAAACTTAAATTTAATTTATGAAATTCTCTGTGGTAAATTTTGTCACTAACAGGGTTTCATGTGACGACGAATAAAGGGAATGCATTTTTGAAATTGTTAAATGCGATGGTAAGTATTTTCGACTACTTCTGCGTCGAGTATAGTGGCTTTCGTACAACAGAAACGAATTTATATGATTTATCACCTCTTGAATTTTTTGTTCGGAGTATTTATTTGGTAGAGATTTTTTTCCACATTCGTCTCTTTGGATAATTCCACTTCAGCTACAACGTTTTTTCATGCCAATAAGTTTAATGAAATTATCAGTTATTGATAGCGTTTTTCGAAAACAACCTTGACAGACAACAATTTTCTCACTGTTTATATTAAAATTATATTTGTATGTACACTGTCTACATTTTTGTTTTTCAGGATCCTCAACTCTGGTTCTCACTATTTTTTTTTCATGGATGGTTATTAATGAAGAAACGAATGCTGCTCTTAAGTTATACGATCCAAGATTCCAAAATTCTTTGTGTATTATGGCTCGCTGTGCATCGCTTATTTTCTGACGGCATTTATTTCTACAGTTTGGTAATTCTGTCATTTTGCGTTCTTCAATGGTTTTCCCAGTAGCAGTTACATACGATTGGCCAAGATTTCGTTTTAATTTATTCTCTCGTTTTCTTTTTCTGCTGTGAAGTGACGGTATTTTTTGTTGCATAGGTATATCTTCAGCATGTTCAGAGCTTTCAGTTTGTGATGACAACTGCATCTGCTGTGATAATATATTTTGCTCTTCATTTAGTAAAAGTAAGCTAGGACTCATCGGAGAGTAGGTGGGATCAGCGACAGAATCATCACTAGAAAAGTCACTTTCATTGTGACAAATTAAATTTTGGGTTCCGGACGTACTTGCTTGGGGATTGGCAAATGAATCTTCCTCGTCTGCGAATAAAAAGAAAAAGTATATATGAAACAAATATCTCAATAAGATGAATTGTTGTGCACTTATAAATTCATACTAAAAATAAATCATACAATACAAGAAAAACTTACCGATACTTTCTTTATTCAAGGCAAGGCTGACAAATTTTCTACCTCTTGAAACCATTTGAAAACAATCACGTTAACTAACTAAACCACTATCACGTTGGGACGCCAATGACGACTGAAGTTCGTCAAGGATTCAAACTCCCAATGGAATTAAATAAAAAAATCACAAGTACTGTCAGTCACTGGCATTTGAAAAATGAGAACCATACCAAAATCACTTAAGTCAAAAGTTAACAGGTGATAAAATATAGAACGTCGTTTAGTGGCGGCGTAAACCACTTAAGTCAGACATAAGTGGTTTTTGTCGAAGATGAAATGAGTCGAATAAACATAAGTTATTAAGAACAGTCGTGCGTTAGAGACGTAATAGGCCGCAGTGACTTACGTGTTTGTTCCAGTCGGCGCATTGAACCAAAATACGAGTATTGCGACTATATCAATTTTTGAGCAAAAATTGACTTAAAAGCTTCTGTCCGCCGGGTAAATTTATGAAAAAATCTATCCAAGAACTCCAAACTAATTCACAAGTGCCAGTGATTGCGATTGCGTCACGATGGGCTTTTGAATGAACAATTTCAAATTCGTCAATTTGACATTTATTTGGAATCGTCTATGCAAAATGACAAGTGTAAATATTTTTGAAAGGTATCGTGATAAGCGGTTGAAATTAGACAATAAGCCCCCTATATGCGTCGAGTGTTACCTTGTTGACGTTGGCGGAGTGCGCCTTCTGCTCATCCTCATCGCGGTACTTGGAGACGGTGACCAAGAACCCGTTGATGCGCAGCTCGCGGTCCAGCTTCAGCGCCTTCTCCACCGCCTCCTTCGCGTGGAACGTCACCCGCACTGCGCGAAACCGACACAAAGTGGGGTGTTATATCAGGTTATTGTGACTTTTTACAATTGTTCAAAGAGAACTTGCTAGTTCAGTGATAGATAATAATAAAAATTTTAAGCTATAAATTTGACAACAGTGGTTAAGAAAATTTTAAAATATAATAAGTGTAATAAAAGAGAGAATATTATATTATATGCGTGTAAGTGTTATCAACGTAAGTGTTTCTTTGAAAATTTCTTTTAATATATCCAACTAGCACTGACCTGACCGACTGACCGACATTCAAGTCTTAGAATATTTAAATTACTAATGCCGTATTTTTATTATCCATTATTATTTATACAAGCATAACCTTTAAGTAATACCACAACATAAATTCGATAAAGTATAGTACAACAATTAATATTTTTTATGTTACATTCTTCATCTTCTTTATTCCATTCCAGAGGATGGGCAGCAGCATTTCTCTGAGGTTACCCTCAACCTACTGCGATCGCCAACCCGTCTGCCAAGCGTGGCGATTACGGCAAATACCCCCCATATCCTTGGGGGGGGCCTTTGTCCCGCAGTGGACGTCTTTGGCCGAGATGATGATGTTGTTACATTCTTTAATACAAAAAAGACAGTAAAACCACTCACATATCTTGTACTTGGTCTTGCTGAACTCATGTATGTGCGCAACCTCGCCGCACTGCGAGAACAGCAGCCGCACGTAGTCGGTGGCGGCCTCGTAGGGCACGCCCACCAGCACGGCGGTCTCCGCGCGCGACTCCACCGCCACCGCGATGGCCGCGCCGTCCAGCAGCGTGCCCTGCTCCGACAGCGCCTGCCACCGCGAACGCAGCCTTAGCAACCGACCGCGAGCGCACTACCATACACCGACACTGCTCGCTCGCCCACGAACGCGTCCTTGGATATCTAGTACACGCCTGCACATGTGGCTAACACGAACTGTCAAATATTCTCAATAATTAGTTAATTATCTTAATTAAGGCGACGCATCGCTAAACAATAAATCTCATACGGAGCGTTTGCGCCCCATACCATAAGAAAAACTGTATTTTTTCCTTAAAATTAAAACTACAAATTATTTTAAAAAAATATTGAAATGTGTGTTAAGACTAATTTATTAATTTAGATGCTTAAATCGGTCTGGTTAGCCTGTAAAATGCAAATCTATGTTTTAAAAGAGGTTACTTTGATATTTTTTTCTCTGTTATAAAAGTTGACAAATCACACGATTTGTCAACATCTGCAACTAGCAAAATGAAGTCAATTAAATGAAAAATCATGTCAACAAATTTTCATATGTTTTGTAATTGTTGGGAAAAATCAAGATCCCCGCCACGTAAATTTCCAATGCGTCGGCTTCGCGTTTAGCGTATAGCCGATTTCAAGTATTTTTTAATATTAGTGGTAAGGGTACAATTGTACGGTATATAGAAATTAAAATAGTGTCTCACAACACGTGTTATTACGGGAAGAACTCTTTTTTTTTTTGTGAGATGGGCTTGCTCTTGGCCTCATTCTAATCCCTAGGGCTAAGAAGAGGTGAAACTCCCAATTTTCTCAATAGACTTTAACTTAATGTATATGGCATATGGTTGGAAATTTATTACAGAATATTGACAGTTTTAAATAGGTCGATGTGCAGGCGTCTTACAAATCCGCTCGCCGACGCACGCTGTCGTGGCGAACGCTGATGTACAGGGAGAACCGAGTTGATCAAAACGTGTTGGTGATTCAAAATATGTAAGTGATAATATCCACGGCGGCCAGCAAGCAATTAAAATTCTTTGGTGTATGGCATTGTGGCCGACAACGTATTTTGTACAAAAAATAATTTATTTTATTGAAATTAAAGTACGGTTTTGACAAACACTATCAACATTTTTGATTTCTACAAAAATTGTTGACTCTATTTTAAAAAGATCTCATTTAGGATGTTTCGATCAATTCAATGCCGACAGTAACACTCAGCGTTGTTAAGGCGAAGCATCAATGTGTTTGTGCGCACTATGATTCGCGAACACAAGCACATCATTTTATTCTATAAGCGGATGAGCACGCAGCGCGCCGCCGCCGGCCGGTAAGATGTACGTAAGTAGACGCGCATCTTATACAGCCCGTGTGTATGGTGTTGGTAGTGCACATGCGCACAATTGAAGCCGTGGCGACAGGTAGGTACGACAATGGACTCGCTAAACCACCTTACGAAACCGCGTGTATACTTGCAGCCAAAATCAAGTAAAACTTAGTCTTTTAAAATTTAATTATCTCTCACTCATTAAATGAGCACTATGATACGGGCTCTCACGAATTCTTGTAAGATGGTTTATATTAATGTTGTAATTCTTTAGAGTATTTTATAAGGTTTTCTTTAATTAGTTTGTGAAGGAACATTAGTTGCTTCTTTTAATGAAAACATTTTTATTATGACAAACTATTTCAAAGCAAACAACTTATCAAGATAGTTATAATACAATTTAGATGTTAAGAGAAGACTATGACAGAGTCAACAATATTATCCTTTAAGCATAAATTTAATTAAAATGTAGACTCACCTTTTGAGTAATACCATTTGTTTAATTGAAAAAAATTCACATAATAAAAATTATTACTAACTGCACAAGTACATTAAATAATCTTATTATTTAAACATAATTTTATATGCTGTCAGATCACAAACACTTGGTTAATGAGAAACATATTTTCAAATGTGATGTTTATCCTTGTACAAAGGGAACCTTCCAATTTTCTATTACTTTGGTCAGTATAAAATATACAACATGAAAAAAGATCAGGCAGATAGAGTGGCAGTAAATAACATTATATTTAATATGAATAATATAAGTACAATAAAAAAAAGTTTCAATTGTGTATGCTAGAACACCGGTATTACCAATTCCACATGTTATTTGCTACCACTTTTCTTGGTTGACACATAAATTACATGAGACGTCACAAATGGAAATGGAGTTGTTCATCAGCTGATCTACTACCTTACTGGTTGACATAGCAAATTTTGATCAGTAACTCAAACATAGCATACCAAGCCAAAACTGTATGTACTCGTAGAAGACCAGCCTTTTTAAACATTCAAATAGTCACTCATTCTGCACATGACTTCAGGGAATAGCGGTTTTTAGAATTGTAATGCAATTTGGAAAAATCTTAGCCTTATTATAAACATGTGCCTGTTGGGAACACCCAAAACGAGGCACAGTTACACTAAAATTAACTACTAATATCACTTGCAATAGAAGAAATAATGTTAATAAACTTTTGATTACCTTGTCCAGAGACTCTTTGTTTTTGAATTCGACTATTGCCGATAATGTCGGAGTTGTGGTCAGTTCAGTAACAATGATTGGACCACGTCTAAAAAGAAAGAAAAAATTCTCTCATTAATACTCCGCTCCACTCAGTGTTGCATTGAGAACGCAATTGGCGTCTTGCAGCACAAACAACAACAATTTTTAAAGATAATTTTTTAGTGTCTAGTTTTTACTTTGTATTTATAAACTTTATGTCCATTTGAATCACAAAGATGTTCAATAAAATCATGACTATTCAGGGACTGATATTTGAATGTTATTACTTAGCACAATGTTTCAAATCATTACAAAATAGCATTGTAAACTTACTTGACACCAATGACTTCTCCATGTTTTGAGAACAGCTCCTTGAGTTTTTCTTGGTAATCAAACAGATAGCTTGAGGGCAGGTTCTCCACAAGCAGTTTACCAGTTTCCACCTTCTCCTCCTTCTTGTCTTCTGGCTTGGCTTCAACTTCGGCGGTCTCCTGGCCCTGCTCGGACGGCTGCCCGGCGGCGGCGTCCCCACCGGCCGCCTCGTCTCCTGCCTGCTCGGCGTCGCCGTTGTTTTCGTCAGCTCCTTCCATCGGCTCTTGAGCTTCAGCCTCCGCTACTGGCTCTTCTACTGCCTGAGCCGCCTTAGCCTTTGTTGCTTGATTCTTAGCGCCGCGACCTTTCTTCTGAGCGACCATTTTCTTTGCTCACTAAAAATAAAACGTTTACTTAACTAATCAATATAACATGAGATCGGTCACGCTCTCCCAAACGGGTTGTTTCCCGCCATGCTATTTATTGCGAAATACAACTTATCTACTTGGCGGCTAATCACGGATCTCAAGGCCAAGTTAGTACGCGCGTAAGATCGCACTTTTTGGTTTATGATTCATGTTTCTAATGACATTAAATCGAAAAAGAAGAAGGGTGAAGATTATTGACGCCATAACGGTAAATACGTAGTCACAGGCGCCATGGCACGGAGCATGGCGTTCCTACGCAACGCAAGTGGAAAATGCCGAGATCGACGATCATCACTGAGTCTAGAATTCAATTTCTGAATCGAATCAAAATTTGATTGTCTTTATAATATAAATACGATACTTTACTTACCAAATTCTTATTTACACCAAAAAATCAATGGTTTCACAAGATAACACGAATAGACGCCAAACTAAACGCAATAATAACACGAAACCGGCATCACGCAAGCGCATCCGCCATTAAAAGTGAGGTTAGAGAGTTGCCATACCAGTAATTACATAAATAAGTTTAATTAATTCAGAAGTGTATCCGAACGTTTTGGGTGGTTTTAGACGGCAGAACAATATTTAACCCTCAGAAGAATAACTAAGCTATTATTCTGAGATTTAACCTAATTAATATTCTGAGGGTTTGACAATTTTGAGATAGAGACTTTCGGTTTGCAGAATCTCAAAGAATAAATAGATAATGATCATTTCATCTTAGACTTTTTTTAATGACGGCATTTTTATACTTAGTTAATAATACATCTCTCCAATTTTCTATTTTGACAATATCACGTTACAGTTATTTTTATACCTAGTAATTTTTCATTATGGTCCTTTCCTTAGTAGCCAACAGGCTCTCGAACAATAACTATAGCTTATTCTTCTGAGGGCAGAGATTTACATTAGCTTAGCACGTCACACTGACACCGGAGGTAGGCGGCCTCAGATGCGTCAAACAAACCTAACTTGTCCATAGAAAAGCTTCATGAGTTTAGAGATAATGATACATCAAGTTTGAAGTAATTTTTTTTCACGGTTACACCTCAAATTAGTCACATATCTCTAAACTCATGAAACTTTCTATGGACAAATTAGTCGACGCATCTGAGGCCTACCTACAGCCCACCTACCTCCTCCGGTGTCAGTGTGAGACATGCTAAGTGATGCCAGTGGCTGATAGTCAAAAGTAACATGAGACGGTGCAAAAAGTAACATTAACTATTTTTTTTATTTATTATTAAACTCTTTATTTATTTTCTTTCTTAAAACTAGATTTTTACAGCAGCGGGGCAGGGCCCAAGCTACCGGTGGTCAGGGCTGCAGAGTGAGGAACCTCCACACAATGCGTGCCGTATCGAGGAGAACTGCCTTCTGAATCAGGCCCTTGATCCAGCCGCCTAACGCGAGAGCCTCATTAGATGTTGATCGAGGCTCTTGGCCATCAGGCCGTTGGCCAATAATCGGAACGATGACAGCCGAATCCACATTCCACATGTCGACAACATCGTGTGCTAAGTCGAGACATTTGGTTTATTTCTCTTTCTCAGCTTTCACGAGGTTCTCGTCATGGGGAATGGTGATATCGACAATCGTGCGGCGCGCTAATCGATCTATCACCACAATGTCAGGCTTATTGGCTACAATAGTCCTGTCGGTGATAATAGATCGATTCCAGTACAACGTGACTTGGTCATTTTTGAGAACTGGGTCGGGCACATACTTGTAGTACGGTACCTCAGCCCCGCCCGATCCTCTAAATGCCACTACACATTTACAGAATACACTAAACATGCACATTTGTTCAGGGCCCAAGACACCGTACTTGTAGAACAAGGGTACGTAGAACCGGTTCACGCGCGCTCTATACCAGGTACAGACATGTACCTGAGCGCTTCTCTCCTCCTTTACTAAACAAAAGAAGATGAAACTATCTTGCGTTCCGTTTCACGATTATCTTTGTATGTTGGAAAATATTTAATTATAGCTATATTTTTATCAAGTTCTCAAAGTAACGTAAAAGTAACATTTTGAGTCGTGTAACATAAAAGTAACATGAGATGGTCAAAAGTAACGTAAAATGTTACAAAAGTAACATTCTGGCAACGTTGTTGGGTCATCCTGTATGGTTCTTAATTCGTCGTTTGTCGTTTAAAGAAAACAATAATTAAATAACAGAGCTGTAAATTTCTATAAAGTGCGGATTTACATTTAAAAAAATTGTTAAATAAATGAAATACTTCATTATTATTAGTTAGGTACTACCAATAATTAAAGAAAGCAATATTTATTTATATTTGAAAAATAGGCAGTGTGTCCTAGACCTTGCTGCCTTACATAAAAGGGCTCAGTCAGACATAATAATTTAATGTTTGTTCTGTCTGTTTGTTTGTTTTGTTCTGTTCTGAGGCTATAGGTTTCAGTAGTATTAATAAATATAGGTACTTTACGGCTAAGTTCCTTGGACAGTGCAGCAAAGACTACTAGTGCAGCCTCTTGTGAGCTCGAGCCACTCAGCAGAGGGAAAAAGTTTTTTTTTTATCTGCTGTCATCACATCAGTCAGTAACGAACGAACGTCAAAGTCCATGAATGAATTGAATCAAACATACATAACCTCAAAAAACTCGCACGTTAATCAGTTTTTTAAATTATAAATAATGTAATTCACACATTTTCTACAAGCAAAAGAATAAATAATATTGAAAAGTTTTTCTTTGTTACGTGACATTTAATGTGTTAAAGAAAAGTAGAAACAGTGAGTGTTGCTCATATTATTAACTTCGCACAAAATGAAGTCAAAGTCTTTCAATTTAAAACAAAAGACGCCTGGGAAGGAAAAGCATAACAAAACTTTTGATTTTACTGGTTATTACAAAACAGCCGCTGAAACTAGCCAAGCAATAGAAAATAGTAAGGTTTCTGGGAGCGTAAGTAGAGATGGTCTGAAAGGAGAGCGTTCGCATAACAAGAAGAAGAACAGTTTAGAACCACTTGAAATCTCGAAAATCGATATTATTGGACCCAGTCCTAATACAAGTATAGCTAGAAGCACACCATTGAATGAATCAAGGGTAACTTCAACACCACAAGCAGAAGACAAGAACAAGCATAAAGTTAAGTCAATTATGAAAATCGCATCTGGCCAAAGTGAGGACTACATGGACGAATCCCAGTACTACACTTCACCCGGCAAACCGAAGAAGAGGAACAAGTCAGTCAGCTTCATGCTGGAGGATGCGGAAGATGTTGTCATCAAGAAAACAAAGTCAAATGATTCTATTGAGAAGAAACCTGCTACCCCAAAGAAAACGGATGTTTCAAAAGAAAAAGATAAGAAGATTAAAAAAGTAAAAAAAGATGTATCAGAAAAAGAAAATAAAGGAAGTGATAATATAAATGTAGAAACAGGTAGTACAGGTAAGCTTGACTCAGATGTAAAGACAATTGATAAGCATGTAGAAGAGGATAGCTCCAAAAATACAACCCCAAATAATATGTCATTAAATGGCAATGATAAAAACCCTCTTAAAAAAAGGAAACTAAAGAAATTTAAAAAACAAAACTCTGAAGAGCCATCAGAGACAGGTGCAGAAAGTAATAATAATGAAAACCAGGTTGAAAGTAAACAGAAGAAGTCAAAGAAGAAGAAAAAAATAGCAAAATCTCTTCAAAATGTTGAAACAGATGCTGATGGAGAGCCTGCCTCCAAGACACGCAAAACTGAAGTGAAACCTGAAGCCATTGTAGAAAACCTTGAGAACCTGAGCATCGGCGACAATGCACAAACATTGTCCAACATGCTTGACGAAATGACAGTAGCTGAAAAATATAAAAGAAAGAAAAATAAACGCAAAATTAAGAAAGACAAGAAACAGGCTGCTGGTACATCCAGTGAGGCTGCTGATTTGGAAAAAATTGAAGAGGGCAAAGAAAAGATTAAGTGGAAGAAGAGGAAGTGGAATAAGGACAAGAAGGGGGAGGTGGATGAGGATGGTGTCCCCACCTCCATAATCATAGACAACTTGCCTCTATCTATTATGTGTGTTTATAAGAAGATATTGTCTGATCAATTTGGAAAATATGGAATTATAAAGAAAATAGGGTGAGTACTAAATAAAATGTATTATTTTTTAGTGATTGTTTTCAATCTCTTTAAAGTTTATTATTATTAATGAAAGTTCAAAACTATGATCAATTCCATTAAACAACAACACAAACTCAAGGTTTATGAAAGTAAGGGTTTACAATTTGACCATTTATTTGTTTATGCTAAGGTGAAATTCTGTTTTCTTACAGTATTGCTGAGGTGTACCCTACAGAAGTATCAAAACCTGTTTTTACAACCACAATTAACTTCTGCACTGATGGAGCTGCCACAAAGGTGTGTGATGTTATCCTAAAATGCTGATTGTAATAACAATTAATTGTAGGCAATAATTTAGAAGGATGAGACTTTTACATTTAACCTGCCTAGAGTTAAAACTACATGTTTTTGTGACTTATAATGACGTCATTTGTCAGGCATTGGAGGAGGACAATACGTCGGTTGAAGGCAGTCGCATTCGCGTACGGCAGCCGCTGCAGGCGACACAGACCACGCTCGTGGTGCGCAGCTACGCCGAGCTCACGGAGCAAGCCCTCAGCACCACCTTCGTCCCAGCTGGCAGGATCCGGAGCATAAAACATCTAGTCAAGGGCAAAAAGACCATTGGTAAGTGTTATAAAGTTAGATTATCTACAAAGTAGTAAACTATAAATTTTAGAAAAGTGTGGTTAAAGTTGAAATAAAAAATATATGTTAGCGCAATTAACACTACATATTATTTTAAATACATATTTTATAAAAAAAGAAATTTGTGACTTCTGCTCTTTAAAAACACTACAGATAAATATTATTCGGTCTATCATTTTCTTGGTTTGGTGATCTTTCTAGTTTTAACAATTTCTGTAAATTTCACAGATACTGCATTCATAGAGTTCGACGGTCCAGAGGCTGTCGAAAAGGCATTGAATTTGGGCAAGGAGGCTAGGCTTGGAGGCAAGAAGCTTCACGTGTCTAGGTTTGAGGTCCGCAAAAAAGCCAGGAAACCAAGCTTGGACAGCGAGAATGAAGGCGACAGTGAGGACTCTAATGAATAAACAAACAGTAGTTTGATTATTCGTATAACGCAAGCTTTATTGGCCAAAGTGAAAGAACGGTTTTCATTTATCCACTGAATAAATGTAAACTGAACGCATGGTGCACTACCTTTCTGTTCTATCGAAAATATAGGCTTAGAGGAACTATGAAGACAGTGATTAATCTTTAATATTATGTTGTCCCTAGACATTTGCCATTCTATTCATGTTATTTCAAAGAAATCTTTATTATGATGAGCAAATAACTAGACTCTTGTATCTGCTATAAACAACACATTATTGCACATGATATGATATGATAAAAAATATGAAATCTTTAAAACCTTAACCAGCAAATAAGAAATAGCATAAATTTACTGTACAATTAGTTCATTTTCTTTTAAATAGATTTATATTTTAATTCTGTATACATTATAGATAACACTGATTTTGCAAAATAATACTTATTGCAGCTCAATAAGGTTGCATGCAAACTAGTTCAAAAAGAAATTTCTACTTAATTTATGCTGCATTTAATGGTTTTGATTCCTTTTATTATTAAGCTAATGCAAGCATGTAACATATAAGATTTCTCTAGATTTTAGAATGTGAATAGGTATGTGTATATTTTTATTATTTCTAGTTTTTATGTGACTGTTGTGTTAGGATGCGACCTTGGGATTAAAGCTCTTGTTGAATTTATGATAATTATGTTCTTATTGATCCACTCGACTTCGTGTCAACAATATCTACGAAGGTAACCATTATTTTAGAAGAAGATAAATAAAGTTTTTAAATTGTTATTTTGTTTTCAATTTATTTCCTTAGATGAACTTTAGCTTTAATTGCGTTGTGGACACCAGGACCACCGATAAATTTATAACATAAATGTCAAGTTACGCGGTCACCGACGTAAAGGTAGAATGGAACGCACGCACTTGCGTGATTGATTATATCTCGCGATGAGTCCAACTATCTTCGGACACAATATCAGTCCAGATGTCAGGCCAGGCAAATGTATTAATTTAAACAAACCGTATAATGTGTGCATGATAAGCATCACACCCTTGTAACGTCGCGGGCATTTTTGGGCGGACATTTAATCAAATCAGTTATTATTAGCGAAGAAACACCACCACAACAACAATTTTGGTTGATACCTAGTATTCAAACGACCTTTGAACATTTAGCCAGCGATTTACGCTGGCCGACTTAAGAAAACTGCAAGAGAATGCATCACTGCAGTTTACACAGATGGCTCACTAGTTAGTAGCTATCATTGTGTGTGTAAAATAAAATTAGTATTTATGAAACTGTATATTGTAAATAAACTCTCTTTTGTACTCGGACTACATCGTTGTATAATTGCTGCTACCTGGTAACTATAATCCTCTCACTGTGGCAAAGACACCTAGCGCTGTCAGCTTCTCTGATCGGTCTTGTGAGCCTGCTTGACTGGCAGTGAGAAAATCCTACTCCGAACCCTGTTTCCTCACCACCTTCCGTCTGTTGCCTTAGGTCTCATGGTGCAGACATCCCGTACTTATTTATTTATTACACATTTATGCTGTAAGTTAGGGCTTTAGGGACTTGGGGACCTAGGGACTCTAATGTTGTAGGACGGGAAACCGTATAGGGAAGTTCTCAGCCTCCTATAGCTTAAATTTCATGTGTAGCCTGCCGGTGCTTTAATAAGAGACTACACTAAACTAAAGTATTAAAGACTATTTTTTGCCACCAACTGTTACATTAGTCGGCAGCTGCACACCTAGGTAAGATATAGAAATTGCTAGGTCGGTTTGTATTATTTGATTTTAGTAAAAATAATATTTAAGCTTTTCACCGCCCAACTATCCTGCACGCGATGTCCCGCTGTACGCCAACGTATAAATGTATTTTAATAATACTTAGGTACAAAGGAGAACTTCTATAGAAGTGCTGGCTTGGACGGCACGAAAATCTCGAACTTCTATAGAAGTTGTTGGCGGTAAAAAGGTTAAGAAAATATTGCAAGTTAACTTTTCTTCTAAAAAGATATGTTTCCGCCCGGGATCGAACCGGCGGCCTTCTGCGTGTTATGCAGATAGATGTGATAACCGCTACACCATGGCTACACCACAGATTATTAGCTTAGGTCAAAAATTGTAATTAGATGTCAACAAAAAGTTGAGCTGATAGTAAAATTCCACTAAAATAGATATTTAATAATCAATGACATCCATTAATACGTTTATTACCTTATCTTTAATTAAAAAATTCTTCTGTAGGTACGTGTGTTTGTCACCTAACGTCTCTTCTAAACGGCTGGACCGATTTGGATGAAATATTGTGTTTCAATTTTGAGGGTTCCTAGATGGTTTGAAAACACAATCGGACGGGTGTTCTCAAGCGGACGAAGACGCGAGCGGGCCACTAGTTTAATATTATTAGTCCCATGCTTACTGTTTGTTCTAGAACTTGAAACCTTGTCCTTCTCCTATTATTTGATACTTATAGGCCGCCCAGTGGTCGATATTCGACCATAAAGAAAAAAAGTGCACGACGCGTCCTGCGGAACAACGTTGTTCCGTAGGAAATTTTGTTGTCTTTGGCAAAATATCTGTATTTTTGTTCTCTAATTGGCTGGGTTTATATTTTTATGTTGGCTTTCGGGGCTCATAGACATTACAAATTTAAAGTTTGACCAATGAAAACGAAGTAAGCCGAATGTAAGAAAATATTTTGTCGTATAAGAATGTCAGTCTGCCATTTTTTTCAATACGTAGTCACTTGTGCTTGTTGTTGTGGTTTGGAAAAATTTCTCTAGCATTTAAACGTTGAGTGATTACTGTATGTATTATATATCAAATTACTGGGAAATTAGTGTAGAATGTGTTTTTAGTGTTTGTTTCACCCGTTTTACGAAATACTTTGGTGAAAAAAGTATCGAACTTTGTTTTGGCGTCATAATCGCACAGTACGACCCGGTTTATGTCCAAAATGCTAATAGATGTTTTGTTCTAAATGTTGTGAACTAGTGATAGGTTTGTTGGAAATTTATTCAGGATTCTAATGGTACCATTAGATTCGTCCAGAGTTACTAACCTTTTGAGAAATCTCGTTTTTTTTGCATCAAGTGTCAGTGAATTGCACGGTTTTTAGTACCGGTACGGAACTGTGACGGCCATTACAAGTGCACCGCTGTACTTCCGCGTAAATAAATATTATTTGTAAAGTGTTTTGTTTAGTTTCGAATAAACTTTTTTGTAAAATCTACTCGTGAATACATAATCTTTAGTGAAGTGTAAAGAGAATGTGATAATATATCACCAAAAAAGTTTTTCGGTTTTTTTTCTAAAAAAGGAAAAAAAGAAAAAGAAAATGAAAAAGTCAACAAATTATCCAGACAGGTAAGTAAATAGGATTAATTCATTAATTTTTTTTTATCTTTAGCAAATTTTATGCTTTGTGTGATTTTTTTTTTGGATTTTTTAACCTTACCAAAAATAAGCTATTTAATAAATATCAAAAAAAGTGACTAAAAATATTAAAATACCTACACCCCCATGACACTACCGGAATTTTTTTTTTTTTGAGGCTCGACGCCTTAGGTGTGTGGATGCACGGATTGTATTCTAAGCAATGACAAATTAAAAAAGATGGAATGCGAGTTTGGATTGGCATTGCCCTTAGAGCAAGGAGCATTAAACCAAATGCTCTAAGGCATTGCCAGATTTCGGCCGCTCCTCTTCCTCTTCCATTATTGAAATTTTTGAAAAGTTTATGTGCGTGTGTGTGTGTCAAATACATGGTAGTGTGTGTAATGTTTGTTTTATTGATTTAATGTATTTTTTCCGGTACGCGGTCGCCACTCGAAGGACTATTCCGCCCTAGCGGCCATCAGTCCTGCGAGCAATGTGCCCTGCCCACTGCCACATAGGTATAGTATGAAGCAAATAAAGAAACAAAAATTAAATCGAAACAATAATTTATTGTGTTCCTTAAAGTCAATAGTTATGCGTTAAAATTAATTATACTGTATACACAAGATCCTTATCGTCAGACATAAAGCTACTAGTTTAATTAAAATTATTATTTACAATAATTATTATGAATAAATTCCATTCCTATTGGTGCCGCGTACGACTGATTCTTAGTTACAATCAAATAAATAATACTTGCAGCGCGCACACGCCACACATACACGGTGCGTGTGCCATTGCTTCGTTAAATAAATAATAGCGACTGTGTATTCTATTCTCATTTACCTTAAAACATTGTATTGATTGCGAAGAATGTACATACTGCACGTAATAAGTAATAATCTTACACTTTCTTATTTAAACCTTTGTCTTTTGAGTTTCATATCGGATATCTTCCAACAACAACTTGTTCCAATAATGTACTGGCAATCAATTTTAGAGATAGAGATAGAAAATCAAATTATGCTCAACAAACTATTTGAATGAAGTAATTTAGCGCTTTTACGGCACCTAATGAACACCTCACCTTTTTAAAGTAAATCATTTTCGATAAGCCCGTCCATTGCTTACAATGAACTCGAATTAGAATACAAAGTCGTAAACTCAGTACGTCGCACTTTTATAGTAAAAATCACGAGTCTCTATTCAATACGATTCGATACATTTTATTAAAATTATAAGCAGTTTAGGATCACTTCAATTTCAGTCATCTTCGTTCGAAGAAATGCAAAACAATTTGCAGCATACTACAGCGAAACGAAATGTTAAATATTTACAGTCATATTCTTAACGCTTCGATAATATATAGAAAACCTATTTTAGCTATTTAACTTTTTTGTCTTTCTTTTTTTGTTGTATAAAAAAAAGTGACAAAACACACTTATAGCTATAACAAATTCAATATATTTTTTTCATGAATATGGCGGTTATGTTATCACCTTTGTTTGTGAAATCAGTATCATCGACCTTTCCCAACTTCAAAGAGCTGTACAAGTTTTCTCAAAAAGATATAACTACTACACAGACCGATACAGCGGATACATAAAATAATTTTAAGCGGTTTTGTAGTTTTAATGGGGAAGCCAACTGACAATATTGTCCAAGAGAGGACGACAAGGCGCGAGGCGTGCGTTTGTTTCAAAAGGACAACAAGAAACTCACGTATCGAGATGGCGATCATCTCGATACAACATGTGTTTCTTGTTTTCACTATAGAGTCGAAGAATGGGGTCGGTGTGTGCCCCTCAGGTGTAAAGAAACGGCTTTATATACAAATTTGTTGTTTAATAATAATATGATAAAAAGTGAAGATTAATTTTTATAGCAAACAATTATTTGCGGTTATATTTACAAGAATAAATAATTTTAACTACTTACAGAAAATCATCAAGTAACCATTAACAAAGTAAAATAATATTACAACTTTTGATACGCACACCACGCCCTCTATTTGAAAGTTTTACGTTTTCTTCCCCATTACGTTAAAATTGTGCAAATTCATGAAAAAACGCGCGACACCCCTTCGTAACCGATATGGTGGTCCATTTCGTTAAAAGCTATCAAACTCCGTTGAAGGTCATCGAAAATCCGATCACGGAAATACAGCAACAAATCCAAGAGTCGGTTAAAAGAAATAGTATTCGGCCTCTGTCAGAAGCTAGCTTTACAGAGTCGCGGTTTGCTTGAGACCAGTGTGGAAGCGAGACGGTTGCGCGGCGAGAAGGAGACACGGCGACGAGACACGAGGCCACGGCGCGCGGCCCACGAGGCCGGCGACGCACTCGACGCATTACAGCCGCCGCGCACGTGGCGGGCTAGTCGTAGCCCTTCAGCAAATCCTACGGATGCCGCTGGTTCGGTACTGGGATTCTGTGGAGGATACAAATAAAAACGTTTGATGGAGGTTTAACAGTCGCCTTTTGCGATTAAAACATGCACAGCACAGATACGACGATTGTCTGTCGTTAACAATCACCAATTCGCACTGGGCCCGCGGGGTGGTCCGATAGTCCATTCTACTAATCCATCTGTAGGAAAAGCTCTTGCCCCAGCAGGGGAGACATAACATGAGCTGGTCATGAAATATCTAATGACTTGTCCTGACTGACTGACTCATCATCGCCGATACTAAACCGCTGAAGCTAATTAGGACTGTAGGTTAATTGAGTGACGTAACCAGCCACTAAGAAAGGATTTTACGGAAAACACACCCTAAGGGGTCAAATAGGGGGTGAAAGTTTGTGTAAAAGTCCGTCAGTTTTAAAGTTAAATACATGAAAATTGGTATTTGGGTTCTTAAAAAGAATATTAAAGAATGACTTTTCTCAGGAATTTTGTTTTTTTTCTTTAAATGAGTAAAAAAGAACAAACATAATTGCCCACGTGAGTAAAGCCGCGAACAAAAGCTAGTTAAATATAAAAAAGTTTGTTCAACTGAATTTACACGATTTTAAATTGAATATTCAATTAAAGCTATTTATTATAGAAACTTGTAAGTCTTAAAAAAGAAGTAAAAAGTGTAAGTTTAAAAAAAGCATAAATCATACGCTATCCGTCGGTCGGACACTCACCCGTAGAAGGCGGGGAAGCTGGTGTCGGCGTTGAACTGGAAGTTGACGGGCGTCTTGGGCGAGGCGCAGCTGTAGGCCAGGTAGTCGTCGTCGGCCGCAGCGTGCCCGTGATCTCGGTATACGCTATCCGTCGGTCGGACACTCACCCGTAGAAGGCGGGGAAGCTGGTGTCGGCGTTGAACTGGAAGTTGACGGGCGTCTTGGGCGAGGCGCAGCTGTAGGCCAGGTAGTCGTCGTCGGCCGCAGCGTGCGCGTGATCTCGGTATACGCTATCCGTCGGTCGGACACTCACCCGTAGAAGGCGGGGAAGCTGGTGTCGGCGTTGAACTGGAAGTTGACGGGCGTCTTGGGCGAGGCGCAGCTGTAGGCCAGGTAGTCGTCGTCGGCCGCAGCGTGCGCGTGATCTCGGTATACGCTATCCGTCGGTCGGACACTCACCCGTAGAAGGCGGGGAAGCTGGTGTCGGCGTTGAACTGGAAGTTGACGGGCGTCTTGGGCGAGGCGCAGCTGTAGGCCAGGTAGTCGTCGTCGGCCGCAGCGTGCGCGTGATCTCGGTATACGCTATCCGTCGGTCGGACACTCACCCGTAGAAGGCGGGGAAGCTGGTGTCGGCGTTGAACTGGAAGTTGACGGGCGTCTTGGGCGAGGCGCAGCTGTAGGCCAGGTAGTCGTCGTCGGCCGCAGCGTGCGCGTGATCTCGGTATACGCTATCCGTCGGTCGGACACTCACCCGTAGAAGGCGGGGAAGCTGGTGTCGGCGTTGAACTGGAAGTTGACGGGCGTCTTGGGCGAGGCGCAGCTGTAGGCCAGGTAGTCGTCGTCGGCCGCAGCGTGCGCGTGATCTCGGTATACGCTATCCGTCGGTCGGACACTCACCCGTAGAAGGCGGGGAAGCTGGTGTCGGCGTTGAACTGGAAGTTGACGGGCGTCTTGGGCGAGGCGCAGCTGTAGGCCAGGTAGTCGTCGTCGGCCGCAGCGTGCGCGTGATCTCGGTATACGCTATCCGTCGGTCGGACACTCACCCGTAGAAGGCGGGGAAGCTGGTGTCGGCGTTGAACTGGAAGTTGACGGGCGTCTTGGGCGAGGCGCAGCTGTAGGCCAGGTAGTCGTCGTCGGCCGCAGCGTGCGCGTGATCTCAGTATACGCTATCCGTCGGTCGGACACTCACCCGTAGAAGGCGGGGAAGCTGGTGTCGGCGTTGAACTGGAAGTTGACGGGTGTCTTGGGCGAGGCGCAGCTGTAGGCCAGGTAGTCGTCGTCGGCCGCAGCGTGCCCGTGATCTCGGTATACGCTATCCGTCGGTCGGACACTCACCCGTAGAAGGCGGGGAAGCTGGTGTCGGCGTTGAACTGGAAGTTGACGGGCGTCTTGGGCGAGGCGCAGCTGTAAGCCAGGTAGTCGTCGTCGGCCGCAGCGTGCGCGTGATCTCGGTATACGCTATCCGTCGGTCGGACACTCACCCGTAGAAGGCGGGGAAGCTGGTGTCGGCGTTGAACTGGAAGTTGACGGGCGTCTTGGGCGAGGCGCAGCTGTAGGCCAGGTAGTCGTCGTCGGCCGCAGCGTGCGCGTGATCTCGGTATACGCTATCCGTCGGTCGGACACTCACCCGTAGAAGGCGGGGAAGCTGGTGTCGGCGTTGAACTGGAAGTTGACGGGCGTCTTGGGCGAGGCGCAGCTGTAGGCCAGGTAGTCGTCGTCGGCCGCAGCGTGCGCGTGATCTCGGTATACGCTATCCGTCGGTCGGACACTCACCCGTAGAAGGCGGGGAAGCTGGTGTCGGCGTTGAACTGGAAGTTGACGGGCGTCTTGGGCGAGGCGCAGCTGTAGGCCAGGTAGTCGTCGTCGGCCGCAGCGTGCGCGTGATCTCGGTATACGCTATCCGTCGGTCGGACACTCACCCGTAGAAGGCGGGGAAGCTGGTGTCGGCGTTGAACTGGAAGTTGACGGGCGTCTTGGGCGAGGCGCAGCTGTAGGCCAGGTAGTCGTCGTCGGCCGCAGCGTGCGCGTGATCTCGGTATACGCTATCCGTCGGTCGGACACTCACCCGTAGAAGGCGGGGAAGCTGGTGTCGGCGTTGAACTGGAAGTTGACGGGCGTCTTGGGCGAGGCGCAGCTGTAGGCCAGGTAGTCGTCGTCGGCCGCAGCGTGCGCGTGATCTCGGTATACGCTATCCGTCGGTCGGACACTCACCCGTAGAAGGCGGGGAAGCTGGTGTCGGCGTTGAACTGGAAGTTGACGGGCGTCTTGGGCGAGGCGCAGCTGTAGGCCAGGTAGTCGTCGTCGGCCGCAGCGTGCGCGTGATCTCGGTATACGCTATCCGTCGGTCGGACACTCACCCGTAGAAGGCGGGGAAGCTGGTGTCGGCGTTGAACTGGAAGTTGACGGGCGTCTTGGGCGAGGCGCAGCTGTAGGCCAGGTAGTCGTCGTCGGCCGCAGCGTGCGCGTGATCTCGGTATACGCTATCCGTCGGTCGGACACTCACCCGTAGAAGGCGGGGAAGCTGGTGTCGGCGTTGAACTGGAAGTTGACGGGCGTCTTGGGCGAGGCGCAGCTGTAGGCCAGGTAGTCGTCGTCGGCCGCAGCGTGCGCGTGATCTCGGTATACGCTATCCGTCGGTCGGACACTCACCCGTAGAAGGCGGGGAAGCTGGTGTCGGCGTTGAACTGGAAGTTGACGGGCGTCTTGGGCGAGGCGCAGCTGTAGGCCAGGTAGTCGTCGTCGGCCGCAGCGTGCGCGTGATCTCGGTATACGCTATCCGTCGGTCGGACACTCACCCGTAGAAGGCGGGGAAGCTGGTGTCGGCGTTGAACTGGAAGTTGACGGGCGTCTTGGGCGAGGCGCAGCTGTAGGCCAGGTAGTCGTCGTCGGCCGCAGCGTGCGCGTGATCTCGGTATACGCTATCCGTCGGTCGGACACTCACCCGTAGAAGGCGGGGAAGCTGGTGTCGGCGTTGAACTGGAAGTTGACGGGCGTCTTGGGCGAGGCGCAGCTGTAGGCCAGGTAGTCGTCGTCGGCCGCAGCGTGCGCGTGATCTCGGTATACGCTATCCGTCGGTCGGACACTCACCCGTAGAAGGCGGGGAAGCTGGTGTCGGCGTTGAACTGGAAGTTGACGGGCGTCTTGGGCGAGGCGCAGCTGTAGGCCAGGTAGTCGTCGTCGGCCGCAGCGTGCGCGTGATCTCAGTATACGCTATCCGTCGGTCGGACACTCACCCGTAGAAGGCGGGGAAGCTGGTGTCGGCGTTGAACTGGAAGTTGACGGGTGTCTTGGGCGCGGCGCAGCTGTAGGCCAGGTAGTCGTCGTCGGCCGCAGCGTGCCCGTGATCTCGGTATACGCTATCCGTCGGTCGGACACTCACCCGTAGAAGGCGGGGAAGCTGGTGTCGGCGTTGAACTGGAAGTTGACGGGCGTCTTGGGCGAGGCGCAGCTGTAAGCCAGGTAGTCGTCGTCGGCCGCAGCGTGCGCGTGATCTCGGTATACGCTATCCGTCGGTCGGACACTCACCCGTAGAAGGCGGGGAAGCTGGTGTCGGCGTTGAACTGGAAGTTGACGGGCGTCTTGGGCGAGGCGCAGCTGTAGGCCAGGTAGTCGTCGTCGGCCGCAGCGTGCGCGTGATCTCGGTATACGCTATCCGTCGGTCGGACACTCACCCGTAGAAGGCGGGGAAGCTGGTGTCGGCGTTGAACTGGAAGTTGACGGGCGTCTTGGGCGAGGCGCAGCTGTAGGCCAGGTAGTCGTCGTCGGCCGCAGCGTGCGCGTGATCTCGGTATACGCTATCCGTCGGTCGGACACTCACCCGTAGAAGGCGGGGAAGCTGGTGTCGGCGTTGAACTGGAAGTTGACGGGCGTCTTGGGCGAGGCGCAGCTGTAGGCCAGGTAGTCGTCGTCGGCCGCAGCGTGCGCGTGATCTCGGTATACGCTATCCGTCGGTCGGACACTCACCCGTAGAAGGCGGGGAAGCTGGTGTCGGCGTTGAACTGGAAGTTGACGGGCGTCTTGGGCGAGGCGCAGCTGTAGGCCAGGTAGTCGTCGTCGGCCGCAGCGTGCGCGTGATCTCGGTATACGCTATCCGTCGGTCGGACACTCACCCGTAGAAGGCGGGGAAGCTGGTGTCGGCGTTGAACTGGAAGTTGACGGGCGTCTTGGGCGAGGCGCAGCTGTAGGCCAGGTAGTCGTCGTCGGCCGCAGCGTGCGCGTGATCTCGGTATACGCTATCCGTCGGTCGGACACTCACCCGTAGAAGGCGGGGAAGCTGGTGTCGGCGTTGAACTGGAAGTTGACGGGCGTCTTGGGCGAGGCGCAGCTGTAGGCCAGGTAGTCGTCGTCGGCCGCAGCGTGCGCGTGATCTCGGTATACGCTATCCGTCGGTCGGACACTCACCCGTAGAAGGCGGGGAAGCTGGTGTCGGCGTTGAACTGGAAGTTGACGGGCGTCTTGGGCGAGGCGCAGCTGTAGGCCAGGTAGTCGTCGTCGGCCGCAGCGTGCGCGTGATCTCGGTATACGCTATCCGTCGGTCGGACACTCACCCGTAGAAGGCGGGGAAGCTGGTGTCGGCGTTGAACTGGAAGTTGACGGGCGTCTTGGGCGAGGCGCAGCTGTAGGCCAGGTAGTCGTCGTCGGCCGCAGCGTGCGCGTGATCTCGGTATACGCTATCCGTCGGTCGGACACTCACCCGTAGAAGGCGGGGAAGCTGGTGTCGGCGTTGAACTGGAAGTTGACGGGCGTCTTGGGCGAGGCGCAGCTGTAGGCCAGGTAGTCGTCGTCGGCCGCAGCGTGCGCGTGATCTCGGTATACGCTATCCGTCGGTCGGACACTCACCCGTAGAAGGCGGGGAAGCTGGTGTCGGCGTTGAACTGGAAGTTGACGGGCGTCTTGGGCGAGGCGCAGCTGTAGGCCAGGTAGTCGTCGTCGGCCGCAGCGTGCGCGTGATCTCGGTATACGCTATCCGTCGGTCGGACACTCACCCGTAGAAGGCGGGGAAGCTGGTGTCGGCGTTGAACTGGAAGTTGACGGGCGTCTTGGGCGAGGCGCAGCTGTAGGCCAGGTAGTCGTCGTCGGCCGCAGCGTGCGCGTGATCTCGGTATACGCTATCCGTCGGTCGGACACTCACCCGTAGAAGGCGGGGAAGCTGGTGTCGGCGTTGAACTGGAAGTTGACGGGCGTCTTGGGCGAGGCGCAGCTGTAGGCCAGGTAGTCGTCGTCGGCCGCAGCGTGCGCGTGATCTCGGTATACGCTATCCGTCGGTCGGACACTCACCCGTAGAAGGCGGGGAAGCTGGTGTCGGCGTTGAACTGGAAGTTGACGGGCGTCTTGGGCGAGGCGCAGCTGTAGGCCAGGTAGTCGTCGTCGGCCGCAGCGTGCGCGTGATCTCGGTATACGCTATCCGTCGGTCGGACACTCACCCGTAGAAGGCGGGGAAGCTGGTGTCGGCGTTGAACTGGAAGTTGACGGGCGTCTTGGGCGAGGCGCAGCTGTAGGCCAGGTAGTCGTCGTCGGCCGCAGCGTGCGCGTGATCTCGGTATACGCTATCCGTCGGTCGGACACTCACCCGTAGAAGGCGGGGAAGCTGGTGTCGGCGTTGAACTGGAAGTTGACGGGCGTCTTGGGCGAGGCGCAGCTGTAGGCCAGGTAGTCGTCGTCGGCCGCAGCGTGCGCGTGATCTCGGTATACGCTATCCGTCGGTCGGACACTCACCCGTAGAAGGCGGGGAAGCTGGTGTCGGCGTTGAACTGGAAGTTGACGGGCGTCTTGGGCGAGGCGCAGCTGTAGGCCAGGTAGTCGTCGTCGGCCGCAGCGTGCGCGTGATCTCGGTATACGCTATCCGTCGGTCGGACACTCACCCGTAGAAGGCGGGGAAGCTGGTGTCGGCGTTGAACTGGAAGTTGACGGGCGTCTTGGGCGAGGCGCAGCTGTAGGCCAGGTAGTCGTCGTCGGCCGCAGCGTGCGCGTGATCTCGGTATACGCTATCCGTCGGTCGGACACTCACCCGTAGAAGGCGGGGAAGCTGGTGTCGGCGTTGAACTGGAAGTTGACGGGCGTCTTGGGCGAGGCGCAGCTGTAGGCCAGGTAGTCGTCGTCGGCCGCAGCGTGCGCGTGATCTCGGTATACGCTATCCGTCGGTCGGACACTCACCCGTAGAAGGCGGGGAAGCTGGTGTCGGCGTTGAACTGGAAGTTGACGGGCGTCTTGGGCGAGGCGCAGCTGTAGGCCAGGTAGTCGTCGTCGGCCGCAGCGTGCGCGTGATCTCGGTATACGCTATCCGTCGGTCGGACACTCACCCGTAGAAGGCGGGGAAGCTGGTGTCGGCGTTGAACTGGAAGTTGACGGGCGTCTTGGGCGAGGCGCAGCTGTAGGCCAGGTAGTCGTCGTCGGCCGCAGCGTGCGCGTGATCTCGGTATACGCTATCCGTCGGTCGGACACTCACCCGTAGAAGGCGGGGAAGCTGGTGTCGGCGTTGAACTGGAAGTTGACGGGCGTCTTGGGCGAGGCGCAGCTGTAGGCCAGGTAGTCGTCGTCGGCCGCAGCGTGCGCGTGATCTCGGTATACGCTATCCGTCGGTCGGACACTCACCCGTAGAAGGCGGGGAAGCTGGTGTCGGCGTTGAACTGGAAGTTGACGGGCGTCTTGGGCGAGGCGCAGCTGTAGGCCAGGTAGTCGTCGTCGGCCGCAGCGTGCGCGTGATCTCGGTATACGCTATCCGTCGGTCGGACACTCACCCGTAGAAGGCGGGGAAGCTGGTGTCGGCGTTGAACTGGAAGTTGACGGGCGTCTTGGGCGAGGCGCAGCTGTAGGCCAGGTAGTCGTCGTCGGCCGCAGCGTGCGCGTGATCTCGGTATACGCTATCCGTCGGTCGGACACTCACCCGTAGAAGGCGGGGAAGCTGGTGTCGGCGTTGAACTGGAAGTTGACGGGCGTCTTGGGCGAGGCGCAGCTGTAGGCCAGGTAGTCGTCGTCGGCCCGCAGCGCGCGCGCCACGCTGGGCTCGGAGGCGGACCGCGTGATCTTGGGCATCGCGCGCAGCATCGCCTCCAGCGACGCTAGCACCTGCCAACGGGAACAATGTAAATTATTGAAAGAAAGAAAACTGCACTTTTAGTTGGAAATCGGTTAACCTTTTCACCGCCCAACTATCCTGGACGCGATGTCCCGCTGTACGCCAACGTATAAATGTATAACAGATTCTATATTACGAAAGCAAGGATGGCGGTAATGTCATATGGATAATAAAAAAATAGATGTGTAAATTTATGTTTGTATTTAAATCTTAACATTTGAATAGTGTTTTAGTAGCCGCTTTCTTATTTATACACGCACGAACGAAAATGGACAGTAAGTACCTTCCCTTTGTACGTCATAAAAAATATATTTACCTACTAAAATAAGAAGAAAGAAACAAATAGATGGAGGCTTGGAATTGCGCACAGGTACAAAGTATAGTCACAGTCTAAAATCCGCAACAACTCATCAGAATAACATTCACTCATTTTGTACTGTTTAGATATTATCCGAACCGGGAAAGAAACACAAGTGCGCACGTTTGTTTCGTTTGTAATGCCCGGCACTATGACACGATGACCTTGACACCTGTGCGCTTACGACGTCACGGCTTAACTTGAAATGAAGTCGGTGGCGCTGGTAGCACTGACATCTTGCCATTACGTAGAGATAGGTGTTGCAATATCGAAAGTCCTCAATAAACTTAATTAATTTTAATGAAGTTATTTAATAAGTACATTAATTTTAAAATTTATTATGTAATACGTTATTTACTGTACGGAATTTATTTCAATCATAGAATTTATGAAAATTTGGATGAAATAAAACAAAGTAAATATAGAGGATTGTAATGAATGTAACTTTCGCGTCACATCACTGGCCTTATAAAAATATTTGAGACGTTTTTGTTTTTATCCATTTGAAAACACAAAAAAGCCTGTTTTGCCTGGGAAAACAAAAAATAGGGCTTCAGTTGTGTCCATCTTACAAAATTACAAAAGAAGCAAATGTTTTATATATCGTAAATGTATTTTATTAAAGTAGGTACAATGAAGAACTTCTATAGAAGTGCTGGCGTGGACGGAACGAAAATCTCGAACTTCTATAGAAGTTGTTGGCGGTGAAAAGGTTAAAGAGCGTCGTTGTGCGACTGTCGACCGAACGGCGGACGTTACTAAGTCGCTACGCTTGTCGTTTCGTATTTAATAGCTATTGTTTTTGTTGAAACGCAAATGGTTATGTGGGACTATCCCCCATATTGGGGGTTAAGGTCACTCGCGTCCGTAGGTTTACCCTTGAGACCCTACACGTGACCCCTGGGTGGTGCTAAATGAGTGACACTGACTGAGTGGTAGAGCCACGCTGCGTTGTAGCACGCATTGGGCCGGCTCGCCCGGCGTAATACCATTTCCGGAGGCCTTATCCCCCCCCCCCCCACACACACAATTGATATGGCAGCGTACTTAAATTTAGATTTACCCCAGGGGCGTACCTACACCTCCAGTGTAGGAGAATCCCCTCCTAAGCGTCCACGCTCAGGCTGTCCTACGTATTCTGGGGAGGGCAAAAGTCCGCTCGTATCAACACATGCTGCAGGCAGGAGTAAGGCAAGACATTCGGCACCCCCTCCTACGCTTCGCGTGGACTTCTGCAACATCAGGGGAATTCACTCCAACTTAAGCGCCGTCCATTACCACCTTGAGACGGAAAAGCCGGCCTTGCTTTTCCTCACTGAAACGCAAATATCCCCCCCTCCTGACGTCTCCTACTTGAGCTACCCGGGATACAATTTGGAGCATTCGTTTGTGCCACGCGCCGGTGTTTGTGCTTACGTCAGGGAGGATATGTGCGTCCGTCGCCTCGGCAATCTTGAAGTTAGGGACCTCTCCATCTTATTGCTGCACGTCGACTGCGGACACCACCCTCGCGTCTACGCGTGCCTGTATAGGTCCCAGAGCGGTAACAATGAAACTGACCAACTTGTCGAAAGCGTTCAAACGGCCACAGATTCCCTTCTCCAGCGGATCCCCTCTACTGAGATTGTGGTACTAGGAGACTTTAATGCCCACCACGTCGAATGGCTTGGTTCACGCACAACTGACCACGCGGGTGGAGCCGTTCATGACTTCGCTATGGCCTACAGTCTGTCCCAACTGGTTGCCGAGCCTGCGCGGGTACCAGATGTGGAGGGCCATACACTTTCCTTACTGGACCTCCTGTTGACTTCGCACCCAGACGGCTATTAGGTGTCCGTTGATGCACCACTAGGCTCATCAGATCATTGCCTGATTCGGAGCACAGTGCCTCTCACGAAAACTTTAAAATCGCAACGTGCGGTCAGCCGTCGGGTCTGGCATTATAGGTCAGCGGACTGGGATGGGATGCAAAGTTTCTTTGCGTCGTACCCATGGTGGCGAGTTTGCTTCTCGCTGGATGATCCTGATGTCGCCGACGATTCTGTCGTTGATCTGCATGAAATGGAACTCTTAATTCCAAACTCTATGGTTCCCATTGGTGGCAGATCCCAACCATGGTTTGGTCGATGTTGCAAAATAGCGTCTCGCCAGAAGCGCGAGCATTACAAAGCCTGGGCTAATGCGGTGTCATCAAAGGATCCAAACACCAGTGTACTCAAAAAGAAGTACAACTTTGCTGCCAGGTCCTTTAAGAAGGACATTGCCAAGGCGAAGTCATCGTTCATAGGAAGAATTGGCTGGTGCGTCTTCCTTCGGGTACGCGTGCATTCTGGTGTCTCGCCAAAGCTGTCTTGGGGAATTTCTGTCGACCGTCACTTCCACCACTGCACAAGACTGATGATTGCCTTACCCATACTGCAAAAGAGAAAGCCGACCTCTTGGGTACTCTTTTCGCATCAAACTCGACCTCGGACGATGGGGAAAACTCGCCACCAACCATACCGCATTGCGCTAGTTCTATGCCAAACATTCGGTTCCTGCAAAGGTCAGTTCGTAAGGCTCTTTTTTCCCTTGACATCCATAAGGCGAGTGGGCCTGATGCAGTCCCTCCTATTGTGCTTCGGACGTGTGCTCCTGAGTTGGCGCCGGTTCTAACGCGCCTCTTCCGGCTCTCTTACACTACTGGCGCTGTCCCGAGTTCTTGGAAGACAGCCCTTGTCCACCCGATTCCCAAAAAAGGCGATCGCTCGGATCCGTCTAACTACAGGCCTATAGCCATCACCTCTTTGCTCTCCAAAGTAATGGAGTCCATTACAAACTGCCAGCTCTTGAGGTACCTAGAAGAGAATCAGCTACTAAGCGATCGCCAGTACGGTTTTCGCCGCGGTCGTTCGGCTGGTGATCTTTTAGTGTACTTCACTCACCGATGGGCGGAGGCAGTCGAGAGGAAAGGGGAGGCGCTGGCAGTTGGCTTGGACATAGCGAAAGCCTTCGACAGGGTATGGCACAGGGCTCTTCTCTCGAAACTTCCATCATACGGGCTCCCTGAAAAATTGTGTGCGTGGGTCGCCAGCTTTCTTTCTGGGCGTAACATCAAGGTCGTAGTTGACGGATCATGCTCTGACCTGAAGCCCGTGATGCTGGAGTCCCGCAGGGGTGTCTGCTGTCGCCTTTTGTTTTTTTTGCATATCAATGACATGTTGCATAACAACAGCATTCATTGCTATGCAGATGACAGTACTGGGGATACGCTTTACACCGGGCGTACTAATATTTCTCTGGAAAGCGTCATCGAGAACCGGAATAAACTTGTGACTGACACTGAGAACATGTTAAGTCATGTCTCGAATTGGGGCTGACTTAACCTAGTCCATTTTAACCCTTGCAAAACAAAAGTTTGCGTGTTTACCGCTAAAAAAACATCCCTTCGTCGTATCTCTAACCTTTGAAGGAGGTCCCCTTGATACCAAACCGACCATTGGAATCCTTGGCGTCGATATTTCGAGTGACGTTCAGTTTCGCGGTCATTTGGAAGGTAAAGCTAAATTAGCTTCGAAAAAGCTGGGTATGTTCAATAGAGCGGGCAGTATTTCACGCCGACCATCGCTTACAGCTTTACAAAGCACAGATCAGGCCTCATATGGAATACTGTTCCCATCTTTGGGCTGGAGCGCCCCAGTACCAACTCCTCCCATTTGACCGCATTCAACGCAGAGCTGCTCGAGTTTTCGACGACGTGGTAACCTCTGGTCGGCTCGATCCACTGGCCCTTCGGAGAGACGTTGCGTCTCTCTGTATATTTTATCCTTTAGCTCTCTGTATATTGTAGCCTTTATCATGGGGAGTGCTCTGAGGAATTGTTCGGTTTGTTCCCTGCCGCTGATTTTCTTCACCGCACTACATGCAATCGACTGTCTTTCCATCCACACCATCTTGATGGATGGCGGTCTACTACTGTGAGTTTCTCACGTAATTTTTTACCACGAACTACAGTGCTGTGGAACCAGCTCTCAGCGGCGGTATTTCCGGACCATTATGACTTAGGGATCTTCAAGAAACGAGCCTAATTCCTTCCTTAAAGGCCGGCAACGCATCTGCGATTCCTTTGGTTTTGCTAATATAAAAAAGAAACCCTTAGTGATAAGGTGTCCACGAAAAAGTTCTGTAAATCAGTCACTAGCAGTGTACCTAGTACCTACCAAGTCAGAGGAGGATAACCAGGCTAGTTTAAGCAAACTCCCGTAAAACGCGATGCGCTGGCTTAGCGGTTGCAGAAGCAAACTACCGTCTTTTCCTTCCGAAGCGTCTATAACGGATGTCCGCATGGGCCTGCAGCATCCTCCTCGCGTACCTGTCTGAAGAGCGGGCGCTGGTCGCGCGGGAAGGCCACGCATCCCTGCAGCAGGCGCTTGAGCGGCGCCGGCGTGTCGGCGCGCAGACGCCGCGCGTCCGGCGCGAGCACGCCGCGACCCACCATCCACAGGATCTGCGGGGAAGGGGCACGGTAACGACATTATACTTTACCATTAAAAATTAATTTATTTTATTTTAGACATTTATTATATTCATATCAATACATCAAATATCGAGATTCGACGTAGGTACACGAATTGCATTATGAGAAGCTCGATCGCGCAGTGGTTAACGTGTCCGATCTACCATTACAAAGTTTGAGTAACTTTCTACTTCTATTAACCCTTCGAACGACACAACCCCCAGTACTAATAGTCATAGCACGATATGGTTTTATTCAATTTAAAAATATTTTACGCCTTCACTAGGAAATTGTCGAAATTTGTCCAATTCCGTAAATAAAAAGAGACAGTGTCATATATCGTTAGATTGGCAAAAGAATAAGCTTTGCGACAAAAACATCATTTATACATAATTATTTATATAAAATATTACAATAATTTACAAAGTTTTAATGTTGTTATTTTTTTTTATGCCTACACTCACCCAAGGTTCGAAGAGAAGAAACTACGCACATTTCACATCGCCACTATCACTAAAAATCACTATTGTCACTTCATCTTTCATTTACATAACTCACATCATCACAAAACACTCTAATTACTTCACAATCACAATTTTACTGCGAAACAAATGCAGACCGCCATTTCTCGAGCCCGCTTGCGCGCGAACTTCATAGCCGGAGTTCAGAGTACTGTTCACTGCAAAAGTCATTCACACGTTCTGTTCAAATTTGGTAGTAAATATCAATGTGTTTTTTTTAGTTAACTTTTTATATTGTTTTCATTATTTTACGATTGTAGTTGCAAAAACAAATTATTACAAGCAATGTAGTAATATTCGATTTCATAGATTTTTTTTATAAAATGGATAACGGTCGATAAATTACTTACTAATTTGAACGTATGGATATTTGATATTCTGTTATGAAGGGACAGATGAAAGAGTATTGGCAATACGCTATTGGCATTCAATGTAGTACACAAGTTTTTATAAAATAATGTACTTACATGTGGGGTCACACTACGTTTTCCATATTAGTGATTCTTATGAAACTTTGGTTTTATATTTTTTGTTTTTAGCATAAGATTACACAATGTACTTACAGGGGGCGAACGCCTAGTACGTGCTTAGTAGCGATATTCGAACCCACACTACGTCAAGATTAGTAGATTTTTACGAAACAAATTTGGTTATACCTAGTAGTAATAAATTTTCATAGCAAAAGTTTACACAATGTACTTACGGGGGGGTCGAACGCCCAGTACGTGTCTAAGATTGGTACGTGCTTAGTAGCGGGATTCGAATCCACATAACGTTTTCAAGATTAAAAGATAAATACTTACGAGATACTTACGAAACAGTCAGTAGAAGCATTAGAACATATTTCTGCCGCTGTCTGCTACATATTATAAAGAAAGAAAAGGTACTCGTGTAAGAAAAACGACAAAAAAAGGGTAAAATATTAATATAATAAAAAAAACAAACAACACAAACAATCTGATTTACAGCTTCATACGTACAGACAAACTTTATAACTAGAGGTGATCATAACATAATACATGTTTTCAAGTAGGTACTTTATGACATTATTATCCTGCAGTTTTGTACATACTGCAATACGGCAAACAATGGTATGAAAAATAAGAAACAATCTAATATACAGCTTCATATGTACAGACAAACTTTATAACTAGAGGTGATCATAACATAATACATGTTTTCAAGTAGGTACTTTATGACATTATTATCCTGCAGTTTTGTACATACTGCAATACGGCAAACAATGGTATGAAAAATAAGAAACAATCTAATATACAGCTTCATATGTACAGACAAACTTTATAACTAGAACTTTAAAATTAGCTGCCGCCGAGCTGCCAGGATCGGCCGGGGAGCCTCAATGGCCCCCGGGGTAACTGACCTCGACCGTGATCTAAAAAATACATAATAAAAAATTAATAATTTTAATTATTAATTAATTAATAAAAAGAATTACGTAAATAGAAAAAAAACATTGTGCACAAATTGTTTTTTACTTTTTACAAACACAAACTGACTTTATTTTATACCAAATAACTATCAAATAAATTTTTATCATAACACTTTAGTAACACTTTTTCGTCCAATAGTACCGTATTGTAATGAATTTTGGGACCGTGTTGAATTGAAAACACAATTGTGTTACATTCATATTATATATCACAAAACTGATTCTACTTTCTGATTCCTGGATAAATTTACAACAAACTTATCTATATCTGAACACACAATGTGTAAAATAAATATTTTTTTCAAAGACATGACGCAATTCCTAACGACATTGCAAAACCGCAACCAAAAAGTTGCAGACATTTTTACTGGACTAAAATCTAGAAACGACTCAAACTAATAACTAAAACACATTCTACGTTAAATTTCCAATAGATTGATATACAATTCACTTACCGTTTACGAAGGGAACTCATAATTTACACCAAAACACAACACGTCAAGCAGCGAAATTAGTAATGGCGCGTAGGCCTTCACAGCAAATTTTTGTTTTATTTTCTTCCGGTAATTTTATTTGGCAAAGCATTATGATTATTATACTATTCGACAGAGGATAACTTTTACAATACTCATGACCGGATACAGATACAAAATAAATTCACAACACGCCATAAATAAACAAATGCCGTTAGGCACCACGGTGGTGCTTAATCGCGTCCGGTGTAAAAAAGTTAGGCACCACCGCGGTGCCTTATCGCGCGAGGGGTTAAAGCTGTGGAGTTTCATGCGCCCATTTCTCCACAGCTAAAAAAATGACGTCCTGAATGGGTTCTAAGTAAAAAATGTATGGACGATTCAAAAGCATTTTTCTTATCTGAATAAAAACATTTGACTTTCAATTTGACTTTCGATAATTAATGAAATCAGGCGTTATTTTGCGGAAATCCATAGTACAATAAAAAATGTAATTTAAATAATATGTAGTGTTAATTCCGCTAACTCACTCGTTTATACAGCTTGGATGCAGTACGCATGCACCGCCCTCCCGCCCGCAAAAAGTATGCACATGCAGGAGAAACAATGCGTGCAAGCGAAAAACAACACAAAACAAACAGTAAACAGTTAAATGTTATTCCAAATTATATTAACATCCGTACCAACACACACAGCCGGGCTAGTAGTATAGCTTTGGTGAAGGCTAAACAGATATGGTTGAATGAAGAATGTAGACATTGGTTTTCGGTGCGGGATAATATCAAGCTCCACCTTAAGGTATTGTACTCAGAGTTGAGTTTTAATTTACATAACGTGGAGTTTGATATTTTAGATAACAAGGCTCGAGATTTAGCTTCCAGGTTGGCGCATGATAAATATTTAACACAATGCAGAAAGTTGGAGCGATTATCTAGGGACAGCCGCAGCAATATTAGCGAACATACTGAATTTCCTTCAAATTCAGCTCATTCGTTCTATCCTCGCGTAAAGAATTATTCCAATACCCAACTTTCCACGTCAGAATTTTCATTATTAGAGAAAGGACTTAATTATAACGTAAAAACTCGGCTGTCCCAGAAATCTCTCGAAACTTTGGTGGTGGATTCAGAAATAGCTTGTTTTAAAAGTAAACAGGATGGCGCCGTTAAGCATCAGGTAGCAGTTCAAATTAAAAAAGCTTTTACTTCCTCAACTGTTCAAAACGTTCCTGAAATTCAAACTTTTCGATCTTTACAAAACAAAATTTGTCAGAACAATCTAATTATCACAAAAGCGGACAAAGGCAGTTCCGTAGTCATTCTAGATCGAACTGCTTACAATCAGAAGGTTAACGACGTCATCCAGGGGGAAGATTTTGAATGCCTTAACTCTGACCCAACAAAAAATTATACATTACGGGTAAAGGACGCGATTAAAAATACAACATATATTTCTCCAGAACAATTAAAGTACAAGATCCCTATGAATCCACGTTCACCTTTTTTATACGGTTTACCTAAAACTCATAAAGACAACATTCCTATACGCCCTGTTGTCTCTTATATTGGTGCCCCAACATACGAATTAGCTAAATACCTTAACAACCTTTTACGAACAAAGACCTCTTTTAAACCTCAGTATAGTTTAAAAAATAGTTTAGATTTAATTGAGAAAGTTAAAGACATCAACATCTCCCCTTATTCCAAATTATTTTCTCTGGATGTTGATAGTTTTGTGGGCTATGTCGTGTCTTGCCCAGTGTTGGGTTCAATGTTATGTAAACCCGTTCTATACGTGTTCACTTATCGGTGCATGAAGGTCGGAAATAAATGATACAACTGAGTCCGTGTTTCCACTGATTATATTGTCTTTACACTTTGCAGGTTACACACGTGGTAGTAATATTTAGACACTGTATATATAAGCCTGGACAAGGCGGTGGTCTACGCGCGACTGCCAACACCGAGTTCCACGCGTCCCAACGCCGCGTGACATAATTTGTCTAATAAGCATTCTTAGTAATCAGTGTTGCCGGTCGCCACAGTTTATTTACCAACGTTCCCTATGAAGAGTGTTTAAGTATGTTGGGTATCCATTTTGAGAGACAAAGGTTACATCCTGGAGAAGTATATGATTTACTTAACCTTACTAGAATATGCATGGAAC
Organism: Eudonia lacustrata; assembly: GCA_947562085.1. Classification (NCBI taxonomy): domain Eukaryota; kingdom Metazoa; phylum Arthropoda; class Insecta; order Lepidoptera; family Crambidae; genus Eudonia; species Eudonia lacustrata. The sequence goes on from OX387341.1 coordinate 1,380,519, forward strand.
AAAATTATTTTAGGTTTAATAACCAATACTATCGTCAAAAGGAAGGTCTGGCAATGGGTTCACCTTTAAGTCCACTAATGGCGGATATTTTTATGGATTATTTTGAACGTAAACATATAGTGAACGAACCCAATATTCAGTTCTATTATCGTTATGTCGATGACGTAATTATTTGCTGGACCGGTACTAGACGTCAAATTGATACCTTTGTCAAAATAGTTAATACGATCCACCCAAAAATTAAATTTAAATTAGAACTAGAGTCCAACAAATCACTTAACTTTTTAGATTTAACCATTACCAGAGTTAATAATAAACTAGATTTCCAAATCTATCGCAAACCCACACATACCGATACAACTATCCCCGTTACTTCTTGTCACCCATTACAACAGAAACTAGCTGCCTTCCGCAGCTATGTCCATAGATTAATGTCGGTACCTCTGTCCGCAGATAATTACGTCAAAGAACTTAATATTATCTATCAAATCGCGATTTCTAACGGTTATTCAAAACAAATTATTGACAGTTTAATTAAAAATAAGCAGAATAAAAGGGTTCGTTCACTACTTTATGCATGTCCCCCAGAACACATCCACAAATATGTAGGTAGTCTGACTTATGTAGGCCCTATTTCAGATAAAATCGCTAATATCCTTAGGAAAAACAAGATCTACGTTACTTTTAGAACAGACCAAAATGTACGTCACCTTTGTAACGGTAAAGATCGTTTAGAAAACTCAAAAAAATCCGGTGTTTATAAATTAATTTGTAACGACTGTGATGGGGTCTATGTAGGTCAGACAGGCCGAAATTTTGACATTAGATATAAGGAACATATTGCCGCGTATAGGAATGGCCATCCAGATAAATCACATTTCGCAAAACATCTAATTTATACCGGCCATTCTTTGTGCGACAATAACAGCTATAATATTTTGCATGTTTGTAATAAAAGTTTTCGGTTCTGTGTGTTGGAGCAATTAGAAATAATGAAACATAATAATGACAGTCATGCGCTGTTGAATGACCAAACAAATTTAGTTCCATCCCCATTATTACGTATTGTCGCGGGTAGTACGTCACAAATGTCAAACGATGGCGCTTTATAAAAGGGGCCGGGAGCTGCGTAGCCGTAACAGTCGGTGCGCAGCTCTCGACTAGTCAACAGCTCCTGAGGATGCCCCGTGGAGGGGAGAAACACGTGTCGGGTATCGGTGTTGGTGTGCATTTTCGCTTGCACGCATTGTTTCTCCTGCATGTGCATACTTTTTGCGGGCGGGAGGGCGGTGCATGCGTACTGCATCCAAGCTGTATAAACGAGTGAGTTAGCGGAATTAACACTACATATTATTTAAATTACATTTTTTTGTAATTTGACTTTCGTAAAGGTCGGTCATCGGATGGGTGAGCACTGAGCATTGACCAAAAATTTGTTATCTCTTACCGCGTGTCGTTTTATGACCCGTTCTCCCTATCCATATCTATAGGGAAGTGTCGTGCCCCATTAGAGGGGATTATGAGCTGACGATGAATAGTAGAATCATAATTGGAGGCACCTGGTCCTTGTTGTTGAGGTGCGCGTAGGGCAGCTCGCCGGCCAGCAGCTCGTACAGCACGATCCCGTACGCGTACACGTCGGAGCGGAAGGTGTAGGGCGCGGGCTCGCCCATGCGGATCACCTCGGGCGCCATCCACAGGATCGAGCCCGTCGGCTGCTGCCACTGCACGCCGCCCGCCACAGACGTGTCTGCGGTACAATAATGCACTCAAAATAACCTCTTCTGTACTGTGGTGATCGGGACTCCTTGCAATAGCAGCTCTATGGCACACGACGTGATCTGAGTTCGAACTAGGAACTAGAATAAATCTAGAAGGAAACAAAAGAAGAGGATAGATTCGGTGACAGCCTGCCGAGAAGCTAGGGTTGAATTGTAAACTATCTATTATTTGATAATCTATATACATATAATGACTTGTCCTGACTGACTGACTCATCATCGCCGAGCCTAAACCGCTGAAGCAAATTAGATAAAATTTGGACTGTAGGTTAATTGAGTGACGTAACCAGCCACTAAGAAAGTATTTCACGGAAATCATTACCCTAAGGGGTTCAAATAGGGGGGGAAAGTTTGTATGAAAGTCCGTCAGTTTTGAAGTAAAATACATGAAAATTGGTATTTGGGTTCTTGAAAAGAATTAAAGAATGCCTTGTCTCAGGAATTTTGTTTATTTTTCTTTAAATGAGTAAAACTTGGAAAAAAGGGTATTTTTGAAGAAATCGTTATTTTTAAAGTAATAACTATCAAAATAAATATTTTAATCGATCTTTAGATTTTTCAACTAGAATAAAGAGTTTTTGTTTATTTTTCTTTAAATGAGTAAAAAAGGAAAAGGTATTTTTGGAGAAATCGTTATTTTTAAAGTAATAACTATCGAAATAAATATTTTAATCGATCTTTAGATTTTTCAACAAGAATAAAGAATGACGTGTTTTAGCATTTTTCGAAAAACTTCCCCTAGAGAGGTGAAATAGGGGTGGAAAGTTTGTATGGAAATCGCGCGCAAAACATCACGCGTTTACTGATTCCTACACGTGTGAAGAAACAGAACAAACATAAAATGCCCACGTGAGTAAAGCTGCGAAGAAAAGCTAGTAATATATATATATATATTTACAAGATAAATTTTTACTAGAAAAAATCAACCTGCCTCAGGAAATTCAAAATAATATAAATGTTTAAAGCAATTACGTCTTTATCGATTGATTGTCCCTTCGAGCGATTAGGTACCACGTTGGTGCCTAACTTTTTGACACCGAACGCGATTAGGCACCACAGTGGTGCCTAACAACATGTGTTTATCTGTGTGTGTGACTTATTAGTACTAGGGGTTTTTTCGTTCGACGGGTTAAATACTTGCAAAACTGTCCTTTCGACTGTGAGGGTAGTAACTTCGCATTGACGTAATACCGCTGGCTTGCCGCGTAAATCACAAACTACTAGAAGAATTCAACTAGTCTTCTGGGGCCTCGGTAGCTTAGCGTTAAGAGCAACGGACCGATTATCCAAAGGTCGTGGGTTCGATTCCCATTCGAGCTTCTTGAGGCTGGTTGATTTTTTCTAGTAAAAAGCTGGCAGAACAAGTTTATTGCCACACAAAGGTATAAACATAATTTAGTAGAACAAAAGCGCATCTGGCTCAGCTCAACTCGTGCTGCTACTTACTACAGCAGAGTCAGTTTTCAGCCAAGATCAAAAAAAATTTTGTTGGCTGATTTCCAATAACTAATTGTGAATTACAATTATAAAGCTTTGGTTAGAACATACATTTAACAATTGGCAAAATCAATATTTTGCCTTTTGGCTGGTGTCCTACGACACACGGTCGATAAGGTTTAGTAAAGGGCACCAGCCTCCTATATTATTTTGTAACTAAATTATAAATAGTTATATGATTACTGTAATAGAAGATTTTTTTATTATTATTAAAGGAACAAAAGGATTTGAAAATTTTTAATATTGTTTTCTAAAGTTTACGCGAACACTACACATTGAAATGAAACAACTTTTACGGATCTACTCGCGTTTATTTTAAACATTACTTATTTAATGATTATCCTGACGTTTCGAACCCTTTGCAGGGTCCGTGGTCACAGGGATTAAATAAGTAATGTGTAAAATAAACGCGAGTAGATCCGTAAAAGTTGTTTCATTTCAAACATTTTAATAGTTTAAATTCAGTTGATTTTTTTAAAGATTGTACATTATACTGCGTAGACATATGTACAACTACTATACTTTAAACATTACATACAAAGTTTAATAATTGATTTAACAGTTTGAAGCTTGTATAGGACAACACAAAGACCACAAGAAATTGAACTTTATACAATTGGAATAAGATTGAAAATCAATAAATGTAAATGCTACAAAAACTTATATAGAAACTATTGGTAATCTTTTTATTTCAATCGATTCTGGGTTTTTGATCCATGCATTTTTGGACCATCTCCTTTGTGGCAATGATGGTACCACAAAAGCAAATGCAAATTATTGTTAACAGTTATGACAAGTACTCACCCGACCACCGCACTTTGGCCGTCGCCAGGCCGAAGTCTCCAATTTTAACTGACCAGTCGTCTCTCAGGAAAATATTATTTGATTTCAAGTCCCTGTTAACAAACATTAATGACAGTACCATCTTATAAAAATCTTTCATTGACGACCAGGAAAGGGAAGGCCTCAACCACCTGTGGTTTATGGTAAACCACCATCAACTCGGTTTTCAGACAATTGATTCCCAGCGTGAGGTATATAAAAATTCGAGTACACCTCGGAATGTTTGGTGGTAGGGCTTTTTTTTAAGTCCGCCAGGCTAGCTAATTCCATGTCCGGTGACGCTGAATAAATTCCGGTAACGCTGAAAAGGTCGGTAGGGAGAGTCTACGGAGAGGGGTCGGTGGGGAGAGTCCACGGGGAGGATCAGTGGGGAGTCTATGGAGCGGGGCCGGTGGGGAGAGTCCACGGGGAGGGTCGGTGGAGAGTCTATGGAGGGGGGTCGGTGGGGAGTCCACGGGGAGGGTCAGTGGGGAGAGTACGGAGGGGGGTCGATGGGGAGAGTCCACGGGGAGGGTCAGTGGGGAGAGTACTGAGGGGGGTCGATGGGGAGAGTCCACGGGGAGGGGCAGTGGGGAGAGTACGGAGGGGGGTCGGTGGGGAGTTTTCAGAGGGGAGTCAGTCGGTGGGGAGCTTCGATCAATTATGTACTAGATAAAGGGTCCGGAATAAAAATGCATCGCGAAAGTGGTCCTGTTTGCTCATACCTATACATTTAAATTTCGAATAACAAAATCTAAAAAACTTTGGATAGTATCAATAACTTCAAATTACTATGAACCTTTAATCTTAAAAATAAAGATAAAATTAAGGTTGCCAAATATTTGTACTTAATATTTACTGTCATCGACACAGACGTCATTGTGGCTCCGTGGCCTTGGAGTCGCCTACCTTTTTTCAAGCGCTTATCGGGGATCTGGTACATTATTGATCGATGGTGGGGACAGTCCACGGAGGGGGGTCGGTATAAAGAGTTTCACATAATCATCTGCGTGTATCCAGGTGCAATGCCTTATACATTTTCTCCTAAATAAGAAAAAACGAGCGAGCCTTACAGTAGTCGCATACGATGTGTAACATTTGACATCTTATTTTAACATTATATTCTGAAAAAATGGGTCAGGTATTATTTGAAATGTTTTTTCATAACAAAGAATAATTATTTTTAATGAATATTTAATTGACACTAAGAGTAAAGCAATACCGCGCGCTCATTCGCCAAATCAAATGGCACGCGCTTCACCGATCGGTTGGTACTATCCGACGGCCGACTCTACCACCGCGCGCACATTCGTCAAATCAAATGGCGCACGCTTGCGCGCTTACCCAACTTCCTGTTGCACACTTCCGTCCCATTTCACGAAATCACTCCCACAAATTGCAAGAAAGCGAGAGAAAAGATATTACACAACCATCAAAAAGTGTGTTACGGTTATGCGACGGACCTGTGTATAATGTTCTTGGCGTGCAGGTAGTCCATGCCCTGCGCCGTCTGTCGCGCCACGTCAATGAGGTAGAGCATGGGGAAAGGCGTCTCCAGCACGTGCAGGTGCTGGTACAGCGACGAGCCCTCGCACCACTGCGTCACGATGGCCAGCGACGGCTGCGACACGCACCCCATGAACAGCAGGATGTTGCAGTGCCGCGTCTTGCGCAGCACCGCCACCTGACCATTACAACAATTACTACTACATATTAAGAGCGTTTACGCCGCACACTAGCGCCGCCAATGAAAAAAAAACATATCTAGTAATTAGAGATAGAAAATCAAATTATGCTCAACAAACTATCTGAATGAATGAATTTAGCATTTTTACGTCACCTAATGAACACCTGACATGTAATGGTTTAGTTAAATATGGCGTTATAATTAAAAGTGGCCGTAACGTCTTATTTAACTAAACCATAACATGTGAGGTGTCCATTAGGTGACGTATAAATGCTAAATTACTTCATTCAAATAGTTTGTTGAGCATAATTTGATTTTCTATCTCTAATTACTAGATATGTTTTTTTTTCATTAGTGGCGCTAGTGTGCGGCGTAAACGCTCTTAACCCCCTTAAAAATAAACAGAGCATGAAGTTCGAAGTTATTCCGTGTTTTGTTCCTGTCATGTAAACTTCATTACAGATTAGAGTAAAAGAGACAAAACACGTAATGAGTATTCCAAGGTTATTCATAGTGTATTTGCAAGACTCAATACTCAATCATAACCACCAACCACACCTCAAATGAATTTCTATTTCTAATTTTGATATTCACTATTATTATTTTAAATTAAGTCGATATTTAGTGCTTAAATTTTTTAATTGTTTGTCTACCCTCTTTTGGGTTGTAGCAGAATACCAGTGCTTTGCATATAAACTTTAGTATTTTTGTCTATAAGCAAAATCAGCCACTGAGCTATCGCCCTTTTGGGCTTCTGCAGTACACATTTTTTTTTAGTTGATGTCTTCGTGTGATTAGCACATTTAGCCAGTGTCAAAGTAATTTTTCTTACAAGTAATACATAAATAAACAATATTTCCTTATATGATGATGATGATGAATGATATTAAATTGTAATGCTGTATCTTATGTTGGTGATCCAATAAATAAATAAATATTAGAAATGGGAAGTGAGAAATGATATACCCCCCAACCCCTCGAGTATCTCAGTAAAGATGTGGGGCTTTACTAAGTCCTCACGCGAGTTTCTTGAGAGAATTTGAAAAGCAACGTTGCACTGTTTTGTTTCATTTGCCAACACTTATGCACACTCACGAACACTTAACGGTTAATAATCCACCATTATTTCACATTAATATTCGACATAACACAAATTTTAGAAAATAAAACAAAACCGCAGACATGACGCTTCACTTTCCCGCCAAGAAGTCCTGCAGTACACATGTATCATAATTTCTATTTGTTATTTTTTAATTGAGATTTTTATTTTTTTATATGTGTGATGTATTAGAGGTACAAATAAAGTGTTTCTATTCTATTCATATATATATTTAGACAAACGAGGTTTCTCTGTTGCTTTCTTCATGTTTATATTAATACCCCCCCCCTACCCCTACTACCCCGCTTCTCCTCGGGAATTTTCAAACATCCAGCTTTATAAATGTTTATATAATTTTTAATGCAAATTTTGTTGCGAACAAATTACAAAAACACAAATGTTGAAAAAATTTCCACGAGCAGGGTTTGAACCTGCACCCTTCTGACATACCGGGTCAGGTGCACTTCCAATTGAGCTATCGTGGTTCTAACCAGCCCGCCGAAATTATTCAACACTATTTACTTTTTACTTTGAAAGCCAAAGGCGCCCATTCAATGTTAACAACTACCGTCATTAACATCCGATCATAATATTTTTACAAATACTAAAGATCAGTTAAGAAGTAGGCAAGCTATTTATAAATGTTTATATAATTTTTAATGCAAATTTTGTTGGTATGTCAGAAGGGTGCAGGTTCAAACCCTGCTCGTGGAAATTTTTTCAACATTTGTGTTTTTATCCAGCTTTATATTTAAACGTGAAGAAAACCTTTGTAACCCTCTTTTTAGGATAAGACACAGTTAAATTGTATAAAGAAGAAACGCAGAAAGAAAAATGTATGTATCATTATATGTATGTAATGCATTGCATATACATTGTACACTTTATAAATTACGGTAAATTTTCGACCACTAGTAAATAAATAGCCGAACGGATAGATGATGAACTAAAATAAAACCGTGGTTTCATACTCAGGCACTTAAACAGTGCTTTGTATAGACGTAGACGGTACCTCGTTCTTGAAGGCCTGCAGCTGCGCGGGCGTGGGCGTCTTCACGTTGAGCGTCTTTACCGCGACCGGCCCGTGCCAGTGCGCCTTGTACACGGTCCCGAAACTGCCGGAACCTGGACACACAACAATCACGCATTAAGGTAAGGTAAGAAACATGACTAACTACGTATGTGATTCTATCGAGTTACATCGGGTAGTCCATTATATCTACATATACTAAAATCGTAGCTGTCTTATTTCTTTATTTTTTTTAAATTTACGTTTTAATGTAAGTGCTCTGTTCATATCACTCAAATTAGAATTGTACTGAAAAAACTGTTTGTTAAACACCTTGGCTAGCACTGACCTGTTTATTTATTTATTTATATCTTTACTAAGGTAAGTGTTCAGCCAAACATATAAATAAGGGCAAGTGACAGAATCATTACAAAATTTTATCATATGCTTACAGAACATTCTTCTTTATACAGAACCTAAAGTATTATAAATGTATACTAAAATATAGCTAAATATACCTATCCTAAAGATACCCTTAGGTCCCGAGTTCAATTCCCAGGTCGGGCAATTTGTTTCGGATTTTTCGATGCATAGTCCGGGTTTGTGATCACCAACCCGCATTCGGCAAGCGTGGTGATTAAGCCATTGCCCATCAATTGTAGCGATGTCTTGATTTCAACGATGAAGGCCTTTGCCCAGCGGTGGGACAGTTATAAACCATTTACTATGGTTTACTACTATAAATAATAAAAATGTATTTATTTAGGCAGCCTACACCCATACAAATTACAATAAAATTAAAATAAAATATCACAAAACAAAATAATATAAAAACCAGAATGAAATCAAAATTAAAAATTTCAATTTAAAAACTAAATAAAATAACATAAAATTGAAATTAATTTAAAAAATAATAATAAAATGTCACAGAGAATGAACCACTTAATATTTATAATTTAAAATTATTATCCAAACAAATCAAATAGAACAAAAATTAATAAAATGTCATAGAAAATATAAATAAAATATTTAAAACATTTAGACAACACGGGTCTGAGCGACTGTCAATACCGTCTCTCCGGCACCGGGACGGCAGCATGCTTTCCGGAACAATGGCGTATAAAAGGGCATACCTATCCTGGCGCCGATGAGTATCTCGTCGGCGTGTATGACCCAGTCGTCGTAGCTCTCGCGCGGGGAGAGCGCGTTCTTCCAGGACTCGTCGGCGGAGCGCGCGCGCGCGCGGCGCGGGCGCAGCGTGCCGGTGGGCGACGCCTGCGTGCTGTGGCTCTGCGCCGCGTCGCGAGCGCCGCGCGCCGCCCGCGACGACAGGTAGTTCGTGGACACCGGGGAGTTTGTGTTCTGTCAACGGTGCCTCACTTACAACAAACTATTTAAGGGTGCGCCGACAAAAAAATGACAAAAATGCAGTTACGGTTAAGTAGATATAATTGAAAATACTATCGTATTAAATGAACAAAATATATATTTAGTATCATAGGGAACGTGTTTACAATTTGTCAGAACTATAAATTCATAACACGCTATAGTTTTTTCTACAATATCATTTAAAGTTGGGCAAAAATCATGAAAACGAGTGGCGGCGTTTAGTAGATTTCTTATAGTTTATCTAAATTATTGTACCTCTGATTTTGTCTAAACAATCATCAATGGATAAACTACAAATTGCTAGACTACATTTTCGATTCATCAAGTGGTTATTTAAATATTAAATAACCACTAATTAATAAAATAATATTAATAATAATTTATTTAATTATTTTTTATTAAGCACCTTAAATTCCCCATACAAAGTTAGTATGGCCGCGCGGCATCAAATAAATATGGACGACGACATTTCAAATAAAACATATGACACTTGTCACTTATGGACGGCGCACCCTTAAGGTGGAAACATACTACTAAAACGCGACGCGACACCCGATGTGCACCGTGCACATTACCAACGCGCTACGTGATGCTACAACACGCTTCGCTAGTGTCGTAGTATCCTGAAGGACGTAAGTGACAAAAAATATCTTAATACCAGGAATGTTCTCGAATGACTGACGCGTGGCGTTGGGTGTTAACTAGAAACACACTGCGTGCCGAGCGTCGGGTGGCGTGTGTGCCCCTGGCAACACGCCGATCTAGATCGACTGGATGTTTCCGCGTGGGAGTGCGTGTCATCACATGGTGTGTTTTTTATATGCAACTGATCATAATAAATGTATGGGATTGATTAGTACTGACACGCTTCGGATAGCGTGACGTGGCGTCACGTTTTAGTAGTATGTTTCCACCTTTAAACGGGGATTTAACGCAAACTTATTACTAAACGGGACGGTATCATACAACATAGAATCTTGAATATTTTTCTATTTTCTTCGCCTCTTGTCGCCCAAGACTTGAAGCCTGTTCTGTACGCAATATGCCAGAAACACTCTATACTTCGGATCCAAGCGTATAAGGAACTGATTCCATACTTGTACAAATCTTCACTAAATACACGAAAAGGTCATTCTTATCATGTCATAAGTATAATGAGCTTGTGAAAAGTAATAATCTCGAATCGTAATCACGTTAATGCTTATAATAGTTATTGACTAGTTCACTTCTTTTTTTTTTCAAAATAAATACAAATTGATAAATAACTTGAAAAGTGGTCGCTTGGGGTAGCAAGTATGTTCTAAGAAAATGTGCTTTAGCTGTAGGGGAAGCCATTTATAGTAACTAGAACACGAGCATCTACGGGCGATTTGAAAAAAACATTTTTTGAATGTTTATTCCCATACTAAAGAATAATCAAACCGCGATAGCTCTTTAGCTATATGTTTAAACCATTATATACACTAACAAATATTGTAGATTGATTTATTTTTAACACGATTGCATATTTTTAATATCAAATTTCCATAGAAAATATGTTCACGACCCTACGTCCGGCCACTAGTATGGAATCGATCCAGTGTGCGTGCCCTTGATTCGACAGGTCTGATAATGAAATAAAGTCGGTGTAATGTTACCTGATTATGCTTCCGCTGGTGTTCGGCGAGCGTCATCGGCCGCTGCACCATGTTGATGCAGACATTGGGCGCGGAGTTGGAGCGGTCCTGCTGGTTCAGCGTGCGCGGGTGCTGCTGCCTGCGCACACAACACAACCCATTCATATACATCTATGATCCAGCTCAAAGGACCATTACTTACTATGGAGTATAATTCGCTTGCAGTTGCCCAGATTTGGACCTTCATCAGACTCAAATTGAGACTGGACTGATAGTAGAAAAAAAACCATTGTTCCCGGCTGCATTAGCAATTGTTAGCAATCACCAATCCGCACTGGGCCCGCGTGGTGGTTTATGGCCCGTTCTCCCTATCCATCCATAGGGAAGGCTCGTGCCCCAGCGGTGGGGACATAAAATGAGCTGATGATGATGATGATGATGATGATGATGATGATAATGATAGAATAGAATAATAAAATGAAATACTTTCTTTTACACGTAAAAAAACAAAGAAAGGTTAAAAAACAAGATAAACAGTTGTAACAGATGGGCTACTCTGAAGAACACTTTCACTACAGTAAGAAAAGTTATTTATCACATTAAATAACTTTTCTTACCGGCAGTTTACAATAAGACATTAATCTTAATTTTAAAAATGATTAACGAGAACAGCCTTAACTTGGCAAGAGACACAAGATCTGTGAATATTCTAGACAAATTTTAGCGCATGAAGCTTTGTCTTACTCGTGATTATTTGCAGAATCTACAGTGTCACTACACATAGTTACTACAGTACTACGCACATGGCATTAATTATTTGTATAGTCTCGAAGCAAGCACAAACAACAATATTCACCAGCGGTCATCTAAATCCTTCATGTCCTTTGCTGTTGAGATAGACCTGCAGACGTTATGAGTTGTATTCCCACTCCCACATACTTATTGTTTCCTAAAGTTTACGCGAACACTACACATTGAAATGAAACAACTTTTACGGATCTACTCGCGTTTATTTTACACATTACTTATTTAATGTTTATCCTGACGTTTCGAACCCTTTGCAGGGTCCGTGGTCACAGGGAGACTGAGGTGTTGGTCGCCTCATCATTAGTTGGTAGCTTGTATACCCTCATTTAAATTTAATCAGGTGTGTTCCGTTTTACGCATAAAGAGCTTACAGTATCTTTTGGTCTGGCAGTATGATGTTGGGGCTGGAATTTAATATTTTGTATGATGGGATCCCAGGATGTTTTTTAATTTCCTAATTTGAATAGAGAAGATGGTTGGAATCTACCACCAGCCTGGGATCCCATCATACAAAATATTAAATCCCAGCCCCAAGGATAAACATTAAATAAGTAATGTGTAAAATAAACGCAAGTAGATCCGTAAAAGTTGTTTTATCCCACATACTTTTTACTGTAAACTGCAGATTGTCAGTCAACATATTTATATATGTATGAGCATAAATAAAATTACAGCGGCTCTATATAGCATGGCGTACCTATATACTTCAGATTGTACGTTCAACTGTAAATAAATGTCAATTGTCAGTCTAAACTGACCTCTATGACCATGGAATAAGTACAGTAAACATACCAGAGCCTATTACAGCGTTAGGTTAGGTTAGACTTGGGTGAGTATACAAATGATGATCGTCCGCTCATATGGAGGTTAGTACTCCGTTCAACACTCACTTGCCCTGGTCGCCCCTGTGCATCATGTGGTGGTAGCCGAAGTGCGGGGGGAAGTGCAGGATGCCCGCCTGCGTCTCGGGGTTCTGCGCCAGCAGCGCCGCGTAGTACGTGTCCGTCATCCGCACCTGACGCACGAACAGCGTTAACATTGATTGAGATTTTGAACTTTATGTCCATCACTCAAGGTTGAACATTTATTGAAGAAATTTGACAGTTAGGATAGTCTGATGTGCAGACGTCAATGGAGCTCCATCAGATTTGGCATTCGACGTAAACCAATTATGGTGATACATAAAAACCTCAATGGTACAAATACGTCGCAATGATTTTATAAAGGAAGGAATATTGTCTATTTCATAAAGGAATCAATATGGTTTTGTGAGTGTGTGTGTGTGAGTGATCGGTTGATATTAGCGGATAACTGCGTAAGGCGTAAGAACATGGACTTAAATCGAAGCAAATGTCTCCTCTCATCAACAAGCTTGTAAGTGCATTTTTATTAATGACATATTTAAATAAATTAAATAAAGTAATTAGAGCCTTAAACGCTAAAGAAAGCTTAGAAAATAGCTTTTACGAAATACGGAACAAAGTTCAAGTTCTATCGCAAGCAAACCAGTAGCAATACCAGTAGCTTCACAATGACGTGTGCTCTATTGATCCATACCTGGTGGCAGATGCTGGGCACCTTGTCAGCGCAGCGCTGGTGGAACTTGAAGTTGCACTGCGAGCAGTAGAAGCCGTTGAACAGCAGCCGGCGGCAGCACTCGCAGAACGCCAGCGTGAAGAACGTCTTGCGCGTGAACTGGTGCGAGATGTGCGACATTATCGGCAGCTTGTCCAGGGTGCGCACTGTCACCTGGTACGAGATAAAGTTACACTATTCATTGTTTCTTTTTAACATAAACAATTTTTACACATTCCAACATTGACAGAGCAGATTTTGTAAAACTTCATAGCAGCCTCATTTTGCTTTTGAACTTACAATTACAAAATTTCAGAATACCTGAAACTATATATGTAAATGTGTATAAAAACCTGGTGAAGATTACTTAAATTATACTAACATAAAAAATACTAATCAAGTGTAAAAAGTATATTTAGTAGCAGGTACTGGTCGATTTACAGTTTTTATGTACCTACCTAAAGATTTTTGATGACATTATAAACATTGTATTGTGGTCTTTAACATAAATTTCGTAAATCTATACTAATATATAAAGCTGAAGAGTTTGTTTGTTTGTTTGTTTGTTTGAACGCGCTAATCTCAGGAACTACTGGTTCGAATTGAATAATTCTTTTTGTGTTGGAAAGTCCATTTATCGAGGAAGGCTTTAGGCTATATAACATCACGCTGCGACCAATAGGAGCGAAGCATCAGTGAAAAATGTTGCAAAAACGGGAAAAGAGCCTAAAAAATTAAAAATGCTGCCGAAAGTCACTATTCCACGCGGACGAAGACGCGAGCACAGCTAGTTTTATATAAAAGGAAAGTTAATGTATTGTATGTTTTTCAAATAACATTGTTCTGCACCGCGCACCGGCGGCGGCAACAACACAAGCTGAGGCGGGGTCCTGATTGACCTTTTGTTTGATTTTATTATTATGTTTTATGTATATTAGTGGGTTGTGATTGTTAAATGTTTCACTCCCTCTCTCTCTCTGTCTCTTTAACAACCACCAACTTCCAGAAGTGCGAGGTACATGCGACAAAGGCAGCATTTATGGCGTGATGATGAAATATTAGGTTTACTATGTAGAACATACCCATTTGATTCACATTCTGCAATTAATATTAGTTAGTATAATTGATATTATGTAATTTTCATAGAAACCTTTAAACTTTTAACCTTTAAACCTTTAAATACACTGTTTGTGTTTAGTAACAATTTAAGTAGCTAGTCAGCCAGTATAATATAATAGAACAAGATGTGATCAAGTTATAAACATAACATAAATTGATTAAATCCATACAGTTTTTGTTTTTAAAAAAATGTGTGTGCTAATTTATAATCTTCTAATAATATTGATTAATACTCTTGCAGTTTATTTTATATATTTATCCTATTCTAATTTGACAGAAACCTTGTTAATAAGAAAATGTATATAAGATCACATTTTATCAACCGCAAATATTTTAAGGATAAATTCAACATCATAAATAAACTATTTTTATGAGAAAACCTTTATTTTTATATGCTAGTTTTCAAGAAAAACGCCAAAAGACATTTCGATTAAAAACACCCTTACGCACTTTCGGTAGTTTCAATTCATAGGAGCCAAAACAGAGATGCCGCAATGGGTGCTCTTAAAATATTACAATTTTTGTGTTAAGAAAAGCGAAAATAAAAACTTTTTTTTTAAATGTTACGGCCTTATTTCTTTGATATAACTACCTAGATGTCTTGTCAAAATATTTGCGGTTGATAAAATGTGAACTTATACAATGTTATTTTTAGTTTATACGAAACCTGAAAACTGTTTGTTCAGAATCAGTAATAGAATCGATTTCAATATTTTTATACCATGTTACATTTTGACCAAATAGTATTTACAAAATCTCGAATAAATTATTCCCTACTAAAAACACACAACGGGGCAGCACAAAAAGCTTGTAACTTCGTGAGTTTTCAAGATATTATTTTAATTTTTTTTGTACGGATTCTTTAAATGAAAATATTTGACCCGTTTCGGTTTTCGTATAAACTAAAAATAAGGTTGTACTTATATCACATTTTTAAAGTTTATAGTAACACCTTTACAACCAACAAGCTTTTACAGTGTAATAGCTAACAAAAGTACATGACATAACTTCATTCCAATTATGAGTATAAACTACTAGCTGTGCCCCACGGTTTCATCCGCGTATTTTCCCGTTTTTGCAACATTTTTTATTGCTGCTCCACTCCTATTAGTCATAGCGTAATGTAATATAGCCTATAGCCTTCCTCAATAAATAGACTATTTAACACAAAAATATTTTTTCAATTTAAACCGGTAGTTCTTGAGATTAGCGCGTTCAACTAAACAAACAAACTTTTCAGCTTTATAATATTAGTAGAGATGATGACTTATAAAAACAGATAGTATGTAATAAACCCAATACTACAACAAAAGAATAGTATAAGCTTTTTTGTGTCAAACAAAATACCATATCTAATCTAATGCAAACCTGCAAAGAGTTCGAAACGTCAGGATAAATATTTAATAAGTAATGTGTAAAATAAATGTGAGTAGATCCGTAAAAGTTGTTTCATTTCAATGTGTAGTGTTTGCGTAAACTTTAGAAAACAATATCTAATTTAATACCTTAAAACAAGCAATTCTTGTATATAATCTGAATCTCGGAAACTGCTCCAACGATTTTCATGAAATTTAGTATGCAGGGGGTTTCGGGGGCGATAAATTGATCTAGCTAGGTTTCATTTTTAGAAAACATTATATAAAAAAAATAACAAGCAAAGCTCAGTCATCCAGGTACTTAAAATAAAAAGACAGTATACATATTAAAAACTAATTACGAGACACAAGGTGTTGGACCTTAGTGTCCCTGTGACCACATACCCTGCAAAGGGTTCGAAATGACAGGATTAAATTAAATTAAATCAATCTGTAAAATAAACTTGAGCAGATCTATAAAAGTAGTTTATTTTAATGAAATTTCATTCAAAATATATTATGATGATTTATTTCAAATAGGCTATAAATAATAATATTATAATTTATTGAGACATTTAATAATTTTGGTAGAATTTCTTAATTTAGTTAATGTTACAGTATCATATTTTGTTATTGTTGTCTACAGTTTATATATATATTTATTACACAACATATTGAAATGAAACAGTTTAGACAGATCTACTCATGACCCTTACAAAGGTACAAACCTTAGGCTAAAATAAATGTGCATAATCATAACTATTCTATTTGATGATTTCATTTAAGATAGCTTTAGAATTTCGTACATTTAATACAAAGTGTTTTTTTACTGATACAAGAGATAAAAAGAAACTGTCTCGAGAACAATTCAGTTTTTACAGATATATATATTAATGTCTAAAAGAAGTCCCCAAAAATCTGTAAATGTATCTTTACTGTAGTAATGAAATAAATATTTTTGCATTTTTTATTTTTGTACAGTTGTCAAGATTCCTTGTGGTATGAAAAACCCCCATATGAAAAATCCATCAGTGTAATATCCCTAAACGTGGTGGTCCTTTAATAGAACCATTGGATTAAGTTGATATAGATTGTGTACAAATTGTATGAGAGAGCATATTATTAAATTTGACTAAACTCTGCTGAATTTTCACTTTTTTTTTTTCAAGTGCTAATTGCTGCACTGAAGCTAAATTAAATATTTATAAAATTTATTCTGCTGGTTTGATTTTTTCTTCCCTTACAATGTAATGATTCTAACATGAAACAGAGTTGATCTGCATCATCATTTTTTTTATCATTTTCACAAATTTTTATGTAGGTACAACTCACACTTGACCAAAAAATTTGCTATGCCAAAATTGTTTTTACGGTCCCTAAGCGTGTTGTGCTCTGTAGCCACGCCACCGTATATTTTTTTATTATAATATAACCCATTTTTATGTACGGCTGACGGTCATGACGTACATGTATTGTTTGTGAATGTACAACTTTTAATTTAAAAGAAAAAGTGAATTAACGTGGCGTTGCTGTGGAACATTCTCTGTAGCCACGCCACCTGTAATCAACATTTGTAGATACAATTTCAGCTATTTCTCTGAAGTTATATAATGTACGAACGCTGTGTATTATGTACACACAATAAGTATGAAAAATTATGTTAATTATAAACTCACAAATTGTCCCATATAGTGTATTAAACTAATGTATTTTTAGCGATTACTTCAGATTGACAGGACTATTAAAACAAAACAGATTATATAAATAGAAGTTATATAATATAAATCCATGTCATAACAAGGGTTACAAAATATTTTTTATCTTTATAATAATTTAAAAAAAAAATAAAACAGAAAATCTCTCTCAATCAAAGAAAAATCTGTAAAAAATACATTACATCAGATTTACAGTGTATTTATGTATCTGCATGTTATTTTAATATTGTAAATTAAAAAAAGTCCGAGTTAAATAGACCCATGAAAATATATAAAATTATTTTACTAATCATGTCGTCACAACATTCCCATTCTCAATTACGACAGTAACAATATGTTTTATAATGACCCAATCCTCAATTTTTATTCGAAGTAGGTACCTATATATCCTATTACTGCTGAAAGTTTAAAAATTTTGTCAACAAGTAACAGTTCTAAAGGAACATCATCCAGAAATATTATCTAAATCCAATTCTAAAAATGGACAGATCAATGAATGTGATGTTGTCTGATTTTTATATATATATTTATATTTAAGGATCCTAGGTCATACGTACAATCGAACCAACTGAATCCTGACCCACCATAAGCTTATTTTGCTAAACCCCTTAAATGTAAGTAGGTCGAAATTCGCTTGAAGAATTATTTCCTTGGTAACGAACTTGTTATCATTTGATTAGACACTGACATTTACTGAGTGCACTGTTAAATAAATCGGACAATATCGACTAAGCTCGTACCTATATGAAAAAGAAGAGATGATGTTACTGTCTTTATCTGTATTACGTAGGTAAGTATAGGAAGTTTTCTACGAACGTAATGGTGCCACTTCACTTGGCCGTATTAAATTTGCTCAACTATTAGTCGCATTTATTTCTCTAGAATATAAAATCAAAAATAATGCAGTCATGTTTGGGCAAATACGGCCAAGTGAAGTACCAGCATAAACTTTAGATTACAGGTTTCAATCACGTCATTCCTATAAGTATTTTAAGGACAGAAACATGCCATTCTTGGTCTTTCAAGCTATATAAGTAAAAAGAGTAATAAAATTTGTGAAATGAAAAAAAACTTTATTTAATCTTTAACAAAACTAATTTAAATTATAAGATTCAGTATCTAAAACCTAGTGTGTGCACCATGGTTATCGATAACGGCTTGTAATCGGTCACGCATTGACCCTATTAGACGACTGCAAATGTCGCTGTCTCTCAAGTAATCCCAAATTTCGTTACAATGTTGCTCAATTGCTTCCTTTGTTCTCTCGTTTCTGTTATCCCACATTTGGACCATCAAACCCCACAAATTTTCTATTGGGTTGAGGTCTGGGGATCTACTCGGCCATGGAATCAAAGTAACTTCATCATTATGCAGATCAAACCAATTTGAGACTACCCTGGCAGTATGCACTCGACAGTTGTCATGAACGTAGGAAAATACTGGCACATCTTCACGCGGGTAAACTGTTCGCACTGTCGGTAACATAGATTCTTCTAATAGATCGACATACTTCATTGCGTTTTGCCGAGAAGAAATATGGACAAGCTCACCTACTCCTCCGATACCCATCCACGCCCACATATTCGCTGAAATTCGACCGGATAACTGATTAGGCACGACGTGATCTTCTGTGTACCGCGTGTTATCGTAACGCCACAAAGTTAAGCGACCGTGTTGAGAAGATCGAAATGTTTTTTCGTCTGTAAATATAGTGTTAGTCCAGTCGTAGTCTAAATAAGCGTTTGCAAAATTCCTTCTCGCTGTTTTATGATCATCCGTTAAGGCTACTTTCTCAGCATAATGTCTGTAATGCAGTCCAGTGCCGTGCAAATAATTTCTAATAGTTTGTAGACAGACGTCATGTTGTGCCGCAAAATATCGGGTGGGAGTAAAAGGATGTTCTTCGTAATGGTGTTGCATGTCCACTCTTTGTTCGTTCGTGAGTCGGCGAACGCCGTGGTTATGACGTCGTCTGTCCTCGAGGATGCCCTCTTCGGCGTGCCGTCTAATCCAGGTCCTCACTGTATTCCGAGAAATATTCAATTCGCGGGATATTTCCCGTATGCCATAGCCTTCCTCACTTAAGACTACAATCCGAGCTCTTTGTTCTTCTAAATTAGCCATTATTAAAAATTATTAAGCATTTTACTATTTAATTTCTATTTTTTCACATTGACTGACAACTTGACATAATATGACACACTTGTAGAACACCCCATTTTTTAAATTTATTTTTTCCATCATCAAAAAGTTTAGGTTAAATAAGCGAGAACCAGCTCGATATTCAAACAATGACTGTATATGTGTGAAATGTGGTTTTAAGGCAATGATAACAAAGGTTAAAATTGCATAGGTCTGCGACCTGTATTGACGTAATTTTATTAGTACCTAAAACGTCGTAAGTGCATTATACGCGATAGATCTTACAAGTTTGAAAGTTTCAAACGAATTATCAGGCAAGTGGGTCATGATTCGGTTGGTTCGATTGTACATACTGCATAGCATTTGTACATTAGCTATATTCAGAATATGTTAAAACACGGATATATGTATAATAAATAACTTCTATTTATGACATCTGTTTAGTTTTAATTTTCCTATCAATCTGAAATAATCGCTAAAAATACATTAGTTTAATACACTATAAGGGACAATTTGTGAATTTAGATTTAACATATTTTTTCATATTAATAACACAGCGTTCGTACAGCTATTTCTCTGAAGTTATATATATAAATATATAACTTCAGAGAAATAGCTGAAATTGTATCTACAAATATTGATTACAGGTGGAGTGGCTACAGAGAATGTTCCACAACAACTGCACATTAATTTACTTTTTTCTTTTAAATTAAAAGTCGTACATTCACAAACAATACATGTACGTCATCACCATCAGTACGTAAAAATAGGTTATATCATAATAAAAAAAATATATGGTGGTGTGGCTACAGAGCACAAGCCAGTTTATCTGTATCTCTTATGGTTTCGGACTTCCTCATACAGTACCAGCTTAAAAAAAACACTAATAATATATTTATTAGTAGATAACATGATACATATTTAGTCCTTATAACAACAAATTGTACATAGATATATTTTAACAATCTATCATGAACAAATATTCAATTATCATGCCAGAGGTCGGAATTAGGTAGTTATTTAAGTACTTACACTGATTTCATACAGCGTAAGAATAAAGTGGATACACCTCAAATCCCAAGATTAATTATAAAGAGCAGAAAAATCCCGTGATTTATTAAATAAAAAAGTTATTTACTTTTATACAATTTAAATCACTGCACACGCGATGTTGCCACATTTATAGTTCGCACAACATAGCTTGTAAGAACAAAAGAAAACGATAGCTGAAATGCAATTAGAAATCCTGGGAAGATCCATATTAATATCAACATTTCGATGCAAGTACATAAACAACTCTACCTAATTCCAACCTCTGCTTATAACTCATGAAGTTAACATTTGAGTAGAAACAAAATGTAATTTATAGCAATTATAGACTTAATGAAAAAACTAAGTGAATTTTCCAATTTTCTTCATCTTTTTGACCAGAGGTCCTAAGAGCTAAGATCAATCTAAGTCATTAGACTAA
Organism: Eudonia lacustrata; assembly: GCA_947562085.1. Classification (NCBI taxonomy): domain Eukaryota; kingdom Metazoa; phylum Arthropoda; class Insecta; order Lepidoptera; family Crambidae; genus Eudonia; species Eudonia lacustrata. The sequence continues at coordinate 1,401,603 of OX387341.1, forward strand.
CATGGTAGGTATCTACTGTAACCATTTTGATTTTATATGATTAAAAATAATAATAATAATAATAATTGTCCCTAGATAGTAGATAATAAAATCCCTCTGGATTCCCTCAAGGGATGATTATTATTATTTTTAATTATATAAACACAAAATAAATAAATTGTTTATGATAGAGTGTCAGGGATTATTCTTTATGTGTGAAAGACAATAGAGCTGATTGGGTTAGTTTACAATAGAGCCACAAGAATTATTGAGTGGTAGAAGTGCAAAAGGGTAGAAAAATACCTTTTGATGCTCGAAAGGGTGGAAAGTCAAGGGTACTAAGGAGCAATTAGTTTGCTTACCACAGCAGCTTTGTACTACTTCTTGTGTTGTGTTTTTATGTATTTTTGTATGGTGTACAATAATGTTTATATATATTCATTTCTTTAGCAGCTTCCTCCTCAGTGCCATAACTACCTATTTCCTAGCATTCATGGTTAATTTAGAGTTACAATATATGATGTAATGGTTGCACTATTCAAGGAGTTACTTTACAAATGACTATTTGCATTTGTTTTCTCCATTTTGCTAGTTTAACAGTTTAACTAGTCATGTTCCTATACAGTTCCTACTGTCTAAAGCATACATGGCACAAACAAAATTTAATAACACAACTGACCTCTTCAGCATCGATCATAGTTATATCCACATCCCACGGTATCACTTGATTGTTGCCTGTCCTAACCACTTCACACATTTCACAAGTCAAGTTACGTAGTTTCAAAGCTTTTGAAAGCGCGTCCCTTAAAGTCACCCCTTCTTTAACTTGCACGCTGGTACGCTGCTGATTCGGAAGATGTGCCCTAAGGAACACTTTGGGCTGACGCGTGAGAGTATCATACTTCTTCGAGTCATCCTGTAAAGAACACTCTTCACTCCTATCCGGCGATTCAGTCTGTAATAATTCACGCAGAGTCCGTTCCCTAAGTTCTAAGTCGTGAAGCTTCGACGTCAGTTCCTGATATTCTGATAAATATAGTGACGGCGGATGCTGGAAACCAGCAAATTTTGCATTCAGAGCGTCAATGTTTTCACGAGTCACGTTAATAATACTTTGAATGTTCCTAATTTCATATGTGGGATCTGCTAGGTCGTCACTATCAGTAGATGTCGACATATTATCACTATTGAGAGATAAGGCAGGTATATTTCCATTAATTTTTCTTGAACAATTTTCTTTCTCTCTAATAACTGCCATTTCTTTTCCTAATTTATTTTTTTTATTTTTTTGCACACCTTGCGCAAGACAGACAGCCAATTTATTGCCATCACAACATCTTGAATTTGTACCACAGAACAAATATTTCTACCATCTAGATTCTAGAACCTCTACAACTGTTTTTGATTACCTACCCTGCCAGCGTATCCGAACAAAGTTCACTATAATAGGGAGACAGCCACTGTCATAAATAGGCTGTATGGGTTCGACTCCCTTGCCTTCCCTAAATAAATAAAAACTATAAAAAGTCAAGCGCGCAAAAATAATTAGCTAAGTAGGTAGGTTATCAAAGAGTATTATAATATATTAGCAATGCGCGATTATGACTAATTTCATTAGTCGAATTAACTACTAATACTAATCTCAAAAATCGAATACCAGATTAGCAATATACTAATTTCAATAATCGAATAAGTATTACTAATTAGTAATAAAATCGAACGATTTTTGGTAGTGATAGAAAGAAAGCAAAAATGTACTTTAACGCCACAGCATAAGGCTCATAGCGGTTACCAAGAGAGGCCGGATATAATCGAAAATGGCGACCAGTGTATTAGAGCGAGAGGGGATGATATGCGTGGGTGGCGTGCGTAGTCATTCCGTTCTTCCGATCCGAATGACGAAAAATTACAATTTTTCGCGCGCTTTCGTAGTTCAAGGTTAGTGTAGTGTAGTGAGAATATATTGAACCTACCTAACCTACTAGAACAGAAAAATTGAATGACTAGATTATAAAAAATAATTTGTTTATTTAAATAACAATAAAATGTTAACTTCCTGATCCAGACTTTTACCACAATACCTTTTACTATGTTGAGTCTATTTTTAGATTTTTAGATCTTTTCTCATTAAACTTTTAATAGAAAAAATCATTATTGCTTGTCTAAAATTTCAAATTATTTACGGAACCAATAAATAAAACGATTGGAAACTGTTAGACAAACTGTGTTGGATTTAGTAATTGGGTTAAAATAACTTACCTACATGGATTGGCAACAACGGATATAATAAGTGAACTTAATTATTCTAAAACAGCACTAAAAAACTTCACAGACGTTTAGTCCTTACATCCTATTTTTTTTCTAAATTGACCCCAGCCTTTCTTTAACAGGTGATGTAGGTACTTAATAACTTTTTTGTTTGTATTTCAGTGAAATGGCTGGCGGCATGATTGGTTCGCGGCATGTTGTTTATGAGCAAGTAAAAGCCATGATAGACTTCATGGGGCAGAACATAGACTTTGCCACTGGCAGCTTGCGCACCCTGGAGGCCCGCCACACATCCAAGAAGCTCTGGAATGACCTCACCAGAGTCCTGAATGATTGCAGGGGGGGTACTAAGAAGTCTGCAGATGGCTGGAGCAAGGTAACTATATTTAGTGTCCTCTATAGGTAATTAGAATAACGAATTATTATCTTGCTACTATTAATAACAATAGATGTATAACAGAAGCATAGATACAATTTTAATTATTATTTACAGTATTGGAGTGATTTCAAAAATAAACTAAAAAATTAAGCGAGATTACTAAAAAAGCAAAAACGTAGTTCTACATTAAAGAAAACAATACAGCCACTTACTAAACTAGAGAAGAGAGCACTTGTTATTCTAGGACCAAGTTTTGAAAGGACATCCTCAAGAATAGTGTCACATGAAAACCCGCTCTCAGTGAGTACAAGATGATAATACAAAATATACAGATTATAAAATCATATGTTTCTTTCCAGGATGATCTACCACCTAAAATAAAGTTAGAAGCATACCAAGAAAATAATGCGTTTTGTTATTCAGAAAGTGAAACACAACAGATTATCCAGTAAGTAACCTACTTATTGTGGTTTTAATTTTATGTTATCCTAACAAAAGTTTATTTTTTAGGTAGTGAAGACAATAATGAAAGTGCAGACTCCAGTAATGACGATTGCGAGGACAATGGAGAGTTTAATTTAAATGAACCTCTCATTCACAGTGAGTATTCAGAAATCAACTATATTGCATACTATTCTATATCTCATAGTACAGAAAAACAAATAAATAACTAATGCTGTAGGTATTTCTACATTAATTTACAGACCTATATCCAAAATGGTTGATAGAGGTGGAAAAGAAACGCGCCGAGGCAGAGCTATTGCGGGCGAAGGCTGAAGAGAAGCGTGCCAGTGCCTCCGTCCGGAGCGCCGAGGTCGCGCTGCTGCAGGCAGAAGCTATGAAAAAACTAGCCAACGCTGCCACAACTCAGGCACTGGCTGTCGCACGAATAGCTGCTGCGATAGAAAATCGCACTTGTTTAGAAGATGTTGGTTCTGTGTCATCCAGTGTTGATGCCACACCTTTCTATATGAACTATCACTGCAATAGCTGTAAAGCTAAGGCAATTTCTATGGTGATTGATAGTATGTTAATTAACATATTTTTCATCTGAGATCAGACAATAGTAATAAACTGTAATAAACCCAACAAGTTTAATTAAATATCAGAGGTCAGAATGAGTCCACCAATCCGCACTGGGCCCACGTGGTGGTTTATGGCCCGTTCTCCCTATCCATCCATAGGGAAAGCTTGTGCCCCAGCAGTGGGGACTTTATGAGCTGATGATGAGAATGAGTCCAGATGGGATAGTTTAACCATGCCTTGCTGGACTTGCTTGGAGGCTAGGCTTATTATTATTTATGTTAAAAATAAAAGACTGTCATAGTTGTTAAGAAATAAAATATGTACCAGCATTATAATTATAATATTACGGAATACATGTTGGAATTTATTTAATATACATTTGCTTACTTAAGAATAACAAAAAATAGTGTTTTGGCTCATCATATTTTTCAAATAATAAAAATGATGAGTGCAAATAGAAAACTATGAAACATACAAAAACAGTTTTATTCACTAAGTGCACATATCTATTGATATTCCTTTAATGTTAATCACATCATACTGACTTGGATAATCATACATAATATATAATTCTATCCTGGGATTCTAAAGCATATCAAAGTCGTCTCTCTGAAACAAAAATTAAAATTATGTAATTTTTTGAATGAAAGTTAGTTATTATTTTAGCTCATCATCATCAGCCTATACTAGTCCACTGCTGGGCATAGGCCTCTCCAAGTGCACCCCACTGAACACAATCCGCTTCACTTATCCAGCTCTTAGCTTGAGTATTTATGAGCTAAATGGCTAGCATTCAGCTCATAAATACAAAATTATAAGTACAAAAAAATGCTGCATACCATATCATTGTATTCCATGACATGTCTCCTTATTGCAGACCCATCAACCCAAGTGACAAAGTCTTCAAGAGATCTGGTGACTAAAAAAGCTGGATCTTTTACTACTTCTGGGCCCACTCTGACATGGCTCTGTTCTATAAACTTAGTAGCTTCTTTTAAATTTTCTGACATTTTATCTGTAAATAATGGAAAGTTGAATTACATCTAGTAAAGTAAGTAGTATACAGCCTATAATTGTCCCACTGCTGGGCAAAGGCCTCCATCAATGAAATCAAGTCATCGCTACAATTGATGGGTAATGGCTTAGTCACCACACTTGCTAAATGCGGGTTGGTGATCACAAACCCGGGCTATGCATCTAAAAATTCAAAATACATTTTGTCCAACCTGGTAATTGAACCCGGGACCTTCGGGTATCGGGCCGAGCACTCTGCCGCTCTGCCACCAAGACATCAAGTACATATACTCAAAACATAATTAATTTTAAAAAACACCTCAGTGACCGAGTTGCATAGTGTTTGATCCGATATCCGAAGTTCCCAGGTCAGGCAGTGTGTTTCGGATTTTTTGATGCAAAGTTATAGGCTATTTACTTTACTTTTTGCATGGAACATGTTCAGTAAGTCAAAAGTTTAATAAATTATGCTCTTTTAGTTGAATGAAATAAACACAATAGATACAATTTATTAATAGGTTGACTCAAGTGTACCCTTATTCTTGGTACCTATGAGTTAAACTAATAAGTGGCTGATAGTGAAAAATAAAAGTAAGAGCAGATTACATACTTCTGACCATGACAACAGGCAATCGCCGTCTACAAAAAGCACTTGCTGACACATTGGCTGCAAGCGCCAAATCCCACCTCGTGGGAATTATTCCCATTTGATACAGTTTTTCTAATAATTGTGCACTACTTTCAGTTCTGAACTCATTAGACGCGTCTAAATCTTTGATGCTATTCGCCAGATCTCTGATTTCTCTGGAAAGCTTGTTGTACCTGATGCAAATAGTAAATATTATTTTAATGAACAATTTATACAATAAATCTGTATCTATCAACTACCAACGTACTTTGTGTAATCTTCCCTTTTCTGAATATAATACTTTTTCATTACTTTCACTTCATGGATGTTGTTATCAACCTTCCATGATATAAAGTCTACTTTTTTAAGCAGTTTTTGCTCATGAAATTTGAGCTTCCGCACCATATTAAATCAAAAATAATAATTTGGGAAACAAAATAAACAAACACCACAAGCAAGTAAAGCACACGTGGGAGAAACTTCAACAGGGGGATGACAGTCCCTAACATTGCTAATTTAACAAGGAAGCTAGGGCCATCTAGTTTTATGCACCCGAAACTTTGTCTTAACTTAGTTTAATCAAATCCCGATAGATGTCGCTACTAAGATGTAAATTTATAATTTCTTAATATTTTAAAAGTTATGAAATAATTGTTTTTCATTAATCATTAATATTTTTAAACAGAAAACATATGCATATATGAAATTTTAATTGGTTTCATTGAAATTAATTCATATTTTGATAGGGCAACATAGCCTTGATGTAGTCGCCACACTTGTGAAACTAAAAACAAAATGTCACAATATTGGTCGTAACTGTCGCTTGCGTATGCGCTTGTTGTTTTCCCAGTTTTTCCAATCAATTTTGTGCCTACAATAAGTGTTTTCTTTGCTATAGACGTTGAGTTGAGATCCATTCTCCTCCGTCCTAGTGTTGAGTGCACTTTGACTGCGATACGGACGCTATTTAGTTTATATTGTTGTTTTTGTTGGACTTTTGTGTTACCAAAATCGACACCATGCCTGGTTATCGTTGTGTTCTTGGATGTGAACAGACTAGTAAGCTCTATAGCTTTGAGTCAAAATGTATTTCGTTTGAGTCAAAAATGTATTTCGTTCCATAAAATGCCAGCCAATTTTGACTTACAGCAACTCTTAAAAATAATAGAGGTTTTAGTATAAAATTGCCTATTTTTTGTTACACACTAAACTTATAAAGCTATAACTTATGATTCAACAAATACTTCAATTGTTTATTATTATATCGAATCATGACCATTATGTTCAATAATGTATGAGATAGAATAATAATGAGAATGTTATTTTTATTTCTTTAATATTGAAAAGAGACTGCTTTTTTTGTAAGCGGATATTACCACTTTCTTCGTTGTAACTTAGCTGAGACTAACTTTTTTTTCTAAATACCTGTGGCATTAGTTAGCCAAGTATTCATAATGTATAGTAACTTTAACAGTCAATAGAAACATTAATGTTCGCGGTTGTTAATAAAATAAGAAAATCTTTGAAAGTATACAAGTGGCAATTTCCTAAAAAAATTGTATACTATACGGCAATTTCACACTTTTAACACCTAATATGTATATTTATGAATAACCTAAAATATTCATCAAACTAATTATATGTATATCCAGTTTCCATATTCAAGAAATCATTAGTTATACGTTAAACAAAAGTTACGCTTAATTAAAAAAAAATGTCTTAGTTCTACAATCACATCCCTTGAATATGGAAACTGATAAACAGATTATGTTTAAAATAGGCTACATTACATTATGTACCAACAGTATGTAAAATTTGTATTACATGTGTAATAAATTCGTAGTAATAATTGTGTTTTTTATTATAACAAAATCCTGCTTTCTGCTTACCAATAATAATGAATTGTTTTGTTCTAGTTAACACTTAAATTGTAACATTGTTATTAATTTGTAATGAAATCAATAAACAATCATTATAAAATAACAATGTTACAATTTAGTGTTTACTAGAACAAAACAGTTAGTACCTACCTACATATTCAAAAGCAGCTATAGCTATATATAAAATTAGTTTCGGGTGCAAATATGTAGAGGCGCTGTTTCAAATCGGTTGGTAAAAAAATCCCGCAAGAGGTCTCTCTATTTCCGTAGTATTATTATACTTTATGAACTTCAAATTTTTAAAAATAGTTTTTGTTCTTCGATTTATGTAAGGCAACGAGACAGAGTCACATACAATCTTACTTAAGTTATTATTATTTATTTTACTTTTCGAAAGTGAAATAGGAATTGATATGTGGATATTGAATAAACACTATTTCTCCTATGTCCAGCAGGTCTATCATAATCTTTTGATCATTTATGTAAAAATAAAGTACTCCGCTGCGCTGCGATCCGAGATACGCGTTTTCAAAATATAATTAATTAAGCTTTGCGTTCTTAATATATTTTTTTTTCAATTTCTTGCAACACAAAATCTGGCAACACTGCCCACAACAGACAGATGAAGAATTGAGGATGTCTTGGCGGGAAAGTGAAGAGTAAAGTCTGCGGTTTTGCTTTATTTTCTAAAATTTGTGTTATGTCGAATATTAATGTGAATGTGGATTATTAACCGTTAGTGTTCGTGAGTGTGCATGAGTGTTGGCAAATGAAACAAAACAGTGCAACGGCACTTTTCAAATTCTCTCAAGAATTCCGCGTGAGGACTTAGTAAAGCCCCACATCTTTACTAAGATACTCGAGGGGTTGGGGGGTATATCATTCTCACTTCTATTGTCATTCATCTGCATCCTATTTTATCTACTAATGAATTTAAGAAACTAATGACATGGCAGCATGGTCTATGACCTTAGCCGGTTCCTCAGGGAACAAACTACACTTAGGTTTCGAAGTATCGGCTTCGGGTATCGATACCAAGTACTAATGTGGTATCGAGAGACAAAGTATCGATACTCAAAAAATATCGGCCTTAAAATATCGATACTACTCAGTATCGAGTATTTGCGGGAATCAATTAATTGGACCTGCAAACGCGTAAAATAAACGAAGGAACCTAATTAATTAACCTAACATGTGGTGCGGGTCAAAACCTCGTTGGAGAATACTCAAGAAGCTAGCGTATTAGTAGTAATTATGTATTTAAATACTTAATTTTTTGAACTTTCTAATTCATAAAAATATTAAAATGTGGCCAAAAAGGAAAGAAAGACTACAACAAAATAAAAAAATAATGTCTTCAGATTCTATTCTTCAAAATAACGAAGAAAACTGTATAGTATCGTACCTTTGCCTGTTTGGAAATTTAAATGAATCAAAATATAACCAACCATGTTTGTTATTGATAATGCTATTATTCCAATATGCCATGATCCATTAAATAGGCTGTATGACTTGGTTCCTTTGCCTTTTGTTAAAAGGTAAAGACACTAAATACCTACCTTGACGTGACGTGACCACAATAAAATGAGTACCTACTCAGTATCGGGTATCGCGATCAAAAGTATCGATTCCTACTTAGTATCGAAAAAGCTGAGGTATTGAGTACTCAGTATAGGGTATCGCGATCAAAAGTATCGATACCTACTCAGTATAGAAAGTATCGTTCGAACCCTAACTACACTTAAAAAAAAAAAACAATAAACTCCCCCTCCCTACCCGATTTTAATTAAACAGCAGCAGGTACTTTTATTGATCTCTGAAATTTAGAACGAGTTTGTTTTCGGTAGGTAAAGAACTATAAAATCTCAGGCACAATACAATGGATAACCACAGGAAACCTGGTCCCCCCGACTTTGCTAGTTATCTGCAATCTATGATACAGTTGGGAGCAATTGATAGAGTGACACAAACTTTGGATAGCGATCTCGCCGATTCACGAAGAGTAATGGTAGATATGAAAACTATATTTGATGCAATTCCTTCTGCACTTAACACTGGCGAAGAGAACCACTTGAGATATGAAGACATATCTAAGTTCATAGATGCTGATGTACCAAATTTCTTATTGCCTGATATGGCAGAAAATAATATCGATGTTGATTTGAATGCTGTTATTGCAAATATGAAAGGCTATGCTGAAGAACTTAAAAAAAATATTGTACGGGCAGAATCTCAAGCTACAAATACACCCAAAGAAATCAACAGTCTGGATCTTGAACAGTATGCTTCTAGCTTAGATCAGCTGAGCAAACGTCTGTCTAATATCAAGCTCAACACAAAAGATGAATACAAAAGCAGAAACCCAGGTCTGGAAATAAAGTTGACACAACTATGCCAGGATGTCAACATGTTCACTCAGGTACCTCAATCTATACATTTTTCTTTTATCATCTAGTCTAGGCTCAACAGAAAGTAGGTTTCTTTCACTTCTAAAATGTTTGTCAGTTTGTTGTTGGTACCAACCAATGACACAACTTTATGAGGCGGTTAATCCTTCAACCAGTACACCACCTTTGATTTTTCGTTCTTATTTTAGCTGGTTAAAGTTAGAACTAAAGGTACCTAATATACAAAACCCTATAAGGAGTTTGTTAGTGTAGAATTCAAGATTTTTAACTTAACAATTTCTTTCAGATGGTTCAATCAAAAACAACACTTAGCGAACACAACAAGAACAGCAAAGATGGACAGCAGGACAACAGTGCTCTCTACTATGATAATATAATCAATAAATTACTGTCAGGCATAAATGAAGTCACATATATGATGAAAAATAAAAATTAACCATATTTAACAAGTCGCAGGTCCCAGATACAATAGAAATTCTATTGATTGTCGGACATAAGTGGTGTTTAAGGTGTCATAGGTACCTACTATATAAGTTATATTCTATGTACGGCTAATGCTTGTATTGTTGTCATATTGAGATTATAATTGATAAATGTGTCATAGCTATTGGCTGAAATATGTTTTATTAAATTGTTTAATTACTTATTCAGATTTTATAATTTATGTAAGCAGCTGAAGCTAATTTCGTTTTCTCATGTATGATATAAATGTCCCATTGTGTAAATTTGTACTTTAGTTGTAAGAGTGTTTACTGCATATTCTTACTAATAGAGAGTTGTGGAACACATTAATCTCTTTCATTTGTTATAAAAGTAATAATAATGTAAGTAGGTAGCAGGTACATTAGTACAGTAATTTAACTTAAAAAATCACTATCAATCAACAAAATAGCTAATAATGTTTCAATGCTCACATGTGAACCATTTTGTTAAATATTTCTTCACATTAAGTTGACAAGTTCCGAACTCCTAACACAAAGAGTTCAATATTCTTGTTAAAAAGTCTGATCTCATAAGAATTAATAAATGTTTAAATATGTTTGGATCAATATAATTATATATGAATAGAGCATTGTGAATGCAAAACTCAAAATGTTAATAATACATTATCATCATAATGATCCAAACATATCTAAACATTTATATAGTTACAAGATAAATTTTAAATTTTACCTTGATGTATTAGTTTCTGTCTTCATTAAAATTGGTCTGTCAAAAGTGTTTATTGCCCGACCCTAGCTTGTGTACTTGTACCCCTTTACAAATAAACAAAGAATAAGGTCCGAATAGTTATTCCGTGTTTTGTCTCTTTTACTCTAATTTGAAACGATGTTTAGATGACAAGAACAAAACACGCAATAACTATTTGGACCTTATTCTTTGTTTATTTGTAAGGCGGTTAGGCTAGCAAACTGTCTGAAGAAATTCTACATGATTTGTACACTTTGCCAAGATTTTTTATAGTAGTTATAGGTCATGTAATAAAAGTCAGTCATTAATAAATCTGTTATTATTTTGTGAACATAGATCAAAAATACCTTTAAGTCATTGGGAAAACAAAGTAGTCATAACTTATTATCATATACTCATTAAATCTCAGTTTTGTCTTTCATAATTAAATAGTACCTATTATGTAAAGCCGAAATTTCATAGCATTTTAAACAATCAAATCAAAATGTACTCTCAATATGTAGTTTTTGTCAAGTCAAAGAGTTTATTATTTTAGTTCTTGAGTCTAGTTATAAAATGTTAAGAGTCGTGTAACTTAATTCGTTTACATTCATGCTCAGGAAAGTTTTCTGATGAATCTATTTTGATTTTATTGTCATCATCCTTTGAAGGTCTTTCATCTGCCTCAAGAACCTTTAGTTGGATACCACATAAAACAGCACCATTCAGAGTTTTTATAGCTTCTTGTGCTGCTCGGATAGAGGCATACTTAACAAAACCAAATGTCTTATTGGGGAAAGTACACACGTCAATAAGATCTCCGAAGCGGGAGAATGCATCCCGCAAAGCTGATGCAGTTGGAGGATGAGGTTTACAGACTATGAAACATCTTTGCGCAACTCTACTGTTGCTGTTTGCCATGGGTTGGGGAGACGGCAGCGGTACACTACAATAATTGTCCTGGGACTCGGAGTGGATGGTCTTTGAATCTGTTTTAATTGATGTGGCTGCCTTTATCAAAGTTGATGCCTGAGCTATTGCATCAGCCAGCTGGATCAAGTCAGGACTGCCTGCCTCTAAAGAGTTCTTAAAACTTTTTACAATATTTGATAAGTTACTTGCAGCTTGATTTATAGGGTTATTATCAGGTTTAACTGAAACAATTTCACCAGATGGGAACTCAAAGTTATGAATTTTTTCAACAGCATAGTTGGCAGCTTTTTCGCTTCCATAAGCTATAAGGGCTTTGCAATAGCCGCTGTAAGTATCAAGAGTGTACTGGCATTCTTCCATTCCAGGAACAAGATTAAATAAATTTTCAATATACTTTTGAGGTACTTGCGGGCTACATGTGACTATAACTCTGTTGTAATCTTGTAGTGCAGTATTTGGAAGCGTATTTAAACTATCCTTCCTATGCATGGCATCTCTCAGCATGTAAAAAGGCTCCTCTTTAATATACTGGTTACTACCAAAGTTATCACCTTGATATCCCAATGCTCCCTCTATGCTGTTTCTACTCCTCTTAAGTTCATCCTTAGGAGTAGCAAACACTGCTTTATATTTTCGGTCACACTCCTCAAATGCTTTAGCAGCATCTAAAAAGTTAGTGTAGTGAACATAAGCAAACCCTTTGCATTTGTCAGTGGCTTTGTCTTTTTGCAAATAGACAGAATCAACTGGTCCGAAATTAGAGAAATGGTCATATATTTCACTTTCAGTCACATCTTTTAGAACTTTTATAAAAAGGCGTCTGTATCGTTCTTCGTTTGTTGAATTAGAATCATGCTTACTTGACGCCACCATAACTTTAAGTGGTTTATTGATTATTTTTAATGGTTTTGCTTGAAGATCATGTATTGCAGCAGCTGCTGATGACGTTTTAGTGAATTTTATGTACGCCACTCCCCTGGAATCTCCCGTGTTGCGATCTCTGGGCATATACAAGTCTTCAACAACACCATATTGTTCAAAAATTGTTCTCAAATCTTCTTCTTGCGTTAGCTTGCTGCAAACAACAAAAACTCTTGAATAAGGTGGTTTGTCTTCTTTGCGGTCATCATTACGATTACTTTGAGAATTGTTAAACATTTTAAACTATGTTGGATACAACAGATTTAGCAATCTGTCACGCGCAGTACACCTGCCCCACCGTCAGTCAAGTCAGTACTTGGTAAATCTGGTCTTTTAACTCTTGTCAATCTCAATACGTAATAGTCTTGTTAAAAGCAGTTTTATTCAGTTCAGGTTCTAGAAAAATTATTAGCATTTATATTAAAAAACGGGTACACAAATTAATAGCGAAGAAAACAAAAAATTGGGTACGACAACAAAAGGCAATATGACATTGACAATGATGCGACTGCGAGAAACCTGACATCTGACATTGACAGACATTGACAATTTGACAACAAACAATATAGATTGTAACAAGCGAGAGCCATTTTTCAAGAAATTGAATTGAAATAGAGTGATGTTTTCAAATAGGTAATTGAAATCATTATTAAATCACTGATATTAATGATAATTTTAGTCATAGATTCATCGAATATTGTACAGTTTTATTTAACAGCAATTAACTTTACCACCACACCATTTACAAGAAGGTTAGGCCTTAGGGTTAGGCTATCTATCACTTATCATTTTATAATTAAACCCAGGCTGTATGGGCTAGTTCCCTTTTGCTATTCCTAACGTCGAAAGGAAAGAAATCTGAAGCTGAAGAAAAATATTTTTAATTTGTATTGCTAGATTTGCTAGTGTTGTGTGTGTTGTTTTGTGCAGCAGCGTGCGTGGTGTTGTGTTTGTGTTGGTTCAGTTGGTTGTGTATATTTTCTTGAAATAGGTAGGTAGGTAAATAGCCTACTACTTCTAATGATTTTTGGTTTGTTTGTTTTCGTCAGAGCGGAAGACCAAAAAAGAAATAAGACTATTCGATACGGTAATCTAAGAGTTATAAGTTATTGATGTTTGTGATAATATTTCACAGATCATTTTAGTATTGGTAACCGCGATTATTTAATAGTGTAAAGAATATCTTGTAAAACACAAAAATGTACCAAAACTTCGAATATTCTTTCCAATCAAGATCAAGATGTCATAACAGCGGAGAATTCGAAGATGAATTGAATGATTTGTTTAACAAGAAATTCCAATTTCGATTTAACAACCATTGGAAATTGCCGGATCGAAATCATTGGCTTTCTGCACCGCCCTGGAAGATAAAAGAATTGGAAGTTTTGAAGAGCCGTTTGAACTTCCATAAAAGTCAGCTGAACGATTTCAATATAGAGGAGTGGAGTAGTCACACCAGACGTAGAAATCCAGCAGGCGAAGTGGGTTGGAAGATTAGGTGCATTATTAATCCAGAGTTTCTTACACAAGCATGGACTAAGTTCTATGAGTGCGCCTCTACTTACAGTATAGTGCCCAAGCAGGCAATAGCAGAACAGAAGATGGTCTCACTACACTTGTGCGAGGCCCCTGGTGCATTTATAACCTCTTTAAATCATTTCTTGAAGCTGAATTATCCAAATCTAAATGTGAGTTACAAACCAACTTGTTGTTCAACCTTATCTTTATATATATAAATCTGCTGTGCGTGTGTATGTTATTGAACTCCTTCTAAATGACTGGACCGATTTTGGAAATTTTTTTGTGTGTTCAAGTCGATTCGAGAATGGCTTAGATTTACAATTGCACCCGGTAGGTGGAGCTGCTATAGGGGTCTATCATGGGATACGGGTGTTCTTAAGCGGGTGAATGAGTTGTTTGTTTTGTTGTCATGAAATTATTATTTTTATTTTTATTTTATTATCATTATCATCATCATCATCATCATCATCTCAGCCAAAAGACGTCCACTGCTGGACAAAGGGCTCCCCTATTTTATTATAATTTTTGTAAATAATTTCATTTAATATTAGCATGTTATTAATACTCCATTACAAATGCTCTATATAGTTACACGATTCCACGTGCGGGGCACAATTGTGGCTCAAAACATCATGTCTTTTTAGTAACATAGGTATAGAAATAAAATAATTTAGTTTTTATATAAAATCAGCAGTGATCAGAATAGATAGGGCTAATTCACCTAAAGTTTGATGAACGGATAAAAACAATGGAGACTTCCTTATGACAATATTTTTTTTTTCAGAACAACTGTCCGGGTTTTCGGACATCACATAAGAACATTAAAAAATAATATTATTAATACAGTAATTGATTTTATGAGTTATTTTGTATCCTGGAATTGCCGAAAATTAGTAGACGCGTTTTTTATTGTTTTCAAAAATGAAAGACAATCTCACTATTATAGATTACTGGTAAACGAACGGCATTGTTCCACTTCTGATAAATTCTAGGTTGCCCAAGTCTTGCGAGACAAGTATGGATTTAGACACGCGCCGCGACTAGCTGTGTAAGTGTGACAGAGATGAATGAATGTTTGTCTATCTGTGATATCTGTATGCAACCCACGCAGGAGCAGCGGAGCAAATCTAGATGAAAAAGTTTGTATGTTGGCTTATTGCAATATTTATAATAAGTGCGAGGTGTGGGTGCTCTATATCATCAATGCCTTATCCACATACGGCTTTAGTTTACATTTTCTTTCTAAAATAAGCATTTGTCGCTTAATCTTTCGGTTATGTTTACGGGTGTTTCGTTGTTTTCAAGTGATCTTTTTGACGACCAGGCTTTTGTTTTATGGATTTTGATTTGCATTGTGATTGGAACGGTGTCTTTACTTGGAACGACGACTTTTAGCTGCACTTTACGGACTCTTTATATCACCTGTGTCTGTGTGTGATAATAAGTTTAATCCAATATATAACGACGAGATTGTCTTTCATTTTAGAAGACAATAAAAAACGTGTCTACTTAATTTCTCCAGGATACAAAATAAGCAATAAAATCAATTACTGTATTGCTAATATACATTTTTAATGTTCTCAAGTGTAGTCTGGATTAGCCTGCCTCATAACTGTGTCTTGTTTTCTCAAATAAGGCGTAATCAACTCTAGGAGATTTTCAAAACGAGCATCAGACATACGGAAATAGTTTTCGTAATCTTCCATTTCTTCATATCCCTTAATCTGATTTAGTAAATTCAGATGCGTAAATTCATTTCGGTGCCGAAACCAAGATTTGATCTATTTTTTTCTCTTCACACATCATCATCATCAGCCTACACACGTCCACGTCTATTTAATTTCAAAGCCATTATGCTTTAGTTATATTATCATTACTCATTGCTGGCAGGCTGGCACTGACCTTGTCCGTACGCGTCTACTCTACCCAGTGTGAGAAATTGAGACCGAATGACGCCGATATATATCGAGTGTGTAGCACCCTAGCCGATCCAAAATATTACTCGATATATATATCGCTATAAATATTGCCGATATATATCGAGCGTGTAGCATGCGCCATTTACAGGCAAAAATATGCAGCTGGGGCACACCTGTGCCCCGCGCGTGTAACGGAGTGTTAAATATGTATTACTTAAATGTTTTTGTTTACAGTGGAAATGGGTGGCAAATACTTTGAACCCCTATTATGAGGGCAACTCACCATCAAGTATGATCAGTGATGACCGCTTCATGTTTCACACGCTTAATAACTGGGACTTTGGAGCGGATAACACGGGCAACCTTATGGACTGGGAAAACTCACAGGCTACAGTGAGAAAAGTAAAGTCATTGGGCAAGGTAGGAATAATCTTATAAAGGTACACATTTTTATGAACATGTTGAATAATTTATTAAAAGTTATAATGAACTGTGGTTTATGTGTTACTGTATTGAGTAGTTTGCCAGAGTGCAGGGCATAACTTGCACATTACCCATTAAAAAGCAGTATCATCCCAGCACTTGCGGAAGTAGCTTGTGACTACAAACAGCAGGCACCTAGTACACTTTACAGGTGTAAATTTTATCATTCTTATTTCTTTAATAAATATCAGCTTGTTATTATGTTAATTAACATAAATAATAATTTTATATGTCAGAGTCCTAATATGTATAGATTTTTTTAAGTTTTAGGTACAGCTTGTTTACATTTTCTTTTACAGGTGTTGTTGGTGACAGCTGATGGTTCTATTGACTGTATGCAGAGGCCTGACGCACAAGAAGAGGTCACCTCACCACTGCATTACTGTGAGATTATAACTGCTTTGCAAGCTCTTAGTCCAGGTATTTATATTCTGATCAATTGATATAGTTGATATCGTATGGTAATACTGATTTTAGATACTTATATTTTATATCTTTAATTTCAGGAGGAACACTAATTTTTAAGCTTTTTACAATATTTGAGCATTCTACTGTTTGTCTTATCTACCTGATTAACCACTTGTTTAGTGAAGTCAACATTTACAAGCCAGTTACGTCACGGCAAGGCAACTCTGAAGTTTATGCTGTCTGCCTTGATTATAAAGGGATATCAAATTTGGAGGCATATATTCCTATCCTCAAAAGGGCCTATGGTACAGAATTTTATGGAAATATGTCATTATTCCCTTTAGACTTAATACCAGAGAGTTTTTTGCAGCAAATTGAAGAGTGTGCTGGCTATTTCTGCTCAATACAGTGTCATGTTATAAACAATAATTTACAAGCCTATCTGATGCAGAAAAATATTGCTCTTCACAGAGATATAAAGCAAATAAGGGCTCTGGTTGCAACAGAATATATTTGGCAGTATGGCTTGAAGCCTCTGGGTGGTGAACTAGAGATATTGAAAGGTGCTCTACATGAAGAAAATAAGGTTAACATGAACCCCAGGTACCACCGTGGCTCATACACAGAACGACAACTTTATACCAAGTTGTCTTTAAAGGAGAAGTCGAAGAACTTGAATGCTTTCTTACAAGCTGAAATATTGTCAAACCCATTGATTTTAATCAATGAACCAGTAAAATGGCTCTCATTTTATGATAAAGATTTTGAATTAGATGTTGTTTTTACATATGGACTTCCATTGCAAAAAATCAACAGCTCAAAATTTATATTTGTACCCATATTTAGGTTGTACCAACAAATCATGGCAGAAGGAGAATTCAAAGAAATAATCTTTAACAAAGGTGTTAAATCATCCGAGGTAAATTTAAAGTATTTGGACATCACAAGATATGAAGTGCTTAGCCTTGCAGAGTTTGATCATTCTGAGAGCTATGGAGTATTTGAGAAAAGGTGTTTTAATGCTCTTTTAAACATTCTAAAGATGTTGTCTGAGGGAGACACACTTGTAATGCACAACTTCAATTTGTTGACCCACTTTAATGTTGGTGTCTTGTACATAATGTCTAAGAAATGTTTTGAAAAGACTGGGTTTATGTCAAATGACTGCATTGTTTTACATAATTTTATGAACAAATCTTCATTTTCGTATTTGGCTACAATCAAAAGTGAATGTGATAAGCTGAACAGTAATGATACAACTGATGTTTTAAATTCTCTACCGGTACAGACAACTAATGTTGGTGAATTTTTTAATAATATTGTATTTTACAATAATACTTTCTATAGAAACAAATGTACAAAATATCTGTTAACGATAGAGCAAACTGTTTAAAATCTAGTAGTTATTGCCTAAAATACTAATATTTTATTACTAAAAGAGAAATGTGCATTTAGAAGATAAAGTATGATTCACACAAAAACGTACGAGCGTATTTTAGAATGCGGTAAAGGACAGGATACAGGCAGTATGTAGTAATTATATTGGAACACGGAACGGCCGCTCGGGTCCAATCGACTACCGCCCGGTCAACCCGAGCCGAAGTTTTAGCATTTGAGGCGCCCTTGCGTAGTTTCGCTCTCGTTCTAATCCGAACGTCTCGGGGAATCAAGTAGGGGACCAAGTCACGCTTGAGTGATATCATCCCCGGGCTAAAGTGCATCGGCGAACGACAAACAATGTTGATAATTTGAATATGCAGAGTAACAGACCGCATTACCGCTAGACCGCACCGCACGCGTCTGGAACTGTGCTAATACCAGCACATTAAGACGCGGTCGTCTACCGCAACATCCGTTATATTCCACTACAACGCGCACCTTTTGGTGTGAATCATGCTTAACTTATATACATAGTGGAAAATATTTTTATTATTATCATATAATTTATACTAAACATTCTCAGTGTCTAACTTAACCGTGTGATTAAATGTTGTGATCCAATGAAAATAATTCTTAAACATTGTTTTTTATTTTTGTACCTACCTTTACCAGCCGCTTCAACATCTCACCGACCGATCCCGTTTTCGACCGGGTGACCATAGAGGCCACGATAACGACGACCGAGTGACGGCTTAGGGTTCCCGCACACGAGCCACCGGCCACAACCACAAAACGACGCCACCGGCATATTTCCTATAGTTTTCATACATTTTATATGGACTCGCCGCACATGGTTGACGCCGGTGGCCGCCACACGCTACATCGTCCCCCGCTCGATCCTCTAAATGCCACCACACATTTACAGAATACACTAAACATGCACATTAGTTTAGGTCCAAGACACCGTACTCGTAGAACAAGGGTACGTAGAATCTGTTCACACGCGATCTATAGATCAAATACTAGAACAAATCGGCTTGGTGTGCCACAAGGGAGTGTGCTTGGGCCACTTTTATTCCTACTTTATATAAATGATCTACCAGATGTTGTGACACAAAACAATCTTATTTGCAGATGATGTGTCTGTCGTTATAACAACTGATAAAAAATCTACTCTTGACAAACATAATTTTGATATTTATATAAATAATAATTTAGAAATGAATCTTACTAAAACTAATTTAATTAATTTTAATAACTTTAAACACAGACATGTTAGTATAAAAAGCCTGGTGACGCTGAAAATGTCGTTTGAAACAATCAGCAATCTCTCTAAAAAAAAAACCGCTACATCGTTGCTGCTAGTTTCTAGTGGCCGGTGCGTGCCACTTAACGCTGACACAAGCTTCTTCGTCGGAGTCCATTTGATACATAATAAAAAAAAATTGCGGCCACCAACCGCAAGTGTATACTACCGACCACAAGTGGCTGTCGCGCGCTTCAGCTACTTTTGTGCGGCGACACTTAGCTTCGGCGCACACGGGCCACACGCGACAATTACAAACGCCGACACCTGAAACTAGAAGCGGCTACAAATGTAGCTGAAGCGCGCGACAGTCACTTGTGGTCGGTAGTAGACACTTGCGGTTGGTGGCCGTTACTTTTATTTAACCCATTGCTTGCAGTATCAATTAGACTCCGACGAAGAAGCTTGTATCGGCGTTAAGTGGTGCGCGCAGGCCACTAGAAGCGAACAGCGACGTTTTGTAGCGAGTGGCGGCGCGGCGTCAACCGTGTGCGGCGAGTCCATACAAAATGTATGAAAACTACATGAAATAGGTCGGTGGCGGCGTTTTGTGGCTGTGGCCCATGTGCGCCGAACCTTAGATTAAAACCTGCTTTGAACAGAAAAGCTCGCATACTATAGAAATAAACTTTTGACGGCCACAGTCAGCTATAATCGACAAGTGATAGCGTACCCTGTAGGTACGCCAAAGACTGCAATGATCGACAGCATTAATGGTTTACAAAAACAAAATGATTTTTTGATAGATTTTGTTATAATACATCGATGTATCGAGTTTTACAATACCTACATTACTATCAAAAGTGACATCGATATTCTGACTATAAAGTTTTCGAGCATGAAGCTGTAGATAGGCAGCTTTATGTTTTCGATGTTTAGGCAACAGAAATTTTTAAAATAGCGTATACTGTCGAAGGCCTTTGTACGCATGAAGATTATTGAAGATGTAATTTATACAGGATTACTGGAAAAACGTAGCGATCCCTTTATGGGGTGTGGTGATAGTAAAGATCATTAGCTATCAAATTGCCCCTAGGGTAGATGGGGCAAAAAGGTACCGATTAAAAAAAAAAACCTTATCTAACTGTTCTGTGGTATTCCAGTAACCCTGTTTAACTTCATGCTATTACGATTTTAAGTTTTTTATTTTAGCTTTCTAGATAAGGCAAACTTTTCATTCTAGAATTATTGCAAATGGCCGGTAAAAAAAAATTAACTTATGTCTTATAGCTTCTAGTGTTTTCCTATTAGTTATTGTCTCAAAACAATACGTTGAAAACCTAACCACGTCAAAATACTAGCATTTATACGGTGCGGTTCAAGTCAACGAGCATCGCTTTACGCGTGTTTCGGACCGCGCTTAAACGTCATTGTTTGACTGTTTGTCAAATGTCAATGTCATCTTTAACATTCAAAATATCGTGTGTGGTTTGGTTTGTGAGGTGGTTTGTTCATTTAATATTTAATAGATTAACAAAAACATTGAATCTTTATGCGCTGTAAGAAGAATTGGATAAGTTTATAACACCTATTTACTATGGATATCAACGAAGGTATTTTCTTCATTTATTTATTGATATGGCTTACCTTATTTGGCGGTAATCATAGTTTACCATTTTTCTCATTTATTGCGTTACTTTATTAAGCAATACGTGAAAATTTGTTACAAATACTTTTAACATGGACGCAAGCATCTACGTGTACAAAGGAATAATTGCTGTTAAAGTTGTTATCAAAAAATGTTTAAAGGGTTTAGGTTAGCTGATGGCTTTTCATATTATTATGTAAAAAGAAGAAGAGATACTACATAATCAGCAAATATTTACATTAAAATAAAACAACAGACATATTTAGAGATAAACAAACCAAACTTGCACTACACATTATATCCCTGATATTAAACTATCATTATCGTTGACACTCAATGTCATAAACAAGAACAATACTTTCTTTTTTAACTACTGGGTTAGGACGTGCCGCCAATACAATGAAGTCTCAAAGAAATACCATAGGTCAATAGTTTTCAGTAGTTATTAGTAGTTTTAACTGTAAGTTATACAAATTCATGTGACCTATGGTTGATACTGAATGTGGTTCAATTGTTTTCATGAATTATGTTTTCAAAAATATATTATTTTATACTATTTTTATTTTGAATTTAAATTGTTTAATAACTTCATATTTAAACAATTAATTACTATAATTCAATGTAAGCCCTGCGTTTGTAATAACGATGTTGTGTACAAATGTTATAGGATATAGTCTAGAACGCTACTGTAACCTAAATTGATTTTGTTTAAAACGGTTGTATTCTGTTTTGTCAAAGCCAAAGTCAAAATCAAATTGTTTATTCAATATAGACCTTTACTGGTACTTATTGACGTCAAAACGTTTTTGTTAGTTCTGTATTGATTTATTGATACACAGTCGATTGGTACAAATTATTTTTATTATAATTAGGTTACTTAATCTACCACCAGTTCGGATTTTGTGAGAGCCTTCGACCGTGTATCAATAAATAAATACAGAACTAACAAAAACAAATGTTTTGCTTTTCTTTCAATCTAATCGAGAAACAATATTGGTTTTATAGCTTGTTTGTTAAAGAAAAACCTGTAATGATAGTTGTAAGTTTGTGTGTAAATAAATAAATAAATTGTTATACCTTGGACAGGTACAGCTACAGACGACCTCTGGACACCATACAAGGAGCTAGTGGCTGTTGTTGAAGGTTACTTGGCCCATGAAGGAGGAGGCGCTCCTTATGCTGTTCACACATTTGAGTCCGTCTTGAGAAGGCACAAACAGACTTTCCTGTCTTTGCTTAAGAACCCGGTAAGTAAATTTATATGTATGAAGAATAACAAAATAACATGATAGAGTATACAAATGGCTTTTCCGATTCAATTATGTTACTGTACAAACATCCACTTTAATCATATTTAGTTGCCCATATCACAAGACTATAAATCTTTATACTATTAATAAAAAAGTAATGTTTGTGACATTGTTTGTATGTTTCGGGGCTAATCTCTAGAAATACTGGTCCAATTCTAAAAATTCTTTCACTGATAGAAAGCTACATTCCTTGCGAGTAACATGCTATATTTAAAAAAAAAAAACACATGTTGAAAAAATTTCCACGAGCAGGGTTTGAACCTGCACCCTTTTGACATACCGGGTCAGGTGCTCTTCCAATTGAGCTATCGTGGTTCTAACCAGCCCGCCGAAATTATTCAACACTATTTACTTTTTACTTTGAAAGCCAAAGGCGCCCATTCAATGTTAACAACTACCGTCATTAACATCCGATCATAATATTTTTACAAATACGACGATCAGTTAAGAAGTAGGCAAGCTATTTATAAATGTTTATATAAACTTTAAGGCAAATTTTGTTGCGAACAAATTACAAAAACACAAATGTTGAAAAAATTTCCACAAGCAGGGTTTGAACCTGCACCCTTTTGACATACTGGGTCAGGTGCTGTTCCAATTGAGCTATCGTGGTTCTAACCAACCCGCCGAAATTATTCAACACTATTTACTTTTTACTTTGAAAGCCAAAGGCGCCCATTCAATGTTAACAACTACCGTCATTAACATCCGATCATAATATTTTTACAAATACGACGATCAGTTAAGAAGTAGGCAAGCTATTTATAAATGTTTATATAATCTTTAACGCAAATTTTGTTGCGAACAAATTACAAAAACACAAATGTTGAAAAAAAATTTCCACGAGCAGGGTTTGAACCTGCACCCTTCTGACATACCGGGTCAGGTGCTCTTCCAATTGAGCTATCGTGGTTCTAACCAGCCCGCCGAAATTATTCAACACTATTTACTTTTTACTTAAGCCAAAGGCGCCCATTCAATGTTAACAACTACCGTCATTCAAAGTAAAAAGTAAATAGTGTTGAATAATTTCGGCGGGCTGGTTAGAACCACGATAGCTCAATTGGAAGAGCACCTGACCCGGTATGTCAGAAGGGTGCAGATTCAAACCCTGCTCGTGGAAATTTTTTCAACATTTGTGTTTTTGTAATTTGTTCGCAACAAAATTTGCGTTAAAGATTATATAAACATTTATGCTATATTTTATTTAAAAAAAGTTTAATTTTAAATCTCCAATCCACGCGGACAAAGTCGCGAGTAAAGTGCTAGTTTACAATAGTTTCTTAAATTATAGTCAATGTAGTGTATAAAGTGGGTCTGATTTACTTCATATCATGTTTATTTTATTGAATTAAACAGGCGAAAAATGCAACCAGCAGAGATGAGATCAAAAGAGGCATCACAGAGGGAGTCAATTTGCCCAGTGTTGGCAGAACTCTACTTTCGAAAGAGCTTGTTGATGAAGCTATTATTATATCAGGTATGTATAACGACGACGTTAGTCAGCCCGTGACAACGGCCGTTGTAACTCGGTCAAAATGTCGGGTATAAAGAAGGTATGATACCTTTTTACTGATTAGTTGGCGTTAATCCTCGTTTAAATTTGTATAACTATGGAACGCGAAAGTTTAAAAGTGTATTTATTTAATTAATGTAATCAGGCGTTAGTTTGCGGAAATCCATGATACAAAAAAAAATAATTTAAATAATATGTAGTGTTATTTCCGCTAACTCACTCATTTATCCAGCTTGGATGCAGCATGCATGCACCACTTGATATTTATTTAGGTTGACTTACATTAGATTGACTGATGTAATTTTTTTTAAGAAAATGCAACTACATAAAAATAACATCAATCAAATCTGGGCCAATAACGTTCTATCTAACTATTATTGTAACAACTCATGTATACTTATGGAGAGCAATAAATGATTGAATTGAATTGAATTGAAGTAATTTTTGAAATAAATAATTTTTACCTAATGATAGTTTCTAAATAATTTATGAATTACTTAAATGTATTTATTTAAAAATCTCGTAGATGATCATAAGAACTTGGAGAATGAAGTTCATTCATTGTTATATGAGTTCATTTGATGATATATTCAAAATTCAAAATCATATATTCAGTTTAGGCTACAAATAGCTCTTATGAACGTCACTATGCCATCGGTTCGTAGGTCTTCTATGGGCGGGTGACCTTGTACTGAGAAGAATCGGCAAGAAACTCAGCAAGTGTCAAGCTCTTTTCTCCCTTACACTGTCAAAAAAATGGAAAATGCCCTATCATAAAAGGACACTTTCCATCACAAATAAAAACACAAAATATTAAGGACAACCACAACATGTTAAAAAAAACAACAAAAAGGAAAAAATAACAATATCTAAGTTAATATTTTCACAATGTCGTACAGTACCTACCTATTAATAAAGGTCAAAAGTTGTCTAAGAAAAAAACAAAGTTAAACTATAGTTAATAATAATAAAAATAATAGTATGCAAGAGCAGACCCGCCTCCACAGGCGGCACCCGTTCACGAGTATGACATATGAATCAGCCATCGCTTCACTCAACCATATCTAAGGGAATGTAACGACCCGACGCACATGCCACCACCGCAGAGACATTAAAGAGAGCATGCCACACTCAAGCTACTCTAAATAAAAACTTAATGAAATGTTTAACGCAACATAAATATTGTTTGTAAACTGTAGGACACTGCTGATAAAGGCTATCATATCAGCGCTAAGATATTATTAAAGTAATGATTGATCCCAATAAAATGAAAAGGGGATAAATATCCCCTTTTCATTTTATTGGGATATAAATATATTATATATAATATGCGGATCTGACTTGTGTATTTTAACTAAGTATGTTTACTTTCAGACATGTATAATGTCAACGAGTACCTGGCGCTGGAACTGCTGCACACAGCTCAGCGGCAAGCGCCGCGCAACCCCGGGTTGCCGCGGGGTCTCGTGGCCGTTATGCTTTACTACGACGGGCGGCGGGCGCTCGTGCAGGCGCTCAAAGAGCTCGTCATGGCGCGGGACGGCGTGTGCTGGTGAGTGGCAGAACTGTGTTAAATCTAAGTTAAACCAAAGATTTTTTTATACCATGTTTATTTATATTATGTTAGTATTATTGAAGTCAACTCTAGGGTATGTTGTTTAACCTTTTCACCGCCCAACTATCCTGCACGCAATGTCCTGCTGTACGCCAACATATAAATGTATTTTAATAAAGTAGGTACAAAGAAGAACTTCTATAGAAGTGCTGGCAGTAAAAAGGTTAAAACCATGATGTTCAATAGATAAGTCATTATGTGTACACACAAGTGTTAATACACTTTTACACCCGTTTGCAATAAACTTATAAATCGCCAAGTCTTTGCCTAACTACTACCCGGTCAAGTTGACTCGGCACCTGAGTGTAAGCGACGTTTTCGAGCCAGGTGCCGAGTTAACTTGACCGGGTAGTAGTTAAGCCAAGACTTAGTGTACGGGCTACCGCACAGTAATTATGTAATGTCAATGACTCGCTAATTTAGGTCACTAAGAAACAATATTATTGGTTATTTACGCACACATTTATAACTTCCGTACTTCTGCTTATGCATCATTTTTATAATTGATTTTAAATAAAAACAGTGTTAGAACGACTTTCATTGGGTTTGTTTCGTACATTAACTTTCCCTTATCATTCGCACTCATCTCATCTTATAAACACACTACAGTTTGAGATTCAAAGTTTTCTTAATGCTCTTGTATGAATCTTCGTAGGCATAGAACTCGTTGTCATACTGTGTGTCCGACCCCTGAAGAGCATGATCAATTTGTAAGTGTAAAGCGTCGATCGCGTTCCAGCGTATCTGAATGTTACGTAACTCATCTTCCAACTCCCACTTATCTCGTATCTCATCAACTCGCAGGCTGTTCACTTGTCAGTAAAAAGTAAAATTAAATCATTATTGCGAGATACGGCCGCGTTCACATTGGTGTTTGTCTTGGCTTCCAATGCCGGTGGTTGATATATTTTATTTTTGATCATGTTGCAGACAACCATTGTGGGCCTTGCCACCACAACGGATGCTCTGATAACTGCAGCGATGACAGCCCTCTTGTAGCGCAATTTGCTGAGTTCTCTTCTGATCTAACATGGTGCCAGGATGATGATGGGATGATGCTGAGTATTGTTCGAACTCTGTTGGCGACAAACTGTTTCCATCTGTTGACATCTCCATGAAGCCAACCAAGCACCACCATAGAATCTGTCCATGCGTAGATCTGAAGGTCCTTTGGTAAAGTTTCCATAACCTTATTCATAAGTTGCGACAGTAAAAGCGCGCCACAGAGTTCCAGTTTAGGTAGTGATAGTTTGCTTTTTAAAGGGGCTAACTTTGTTTTAGCGGTCACAAGTGTCGCCTTTAGAATTTAGTGTGATAACGTAAATTGCGCAAGCATAAGCCTTTCCGGACGCATCACAAAACCCATGTAGTGTATAGTGATTTTTATCTCCCATGTATCTATTGATCTTGAACATGTCTATGTTTTGAAAATCACGCTTTAGCTTTATCCACTCGTTGTTAATGTCTTTAGTTAAACATGTATCCCAATCAGCTGTTTCTTCGGACCATGTTCGTTGAAATAAAAGCTTTGCTCGTATAGTGAGAGGAGAAAGTGGATCCCAGTGGATCGAAGATCTTAGAGATGTTTGATAACAGCTGTCGCTTTGTTATAGTGTGGTCACTGGTTTCAGCTTCGAATATGTTTTTGAAAATAAATGTGTCCGAAGTGGGAATCCAGCGTAAGCCCAAGGTCTTTCGGTTTTCTGTGCCTTTAAAGTCCAGTGGTCTGTCTAGCTGATCAGCCGATAAATCTTTGGTTAGTTCGTCGGTGTTACTGGACCATTTACGAATGTTCATTCCAGCTCCCTTTAACATGTCGATTATCTCTTGTTGTAACTGTTTAGCTTGTACGACGTGGTCACATCCTTCAAGCAGGTCATCCATATATAGTGACGACATTAATGCAGCAGCAGCCAGGGGGAACTTGTGCGCATCATCTATAGCTAACTGCTTCAAGGTACGCATAGCGAGGAATGGAGCCGCCTTTGTTCTGTAAGTGACGGTTGTGAGCTGATACTCTTTGAGGGGCGCCTCTGGTGTACTCCTCCAAATAATGCGTTGCAGATGTTGATCTGGTTCTCGAATGATTATTTGGCGAAACATCTTTTCGATGTCAGCAGTTATGACGTATTTGTGTTGGCGCCATACTAAGATGAGATGCTGTAAATCCTTCTGTAGGTTTGGACCACGTTCCATTAAATCATTGAGACTGTATCCAGATGATGTTTTCGCCGATGCATTAAAAACGGTTCGCAGCTTTGTCGTAGTGGAAGCAGTTTTCAATACACCGGGGTAGGTAACATGATACTTTATTGTGTTTTGTTACCGGAGACATGTGTTGTTGTTGTTCGTACTCTCGCAAAAATTGTTTATAGCTTTCGGAAAAATCTTTATTTTTTGACATCTTTTTTTCTAAGTTGTAGAACTGTGCAATCGCTTTATGTTTAGATTGACCCAGGTCTTGTTCAAATCCAGGCTTCATCGGGATAGCAACTTCGTATCTTCCATTTGGTAAACGCCTTGTTGTGGACTTGTAGAATTGTTCGCAGTGCTGTTCCTCTTGTGTCAGTTCAACAGTCGAGTCACTTATCTCTTCAAGTTCCCAATATTGAGATATCTCTGACAAGTTGTTAACTACAACGTGACATTTAAATGTTTTCACGCTGCCTGAGAGTAATCAACCTAGCCTTGTTTGCTGGGCGATAGGTGCCATGTTGGGTCCCTTGATCAGACCATTCATGATGATTTCAGAGTATATGCTCGCGTCTAGTAGAAGATCTATAGGCCTGGAGACGTTGTACTCCGGATCAGCTGTATGTGTTGCAAATGAGGCCACGACTGTTTATTGAACGAAATGTTAGGCAGATTGTTGATGACGTCTTTAATGACTAATGCTTGAGTTGTGAATTCGTAGTCTTGGTAAATGGATTGACATTCAAGCGTGACGACTCCTTTTCCATTTTTTGATCCATTCCCGATGCCAGATACAGATGCATGATACCTTTGTCGAGGCAAGCCCAGCATCTGAGCAGCGTTTTCAGATATGAGTGATATCTGAGAGCCTTGGTCTAAGAGGGCCCTCAAGGTGACGGAAGTGCCATCAGCAGCCTTAACAATGATAGATAAAGTAGTTAGTAAAATTTCCTCATTATCTGTAGCGACGTGATTAACGCTGTGTTGTTTATGTTCTTGGCGCGTTGAAATTTGAGGTCTTTGCGTAACTGGAGCAGTAGGTACAGACGATGACTTAGCGGCTTCGACCGGCCTGTTCGCCGCTTGTGGCATAAGGTTCATATTTGCATAAGCGTCGTGCAACATCGTGTTATGATTCTTTTGACAAACCTTGCATCTTTATGTAGACGTGCATGGATTGTCATTGTGTGTGTAAAGACAATTCTGACAAAAATTGAGTTTTAGCACGGTCATTAGCCTCTCGTCCGGTGTAAACTTTATGAATTTGTTGCATTTGTATATGTAGTGGTTGTTGTCGCAAATAGGACAGTTCAACGAACATGTTGCAATAGCTTGAAATTCTCTGTTCGGAATTTTTCCATAGCGATGACCGCCAACATGTTGGAAATTAGGCTTATAGGGTTTGTTGCTAACAGTCATCTTTTTATTCTTAAGTTTAGTGCAAATCTATATTAATCTTTTAGTCTGGCAGATGCTGTTGAAGAAGTTCAAGTTAAATACCTCTTATATCCGAAAAACTCAAGAAAGTGAATGGATGCCATGTCAAAAGCCTTGAAGATGTTGAAGTAGATTAATAAGTTTTCTGCTATTTAGTCCAGTGTTGACTTAATTAGTAATGTCTTCTTTAACATTGTTTTCGCTCTATAAATTTTGATATGAAAGGCAAGATAGAAATGGGCTTGTAGTTGGGAAGGAACTTTATATATTTCTCTTAATTTCTTAATTTGTCGACAGGTCAATAAGCGCCCGCGAGGAGATAATCAACTACGTGTCCCGCTACGTACAGCAGTTGATATCGGACGGGCTGCTGGAGAGCGTGCTGGACGCGCTGCGGCAGTTCACGCTGGAGGGCGAGGTCGAGCTGCTGCGGAACAACCGCGCGCTACCGCCGCACCGCCACCACGCGCGGCTCGTCGACTCCATCGAGAACACCAGGTATCACCACGACTCAACGCGAGGTCACTCACCGCCAGTCAACGCTAGGTCACTCACCACAACTCAGCGCGAGGTCACTCACCACAACTCAACACGAAGTCACTCACCACAACTTAACGCAAGTCACTCACCACAACTCAACGCGAGGTCACTCACCACAACTCAGCGCGAGGTCACTCACCGCAACTCAACACGAAGTCACTCACCACAACTTAACGCAAGTCACTCACCACAACTCAACGCGAGGTCACTCACCACAACTCAGCGCGAGGTCACTCACCGCAACTCAACACGAAGTCACTCACCACAACTTAACGCAAGTCACTCACCACAACTCAACGCGAGGTCACTCACCACAACTCAACGCGAGGTCACTCACCGCAACTCAACACGAAGTCACTCACCACAACTTAACGCAAGTCACTCACCACAACTCAACGCGAGGTCACTCACCACAACTCAACGCGAGGTCACTCACCACTACTCAACACGAGGTCATTCACTACAACTTAACGCGAGGTTACTCACTACACTAGTGCCCGCGTAAATATGAGAAAACTACATTATAAATATAAAATAATAAAATTTAAAATAAAATAAAATAAAAGACACATTGACAAACGAATTATAACCAATGATATTACAATATTATTATGATAATATCATTGATTACAACAATAACTGCAGGTGGACCCCACAAACCCACTGCCGGTCTACCGATTCGCACGCTTAGTAACGTGCACATCCGTAAACCTACCGAAGGCTGCAGAGTCCATCCTGTCAGCAATCATCCCCAAAATCCTATTGGCGCTCCCACGCAATCGCAATATCAACGAGGCAGTCTTCTTTCGCATGATGGTATAAAAATAATCAACATTGGCATCTACAAACACGCCTGGTGCGCTACAAAAACGTGGGAGCCCCAACAGGGCCCTGAAGATGTTATATAGAACCCTGAGTGCATTATACGATCCCTGAGTAAAACTGGTCCATAGACGTGCTTGTGTAAAAGTTTTGGCAGTAACCCAAAGTTTTGTGGTTTAAATAAAATATTGAGTATTATTTTCTAAAATATACTCGAATGCTAAAAATGTAAACGAAAGAAAGGAATAATTTACCTCTTATTTAATTTTTCTATTAAAAAAATACTAGTGGGTCGCCCGCAAAACTTCGCGTTAGTTCAACAGATTTTTTAGGAATTTCGAAACCTATGACAAACCTATGACAGGTTTCTTTCTGCACATCTACGGCTGGAGCTCTTCAAAATGAGACTATAACCGATTTTTTATGTGCAGCTATCGTCCCATAATCACTGGGACAAAAATCGGCTTACGCTATTAATATATACGAGTATATATTACAATTACATACAAAAAACTATATGCCAACAGAAAACTGCTAGCAGGAGTCATATTTGCTGCATCAGCACAGCGTGGCCTACACAGAGGGTTACTGAGACTGATAAATGAGGTGAGCTGATTTCAATTGACTGTTCTTTTAGAGATCATTATTTACTTAGATATGTATACTTATTGTTTTTGTTTGTACAGCAAACCACTTCGCCGTCTCTCGGGCCGACTGGCGCTTTAGACGAGGTGTCTTTAGCACTACAGATGGCGCTTCTCTACGCTCTGGACTTGTCAGTGCTCCACAGGTACTTATTTATTTTGCCTACACTTCTCCGCTCTACTGTTATTGGATTTTTCTTGTGATAAATACTCTATACATAGACACGCCAGCACATCGGACTACCACAAACTCAAATCAACCTCAATAGATTTTGAACTTACCTACCTACAAAAAACCTCGCCGCCGACATATATAAAAAAAATATATATATGTCGGCGGCGGAAAGCGCAGTGTGGGCAGGCCTCCAACAAGGTGGACCGACGATCTGGTGAAGGTCGCGGGAAGCCGCTGGATGCGAGCAGCACAAAACCGGTCGTTGTGGAGATCCTTGGGGGAGGCCTTTGTCCAGCAGTGGACGTCTTTTCGCTGAGATGATGATGATGATGATGATGATGATGATGAGGAGGTTGGTTTTGTAGGTAGAACGGTCGAGCAAACTCGGATTCGTCGATAACACAGTTCATCTTGGATCTTCAAAATAAAAGCGCAATAGTATTCTGGTGGTGGTGGAACTGCTTAATGAAGATTTGAAAGGTGTAACTGATTGGTGTGGGAGGAGTGGTCTGGTTCTTAATCCTAATAAATCTAAGTTTATGGTACTTGGGACAAAGACCCAAATACGGAAAATTGCTGCCAAGTCTCCGGTTGTCTCTATTCTTGGGATAAATATTGATCGCGTGGATATGGCTAAGAATCTGGGAGTTAATCTCGACAGTGAGTTGCGTTTTGTGGACCACATTGAGAAGCTGGTTAGACAATGTTTTTTTAGGCTAAAAGTGCTCTACAAAATACGTAATCTGTTGAGTCAACCTGCACGCATTAATGTTGTTGAGGCATTGGTATTATCAAGGCTTAATTATGCAGATCTTGTTTATGGGCCTCGTCTACTGTATAAATCACAACGTTTGATTCAACGTGTACAAAATGCTTGTTTTAGGTTTTGCTTTAATATTCCCCCACGTAGTCACGTTTCTCCCTTTCTTAATAACGAGTCAATACTGAACATGGAAGCGCGCAGGAACCTACATTTAGCATCTCTATTGTTTGATATTACTCGCTTTAAAAGTCCAGAATATTTATTTTCAAAATTGAATTTTAACAGCTCTGTAAAATATTTTGATCATGCACCTAGGTCTACACGTCCGCCACTTAGGGTTCAACAACATCGGACTGTTGCCTTCACTGGAAGTTTTCGGTATCATGCAACTAAGTGTTGGAACAACATCCCTCCCCCAATAAGGCGGTTGCATTCTAAGTTCTCTTTTAAAAAACAACTTAAGTCTCATCTGCTCGCCGAACAGAAGTTAGGTATTCCTAAACGATTTTTGTAGGTGGCGTGGTAACAAATGCGAACTAGGTAGCACACTTATTTTATATATATATATATATATTTTAGTTATTTATTTATTTTTTATTTTACTTTGCATTTTACTTATATATTATTATACCCTTATCCAATTTAATGTCATTTATAAACATAATATACACTGCACAGCTTATACATTAAAAATCTTTATTTACAAATTTTAATATTTTTTTACAACACGGTCAAGGCTACGCTCATGGGCACTTTACTGATAATCGTTACGGGCACCGTCCTCGTGGTCACTCCTGGTTGTTGCTGAAAATCAGCGATTCACTAGCTATGCGAGTGAATACCACGCTGAGCAACGACCCTTTTGAGATGCTGCGGCACACACACATTTTTGTATTTTTAATACTTGTGTTATAATAATAATAATAATAAGTATTTATGTCAGAATAATTCCATAGATTGTTAGTAATTACAATAGACCTTACCTTATGAAATTATGTTTAGTGTAATTGTTGTTTTTTTTTATTTACGATTGTATATTGTGTGTGTCTATAGTGTCCAAATAAAGACGTTATCTATCTATCTATCTATCTATCTATTCCTTACAGTCACTTTAATGTTATTTTAACATCACAATTTAATAATTTAGAAACAGTTGTCCGATGCAAATAGATTTTAGAAACGAAGTGAGTTCTGCGCGTGCGTACTCTCCGACCGCTTCCGTTCGAATGTCCCCCGTCCGTTGTCGCGCCAACTGACGTTGACGTTTCGCGTACCATAGAGCATAGGCTGCGCAGACCACACTCAAGTATAGACTATACGTGTCGTTTCTAAGCGATGCTAGCGCCATCTCTCCGACATATAGGTACGGCATATGGTTCAACAATAAAATTTATTGATGAAATTTGTCAGTTTTGTATAGGTTGTGTGCTGTCTGTACGACTTAAATGTTGTAACTGTTTTCGATTAAACTGGTTTACTTCGACCGATGAAGAGTTCGATGGCGCAGTGGTTAACGCGCCCGCTCTGAAAGTGCTGAGGTTGGGCAACTTTTGCAAAAGGCCGGTTATCGGATGGGTGACCAAAAATTTATCATCTCCAACTCCTCCGTGCTTAGGAAGGCACGTAAAGCCGTTGGTACTATAACTATTTAAACTATCATGGTCACTTGCAATAGAGTAATTATTAACGGGATTCTTACCATGTTTATTATTTATGAGTATCTGATATTTCGGCGCAGTTGCATGCGCCATGATCACGGAATTACGAAATGACCACGAAAATATCGGATACTCATAAATAATAAACATGGTAAGAATCCCGTTAATAATTACTCCGTTGGTACTGGCTGCATTAGCAGTCGTTAACAACTACCAATCCGCACTGAGCCCGCGTGGTGGTTTTGGCCCGCTCTCCCTATCCATCCATAGGGAAGGCTCGTGCCCCAGCAGTGGGGACGTAAAATGAGCTGATGATGATGATGATGATGACGACGACTTCGATCGTTACGAATACGTATATGGTGGCAATCTCTAGTGTGCTTAAATGAACTTCGTGATTGAGTTTACAAGAGTTCTGTTAATGCCGATGTTTTTCAGACGCGAAGATGGCGAGGAGCTCGCGAAGATGCTACCCCTGATAGAAGACCCGGAGCTCATTCCTATGCTCCTGGAGAAGCTGTCTCCGCCCGCCCAGGGCACGGACGGCGACGGGGGCAACGCCACGACAGTTGCAGGTGGGTTTTATAGTGGTAGCTCGGTTTCATTTACGTTCGATTTTATGAAATATACTTGATGTTTTTCTTTCTTTGACCTTGTTTTTAAGTCACAGCTAGCATTGTTGTTAAACTAAAAATTTATTTAACTTGTTGTACCGGTGGCAGCTGGCAGCCCATGGTCACGAGCTGACTGTTGTCGCGATGATGTTGTGTGTCCGTTTGCGCGACTGTTTTCATCTACCGTTACATTACTTTTCTTATATTAAGTGTCGTTAAGCCCCGTTAAAAACTTTGTCCAATTCTGGGCTTTGAACATGAACTGTCAAGAAAAAATAACTTTATGCTTAATATCGTTACCTGGGTGGCATTTTTACCGGTAAATTAACTAACTGCTTTACGCGGATTGGCAAAAGTAATAACATTACCTGAATTACCGCTACTAATTTAACTTTTTAGAAATAACGTTACTTACCTATAGTGGGAATTTGGTAACGGTACTAAGCCCTGGTTTGCACCGGTAACGTTTGTATGGCAGGCAGCGGCAGCCGCGCGCTGTGCCAGCTGTCGCTGGGGCTGGCGCTGGCGGCATTGAAGCGCGGGCCGCAGTCGCTGGCGCGGCACCAGCTCAAGGTCGAGCTGCTGGACCAGGACGAGCTGCTAGTAGACGCGGCCATCGACGGCAAGGTCAGTGCGCCAACCACGTTAAAATGCAACCTCCATTGGTGTGCTTTTCAGATACAGCGTAAAGAATATTTGCAGTTTACGGTACTTAGTTTTGAATTAAAGTTATAATGTCACTGAAAGTCACTTTTTTGCAAGATCTCGACTTATAAAGTAATGTCTATTACTTAATTCATTTTACATAAAATTATTGTTTAAAATCATCTTTAATAAAATTGAATTTTGTGTCAGTTGCCTCGTTTTTATTAATTTATTTATTGAAAACTTTACTATAATCCAAATAAGCCGGACCGCTCACGATAATGGAATCTTAAATAATGGTTTCATGGTTATCGGAGTGAAATCACAATCTTTTTCTCGACTTGTGATTCAAGACGTGTATCATGTCATACGCATATTCGTACTACAGTTAAGAAGGTGCTATTTTGACAGGTTTTCGAGTACTTGGATGAAGCCATCCTGTCGACGGACTACGTGTGGAAGGAGGAGTACTACCAGCGGCGCATACACACGCTCATCACGGACTTTATCGTACTCATGCACTCCAAGCTCATGGAGATGAGGGTCAAGTGAGTATTGCTGTGCCGTAATTGTCTAGTACTGGTATATGTTATCCACCGCAAGAAGTTTTCACAATTAATTATTTATAAAATTTATAAAATACAGTGAAAAAATTAAACGCCTACCCGACCTAGCCAGGAATCGAACCTGGGTCTTCCGCAATCCGGGCGGCTGCACTGACCGCTATGCTACCGGGAAGGCTGACGTGAGCGCTGAATTTTGTCACTGCTTTTATAATGTTTTTGAGCGGGCGGAAGACCCAGGTTCGATTCCTGGCTGGGTCGGCTAGGCGTTTAATTTTT
The DNA here is from genome assembly GCA_947562085.1 of Eudonia lacustrata. Taxonomy (NCBI): domain Eukaryota; kingdom Metazoa; phylum Arthropoda; class Insecta; order Lepidoptera; family Crambidae; genus Eudonia; species Eudonia lacustrata. Next base: position 1,437,588 of record OX387341.1, read on the forward strand.
TCACTGTATTTTATAAATATTTAATTTAGCTTCAGTGCAGCAATTAGCACTTGAAAATAAAAAAAGTAAAAAGTTTTCACAATGCTCGCTTGCATAGAAGTAAATGTTCGATGATAGATTTATTTGCCCCCCCCCCTCCACCTAGAGCGGACGAGGCGGCGCGCACGCTGCAGATGTACATGGCGGAGGGGCTGGCGCCGCCCCCCGGCGCGGGCGCGTCGCGCACGCGGCTGGACGCGCTGCTGCGCTGCGTGGAGCGCCTGTACCGCCGCGACCCGCACGGCCTGCGCCACGACTACTGGCTCGCCTGCCACGCGCCGCCCGCGCACCACGCGCACGCGCGCAACCACTCCTACAGGTCAGCCGAGGGTGCCGGGACCATCATCGTCCCGCTCGATCATCGGTTTCTAGTCATTATGTTTTACCGACAGTTTTCGCTGCAACTGCTTAGCCGAGTGTTGCCTTTTCTCCTTTGTTGTCACATTGTGATACTTGTGGTAAAGTCAGCAGTATGAGTAGCTGACCATTTTAGTGTTATCTCAATGATTATTATTTATTATTGATGTGTAACATCTTTTCTCTCGCTTTCTTGCAATTTGTGAGTGTGATTTCGTGAAATGGGACGGAAGTGTGTAACAGGAAGGAAGCCATTTGATTTGACGAATGAGCGCGCGTTGGTAGAGTTGGCCGTTGGATGGTACCAACCAATCGGGGAAGCGCGCGCCATTTGATTTGACGAATGAGCGCGCGGTATTACTTTTAGTGCCAATTAAATAAAATACAATTTTCACCTAAAAAAAATTATTCTTTGTTATGAAAAATCATTTCAAACGATACCTGACCCATTTTTTCTGAATATAATTTTAAAATTGCTTATTACTAGGATGAGATGTCAAATGTTACACATCATAAACGACTACTGTGTAAGCCTCGCTCGTTGTTTTATTCTTATCTAAAAGTTCACAAAATGCTTATATTTAACATACATGATACAAGTCGGTTAAATGGCCTTATAACTGTGAATACGTTTTAGTTTTTTTAAATATTATTTTTATGTTATGTAATAGTTTTATTTTAAGTTGACCAGCGCTTGTTACATTATTTAGTTGATTTAACAAAGTGTAAAGAGTTCGGCAACCGTACTCGATTGAGATTCCAAAACTTGTAAACCTATTTTTTTTTGACGTTCCACACTATGTCATCTACAGTAGTCGCGTCAATTAGCTAACATTTGATTGATTGATTCAGTTTTGCAATGAAATTTTGTTTAGAACCTTAAAAATGGTATAGTAGCTAGTAGTTCCGGTGGTGACAAATGGTGTGTGGTGTTCGCGCAGGTCCGGCGGGCGCGCGGCCACGCTGTACAAGTTCGTGCGGCTGTCGGGCGAGCTGGTGTGCGCGGCGCTGCTGCCCGCGTACCTGCGCGCGCTGGCCAGCCTGTGCGTGCCGCGCCACACGTGGGCGCTGCTGGCGCGCCGCGACGCGCTCTCCGCGCACCACCTGCTCACCGCGCTGCAGCGCTACTACGCGTGAGTGCCGAACACCAATGCGACCACCCGGCTGCTCCGATCCGATCCGACTCTGGAAGGGCACGGGGACGCGCACTTTTAAGTGTGCGATGCCGTACCCCTCTAGAAATCCTCCGAAGGTGATTCGTTTCAACACGGCTTGAGGTACCCTTGACGTACCTCGCCGCCCCTAAAACAAGCCCGGTGAAGCTGAAAATGCCCCTCGGCAATCAGCAGTCACTCTCCAAAAAAAAAGAAAAACCCGGCTGCTGGTTGCGACCTTTAGGCTAAGCGTATGCTGAGACGCAGGTGACGCAGCACAGCACAGCGCAGATTTTGCGGGGCAGGGCAGTTGGGGCAGACATAGGCCGCGAACGCATGCTGCGACGCAGTTATGTGACACAGCACGGACGCATGAGTTGTTAATGTCAATGTCAGAGTCTGATAATGTGAGTTGTTGCTTGGAAAACTGTAAGTGATTATCTGAATGAACGTTCTACTAATGGATAATTTGTACTATCGAGAGAGTTCTGTTAATTGTTCTGTCATTATTACAAAATTATAATAAAATGGTAAAAAAAAACCATGTGTCGACACGCACGCGTCGCGCAGAATACTGTCTGCGCCGCAGCGTACGCAGCTTTCGGCACGACCATGCATTACAAAATTGCTTTGCTCTGCGCTGCGCGGAGCTGCGTCCCCTGCGTCTCAGCATACGCTTATCCTAATTCACGTTACGATGCACCTACATGTCCAACCGCACATGGCATTCTGCATATACATAGTTAGTTAATAAAATATAACAGACGCGGCAAAAACTGTGACCCGGATCACGATCGCCAGCCGACCTTCAACGAATGCGCTTTATCTCGACAATCATATGTAATTTTAGTGTTTAATTAAAAGCCGATTTGACAACTCATTCTTGCCTTTTTAATTGCACTCGCCTGCATTTACATCTGCATCCCTTTACATCTACAATTTTTGCATCTCGTTTGCAACCTGCATTACAATACATACATTCGCCATTCGATTTCGCTAATGACAACGAATTTGTATGACAAAGCTGTATCATTCAATTTCGGTAACGAAAATGGAATTTGTGTGACAAAACTGTAACTCTCAACGTTTGTCGCCAGGACGCATTACTTTAATGCCCTCTTATTTTCTTTAGGGTGCTTGATATGAGAAACGCGCTCTAACTGTGTACCCTCTGCTTCTGCAACTAGACTTTATGATTTGATTTTATGGCGTATCCAAGATGTGTCTAGTTATCTTACCGTGTTTTTATTCTAAGCAAAATGTACAGACACCACACTGTCATATTTCTTCAATAAATGTTCAACCGTATTCCATAGACATAAAGTTCAAAGTCGATTGAGGACATTTCACAGCTTGTGGTAGGCATGTGTACAACTAAAATTATAATAAACTAGCGGCCGCTCGCGGTTTAACCCGCGTGGTTCCCGTTCCCGTGAGAATATCGGGATAAAAACTATCCTTTGTTAATCCAGGTTATAAACTATCTGTATTCCGAATTTCATCCAAATCCATTCAGTAGTTTTTACATGAAAAAGTAACAAACATCCATCCATATTTACAAACTTTCGCGTTTATAATATTAGTAGGATATATTGCAAAGAAAATATGGTACTGCTCCTATATGAAGCTCCTCATTCACACCACCATCACCCTTAGGAACCTGCGCGCGGACCCGCTGCCGTTCTCGGAGCACCAGCACTCGTCGCTGGGCGCGTCCGCCATCATGACGCCCGCCGCGCGCCCCGGCAAGCTGCTCGTGCGCCAGGAAGAGGTGAGATAAAATAAAATAAAAATGCGCAGTATAAATTTCATGTCTAGGCACAAAATTAAAGTAGACTTAATTTCTAACGGCTTACCCCCTTACAAATAAACACTATTTAAGCATTTACTTAGTTAATCATTGTTTTGTCAACGTCACACAAACGTCGTTCTCAATTTGAGAAAAAGAGACAAAACAATGATTAACTAAATAAATGCTTAAATAGTGTTTATTTGTAAGGGGGTTAGAGTTTAAATTCGGCATGATGGCCGGCATAATTCTGAGCTTGATTAAACAAGTTGAGAAGCCGATGCTTTTTAAGTTTTTGTTATAGTAAACTTATTTGTAAAGATTATTTGTATAAGTTGAGCGTGATTATTTTGAATAAAAAATGATACAAAGTTTTCTTGAGCGCACGAGAAATACATTTATGCTAATTTAATAGTAATGGAATATAAACATTTTTTCCTTCATTAAGATATTGGGACATTATCCCTCAGCAGAAATATTGCGTCAGGATCAGGACCGATGTCCAGGCGGTCTAACTTTTGCAGGAATGTCGGGGCCTCTCGCTTTTAAGATTTATTACCTCCCTTGCCTCTTTTGTGATTGGACGGCTCGTTTTACCCTTTTTAGTAACCTTTATGGTGCCAGGCAATAACCCGTTTTTGATTTATGTGCGTAACAATGGATTCGGTTTAATTTCTAGTTATAATCCTTAATTATTTCCGTAGTAATTTGAACATTTATTTATATATAATAGCTGTAGGTCTTCCTAAAATAAATTTATTAATGTAAGTAAATATTGCGTATCGACCAGGTGGAGGCGATGATAGCCGCGCTGAAGCTGATCGCGGCCGTTGCGCAGCAGGACGAGGCCGCGTGCGCCAGCATCTGCGAGAACCTGCAGTGGGACGCCGTCAACTGCATGTTCGGTGAGTGGGACAATAAATCTCGCCACAATTACGGAATTAACATAAACAAGATACCTACTCGATGACAAAACAGCCCGCCTGAGGGGAAGCGGCCGCCTTAGCCCATGGACGCTTGCAACGCCAAGTGTTTCATGTGCGCGTTGACCATGCCCACTAATTTCTTCGGATGTTAATTTAATTTACTGATTTAAATCGGGCAGCTATGGTCCATAGTAACATATATACCTTACAGACTAACATACATACAATCCCTACTAATATTATAATAGTAAATGTGAGTTTGTTTGTTACGCTTTCACGCAGACACTACTCAACCAATCATCATGAAACTTTGTACACATATCCTCAAAGGTATTGGAAAGGATATAGGATACTTTTTATTTAAAAAAAATATATAAAATACTAAAAACGACAATTTAATTTTCCAATACAAAATCATTTGTTTGTTTTGTTGTCATGGAAACTGTCAAAGCGGAACGAAGTCCTCCGGGTCAGCTAGTACAACAAATAAAAATCTTAAAAAATGCCAAAACACATTTACACGATACACCAAACATGCACACTTTTATAACCCCAAGATACCGTACTCGTATAACATGAGTACGAAGACCCGGTTTAAATGCGCTCTTTACCAGTGGGCGTTTCTCCCCACCCCCACGACTCGATAAACCCGAGCCGAGGTTATTGCGCTCCCGTTGCGATCCGAACCCATCCGAGATTATAGTAGGGAAAGAGGACACGTTTGAGGACGAGGCGCGATGCGATTCCCTTTAGAAACCTTCTGACGGTGGGCCGACCGACACACAAAACGACCCTAAAGCCCGATTTACACTTCAATAAGTACAGAAGCTAGTTTACTTACGATATCGGCGAGTTAAGTTGTTATTATCATTTGGACGGCAAAAGCGAGTTAACCCTTCGAACGACAAAACCCCCAGTACTAATAGTCATAGCACGATATAGTTTTATTCAATTTAAAAATATTTTACGCCTTCACTAGGAAATTGTCGAAATTTGTCCAATTCCGTAAATAAAAAGAGACAGTGTCATATATCGTTAGATTGGCAAAAGAATAAGCTTTGCGACAAAAACATCATTTATACATAATTATTTATATAAAATATTACAATAATTTACAAAGTTTTAATGTTGTTATTTTTTTTTATGCCTACACTCACCCAAGGTTCGAAGAGAAGAAACTACGCACATTTCACATCGCCACTATCACTAAAAATCACTATTGTCACTTCATCTTTCATTTACATAACTCACATCATCACAAAACACTCTAATTACTTCACAATCACAATTTTACTGCGAAACAAATGCAGACCGCCATTTCTCGAGCCCGCTTGCGCGCGAACTTCATAGCCGGAGTTCAGAGTACTGTTCACTGCAAAAGTCATTCACACGTTCTGTTCAAATTTGGTAGTAAATATCAATGTGTTTTTTTTAGTTAACTTTTTATATTGTTTTCATTATTTTACGATTGTAGTTGCAAAAACAAATTATTACAAGCAATGTAGTAATATTCGATTTCATAGATTTTTTTTATAAAATGGATAACGGTCGATAAATTACTTACTAATTTGAACGTATGGATATTTGATATTCTGTTATGAAGGGACAGATGAAAGAGTATTGGCAATACGCTATTGGCATTCAATGTAGTACACAAGTTTTTATAAAATAATGTACTTACATGTGGGGTCACACTACGTTTTCCATACTAGTGATTCTTATGAAACTTTGGTTTTATATTTTTTGTTTTTAGCATAAGATTACACAATGTACTTACAGGGGGCGAACGCCTAGTACGTGCTTAGTAGCGATATTCGAACCCACACTACGTCAAGATTAGTAGATTTTTACGAAACAAATTTGGTTATACCTAGTAGTAATAAATTTTCATAGCAAAAGTTTACACAATGTACTTACGGGGGGGTCGAACGCCCAGTACGTGTCTAAGATTGGTACGTGCTTAGTAGCGGGATTCGAATCCACATAACGTTTTCAAGATTAAAAGATAAATACTTACGAGATACTTACGAAACAGTCAGTAGAAGCATTAGAACATATTTCTGCCGCTGTCTGCTACATATTATAAAGAAAGAAAAGGTACTCGTGTAAGAAAAACGACAAAAAAAGGGTAAAATATTAATATAATAAAAAAAACAAACAACACAAACAATCTGATATACAGCTTCATACGTACAGACAAACTTTATAACTAGAGGTGATCATAACATAATACATGTTTTCAAGTAGGTACTTTATGACATTATTATCCTGCAGTTTTGTACATACTGCAATACGGCAAACAATGGTATGAAAAATAAGAAACAATCTAATATACAGCTTCATATGTACAGACAAACTTTATAACTAGAGGTGATCATAACATAATACATGTTTTCAAGTAGGTACTTTATGACATTATTATCCTGCAGTTTTGTACATACTGCAATACGGCAAACAATGGTATGAAAAATAAGAAACAATCTAATATACAGCTTCATATGTACAGACAAACTTTATAACTAGAACTTTAAAATTAGCTGCCGCCGAGCTGCCAGGATCGGCCGGGGAGCCTCAATGGCCCCCGGGGTAACTGACCTCGACCGTGATCTAAAAAATACATAATAAAAAATTAATAATTTTAATTATTAATTAATTATAAAAAGAATTATGTAAATAGAAAAAAAACATTGTGCACAAATTGTTTTTTACTTTTTACAAACACAAACTGACTTTATTTTATACCAAATAACTATCAAATAAATTTTTATCATAACACTTTAGTAACACTTTTTCGTCCAATAGTACCGTATTGTAATGAATTTTGGGACCGTGTTGAATTGAAAACACAATTGTGTTACATTCATATTATATATCACAAAACTGATTCTACTTTCTGATTCCTGGATAAATTTACAACAAACTTATCTATATCTGAACACACAATGTGTAAAATAAATATTTTTTTCAAAGACATGACGCAATTCCTAACGACATTGCAAAACCGCAACCAAAAAGTTGCAGACATTTTTACTGGACTAAAATCTAGAAACGACTCAAACTAATAACTAAAACACATTCTACGTTAAATTTCCAATAGATTGATATACAATTCACTTACCGTTTACGAAGGGAACTCATAATTTACACCAAAACACAACACGTCAAGCAGCGAAATTAGTAATGGCGCGTAGGCCTTCACAGCAAATTTTTGTTTTATTTTCTTCCGGTAATTTTATTTGGCAAAGCATTATGATTATTATACTATTCGACAGAGGATAACTTTTACAATACTCATGACCGGATACAGATACAAAATAAATTCACAACACGCCATAAATAAACAAATGCCGTTAGGCACCACGGTGGTGCTTAATCGCGTCCGGTGTAAAAAAGTTAGGCACCACCGCGGTGCCTTATCGCGCGAGGGGTTAAGTAGTAAGTGGTTTATTAAATTGATTTGAATAGATCGCGATCCTATTTTTCGGCTAGTCCAGTACGAAGAAGGCCCCTCCCTCGCATCTTCCGCACCCCGCCAAATTAACTGACGGGCATGTAGACGGGCGAGTTTATTACAGTGCATAAATTTTTCTTCTTGTTGGAACGGCAACTTATGGTTACTCACTCGCCTACGTACGGACGCCACTTACAACTTACTACTTGTTACATAACTGACTGATTTCTTAACTCGCTACTGTACTTATTGAAGTGTAATTCGGTCTTAACACGGCTCGAGGAATGCCCGTGCCGTGCTCTCTCTTAACCCTAGAGCTGTAACGTTGGGCCGTGCAGGTCTCGTGTGCTGCCACGTGCCGCTGCAGCTGAAGGCGGAGCTGCTGGTCGCGCTGGCGGCGCTGGGCGGCACCCCCGCCACCACGGGGCGCGTGTGGGCGGCGCTGGAGGCGGCGCGGCTGGTGCACGCCGACGACAAGCGCGCGCTGCCCGCCGACCTGAACGAGGTATGACCGGAATATATTGTTCTCTTTTCTTCCCAGAGTCTGATCAACGTTGTGTTCGCCGACTACGCGCTCCGCCAAAGCGTCGAGCCCCCGCGCGCCAACGGTATCGATTCGCGGACTTTCGCCTTCGCAAGCTGGTGCTCCGCAGAGGCGTCGAGCCTCCAGACAGCAAACCGAAAATCACTGCCATCGCCGCGTTTCAGCAGTCTCCGCACGTATTCGGACTACCTGCGTCGAGCGTTGTTTCGCGGCCGCCCTCCGTTTCTTACGCTATTGCCGTCCCTTTCCTACCGCGAAAATCGACGTTAGTGAAGGTAGTAGCAAAAAAACATTTTGGCGCATCACGCTTAAAATAGTGTAAATATTTTAGTTCGTGTTACGCCCGCCGCGATCGCTAGTGAGCCTGACCTACATTACGTCAAACCAGTGTACCAGTGACCTAGTTTTGCCCATCCATCCCGAAAGGCGACCGTGTCAACACCCCTGCAAACCTCGGCTGGGGTGATTTGTATATCACCAACCGGCGGAGGTCCTAAGGGGTGCGGCGAACCGTCCGTTCCCGGCGAAGAGAAGACTGGCGCCTATGGAGGCGACACCGTCATCGCTGCCCCAGGCCCGCGCGCTTCAGCGCCGTGCCCTGGCCGCCTACCCGGACAAGTAATGCTTCCGAACCCGCCGCGCTTATCGTGTGCCGCCTGGACCGGCTGCACGGTGCCGACTGCGCGCGCTGCGCCGCCTGGGTGTATCACCCAGGCCGCGAATGCCGCGCCGCCCTCGCGTGCCGGTCTGATGGACCGAATCACGCCGCCAGCGTATTCCGCGCCGGCGGCCGATGTCGCGTCATCAGTGCGCGCTGCACCGACCAAGCGCATCAGATTGACCACGCATGTCGAACCATTCGCATGCACCACCCGGACTGACTGCATCACTGGACTGGTAGCCCCCCCGCCGTCGCGCACATAGCGCTAGATGGCCGGGGCCGCACCCTCCGCGCGTGTTGTTCTGGCACGCATAGCGTGAGACTGGTCGCACCACGCCGCCGCGCGGCCGCGCTGCCGACTTGAGCCGTGTCGTCTGCGCGTGCCGTGCCGGCCGGCCCTGCCGCGCCGATCGCCTGAGGCGCGCTGAAGTGCGCCCTGCGCCATCGGGTGCACCGCGCCCCCCCCCACGCCACGCCGCGCGAACGCCGCGCCTATGCTGCTGCTGCCACCGCGCGCCCCATGGCGCAAGAAGATCCACACCCCTGCCGTGGCTAACAGCCGCGGCCGACGACTCCGCACCATCGCCTACCACAGCTGCCCGCCCTTCTGTACCCCCGTAAGACGCGGCCCGCTCGCTGTCGCTCACTGGGCCTCGGCCAACGCCGTCTCACCCGGTGGGCTGACCGCGCCGAGGGCTGCAGCAGGGGGAGGAACAATGGCGGCCAGCGCGTCCAACAGAGCGCAAGCTCGAGGCACGACCGTTGGGAAACCAAAAAAAAAAAAAATATAATAAAAAAAAAAAAAAAAAACAGCCCAAAAAAAAATATAAAACTGAAAAGAGCAACAGTACCCGGTCGTGCCTCCCATGTAGAACCAGAGCAGCTTTACAGTTGCCTGCGAGGACCTGCCCGGGCCATGAGACCTGATCTCGATGCCCGAACCGGTGCCACAGAGGCACCGATGAAATCAACACAACTTTTCTTCCCATGTCCTTCCTTACTAGTTTACTTACAACTTAAACTAAAACTTAATCTCACTGAGTAGAACTGAGATATTTGAGCTTATGTGGTCCTTGTACATCTTATTTTTCATATGCGAATACCTGTTAACAGCTAAGTAGATTTATAGTAGTGTATCCATATATAATCCATATATATATAAGTGCTGTTGGTGTTCTGAACAAAATAATAATTAAAAAAAATGTACAATATGTAACGCAATAAACGCTTACCCTTGAAGTTAACAAACTGTTAAGAACCTGCTACTCCCTATGATCACGGACCCTGCGAAGGGTTCCAAACGTCAGTATAAAATAATATAAACCAATGTGTAAACGCAAGTAGATCTGTAAAAGTTGTTTTTTTTTAAATCTGTGATTGGTTACTTATTTTAACGTAGGTAGGTGTTTATGTTTATTTAAACTTATTAAGCTGTAGTGCTTTGACTTACTTTTAATTTCGTTTGTCAGTACAGACGTACTGTTGGAAAAGAAGTGATTATATATTTTTTTAATAAATGTACTTTTAACATATGCGTTTATTATTTGACCTGTTGTATAAGTTCGGGAACTGTCAATAAATATGTGTTAAACACTAAACAAATCTATACTAATATTATAAAGCTGAAGAGTTTGTTTGTTTGTTTGGTCGACCGCGCTAATCTCAGGAACTACTGGTTCGAACTGAAAAAAATATTTTTGTGGCTATAGGCTATATTACATCACGCTATGACTAATAGAACGCGAGTGAAACCGCGGGGCAAGTGTCTAATAATAGGATGTAACGTTAATAATGCACGTGTCCAGGTGGAGTGCCGCATGGAGGAGTACCCCCTGTCGCGCGCGTTCGTGACGCTGCTGATCGCGCTGGTGCGCGCGGGCCCGGCGCCGCGCGCGCTCGGCGCCGGCAGCCGCGCGCCCGGGCTGGAGCCCTACCTGCACCACGTGCTGCACCGGCTGGCGCTGCCCGCGCCGCACCGCCCGCACGCGCAGCCGCACCAGCGCTGGCACGTGAGTACTCAAATATTCTTAAACCCGTTCAGGATGGAAACAAGAAATAAACAATAGTCTTCCAAAGGAGGACGGGCATTATTGCCTAGGAACCAATAACAACATGTGATCTGTCATTGGAAAGAATTTTTTATGTACTTTAATTATTGTTATGGCGGGAAGTACCAAATCACTGTGTGGCAAAAGTTATGGCGCAATAAAGCAGACTTGAACAAAAATATTTTTTTCAGAATTTCATTATAAAATGGTTTAACAAGCATTACGTCATTTTAAGTAGGTACTAAAACTCAAGTAGTCTGTGCAGACAAATACTAGTCGAATAAGCCTTATCAATATTAGTATAAAATTACAAAATAATACATTATAGAAAACTAAAACCGATAAGTATTAATCGATCGTCAATAGATCGATTGAAGTTAAGTAGTCGGCCATATTGAACAGAACTGTCACTTGTAAAAAAAGTGTGATGCATGTTTTGCTAATGGTAATAAATAAATAATACTTTGGCTTTGTTTATCGAACTGTGATTTTTGCTATATTATTATGTTATCAACCTTTGGCTTTTTTTTATCGGATTCTGTGATTTTTGCTATATGTTATACTAGTAGCTAATGTTGTTTTACAAAAAAAAATCAAGAAATTGATGATAAACAAAAATAGAAACGTTTTACCTGAAAATAAAACGGTTATTAAACATACTTACCTTATTCGAAGCCTAATATATATATGAGAGTAGCATACTTGATTTCCGGCCTAAAATCGTGTACAACAACACCGTCCATTGGTCGTCTTCGACCAATCAGCGTTCACTTCCTGTTCGCGCCATTTTTTACCACTAACCAGGCAGGATGTGTGGGGGCACATAATTTTCGTCATTACATCTCGAATGTATACCACCATGCAGAATTAAAAAGTATTAGGCTTCGAATAAGGTAAGTATGTTTAATAACCGTTTTATTTTCAGGTAAAACGTTTCTATTAAACAGTACTGTACCGTTATTTGAAGCCTAATATATATATGAGAGATCTGTTTGGTATCGCCTGGTGGTAGTGGTAGTGGTGAGATGCTAATGTGATGAATACATAAAATAATTATGTCAAATGATAGATTGTATATATATTACAGGTTTAATCACTCATTAATCTTCAACAGAAAATTACAAAAACGATTATTGTATAGGTACAAACTGAGAACGAATCAGAGATGAATTATATGTATTATGGGAATGATTAGCAGGCTTTACTTCGCGCCTATAAAGTCAAAGTCAAAGTCAAATATTCTTTATTCAAATAAACTTTAGAAAAGTGCTTTTGAATCGTCCATATTTTTTTTACCTACTACCCATTCAGGACGTCTATATTTTGGCTGTGGAGAAGAATGGGCGCAAGAAACTCCACAGCTTTAATTCAATATGTAACGACATTTACAAAATTATATGCCGTTACGTTACCAAGTTATACAAGTTTAAAAAAAATAAAAAAATCTTAACAATATTTTGGATTAGAAATAGATTGGAGCATTTTAAACCCATGCTGTTTTGTCTTCAATGTAATCAGACACTTTATAATAAGCTTTTTTATAAAGCTTTTCTTTAATAGCCATTTTAAATTTATTAATATCTAGTTTTTGGATATTACTTGGAACTTTATTGTAAAAACGTACACACAGGCCTCTAAATGAATTATTTACTTTGTGGAGCCTAGTATTAAGTACTGCTAGTTTGTTTTTATTTCTAGTGTTTACATTGTGAATATCACTGTTTTTAGAAAAAGTTTCAATATTTTTATATACATACATTAGGTTCTCGTAAATATATTGTGATGGAACTGTCATTATATTAATATCCTTAAATCTCTCCCTAAGGGAATTACCAGCTTTTAGATTATAAATTGCTCGAATAGCCCGCTTCTGCAGCACAAAGATAGTTTGAATATCCGCAGCATTGTCCCACAGTAAAATGCCGTACGACATTACGCTATGGAAATAACTAAAGTAAACAAGTCTAGCTGTTTCAATGTCAGTGATCTGACGAATTTTCATTACTGCATAAGCCGCAGAGCTCAGTCTACTCGACAATTTATCTATATGTGGGCCCTACTGTAGCTTTGCATCCAACGTTATGCCTAGAAACACTGTGGTGTCCACAAGGTCCACATTCTTATCTTTAATTTTTACACTGGTTTTTACCTCCTTAACGTTGGGTAATACAAATCTTATACATTTGGTTTTTTGTTCATTTAATAGCAAATTGTTAACACTAAACCAATGAACTATCTTTGAGACAGCATTGTTCACATCGTCATCAATCGGCTGTCGTCGTTTCACTTTGAATAAAAGTGAGGTATCATCTGCAAACAATACTATCTCATGTTTGTCTTTTACAAAGTAAGGCAAGTCGTTAATATAAATTAAAAATAAGAAAGGACCAAGAATTGAACCCTGTGGAACTCCCATTGTAACCACCGATCCCGGAGATCTTTTACCGTTAACATCAACCCTCTGAACCCTATCACTCAAATATGAGATAAGAAGATTCAGTGATGCATCTCTAATTCCATAGTGGTAGAGCTTCCTGACCAGGGTTTCATGTAAAACACAATCAAAGGCCTTGGATAAATCACAAAAAACCCCTACGGCATCGTGTGAATCCTCCCAGGCATTAAATATTTGAAGTAAAAGCTCAACATGTAAAGTCTTCTTTATTAAAAAAAGGTTATTATACAGTCAAAGAATATTTAGAAGATAAAACAGCCTGGCTATAATAAAAAACATATACATAATACTACTTATAAATAGTGTCCTGCAGATAACAAAATAGCGTTGCATTGAACATTACAATTAGTTTTATTTTTATTATTGTACGAGCCCTTGCTTTACTCGTACACTGACTTGATTGATTTATCTTGATTTGGACTTGATTGTAAAATAACAACAATCGAAAGTAAACTCTTGATTTATTATAGAAATATGTAAGTAATGTGTGCACACAAAGAAAGGCGGCTTTAAACTGTATTCAATAAAAATATAATAATTAATTACTGCTCGCGTTGTGCAATGCTGTTTTGCTTATGTTACATTATTATAAAATTGTACTTTGTACATATTCCGGGGCGGGAGATGCTAAGATGATAATTATTATTATTATTAACAATAGTTTTTTTTGACTTTTACTAGTACTGTATGATATTGTAAAAAATTAAACTGGTAAATTATGTTTTTGCTGACTTAAATATTTTATTTAGTTATTTTTTATTTTTTGTGTTTTTTTACATGTTGTGATTGTCCTTTACATTTTGTGTTTTTATTTGTGATGGAAAGTGTCCTTTATGATAGGGCTTTTTCCAATATTTATGACGCTGTAAGGGAGAAAAGAGCTGGACACTTGCTGAGTTTCTTGCCGGTTCTTCTCAGTACAAGATCTCCCGCCCAGAGTAGATAGACTTACGAACCGATGGCTTAAAATGACGTTCATAAGAGCTATTTGTAGCCTAAACTGAATAAATGATTTTGAATTTTGAATTTTGAATTCAACACCAGCGTCAGTAGTCGAGCGACCCCTAGTGAAACCATATTGTCTAGAATGTAAAAGTTTATTTCTATAAAAATGAACTTGAATTTGGTCTAGAATTATCTTTTCAAATATTTTACTAAATGTGGGTAACACAGAAATTAGTCTAAAGTTAGAGGGGTCACATGTGCTACCTGATTTGAATAATGGGATTACTTTACTGTGCTTCATTAGGTCAGGAAAAACACCACAGTCAATGCATTCATTAAATATGCAAGCTAAAACCGGAGCTATTGTCTCAATAACGGATTTAGTGACGTCGACGGAATTACCCCACAGATCAGCAGTCTTCTTTTTATTAAGAGTATTAAAAGTTTTAATTATATTTCTAAAATCAATTTTTTGAAAACTAAAATAGTTTTCACTAGGTTTGACATTTTCCTTTAGAACAGCTTCAGCTACAGTGGGGGAGGAGTCCAAAGCCTTTGTAGTTGAAACTGGAATATCAGTAAAAAACTTCTCAAATGCCGCAGCAACATCAGCATCGGAACTTAAGGTTTGATTTTCGTAGCTCAATTTGTACTCATTGTTACGACTTTTGACATTTCCAGTTTCACTATTTATAATATTCCATGTCATTTTCAAATTCAAATTCAAAATTCAAAATCATTTATTCAGTTTAGGCTACAAAAAGCTCTTATGAACGTCATTTTAAGCCATCGGTTCGTAAGTCTATCTACTCTGGGCGGGAGATCTTGTACTGAGAAGAACCGGCAAGAAACTCAGCAAGTGTCCAGCTCTTTTCTCCCTTACAGCGTCATAAATATTGGAAAAAGCCCTATCATAAAGGACACTTTCCATCACAAATAAAAACACAAAATGTAAAGGACAATCACAACATGTAAAAAAAACACAAAAAATAAAAAATAACTAAATAAAATATTTAAGTCAGCAAAAACATAATTTACCAGTTTAATTTTTTACAATATCATACAGTACTAGTAAAAGTCAAAAAAAACTATAGTTAATAATAATAATAATAAAACTAATTGTAATGTTCAATGCAACGCTATTTTGTTATCTGCAGGACACTATTTATAAGTAGTATTATGTATATGTTTTTTATTATAGCCAGGCTGTTTTATCTTCTAAATATTCTTTGACTGTATAATAACCTTTTTTTAATAAAGAAGACTTTACATGTTTTTTAAACTTATCTAAAGGTAAATCTAGTACAGTATTTGGTATTTTATTGTAATAGTGTATACCTTGCCCCAACAAAGAACCAAGCACCTTCTGTAACCTGAACAGTGGCATTGCAAGTTTTGACTTATTTCTAGTATTAAAATTGTGTACATCACTGTGTTTAGCAAATGAATTGATATTACAACGTACAAGAACTATACAATTATAAATAAATTGAGACGCCACTGTCAAGACATCAATTTCTTTAAAAAGATTTCTTAAAGAAGTTCGTGAACCTAGTCTGTTGCGGAAACCCACAACACACACTATGCTACTGTTTAAAATTAGGTTACAACTAAAAATCTACAAAATCCACTCACAGTTCCATGCCGCTCCCGCCGTCCAGAACGGGATCCATATAGTCCGATGGGGCCCGAATCCGGCTCCGGGTCTTCTAGGGTTCCCTAATCACACCCAAACTACCCCAAGTGCACTTTCCCCCGAGGAAATACCTGTTTACTCCAGCAGCGGTGCCGACATCCAAAACACGGGATGGCGAATTGTACTCCCGATACGATTCGCTTATGACGTACACACTCACAAAACACAGGTTGCACAATACACTTAATTAAAGTAATACGGCTCCAAATGCCCTTATTACTACATAAAATCTATTTAATTATCAACACACGATAACCTATCAACCAGCCATATTGCTTTCCCGAAACAAGTGTACCAACAAAGAAAAAAAGAACAATTAGTGATGGGGCCATTATGCCACCAAACAAATTGAATCTCGATAATCGATTCGTCCATAATACAAATCAAAGTTTTATTTCCAACAAAAATAAATGCCTGTTTATTTGCAACATAGTCTATAGATTGCTCTTACTGCTCGTTTCTGTAAAATGAATATAGTTTCAATATCAGCCGCTGTTCCCCACAGTAAGAGGCCATACGACATGACACTATGAAAATAACTAAAGTAAACTGTTCTAGCAGTTTCAACGTCTGTTAACTGCCTTATTTTTCTAATGGCATAAGCAGCAGAACTGAGTTTGCCGGCCAATTTCGAAATGTGAGGACTCCATTGAAGTTTTGAGTCAAGGGTTATACCTAAGAAAACTGTTGAGTCTACCAAATCTAATCGATCACCGTTTATTCTTATATCAGTTGGTTCATTTTTGACATTTGGTAATTTAAAATTAATACATTTTGTTTTTTTAGCATTAAGCTGCAAATTATTAATAGTAAACCAACTGAGTACATCAGAGAGTGCTTTGTTTACATCGTCGTAATTATTCTTACACCTACTTACATTAAAAATGAGTGAAGTATCATCTGCAAATAATACGATTTCACAGAAGTTCTCTACAAAGAATGGCAAGTCATTAATATAAATCAAAAACAGAAAAGGACCAAGAATGGACCCTTGTGGAACTCCCATTTTTACATGAGAACCAGATGATTTAGTTAAGGTTTAAGACATTTATTTCTCATTAAGAATTATACATTAATTCACTTACATGAGAACAACACAATTAACAAACAAAAAATACATATTTTAGAGATACGTACTTATGGACGGTAGTTTTAAAACATTGTCACAACAAATACACGAGCCTCAGGCATCGGGCGCAGTGATAACAAAACAATGATGTATAAACAAACTACGCTCAGCGAATTACGAAGACTACAGCCGAAGGATGCAAAAAAAACCAAAAATTATTTATTAAATTTAATAAAAGAAATTACAATTATTACTTATTCTAAAAATAGATGTCTAGTGGTCGATGGTAGAACCAAAAGTGCCGGGCTTCTGACGCAACACGATGCGGTGTCCGGTGTGCTTCATATTCTGCTACGTCGGCGCCTCGTGTCGTTCGCTATTGTTGTTGAGCAATCTAGGTTATTGGATGATCAGCGATTTATACAGCGATCTATGTGACATCGGCGCGTAACACCTCCCCCCTCAGATCAGCGACTATTTGAGGTTTTCGGCGAAAATATTGCTGAGATGTTAGAGGTGTCAATCTTTACTTCTTCTGGGTTTGATCTTCTTCCGGGAATCTGCGTATATATATCTTGCATTGGAATAATGTTAGGAGAGTCTGCTTGGTTATTTCTCAAAGTAGTTTTGCATTTGTAACGACATACTATTGTGATAATAAGTACAGTCGCACTCAGTAAAATGACGTAGATAGGTATCGTAGTATGGTAGAGGCTGTATTCGGTGATCTTGTTAAGTGCCAGTGGATTCTGTAGAGATATCTTCTGGTTACTAGCGTGAAGATGCTCGAGATGTATAGAGTTGAGAGTCACCAGAGGCCCTTTGCTTGCTTGAGATGAGGTTTCGTTGAACAGTAGTATTTCTGTTATTTTCACAGCGTGTCCCTTTATGCGGTCGTTGTTATTGGCTATAGTGAATTGAGACGTCTTTAAGAAACAGTTAATCGGTATTACAGCTAAGTAACTCCCTTGCAGATATTTATATTGCTCTTGGTTGCAGGACATCAGAACTTTCGTTGCTGTGGGAAGACTGATCGTGTAGTGCTTATCATCTAGTTGTTCTAAAGCTTCTTTAGTTAAGGTGACCGTGGTGAGTTTGCAGGCTGGATGGAGATGCTGCTCGGTGATGAGTTGATTTACACAATCGAGTTGATTATGTAGTTTATAGTCTAACTTTCCTTTACAGAGATACCAGTTACCAATCTTCGGGCATTCAGCCTCCATGTACATAGAATCTTTCTTATGAATTGCTATATAAGGTAGGGGAGGTATAAGGGATTGATTGAATTTATTAGGGACTACGGATAGTTTGTAAAGTTCAAAGGATTCGGCTAGGACAATCGGCACCTTTATAACTAGTATTATATTATTGTCTGAATAATAACAAGCTAATGTTATTATATCATAGTAACTTCTTAATTCTACATCTAAAACCTCATCTTTAGAATAGATTTTTCTTAGTTTATTTAAAAGACTCTGGAGAGGAGTTAGATTTATTACTGAATGGGGCGTACTTGACGCACGAATAAAAGCTAAAATACTATCTATTCTATTTATTTCTACAGATAGGCTATCAACATTATCACTTAAAATAAGCAGATATTGAGCCAAATGGGCGTATTTTATCAGATCATCATCTCTGGAAGCATCTTTACTTATAACTAATTTTAAAATTCTATCTATCTCGTCTTGATTTTTAACTATATTATCTAGAATCCGGGAATGTTCCAGCATCCACTCCTTAGTCATGCTAATGTGCTGATTAAACTCATGTTCTAGCGTGTTCTCATTACCTTGAATAATTTTAATGGCGTTATCATACTTTAACGCGTCTGTATAGTCTAGGTTCCCTGAGATGCTCTTTATTACAGAGCCTAAACCGTCAATGAGACCTCTCTTTACGCGTCTTGATTCAAACGATTCAAGATGTTCCGAGATTTTATTTAACTTATTAGAAAGGTAATTTAAATGAGGTTCATAAAGAGAAAGTGTCTTGTTATTAATTTGAGGCCTAATTATTTGAAATTGATTTGATACAGCATCAACCTTAGAGCGAATATCGTGTACATCTATTTGTTGTAAAAATGAGTGATAGTGCGATACTATTTTAGTAGCGCCTAATTTAAACGGGAGTAGTCCAGGTCCACTCTCCAAGGAGTCAAGTGATATGTCCTGAGCCCAGGCTAGTTGCAGCACTAGCATCAGTGGTATCCTGTAACAATGGTGGGTTATTAGGGACTCTCTTGATTCGAGACTTTGCAACGGGACCTCGTTTTTTCCTCGTATAGATGTGAATCGGGAGGTCTGCTAAGACTGTGTCCTGAGTGAAACGCGGTGCTAACTTTTGTCGGCTTGCTAATGGATTTCGAATGTAGATCTGTTGATCTGGTAAATATTCTTTCTCAGGCTCGCGATCTTTGTTCCTATTTTCCGTCAGTTCGGTCCTATGATGCAGAGATGACTCATTTATCAGGTCATAAACCTTAGTCATTCTATTTCTATGATCTTGCGTGTATTGTTGAAGAAGATGTTCCGTAATATCTATATCTATAGGATCACGTGGATCGAAATGTCCGTTGATCACCTCTAAAGGCCTGCATTTGGTGAAACTATGGATGGAACTATTGTAAGCTAGAATAGCGTATGGCATGAGGTTAACAATGGGTTCAGTACGTTGTTCTAATTTCAATATTCTTAAATGCTCTAAAACGGTTAAATGAAAGCGCTCTACAATTCCATTATCATTAGGTGCGTGGGCCAGAATCTTATGATGTTGTATCTTATGTAACTTAATAAATTCTGAGAAAAGCTGATTCGTGAACTCCGGTCCCTGATCTGTGACAATAGTTATAGGTAGCCCGTGGTGTGTACAATATTTAAGAAGAGCCTGTATGACGCTGACAGCTGTACCATCTCTCAAATGATACGCCTGAGCATATTTTGAGAAGGCATCTACTAAGGTAAGATATTTCTCGTTTTGAGCAGTGAAGAGGTCAATATGAACTATCTCGAAGGGTTTTGTAGGTGGGGGCACGATGCAAAATCTTTGTTTGACAGGGTTGCGGTCGTATTTAGCTTGCCCACAAATGTTACATTCCCTAATATATTTTGCTATGTGATCTTTCATCTTTGGCCAGTAATACTTATGAGATAGTGCCAAATAGCATTCATTTGTACCGCGGTGATTCGTCTTCCCTTCGTGGTATTTCTGTATGATTTCTTGCTGCTTTAAATACTCTTTGATGTTCTCTACTTCCACTTTGGTTAAAACGAGATTCATAGCGGAACTTTTGAAACTTTCCTGAATAATGGGGATAATCCTGTACATAGCTAACGTGGGATGAATGATGATTCCAGTTTTAACTTTCGGGTTGGCATATTCTTTAACGGCATTAAGTATATCTTCCCGAAGGTTCGATTCCGATATCTGAATTGATGTTTTAGTATGGGTTTCAAAAGGTTTACTAACAACGGGTCGTCTTTTTATGTCACCTACTACAGTGAAAACTAACTGTCTGTTAAATTTATTTAGGGGTTCGTCAGTTATTGGTATCTCTAGGATCGGATTCTCTGCGCTTGTGTGAGCAGTAACTGTGGTGGAACCTGCTATTGATGGTGGCTTTTCTGAGACGTTAACTATGATAGAACTAGCCTCTTCGTTGTTTAGCTCAATTCGGGATAAAGCGTCAGCGTTGGTATTGCATTTCCCTTGTTTATAGATAACTGTGAAGTTATATTCGCTGAGTTTTAATCTCCATCTAGTTAATCTAGAATTGGGTTCTTTCAGATTCATAACCCATTGCAAGGGCTTATGGTCTGTTACAATTTTAAATTTGCGCCCGAACAAATATGGACGGAAGTATTTAGTGGCCCACACAATAGCCAGGAGCTCCTTCTCTATTGTGCTATAATTGATTTCGCTGGTGTTAAGCGTTCTAGAGGCATAAGCAATTGGTTTATCCGATCCTATGACACCTTGAGACAGGACAGCGCCTATTGCAACATTAGAGGCGTCAGTGGTAAGTACGAAGTCCTTGTCAAAGTCTGGATATTGCAGGATTGGGTCATTGGTTAACAGAGTCTTACATGTCTCGAAACAATTTTTATAGCCGGGATCATCGGTAATAATTTTTGAACCCTTTTTCAGACACTGCGTCATAGGTTTGGTTATTTTTGCGAAGTCAGGAATGAATTTACGATAATAACCTAACAGTCCTAAAAATCGTTTTATTTCAGTGGCGGTTCTTGGTATGGGGAATTTCTGGATTGCAGTGATTTTATCAGGGTTAGGTTTAATTCCATCTTTACTTATTACGTGTCCAAGGTAGGCAGTCTCTAGTTTCAAGAATTCAGACTTATCCATCTGAATCTTGAAATTAGATTCTCTGAGTCTCTTAAATACTTTTTCTAGATTGATAATATGCTCCTGGAGTGATGTACTGAAGACTATGATATCGTCCAAGTAGACTAGACAGACTGTATTTTGAAGGTCCTTAAGAACGTTATCCATAACTCGTTGAAAAGTTGATGGAGAATTCTTAAGTCCCATCGGCATACGTAGAAACTCAAAGTGTCCGTGCTCTACGTTGAACGCGGTCTTCGGAATATCACCAGGAGTCATTTCTACCTGATGGAAACCACTAGCAAGGTCCAGGGTGGTGAAGTAGTGACAGTTACCAAGTTTGTCAAGTACGTCGTTAATGTTAGGTATCGGATATTTGTCGTCTAAAGTCTTCTCATTTAATTTTCTAAAGTCAATAACGATACGCCATTTAGTTTTACCCGAAGCATCGGCCTTTTTAGGCACAACCCAAATAGGAGAGCTCCAAGCCGATTCTGAAGGACGTATTATACCTTGTTCCAACATTTTTTTTATTTGATTGCGAACTTCCTGTCTATGCACAAACGGGTATCTGTAAGTTTTTGTATAGACTGGAATTTCGTCTGTAGTTCGGATGCTGTGTTTAATTCGATTAGTAAAAGTGAGCGGCTCACCATCTATATAAAAGACGTCGGCATACTGTGCACATAAGGATGTTAAATTAGCTCGCTCTTCCGGGTTCAAGTGATCTGTTCTTAACCGCGATAACACTTCGTCAACGCGTGACCGTGAGCATTGTTCAGTGCGCGTGCACTCAACATTAAATAATTCCGCGTGAACTGGCCTATCCATTGAAAATATAATATCGTTCTGAGTCGGGTTATAGATTTCTATAAAACCGCGATTATTTTTAACACTAGTTACACATTCTTGTATGATACAACTTGAGATTATTTGTTCCGGTATCAAAGCGTCGCTATCGTGAAAATTTATTGGAACTCTAATTAACTTTGAAGACTGAGATGATATTATATCTTCATACAAGTTACAATTTCGGGAGTCATACATAAGAATCGGGTTATTAGCCTGACGAGTGACCAATCTTTTATTTCTTAAATCAATATTGGCTTCCCATTTATTTAATAGATCTAATCCGATAAGACCATCAAAATATTCGTGAAATCTATATATAAAAAATGTTACATCATCTCCATCTTTAAATTCTTGAAAACCCGGTACTGTAATTGAATAATCATTTCGCGAGGTTGCATGAACGTTTGTGACTTCAAAAGGTTCATATGTCCAGTGAATATGAGGAAAATGTTTTTTTACTGTCTCGGGACTTATAAAAGATTGGTTCGCTCCGGTATCTATTAAAAGTTTCATAGGTGGATTTTTTATCTGAATGTACGGTAACTGTCGTTGCGTTTGTAAATTTATTTCTATTTTAATATGTCTCGCTTGGGAGCCTTCTGAAAATCCCTATTACTGCAAGATGGGTCTTCCAAAGATTCTTCAGTATTAGGTAAGGCGTTACAGTCATCTGAGCGATCTAAATCAGAATAGTGATGTTGGTGTGGCTGTTCGTAATTATAATCGTTATAACCATAGTTTGAGTAATCATAATAGTCATAAGGATGAAATTCGGGATAATCTGCATACGGCTCGTAACTATTATACTGATCGTCACATAGGTTAAAATTCATCTCCCTGGTCTTAAAATAGTTAGTAGGTGGTGGATTACCAGATTTACTCCAATCATGGCCCCGGAGTGGCATTGGCTTTGAAACAAAATGACTGACACCACTCATCGGTCGTGGTGCATAATTTGTATTATGCTGGTGATTTTGGGGGTTCCCCTGGGGGTACCTAAATTGGTTATTTTGCTTATTATAGTTAGGCGGCGGCATAGCGAACATTTGCTGCGTACGAGAAGGACCCCTAAAATGAGAAGGTTCCTGATAGTTTGGTCTCCACATCTGCGGTTGGCGTGGAGGCATCATAAGATTCTGACGTGACGGACCTGGCATACCGAATGATGATGGTCTTTGTGGTTGCATTGCAAAGGTTGGTGGCATAAAACTAGGCAAAAATTTTGGAGTTTGATTTATCTGAGGCTGCGAGGACTGTTTTTTATCTAAACTAAAATCATTGCGTTGTTGCATGTATAAGGTGTTGACTTCCTCCTGAACAAACTCTAAAGCTTGCTCAATAGTATCAGGGCGCATGCACCGGATACGCGACCCTAGCGGATCCTTGAGACCTCGGAGGTATGCTTTTAAAGTGAGTTTTTTATATAATAAACGTTTCGCTTCTATAGTACTTCCCAAGGTTTCATGAAGGCTAACGTACGTCATGATTGTGCTAAATAGGTTTTGACACTTCTCGTAGTACTCTTGAGGAGAGGCTGAGCCTTGAGATGAAACAGCTAAATCATTGTAAAGCGAGGTCTCATCTCGCTGGTCCGCGAAGTTATTAATTAAGGCGTTACGAATTCCTGCCCAATTTTCAGCAACCCCATTAGAATTGATCATCCGGGCGGCGGGCCCGGTTATTTTATTTAAGATGCCATTTAATACTGCGGTATTAGCAAACGCATAAGTTGGCTCGGTATTTACAAACTCTTGTATTATCTGATCGCATAACTTTATAAATCGATTGAGCACGTTAGGGTTCCCGTCGAATTCGGGAACGAGACGCAGAGCTTTAAAAATAGCGTCAATATCTGCCATTTTACTTAGAACTGGCGATTGACTTGAACTACTACTAATATTTAAAATATCTCGATTAGAGTCTTGTAAATTAAATCTAGCGTTTTTATCTAACCTAGAGGTCCCAGATTGCCGCGGGTGGAAAATCTTGGATTATTAAAAACACACAGGGTAAAAATAAAAAGGAAGCAACTCTAGAAAGATTCTAAAGTACTCACATGTACATTCTGGTTCGTCTGCTGTCTCGATGTCTTGATACTCCTTCTGGCTGCAGCTCTTGAAGATTCGGATACTCGTTCAGCGGTGCTTGATAGCCCCGGGCTTTACGCGAACGCGAACGCGAATTTTGGTTTTTACGAATGCGTCTCGCGAACCGGCCCGCGAGTATCCTACCGACTGCGCCAATTACGAAGACTACAGCCGAAGGATGCAAAAAAAACCAAAAATTATTTATTAAATTTAATAAAAGAAATTACAATTATTACTTATTCTAAAAATAGATGTCTAGTGGTCGATGGTAGAACCAAAAGTGCCGGGCTTCTGACGCAACACGATGCGGTGTCCGGTGTGCTTCATATTCTGCTACGTCGGCGCCTCGTGTCGTTCGCTATTGTTGTTGAGCAATCTAGGTTATTGGATGATCAGCGATTTATACAGCGATCTATGTGACATCGGCGCGTAACAAGCGCCCCGCTAGATGTGGCTTGCTTACGACAATTTATTATGACTTTGAGACTAATTCATTTTTCTTTTTGTATTTTTTAAATTAGATTTTGATATTTAAGGTAAATAAGGGCTTTGATTTAAGGATTAACTCTTACTTATTTTATTTTAAATTAGGTACTACTTACTATTTTGATTTTTTATTATTTTAAATTTAATTAAAGACAAAAGCGCATAAATAAATAAATACAAATAATGGTTAGTTTATTTATTAAAACTTTTTAACAGACTTCAGATAAGGAAAGTAGGAGGTTATACCTATTTATTATTATAAATTTGTTTATTTGAACTTATGTAATGTTTTAAAAGTTTTTTGAATGTGATCATTGATTGGGTTTCTTTTATGTCATTGGGAAGCTTGTTATAAATTTGTGCACCTTCAAATAAAATTTAAGTTCCATTAATATCGACAGTTTGTGTTCGAGAGCTAAGATACGACTGAATTAAATTTAGTGCGAAATCTTTGAGACCGTAGTAATTTAGCTTCATCACCAGAGTTTTGTGTTCAACGCAATCGAAAGCCTTGGACAAGTCGCAAAACACTCCAAGGGAGTTTTGAGATTTCTCCCAGGCATCAAATATATGTTTTAATAGAGCAACACCTGCATCAGTAGTAGAACGACCCTTTGTAAATCCATATTGTTTATTATGTAAAAGGTTGTTTATGTTAAAATACGACATCAACTGTTCCAATATAACTTTATCATAAATTTTGCTTAGAGTTGGTAGTATTGAAATGGGTCGATAGTTACTGGGGTCTTCTTTGTTTCCCGATTTGAACAAAGGTATGACCTTACTAAACTTCATAAGATCGGGAAAGATACCTTTATTCACACAGTTATTAAAAATTTCAGCAAGATATGGTGCAATAGAATGTATAATATTCTTAATTACTTTTATAGAGATGCCCCACAAATCACTTGTGTTTTTCATTTTCAGTGATTTAAATGTTTTTATAATATCCATTGAATCAATATATTTAAATTGAAAAGAAACATTACATTTTGGTACATATTTTTGGAGTAATGCTTGTGCAGTTTCTGGTGATGAATCCAAATTTGAGGTTGTCAGCACAGGTATATTTACAAAAAAATCATCAAAAATATTAGCAATATGTGAATCTGAATTGACTAAGTTGTCGTTTACTTTTAAAGTGAAAGTATTATCCCGTGGTTTAAATTTACCTGTTTCACGGTTTATAATGTCCCAAGTGGCTTTAATTTTATTGTTGGACTTTTTAATTTTTTCTTTAATATAATTAGATTTTGCTACTATACATATTTTCTTAAATATTTTCGAATAATTCTTTACATATTCCGTAAAATTAGAATTTTGGTTATATTGTTTTAGACTATATAAATCATACAATTTATTTCTACTTTTATATATACCAGTCGAGGCCCAGTCACAGAACTTAAGTTTATGAGTTATTTTGATTGTTCTTTGTGTAAACACTTGGTCATATTCAGTCTTTATGAAGTTAAAAAGATTAGTATATAATACATCTGGATCATCTTGTCCAAATGGCAATGCATTAATTTTACTCGATATATTATTTTTAAAACGCTCTACTCGCTCCTTTGTAACTGGTTTACAGTTCACTATTTTTGACTCATCCTTAACATTAAAATCATATATCATATTTTATCATATTTTATAATCATATCATCATATTTTATTTTGTTATCACTTAGCTTAATCTTTGAACTCAGGAACTTTGCCTTTGCTAATCGACATACTATTTTAAATAACTTAGAATAATTTTTGACATACAATTTAAAATCTTCACTGGTGTTATAGTTGCGTTCATCATATAGCTCATAAAGTCGCTTTCTACTTTTGTGGATACCAATTGTAGCCCATTCACTAAAAGTAACAGTACCACTAACCGAGATCCTTTTTGGAATAAAAGTTTTATTAAATTCTGTACAATATTTATGAAAGAAATCATTATAAAATTCATTTGGGTTATCATTATACTTTAAAAAACATCATCATCTCATCATCTCAGCCAAAAGACGTCCACTGCTGGACAAAGGCCTCCCCCAAGGATCTCCACAACGACCGGTTTTGTGCTGCTCGCATCCAGCGGCTTCCCGCGACCTTCACCAGATCGTCGGTCCACCTTGTTGGAGGCCTGCCCACACTGCGCTTTCCGGTACGTGGTCGCCACTCCAGGACTATCCCGCCCCAGCGGCCATCAGTCGAGCGGCGAGCAATGTGACCTGCCCACTGCCACTTGAGCTTAGCAACTCTTCGGGCGATGTCGGTTACCTTTGTTCTTCTGCGGATCTCCTCATTTCTGATTCGATCACGCAGAGAAACCCCGAGCATAGCCCTCTCCATTGCTCTTTGAGTGACCTTGAGCCTTTTTACGAGGCCCATAGTGAGCGACCACGTCTCAGTCCCGTATGTCATCACTGGCAACACACACTGGTCAAAGACTTTCGTCTTGAGACACTGCGGTATATCGGACGAGAAGATATTTCGAAGCTTACCGAACGCTGCCCAGCCTAATTGGATTCGACGATTGACCTCTTTGCTGAAGTTGGACCTACCTAGCTGGACCGTTTGTCCCAGGTAAACATAATTGTCCACAACTTCAAGGGCAGAGTCCCCAACCTTCAGAGGAGTGGGTACGACACGTGAGTTCGACATAACTTTCGTCTTCTCCATGTTCATTTTAAGGCCCACTTGTTGAGAGACTCTGTTGAGGTCACCGAGCATTGCGCCGAGGTCTTCCAGGGTCTCAGCCATGACCACTATATCGTCAGCAAACCGAAGGTGAGTGATGTATACGCCGTTGACGTTGATGCCGAGTCCTTTCCAGTCCAGAAGCTTGAAAACATCTTCCAGTGCAGCAGTGAACAGTTTCGGAGAAATCACATCTCCCTGTCTCACTCCTCGCTGCAACTGGATAGGTTTCGAGCTCTGGTCCTGAAGACGGACTGACATAGTGGCGCTTTCATACAAACACCTCAACACTTCGATGTACCGATAGTCAATTTGGCACCGCTGGAGAGACTGTAGCACGGCCCATGTCTCAATCGAATCGAAGGCTTTTTCATAGTCCACAAACGCTAAGCAAAGAGGCTGGTTATACTCTTCGGTCTTCTGTATAACCTACCGCAGCGTATGTATGTGGTCTATGGTGCTGAAGCCTTTTCGGAAACCGGCTTGTTCGATAGGCTGGAAGTCATCAAACCTGCGTGCGAGACGATTCGTTATGACTCTCGAAAACAGCTTGTAGACGTGGCTTAGAAGTGAGATGGGCCTGTAGTTCTTCAGCAGGGTTTTGTCGCCCTTTTTGAAGAACAGTACCACCATACCTTCGTGCCACGTCTCTGGCGTTCTGCCCCCCAGTACCACGGAATTAAATAGCTTCTGAAAAGCTACGAGTACCGGTCTTCCGCCTGCTTTCAGAAGCTCGGCCGTAATTCCGTCAGCACCTGGTGCCCTGCCATTTTTGAGCTGTTTGAGAGCCATACTAATCTCGTATAGGCTGATGTCCGGGATGTCTTCGGTATAGTGCCGGGTTAACTTAGCTCTAGGGTCTTTAGCTAAGCTTTGTACAGGTGGCCGTGTGGATGTGTAAAGCTGTCCATAGAACTTCTCGACCTCTCCCATAACATCGGACCTGGTCGTGACAGTTCTGCCGTCATCGGTTTTCAGCGTCGTCAGTTGGCACTGCCCAATACCCAGATCTCTTGCGAACACTTTTGAGCCTTTGTTCCGCTCAATGGCCTCTTTAATACGGTTAGTATTAAATTGGCGCGTGTCGCGAGTCATAGACTTCGAGATCTGCCTATTTAGCCGCCGAAACTGAGACGCATCACCTGAGGAAAGCAGAACCATTGCGCGCCGCTCTTCCATTAGTTTTAGGGTATGGTCTGAGAACTTTTTGGTTCCTTTTGCACGGTGGGTTTTAAAGAACTTGGACCCAACCGTTTGGACAGTTTCCACAAACCTGTTGCTGTATTCGTCCACATTTTCACAATTATTTAAGGCGCTCGAAGCGATTCTGCAATTCGAGCTGAAAGCTTTCGGGGTTTTGGATTTGGATGGGTGCAGGACGGAGCGTAGACCTTATCAATCGACGTCTTTCCAGCTTAACGTTGATATTCAATGTGCCTCTTACCAACCGGTGATCGCTGCCAGTTTTAAACGCATTGATCACAGTGACATCATTGAATATTTGCTTCCTCGTCGACATGATAAAGTCAATCTCGTTTTTTGTTGCACCATCGGAACTCATCCAGGTCCACTTGCGGTGTTCAGCTTTCCTGAAAAAGGAGTTCATCATAAAGAGGCCCTCCCTCTCAAGAAAGTCCGCCAGCAGTTGGCCCCGGGAGTTCCGATTACCAACCCCAAATCGTCCCACTCTCATCTCATCGCCGCTTCGTTTGCCCAGTTTTGCGTTAAAGTCTCCCATGACAACGGTGTAATGAGTTTTGGAGGCTTGTATGGCTCTAGAGATGTCCTCATACGTAGCTTCCACCTCATCGTCAGGGTGTGTCGTAGTAGGAGCATAAACCTGTATGACCTTCAACGAATACCGTTTGGTTATTCTGAGTATAAGGTACGCTACCCTAGGCGACACACTCCCGGTCTCGACAACGTTGTTCACGAGGGACTTGTGGACGATGAACCCGACACCACCTTGGGACAGTTGTTCGCCCTCCCGGAAATAGAGCAAGTTACCGGACTTGAGGATTATCGAGTCCTCCCCCTCTCTTCGGACTTCAGATAATCCAACTATGTCCCACCGTATCTTGCTCAATTCTTCCTCCATTTCGTAAATCTTCTCGTCAGTCCGTAATGTGCGCGTGTTAAATGTTGCCAGGGCCAGAGTTCGTTGTTGGCGGTAGCCAGGTCTCTGCCGGAGATTCTTAGCACCCCCTGCCCCGTCGCTGCCTTGGCCGCTACCGTAGCTAGGGCGAGCGGGGCCGCCGGGGACTAGGGGCCGGTTTTTGCTGGTGTGCATGTCATGGGGGGTATTTGCCATAATCGCCACGCTTGGCAGGCGGGTTGGCGATCGCAGTAGGTTGAAGGTAACCTCAGAGAGATGCTGCTGCCCATCCTCTGGAATGGTCCCTTAGTCGCCTTTTACGACACCCACGGGTTGAGATGGGGTGATGCAATTCTTTATCCCCGGCACCACACGGGGGAAAAAAACAAAAAACATATATTATCATAAAGATTGTTTTTAAACCGTTCTAGACGACCTACAGTTTTTGGTATAACAGTGATATTCTGTTTCTTCACTTGCTTACACTGATGTGGAAGGCTGACCATTTGGCCACAATGATCAGAGTCCAGTTTATTAATAATGAGTTTAGACAGTGGTACAACAGTGGTAAAACTTTTTGAATGTATTTCCTGATTTCCAATTGCCTCTCGTCAGGATGTCTTCTAAGGGACAGTTCTCGAGCCAACTCTTCGAAGCAACGGCAGATCTTGTACTGCCCGGTGTAGCGTTTACATCAGCTTCTTGTAATAATTTTCTAACCCAGCGACCAATCACTGTTCGTGATGCTGATTTTGGTTCACCGGCCGAGGTGATAAACAAGTTGTCAGATTTAGCTACGACGCGTCTGGAACTTGATAACTTGATTAAGCGTTTAATCCAATAAACTATGTTCAAAGCTCTATTGCTGTTATCATTTAATAATTTCCACCCAGATTGTTGGTGTTTAGCGTTATCCGTTTTAGAACCAAATGTCGGCCAAAATGTTACATCTCTTTCCGTGATAATGCAGTGATTCGGGGATACACTAAATAATGTTAAATCGTGTACCCGTCTGCCTGAGGCCAAAAGCAGCATAGTTGCTGTAATCTTGGACACGTCATAAAAATTTGTAGTTTTGGGATCTTTCGTAGCAAGATGTTGGATCACTACATCGACATCCCATATGGGAGTCTTCGCCACTTTAGGCTTAGCCAGTTCGATGGACTTTAGGATTTGCTTAACGAGAGAATGGGAACTGAGTTTGACATGGTTGTCTGGATCACAAAAAGTCGATATCACAGATTTGTACACTAGAATGGTACTATAGGCTAGACCTTCTTTTTGATGAAGATCAGCTAAAAATCTTGCTAATTGAGATCCAGCTGGTCTGCAAATGTTCACGTTATTCTGTTCAGCCCAGACTACCCATCTTCTCCAAGCTGGTTTATACGTATTTAACGTGGATTTCCGCCAACCCGATGAAAGCAATGATTTCTGATCTTCAGACAAATCACTCAACGTCGAATTCCACCCCCACATTTCCACACCTCGATCTGCATTTTGTCGATCCCTGCGGGAGGTAGGCCGGTTGTTGTATCCACCAATACTTGCGCTAGGTTGTGCACCGTGAAAGGCGGTGCCATTGCTCTGTGCTAGAGATCCGGCCTCCAATACACTTTGTCCCAGCGAGGAACTGCTAAGAGGTAAGTGCCTTCGGCCTTGTTCAGGTGTGCTAGTATTTTGGGTATTAGCTAATGGGTATTTCCAAATCCGTCCCAGTGCGTCGTGACAAACAGCTTGTGTGTCCGATTGATCTAGGGTACAGTAGTTCTGTACGACGTGTGCAGTTGCGGAAGCAAAAAGATCGATGACCGGTGTGCCCCATTTCGCGAAAATGACGTTCGTTGCTTCTGATAGAAGATGCCCCTCCGGTGCTACTTTCAACCGAGATAGATGGTCTGCATCCGAGTTGAACATGCCTGGGATATGATAAATGGACAGGTGAATGTTGTGATGGTCCAGTATATCGAAAATTTGAGAAGCTATCTCCGTAAGAGTCCGGGACTTCGTCCCCCCTTCGTTGCGTAGGTATGCTACAACAGTCTTGTTGTCGCATTGGACCTGAAGGCTTTTTGAACTCAGGTGCAGACAGCGACCTTCTATAACTCTTAAAATGGCGATCATTTCTTTGATGTTGCAATGCAACTTGCGTTCCGAAGTTTTCCATTAGCCAGTTAAGTTATCGTTGTCCAGTTTGGCCCCCCAACCGAGGTCGCTCGCATCTGTAGTTAGATAGTGCGAGGGGGGAAGTCTGTGAATCGGAGATGATTGCCTGCAATGACTTAGCCACCATTTCAGCTCTGCCAGAGCCTTGTGTGGTAATGGCAAAGCTTTCATTGTTTTCGTCTTCAGGAGTAAATTCATTTGAGTTTGTAATGCTCGAAAAATTCAATCGTCCCCTTGCGACTGGAAAACTGGCAAAGTTCAACATTCCGATTAATTTCTGCAACTCTGTGAGACTTGCCTTGTTCTTGGTCAAAATTGCAGCAACTTGCGATTCTATTTTGACAGCTAGCCTCTCTGGTAAATATTTTATGTCCCGCACAGAATCCCACATAATCCCGAAAAATTCTAGAACTTTTTGTGGTTCGTATACGGATTTCTCTTTGTTTATTATCAAACCCAGACGTTTCAAGAGGTTTATTGTAATCGAGACATGTTTGCGCAGTACACGTTTCTGTTGGTTGACCAGGTAAAAATCGTCGAGGTAGATCAGGAGCCGGACACCTCTTTCTCTTAGTTGCTGAGCTATCCAATTTGATAGGAATGCGAAAGTTTTCGGGGTGGAGCTGAGACCAAACGGTAAGGCCGTCATTTCGTACAGTTTCTCGTTGTAGATCAAACGGAGAAACCGTCTGTGTCTTGGGATTACGCCCACGTGAAAATATGCCTGATGTAAATCTATTTTCGCCATCCAGTCCTGATGTTGTATAAAATCTGGTACTTTGTGCATATTGACGAGGCGAAACTTGTCTGCGCGAACGAATTTGTTTAGGTTCTTCAGATTGAAGATTGGCCTCAAACTTCCGTCGCTTTTGGGTCTTAGGAATATAGTTGAGACAAAACTCGGAGTGTTCGGAGCTGGTACAATTACGTGTTGATCGAGTAATTTCTGTACAACGTGATCCATTTCTAGCGATTGAGCTGTTTGATTGCTGCGGTAGTTCGGCAGGCATAAAGGTGGTTTTGCTTTGAATGGAATATGGTATGTTCAGGATGTAGGGCGGTGCCCCGAGATCCTTCCATCGATCGCGGTATTGCTGCAACTGACCGGCTTGAAAAGGCATGACGTAGTCATTACCTTTTCTTGGGTTGACCTCTCCTATCTCGGTGGGAAAAGGGAGAGCGCGCTCGAGCTTCTCTGTGCGATCCACCTCGTGATGTCGGAAAATTACCATGACGTCCACGAGAGCTGTTTTTGTTGCCAACACGGTTTCCTTGTTTAGCTGGTGGTCCTGGTTTATAAGTTCTTTGGCGATTGGCAATCGGTTGAGAAGGGCCCGGAGTGGTAGCTTCGTTCTGCTGAACTGGGAAGCTCCGGTCTTTTTGTTTAGACCAGAAAACATTTCTCATGCCACCCGCTTTATCAATAACGGCACTAAACTTTTCACTGTCAAATAAATTGGAACAGGATGGTGGTATTTTCCGTAATGCGCTTTTATGATAAGCGTCCTTTGCAGACACTAAAATAGCCTCTCGTCTATGTTGCACAATCTCAGCTCTATGAGCGCAAACCAACTGCAAAGTATCGCTGCATACTTTTGTATACTCACTACTGCTAAATAACTCATTAAGCTTGATATAAATTTCATTATAACCAAGCTCCTTCGCTTCATAGGCCCACATCAGAAATTTTCTCATTTCAGATTGTAAAACATCCCTTTGTTTGAGTAAAGCAAAAGTTACAGCAGCAAAAGCTTTTTCCATATTTATATTCAATTTAGAGTTATCAAATTGTTTAATTTCATCATTAGGGTCGAGCTCGACAAACCCAGGGCAGTGTGCATACAGTTTTTGAAGTTCCGCATAACGGACATTGCTCCACTCAGGTGAATCGAAGTGTTGCAACTCGATTAACTGGTTGAGATATTCCATAAAAGCCTTTGGAACAGACGGTTCCTTAAGTTACCTCCTTAAGTTCTTAAGTTTTGTGGCCAAAGTAATGTTAAAGTCTGAATTGCCGACTGCAAGTGGGTCAGGTTGAGCAACCTCTGCTTGCTCATATAAATCACCACTAACGTTAGGGTTAATGTATGAATCAGCATATTCGTTATTATCATCGTAATAAGATTTAGTTAAATTATTTTTAAGGTTTTGGATCTCACTTAATAAATAATCAAACTTACGGTTTCGTTTGCGTCGCTACGGTATTTCTTTCGTCGACAGTCCGATGAAGAACTAGACGATGAAGCACTATCAGACGAGCTATCTGAGCTGGATGACCTCGCTCTTTTCCTTTTCTTCTCCTTTCGTTCTATCCTTTCCTTGCTAGCATTCTCCATTTCCTTTCCTGGTAAAACCTTGCTAGTGGACGGTTGATTTTCCATGCTCCTAAAACACGGGTATTTATAGCGCTGGCACAAATAAAAACACAGGCTGATTTACAGTCCGTGATTTACAATAAATCAGACGGGGTATAAGAACTATCTCATTTCATTATGAAAATACATACGTATTTAATAAAAATTCAGAAAACTTTTTAACCAAAGCCAAAAGTTCAAAAATACCGCTGTTAAAACCGACAAACTACCTTCCAAATCTCAATAATTCACAATAGAATTATAAACAAAACCGTTACTTTATTTAATAAAACGAACGGGTTACCGTTTAAAAATGCAACGGTTTCTATGAAAAATTTGCAGTGAAAATCGTAATTGATAAGCACTAAATAAAGAAGCAAGTGAAGCAAGTACCTTTGTTGCACACGACTTACGTAGTAAAAACTGTTCACTTTTTCGCTTGGTATAAACCACTGATATATATTAGCGTTTTTTTTAACCGCCAATTTGCATGTAAATGCACTTTACTTTTCTTAAGGCGACCTCTTCGGTCAGAAATCACGATGCTAATGACGAAAATTATGTGCCCCCACACATCCTGCCTGGTTAGTGGTAAAAAATGGCGCGAACAGGAAGTGAACGCTGATTGGTCGAAGACGACCAATGGACGGTGTTGTTGTACACGATTTTAGGCCGGAAATCAAGTATGCTACTCTCATATATATATTAGGCTTCGAATAACGGTACAGTACTGTTTAATAAACACCTAATATTTTTAAGGAAGAGTTTGGCTTTATTGCGTCTTAACTTTTTTTACACAACAGCTTGAGACTTCCCACCATTACAATAATTAAAGTACATTAAAAAATGTTTCCAATGATATATCTCATGTTGTTATTGGTTCCTAGGTATGCTTCCATATATTTTTGCCCGTCCTCCTTTACTTACTAAAAGAATACATAATAAATACATTATCTATATATTAATACGTTAAGCAAAAACTTTGTACCCCTTTTTAAGAATATTGCGCGGACGGAAGAGTATGAAATTTCGCACACTTAAAGTTTATATAGAGAAGGAGTACAGAATGTTAATATTTTTTTAAAATTATGCACAAAAATACATTAAATCAATAAAACAAACATTACACACACCATGTATTTGACACACACGCACATACTCTTTTCAAAAATGGAAGAGGAGCGGCCGAAATCTGTCAATGCCAATCCAAACTCACATTCTATCTTTTTTAATGTTTCATTGCTTAGGATACAATCCGTGCAGCCTTAATAAAATTACGGTCGAATTTCGACCACTGGGCGACCACTAGTAATAGTAAAATCGTCCAGAGGGGCCTGAGTCTTCGTTGGGATTAACCGTTTGGGCTGGCGAGCGCAAACCACCTATGACCGTCCAGTTTCGGCTTCGCTGATTGGTCGATTAGAGGTCAGGTAAACCTCGCGCGATGGTCGTATGATTTTGTGGTCATAGACAAAAACCATATTCCAGGTAGTGATTCTATGGTGCATGCTGTGTATATTCAAGAATAATGTTATCAATAAACTACATAAAATGTCACCGACATCGCTCGCACCTTGAAGTGGAAGTGGGCCGGTCATGTCTGTAGAAAGACCGACGATCGTTGGAGCAGACATGTCCAAGAGTGGAATCCGCGTTTAGGCAAACGCAGCGTAGGGCGCCCTGCGGTACGGTGGACAGTCGATTTGATAAAGGCGGGCTGTGGATGAATGCGTACTGCGCAAGACTGGGATGGCTGGCGCTCTTTAGAGTGAATGAAATAAATTTACTTTATTTGTTTAACTAAAAATTGGAGTCTAGAATGGTAGAGTGAAACGCGACTTTTATTTATAATCAACATTTAAATATGATCTGCTTACCTCTCGTTGTTTCCCAACAGATGCTGTCTCTGTGCTTCCGTCTGTTCGCGCTGTGGCTGGAGCAGTACGAGCCGTCGCCGGCCGACTTCCCGGCGACCGTTCACGAGCCGGAGACCAACCCGCCGCCTGGCTTCCGGCTGGTGCTGCAGCTCCACTCCAAGTCGGAACTGCTGCGGCTGTTGCTGCACTCGCTGGACGAGGCCTTCGAGCTACTGCACGCTCAGCAACTTGTTATCGGGAAGGTAAATGCGTTGGTTAAATCCTCATTGGTAGATTGATGCAGACAACCTGCTGCCCGGCTTCCGGCTGGGGCTGCAGCTCCACTCCAAGTCGGAACTGCTGCGGCTGCTGCCGCACTCGCTGGACGAGGCCTTCGAGCTACTGCACGCTCAGCAACTTGTTATCGGGAAGGTAAATGCGTTGGTTAAAATCCTCATTGGTAGATTGATGCAGACCAACCTGCCGCCCGGCTTCCGGCTGATGCTGCAGCTCCACTCCAAGTTGGAACTGCTGCAGCTGCTGCTGCACTCGCTGGACAAGGCCTTTGAGCTGCTGCATGCCCAGCAACTTTCTATCGGGAAGGTGATTGTTATGACTAAATCCTCATTGGTAGGTTGATGTAGACCAATCAGCCGCCCGGCTTCCGGCTGGTGCTGCAGCTCTGCTGTTTGGATGGAGGATGGGTTGTTTTTTGTATCTATAATTCTATACTGTATATTTACTAACCCTTGGCAGATTTTTGATATATTCTACGCAGCTGTACACGTATTATGTACTTTCCCAGGAGTACGTGGAGGAGAGCCTGGTGAGCGTGCTACAGATCCTGGAGCGCGGGCTGGCGCTGGAGCGCGCGCTGGCCGACGCCGCGCACGAGGCCGGCCGCGCCTCGCTGCTCGTGGGCCTCTCCAAGCTCATACTCGGTCAGTGGCAGCATTACCCCACCTTCTATAATGTATCTTATTCCCGTAATACCCGAGTACAAATTTATTTGTTCAAATAAACATGCTTAATAAACACTGTAGAATCTTCTAAAAACTATTTTTAAAACTTCTTATTCAGGACGTCCGTCGTCGTCGAAGAGTTTGTGGAGCTTAAACTTAACTTATAAACATCATGTTCATATATTATTTTCCTTGTTTCGGAAGGCACGTCTTGTGGTGTTTCTTTTAGTCCTGGTAATGATGTGACGATGATAATGTTTTGCAGCGGGCGACGGCCCCTCTGGTGGCGACCGCCTGGTGACGTGCTGCCGCGTGCTGCAACTGGGCGGAGCCGCCGCGGCGCGCGCCACGCAGCTGCTGGCACGCGCACTGCATGCGCCGCACGCCGCGCGACACCTGCTGGCCGCGCTCGCGCACCAGCACGCGCTGGCCAGCGACATCAGGTGGGTAGCTCCCTCCACCACCGGCCTTGGTGTACCAGGCGTGGCCACGCAGCTGCTGGCACGCGCACTGCACGCGCCGCACGCCGCGCGACACCTGCTGGCCGCGCTCGCGCACCAGCACGCGCTGGCCAGCGACATCAGGTGGGTAGCTCCCTCCACCACCGGCCTTGGTGTACCAGGCGTGGCCACGCAGCTGCTGGCACGCGCACTGCACGCGCCGCACGCCGCGCGACACCTGCTGGCCGCGCTCGCGCACCAGCACGCGCTGGCCAGCGACATCAGGTGGGTAGCTCCCTCCACCACCGGCCTTGGTGTACCAGGCGTGGCCACGCAGCTGCTGGCACGCGCACTGCACGCGCCGCACGCCGCGCGACACCTGCTGGCCGCGCTCGCGCACCAGCACGCGCTGGCCAGCGACATCAGGTGGGTAGCTCCCTCCACTACCGGCCTTGGTGTACCAGGCGTGGCCACGCAGCTGCTGGCACGCGCACTGCACGCGCCGCACGCCGCGCGACACCTGCTGGCCGCGCTCGCGCACCAGCACGCGCTGGCCAGCGACATCAGGTGGGTAGCTCCCTCCACTACCGGCCTTGGTGTACCAGGCGTGGCCACGCAGCTGCTGGCACGCGCACTGCACGCGCCGCACGCCGCGCGACACCTGCTGGCCGCGCTCGCGCACCAGCACGCGCTGGCCAGCGACATCAGGTGGGTAGCTCCCTCCACCACCGGCCTTGGTGTACCAGGCGTGGCCACGCAGCTGCTGGCACGCGCTGGCCAGCGACATCAGGTGGGTAGCTCCCTCCACCACCGGCCTTGGTGTACCAGGCGTGGCCACGCAGCTGCTGGCACGCGCACTGCACGCGCCGCACGCCGCGCGACACCTGCTGGCCGCGCTCGCGCACCAGCACGCGCTGGCCAGCGACATCAAGTGGGTAGCTCCCTCCACCACCGGCCTTGGTGTACCAGGCGTGGCCACGCAGCTGCTGGCACGCGCACTGCACGCGCCGCACGCCGCGCGACACCTGCTGGCCGCGCTCGCGCACCAGCACGCGCTGGCCAGAGACATCAGGTGGGTAGCTCCCTCCACCACTGGCCCTGGTGTACCAGGCGCCCGAAGAAGTCTGGGCGTGCTTCAAACGTTTGAGGGTAAGGGTTAAGACCCTGATGTTCATAAGGCACATATTTAACTCAACAGTGTGTGTTGAGTTTAATAAGTGGCGTGTGTACAGTAGTAAATTGAGCTACAAAACTAGCTAATAAATAATTTAAAAGTAAAATAATCATCTGTCAAAAATAATTCTAAATCCAGCCGCTCAACACGGCTGTCAATGTTTTAAAATAACCGAATCGAAGCACTAAAGTGCTTAATAAGATTTTCTGGCAATTTGTTTTATCGCCTTTTACAATATTATAATATTATTTTTTTGACACATCATTATAAGTTAACGTAAATTCTTTTCATTTATTCAAAACAATGTCTTCAAATAAACATTGTTACATAGACACGGGTTCGTGGAGTGCCTGGAGGCCGAGGAGTGGGGCCCCGAAGCGGCGACGGCGCGCCAGACCAAGGAGGGCGTCCTGTTGCTGATGCACCAGGCGCTGCCCACCGCCGCGCCCAATCTCGCGCACTTCCTGCTCGGCTACCAGCTCGACGAAGACGTGAGTATCATTCAAAACAGGATTCTGTTCAAATAGTAATAAATGTTAAAAAAAGCCTCGGGCAAATTTTTAAGATACCATTTTTTATTATAGATTTTTGTTCCTGGCAGGAAGTCTAATTCGTTGATTTGTCAAAGAAGAAACGGCATAAACTGCCTTAATGGACAGTGTCGCTAATAAGGATTCAATTCTGGAAAGTGATCAACAAAGGTCAACTAAAAGCTTATGTTGTTATTTATTTGTTAGCTTTTACGCCGAGTATTTAATTTGTTTTTACCATGCTAAAATTTAATAACAATTTTGTTATATTATAATAGAAAGTGCTGTAGTGTTTAATTAAGTCTTTTTTAAAAATGGAAATGAATTGCAAATTGTTTGTAGGTGCATTAATTAAATAAATAAATATTTTTGTAATTTTATAGATAAGCCGAAGCGCGTTGAACGAACCTGGCGCCGCTGGCTACCCGCGCACTTGTTTGCATTCCATCCTTGACATCCTCGACCAGCACATCGCTGGCCAGCCCACTACTGAAAAGTAAGTCTGGTTTATATGTAAGCAATATCTAGGCAAATCTGATAAAGTAGAAGTACTCTTAGAAATGCCTGGAAGTTTAGTTAAAGTTAACAGTAATAATTATGAAAGGCAAGGAAGGCATGGCATGGAGAGCATGTAAATCATATAAGCAGAGTTTGTGAACATGTTTTGAAGTTTTAGTAAATTCTTACAATTTTATTTAACTTAAGGGGTCAAAAGAAGAACAGCCTAATTTATTTCATTGCTGAAACTGAAACTTTTTCACATGTCCAACAAATTCAAGATAGCACGTATTTTTGTGACAGAGGTATACATACCACTGTTTGTAAATCTATTTATATGTTGGAATTTATTTATTTAATTTAATTTATAAACATGCGAGTCTGCTTTTAAGCTTAAAGCTGATTTTAAACAGCTTAAAGCTTACTTTTGTAATTATATCTAAGACTTGTCACTGCTCATATGCAAAGCTATGACAAAGTCGTCAATGAAAACCGTTCAACAACTCAGGGAGGCGAACAACCTGGTGGAGAGCAGTTACCGGCTGGTGTACTGGCTGTGCGCCCGGCCGGCTACGTCGGCGCCTGCGCTGCGGTACCTGCGGGCGCGCGACTACTTCCTCTCGCGCCACGTGCGGGCCACCGTCAACCTGGAGGTACGTTGCTCTCATGTCGACGTTTTTTCCTTTAGTCCAAATTTTTGTTTTTCATCAATGACAGCCTATAAAAGTACAGGAAAGATTGGGCCATAACCCACCACGCTGGCCCAACTTGAATTGGGTTTAAAAGACTTTTACGACGCTACTATACGATAGGAACCAACAGGTTATTGTGTCTTTCGAACTACGAAACAGCTCGAGACATTTTAACTTAGTTTCTTAATGAATTTAATTTATTTAGCTTGATAAATCGCAATCCTAAATAAGTGAGTCGCTGCGTCATCAATCTCCTTAGTTTTGATTATTTATCCTAGTTTTACTAAAACTAGTTTGTAAAATCTTGAGTTTCTTAAGCTCAACTTCATGAGCTGTTTAGGTTTTTTTTACTTTAAAAAAAAAGGAAGCTTTATTCTTTGATATATTTGAATGCCCGTACAGACGGCGTCGGCGGTAACGCTGTCGTCGCGGTCGTGGGTGCTGCGCGCGTGCGCGTGCGAGGCGGGCGCCGCCGCCGCCGCGCGACACCACGCCGCGCTTGCCGCGCTGCTGTCAGCCCTCACGCACAGCGCGCACGCGCAGGTGGGTACTTACACACGTCGGCGGTGACGTTACGTGCGAGGCGGGTGTAGTAATCCAAAGTGGTGCGCTTTATTTTTTATTTGTAATTAGGTTCACACCTTGGAATATACACATACATAGGTGTTTAAAAAGCTAAGTTAAACATTTAAGTGTAGTTCCTAATATTATACTGTAATTAATTAAATATTCTTCAAACTTACGTAGGTTAAAAATTTGTTA
The DNA here is from genome assembly GCA_947562085.1 of Eudonia lacustrata. Classification (NCBI taxonomy): domain Eukaryota; kingdom Metazoa; phylum Arthropoda; class Insecta; order Lepidoptera; family Crambidae; genus Eudonia; species Eudonia lacustrata. The sequence goes on from OX387341.1 coordinate 1,478,699, forward strand.
TTTATTTTCAGAAGAGCTCAGAAAGGTAGTTTCTAAATTGATCAAAATTTTGTGTAAAACGTGTAAAACTCTAATATTGTTTGATTGGTGCCAGGAGTGGGAGTGGTGCCTGCTGCGGCGCGCGCTGGACGGGTTAGCGGTGAGCGTGGAGGCGGCTGCGGAGCCGCGCTGGGAGCTGTTCCACGCGCACCAGCTCCGGACGGCGCTGGCCTGCTGCGATCTACCCACCGGTAACCACCACACCACACAAAACACGACCACACGCTTCCCTCGACTTTCATCTGGCCACCTCTTAGTGACGGGATGACAGATGATCATTACCCATCCGTCACCCTGGTGGACAAAACAGGGTGCAGATGTGAATATTCCACTTTAACATAGTTGTTCGTCCATCGTGTTAAAGAGTCCTACTTACTTTGCGTCATTATTCTTGAGAGAAAGCTGAGAAGTGGAATTCCTTTCCGGCAGATCAGCATCTTATAAGTACAACCTTGGACCATTTCAAGGTAATAGTGAGTAAGCATTATCAAGGCAAGTATGCCACATCCTGGACTGCATGATCATTTCCCATCAGGTGAGATTGCGGTTAAATACTTACCCATAGTGAATAAACAAATAATTATAAACAGAATTTAATAAGAGTGCAGGTATAATACGATTGCTAGTCCTAACCAAAGTTTGTATTTTTTAAGATTACAGGCCATATTTTTGGATAGTGAAAATCCTCTTCATTCATGTACCACCACGGTCGGGTACGTAGGGTTCTCCCCTCCATCTACTGCCTACCTCCTCAGGCCCGAAGGTCTTGACAGAGATTCGGGAGTAGAAGGGGCCTATCCACTAAAAACATCTCCTGCACGTGCCGCTAGGGTGATTAGGATCACCGGTTTGGCAAAAAGTAAAAGCTTTGCAATATGTTTAGTTTGGCAATGACTTTTTTTGTTAAAAAATGAGTAAAATTGTAACCGATTAAAATTTGATGTTTCCTAACTAATTGTGACCCTGTTGACCGTGCCCAGGCATGGGCGGCAAGCGTATCAGCGTGTCGCGTGTTCACGCGCTGCTGTCTCGTGAGCTGGCCGCGCTGCACGCCACCGCGCCGCAGCGGAACCTCGTCGCGCTGGAGATACAGAAGGTACAATAAAGCAGCTTTGGTACGGACTTACATTAACAAAACGTATGGTAATGGTAATGGTATGGTATTTTAGTAATAGAAAGTCGAGTCAAATCATTTCTTAAAAGATAATTTTCCTTGATAAGATTCCCGGTCCAAAGTTCTGACCGCTGAGCTACCGGGACCCCAAAAGACTCGTTGAATTTTTCTTGTACTTTATGATTTACGCTGCAAGTCAGCGTTACAGGCTTATATTTAATAAATGATACAGGCATTTATTGTAGTCAAACAAAACTAAGTATAAAAAATCCAAATAATAATTTACTAAAATTTAATTTAACTTACTTACTCAAACTACCTACATTTCACAATAAAGTATACCTACCTATTACTATTACCACCAGTTCAGATTTCGGAACAATCTTCGACTGAGAAGAGATGGCAAGAAACCTTTTTTTTTAATTTTTGTCCATCTCTTAAATCAAGTTATAATTTTTGTAAAATTTAAGAGATCTACTATAGAAAGTTGTTCAGAATTAAAAAACGATTTTTTAAAATCAAATACTAAACAAAAAATATATTACATTTACAAACGTACATGAAACCTAGACATTCTAGAATACCTGTTGCAGGAGGCCTCGCTTTTCCGTAACATATTAGTAATATAAGTATATTTTATTTATTGTTAAGGTTGTTGTTGTTTAACACGAGTTTATCATATTCAGGTTCTAGATTACGTGACAGAAGTGAACAGACAGCGCAATCTGGCGGCAACCCTCACTCACTACTACGACTCTTGGCGCCAACTGACCGAAATCTTATTCTGCGTTGCTCCTCCCGACATCCTTAGCCTCGAGTCCAGGAAGAATCTCCTTCTCAACGTCCTACAGGACTTACTCAACAAGATACCACCGGCTGAAGTCCTTCCACAGTTGGGCAATCTCGCGTCCGGAACAGTATTACTTCTACTAGTCAACCTTCGCCATTGCTACATTATGCAAAAAACAGAAACGAACTTAGACGCATCAGACTTCGAAACATCATTCTTCGGTCCTTCTAGCCAGATAATGCAGACGAAATCTCTGACGCTCAAGTTTATTCTACACAAAATATTGAGCTGGATCCTAGTTTCTGGCGCTTCCACGCAAAAAATACGCGTGAACCTATACGGTGCGCTGTTGAATTATCTGAACATCGTTAACTTGAAGCCAAGCGCGGCCGAACCCGATGAAGAAGTCAATGCTACGTTCGTCAGTAGACTGGACAGTTCTAAAGCGCGGCCTAGTAAAGAAGAGACGGCTTTAAAGTCAATGGTGATAGATGTGATCAGCGGTTTCGGCGAGAACCTTTGCTCGATCGTGTGCAGCGACTGCATCGGCGGCGGGCACGACGTCTGCCGCATGGTGGCGCTGGCGTGCCTGGACTCGCTGCTGGAGATCCACCCGCGCACGGACTGGATGCACACGCTCACCAACCAGGGGTACCTCAGGAGTCTCATCGACAGCCTCATGCAGGACGATGAGGGATTAAAAGAAGTGAGTATTGTTGCTTTAACTATATCTGACTGTTAATTGTTTAGACATTTTATAACAAATTTTCCATATAATTAAGGGTATGAAAGGTTCGATAACGTTGTTCTTTTAAATATTGCGAAGGTACTTTTAGAAGTTAAATTCAGTTAAATACAAATTAAACATATTTTATTGAAATAAAGATGATGTAAGGTAATGTTTTGGTAAAAGCGTAATATGTATGTAATACATCGGTGGATAGCTATTTTTAAGCATAACAAAAGTTACTATGGCGCCTATTTCCAAATCTTTATACGTCCAGAATTATGCTGTAAGCCAAATAATGCAGTTTACATATATTTCACTTTGTAGTCATAAACACTGTTCAGCTTAAAATAGCTATATACGCAACGCAGGTATATTACAAATACCATAGTTCAAAAATTTCTGGCATCGTCCTTTGTTCTTCAATTGTCAGACTCTTCAAAACTGCTACTTATTGACACCTCGCTTTCACAAACAGGCTTTGGAACCCAACCCGAAGTCCCTGCGCGTGCTGTACGTGTACGAGTCCAAGATGGCGCTGCTAGTGAAGTTAGCCGGCAACCGCACCGGCGCCGAGACGCTTCTGGCACAGGGCGCGCTCGCCAGTCTCGCAAACATGGCCGCGCTCTCCTGCCACCCAGACATTCATTCCGGCATCGACGCGAAAGATAATGACTTCGTACCTTCAGTCACCAGCAGGTCAGTATTCCTGCCAACATACAATTTCTCAAACACGGTTGGTGTACGAGTTGCTGATAGTGCATAATTTGTAGCAAGCTATGCATAATTTTAAGGGACTAGCTACGACGCGGATTGCCACTGCGTGCAATTTATATTTTGTGCCTTTTAATGAAACGTATCAATTAATTCAGTTGGAACTTGACACAATCGGAACGGTTTAATTTATCATCCCCGGTTTATCAATGAATATTTTAAAGGGAATTCTTCCCCTTACATTTTGGTCCTTCGAGCTTTGATATTTCGTCAATAAGGTAAATTTTTGCGCATGAGTGGTTTTCATACTACAGATTTTCTACTATTGTAGCCTTAAACTTAACGATTAAAATAATAATGTTGAGTGTAGTTTATCCAGGTTTCCTCAGATGCTGGTAAAACATCGCAATGTTTTCTCCTGTTATCCTAGCATAATATTGAGTGTTGTGTGTCTAGGTTTCCTCATATGCTGGTAATATGTCGCAGTGTTATCTCCTGTATTGTTGCGTAACGTTGTGTGTTGTGTGGCAGGTTCCGGCAGATGCTGGTGCCGGCGCTGGCTCTGTGCGACGCGCTGCTGACCACGCTGGGCACGTGCAACCACAGCTGCGTGCTGCACGTCACGCACCTGCTGCTCAGCCACGCCGACTGCTGCGACGTGCTGCTCAGGTATGGAACGTTCTTACGATTCAAACGCGTCAGATCAGAAACAAGCATGACTATAAATTAAACTTACCACATCGCACACGTGCTGTTAGCGGGACGGTTACAAGGGGACGGGGGACGGGCACAAATATGCCTATGTTCTACTCTTCTTCTTTTATTGTTACGCGTCTGACCCGCGCTACTGCATGGCCTTTTGAGTAGCGCTTACCATTCGGGCTGCAAGCGTACTATCAATTCAGTCATACCTACTAAAGTTATCGTAAAAGATATATCAAACGATGTTGGGCCAGTTATTTGTTAAAAAAATTAAAGAAATTTAATAAAATTAAAAAAGCAAAGTTTGTTGGACGAAAAGCTTCAATTAAAAACCATTTTGGTAGAACAACATGTTTTAATATTAAATTGTAAGATAAAAAAAGGTACAATATTTTTGATATTGAATATTTCACCACCAGGGCGGCGCACCCGAACTCCCCCCAAGAATTACTAATAGAAGTGGAAGCTCTAACGTCTGTGATCGCGCGCGCGTCCGACCGCGAGGTGTTCGCCGCTGTGCGGCACGATACTGCGCTGCAGCACAGCGGCGCTGCGCTGCAACGGCTGCACACGCTCATGCTGGCGCTAGTGCCGCGGTTCGCCACGCCGCCGCAGCAGAAGCTGGCTGCTAACGCCGAAGACCAGGTGGAGGACGACCAGACGCTGTACTACAAGGTCGGTTACCAAGGAAGTAGACCGTCATTATGGCTTCAGATTTTTATACTTTATATAGCTGATTTTTTTTTGCCGTTTAGCGTTTTTATTAATCGTATGTTTATCTGTAAATAAATTTATTGTGTACGTCTGTTCGGACGCGCATAACTCCCGAATATTAAACCGATTTTCCTTTTATCCCCACGAGGTGTACAGGTTTATTTGAAACGACTCTTACTTTGAATTTTGAAATAAAAACAAAATCTTTTATGCCGCAGTGACGCGTGGTCTCTTAAGCCGGTAATTAATAATAAGGCCGTTTTTTTTATTCCGCTTCTCTAAGATCGTGTGCAACCTGTTGACGTTCGCGCGTAACATGATCGACCACGACGGCGGGCGCGCGCTGTTCCGGCCGCTGCTGCAGTCGGGCGGCGCCGACGCCACGCCGCACCTCGGCGCGCTGCTGCAGCTGCTGCGGGCCGCGCTGCACCGCGCGCGACACCTCGCCAAGCTGCTGGCCACGCAGCAGCGGCGGCTGCACGCCGTGCCCTCCACGCCGCTGGCTGGTATGTACCGACCCATGGCAGCTCGGCGCTATTATATCATATTTTGGCTATTTCATTTCAGCACATGAGCATATAAAAAAGTAAGTCGACCGCGTTTACTTAACTTAACTAAATTTTTACTTTTTAATAAAAATAATTAAATTAAATACCTATTTATAAAATTTATAAAATAAAGTGAAAAAATTAAACGCCTACCCGACGCAGCCAGGAATTGAACCTGGGTCTTTCGCAATCCGGGCGGCTGCACTGACCGCTATGCTACCGGGAAGGCTGACGTAAGCGCTGAATTTTGTCACTGCTTTTAACTTTTTGAGTGCTAGTGCACTGTGCCGCTATTAGCACTCAAAAAATTTTTCACTGTATTTTATAAATTTTATAAATATTTAACTTAACTAGATTCAAAATTTTCATTAGTTATTGTGTAAATACCGAGTAGGTTATGTTCAGACCCTCTGGACTCCCTGGAGGTCTCCGATCAGAGGGCTGAAGCTGCTGCGATACGCAGCGTTAAATGTTAAATAAGTTCCAAGGTTGACTGACCTGCGCTGATGCGATCTGCACTTACGGATCCCACGCTGCTAGTGCCCAGGCACCTCGTGATGAACCTCGCGGAGTAGCAGTCACACTGCCGACTCACGCGCAGATCAGCAGCGCTATTCTCTAAGCAAAACAGCGTCGAACTCGACGTTGAACTCGCTCATAACATGCAAACGAATTTCAACCTACTTTTGAACAGCAATAAAGTCTACATTCGTTTGCAAGTTATGAGCGAGTTCAATGTCGAGGTCGACGCTGTTTTGCTTAGAGAATAGCACTGCAGATCAGAATACACAACCACACTGTCTCCCACGGACCAACCAGGCGGCACCGCGTAACGCCTACTGAAACCGAAACTCGAGGTTATATATCTAGGGCGCCGATCAGCCCTAGTACCGTCTAATTATGCATAACTAGCCACCGATGCCTGTGATTAATTATTCCGTCCGAAAATCTTATTAAACGAGCGATACCAACGTTGTCAAAAACAGAATAGACAAGACCATGACATTTTCTTCTAATACCGTTTTCACCGATGGGCAAAGGAATTACGCTCTTTCAGCCCAAAGATTGAATCTTTAATCTTTGGGCTGAATTAAAAGATTGAATCTTGAACACTAAGATTAAATCTTAGTGTTTGATCTCGAACAGGTTCCATTCTCACACTGATCTCTTGAAACACTAACCTTATGAAAACCGGATAAACAATGCGTTTCGGCGAGTTCTAATCTGGCGTTTTGCCATGAAGCAGATAGTCAAGTTTTTAATTGCGTAGATGCGGCTGGCTCTTTTCGTGTAACCTATATGTTTGAACCGGTCGGTGGAATCAAATCAAATCAAATCAAATCATTTATTGCATATCACATTTCAATAGATAAGATGGAATATTTAGGCAGGTATTCATGTGACACCCTGCAAGGGCGCAGCAAAGGAAGGTCTAATACCTTATATAAAACTTTAAAAAAGTGTAAAGAAATGTTGTGTTCGTTCGCAGACATAAAGAAGCTGATCGGCTCGGGCGGGTCGGCGCGCGCGCGGCCCGCCCCCCCGGCGGCGGGGCGCGCGCGCGCCGTGCGGCTGCTGCGGCTGGCGGCGGGCGGGCGGCGCAAGGAGCTGGCGCGGGCGCAGTGCGCGCTGCACGCGGCGCTGTACCTGGTGTGGGCGCACGTGCGGCTGTACCTGCGCGTGGCCGCCGCGCCCGACCCGGCGCCCGGCGACGGTGAGGCCCTGACCGACATAGCACGCCGCCCGGACTGCAATATTATAAATATAGTAGATTGTACAACGAAAGCATAAAACGACCGATGGGTTTTATACTCCGGTTTTACACTCTGCTTTTCACTTCGATTGCAAGGAAATAAAACAAGGATTAAGCATAAATACAAAAAAAATAAAAAAATATAATAATTTTTTTTTTAAGTGGCGTTCACATTTCTTGTGGTTGAGATGAATTTTGCATGTAATTAAATGGGGAATAATTAGCTTTCTGCCACACAATTTTTCTTAATTTTTTTTTAAATTTTCAACTATGATGTGACGTTCGACTATGGTCGAGCCGTAATGTCAAGTTATTAAAAATATTTGCGTTATATTTCGCTCGTTTTATGCTCTTGTTGTACAATCTACTATTTTATTGATGTGTAACATCTCTCCTCTCGCTTTCTTGCAATTTGTGGGAGTGATTTCGTGAAACGGGACGGAAGTGTGTAACGGGAAGTCGGGGAAGCGCGCGCCGTTTGGTTTGACGAATAAGCGCGCGGTATTGCATTACTCTTAGTGTCAATTAAATAAAATACAATTTTCATTAAAAATTAATAATCATTTCAAATATTACCTGACTGACCCATTTTTTCAGAATATAATGTTAAAATTGCTCATTACTAAAATGAGATGTCAAATGTTATACGTCACAATGAGACTACTGTGTAAGGCTCGCTCGTTTTATTATTCTTATCTAAAGATACTTCAGATACACCTGCTCGCCTGAAACGGTCGATTTTGATTTGGTAATTGATGTGTTTCGCCCGCAGCCCTAACGATCGGCAGCGCGTGGCGCGGCGCGGGCGGCGACGACCTGCCGGAGCTGCGCAAAGGTCTCATCGCCATCTTCAACGACCGCTTCACCGACGAGCTTCTGGAAACAACGCAGGTACTCACCGGCTCCCTTTAGCAGTAAAGGCCCTAATAATAAACAGAGTAGACGCTTGAATAAAGATTCTGTTTTGTTCCCGTCATGTAAACCTAGTAATAAGTAAATATCGGTACAGGTAGTTTTTTTTCATGTAATTAAGCAATATCGGCATAGTATGGATAAGCCCAGACAAGTTTAAACATTTCAGGAATCCGGCAAAAAACTAGTTTTGTTCTAAATAAAAAAGTAAAAGTCACGAAGATTATTTTTTTTCACGAAAATTTATATTCTAGACTCGTTTCTGAACCACCCCCTAAAATGCTTCTCCTACTTTTTTTAAATTACCTGTGGAATATATTTTTTATATGTTATAAAAATGTAAAGCTAAACACAAAGAATAGCACCAACCCATCTCTTCCCGTGGGTGTCGTAAAAGGCGACTAAGGGAATTTAAGGCCCCCGTGCATATCGAACGAAACGCACCCTGGGTCATCCGCGCGTTGGCGGGTAAACCACCACAAGAATTCCCAAGGAGGGTTGGCGTCAGGCAGGCGGCTGGCCATAAATACTTTGCCATATCTTGAGCAAAAATCAAAGTGGAAGAAACCGACATTTTGTGCCGACCCCAAGAAACATGGGACTAGGGCAGGAAGAAGAAAAATGTAATATAGCTATAACAATATTCCATTACGTTGCAGAACCAGCCGGCGCCGCAGCGCGGCTTCCTCGAGGTGCTGCTAAAAGACATCAAGAGCATGATACAGTTCTCGCCGCTGTGAGCGCGCACTCATAACCTAGCTATTAACTAATTAATCATAATCGTCAGTTCCATTTTGTAATAATTAATTAATAAACTTAAGTATTTTCTCAAAACCTTGTTTTATTTTATACTCGTAACTCGTACTAGCGGCCCGCTCGCGACTTCGTCCGCTTGAGTGAACACCCGTATAGCAGCAGTATAGAACCCTATAGCAGCAGCGCCACCTACCGCGTCCAATTATATGCATGTATTATACATATAAAACTTCCTCTTGAATCACTCTTTAACTATTTTACTAATCTGAAATGAAACAACTTTTATTTTTTATTTTATTTTATTTCTTGGTCGTCTCATAATTAGTTGGTAGCTTGTATACCCTCATTTAAATTTAATCAGTTGCGTTCCGTTTTACGCAGAAAGAGCTTACAGTATCTTTTGGTGTGGCAGTATGGTGTCGGAGCTGGGATTTAATATTTTGTATGATGGGATCCCAGGCTGGTGGTAGATTCCAACCATCTTCTGTATTAAAATTAAGATAGCCGACGTCAAGCATAGGCGCGGAAATAAGTCTGCAGTATGCGAACATTCCCTAGAGGGGCCCAACCATTACTTCAGATTTAATAAACCACAAATACTCGCAAGAGAACAACGATTCATCCCTAGGATGATACGCGAGGCTATTGAAATTAAAAAACATCCTAATTTTAATAGAGAAGATGGTTGGAATTTACCACCAGCTTGGGATCTCATCATACAAAATATTAAATCCCAGCCCCGACACCATACTGCCAGACCAAGAGATACTGTAAGGTCTTTCTGCGCAAAATGGAACGCACCTGATTAAATTTAAATGAGGGTATACAAGCTACCAACTAAGATGACCAACACCTCAGTCTCCCTGCGACCACGGACCCTGAAAAGGGTTCGAAACGTCAAGATAAACATTAAATAAGTAATGTGTAAAATAAACGCGAGTAGATCCGTAAAAGTTGTTTCATTTCAATGTGTAGTGTTCGCGTAAACTTTAGAAAACAATATTACTAATCTGATTAAATAAATATATTATTACTATATTGCTGAAACTTGCATTCAAATCCGTTGCGTAGTTTGAAAGATCTAAGCGTACAGACTGCGGGAGCGACTGTGTTGTATTCTATGTAAAGATATTAACAAGTATCCTGCACGTACTCTTGATCGCGGGAAATTACCCATATTTTTTACGAATGTTTTTTTATTTTGGTGTTGACTCTACGTCAAATTTCATAAATCTAGGTCAACGGCAGTACCCTATGAATTTTGATTCCCTTGAGAGTATTACCTTTTTTATAGTGGTTGCCTCAGACAGTTTCAGCTTCACCGGGTTTTTTTGGAGGCGGCGAGAAACTTAAAGGGTTCCTCAAGCCGTGTGAAACGAATCACCTTCGAAGGTTTTCTAGAGGGAACGGCATCACGCACTAGTGCGCGTCCCCGTGTCCTAGATTCTCCAAAGGGTTCGGATCGGGGAGCGGAACAACCCAAGGGTGCCTCTAAAGGCTTGGACCTCGGCTCGGGTAGACCGGGCCGTGGAGGAGGAGAGAAGCGCTCAGGTACATGTTTGTACCTGGTTGGTATAGAGCGCGTGTGAACCGGTTCGTCGTATCCTTGTTCTACGAGTAGGTACGGTGTCTTGGGCCTAAACTAGTGTGCATGTTTAGTGTATTCTGTAAATGTGTAGTGGCATTTAGAGGATCGGGCGGGGTGGTATTACCTGCGTGCATACCACCACAGACTATATATTTTTTGACTCTCGTGATTTCAAATACTGAATGATCTCCATTCAGTATTTTAAATCACGAGAGTCGCGCATTTTGTTATCCTTTACTTTAAGACAAGACAATGGTCTAAACATAACATTAACTTTTTTGTTTTAACTTAACAACTTATAGTATAACTAATATTTATGAATAATATAAGTATATATATCTCGTAGAGTTACATATTTTACAGTTACATTGCATTCCTTCTAGCTGGAGGGAGCGGTAATAAGCGATGAATGAGGTATAGATAGCCACTAAAACTAAAGAGGTAGGTACTATTATCACTATTTCACTATTTCATCGCACTTTCTCCAATTCCTGTCGCAAGTGCGGCTAAAGTTCGCGGACTTAGTAGTGGAAATAACCTTGTTATTTAAAAAAATAAGTAATAAAACATTGTCAATAAACAAAAAACGAATGAACGTACTGGCCATTCAAGCAACGGGTTAATTTATTTACTTATTTGCATGAGATAAACTCAAAAATAAAGTTACAATTAAATTACAAAAACAAGGACAGACAACCGTTGTTTTCGCAGTATTTAGGTACCTACCTAAAATTCACTTTATTTTAGTCTCGAATGTGAAGTGCGAAATAGCCGTGTCTTCGTTTGCTAAACATCATCGTAACCATTTGAAAGCCATCGGCAGGCTTATTAAAAAAAAAACAATTATTAGTTTTACAATGGCAACGCGACTGTTCTAGTTGCGGATGATAATTTTTTTTATTTTTTTTATTGTGACTCGCCATAATGGCTTTACCCTGCCTGATGAAAAGCAGCCAGTGAAGCCCAAGAAGTGAAAGCGTTCATCACAGCGCTACCACGCTATGCCGAACGCTCACACTATGGCGGCCTGTATAAATGCTTTTTCACGCCCCGCTTAAATAACCCGGGATAGAAAGAGGAGGGAAACACGTGTGCGGGAAGCGCATTCCACATACGGGCAGTTCGGCAAAGGAACGATTGTCCAAACTTTTTGGTACGTGTCTTGATGGTCAGCACGGTATGAGGGTGGCTTCTCAGACCTGCACGCGTCGATCTGGAAAGGAATGAGGTTAAAGAGCTCCTCAGAGCATTCACCGTGGTAAAGGCGGTAGAAAGCACTAAGGGAAGCAATGTCCCTACGTAGCTGTAACGGCTCCAGTCTGGTTGTAACGTCATCGTTACCGATAATACGGACAGCACGTCTCTGCAACCTGTCAACAGCTTCGAGCAAGTACTTGGCGGATCCGTCCCAAAGATGAGAGCAATACTCCACGCAGGAGCGCACCTGAGTCTTATACAAAAGAAAACGTTGCCCAGGCGTGAAGAACCGCTTCACTTTGTTCAGGATTCCGAGTTTACGTGAGGCTGTGGTTATGATGCTCTCAATATAGCTCTTCGGGTTGAGGTCGCTGTGTATGTCCATACCTAAGAGACTGAGACCTGTCTGGATGGGTAATAGGTTGCTCTGGAAGGAGGGCTGGGGGAGAAATGCGGACTTTTTGGCAGTGACAGCGCAGACCTGTGTCTTTTTGGCATTGAACTGGACGAGGTTATCAGAGCCCCATTTATAAATGCGGTCTAATTCCTCGTCCAGCTCAATGACAATTTTACGTCTTGACTCCACTATATCGGCTTGCTTTGCCGCAGGGTGACCCAAATAACGCCGATGAACTGTACTGTCGTCTGCATAGCAATGAATGTTACCCAAGGATAACATGTCATTGATATGCAGAAGGAACAGCGTGGGCGATAATATAGAACCCTGCGGCACTCCGGCGTTCACCTGCAGAAACTGTGAGGCACTGCTTTCGCAGAGTACGCGAATGCTGCGCTCATGCAGGAACCCGGCGACCCAATCGCATAGGCGAGGTGGCAAGCCGTATGCCGAAAGCTTGCAGAGAAGCGAACGATGCCAAATTCGATCGAAAGCCTTGGAGATGTCCAGGCTAACAGCCAGTGCTTCTCCGTGCTTGTCCATTGCTTCACCCTACAGGTGTGTTATGAACGCTAGGAGATCGCCCGTTGATCGTTTCGGTCTGAACCCGTATTGTCGATCATGAATCAGGGAATGATCTTCTAGGATGCGAATGAGTTGTCTGTTTATGATTCGCTCAAAAACTTTACAAAGGACAGAGGTGACAGCAATAGGTCGATAGTTGGCTGGGTCGGACCTATCCCCTTTTTTGGGGACCGGCTGGATGTTCGCTTTTCTCCAAGCTTCCGGCACAATCCCAGTAGAGTACGAGAGGTGGTATAGGCGTGTCAATACTGGAGACAACTCGGGAGCACATATTTTTAGAACGACTGCCGGTATACCGTCAGGACCGCTAGCCTTCCGCACATCAAGTGACTGCAGCACAGCACGGACGTCACGTTGCCTGATTTGGACGTCAGGCATTGAGGAGCCACAGTGAGGGATGGCAGGTGGTTCCGCGCCGCAGTCATCGACGCGCGAATTCGCCGCAAAGAGCTTCGCTAAGAGGTTAGCCTTGTCTAGCGGCTGATGGGCCAACGAGCCATCAGGGTACCGCAGTGGGGGCAAATTGATATTACAGACACAAATCGTTCAATGTATGTAATAATTTATTTATTTATTTATTTAGGTAACAAACAGCCATATAAGAACAATTACATGAGACACTTAATAAAAAAAAGACCTATAGTACCATAAATTGAAACAATTTTTGAAAATACTTAGGCATAGAAATGACGGATAAATGACGGATAATAATATAATACATTTGTGTGTGAGAGATTTGTGTCCGACCTTTTCGGTAATTTTCGGGGATACGGATATTAGCTGGTGGTCTACTGTCAACTTGTATAGTCTGCCTGTTCGGTGCGAAGATGTTTGGCAAAATATAATCGATTAAATATTTATAAAATTTTACAAAATACAGTGAAAAAATTAAACGCCTACCCGACCCAGCCAGGAATCGAACCTGGGTCTTCCGCAATCCGGGCGGCTGCACTGACCGCTATGCTACCGGGAAGGCTGACGTAGACGCTGAATTTTGTCACTGCTTTTGTAATTTTTTTTAGAGTGCTAATAGCGGCACAGCGCGCCATCTATCCAACGACCATTGCAACCGTTGGCTATGAAGATTAATCTTTGCAGATGAAATACTACAAATTTGATAACACAACGCTATAGTAAATTTTTACTTTTTTTTTTTCTGACGTAGACGCTGAATTCAGCCTTCCCGGTAGCATAGCGGTCAGTGCAGCCGCCCGGATTGCGGAAGACCCAGGTTCGATTCCTGGCTGGGTCGGGTAGGCGTTTAATTTTTTCACTGTATTTTGTAAAATTTTATAAATATTTAATTTAGCTTCAGTGCAGCAATTAGCACATGAAAAAAAAAAAAAAAAAAAGTAAAAATAATCGATTAACTTAACAACAATTAATTACCTATCTACTTTCCAGTTAAGTAGGGTAGATGCACCGTGTCCGATATGAACCACTTATCGATGTTTTTCCTATAATCATTTGTTCGCGTCTTGATCTTGCTACACAAACTACCTTGATTGTTCTTGATACATAAACAGTCTTTGTTGAATATTGCAAATTGCAAATGTGTAGAAAGTATGAATGAATATGAAAACGCTGACGCGATTACCTACTTAATGTGCGGTAAAACCAAAAACCGTACATCATTAAAAATAGGGGTCAGCAACCGATTTTAGTCTTTGCCAATCATTGAATATAGACCACCTAAATTTTTTACTTTTTATTTGTAAGTGCTAATTGCTACACTTAAGCTGAATTACTGACTTGTTGGCTGACCTTTTCGCGGCTAATTCGCGCGTTGACGATTGTGGCGACGCTCCACCTATTATAGCACATTGTGGAGCCACCATGCCTGATATTCGTATCAGGCAGTGTGATGTACGTGCCGTGCTGCGGTCGCTCGACGTGCGGAAGGCTAGCGGGCCGGATGGTGTTCCGGCGATTGTGCTGCTCAGATGCGCGGCTGAGTTGTCTCCTGTGTTGACACGATTGTTTAGGGAGTCGTACGATGCCGGTATTGTGCCGGTGTCTTGGAAGGAAGCGAAAATACAACCCATCCCCAAAAAAGGGGATCGCTCGGATCCAGCCAACTATCGACCCATCGCTGTGACTTCTGTGCTGTGCAAGATGTTTGAGCGGATTATTCATTCTCAGCTCATTCACTACCTAGAGGACTCGCTGCTCCATGATCGCCAGTATGGGTTCAGACCCAAGCGATCAACGGGTGATCTTCTAGCGTACGTGACTCACGCATGGGGTGAAGCGATGGACAAGCATGGCGAATCTCTGGCAGTTAGCCTTGATATCGCCAAAGCTTTCGGCAGAGTGTGGCATCGTTCCCTTCTTACCAAGTTGTCGGCCTTCGGTGTGCCGCCCACTTTGTGCGCCTGGGTTGCAGACTTTCTAAAAGAGCGGAGGATTCGTGTCCTTTGTGAGGGTAGTTCCTCCGCGTTCTACAAAGTCAATGCCGGAGTGCCGCAGGGTTCTGTGCTCTCACCTACCTATTTCTTCTGCATATCAATGACATGTTATCCTTGGACAATATTCATTGTTATGCGGATGACAGTACGGTGCATGAGCGGTACTTGGGACATCCTGCAACAAAGCAAGACGATATCGTAGTGAAAATGCAAGAACTGGTTGTCAAACTGAACCTGACTCGATCGTGTCTCTAAGTGGGGATCTGAGAATCTGGTCGAGTTTAATGCCAGCAAAGCCCAGGTTTGTGCATTCTCGTCCAAGGTTCCTTACTCTTTCCTCAAAGTCCTTCCTTACTCTTCCATCTCTTCAGAACTCTCCGTTACCCATTTTGATGGACCTCAGCGTTCTTGGCATGGACATCGACCAGGAATTGCATCCAAAATGCTACATCGAGAGTGTTATTTTAACTGCCTCCCGTAAGTTGGGTATTCTTAATAAGATGAGGCGGTTTTTCACTCCCGAGCAGCGCTGTTTGCTGTACAAGACTCAGGTGCGATCGAATATGGAGTATTGTTCCCATCTATGGGACGACTCCGCTAAATACCTCCTCGATGCACTTGATAGACTGCAAAGGCGAGCGGTACGCATTATTGGATATGCTGAGGTTACAGCCTCTCTTGAGGACCTCCAGCTGCGTAGAGACATTGCTTCTCTCAGTGTCATCTACCGAAATTACTACGGAGAATGTTCTGAAGAACTTTTTGATCTAATCCCGCCCTTTCCTTTCCTCTCCCGGACTACACGTGCTGGTCTTAGGAACCACCATCATACTGTACCTACAGACAATCAGTACTCGTACCAAAAAATTAGGCAAGTCGTTCCTCTGTAAGGCTTTGCAATTCTTTGCCGGCGCATGTTTTTCGTAGTTTCTATATAGTCCAAAAAATTTATAAAATACAGTATAAAAATTAAATTCCTGGCTGGGTCGGGTAGGCATTTAATTTTTTCACTGTATTCTATAGTTAATAGCTGTCATCCGGTATAATTTAGATGAAAATTTATGTTATTTTTGGCGACGTAAACTGTATTGAACACTGGGCCTAAATTGTCCACACTAGATATTTTTAAAATTTTGAGAGATTTCATTAGTTAACTCTAATTTAATTTTTAAAAAAACACTGCCAACTATGCTATCGTGGCTCAATCCAACTCGCCGAAATAGCATAGTTGATGGTGCACCTGACCCGGCATGTCATGGGGTGCGCGTTCGAATCCCGCTCGTGGAATTTTTTCAACACTTTGTCTTTTTTTTTCAAGAAGAAATCTAGTCCTAATCTTCAAGGATTTCGTTTCTTCTTAAACTACTAGCGAACTAAATAAATGTAAACGCTAGCGATTATGGTATTGTTTAATTATATCTATCAACTTAAACCCTAATCTAGGTACTTCTTGTTCAAGTTATGAAGTACCTAACGAGACGACAGTAACAACCGATAAATATAAGAGCCTAACTCAATATCGATCAAAAAGCATTGAAAAGTATATTCCTGACTTATTGAAAAAAATAAGTAAAAGGATTCAGTATTTCCGCACGGAGATATGAAATAACTTTCCCGATCCCGACTCGAGCACTCGACAAGCAACTATGAATTTAATTGGAGATCTGCGGGCAGCCCCTTTACCTCGCTTAACTTTTTGATTTACATTCAAAACGGTCTTTTAAAAACCAACTCAATAACTACAAGTCTAAGCCCCCGTTTCAATACGTACTTTGAGGATCATTCGGCTGTAAAACTTTGTGCCTACGCCTCCATTGGTTGGAAGCTTGGAGGAGGGGCCGCGAAGCCCCGCCCCGCTCCACTCTGCGCATGCTAAACGCGATTTAAAGCCGTTTAAGCGGTATTTTGGCCTAAAACCGCAAGAAAATGTATGTAACGTCGGTCGGTTAGGGGTAGGGCGTAGCTAAATGAAAAGATTTTCTCGAATGAGCGACGATTTTTCGAACATGGCGGACAGTCATCTCTGATGCGCGGGAAAGTGCACAGAGCGCACTATTAATGTTCAACTTGATTGATTGCAGTAAATAAAATTGTTACAATATCGTTAAAAGATATTGTCTTACATGTTAGATTGGTACGCTGTATATCTATAGAGATGACATAATAATAGGTCACAGTGTTTCTAAAGAACTTTCCTTTATTTTAAACTTGAACTTTTCGGTTATGGTCTAATTCTGTTTTGTTTGTAAAAAACTTATAGTTTATGTCGATGTGCGAGAGAGTTTCGTTTCGTTGATGAAGTGCGATGGATTCTAGAATGCAGGACAGTCACAAGTCGTTTTTGATCAAAGATTTGCTTGGAGACGTTTTGAGACCGGGAGCGACCCATCTTGCCGGTACGTTTATAATTAAATAATAATTTTATTAATAATTAGCAATTAACGGGCCATTAATAAAAGTGTTATTCAGTTTCATTAAATAATAAGTGACTTACTAGATGATTTAGCTCTTATGATAAGTACTTAAAGTAGGTTTTAACGCAAGAAAAGCCTTTCCTATAAGTATTCTTGTTTTAAGAAAAAGGATTAAATGCTTGGATGCGTCTTCTAGTCGCTTACCTATAAATATTAGATGAATCAATAACAATATAGTAATGTTCATAACCTGTTTTAAAACTCCTATGAGATTTATTTACGAATTTACTAGCGCTGAATTTAATATTTTATTTTATCCTGACGTTAAATCTTTTTGCTTCAGTAAATTCATACAAAGTGTTGAATTTTAATGTGTAGCTAGTGTGCGCATAAACAATTATTTCGTTAATAATTCAGTTGGAACTCTTTGAATAACATATAAGGCAGGTTTACCATTTATGCTACCACTCTAGTGGAAAACCTGAACCCTGAGCAAGGGGGCGTTTATAAGCTCATGATAACGATGAGATTTATTGGTGTAAATATATTTATTTTAGTTTACAACTACTTTTGTAGATCGTTTATTTTGTAAGCAGTTTAAAAAAGTGTCATGCTCTCAAGCCGGACCATCATTTAGTACCCAGCTACATTTTTAATATTAACGTACCTAATGATTCTTCTGGCGCCTCGTTACTTATGGGGGTGCCCCAGGGTTCAATATTAGGACCTCTTTTATTTCTCATTTATGTAAATAATCAACTACCTACCTTTAGTAGGTACCCCGGTACCAGAGGGGCACAGCGCTCGGCCGATACCTGAAGGTCTTGGGTTCAATTGCCAGGTCGAGCAAAGTGTGTTTCGGATTTTTCGATGCATAGCTGGGCTTAGATTATCAACCTGCATTCATTAAGTCAACACCCATAGATTGTAACGATTACTTGATTACATTAATGAAAGTCCTTGCCTAGCAGACGAATAATTGAAGAAAGAAAGAAAGAAAGAAAAGAAAAACATTTATTGACTCTCACATTAGAAATAGAAAAAATAATAATAAAAAAAAGACATGAAATACAAAAACAGAAAAACAAAAAATAAATAAATACAAACACAACAGTGGCAGTGTGACGAGCCAATCAGAACCCTACCTCAGCATATGCAATGTTCGATGCAATATGCTCGCCCGCAGGTTTGCTAAGTGTACTAGAGAAGTTAAAATCACCCTTTTTAAGGCGTTCTGTCAAACCTTTTACATTTGCAACCTGTGGTGTGACTATACGCAGAAAATCTACAATGCACTCCGCGTGCAATATAATAATGCCTTCAGGATGCTGATGGGCCCCCAGATTTTGCAGTGCCTCGAGCATGTTTGCTGAAGCTGGTGTTGTTGATTTTTACGGCATCATAAGGAAGCGTATCATCATCATCATAATCATAAGGAAGCGTATAGCGTCAATAAAATGCAGGGTAAGGGGGAGTTCTAAAAGTTTGACTGTCCCATTCTTAGGCATTGGAACCGAGTGCATACTAGTGGGACTTTCAAATTAGTATAATAGTATTGGCTATTTCTGGGCAAGCTTGTTCCATCGTCGGCCTCTTCTTAGCCCTAGGGATTAGAATGAGGCCAAGAGCAAGCCCATCTCACAATAAAAAAAATAAATAAAAAATAAGTGTGTTCTTTAGTATTTGTTGTTTTTTTATTAAGTACGTTACAATTAACTATGTATGGACTAAGTGGTCTGAAATAAATGTTTTATTATTATTATTATCTCTTTATTTCTTTTTTTTCTAGGCTTTTTTTCTTAGCCTAGGTTTGTTATATATTAATATAAAAGTAAAATACAAAAGCACATACAAAACATAAAAATATTATAAAAAACCTAGCCTGGGGTACCACCGGCAACGGGGCAGGGCTCAAGCTGCCGGTGGTTAGGGCTGCAGAGACAGGAACCTTCGGACTAACCGCGCCGTGTCCAAGAGTACCGCCTTCTGTATCTGACCCTTGATCCTATTATTATTATTATTATATGCCGCTACGGTGTGAGAAAGTCACATCGCAACGGCGCGGCGCGGCGCTGGTATTCTGGCAGGGCCTGTGCGAGGTACCTTTATAGGTTTTTTACAATATTTTACTTATGCCACTACGGGTAAGCTCTTGACCTCGTCTCACCTGATGGTAGAAGCGTACTTCCCCCGGAATCCTCAACTATGTTACTGAGGAACTAGCTGCCTTATCACCAGTGGTCGGAGTAGGTATATTGATTTTAGATACTTGCGTCATGATATCATAACATGGACATGCATTTCTTCCGGAATGTACCGGAGTTTCCAAAAATTTGGTAAATAGAGTAATAAAATAAAAAACCATATGTAAGCAAACAAAATTGTTTATTGTTAATACAAATAATCATTATTACAGTTTTATTAAAAATAATTATTTTTAATCCTCATCGGTTACAAGTTCTACATTTTGATTTTTTCTACAACAAGGTTTTTACACACCAGTCATTTTTTACTATTAAATTCTGGTCATCTACGCCACTAGCAGCATAGCGTTGAGAGTATTGATACATTTTTAACTAGTTTCATGTAATAATTTCGATGTTTCGGTATTTTTATCATAATAATCCGGAAACTCGGAGGAGTATCCATATTAACATATACGTTTGATGTCAGTGACCTTAATTCAATATACCTACTCCGACCACTGCTTATCACTGATCTCTAACTGTCAACACCTAACTTACTATACGATACAGACGAGGACAGAAATAAAAATATTTTTTTGTGTAATGTTTAAAGCATAATTATTATTAAGTACTACAGTTAACTAATTTACTTGGTAAGTATAATATTTATTGAATATAAATCCACCATAAACAAGTCAGAAATACGTTATTATGCAGTATTATAACGCCACATAAACATTATTTAAAAAATCTGATGCAATGCAGTTCGAATAGTTTTCATCGAAATCAGTTTAAACTAAAATTCAAATACAAATAATTTATTGCACACATGTGTTTTCCAGTACCATAATACAGAACCTTGCTAAGGCATTGCAATTATACTTAATATCGAAATATTTATAATCATCATTATTATTATTACCTATTCATTCAAGATTCTTTTGGGTGTTTTTACCTACACTTGAATATTTAGCGCTAAGTATATTCTTTGTGGTCGCGGGGCGGCGGCGCGGCGGTGCCAGAGGCCGAAGCTGCAGTGGCAACGCTTGCTCCTCATCACGAGACCCGTCTAATTTCTAAGAGTACGTTAGACAAAACAATGTGAAAATTGGTTTTACAGCGATTGTTTTTAAGACTTATAATTTTTGCAGTTCTTTTATTACACTTTTTTATGGTTTGTTAGGAAAATGACTGCTCTGCCCGATGTTTAGGCAGAAGCAGAATCCAGAAACCACATACCTAGGTATAACATATTTACTCTACATTATGCTCACATTTTTGCCAACGACATGAAAGATTTTAAAGGCCGGCAACGCATCTGCGATTCCTCTGGTTTGCAATCACCGCCCGCCGCCCATGGACACCCGTCCATGGGTGGCGGGCGGTGATTGCTTCCCATCAGGTGACCCGCTAGCTCGTTTGCCTCCTTCTCATATAAAAAAGAGACAAGAATATGTACAATACTGTGAATGTAGGTCGGAGTCATATAATTAACAAAGTCGTAAGCAAAAAGAGGCGTTTCGCTTCCTGAAAGACGTTTTGTGTCTCACACCAAACGTTTGGTGTGAGTCGGAGCAGTAATTTTTGTCCCATGCTGTTTCTTTTAATGATTAATGATCTGCTAATCGTCTTTCAGGACGCGAAACGCCTATTGTATGCAGACGACTTAAAGTTAACTTGTTTCTTCCTAACAAGTCAAAGTCAAAGTCAGAGTTTTTTATTCAAATAAACTACAGAAAAGTGTTTTTGAATCGTAGAATTTTTTTTTATCTATTACTTACCCATTCAGGACGTCAAATATTTAGCTGTGAAGAAGAATGGGCGCAAGAAACTCCACGAAGTAACGACATTTTCAAAAAAAAAAGTATGCCGATACCAAATTTAATACATTTACTTACAATAAAAAACTTTCTTGTGCCCGAAATTACAAAAAATGCATATTCTATACATTTATTTAACATTACACTTGATTCTAAATTAACGTACTTGGGCACTATGTAATATGTACCTACTACTTCAAACTTCAAAACTATAGAAAGACGCTTTATAAGTACCTGATATACCTAGTGTGCGAGAAATGGAGGAATGTCAGTTTCATGCATTCTTATTATTATCATAATCATTAACATTTTAATGTCTCTTTCTTAAAAGTGTTTCCTTAATGTGTCTTAAATTTCTTAAAGGGCAAAACTAAAACATAATTTGGGATTTTATTATAATAAGTGACACCTTGTCCCATTATTAATCCATTAACTTTGTGGGAGTCAAAATGTTGGTAGTAACTACAAGTTTTTTCTTATTTCAAGGATTGCGTTATACTACATAGAGATATAGCAAACGTAATTAGTAATGTAGAGCAAAGATAACCTGCTTCAGTTTAACACCCCAAAGTGTTCGACCATCTCCATCTCACAAGCACTTAATCCCATACATAACAATTACAATCTATCTGATATGCCGATGGCAAGGGTGACAGAAGTTAAGGATTAAGGGAGTGTCCTTTAATGCTGAACCCATATTTCTTAACCATATTGTAACCTTCTGCAAAGCTGCAATATTGCTGTCAAAGTTTTCATAAATTTTTCATCTTAATTTAAATATTATAGTTAACCTACAACGCTTTGGTTAGGGAGTCAACTTGAAAGTAGCGCGGTCATAAGGGCCCCGCACGAAACCAAGACTGCCTCATGTTAGTATGAGTGCAAAATAAGTTTTTAATGTTAATACTTCTACATGAGGTTATAAATACCTACTGATTATTATTCAAATCGCCTCTGTGATTAGTGGTTAAGACCACCGGCACCGGTTTTAGATCCAGAGGTCCTGGCTTCGATTCCCAGCGGGGGTACATGTTTGTGTACCTAATCGGTTTGGTTGGTGGTAGGGCTTGTTTGTCCGCCTGGCTAGCTACAACCATCTTACCTTAATATGTCACTATAACATCAATGTTTGTAGCATTGTTGTGTTCCGCAGCTAGAGATAAGATAGCCAGAGCCTCAACAAAATACACTCTTCCGTGCGCGCATTGTGCTTAAAAAGGGACACGAAATTCTGTGTCATAGATAGGTAACTATGTTGTAGTTATAAGAATAATTAAGATCTCAAGCTCAATAACAAGAATAGTAGGTGAATAAATAAATAATTTGAATTTGAATACGCGGTGCTTGTGCTGTGGTGCAGTATGAGTTTGGAACGATAGGATTGTAAACTTACAAAAAACTCTCCTCACAGATTCGTTGGTAATTTCACAGATTTTACAGAATCTTAGCTACATGCGTACATAACTATACAGTGAAAAGGTGCTATTTAATTATTCCATACTAGCGGCCGCTCGCGGTTTCACCTGCGTGGTTCCCGTTCCCGTGGGCATATCAAGATAAAAAGTATTTTATGTGTTAATCCAGGTTATAAACTATCTGTATGCAGAATTTCATCCAAATCCATTCAGTAGTTTTTACGGGAAAGAGTAACAAACATCCATCCATACTTACAAACTTTCGCGTTTATAATATTAGTAGGATTTTTGTGCTACCTACGATAACTTTTAGGATCGTAGTTGCATCAAAATGGCCTCGGCTAAGGGACTGTCACCAACTTATAGCTAAGCTCTCGTTAAAAGTACCACGAAGGAATTTTAGGAATAAACCTACCATCTGTTTACCGAATGCGAATACTACAATTACAGGCAGAATAGTTACTTTTGGCGTGCTTGTAACAAGTTTAACTAACTTAGCAAGCAGATTGAACTGGATCTTTTCTGTACCAGTGTGCCTACCATCAGATCAGCGTGGCGGATTTGAGCGAGCGGTTCTTTGAACCCACATAATACCTATTCGTGACTAGATATTCTGTTGCAGCAATACCAATTCGTTAATAAGTAGTTTGAGCGAGCTCAAATAGTGCTTCAAGTTTTAATTATTGTAACTATAAATTCTATCGGTGAGACCATAAGTGTAGTGGTATATATGTGTTACATTTTGTAACCCTATAAAAATTTTGTAAACCTCGGTTTTCCAAGATAATAAAAAAAAAAATATCTTTATTTATTTATTTATTTTGGGACAACAGACAGTTACAATATATTATTTAAACATAAGATCTTACAAATCTGGTATAATCATACCACATCAACATATACAATATTGTAACCCACGACTTTATCCACATAATAACACAGAAAAAGTGTGCAACTGTAGTTAGGCCACGAAAGCTAATGCAATTTTGCATTACAACGATTCACATATACACAAAAAAAATATTAACAAAAAACAGAATATCATGAATATAATAAACAATTAACTTTAGCCTTGTTTATTGAGAGTTACTACATTATTTTCAGCTAGGTATTATTTCTAACATTTATTAATCAGTTTACTTTTCTTTTTATTTTTCTTCTCCTGCCTTTGCATACAAAAAATCCTGAGTGTTTCTGATTTAAATTTCCATTTTGAAGTCGAAAAATTATCAACGGTTATAAAAGTAATATTAAAAGACTCAGCCATTCTACGCAAAGGACAACGCAGTCCAGTATTTGTGCGACAAGTGGTAATGGCAAATATTTTTTTATCACAGACCTTTCGTTTGTTAGCAGATCGTGGAACAGTATAATCCGAAGACTTAATTAAACCAAAGGTGTAACTACTTCTATAATCATACCCCTTCTCTCTCTAAGGTTTTATTGGATTATAATAATATGTGCACCTTAGTGCATTCTTATAACCAAACGATAAAGTTCAAAATTGATTGTAGGAATTTGACAGTTTTGGGTAGGTTGATCTGCCGCCGTGTGTACCTGGGCGTTTCTCCCCACCCCCATGGCCCGGTCAACCTGAGCTGATGTCCTAGTCTTTAGAGGCGCCCTAGGGTTGTTCCGCTCCCGATCCGACCCGAAACCTTCGGAGAATCTAGTAGGGAACGCGAACGGGGACATGCACCAGCTCGTGATGCCATTACCTCTAGAAAACTTCTGACGGTGTCTTGTTTCACACAGTTTTAAGTTAATCGCTGCCCCCAAAAACGTCCAGTGACACTAATAAATCCGCCTAGCAAACTCTCAAAAGAAAAAGTTTGCAGATAATATGTAACTATAGTAGTTAGTAGAAGTAAAAACTCATTTTTTTAATAGAATGGCGCATGCTCCTTGTAATCCTCAGCCTGCTCATGAATATGGACGCAGCGCCATGTGGCAGCGCGTACGTGCCCGAGCGACGGCTGGCTAATCAGCTGCTAATTTGCACCCGGGCACCTCCCCACTCCGCGGTGTATGCATTAGGACCTAATTTCCACACTAGACTTGCTGATTGCCTGGATGTCATGCATTTTTATAGGAGTAGAGCACTCGTAAGTGTTGTTGAGACAATTTATTTATTCATGTATGTGGCAATGTTTGTCATACAATGATAGCAATCATGACTGCACCCCTGCCACTTGTGTTCGAAGTCGTAGCTGACTATTTTGTCACTGAAACCTTAATATACAAATTGTTTAAGATTAAACATAGTTTTTTTGGTCAGTCCGTACTTAATTTCCTAAGAGTATGACGGGTGTGCGACCCCGGCCCAGACGAGCAGTCATGTTTTTATTCCCAATCTATTCTCCGAAAAACTGATGTTTCCTTATCCATCTTTCCCACAGCGAACCTCCCGAACTCTTCCTTCCTAGCTTTTGACGGGCAGCAGCGTTAATAGCGTAAAAATCACAACTACAACTACTGCGGTCACCAACCCGCCTGCCAAGAGTGGTGACTATGGCAAACCCCCATAATGAAGCAAAACCCGAATTCTCGGCCCCCAGTTCCTGATTGCTCCACTGTTCCTGAACACGGTACCTGGTAACGATGAAGCGGGGGGTGCTAAGAATTCCGGGCTACGGTAGGGTACCACCGACGACTAAATTTGGCGACGTACAACGGACGCTCTCTGCGGCTGAACGAGCACATCACTGATTCGGAGGTAGAGCTAAGTCATATTAACTGGCATATTTTGGGGCTATCCGAACTTCGAAGACAGGGAGAGGAGACGATAACCCTTGATTCCGGTCACTTACTCTACTTCCGAGAAGGTGACCGACTGTCCCAAGGTGGCGTCGGATTTATGGTTTTTTTATCACACTCAAGGGCAACGTTGTGGAAGTTACACTGCTAACGGCAAGGGTGGCGTACCTTGTCTTAAAGATAAGTGAAAGGTATTCCTTAAAGGTTGTACAAGTGTATGCCCCTACATCCGCACACCCAGACGATGAAGTCGAAGCCATGTACGAAGACATAGTGAAAGCTATGTCTCGTACCAAAACTCACTACAGCGTTGTTATGGGTGATTTCAATGCCAAAGTGGGAGTACAAGAACACGGCGAATCGAGAATAGGACCATTCGGCTACGGGCAGAGAAATCACAGGGGGCAAATGCTGGTCAACTTCCTCGAAGGACAGGGACTTTTTCTGATGAACTCGTTTTTCCGAAAGAAGTCTCAAAGAAAGTGGACCTGGCGAAGCCCTGATAACGTGACCAGAAATGAGATAGATTTCATTATGACAAACAAGCGCCAAATATTCAGAGATGTCTATGTGATCAATAGGGTTAATACCGGTAGCGATCACCGACTGGTAAGAGGCACTCTGAATATTAATGTCAAATTAGAACGAGCGCGCGTAATGAAGTCGACTTTCAGACCTACAATGCTCCGGTTGAAGCCGGTTCCGAAAGCTTCCAGGTCGAGCTACAAAACCGATTTGTCCTGTTGGAAACCACGGTGGACATCCGATAGTTTGCTGCGAAGTATCCGCGACGTAGGCAACAAGTATTTTCGACGAAAGAGTGAAAGACACAAGACAAAGCTCTCAAACGAGACTCGGACTTGGACTATGAAAAGCCTTTGACACCATCGAGACCTGGGCTGTCCTGAAGTCCATGCAGAAATGTCTTATCGACTGTCGATACATCGAGGTGTTGAGATGTCTCTACGAAGCCACAACGATGACCGTCCAAGTACAAGAAAAGAGCACAAGGCCAATCCAACTGCGTCGAGGCGTAAGACAGGGAGATGTAATCTCTCTGAAACTGTTTAAAAACGCGTTGGAGGAATTTTTCAAGACACTCGATTGGAATAGACGGGCATCAATATTAATGGCCAATACATCTCACACCTGCGATTTGCAGATGACATTGTCATTATGGCAGAATCTCTGCAGGATCTGGAAGGAATGCTGAACAGTCTTGACGAGTCTTCGCGACAGGTGGGTCTCAAGATGAACCTGGACAAGACCAAGGTAATGTTTAATGGTCACATATCCCCAAGACCTGTAGTCGTGGGCGACGCTACTCTTGAGGTTGTGCAAGATTACATCTATCTTGGCCAAACTATACAACTGGGTAGGCACAACTTCAAGAAAGAAGCGGACAGGACGATTCGTTTGGCCTGGGCGGGCGTTTGGGAAGCTACGCAATATTTATTAGTCGTCGATTCCCCAATGCTTGAAATCGAAACTTTTCAATCAGTGCGTCCTGCCTGTGATTACCTACGGGGCAGAAACGTAGACACTTACGATAGGGCTGGTCCACCAGTTTAAAGTCGCTCAGCGTGCGATGGAGCGAACGATGCTTGGGGTTTCTCTGGCGGATAGAATCCGCAACGAAGTTATTCGACAGAGAACTAAGGTCGCCGACATAGCTCGCATAATAGGCACCTTGAAGTGGAGGTGGGCCGGTCATGTCTGCAGAAGGACCTATGATCGTTGGAGCAGACATGTCCTATAATGGAGACCGCGTTTAGTGTAGGACGCCCTGCTGCGCGGTGGACCGACTACTTGAAAAAGATGGCGGGTGGTGGATGGATGCGGACTGCGCAGGACCCTGATGGTTGGCGCTTTTTAGGGGAGGCTTACGTTCAGCAGTGGACGGCGATAGGCTGAAAAGATAGTTTTTTTGTCATTTCAAAACAGCAACTTGAAATACTGAATGGAACAGGGATGTGGAAAACGTTTATTTTATTGCTATAAGTCAGCAAATGAGTAGGCGGGCGGGCCGGCCGGCGCCGGCGTTGCCGCCGCCCATGGACATTAGCAACATCGAAAATGTTAAAAAAACAGGCCTATCAGGTGAGGCACTGTGCTTACTCGTAATATATTAAAAAAACCAGGAAAATATAAACATTCCTAAAAAGCTCAACAAAAAAGGTCCACATGACAAAGATATTGAGGTTGTTTGTTACTAACTAAAATTGCAAAGTGACTACCCTAGGTCCAGCTGATACATTGTTCTTGGTCGTCAACCACATGACTCAAAAAAACATAGAAGTCAAAACAAGTCAGAGTTTAATCAAAATTGTGTAATGAAATAAAATTGAGTTCTTGTATGGAAATAGTTATTTGTTATGCAAGGCTGGAAAGTAGTTGTTTCGCGCGAGTGCTCGTATTGAAACACGAGCCAGCGAAGGATTTTTCGCTCGTGGTTCAAAAGAAGAATCCTATCGTAGCGAGGGTTCCAAGGCACGAGACGCAAAACAACTTTCATCATCATCATCATCAGCTCATTTTTTATGTCGCCACTGCTGGGGCACGAGCCTTCCCTATGGATGGATAG
The DNA here is from genome assembly GCA_947562085.1 of Eudonia lacustrata. Classification (NCBI taxonomy): domain Eukaryota; kingdom Metazoa; phylum Arthropoda; class Insecta; order Lepidoptera; family Crambidae; genus Eudonia; species Eudonia lacustrata. The sequence continues at coordinate 1,506,819 of OX387341.1, forward strand.
GGATACGGGCCATAAACCACCACGCGGGCCCAGTGCGGATTGGTGGTTGTTAACGACTGCTAATGCAACCGAGACCAACGGTTTTACGTGCCTTCCGAAGCACGGAGGAGCTCGAGATGATATATCGAATGTTAATATATATATAATAGCGAAAGTTGCTTAACCTCAGCACTCGCAGACCGGGTGCGTTAACCACTGCGCCATCGAGCTCCTCAAAACCACTTTGCTACCGAGCAAAACACACAACTTTTTACCTCACTACTGCGAGAAAATGGTGGACGAAAGAAAAACAGTTGAGCTTTATTATAAAACAGTTTTATTATGAATTCATATAATTTTTTTAAAAAGAAAAGTTAGGGGTCTATTAACAAGTTCTAAATTAGTTTTATGCTGTCTCTTTTACACACCTATTAGTGTGAGCGGGACGGCACAATACGAAGTTCAAATTTCTTATTTCGCAGTATAAGAATAGTGCGCACCATAGTGTTCATAGTCACGTTCTAAATTCAAAAACCTTTTCCACCCAAGCGGGGAAAAAGCGGACAAAAATCTGTGACGTAGCGAAGGTTTCAAGGCACGAGACTCAAAACAACTTTGCTGCCGAACAAAACACACAACTTTTCACCTCACTACTGCGAGAAAAAGGTGGATGGAAGAAAAACAAATAGTGCGCACCATAGTGTTCATAGTGATGTTCTAAATTCAAAAACCTTTTCTACCCAAGCGGGGAAAAAACGGGCAAAAATTTTTATCACCCAGATTTTGAAGGAGGAAGTAAGCCTTTTCGAGCAAGTGAGGTGAAAAGTACATTAATAACATGATTTTTTAATAGAGTAACGCATACTCTTCAAAACTTCAAAAAGAGTTTTTAAAATAATAATCTTTAAAAATAAAATATAGGATTTCTTCAATACGAACGATTTCGATTTCTTGAATAGTTATTTGGAAATAAAATGCACTAATTAGTTTCGTGCACTTGGAGAGGCCTATGTCCAGCAGTGGACTAATATAGGCTGTATATGATGAGGAAATTGTACCTTTGTTGAAAATCGAACTTCTTTTATTACTTTTAAGCCGAAGACCAATTATCGGAATTATCTAACTACTAAATCGTAGTAATTTAATAGGTAGTATAAAACGGTATTATTTATTAATGCTTTTTAAAACTTTGTAGTTGCACAGTTATAGTATTCGTATTATTCAAATACCTTAAAGTATATTAAATGTTAAAACATCCAAGAATCTAACTTCTATTAAAAAAAAATATCGAGTTCACAACACGGTCCATGAATCATGTTCTTCTTCACTATTAAAAATGTATAACTGAAATGTATGTACGCGCATAACTTCCGATCGACTGCACAAAATTAGATAATTTTTTTTTTCGTATTTGTTATTGTTAGGACAAGGTTTGTACAGAAGAAAATTAAAACTATATATATATATATATAAAAATGAATCACTGAAATGTATGTACGCGCATAAATTCCGATCGACTGCACAAAATTGGATAATTCTTTTTTTTTTGAGTTTGTTATTGTTAGGACAAGGTTTGTACAGAAGAAAATTAAAAGAAAAAAAATACATTTTTAGTAAAATATGATTATTGAAATATAATGTTATGAAAAGTGAGAGAATGAATGTGACTGTATGGCGTACAGAGCATTTGACAACTTCAAATGGACAATACGTCATCCCAATATATTATAATACTCTTTGTCATTACCGCCTTTTTGCAAAAGATATCGGTGTTTCGTGTGTTTGAAGGTTTATCGTAGTGTTATTTAATGTTATTGATTTAAAGAAAATGTCACTTGTGAGGCGTCAAAATATCGGTCGGCGTACGCGTAATGCATATCGAGTTCACAACACGGTCCATGAATCATGTTCTTCTTCACTATTTCATACAATTCTAGATTTACTTTGGGAATTTCTGCGCAAGTTATTGAGTCAATTTCATCTGGTCTTATTTTTTCGAGGCAGTCCTCTCTTCTGCCACTCTACAGAGTACATCCAACATCACATCTAGGTAGAAAAGTGCTTTTTCCCCGCTTGGGTGGAAAAGGTTTTTGAATTTAGAACGTGACTATGAACACTATGGTGCGCACTATTCTTATACTGCGAAATAAGAAATTTGAACTTCGTATTGTGCCGTCCCGGTCACACTATTATCACAGAATAAATAATAGTCTATTATGTGTGTAAAAGAGACAGCATAATACTAATTTAGAACTTGTTAGTAGACCCCCTAACTTTTCTTTTTAAAAAAAATATAGGAATTCATAATAAAACTGTTTTATAATAAAGCTCAACTGTTTTTCTTTCGTCCACCATTTTCTCGCAGTAGTGAGGTGAAAAGTTGTGTGTTTTGCTCGGTAGCAAAGTGGTTTTGAGGAGCTCGATGGCGCAGTAGTTAACGCACCCGGTCTGCGAGTGCTGAGGTTAAGCAACTTTCGCAAGAGAAAAAGGTTTCTGTTGTTTGGTATTATAAAATCACTACGAAATTTAAAACAATCGCTTCTAACCTATCACTTGACCTACAGGTTACCCAGGGGTAAGGATATTTTTATTTTAGGTATTCTCGAGGTATTCGATCAGTGCTTGTTTTAAGAACTTCAATAAATTGATAAAAACACATCTCATATTCTTTATTAGAATGATTAGCGCACAGATGTCCCTTCACTCAGAAATAGAAATAATAGAATAAATAACTGTATCGAAGTGTTTGATGCAATGTTGTACCCTAGCCGACAATTTAAAACCTGTCCGTCGTGATATTATGGTTGCATCAACTAGAGCTCAAAACGCGTCATCGTTAGCAACTTCGTTCTTTGAGCCTTACATATACAAAACAACTGAACCATCCAATGATTGAAAACACTTGAACTTCATAATTCTCAAAGACGACGCTAGTGCTTGGAGTTGTTATTATAAAACTCGTGTGTGTGTGTCCAAAGTTTCCACACGCGGCCGGGACGTAGGACGTGTCTTTTTATATTTCCGCAAGAGCCGGACGCGACGAAGTTTACGGACTAACGACCACTCGGCCGGCCCTCCGACCTGCCACCGCACTATTTTATTTCATGTATCTCTTTAGTTTGTGAGTGTGGCATGTAACAATTTTTTCTTGGAATTGAATTGAATGTTTTCTTTTTTTTTTGGAATTTATATTAAATGCAATGGATGAATGAATGGATTGTAAGTTAAAGTTATGTTTGGGCACTCATTGTCTATTACCTTGTAAGTTTTTAGTATTAGTGTTTCTTTGTAATGACTGTTACGTGCCAAAATAAATAAAATAAAATAAATTTTAAATATGTTACCATCTCACAAGAAGATAACGTAAATACTTTTAAGGTAGAACGGAGGCGAGAACGTGTCGAAAAACGAGATGAATTTAAGATCCTTCAATGCTAATAATAATAAGTAATAATAATCTTTCTATTATATATTATTCGCACATTTGTTACTTAAAATAAATATAACGATCAATGGAACCTGTTAAGCAAATGTGTTAAGTGCTAACACATATTACCTATAATCAAGTTAAAATAGCAGTTGTGCCCCGAATAAAGAAAATAAAAATAAAATCAATATAAAAGGTTTTCGACTCTCCAGAACTGCTACATGCGCAGTGCTACGGGTTTCCCTGCTACGGGCAATGCTACGGGTTTTATGCGCAATGTTATGTACAAGCAATGTTCATTTCGAGGGCGATGTTTACCTCCACACATTCAAAGATTTCATGAAGGAGATGACTCCCGACGTAACTAAAGCTCCCATATCTCAACCCGTCGGTAGTGACTTTTAACGACGATGCTAGAAGTTTTGGCAATACTAAAGTATAAAATACGTCACGTAGGTACTATTTCTATTGCGAGCACAAACTGTGTAGCTAATCACGCCGCGCCGTACCCAAAATCAGTAAAGATAATGTCAGAGAATTTCTGTAGGGCATAAATGACAACATAACCGGATTTATGAATAGTTATAAAACGTGACCGATCGGCATCCCGGTAGCATGTTCCTATATCTTACTAGATTCTCCGGGGAGTCTTAAGTAAGTAAGTAAAGTAAGGCTGTGATCTCATCTCGTTTTGACTGTGTCGTATCGTAGGTATGAAAATAAGTTATTTCTAAATTACTTCACTCAGTCTTATGACCGAGAGCGGTAATATGGTCATCAAGTGCGTTTCGTCTACAGGCGCGTTTCGCCAACTTGAGCTATTCTCCAATAGCGTGATTCGTGTACTGCTGCGTTTGGCAACCTGTCTATTAAAATTGAATACAAAAGTGAAAACACGGGACCTTAGATTAACACCCGGTTGGTAGTTTGATCAACACTTCTGACTTTTACAAACAATCTGGTTTCGTTTTATCATTTTAAACATTTCTAATACAAATCGTATTTTATTGAACACATCTCGTAATTACCACGGTTCAATACGGTTCAATTCGGTTATAGAATATAAGTTTATTTAACACTAGCGGCCCGTCCCGGCTTCGCACGGGTGAATTTTTTTTTATGTAGCCTATGTTACTCAGCGCTAATGTAGCATTCTAATGGTAAAATATTTTTTTAAATCGGTCCAGTAGTTTTTGAGTTTATTCGTTGCAAACATACATACATACATACATACAAAGGTTTCCTCTTTATAATATTAGTATAGACGACAATAATTTGAAATATAACAAATTTTTACTTTTTATTTTCAAGTGCTAATTGCTGCACTCTTTCTTCTTCTTTCTCAACCGTTATCCACCCAATGCTGAGTGAAGGTCTCTTCTGATGCACTCCATTTCCTTCGATCTTGTGCCTTCCTCATTCAACTCTTCCCCGCTACCTTGACTAGGTCGTCGGTCCATCGCATTGGTTGCCTGCCAACGTTCCTGTGCCCAACTCTAGGTCTCCACTCCAGCACTCTTCTCCCCCATCTGTGGTCCTGTCTACGGCATATATGGCCTGCCCACTTCCACTTTCTGCTGGCTATCACCTGGGCTATGTCGATCAGCTTCGATCTCCTCCGGATATCAGCGTTTCTGGTTAGGTCAGTATTGCTGCACTGACTAAATTATAAATTTTATAAAATACAGTAAAAAAATTAAACGCCTACCCGACCCAGCCAGGAAATCGCTGGCTGGGTCGGGTAGGCGTTTAATTTTTTCACTGTATTTTATAAATTTTATAAATATTGAAATATAACATTAAAATAACATGTGTGGTCCAATGAGAAGCTTTTAAACCGCGATAAATGAAGACCAAATTCATAAATGTCGATCATTTATGATTTTGGTACAGATGCGAATGTTTAAACAAATATTAGTTATTTTGCCTGCTGGAATCGAATCTGCAACGATGTGTATCATATAATTACTGTGAAGTCCATAGCCAGCCAACAGCACGCTATCTCCCAAAAAAGTTTACTAATATCTCGCTCGATCAACCAGTCTTTATTCATTAATTTAGATAACAAAACGTTAGCCGAAACTGACTTGTATGAGAGTCAAGTGGTTCGTTTACCCGTCGCGCGCATATGCTTGAGCGCGGCGTGGGGCCCTCGAGTGCGCGCGCGCCGCGCACGTGCCGCCGCCATTGCTGTTTTAATAACTCAACTATTGCATCACTTTGTGTGGATCGGGAACATTGGATTGTCAAGTACAATTAAATCATTTTAAATGGTGATGTTATTAAGTAACTTGAGTGGTTGTAATACTCCAACTTTTTTTACCGCAAGAGAGATTTTGGGTAAAAAAAATACACCTTATCCCTTTAGACCCGAAAGAAAAATGTTTCAAATATTTTAAAAAATATAGGTAATTAAGGGGTTTTCTAGAAGTCTAAGGAAGATAGGAAAAATACAAAAAAAATATCCTGAATTTTCAGTTTTCTTGAAAAGGTACCACCCTCATGATCGTGACACTTAGGTATAATCTACGAGTCTCGCAAGAGTGAGTTACCTTTTTTTTTTAGAAAAATACTACTCTGTACGGGCCCCAACCCGTACGTAGCTGATTGTATGCTGTTGGTGTGATTTGGTAAGTTTGACGGAGTGCCGTCTGTAAGGTAAGGTCGTGGAGAGGTAAACACGTACGCTCAATCCAATGTCTTTATTAGCACTAAAAATTATTACAATACATATGTTTAATGTAATACGCGTCAGTGAAATGTGAGCTGTAGGAGCTCGCTCGTACATGCTGCCGAATTTAAGAGAAATCTCTAAACAACCAAAGAAGAAATAAAATATACTATGTAAAACTATTAATATTAGTTAAGGCGAAGTCGGTCTGTTGACTCGTCTGTTTGAATGACGCTCGTCGATCCGCATGGCAGCTTGTGATTGTGATACATCGCTCGGCGTGCTACATCGAACGCTCTGCAGCTCTACTTCTTGAATCGACATACCATTTTTTCCTTGATGTCGCTTCTTTATCTTGCAGTAAACATATATGGCGGTGATTATACAGCTAATCAGTATTATGAGAGCATAAACCACGTAATGATGCGTATCGTGTGCAAAGTTATGCACACTCAACTTGTCCTGTGAGGCCTTTACTGTGTTTATTTGGCCTTGAAGGACATTAAACTGTTTTTGATGAGTTTCCGGGATGTATGTGAAATTCAACCCCTTTAAAATGCTGTTGACTCCAGACTCTGGCATGTAAACTTCGTCGTCAGTGAGAGTTATTTCTGAGCGATATGTTTTCGGTGAATGTATGACGATGTTGTCACCTTTCAGCATGCAGCTAGGCCTTAGTTCCATAACTCCAGTTCCGTGCAATGTTTCTGTAATCAATGTAGAGTCGGGACAGAAAATGTGAACTGTGCATTCCTGGCAACAGGTAAACAGCCACTCGGCGCGGCTGTGTAACATGATCCAGTCGTTGCGACAACTTGATACTACGGTGCCGCAATTAGATAACTGTTTATTGTTAATAACTTGAGCTTCGCATAGTGTCGATGCTTCCTTTGTTGTTGTATGTATAGGTAGCTGTAGTTTACAAATCAATCTGTTCTCTTTAAAAGGTATACACTCATTATGCATATCTTCCTCTGTGATCGGTATGAGCATGTCTCTTTTTAAATTTAAAGCTGAGTACTTTGCAGTAGGTATCAGAAATGTTGAAGTTTGTTGGTGAATTCGAGGTATAGGTATGACTCTATTTAATTCAAAATGTTCGATGTTGATGAGTGGCATTTTGATTTCAAACATCAGGAACTCTGTAAGTCTCACGTGCACTCTTGAAAGTTTGTACATTTCACGAATGCAATCTGGTTGACTACTAACGCAGGGTAAAGTAACGTCAGAAGAAATTTGAGCAGTAATTATGTTCAGCTGATTTTCAAACTCTTCCGGTTTCAATAAGTGAGTGTCCATTCGTCCGCTTCGCACATCGGTCATGAGATCGAGCATCTGTTGTTGCAGCCGGCGTAGGTTGTCTATGATGAGGTTCGCCGTCAGTACTGCTGCGGTAATGTACATGGTTTTCTTGTGTTCACCTTGTACAAGATTGTTAAGATCTGACATTTGACGGCTTATGCTGGCAAACTGTTTAACCATCGTTTATTCGTTTCGTTTTAGAATACTGTATTCTTCTTCTATGATCGAAACTTGTTGCTTGTATAGGTTATTTAGATGATTTTCATTTTCTTGTATAGTCTTGATGTCCTGATCGTATTGCGTGGCAAACCGTTCGTCAAGTACTCCAAAGAGTGAGTTGGCAACATAGCCAACTCCGTCAATAAGACCTCGTTTTGAACGTCTGCCATGTTCAGTCTTCAACATCAAGTTATTATGCTGGAGTTCTGTTATTTCGTGCTGAAACTGTGACGTAATTATTTTGTAGGCTGGCTCGTCCTTGCTGAGGTCTGCGAGCAGGTTGACCTGATATTCAATGTTCACTAAACTGTGCCAATATGTTGACAGATTGTAATAGACAACCAACTTCCACTCATCCTGCACCAGTTGCATGTCCGCAATCTTGTCAAAGTACAGTGGTTGATTTGGCTGTAGGGTTGTCACTCCTGTGTGTTGGGCATATTGTTTTCCAATAACCCCTGTGCATAACATAAGTAATAGAAGCAGTAGGTTAAGTAAGTTGTACGCTCCTCTTTTTCTTCCCTTTGTTTTTAATGTTTTAGGTTTTTGTTCCAGTTGTTGCTGTTTTGTTACTTGTTGTGTTTGTTCCAGTTGTTGCTGTGGGATCTGCGCTTCAACAGGTAAACGTATTAATTTACTTATTGGGCGTTTCACTGCATATGTTATTTTCTGTTCTCCTAGCACTCTTTTCAGGTGGTACTTCATCCGTTTCACCGCAGCTTCCCACAGTCCACCAGCTGTGGGCCATGACGGCGCATTGAAGTGCCATTCGACACTATATGATATCAAATAGTCCATGACTTCAGTAGTTGTCAGGTGTTGTTCTAGGGCTTGTTTATGTTCTCGTGTTAAGCTGTTGGCGGCGCCCACAAAGTTCGTGCCGCAGTCACTGTACATATGCTTCGGCGTGCCACGACGAGCGCATAGCCGTTTGAAAGCAGCTAAAAATGTTATTGAGCTGAGGTCGGACACCAGCTCTAGGTGAATCGCCTTAGTGGAAAAGCAGATGAATATGGTGACATAGCCCTTTGTTGTTGCTGTGCCTCTGCCTTTATTTGACTTGACATCTACTGGTCCAGCTAAGTCCACGCCCGTGTGAGTGAACGGGCGTAACGGCGTAACCCGTGGTTTAGGGAGATCAGCCATTATTTGATTCCTGTTAGACGCTTTGTAGCGCAAGCATACAACACATCTTTGTAATTCTCGTTTTACAGCTGTCATCCCGCCGATTATCCAGTACTTCGTTCGCAGGTAAGTTAGTGTTAGCCTTGCTCCTCCATGCAATGTTCTCATATGTGCCCAGTTAATTAACAGAATACTCAATCTGTCACTGCTGGGAATGATCACTGGATGTTTGTTTTCAGTGCTCAGCTGAGAGTGTGCAAGTCTGCCCCCTACTCTTAATATTCCATTTTCGTCAAGCCAAGGATTCAGACTCAAAAGTTGACTTTTACACTGTAGTTTGTTTTTCTTTGATAGTTGTTCAATGTCCATGTGATAATGTTTATGTTGTACAGCCCTAATTATGTAGTTATGGGCCATTGTTATATCATTCAATGTCAATATCAATGTTGCTCTGTTATCTCTATTTCATAAGTTGTGAATGAAACGTGATATCCACGCTAGTACGCCCGTAGCTCGTTCCATAGAGCTATAACGCTCGAGAAGTGTCTCTATTAATGTTGTTTCAGGTTTGCAGTTAATAACACACACCTTTAGTCTTTTCTCTTCTGTTGGAGTTGGGATCCCCTGGTCTGTTGATAGTTGTGTTATTTTGTTGTTATCCATTAACCATTTTGGTCCCTCCCAACACAGAGAATGAGTGAGTAGCTGAGATGGCGACAGTCCTCTGCTAGCGCCATCTGCGGCATTGTCTTCGGACCGAACATGTTTCCAACAGGCCGTCGGCATGCTGTTTAGGATGATTGCAACACGGTTAGCCACAAAGGTCTTCCAACGTCCAATGTCGCCTTGCAGCCAACTCAACACAACCATTGAGTCAGTCCAGCCGTGCATTTTGACTTGGCCTGTCTGAATGTTCAATGAGTCTATGACCTTTTTCATAAGTCTTGACAATAATAGTGCCCCACATAGCTCTAGTCTGGGCAATGTTATTGATTTATTTAGTGGTGCAAGTTTTGATTTTCCGGCTATCATTCTGATGATCTGTTGACCATTGTGATCTTCACCTTTGCAGTAGATGATGCTTGCGTATGCCTTCTCTGAGGCATCACAGAAGCCATGTAGCTCAATGAGCTTGCCTGCGTTTCCCATCCAGCGTGGAATTGTTATATTATTAATGTAGTCAAGTTCCATTATAAATGATTCCCACTCCCTTTGTATACTGTGTGGTAGAGGGTCATCCCAGCCTGTTGCTAACGTCCAGACTTGTTGAAATATTATTTTGGCCTTTGTTGTAATTGGAGATAGCCAGCCCAACGGATCGTAGATTTTTGCTAAATCTGATAATAATGTAAGGTTTGTTATTGTTCTATTTTTATCTTCAACGTTCACGGTATATCGGAATGTAAATTGATCCGTGCGCGGGTTCCATCTGATACCAAGTGTTTTGTTTGTTTCGGCGTGTTTAAAATCGAGCATGGTTTGATTTAATAGATCTTGATCTAAGTCTTCCAATAATCTTGAGTCGTTGCTGGCCCATTTTCGGAGATTGAAGCCAGCCCCTTTTAACATGTTGATAAGTTGGTAGCGCATCTTTAAAGCTGTATCTACATCATTGCTGCCGGCCAATATATCATCAGTGAAGAGTTGATTGGTGAGAATTTCAGCAGCGAGTGGATATTGGCAGCCATCGTCCTTGATCAGCTGTTTGATGGTGCGCATCGCTAAGAAGGAGGCTGCTTTTGTACCGTACGTTACGGTACAAAGTTGATATTCCTTAATGACGTCATCAACTGAGTCACGCCACACTATTTTCTGTAGATGTTGATCTGTTTCTTGAATTAAAATTTGTCTATAAAATTTCTCTATATCCGCTGTATAGACGTACTGATATTTTCTCCAGCGAAAAATCATTGCTTGTATATCCTGTTGTAGGTTGGGCCCACACTCCATCAGGTCATTAAGGCTGTAACCCGATTTAGTTTTGTTGGCCCCGTTGAATACCACGCGAAGTTGTGTTGTAGTTGACTCCGGTTTTACTACTCCATGATGTGGTAGGAAGCAGCATGGATCTCGTGGTGATTTGCATTCTTTCATATGTTGTAGCGTTAAGTATTCGTGTATGAATTTTTTATAAGCGTTGGATAAATTATCATCTTTGGCTAGACGTCTTTCTAGTTGTTTGAATTGGGCTATCGCCTGCCCTTTCGATACTCCCAAACTTTTTTCAAAATTAATTTTAATCGGTATTCGTACTTCGTATCTTCCTTCAGTGTTTCTAAATGTTGTATTTGTATATAGTTGTTCGCAGTACTCTTCTTCACGTGTTAATGTTTTTGTGTTCTCCGAGATTTCTTCAGATTCCCAAAATCATGAAATTTCTTCGATGTTATTGATTACTGCGTGACAGTTGAACGTTTGTATGTTGCCCAGTAAAACCCATCCCAATCTTGTTTGCTGTGCTATGGGCGCTTGTGTGTGTCCCCGCAATATCCCATTCATTACAATTTGTGCGTAAATTCCTGCATCCAATAAAATATCTACAGATCTCGAGACATTGTAATTTGTGTCTGCTAGGTTAACATGGTGTAAATGAGGCCAGTTTTGTCGTTCGAACGTGTAATTTGGGAGATTGTTAAGCATTTTCGGCATTATCATTGCTTCTGTAGTAAATGTATAGTCGCCATACACGGACTCGCATTCTAACAAAACGGTCCCTCTTGATTGGTTGCCAACAATCCCAATCCCGGACACAGTAGCATTTTGTTTGCGTCGCGGGAGGCCTAGGCGTTGTGCTGCAGCCTCTGTTATTAGGTTTATTTGCGAACCTTGATCTAGCAAGGCTCTGAGTTTTATCAAGGTACCGTCGACAGTTCTCACGTTTATTTCCACGGTGGCAAGTAAAACTTCGCTATTCCCAGACACGTGGTGGGACTTGCGCGGCATAGTACTCGGCGCTTGCTTTGAACTTGTAGGTGTCGAGTTCGAACGTATTATTTTGTCCTGTACTTGGAAAATATCATGTAGAGTCGTATAATGCGAATTATTACAAACCCGACACCGCTTGATTGAATTGCATTGTTTTCCATTGTGGCAATACATGCAGTTTTGGCAAATGTCGTATTGCGACATTGAACTTAATTTCATTTCCGTTGCCATGTTCTGAAATTCCTTACAGTAAATCAATAAATGATTTGATTTACATATATGGCAAGTTCTCTCTGTAGTGGCATGGAATGTTTTAGGTGAAAGCCTCTTGAAACCTTGAGTCTGTTGTATTGTTTTTGGCGAAAATTCTTGATTTTGCCGATAATGTAGTTTTTGTTCGTGTTTCCCGGCAGTAGATGACGTAATCTTCTTAGATATAGGTTCTAATGCTGTAAACTTGCTTTCCAAAAGTCCCATTAGTTCTTTATACGATGGTAGTGACCTTGGCGTCTTTCGGGCTTCCATGTATGCTGTGTATGTGTCGGGGTCCATCTTTTCTGTTAATATGTGTACCAAAATAGGGTCCCACGACGAAGTGTCTACTCCTAGATTGTGGACTGCATGAATGGTTTCCATACTGACATCATGAAGCCGTTTCAACTCATTTGAACTGTGTTTGTGGATTGATGGTTGGTTCATAAAAATTTGGATTTGCTTCGTAAATAGAAGTTGTACATTGTTGTACCTGTGAGTGAGGATTTCCCAGCAGGTATCATAATTTTCGGCAGATATGTTTAGATGTTGGACCAAGCTTTCAGCTTCGCCACGAAGTTTTCCTTTTAGATGCTGCATTTTCTGTGTTTTTGTTAATGTAGGGTTATTATGGATAGCTTCTGCGTACAAGTCCATGAAAGTCGGCCACTGATTGTAATTACCAGAAAAACAAGGTATTTCTATTTGCGGGATTGATTGGTATAGATGTGCAGTAGAAAGTAATTTATGATTAATTTCCTTTTTTGTGACTTCATAGATTGTTTCATGTTTTGCATACTCTTGTTCATAGTCCAAATCGGAGCCTATGAGTAGGTTGTCAATTTGCCAATGTATTTCATCAATGGTTTTCCATCGCTGTTGAAGCATCTGGAGCTTATCTTGTATTTCCCACTTTTCGGAGATGTCCATGATGGCGGTGTTCTTGATAACTCTCATAAAAGCTCTAAAGTTTGTCTGTTGTTGATTTATTAATTCGTCACTTTTCGACATCATTCCTTTTTCGTCGGAGGCACGAGATATTTTTCCACTACCTGCTGCTTGATCTGCCCCTTCGGAACTCGACGACCCAGGGATGGTGCTCCTTAACCCCGTACATGTGGTTTCGTATTGATATTTTATCTTTTCGTAAGTGTTCAATGTAAAATAAGAATCAGATTTATCTTCGTATTTAAATAAATAAATAAATTCTTTATTTGCCTCAAACATAGTATATAAGATGACAATAATATTAATAAAAGTACAATCATGTTTCACCAAGTTACAACTGGCATGCAAATATAATGATTACCAAATCAAATCAAATTTCATCAAAACAAAAATAGAAAATACCTAGTAATTACATTAAAAAAAAATATATATATATCTATCAAATCTTAACAACAACAAATCAATAATAAATTAAATTAAATTAACACACAATAATTATTTCATGTCAAAAAACTCCTTGAGATTATAGAATTCGTGTTCAATTAACCATTTACGCAATTTAGTTCTAAATAATGTTATATTACATTGTTTCATGTCATTGGGCAACTTATTATATATTTCAACGCACATAACCAAAAAACTCTTGTCATATTGTTGTATTCTTTTGGTTTGTTCTATTATCAATCTATTTGGATTTCTTCTATTTCGTGGGTAAATATCACATGCTTTCTTAAAAGATTGAATCGACTGCCTTACATACACACATATCTCATATATATATAGCGACGGTAGTGTTAACAATCCAAGCCTTTTAAAAAGTGACCGACAAGATGAATATGGTGGAATACCGTACAATGCTCGAATGCACTTCTTCTGAATAATAAAGGTTCTATTGACATTGCTACTGTTACCCCACATTACAATGCCATATCGTTATATAGATCCTACATATGCATGATAAGCATTGAGTGCTGTGTTCAGATCAGTTAACTGTTTAACTTGCCTTAGAGCGTACACAAATTTGTTAACCCTGTTACAAATACTTTCAGTCTGTGGCTTCCAATTAATGCTTCGGTCGACTATTAATCCTAAGAATTTTGTCTGTTCCAACTCTTCTACGATTGTATTATTGTACTGAATATTCATGTCCAAATTATTGTTATTAAATTTTATATAATTAGTTTTAGATACATTAATTTTTAAATTGTTTATCTCCAGCCACTTTATTACGTTTTCTACAGTACTGTTAACGTCATTTTCATGCTGTTTAATTGTATTATTTTTCTTATATGATGTCACAACAATAGATATATCATCCGCATACAGAACACATTTATGTGGTGTTACCTTAGTAATGTCATTAATATATATAAGGAAGAGAATTGGGCCCAACACACTACCCTGTGGAACACCGCATGTATTCGTTTTGTAATCAGATGAGAATGACTTTATTTCACTTTTTTCACTTATTTGTGTAATTACCACACACTGCTTTCTGTTGGCTAGGTAACTAGTCATCCAATCAAGAGCTATACCTCTGATACCAATTGCTTCTAGTTTTTTTAGCAAAAGATCATGTGCGACATAATCAAAAGCCCTCGTTAAGTCAAAGAATAGTGTAGTGGTAAAATCTTTCATATTAAGGTTCGTTAAAATTGACTTTAAAAGCGAACACACCGCAAGCAATGTTGATTTATTCTTCTGAAAACCGTATTGTTCTTTAGCTATGACGTCATATTTATTGCAGTACTCCATTAGCCTTTTTTGCATACATTTTTCGAATATTTTTGCTACTATTGGAATCAATGTGATTGGACGATAATTGTTAATATCATTTTTACTTCCTTTTTTATGTAATGGTTTTACTATGGAAATCTTTAGAGGTTCGGGAAATATTCCCGAGGAAAACGACAAGTTGATTAGGTGAGTAAGAATAGGCAATATTAAATGAATAGTAGCTTTTAGTATTTTTGTTGATATTTCATCATATCCCTCAGAATTTGTGTTGTTTAGGGACATAACTTCCATTCTAACTTCATCTTCCGATAATGGTGCTAAGAACATCGAGTTTGCTTGTGTATATGTATTTATAACATTATTTTTTAACACAGTACTTGCGATATTGATAAAGTTATTGTTAAAGTCAGTGGCTATACTTACTGGATCTGTCAATATTTTGTTTTCATATAGTATGTTGTTTATATTATTTTCAGTTTTTATATTACATAATTCATTTTTGATAACGGACCAGGACGCTTTACACTTATTTCTACTCATATTAATAAATTTCATATTTACATTTTTTTTTGAATTCGCTATACATTTTTTTAATAATTTAGAATATTTATAATACTTATTTTTGTTCACATCTGTTTTGTCTTTGTAGTAATTGTACCTGAGTGCTCGTTTGGTTCTACAGCTCAATTTTACTCCTCGACTAATCCATTTCTGTTTTAATGTACTCGTGGTATTTATTTTTATTTTTACAATGGGGAAACAGAGTTTGTAGAACATACATATTATGCCATAAAAATTGTCGAAAGCTTTATCTAAAGAAAGCTCCGCATATATATCAGACCAAGAAAGGTTTTGTAGACACATTTTAAATTTGACAACATTTTCTTTACTATAATCCCTTCTATAAATGTAATAAAGGGAAGGCATTAACTTTTTTGATTTTACGGGGAAACTCAATAACTGAGCAGTTTCGTGGTCAGAAAGAAAAAGTGGTAATACAGTAGCAGTTGCATTATTTAAATTACTTAAAACGTGATCTATGCATGACTGTTTTCTGGTGGGTTCGTTAATATGAATTGTTAAATTGTAGTTCAAAGCTAGATCCCTCAAATGTGACGTAGCTGTACTATTTTTCAACGTATTTATGTTAAAGTCGCCGGTTACAACAATATTTGTATCAAATTTGTATTTTTTTGTTGTTTCGTATACACAATAATAATAATAATACACAATCCAATTTATTTAAAAATATGTTGGGATCTGATGAAGGAGTTCTGTAAACACATATAATAACTAATTTGTTTGATGATATTTCTACCCCACAGCACTCAAATGACTTTTGTGTTGCATGGTTTCTCAGATATGTTAATTCTTTACTTATTATCCTCTTTTTTAGTAATATGCAAGTACCACCCCTTTGTTTTTCTCTACAAAAGTTGGATACCATTTTAAAGTTATTTATTTTAAGGTAATTATCATATCCAGCTTTCAAGAATGTTTCTGACAAACATATTACATCTGGCTCAATATTAGATTCCTGTAACTCTTGTAGCGTGATTTCTAATATTTCTTTTTTAGATAGGATACTGGCAATATTTTGGTGTAGAATTCTAAATATTTTTTGGTTTGAATGAGGTTTAGGTCTAGACTCGAAAAAACTTTGATTTTGCTATTACAGGAAAGAAATATGGTATAGTACCTTTTTTAGCCTCGTAAATTATTTTATCGGCTATTTCTGTTGAACCTTTAGAACATTCATTCGTGCTATTTCGAGCAAAGTAATAAGGAATTGTACCTTTTTTCCATTTATAATTATTTTTTAACAACTTTTGGTTTGAACTATTACCATCACGTCTAATATGTTTCATAATTTCTTTGCAGTCTAAATAATTATTATCATAGTCAATGCAATCAATTTTATAATTTACAGATTTACAAATTTCATTTACCATATTTTTCGAATAATTTACGTAATAACAGTTTTTATATTTGCTACACAAATTTTCTACACTTTTATTCAGCATATCTGTATTTAAATATTTATTGTTAAATACTTTTGTTACAATAACAGGGTTATTATTAAAATGTTGAACAAGAAACTTTAACTCGGACAAGACTTTTTGGGATTGCAATCATTTTCACCTACACATAATAAAAGTTTATCCATTTTACCTAGGCTAATATTATGACAATCCTTTAACACTTCCTCAGTAGGCGCATGAGGTTTGACACATGCTGTTACTTCATATCTTTCGTATGTACTATTTTTTCTCGAGTGTAGTAGGGCTGAAGCCAATCCAACGCATTGTTGAGCACCAAATATCAATATTTTACCGAGTTCTTTTTTATGTTTAAATTGATTTGATTTTACTTTCTCTGATTCTTTATAATTACTATTCTTGTGCAACTTATTCTTTACGGTTTCAATTTGGTTGTTTAAAAATGTAATCTCTTTGTTGGCGTTCACAAGTTCCTTTTGTAAGTGTGATATTTTTTCTTGCAGACATAAGAAGTCGGTGTTATTGATCTTATTCAGAGAGCTACGCCTGTTAATAGATATAGATGTTCTACTGGACGTGGGCGTAAGATGTCTGTCATGAATGTGAATAGACCGTCTCTTTTTGATATTGGGAGTTATCTGAAGGCATGAGGGAGTTTGGCAGATATCCCTTAGTACACGTATTTCGTTAGTTAGCTTAGATATATTTCTTTTTAATTCATTGTTTTCTAATATTGTATTGTCTAATTCATGTTGCGTGCTTAAGAGTTCCGATTTAAATCGGTTTACGTCGTCTTTTAGTTCCAGCATTGTAATGTTATTGACTGTAGTACATTCCACGCTTCTCGATAGCATTTCTGTTGACAAAAAAGACTCGTTGAAGCTGTCGTTTCGTGTAAGTATTTGCGAATCGCAGCTGCTGTGAGAATCAAGAAAAGAGTGAGGCGAGATTAAGTCTTTTTCTTTATAATCCACACTTTTGCACGCTGCTGCATCAATGGGCGTGCATTGTGCAGAAGTGAGGGACGTGCTCGGCTCGACGTTAGTGCTGGGTGGTGATATTGGAGTAGAACGCTTCTTCCTCCTAGTAATGTAAGACAGGTCGTCGCGGTTGGTACAACTAGGTGTGGGTGTAGCATTGGCTTTGGCTTTCATCTTTAGTTCACATACTCGGCATTTCCAGTTGTTTCTTGTAACTGGGTCTTTAAGGCGAAAAAGTTTCTCTGAATAGCCAATGCAATCATACTCAAAGTGGTTTTTGCATATTATACAAAGCACTGTATTTTTAGAGTCAACTTTATTTTTACATTTGTGGCATTCGACTAGTAGTGCCATCTTGCGGCTATTGCTTGTACTTTTAATGTTCTTCGAAGAAGTGGACATGTTTTAAATTAATATTGTTTCTTTATCTACGCTAGACAGCGGCTTCTGTGCGAGTTATAATATTGATTTTAATTATTCAAACAAATTTATTGTACAAAAAGATATATTCAAAATCCAAGATTTGAACTCGGTTCCTCAGCGATTTGAGTCCGTCTTGACTCCAACCAGACCATTCGAATATTTATTATACTGACGAAATTGACATATAGGTACGGTGCGAAGGCAGGTTTTTAATGAAACCGGTTTTGTGTGACTGGTCGTTGCACTGTCGGTTCAGCTGTTACTTGTTGTGATTTTAAACAACAACGGTTTTGATATTTCACTTTTACACTTATTTCTTGTGAACAACACTGTTTTTTATAGGATTAAAATTGGATTTCCACTCTTGCGTTAAACTGTTTCGGTTATTTGTTGATAGTATTACACAATGTTTTGTATTTCTTTAATTGCGCGGTATCTTCTCTCTAGGCAATTTATGTTGATAATGTATTCACTGTTTATTTTGCAAACACTTTCACATTGAATTTGAGGCAGAACCAACTTATTATTAAGATTTTCACGCAAAAATAATAATTTTAGTAATTTTAAATAATTAAGTAACACGGATACGATCTGAACGTGTGGACGGTGGCGCCCTCTTCAAAATGCAGCAAGTAAAGCAAGCAAGCAAAATGTAAGCAAAATGTTATGGTTTTCATCAAACTCACGCCATAAATTGTAAAGAGATTCCAGCCGTTTGTCAATGTAGTCGACGGTCTTGCGACTTGTAGAATCCTTTTTGATGTTAATGTTGATTTTCTGAATAGTTTCAGAGATGATCTTCTGACGCTGAAGTAGTCCTTCCATTGTGGTAAAATGTGTAGAAGATTGCTTCAGTCAGATGTAGTAAACTGTATGTCACTTGTCGCTGTTGTTCGCTGTGTAACAATAGCCTTACTACGATATCGTATAGCGCTTCTCAATCTGATCTGGTGATTTCCGCTTGTGGAAGGCCAGCAGACCTAACGCAACCGTAGTACGACGCTAGTCACACTGCTAACTCTTGAAGGACCAAATGTACGGGCCCCAACCCGTACGTAGCTGATTGTATGCTGTTGGTGTGATTTGGTAAGTTTGACGGAGTGCCGTCTGTAAGGTAAGGTCGTGGAGAGGTAAACACGTACGCTCAATCCAATGTCTTTATTAGCATTAAAAATTATTACAATACATATGTTTAATGTAATACGCGTCAGTGAAATGTGAGCTGTAGGAGCTCGCTCGTACAACTCCTTAAAATGTTTTTGTTTTGTTTATATAATTTTTAACGCAAATTTTGTTGCTAACAAATTACAAAAACACAAATGTTGAAAAAATTTCCACGAGCAGGATTTGAGCCTGCACCCTTCTGAAATATCAGGTCAGGTGCTCTCCCATTTGAGCTATCGTGGTTCTAACCAAGAAGGAAGACGGGCGCAGGTTCAAATCCTGCTCGTGGATTTTTTTCAACTTTTGTGTTTTTTTTACTAATCCTTATTTATTTAATTGAGTAATTTCTTCATATTTTTTTTGCAACAAAAAATAAACTTTCCCTTAACAAATTTGTTTAACACAAATCAATAAATTTCTCAAATTAAACATAGTCAACCTCTGACAAGCATAAAATCATAACTATTTTACATTTTAGGAACAAAAAAGAGATCACAAATTATTTAAAATATAAAGTGAATAACAAAAACCAACTTAATTGAAAAAAAGATTTTAGGTATACACAACAGAAAAAACATTACATAAATTAACTTGAAAAAAAAAACAGAAAAATAATTAGAATATTAAAAACTAAAGACCTATAAATCCCATGGACCCATTGTTTCCACAGCAAACGGAACAAATAAATAATTTCGACCTAGGTTTGCGTATTTGTGCCGTTTGCGATTTTCAGCGCTTATTGCAGCAGCCCCCCACATGAAGTGAAGCGGCGCGAACATTCGAACTTATTTAATTTATTTAATACACTATGTGCCAGCGTTGTTTCGTATGACGCCTTGATTGAAGTCGGAAAATAATACTTATACACAATATCTAACAATCGGTTAACATAATAATAACAGTTCTATCGAAAGTCTAACGAGCTAAATCTATCTCCCTTCTGAACTAACCTTCTTCTTTAATTACATCTGCGAATAATGATAGGCATCACTGGAAAATGCTCGGAAGATGCTTTAATTATAGACTTATAGAAGGATAAGGTTAAAGAAATAACTTTTTAAAAATTTGTATTAGTGGTTTAACAAGCGGTCTTACACCCACAGGTGACGGGATTGATTCCGAGTCGGCTTGTTCGCTGGTAGTGTTTGTTTAAGTCCACCTGGCATAGCTAGCACCATATTATACTCGTATAAAAATTGTCGTGGTCCACAATTGGAGTTAAGAAGCGTTCCTTAGCTAGATTCTGGGTTAGGTAAGCTTTTACCGTTCGCCTCATCGTCGCATATCATCTGAGACATATGAGGCCATTGCTGCCCCGCTGTGATTTAAAAACAATAAGTAAATAAGTAAACAGCCTATAAATGTCCCACTGCTGGGCAAAGGACTCCATCATTATGATCAAGTCATCGCTACAATTAATGGGTAATGGCTTAATCACCACGCTTGCCAAATGGGGGTATGCAAAAACAATATTTTCTTTATAATTCGACTAAATTTATTTTTGTGTCCTACTAACTTGTCTAGGAAGGTAATACGCTTGTGCTGGGAGTGGGTTTACGTAACTATTGACGTAGCTATAGCTATTGAACATTTCTCGTATTCTATCCGAGCATCTCCCCAAACGGTTACCGAAGCATCAAATTCAGATAACTTTGAGTAAATCTCAGGCAAGCAAACTCGATCCTTCAAAAAATTCCGAGCTTGTAAGTGCACACTTGCTCCCCTCCTCAAATTAAAGAAGCGCATGCAGTTTGTGGCTTTGAATAATGCGCGCGTAATTACTACGAAAACAGCTCTGATTGAGGGGGATTGTTGTAAATCGGACAACACTTCACAATATACCCTAACGATAATAGCGCGATTGAGGTGACTTGATATTTATTGTGGTGATTGCAGATATAATGCGTCGAATAAATTTGCCGAATAAATATAAGTATGTCAGTACTGGGGTAGTACCACTAGTGTTTTACAGGAACCAATAATCGACATTGTCACTATAATCATTAAGAATAGGGGTCAGCAGCCAAGTCTGTAGCTATATTTTAATACTGATCTGCCCCCCGACCGCCTAACCGATCGCTTTGACTACGGTATAGTTTATGACGTCATCTTGCCACCTCGCACCGCCTATGAAAGCAATATCAAAAGCTAAAGGCTTTCGATATTGCTTTCATATGCGCATGCGGCACAAAACGACAAGATGACGTCATAAACCACACACGAAGTCAAAGCGATCGGTTAGGCGGTCGGGCACCAGGTGGTCTGTAACTAGGAAGCAGAGGGTTCCTAGCTGTTATCTAGTGAATTTTCGATGCAATTCTGTAATATTTCTTGGTGACAAAAAATGTTGTCGAAGACTAGTGCCACAATATTAAGTAACTAATAGTTTAGCAACTAAACGTTAATTTGGAGAAAGCTTTCCGTTCTTTTTAACCGTCTTAAACCCGCAGCTGGGTTGATCAGACCATGAAACTGAACAACATTCCCCAAGAAACATAGGTCAAAAAACGAGATATTTTTTACTTTCACATACAAAGCCTCTATTGCCCGAGCATGGTTTGTATGAGAAAGTAAAAAAAAAAATCTCGTTTTCTGACCTATGTTTCTTGGGGAAAGTTGATTGATTGATCAAATTTTTGAAAATATTTTATTTTATTTGCTTATTATTATTATTTATTTTTTTTATTTTAATTTGTAATATTTTAATAATTGTATTAGTTTTCATATTTTTATTCATCCTTATTATTTCATATTGATTTTTATAATGTAATATTGTATAATTTTAACAATTTAATTTAATTTTATGTGTTTTTTATCCTTTTTAATGATTTGATTTAATGTTTAAGCATGTTGTTTACACATATCTGTGGAGTTGCAGTCTACCTATGTTACTAAAACCACGTAAATACTGAACGTCTATTTCTGTAAATCTGTTTTGTGTAATAAAATTAAATAAATAAATAAATAAATAAATCAAATTATACGAGTATGAGTAAAAATCAATGCTGAAAATTAGTAACACGTTGGGCGCCATTAAGAATATCGAAGAAGTAGCCTTATAAAAATACTGGTAGATACTTTACAAAGGTTTTTCATTGAAAAAGTTTAGATATAATTCTAACGATATAATCAGATATAATTCTATAGATGCTTAACCTGCATACACAAACTACAACGATCGTCGTCTAGTGCTTGCAGCGTCGCCGGGTGTAAACGTTAGTCACAGCGGGTCGTCGTTAATTCGTCACGCGCCGTCGACGGAGCGGTGTCACTTGTACGGTGAGAGGTCGCGATCTGTGATACGGAGGGATCGTAACTGATAGACTGCTGCCCTTTATTTAACGTAGTTATAAAATTGACGCAAACGAAATGGGTTAAATACCTATTCTTGGTCGAGAGAAAAAATATATTTTTTATAAGTAGGAATTAATATCTTGAGCTTACTCGATCTAAAAGCTCTTTCATTATAGTCATATATATTTATAAAGGAATGAAAGAAAAATAACAAGAGGGTTACAATATCCTTGAGTAATAAATAAAAGCTACACTATCCTCAAAAAAAAAACTTGTACGCATTGCGTAACTAAAATGTACCCATTTGTTTAGAAAATTAATGACATCTTCCTTAGATTCTAAATAAAATTCATAAACATATTTTAAGCCACACTCGGTCGTTAACGTTGATATTTTCGTAAAAATATTCATGCGGAAACTTTGGGGCCGCCTCCTCCAATGAAGACTAAACCATGTTTACGTGAAATTATAACGAGAAATACTTGAGGACCCCGCCTCCTCCGCGTATAACGAGTACCCAGTAATCGCGGACGGTCGCTGTTAACAAACCCTACACAAAGATTACCGAAAAAAACAAGGAAACCGCGAGCTTGAATGAGGGATGCCTACTCTTCACCATTTGCACGCAAATTAAAAGACACAAACGTAACCATAAATAAGATTTCCCTGCGCGTGTTAAAACACACCATTCATGGACGTCGTATTCAATTGCTCGAGAGCGAAACAGAACGCCCCGAGGCATTAATTAGAGCAGAAACTCGTGTCTATAGCCGTTCCTTTTTTAAAACTGAGTCTTTATGCGAGTTCCCGCCTTTGTAGGCCTTCTGTTCCGCCGGTAGTTAAGTGTCAAGCCTTAGTGTCAAGCGATGTTTTAACTTCGTTCTTGCTTTTGGCGAAGAAAACTCTCACGTTTGATACTAATGATCGGTATCATGTTTTATTGTTTGTTTTAGGGGCGGTACACAATGATGAAGATCACGCAGTCCGGTGTAATTCAACTGCTACGAGTCGAAACTTGGATACGTCTGACGTGGAAGATGACATCTCTGTTGGAGATAACCACAGCGGAGCTTCAACCCCAAAAAGGCAGTCAGCGTTCGAAAATAACCCTGAAACATATCAAAAGCAATTGGAAACCGAAGACAGGGATTGCTCGAATCGAATACCAAGTTCAAATTACAACTCACCGTTCAAGGAAGACGAAAATGAATATGAAAATCGAACAGAAGAACAATTGAAGTTTTACGACAGCGGTCTCTTTCACTTGTACAGGCCGGACAGAGAGAACAACAAAGATGGCACAAATGAAACCAGTTCCGCTTTTGGACGAATCAGTGAATCTCTTTCGGAGAGTATTTATAGTCGATCTATGGATCTGTCGAAGGGCTCTTTCCAGTCGCAGCTCCTCGCCGGATTCGCTGCTTCAGTTATCGCTGGAAATACGCAAAGAGATTCCCAGGAGTCAGCTGGTAAATGAGTTGTTTTGTTATAGCGTTGTTTGTGATAAACTTTCACTTGCAACACTCTTTCTTGTTATGCAGTTTGATGACCCAATGCTATGCTATTTGATGTAAAGTAAAATTAGCACTACATTTGGCCTCTCTTTAATATTTAGTCTAAATACCACGCCAAAGTCCTATATAATACTTTTTAATCGCATTAAGGTTTATTAGCATAGTTTCTGTCACCATCCCACCGCAGGCTATAATATGCCCCCTCTTTTACAAGTCAACTTAGTCGTTTTTGTGAGAGCCTTGTCCACTGCTTGATGTTTTAATCCTTTCAAAAAATCTAACTTAAATAAATGAAATTATAATTTCTTGTGCGAAATGAAAGTGGTTATTTGCTTTTAAACACGGTATACAGTGAGGTTGTTAAAAATAAGCAAAGATCAAGCGTATTTTGTCAAGTAGTCGACATACAAAATTTTGATTATATATCCGCTAAAAATATACGAGTTTAAAAACAATGTTTCATTAATCAGAACGGCCGGCTCTCTCGCGGGGCAGCGCGCCGGGCTCCGGGCGCAAGCCGCGGCGCCGGCGCACGGCGTTCACGCACGCGCAGCTGGCGTACCTGGAGCGCAAGTTCCGCTGCCAGAAGTACCTGAGCGTCGCCGACCGCGGGGATGTGGCCGACGCGCTCAGCCTCAGCGAGACGCAGGTCAAGACCTGGTACCAGAACAGGCGGTGAGATTATTTTGTGTCAAATAGGGGATCCCTTTTTTTCGACAATTTTTTTTTGTCCTAATTTAATTTGGCATAACGAGTTAGGCATTTTTTTTGTCAAATCATATTTTGACATAATTGTTTTTTGGCATACTACTTCAGTAAGCATAAATATAGTTTAGGCTAATGGTTTTGCCCTAATTTTAATTTGCATAAAGTTATAAGGCATATTGTTTATTTGTCTAATAGTTATTAGGCATAAAGATCAAAAGGCACAATGGATACATACTTTAGTTAATTATACGTATTTATTCCTGATTTCCATGCAAAATATAATATAAAATTTAATGTTATTTTACTATAATTATTAACAATAAAGTAAGTACTTACTTCATTTAAAATTTATTTTTTTAGCAATAGCTTGTAAATAGGCAAGTTTCGAAGGGTATCAACGTATCATAATGTATAAAATTAAAATAAATAAGTTTACAAAGCATAAGTTCAAAATACCTAAAATCAAAAAATATAATGGTTAGAACAACTAATAACCAAAATCCATAAAGTTCATAATCCATAATCGTCCAAATACATACAATCAATATGTATAAGTTTACAATGTATAAGTTCAAAATAAGTAAGTTGAGAAAATGATTGAGGATACTAGTTGCCCTACTCCTGTAGGTCACGTGATAGGTTATAATTTTTTTTTATTAGACAACAGAAAGCAAAAATTACCAAAAAGAAACTCTTTCTGTTGTCTAATAAAAAAAACTATAAACTTATGCTTAAATATCATTATGCGTAAGCATATTTAGGCTTAAGAATAGTATGCTTAACAATAATTATGCTTATAGTAGGTATGCTTAAAAAAATTGTGCCTAAAAAGTTATGCCAAATTAATATTGTGCGTAACATGTGCGTAACTATTATTAGGATAAGTAAAAGTATGCCATGTTAAATTATGACATAAAATTTTATGCAAAAAAATAGGGAACCGTCAAATAGTCATTAGCAGTTAGTGGAAGTTCAACTGCTGTAAGTACCTGAGCGGAACCTCCGATGTGACCTGTATTTCACAGAAGTGACAGAACCGACGTTCAGATATTTATTTAATACATTGCAACTGACTACTCTCGAACCCTCGTTAGACCCGATTTTACCTCATCACCCGCTCATTTTATGTCCCCGCTGCTGGGGCACGAGCCTTGCTCCATCTATATGGATAGGGGAATGGGCCATAAACCACCACGCGGGCCCAGAACTCTAGGAGAACCTTTAAGACCTTTATAGGCTGACGATGATAAGCATGTTTCTTGCAGGACGAAGTGGAAACGCCAAAACCAGTTACGGCTAGAACAGCTGCGTGCCCAGGCAGCGTCGGGCGACCGCGAGCTGTCGGCGCACGCGCTGCCGCTGGCGTGCGCGCTGCTGCCGCCCTACCCCGCCTACATGCACTGCCATCTGTGAACAACACACGGCAACTCTACATTAAGGCCATAAAGTAGATGACTATCATGTGTATGGTCCGTTCTCTTGTCCCGCGCGGTTCTTATAGAGAAAAACTCTATAACTACTCAAATCTGTAAGCATTTTGAATGCCTACGCCGGCTGCGACCGCCGCTGCTGCAATCTAACGGCGTAATTATGTATGTTACGTTGCGTCGTTGCCATCATAATATCTGCTATGTACTAAAAGTACTTATAAATTTAGCATTTGTCTATATGTATATTCTCTCCCACTGCTGGGCAAAGGCCTTCATCATTGAAATGAAGTTTTCGCTACAAATGATGGTCGTTGGCCACTGTTGGCTATTTCACCGTGCTTGTCAAACCGGGTCGGAGATTGATCACACACCCGTCCGGTCCGACCGGGTTTTTTTTTATTTTTTTTTAATACCTAGCACGGCAAATGACTCCATACCACCTGATGTTAAGTGGAAATGGAGTCCAGACGCGAGGACAACTGGTGCAGCGTGAAAACAACGCAGCATCAGTCAACGTCTCTCTGCCGGCCCACAAGGTGCTTCTTCACGCCTCGATTGAAGGACCCCATATCATAGGAAGGAGGGAAAACGTGTGCTGGTAGACTATTCCATGTTTTGGTGGTGCGACAAAGAAACGAGTCACCAAATCTCTTTGTGCGCGATGGGATATACCTTGATGGAATTGAACCCGAGCTCTCCGAATATCATTACACTTTTATGATATTGTCAGAACATGTTAAGGCGATACTAGTACTACGCCTATTTAATTATTTTTTGTAGGGAGCTGGCTCGTCGGATAAATTAATGTTAATGTTAGTAGGTATATTAATAAATATTGTCATAAAAGAATTGGTTGGACAAAGATGTTATGTTAAATAAGTACTTCCAAACTTAATATCATAATTGATAGATATTATTTACTAGTCACTAAACTACTCTGTAAGTATATACTAGGTACGTTGTATGTTTTAGATAGTTAAATACTGATGTAGAGGTCAACCGACGTAATATCACATAGAATGTTGTATATAATATTAAGGACAGAAGTACCTACAATGTAATTTTGTTGGTATTCGACTATTTGTAAACGCATGTCTGGGACTTGATTCTGCTATTTTTAAAAACGTCCTCAATCGTGTGTCAGTAGTAATTTAAACAATTTTCACATAGAGTTAACCTAAGAATCAGGCTACCGACATACTATTGCCACATTATTGAATTGGCAGTCTGGAATTCAGGTTAATTGTGAACGTCTTAATAAAATAAAGTCAAAGAAATCAAAGGGCAGTAGCGGGCGCCATGCTTCGCATCTTTCTATTCGAACACATCCTCAATGTGGATATACGACAGCGCAAAAAAAGTGTGGATAGTGGTATCCGGAAAGAAAGATTAAGGCGGGTAACGGTTGAAAGTCATAAGCAAACTCCAAAGCAACGGGTGGCAAGTCCTATGTCGATATAGGACTTGCCACCCGTTGTATTTGGAGTATGTGGAGACTTGCATAGTATAGCATAGATAAATAGATTTATTATATATATACTAGCGGGCCACTCGCGACTTCGTCCGCTTAAGTGAAGACCCGTATCCTATAGAACCCTATGGCAGCACAGTGCCACCTACCGGGTCCAATTATATGCATGTTTTATACATATAAACCTTCCTCTTGAATCACTCTATCTATTAAAAGAAACCGCATCAAAATCCGTTGCGTAGTTTTAATGATCTAAGCATACATAGGGACAGACAGACAGCGGGAAGCGACTTTGTTTTATACAATATAGTAATAGTAATAGTGATGATAGATAGCTGTTAGACTCCCGAGCACGAATAAATAAATACATTAATTCTGGAGCGTCGATGGTAGCCGAACGGATGTAATAACAGATGCTCGATGATGATGATGAAATAAAGTAAAATTAAATTAGTTTGATGTCCCGTATACGTTATTAGTACTTCCGCCATTGCCACGGGTTTCGTGCAATTGACGAAATGAATATTACAATATTCATTTAGCTTCATTTAGCATTTTTAATTATATCCCCGATGAGTTGATCAAGTTAAAAACCTGTAGTTATTATAGTTAAATGTTTGTGTGAATTAAAGAAACACTTGTCATTGTAGATTCAATTAAAATTAAGAGAGTACAAGTATTCTAAGATTTATTGTGCAATAAATATGTTTAGCTTAAAATATTAGGCTGTTTTATACATGTTGTACATAATTATTTAGCTGTAGAGGTTAATAAAATAATCATAAAATAATATATATGATTTTCCGCCTTAGATACAGGGCATACTCTATCAGTATTTTAAAAAGAATGTCAATAAGTATACATATAATCAAAAATCGTAATGGTAAAGCACTGATTACGTCTGTCACCTTCCCACAGTACTATAAAATTCATAAAATACTGTATCTATTCTAACTGTAAGAATGGTTTTGGAATACTTGTGTAGCAAAGAAATACAAAAGTGAAACTGAAATAAAATCATCTCAAATTATTCACAGCTTTTCAATATTTCACTTTGGCGACCCGACCGTTGTAAACGAGCAATCGTTCCCATTTCAAACAAATTATGTAAATATTTGGCGCCATTTCGAATCACTGCTGCCAACCGCTGTCAATTTGCATCTCTTAGCAACTTGTTAACATCGCAGACGAGCGGGCAGCCGCTGCAGCGCTCTGTACAGAACACGGAACATCGTGTAGTGTAGAACGTTCATCTTTTAAAGCGCTGCAGTGCTTTTAGGATCGCAATTGAAACAGACTGGCAACTTTGACGGGGTCTCGAAGTCGTAATGACTGTCAATTTATTCAAACGAGATGCTAATTCCAAGGCTTTTCATTTCAAAATTGTGATTATTTATTTGCGTCTTTATTACAGATTTGAGCAAACGAGAGTTTATTAAAGGGTGGGGTCGTGTCGTGCTGCGAGGTAATTGGGCTGTTTTGATCTCGCGGCGGGGGGCGGGTAGCGGGAGGCAGCGGGAGCGGGTAATTGAAGTATTTTCCCAGCGTTTGAAGGGTAGTTATGTCGGGCGGAGGCTGAATGGATTAGTTAGCGCGCCAGATAACGATCTGTCAGCGGTGCCAGCTAATAGGCGGTTTCAGTTATACTCTTCCACTCTACCGTGTGCAGTGTTGGCGGCGGGCGGTGAGTTGGTTGCAAATTGACTGAAGTTGTACTCTTTTGTTGTTCAATGCGTTTAACTAACTGTTCATTTACTTGTTCCTCAGCATAATCTTAAGCAATCAGATGGAGGAAATGTCTAACAGTATACAGAAGCCTGAGGTTTATTATAGTTTTTCTCAAACATGCTTGGAAATGAGGTCATTATTTTGACAACCTTCTTCGAGATAAAAGTACCTACTGGCCAAATACACGCGAGCAGCGCAACGGCCTGCAATGTTTCCATATTTGGTGTATTATTTAAAAATTCAACGATTTTTTGATTTCGAAACATGGCAGCCAAAGAGCCCTGCCAAGAATTTTGTAAAAAATTTGAACTGGCTTTTAAATAGAAAGATATGAAAAAATCAAATGTTCTTCCACTCCATCGAGTGGTGTAGTTCATAGATGTTGTACATAACAACATATTTGATATCTACAATTTAGTTTGAATTTTCGCGCATTATTTTGAGGAAAGTACTATACAAGCCCTGGCCGCAACTAGGCATTGATAGACTCACGTTTTCACGTTCGTTTGTCCATCAATGCCTGTTTTGCCGGCCGCCACAGTAATGTACTAATGTCGAACAGTCAATAGTCGCTTGACGAGTGGTATTTTAAGTAAACAGGTAAAAGCGGAAATCAACTCAGAATAATTAGTAAAAAAAAAGTTATAGTTAGGTATTTTTTTTTACGAAAGCAGTTTTTTTACTAAACTGAAAGTACTTTATACTACATAATACATCTATCTTTTGGCACACCTTCTCCATATTAACTTTAATTATGCTGAACCTCACACTATCGTCCGTGCAAAAATCAAAGAGGTTCAAAGTTTTTTCTCCTCGTATTAATAATATAAGTACTTAGTTTATAAAGCGCTGTAGATTCTATGTTTATAAATAAAAAAAAAAACAATTGGACGATAACGAGCGCGCCGAGCACGAGCAGCGTGTCCGCCGCCAGGTCCACGCCGCCGCCGCCGCCGGCCGCCGCGCCGGGAGCGTTGGTGAATATCCGCTAAGGGCCATTGTTGGCGATTTTGGTGCGCGTGGAATGAGCCTTGTTCGCTATGCCTGAATTTTGGTCAAAAACTCAAAGTAATAATGTAAGTAACTTTTAAAACTACAAAAATATATTTTTCTATGAAGTACCTACAAGTAATATATACTTAGCATAAAAACTACGCCTTAACATGCATTTACTTTACGCGCTACCTAACTCTTTAAACACAAACCAGTTTTAATTAATTAAAAATTGTTTACCAGTTCTTATTGCAACACCAACCAATGTGAACGGTTGGGCATAAAATGTATATTTCCGGCCACAAAATTATACTTACTTTAGTTATGATAGTTGTAGAAACACATACCAAGGACGTTGTGAGCGAAGAGATCAAAGACGACAAGATTCTTAGAAACGCCAAAAACATGTTCAGCATCGACCGTACAGAGCGGCGGTTCCTCGACAATCTGAACGATAAAGAGTGGCATGTGGCACACTTACGCGACACTGACTTCAAGCCCATCAAAAGCGGTTGCAAAGAAGAGACTTTCGAGGAGAAGACAAGGAGATACAGGAAGTCTCTCCAGAGAGACGGCTCGTTGGTCGAATTTGTGTCGGCTGACCCTCTGCCGTTTGATGAGAAAGATTTGGCAGTAGACGTCTGTAGTATCCCTGATGTTGTAGACAGAGTATTCAAAACTAATAAGAACAGTTCTGCGAAAGATGGCAAGGAGGATAAAGCAAAGAAAATAGAAGAACCAAAAAAGGAGCAGGTGGACACAGCCACTACTCATGGTAGTAAAAAGGGTGAGGGGTCGTCGAAAAGCGGCAAGAGGCGTACCAGCGATTACCAGTTCAGCTCCCCCGAGTACTATGACGATGTGGTGGACTTCGACATCAGCATGTGCCCCAACGACGTGGAGGAAATCATCCTGCAGATCGAACACATCAGGAACTATGACGTGCAATGCGAACTCATGCTTATGTGGAGAAGTCTAGAGTCTCTAACTGTACGTTAGGCTGTTCATGAGGAACTGGTTGACGAGAATCAATCAGTTCCTCATTAACAGATTTAAGTTTAAGCTGTTGTTGTTTATGTATGTACGTCGTTGGTAATTTTATACATGTATGTTTTAAATAATATGTCAAAAAGTCCCTTTTTTCAAATATATTTATTTACCCCGTATTTTGGCTATGTTGACTACTAAAAACATTCTATTGTATTTGAATATCACTTTAACAAGGGTGTTAAAGGAACATCGCATCTTCAGTGTTTGAATAAGATACAAAAAGTTATACATAGCAGTAAGGACAGTAGTGTAGTATCTCGGCCTAAGAATTGACAGCCACCTAATGTGGACTTCACAAGTTGACTACTTATAGGCAAAACTTGTCTCGTTTCTTGGAAGTTTACGGCACAGTATTGGCTTTTTTTCCTCGAAAAGTTTGATTTATGCTTTACAACTCATTTGTGAAATCTCATCTTACTTATCTAATCGAATTATGGGGAACTGCACCAAAAACAAAATTAAAATAAAACAATATTACAAAATAAAATCATTAAATGTTTATTTAATTATAACTACCGAACCAGTACTGAAACAGTTTACAAGGAAACAAAATTAATGAACATTACCCAATTATACATTTTCCAAACCCTAATACTTATCTATAAAATACTGCATAATAAATTTCATTAAAAATATAATTTTTTTTATTTTTATTTTTTATTTAAGGCACAATTACAGACAACAGATAGAAAACATACAAAAATACATTTATGTACAGTTAATAAGGTATATCCGTGCCCAATTACAACAGTGCGCAGCATTTACCTTTAACTTACCAAATAACAAAGTAATTAAAATTAGGTTAAACGAAAGTTTGGTGACATAAAATTAAGTTGAATTAATGTTAAATAAAATAAAATTGCTAAGCTTAAAACAAATATGCGAACACAATATCGAAACAAGTTTTAATTGGTTCGTAGCGTTGCCATTAGTGATCCCTTGAAGGCAGGGATACCACAGCCAAAAAGGTCACAATTCGAACAGATTTCATTAAAAAACTCACACATTCTATGCATAGGATTGTTTTGAGACACATTATTTCTAGAGGGGGGTACATAGAATAACCGCGGAATGCGCACAGACCGAGTCGGCACCCTGAACAACAGCATCTCCAATAGGTCGCTATCCAAAAATCCATTGGCAATTTTATGAAGTGTACGCAAGTCGTTCATCCACCTTCGCTTCTCAAGGCTAGTCATGTTAAAGTGGCTGAGCCGGTCAGAGTAGTTACAAATACTTCGACGCAAGCCACACATAGTGCACAAAGTGCGTAAAAACCTACGTTGGATAGCCTTTATTCTATCAGTATGGTTTTGATAAACAGGGGACCACACTGAAGAACAGTACTCCAAGATACTTCTGACCAGGGATCCGTACAAAATTATCCATGAATTTACATTCTTAAACGGCTTGGCATGACGTTGCACAAAGAATAACATTTGGTTAGCTTTGTTGCAAATGTAATCATAATGGGGTCTAAATGAGAGAACCGAGTCATAATACACTCCCAGATCGCGGACGGTCATAACACGAGTAAGATTACGACCACCTATGCTATAATTATAATTCAACTGGTTTTTGTTTTTGGTGAAAGAGATCACTTGACACTTGTCAATATTTAATGACATATGATTAGCATTACACCAGCGATTAATGACGTCTAAAGATTTCTGTAGTGCTTCGCAATCACTCACATTTGTTACACGATTAAAATTTTTTATGTCATCCGCGTAAGCGAGACATTCACTTTGAATGTTGTTCAAGAGATCGTTGATGAACATAAGAAACAACAATGGCCCCAAGTTTGATCCTTGTGGAACTCCTGAGCTCGATTCAAACGGAAAGGAATCATAGCCACTTAATGCTACAATTTGGGAACGATGGAGAAGGTAAGAAGCAAGCCAGCGCAATAAATTTCCATGTATACCGAGATATTCCACTAATTCCATTCCACATTTAATACGTATATATTTTAATTTAATTATTTTTTAATTTATATTTTATAATGGAACTCCAAAATATAGCCAAAGAAGACCTAAAAAATCAAGAACAAAATACGGTCAGAAGGTTAAATCCTCTGAGGGAGCACTTCTATTTAATAAGTTGCCAGATTCTATGAAAAATTCAAAATTCATAAATATTTTTAAATGTAGACTTAAAAGGCACATTTTTCAGGGTACATTCTCATCTCAAATAGTTTGTTGAGCATAATTTGATTTTCTATCTCTAATTACTAGATATGTTTGTTTTTTCATTAGTGGTGCTAGTGTGCGGCGTAAACGCTCTTAAGTCTATAATGAATTAATATTTTGTCCGAAAATTGCATGTACGCGCTTTAGCGGGAATAGCCTCTCAAGCTTAGTCAACCGACAGCAGCGCGTATCCTACCTACGCCGCGCGCCAGCAGCGCCGGCGCCGGTCAGTAGTCAGTCAGTCGCTCGCTAGCCACGCGCCTGCTTACGCATGCGCCAACCAAATGGATACATTAGTAATATCACAATGCTCTTACTATAGCAGTGTTTTCGTATGATACGGTTCACCGTTCCATGTAAGTACACAAATTGAATCGAACCTGCTTGAGAGACGATTCCCAAACCCAATATATCTGCTAACTACTGGACAGTTAGACCTACCTACATTATAATAATAATTTCTTATGTAAGTGACTGTATGGTTTTTAATAAGAAATAAATATTCTTTAACCACAAGGATAAAAAATATAGTAAGTATCATTAGGTAAAAAGAAGAAAAATAAGTAATATTATGCTGAATACATGTTACGTAAATAAATGCGCGTGGCGATAACACTCGCAGCTGAGTTCAGTCTGTAGTCGGTTACTGTGATCCTAAATTAATATCACTAGTATCAGGAGCCATACGGAGCACGCAGCCAGGAGCACTCATAATGATGAGTATGCTCCTCTCTGATATTATGAAAAAACCCACATAAGCGACGAAAACCGCCTTAAATTAAAAATTCAATCGGTTACCGGAAACGCAGAAGAATTTAAGATTATGATAAATAAGTTATGAATAAAAATTCCTGATCCCTTTACCTATATGTAACGCCATGGGTGAAAAGCGGCATCACACTTGTATGTCTATATTTGCAGTATTTTCACAGGATCTATACGAACATAGCAATCAAATATATCCCGTTCAGGCGTTTTTACCGTTTTAGGCAGGACACTTTTTTTATAATAAACTTTCACATCGTTTGGTTGAGATGTATTTTGATAATAACGCGGCAAACTTAATTACAAACAATTTTAGGATTAGTCCTAATTGGGTAGTGGATTGGTATATTCATAAAAACTATTTGAACATTATTATAGTTAAATATTGTTTTGTCAACGTCACACAAACGTCATTTTGAATTTGAAGAAAAGAGACAAAACAATGATTAACTAAATAATGCTTAGATAGTTTTTATGAATAAGGGGTTTAGTCAATAGAGAAACTTTTAAACAATTGTCAAAACGATGTTTTCTAATAGAAATTGTATGGGAATGGCTATGACGTCACTATTGTGTTCCGTCAATTGAGTGTTCATTAAAGTTTTTTTAGGTTGCTTAAATTTATGCTTGGGTAAAATTGAAAGTAGGTTAATTTTTAAAAACTGTTACGTGGTGTTATTTATAAATAAACGTATACGTTTACCGCCTTACAAAACGTCAAATGTAAACAACATGTAAACGTCATTTTAAATTAGAGTAAAAGAGACAAAACACGGAATAACAATTCGGACCTTATTCTTTGTTTATTTGTAAGGGGGTTAATGTTTAAACTTAAAAGGTACATATTTAAATGCAGTTACGAGTACTAATTGCGTAAAAGAGTTAATTATGGCTGTTACATAGTAAATTACATCTTGGAACACTAAAATGCTATACTGACATTTCTATTTTATCCTACTTTCATTTTTGTTTTTTGTGTTTTTTTAATTTAGGTTTCTTCCTTATTTAATATACGCTTTATACAGCATACAGTCCATTTCTGTTCTGCTTACGCCTCTATTACAATGACTATATAGATAGATAGATATATAAATCATTTATTTGCTACAAAAACATGCACACAATTAAAACATAGCTATACTGTATAATAAAATAAAGCGTAAAAGGAGTCAGTGACTGAGTGAAAAGCATCTGTCGCCCTCTGGCCTTAGTTCTCTGTGCAACTTTAATTTGTCGTTTTGCTTATAGAGTCTTACAAGTAAACATTGGTGTCGCTAGTAGCTAGTAGAAAACAAGAAATATCAATACATACGCCATGATTCCACGGCCATGCGGCTTGACTTGCTACGAATGCTACGATGTCTGCTACGGAAAAATTACACTAGATGGCGTTTATTCAGTTTTTTATTCATGATTATTCTGAATACCTTCTGATTTCTACAAAACGTAGATAATAATTATAAAGTTAATTAAATTGTATGTACTTTTATAATAAATACGGGTTATCTGCGTTAATACCTAAATAACCGACCCAAGTACTAATTCCATAAAGCACTCCACCCTGCTACGGCGTTATCAATACGAAGTTGTTTTGGAAAATTTTCGGTAGATGGCACTACTGGTTGCCTGCGTCATTAAAATTGTGTATGTTAAGGTTTGTGCTCACGATATCGCCTCTATAAGTATGTAACTGTTCGCATTGGGATGAAAAACACGTGAATTACTGTATGTTACAAAAGTTACCAAGCACTTAAGCGCTAAATTCCGTTTGATTGATACATGTAATAAATTTGTTTGTAGTAATAAGCGGTAAGCGATGATTTAATATATTAAATATAGTAAAAAGCCTGTAACTGTCCCACTGCCGGGCAAGGTGAAATGAAATGAAATGAAATGAAATGAAATTTATTATAACTTTACACACACCAATCAAACAATGCTTAACAAAAAATAAAATAAGTAAACAATCTATACCCAAAGTAAAAAGGTAGTTGTAACCAAATAATGGAATCAGGCGTTATTTTGCGGAATTACATTTTTTTTTTAGTTGTAACTAAGTAAATTACAAACTCATTATTACCTAACTTACGAGTACACTTTAAGAGCGTTTACGCCGCACACTAGCGCCGCCAATGAAAAAAAAGACATATCTAGTAATTAGAGATAGAAAATCAAATTATGCTCAACAAACTATCTGAATGAAGTAATTTAGCATGATTACGTCACCCAATGAACACCTGACATGTTATGGTTTAGTTAAATATGGCGTTATAGTTAAAAGTGGCCGTAACGTCTTATTTAACTAAACCATAACATGTGAGGTGTTCATTAGGTGATGTAAAAATGCTAAATTACTTCATTCAGATAGTTTGTTGAGCATAATTTGATTTTCTATCTCTAATTACTAGATATGTTTTTTTTTTCATTAGTGGCGCTAGTGTGCGGCGTAAACGCTCTTAATGTCCGCGCCTTACATAAACTAACAATACTTTTTTTTTTTTTTTTTTTTTTTAACCCGGGGAAACTTGCAACCAAGTCATCCCACGGGGAGCGTTGTGCTCAACCCGTTGTCGGGGTATGTGGGGTTGGGCGATGGTCTGCCCGACCCACTAAAACCCCCGGGGACCTGACGTCGCGACCGACGCTTAAGGGCAACGCGGCGCCCGTGGAAATAGTGTCCACGCGACCCCCATAGCCGGTGGTTGTTACACCTCAGCACTCAACGCCTACACGTTGCAAGGCCCTATTTGGCCACCCTCTTCGAGAGCGGGACATCCAGGATGTCCTGGCTGTCCTTCCTCACCGGCCCTCGCCGGAATGGGGCCGCGGACGACGTCGACGCGACAACGTCAAACACCACACTGAGAGGTCAGAGTTTCAGCCTCTGACACTGCCTCCTCGAATGCCTCTGATTCTTCCATCGCCTCGGCAGGCTCTGGAACTGCAGGCTCCCTCTGCGCAGTACTCCGCGCTCTGGGTATGGCTACCCGCGCCCTTTTTACAGGGGGGTTGCATGCACGGCTCCCCATGACATGGCCGTACGGCCGCCCTCTCTCAATGCACACGGCGCAACGCGGCTCTCTGGCGGTGCACGTCGACACCTTGTGTCCCGGTCGCCCACACCGAAAGCAAGTTTCGCCGTAATCGGCGTCCGAGGGACATCTCAGCCTAGCATGGCCCAAGCTCATGCACTTAAAGCAGCGCATGGGGCGTGGGTCAAGCACTGACACCCGTACTGACGACCAGCGCAGGAGCAGTCTTCCGGCGGAGCTCAACACCTTTGCTGCCCCGACCGGGCAGCGGACAAGGACGGAGCTGGAGCCATTAGGGCCATCTCTTATGGTCCCCACCTTCACGCGCTCGCGCGCACAACCACCTTTGCTGGACACTGCCGAGGCTATGTCCTCAGCCGTGATGTAGTCGTCCATGTCCGAGATGCGCAAGTCCGCGCACTTCTCGGGCCGGACGACTGTTGCCGCGTCGTCTACGACCTCACGGAGCCGCTCAGCCAGTCGGTCTGCCAGATTAGCGCTATCGACCCCTGGGATCTCCAGCAGCCTGGCACCGTTCTGGGTTGTGCGGGTACGGAGCCCCTCCGTGATGCCGAGGCTCTCCAGTGAGAAGGCCTCTGCGGCCCGAACCATCACCTGGGCATAGGTGACGCCGCTAGCGACAGCTTCGGGCTTCAGCTGGATTACCACAGCTGTAGACTTTGGCCTTTTGAGGCTCGGTTTCCCTCTCTTAGCCCTTTTTGGGGCTGCAGCAGGCGCAGGGGGTGCTTTTCGACTGGCCACAGGTGCGCGACCTGATGTGGCCGGGGCAGTCGTGGCCGTAGCCGTCTCCGTACGACGGTTTCTCCTCCTTCTCCGTTTACGGCCAGTGGCCGTCTCCCACATCTCGACATCTACAGGGGGAGCCGAGGCGGAGCTGGTGGTCTGCTGCGGTGGGTCGGAGGGACCAGCAGCGGGAGCCGCGTTTGCGCGGGCTGCCCTCATCGCCGATGCGCGCGTGATCGGCGGTCCTTGCCTTGGCGCAGGGAGAGGGGGGAACTCCTCCCGTCTCCTAGGTGCTGGGGGACGTCCTCCCTCTGAGGGCCGAGCCGGAGAGCCTAACCTCGAGCCCGTCTAGACGGGAGCTCAGTGCCCCGATCGAGCTGCTAAAGGAGCGTTGCAGCTCCTGAATAGCCTTCGTCATTACCGATAGGTCTGGAGTGGAAAGGGGATGAGCGACCTCTGCACAAGGAGAGGAACGCCTCTCCCTTGCCACTTCCCTACGCAGAGCCTCCACCTCAGATTTGAGGTCCTGCACCTCCTTGACGAGCTTGGAGTTTTGGTACTCCAAGCGCTCCGTCTCGTCCGACATACACCGCGAGGTGAGATTGGACAGAGCCCGCTGCAGGTTGTTGGCAGCGTTGTTAAGCTCCCCCTGGCACGTACCCTTTAGGTTACCAGATTTTCTGGACACCTCGATAATAGCCCGCGCGCAAAGGATGCCTTGCTCTTGCACCTGGCAAGCGGTCATACCGTCCCGCTCTGCCGTCCACGGGATAATCTTCCGCAGGGCATTGGCTATCTTTAACTCGTCCTCTCTCGCGATGCGGGCGATTTCCTCTTGGTCGAGGAGCTTTTGGCGCCTCAACTGCTTTGCAGTGAGCTCCTCTGCCTTCTCTTGGCGCGCTCGCTGATCTTTGGCCAGCTGCGCTTTTGTCGCCTTGCGGAGGCCTTGCAGATCCGTGCCGAGGACGGCAGCGGATTCCTCATCTCGAAGTCGGCTGTTTTTGCGGAGCTCCGCAACAGCCCTTTCTTCGGCTTCGTTCTCGGCGTCAAGCTCAGCGTCCAGGTCCGCGAGCTCTTGCCTTCGCAACTCCGCATACGCCTCCTTCAGGCCGATGCGTGTACCATCCCCGTTGTCTTCGAGATCCTTAGGATCGGGATAGACCATCGGGGGCGAACGGTCCCTCGCTGCCGGTTTCCTCGACCGGGAAGTACCTCGACCACGGCGAGAAGTACCTCGTTTTGAGGCACTCGACCTCACCGACTCCGCGCCAGAGAAGTCATCAGTGTCGATGTCTTCATCTAGCGCATGCGACCTCTTACGGCTCTCGCCAGCCACCTCTCTTTCGTCCGAAACGGCGGATCTGGAATCAGACTCCGCCATCTCCTCCCAAGCGTCTGAAAAAATTAAGGACATAGTTGTTCCCACGAGTATGAGAGCAACTAAACGTCACCCTGCGCAGTGGCCTCATGCGCAGGGAACCCTAACGACTGCCAAGGTCGGGAAGTATTGGCAGGTTTTTACGAGTTTTCTCTCAAGTTTTATAGTGTGTCCTTCACGCGGCCGGCCGGTTAACGCAAGCCCTCGCTCCACCACGGAACCCGCGTACCCCACAACGCCGACGAACGAACGAGTGGGGGTCGTTGCAGGAACCGCAGTGGTTTACGATGATCGGGGGCTGGCGTAGACCCCCGTTACACTGCTTTCGCAGTGTTCCCCTTCCCCCCGTTGCGACCTAAGAACCCTTAAGGGGCGGCCGTCTTTTGAAGCGACGCCCAGAAGGGGCGCCGACCTACCCTGTTCCCCCCCGTGTAACGACGCCCAGAAGGGGCGCCGTCAAAACTCCTCTCAAAGCCGCTCAGAAGGAGCGTCGAGTGTGCGGCCCAGAGTGGACACGCACGTGGAGGTGCAGGGCCCAGAAGGGGCTCCCGCCTGTGTCGGGTTGTTAGCCGGCCAGTCTCACATCAAACTCCTCTCGAGGAGGAGAATGTTGAGGCTGCCCGTTGCCCAGGATGTACCACGAGGAGGTCACCCAACACACACCCCAAACTAACAATACTAGTATAACCTACTTTAACTAGTATAATCTACTTTAACCTATAACAATTAGAATGTACGTGCTACATTAAAACCCGAAGATACATTATGATTTTTGCAACTTAAACTTACCAATACGAGTACGAGTACCTATTTTTAGGGTAGTTCAATCACGACATACTTTTCTTTTATTAATCATGTTCACTCACTTCACTAGCTAGGTACTTATTATACAAGTACAAACATTTGAAACTATATCTAACAATAAACTGTATTATTACTAAAATGCCAAGAAATTACAGTGTATGAGATGAATGAATTTTTATGTAGATATTTAATAATGGTGGTGTATTGAGAAAAGTGTTAATTACCTCCCGTGCAAGTCAAGACTGTGTGACGGCAAGGTAAGATTCTCACTCAAAATAATATAAATCTTTGCGCATTGGGCTTAAGGTTCAATAATGATTACATCCATGAATAGCCAATAAAAGGTCCTACATCATTGTAATCAAGTCATTGCTACAAACGATGGGTAATCAATCAAGATTGTCATCACCACGCTTGCCAAATGTGGGTTGGCAATCACTACAACCGGGCTATGCATACAAATACACACAACACACAACACACACACACTTTGCCTGACCTGGGAATTGAACCCTGGACTTTCAGGTGTCGGTCCGAGCGCCACCGAGTCGTTACAACATGCATATTTTTTTTATATTTTTTTTTATATTAGAAGGAGGCAAACGAGCAGGCGGGGTCACCTGATGGGAAGCAATCACCGCCGCCCATGGACACCCGCAAAACCAAAGGAAACCAAACAAAATTATATGAAACCTATATTCTGTAACATAACTAAACATTTTTTTTCTTCCCTTGGTAACTTGACAACGAGTATTATGCGTGTAAGACGGTGCTCTAGTTGTAGTAGCGAAATGGCCCGACACGGCGGCGGGGTGTAAGCGGGCCTAATGCGCCGTAAGGAGGCATTACGAAGCCGGTTTGTGGGCCAGTGCCAGGCCTAATGCGGCAGGCGACGCCGAATTAGGTACACGCAATGCCTGACTGACAAGACTTTGTACCTATGCAGGCTAGTTATTCACTAAGTTTACGAGAACTCAGAGCCTTACAAATAAACAAAGCTTGGATTTGAGGAGCTCGATGGCGCAGTTAAGCAACTTTTGCATAGGTTGGTTATCGGATGGGTGACCAAAACTTGTCACCTCGAGTTCCTCCGTGGTTCGGAAGGCACGTAAAGCCTTTGGTCTCGGCTGCATTAACAGTCATTACAACCACCAACCCGCACTGGGCCCGCGTGGTGGTTTATGGCCCGTTCTCCATATCCATCCATAGGGAAGGCTCGTGCCCAGCAGTGGGGACATTTATGAGCTGAAGATGACGATGATGAATCATGAATATTATTATTAATATTTCTTCGCGTTGTTGCGTAAGAAGAATGTTGAATGGAACTTGGTGTAGCGTAGCGCCACAACTTCCATAAATTGAATTAACAAATTGAGAGATATCATTTGATTGACATAACATAGACGGCGTTTATGGGCAGCTATAACATGGGCAGCTTTACACATCCACGCGGCCACCTGTACAAAGCTTAGCTAAAGACCCTAGAGCTAAGTTAACCCGGCACTATACCGAAGACATCCCGGACATCAGCCTTTACGAGATTAGTATGGCTCTCAAACAGCTCAAAAACGGCAAGGCACCAGGTGCTGACGGAATTACGGCCGAGCTTCTGAAAGCAGGCGGAAGACCGGTACTCGTAGCTCTTCAGAAGCTATTTAATTCTGTCGTACTAGGGGGCAGAACGCCAGAGACGTGGCACGAAGGTATGGTGGTACTGTTCTTCAAAAAGGGCGACAAAACCCTGCTAAAGAACTACAGGCCCATCTCACTTCTGAGCCACGTCTACAAGCTGTTTTCGAGAGTCATAACGAATCGTCTCGCACGTAGGTTTGATGACTTCCAGCCTATCGAACAAGCCGGTTTCCGAAAAGGCTTCAGCACCATAGACCACATACATACGCTGCGGCAGGTTATACAGAAGACCGAGGAGTATAACCAGCCTCTTTGCTTAGCGTTTGTGGACTATGAAAAAGCCTTCGATTCGATTGAAACATGGGCCGTGCTACAGTCTCTCCAGCGGTGCCAAATTGACTACCGGTACATCGAAGTGTTGAAGTGTTTGTATGAAAGCGCCACTATGTCAGTCCGTCTTCAGGACCAGAACTCGAAACCTATCCAGTTGCAGCGAGGAGTGAGACAGAGAGATGTGATAACTCCGAAACTGTTCACTGCTGCACTGGAAGATGTTTTCAAGCTTTTGGACTGGAAAGGACTCGGCATCAACGTCAACGGCGTATACATCACTCACCTTCAATTTGCTGACGATATAGTGGTCATGGCTGAGACCCTGGAAGACCTCGGCACAATGCTCGGTGACCTCAATAGAGTCTCTCAACAAGTGGGTCTTAAAATGAACATGGAGAAGACGAAAGTTATGTCGAACTCACGTGTTGTACCCACTCCTCTGAAAGTTGGGGACTCTGCCCTTGAAGTTGTGGACGATTATGTTTACCTGGGACAAACGGTCCAGCTAGGTAGGTCCAACTTCAGCAAAGAGGTCAATCGTCGAATCCAATTAGGCTGGGCAGCGTTCGGTAAGCTACGAAATATCTTTGCGTCCAATGTACCGCAGTGTCTCAAGACGAAAGTCTTTGACCAGTGTGTGTTGCCAGTGATGACATACGGGACTAAGACGTGGTCGCTCACTATGGGCCTCATAAAAAGGCTCAA
This sequence comes from Eudonia lacustrata, assembly GCA_947562085.1. Taxonomy (NCBI): domain Eukaryota; kingdom Metazoa; phylum Arthropoda; class Insecta; order Lepidoptera; family Crambidae; genus Eudonia; species Eudonia lacustrata. The sequence continues at coordinate 1,549,744 of OX387341.1, forward strand.
AGTCACTCAAAGAGCAATGGAGAGGGCTATGCTCGGGGTTTCTCTGCGTGATCGAATCAGAAATGAGGAGATCCGCAGAAGAACTAAGGTAACCGACATAGCCCGAAGGTTGCAAAGCTTAAGTGGCAGTGGGCAGGGCACATTGCTCGCAGGACTGATGGCCGCTGGGGCGGGATAGTTCTGGAGTGGCGACCACGTATCGGAAAGCGCAGTGTGGGCAGGCCTCCAACAAGGTGGACCGACGATCTGGTGAAGGTCACGGGAAGCCGCTGGATGCGAGCAGCACAAAACCGGTCGTTGTGGAGATCCTTGGGGGAGGCCTTTGTCCAGCAGTGGACGTCTTTTGGCTGAGATGATGATGATGAACATAGACGGGGTGCGCCGACCAAAAAAAAACTAAAGTGTAGTCACAGTTAAGTTGATATATGATGAAAACACTATCGTATTACATAAACAAAATATATATTTAGTATCAAAGGGAACGGTTTACAATTAGTCCGACCCATAAATATATTTTTTCTACAACATCATTTAAAGTTAGGCAAAAATCATGAACACGAGTGGCGGCGTTTAGTTGATATCTTATAGTTTATATAAATTATTACACCTCTAATTATGTCTAAACAATCACCAATGTCTTAACTACAAATCGTCCGTCTCACATTTTCGATTTATTGAGCGGTTTTTTAAATTATTATTTTTCAAATTCCCCATACATAATTAGAAGGGTTATTCCCTGAGGATCTCATTCCCCGAGGATCCTGTCCCGGAGGATCTCGAATGCGATAAATGTGATACATTTACTTTTGTTATTTTTTTCTATTGTGTTTAACTTGTACCGTTAACAAAAAATATATTAATTTATAAATAAGTATATATCTTTGTAATTAGTATTTAAAATAAATGTTAGATGATAGTTTTAAAACACAATTTACTTATGAAAAATAAAAAAAAGTACAATGACCAAATAATTCTTAACAAATTGCATTTTATAATTTATGACATAATTTTAATACGTATTTTTTAATAATTGATATTTTTTTATGTTTTGAAAAGACTACATAATTAAAAATGTTAATATTGTTTTTTTTTTACTAAAATTGATTATTTATGATTGATAAACCTAATTTATAGTAATATTTAAAATAAATATTATATGTTATAATTTACATTTGAAAATGACTGCGTGTCTTATTGCATAATTTAGACAAACTTTTTAAGTCATTTATCTATGTAGTATTAAACGTCATTTTTTAAATAATGTTTATTTTACAGGTTCTGAAAAGACTGATTGAAAAGTTACAATTGTATTTTTTGTATCGCAAAAAGAAATATTGTGATAATAAATCAACCTGTTATTACTTTATCAGACTTGTTTTTTTCAATATTACAATAAGTATTACAATTTTTATGACCACTTTTTCTACTGACGGTTCTTTTAAGCTAAACGTAGTATTGATTAAGTTCATGAAGATAAAAAAAATCGAGATCCTCCGGGACAGGATCCTCGGGGAATGAGATCCTCAGGGAATAACCCATCGTGACGTCACGCGAATTCACGCGATCATTATTTGATTTGAGGTGTAAGAAACTTTTTGACGCGTACTAATTGAACCAAATTAGTAAGTAAGTATTATAACATTGTAAATACGTATCGTATCGAAGTAAAATAAAAACTGTTGGTTTTGTAATAATGAGATCTCTATTTGAATAAAATAAAAATTATTAGCTTATAATTAAATTAACTTTACACTTTGCAGAAAGGTTCCTTTAAGAATGTAGACAATAATGTAGGAATGTAGAGATATTACTCTTAGGATAAAATTGCATAACTTCAACCTACGGGTATGTTATCATCATGACGGTTACCTATAGCACAGAATGTTATAGGTACTTGTATTTATGTATAAATCAGAAGTGCACTTTAAAGTGTAGGTACTTCACTTTTGATTTGATGTAATTTAAGTTTTATGTTTTTCTATTGCAATGCTCGGTGATCAATTGTTTAATCCTAATATTTTTCTGAAAGTACATCCTTTTGAATTGCAATCCAGATTAATTAATCGTTTTTTTTAATATTAATAAACATTTTAATAATGTATCATATATTTGATTGTAACTTGGTTGCTAGTAACTAAAATACATGTAGGTTGGTACGTATGCTAATCGCTAATTTTCTGGCTTCTTCAGTCTCATAAGCTGACTATAGATCAGCTCCGTTTTTTTAAATGATATTTTGTAAGGATTTTATTATCAAACAGCTTTTTAATAATGATAACTCAAGAAAAAGTGGTACTTTTTCATTATAATGTTCTATGCTCTGTGGTTTTGAAGTTCTATATTGTAGCTTTTCAATTTTTAACCCTATACTTTTCAAACAACGCCCACTTTGACGCTAATAGGTGTGCAGTGCAGCACACACATGCAACGAGATGTTTTTTCTCATTTCCACTTACACGTCATATGGCACAGAGAGGGAGATAGCGATGTCTGCTGGTGCTGCTGTACGAGACAGCAATGCATATCGCCTTCACTTTCTAGGCAACATTGTTAGTACCCAGCGCATCCCCTAGGTTTTGATTCCTGTGATTTTATGCTCTCCTGGTACTTCGTCGACGAAAACGTCACTGTGAGTCAACGTGACGTCGCGTCGTGATTTCGTTGTCTGTCTGTCTCGCAATCTATCGAATTGGTGTTGAAGGCGTGGTGTGATTTACAAATAATATTGTTCTGATCATCATAAACACGATTTATCCATTAAATAATCTAAAATAAATATTTACACACACTTTATTACCGTTCTGAAATTCCGATTTAACTGCTATTTTGTTTATTAAATGTTGAGTGTTACAGTGTTAGTCAAATAAATACCTATTATTTTCCTTGTAACATGTGCTTGTAACCAACCCTTTAAGGTACAATTAGTGTTTTAAACATATAGCGTCTTTATTTGTGAAATTCTTGATTCTTACATAACAAAACGCTAATTAAAGACAAAATCACTGGTTTTCAAAAAACGAACTTTATATTTGAAAAGAAATAATTAAACGTTTTCTAATATCTAATAACTAATAGCTACAGGTATTGTTCTGAGATTTTAGAACTTTCAGTGCAACAATACAAAAATTTGTTAAATAAAATTTTAAACACAATGAAATACCTATTGCCTGCAGAAATGTTTACATTGTTAATTAAACATGATTTAATGATGTGATGTAGCAATGATAATTAAAACAGTAATTATGATTATTCTGTTTTAGTATGAACTCTCAGCAACATATACCATTCACTAATGAATTCGTATTCAGCTGTCATGGGTACCGAAATCTACAATGTATATGGCATTGAAGCAGTGTTTGTGTACACTTACTTACTGCCTTGTGAAAACAAAATCGCGTTATCGTAAACGTGGCCGAATGGCAATCAATTTTGTATGACAACATTTTCAACTCTCCCCGTTTGCTCCCGGAGACGCTGCTACATACTAATTCTCGGTTTTCGGTAACGCGATCGCATGTCAAATAAAACTCGCACTAGGCACTCACGAGGCGCTGCGACAAATTGTCGTTTTTATTAACGTGATAGTATGGTAAATGCCCTGTGTGGTGCCGGGGATAAATAATTGCACCACCGTCGTAAAAGCCGACTAAGGGACCATTCCAGAGGATGGGCAGCAGCGTCTTTGGCTGAGATGATGATGTGATGATGGTAAATAAAACTCGCACTACAGTGGCCTAAATAGTATCATTATTACGTACCATACTTTATTTAAGCACATATTTTCCAGCTCGTTAGTTACAATTTCCTTATTTCTATTATTCATATGAATATAAGTCGATGCCATTAAATTTTCAGCATTGTTTCTAGGCAATTCACTTGCACCTCCTTTAGCCGTACACCTTCACCCCCACCCCCACCCCCACCCACATATGCAGTTTATCTACTTTGTTTCGGAGGCGTTTGAAAGAGACAGCACTATAGGCGTAGCCAAACAAAATTGTATGCCCTTCTTTTTTATGGTCTCCTGGTATTTCACGACGCCTTACACGTGACGTGAGGGTGGTGCCGTGTCGCTTCGGCCGCGACTCTTAACGCGGGAAAATTAAATAAACAAAGTGAATATGTACCCACTTAAACTTAAAGTATAAACATTTACATAGAATAACTAATATACATAGTCAAGGTAATTTACTTTTCCTTTATAGCATATTTTTATATATTTATGACAATGAAACTGAGCTATCATGTCCCTAATTAAGCAGATCATCATAAATGGTAACGTTTACATAAACTATTAAAGAACAACTCCAAGACTTTTGTATAATGGTTAATAATAGTGCGTGTTTATCACACAAGCATAAACCGTGTTTACTCGTATAATCTAATATTTTAATACCCTTTGTGGGATTCGAAATTTTGAATCAGCGCGCGACCGTAACTTTCGCATTTGGTATCACTAACATGCATGGGCGTGGCGTAACTTACGGTAAAATAATGTGCTTTTAATCCATTGCAGAGAGAAAGAGACAGATAACGATCGGTCGCATATTAATTGTGAAAGAGTGATATGTCTCGTCACGTTTTTAGGTCGGCGGAATACCGGGACAACATGACTTTGAGGATATGATTGATGCGGTAGACACCCGCTCTAGAGCACTATCTGTAACACAGTAGTCGCTCGCAAGCACTAACGGCAGACGCACGCAACAGGGGAGCGATTTTTGAACCGATGACTGATTCGCACGCTATGTGCCTCAATTACTACACCAAAAATTCTTAAACGGTATGCATTTTAATAATCTAATTGTAAATAATGCAGAAAATATTACTTATTTTAATTTCATAGAGTTATGTTTCTTAATGATTCAAAAATCAAATCATCCCTCCAAGGTGGTAGGTTCAAATGTGTGTGATAAATGACTTGAAGACGTATAGGTATGAATGATTACTGGCTTTGAAGCATGGAAAGCTAATCGAATTCGATATTTTAAGTTACAGTCACAGTCTGAAGACAAAAACTTTGAAATGCGAACATGATCAAAAATCACAGTCGATAGTATTTTACTCCGAAAGTGGCCGTTAACGATACGATGAGAGTTATTTAGATAACAAGATTTAACTCAGATAACAGCACATTTGCAACCACTGTTGCATCGCGGCTCACTCGACATTTTGTTATTTCGGATTTCGGACGTGTCGCTGAATTAATGATAGAATCACGTTAACGATTCAAATATATTCCAAGTTTTCAATATTTTAAAGTAATAACACTATGGCTAAGAGTGAATCTTTATGAATCACCAAATCATGCCGGCGGCGTTATAGCCCTTGTAGGGGAGTATGTATGTTGTAGCGACATTGTATCACTGTGTGTATGGCCCCTCACGTGTTTGTTATGACTACGAACCAGGAGCGCAGGAGGACCTAGGAGTCCGGCAGACTAGCCCATACGATCTCGGACGTACCATTTTATTTGTTTGTACCATGTTTGTAAATTGTTTGTGTAAACAAAATACGAGAGAGGTTTCATTGCACTGGCCGCTTTTCCTATATTTCAAGATTAAATTTATTTGACACTTATTTTAACAATATAATAATTTAAATAACATATTTTTTTAATTTTAAGTCTACTCACAAATAAAGTAATATGATAATTTAAGTTTAATTTGTTTCCACTCAAAGTACAACAAATGGTTTAACATAATTTGTAAAGGTTGTAAATATTCAAATGTGAAAAGTATTAGTTTTCGTAAGAAAGAGGTTAGACTATTGACTTTAAAGAAAGTCAATAAATCTTTAGACATAAAAATACGGAAAAGTAGTTTATTGGAGTTTAAACTAAGCGTTTTAGAGTACAGCACCGTAGTATGGAGACCACACTACGCCACTCATACTTTTCAATTGGAGCGAGAACAAAAGAGGTTTATGCGACACCTAGTCTATTCCGAGAATATCTCTAAGAAAATACTGCCTCTTATAAAAAAAGCTAAATTATTTTAAAATTAATTCCTTAGAAGAACGTAGAACAGTTATAGATTTCATGTGCGTCTCCAATTTTTTTAACAATAGAATTGATTGTCCTCATTTACTGGCCAGGTTTAAACTGGCGTCCCAGGTAGATACCCTAGAATTAAAATAAACCTTTTTAGTGCACCTTTCCGTATAACCGTATTTGAGTCTAATTCTCCTATTTCAAGACCTTGCAAGTTGGTAAATGAATTTAGTGGTAGTGCTGGACTTGATGTTTTATCTGTCTCACCTAACAGACTGGTCTGACATTACAAAATGTTTTATAAAACACACTAATATTATAAATGCGAAAGATTGTGTGTATGTGAGTATATTTGTTGCTTCTTCACGCTGTAACAGATGGATGGATTTGGATGAAATTCGGCATACAGATAGTTTATAACCTGCATTAAAACATAGGATACTTTTAATCCCGATATTCCCACGGGAGCGGGAACCATGCGGGTGAAACCGCGAGCGGCCGCTAGTTGTTATATAAACTAGTTGTAAATGTTATGTCCATGTTGTGTACGAATGATGTATTAACCTGTAAGTGTTTGTTACGCTTGGAAATAATACTTGCGCATGTATTTCTTTTCTGTAAATGTTTTAATGTAAGCAAATGTTGGTAAATCAATAAATAAATAAATAAACTACCTAATATCTTATAGGTACCTTTTCACCGTAACGTCGCCTTTTACTAGGCCGCGAAAATTACCTTCTGCAGTTCATGTTATCCGAATGGCAAATAAGTTGCTCGGGCTTATTATAGCTTATGCGATCCTAGTATCGCCGCGAGTTAGTAAAACGATAAACACAACTTTATTATTATAGTATTATTAATTTGTGAAGATAGTCTGCACAGTGCACACACACGGATTAGGTTTTTTATGACTTTTTTTTGTAATTTGTTTTGCGCACAGCGTGGTACAACTAATCAAATGCTTTTTTCTCGTGAACTAGTGACAGGTAAGCCGCTTTTCAGCAGGTCTCCTAAATGTTAAAAAGTATATGGAGCATAAAAAAAAGGTAAAAAGTGAACAAAAAACTTTACAATACACCGGAATAAAGTACCGGAATAATAATTTCTTCTTTTTTTAAATATCATAGTCAACATGTCCGACACATTTTCTAAACTACACCTATAAAACTGATGTTGAAGCCTTTTCCAAGACCACACTAAACGCCTATGCGTGTATGCATGCCTGGTAGATTGCTGCTGAACACACGTGCCGGCCGGCGCCGCGCCGTTTGCGCCGGTAAGCCGCAGCTTCATTCGCTGAACGCGTTTATAATAGTTGATTATACCGTATTTGTTACACAGCACAGCAATATTGGAATGAAAAAGTGGGATGAAAACGGAAACACTCATAATTATTTAATTATTTATTTTGTCTCAAAAATTGTAGTATAAAATGTACCCATATGTATTCAACACAATGTATATTGTTTGGAATAAATGAATTGAACTGAATCACACTAATCCTACTAATATTATAAACGCGAATTTTTGTAAGTATGGATGGATGTTTGTTACTCTTTCACGTAAAAACTACTGAATGGATTTGGATGAAATTCGGCATACAGATAGTTTATAACCTGGATCAACACATAGGAGGTCATAACACATTTTTATCCCGATATTCCCACGGGAACGGGAACCACACGGGTGAAACCGCGAGCGGCCACTAGTTGTACATAAGTTAATAATGCATATTAATATGCTCTCTTTACCCACAGCCCTTTCATAATAGAAGTAATAATAATAAATAATAATTTTATTTTCTTTAACAATTTTTGCCTTATCTATACGGTTGATTGGAGCCTCCATTTAAGCAAACGTAGCCGGTGTTTGGAGACTCCGCTCTTCCCTTAAAAATAAGTACTAGCAAAAGGCAGTATGATACCAAAGAAGTATAGAATCACTTCTCGTTGCTCAGTATAAAAATTCAAACAAAAAACCTGCTTGTTCTTATTTGAGAGATTGAGATAAATTTTGGTACTAAGTGTAAACTGCTATAATAGAAAACAATCATAAATCATATTAGAAAAAAGTATTTAAGTGAGATTTTTAAAATGTTTATATAATTTTTGACGCAAATTTTGTAAAAACACAAATGTTGAAAAAAAATTCCATGAGCAGGATTTGAACCCGCGCCCTTCTGACATACCGGGTCAGGTGCTCTCCCAATTGAGCTATCGTGGTTCTAACCAGCCCGCCGAAATTATTCAACACTATTTACTTTTTACTTTGAAAGCCAAAAGCGCCCATTCAATGTCAACAACTACCGTCATTAACATCCACGATAGCTCAATTGGGAGAGCACCTGACCCGGTATGTCAGAAGGGTGCGGGTTCAAATCCTGCTCGTGGAATTTTTTTTCAACATTTGTGTTTTTGAGATTTTTAAGTTTATTACAAAAATAAACATGGAAAACGAAAACAATTTGAATGCTTTTAAGTTTCAAAATAAAGCTAGTTTCCCACGCATTCACATTTCGTAGCAGCTAAACCACGGTGTTAAACTCCTGCAACATTCTGCATTCCTAGTGAAATGCAGGTGGTGGGAACGTGTCCCGCCGGGAGCCCCCTCCCCTTGACGCGACAGGTAGGGTGCCCGCCTCAGCCCGCCTGGTTACTATCGATGGCGTCCCTAGAAACCACGAAACAGCTGATTTGTGCAGCTTAGTGTCAATAGTCCAGTGGGAGTGTAAAATCACTTTGAATTTTATCAGTCACAATAATTAATCAAATATTTTTACTTTCATAGCATGGTGAACGTGTAACGTATTACACACGCATGATCATTTTTACACACGCATGATCATTATTACACACGCATTATCATTTTTTTTTGGTGAGAGTTTGCTGATTGATGATTGTAAATTTGTAATATAAAATACACCTAAACAATGTAGATTACATCTTACCCAATGATATTACATTAAAAGGAAATATCATTCATCTTACCTAAATCAATAATACGCTTTCTAAGAACTAACATGGGCATACTTGTTTGCAAAATATTGTTTTGAAGGTGAGTTTAGATTAAACATGTTATATAACGTGTTACATAACTAAAAGTATATAGTTGTTTTGTTGACACTTATCGTCTACGAGTATACTAACAAAACATGCTTAGTGTGATTAATGATGTGTTTTGTAACATAAACTTGAAACTGCATAAAATTGCGTTGCGTAATGATTTGATATTAGTTAAAAATTGTGGAAATTAGTAATAAATAGATTAAGGTATTTTATTATTGTACAAATTTTGAGAAGGTAAGGTAATACTTTAAACCTATTAAACTTGGTAGCGATGCTATCCAACAGGTGCATCATCACTATCAATCAATCGCAGTCCACTGCTAGACATATAGGCCTCTCCAAGGCGCGCCACTGCGCCCGATCCAACAGGTTAGGAAGACAAAATCTACCAGGAGTAAAGAAAAGGTCAGAAGGTACTTTTACTATTCCATAACCTGTTGGAACGTAATGGGCGGTGCTAGCCCCCGTTGAAAGCCACAGGTCAATCGTAACAACTAAGAGTAGGTGGGCACTGTGACAAAGATCTCAAAGAGTGTTAAAAATAATTATGCGAGCGAGTTCCGAACCAGCAGCCCTAGACATACCGGGTCAGGACTATTGTTTTTTTTTTTTTTTTTTTTTTTGGAGAGAGACTGCTGGTTGCCGAGGGGCATTTCCAGCTTCACCGGGCTTGTTTTAGGGGCGGCGAGGTACGTAAAGGGTACCTCAAGCCGTGTTGAAACGAAACACCTTCAGAGGATTTCTAGAGGGGTACGGCATCGCACACTTAAAAGTGCGCGTCCCCGTGCCCTTCCAGAGTCTCCGAAGGGTTCGGATCGGATCGGGGGGACTATTGTGTAAAAACCGTCCAACCCGCCGAAATTTATCAACACTAAACTTCTACTTTCGGTTAATCTTTATCACCATTAAACAACAAACAAACAGGCATACAATCTAGACAAAGCTAAGATACCAGTAGATCCACAAATCTATAATATAGTAAGTTACGTCGAACCACAAACAACCACTTGTTGGATGGTCGTTATAGCTTTAGCAGCTAAAACGAATGAGGTCTTAGAAGTGGACAGAAGTTTTTCTACACCTGCTTAATGCAAAGACCATGAAAACAATCAAAGTGGACTTCTTAAACCACCAGAAGGCGTAGCATCTAGATGTGTAGAAGCTGCTGGAAGCCCAAGTGGGCGTTAACTTCTTCTGTCACAACAGGTTGCTTGAATATACTTTACCAGGACTGCAGAAATTGGTAGAGAGTCAACCAGTGTCATCATCACCTGTTGGAATTATACAGGCGGAGCCTAACCTGTCGCCTGATTGTACTGTGTATGAAATGAAATGTGAGTATATATTGTTCGCAATAAGAAATATGGTATGATTTTCAGGCTAATATGCGAAACCGAATACTTTGCCTCTTTGGTGCAGTGAATGCGGCACGTCACCAACGGTGTACTGGGTGCCTAGTGCGAGTTAAATTCGCCATTCGATCACGTTAACGAAAACAAGAATTTGTATGGCAATATTTAACATTTCTCGTATGTCGCCAGGAGGCGCTGCTTCAATGTCATACTAATTTTCGTTTTCGTAAACGTAATCGAATTATTACGAAAAAGTCATGCTAGGCACCCAATGGGATCGAAACGTCACCGTTTCCAGTTTTAAATTAAGTAATTTTTTTTTTTTTTTTTATACAATCTTTGTCCTGGCAATTACAAACACAACATAAATCAGCAAAATAAGCAAAAAACGTTGTGTATATGTACTGTTGGTGTACCTATTACCAAATAAATAAATAAATAAATAAATAATAAACTTTCATACACTCACACCAATTATCTAGCCCAAGAGAAGCTCTGTTATGAAACTCGTTAGATGGTTACTAGACAACGGATAAACATACTTAAAATACTTAAATACATACTTATTATACATAGACAAACAAAAGGTTACTTACTACACCTATTAAACTTCACGATCCAACAGGTTAGGAAAACAAAATCTACTAGGAGTAAAGAAAAGGGCAGAAGGTACATCTACAATTCTATAACCTGTTGGAACTAAATAGGCGGTGCTAGCCCCCGTTGAAAGCCACAGGTCAATCGTAACAACTAAAAGTAGGTGGCACTGTGTAGCGTAGCCTGTTTTCATAAGCTACCCAACATTTATTAAATAAAATAGTAGATTTGAAAGAGTTGAAAATATGTCCACGAGCGAGATTCGAACCCCAACTATACTCGTACTATCATGGCTCCGTCCAAACAAACTATTATTATGCAAGCCCAAGCAGCCTTATTCAATGTCGACAAGTATCCGTCATCCATGACTTTGTTACGAGTTCAATTTCCGATCGTGGACATTTTTTTTCGGGTTTTTATAATCTTCAACAACATTAAAAACAACAAACAAACACGCATACATACTAAAACGGTGATTAGATACCAGTCAATCCGCAAATTTATAGTGTAAAGCCTGACCAGAAAAATAAAAAATCTTCAACAACATTAAAAGTCAAAAACAATCAAAGTGAACTTCTTAAACCACCAGAAGGCGAGGCCAATCGCAGTCCACTGCTGGATATAGGCCTCTCCAAGGCGCGCTACTGCGCCCGATCCAACAGGTTAGGAAGACAAAATCTACCAGGAGTAAAGAAAAGGTCAGAAGGTACCTACTTTTACTATTCCATAACCTGTTGGAACTTAATAGGCGGTGCTAGCCCCTGTTGAAAGCCTCAGGTCAATCGTAACAGTAGGTGGGCACTGTGATGTGTAGCAGGTTTTCATAAGCTAACCTTTCTTGAATAAAATAGCAGATCTCAAAGAGTAAAAAAACACAAATGTAGAAAAAAAATCCACGAGCAGGATTTGGACCCGCACCCTTCTGACATACCGGGTCAGGTGTTCTCCCAATTGAGCTATCGTGGTTCTAACCAGCCCGCCGAAATTATTTAACACTATTTACTTTTTACTTTAAAAGCCAAAGGCGCCCATTTAATGTCAACAACTACCGTCATTAACATATTCTGATCATATTTTTTTTTTTTGTAATTTCTTCGCATCAAAAATTTGCCTTTAAAATTATATAAACATTTATAAATAGCTTGACTACTTCTTAACTGATCTTTAGTATTTGTAAAAATATTATGATCAGATGTTAATGACGGTGTTGTTGACATTGAATGGGCGCCTTTGGCTTTCAAAGTAAAAAGTAAATAGTGTTGAATAATTTCGGCGGGCTGGTTAGAACCACGATAGCTCAATTGGGAGAGCACCTGACCCGGTATGTCAGAAGGGTGCGGGTTCAAATCCTGCTCGTAGAAATTTTCAACATTTGTGTTTTTGTAATTTGTTCGCAACAAAAATTTGCGTTAAAAATTATATAAACATCTCAAAGAGTGTTAAAAATATTAAACGAGCGAAATCCGAACCAGCAGCCCTAGACATACCGGGTCAGGACTATTGTGTAAAAACCGTCCAACCCGCCGAAATTTATCATCACTAAACTTCTACTTTCGGTTAATCTTTATCACCATTAAACAACAATCAAACACGCATACAATCTAGACAAAGCTAAGATACCAGTAGATTCACAAATCTATAATATAAGTAGGTTACGTCGAACTACAAACAACCACTTGTTGGATGGTCGTTATAGCTTTAGTAGCTGAAACGAACAAGATTTTATGAGATGACAGAAGCTTTTTCTGCAAAGACCATGAAAACAAGCAAAGTGGACTTCTTAAACCACCAGAAGGCGTAGCATCTAGATGTGTAGAAGCTGCTGGAAGCCCAAGTGGGCGTTAGCTTTCTCTGTCACAACAGGTTACTTGAATATACTTTACCAGGACTGCAGAAATTGGTAGAGATTCAACCAGTGTCATCATCACCTGTTGGAATTATACAGGCGGAGCCTAACCTGTCGCCTGATTGTACTGTGTATGAAATGAAATGTAAGTATATATTGTTCGCAATAAGAAATATGGTATGATTTTCAGGCTAATATGCGAAACCGAATACTATGCCTCTTTGGTGCATCATCACCTGTTGGAATTATACAGGCGGAGCTTAACATATCGCCCTAGTTGCTTGCGTACTTATATGTATCTCATTACCAACGCTAGGTTTTAAGTTAAAATGGTACCCATAAAATATGGATTTTATTGATTCGAAATAGATTTTTGTCTATGATTACTTACATATAATTTTACGCAAATATTGTTGCGAACAAATTACAATTTGAAAAAAAAAAAGTATTGAAAATATTCCACGAGCGGTATTCGAACCCGCAGCCCATGACATGCCGGTGCACTAACAACTATAGCATACATATCATAGCATAGAGCCACGATAGCAACACTTTGCCTTTTTTCAAATTCATCATCATCATCTCAGTCAAAGACGTCCACTGCCGTCAAAGACGTCAACCAATCGCATAGTCCACTGCTGGACATAGGTCTCTCCAAGGCGCGCTACTGCGCCCAATCCAACAGGTTATGAAGAGAAAATCTACCAGGAGTAAAGAAAAGGTCAGAAGGTACTTTTACTATTCCATAACCTGTTGGAACTTAATGGGCGGTGCTAGCCCCCGTTGAAAGCCACAGGTCAATCGTAACAACTAAGAGTATGTGGGCACTGTGAAGTGTAGCAGGTTTTCATAAGCTAACCTTTCTTAAATAAAATAGCAGATCTCAAAGAGTGTTAAAAATATTTATACGAGAGAGATCCAAACCAGCAGACCTAGACATACGGGGTCAGGACTATTGTGTAAAAACCGTCCAACCCGCCGAAATTTATCAACACTAAACTTCTACTTTCGGTTAATCTTCATCACCATTAAACAACAAACAAACAGGCATACAATCTAGACAAAGCTGAGATACCAGTAGATTCACAGCTTTAGTAGCTGAAACGAACAAGATCTTATGAGATGACAGCAGAAGCTTTTTCTACACCTGCTTAATGCAAAGACTATGAAAACGATCAAAGTGGACTTCTTAAACCACCAGAAGGCGTAGCTTCTAGATGTGTAGGGCTGCTGGAAGTCCAAGTGGGCGTTGGCTTTCTCTGTTACAACAGGTTACTTGAATATACTTTACCAGGACTGCAGAAATTGGTAGAGATTCAACCAGTGTCATCATCACCTGTTGGAATGATACAGGCGGAGCTTAACACATCGCCCTAGTTGCTTGCGTACTGTATGTCATTACTAACGCTAGGTTTTAAGAGCGTTTACGCCGCACACTAGCGCCACTAATGAAAAAAAAACATATCTAGTATTTAGAGATAGAAAATAAATTATGCTCAACAACAACAACAATGCGACGTAAACGCTCTTAAGTTAAAATGGTACTCATAAAATATGGATTTTAGAGATTCGAAATAATTGATTATTATAATAATTATGTAATAAAATATATAATTTTAAATAAATGTCTAAAACCATTTGAAAGTATGCAAGTTAAAAGTGAACTACGAGTCGACCAACACCTCGTCTGTCTCCCTGTGACCGCGGACACGTCATGATGAATTTAACGCGAGTGCATTCGTCAAAAAGTGTTACCAGTATTAATATCCAGATATATTAAACACTAGTGTACTGTTTGCGTCGTTGTCTGCTTGTGATAACACCCAAACGAGTTGATTTTTTTTGTACAAACCTTGCCCTGACAATTACAAACACAGTCAAGAATAAAATAGCTAAATCGGTTGAGCCGTTTGCAAGTGATGCTCTGACATACATGTAGCAATTGATTTTTATTAATATAATACATATTATATGTATTATATAATACAAGTTTAAAAATTTGTGTTAGTAGGTAGCACTTACACACCTACCAAACCTCTTGATCCAACAGGTTAGGAAGACAAAATCTACCAGGAGTACAGAAAAGGGCAGAAGGTACATTTACCATTCCATAACCTGTTGGAACTTAATAGGCGGTGCTAGCCCCCGTTGAAAGCCACAGGTCAATCGTAACAACTAAGAGTAGGTGGGCACTGTGAAGTGTAGCAGGTTTTCATAAGCTAACCTTTCTTGAATAAAATAGCAGATCTCAAAGAGTGTTAAAAATATTTATACGAGAGAGATCCAAACCAGCAGACCAAGACATACGGGGTCAGGTGCACTACCAACTATACTAACGTGGCTCTGTCCAACCCGTCGAAATTTATCAACACTACTTATCTACTCTTACTTATGTTGAAAAGACTCTCTTACTTATGTAGAAGAGAATCCTGTTCGTGTACTTTTGAAACAACAAACAAACACACATACAGACCAAGACAGTGTTTGGACACCACTCGAATCACAAATCCCTACACTCGTAGTAGGTACGTCGGACCACAAACAACCACTTGTTAGATAGTCGTAAGAGGAGGACAGAAGCTTTTTCTACACCTGCTTAATGCAAAGACCATGAAAACAATCAAAGTGGACTTCTAAAACCACCAGAAGACGTAGCTTCTAGATGTGTAGAAGCTGCTGGAAGTCCAAGTGGGCGTTGGCTTTCTCTGTTACAACAGGTTACTTGATTATACTTTACCAAGACTGCAGAAATTGGTAGAGAGTCAACCAGTGTCATCGTCAACAGTTGGAATTATACAGGCGGAGCTTAACCTATCGTAGATATTTGTCATGTTTGAAATGACATTTAAAGGTTTATATTGTGTAACACAAATTGAAAATCGGAATGCACCGGATAAAAATAATTGGACGCTTAATAACGATAAGGATACAAGTGTTGGATCCCTTTCAATAAACAACGTCAAATTGGCAGTTAAGCAAATTACAATTAATTATGAGACGACCACTGTGACCACGGACGGACCCTGCAAAGGAGTCGAAACGACAGGCTATTAATAAGCGAGAGTAACTTTGGAAAAATAAGTTTTTATTTAAAAAATATACACCGTTAATTTTTAACCGTCTTAAACCTGTAGGTGGGTTGATCAGACAATGAAACTGAACAACTTTACCCAAGAAACATAGGTCAAAAAACGAGTTTTATTTTACTTTCCCATACTAAGCCTATATTGACTGGGCATTGTTTGTATGGTGAAGTAAAACAAACTCGTCTATTGACTTAAGTTTCTTGGGGAAAGTTGATTAGTTTCATGGTCTGATCAATCCACATGCAGGCCTAAGACGGTTAAAAAAGGACGGTGTTTTTATATATTTTATATTAATACTCATATCCCAAACTTTTGAAGTGGCTGAACTAGTAAAGACTCGCGGCTTCATTAATTTATTTTTCCTTTCAAACACTTCATTCATCTGCCGCTGCGCCGTCTAGCTGTACTTGTCCCAAGATTTTCCTGAATATCTTACTCTCGGTGACTACACATCAATACTTCACAACCGTACATTAAGATCTGTCAGAAACGTGTTATATATTCCAAACTTAATATTTTGCTAAGATGCTTAGACACCTTGATCTTATAAAGCACTGCCTCGCAAATTATAATAATAGTCTCATTCTCGTATTGCAATGTATCGCTGGTAACTCCTCAATATGTGCAAGACATTTCAAATGCTCCTGTAATTTTCTGAAGCCCTAGTGATGTATGCTCTGAAAACCTGTTAGAGGAGACCACTCCATCCACAATAAATTATTCAAAGTTACGACAGATGGCTAACTCACCTGGCTGGCTACCATCATAGCATCCAAGTCTGTCGCCATATCACATCATTATAACATTGTGGTGTACCGATAGTTAACTATAGTTTTTAGTATTACTGTTAGTTCTATAATTCGACCACCTCCATGGTCTAGTTAGTAAGAACATTGGTCTCAGACCTGGAGGGCCCGGGTTCGATTCCCACCGGGGGGCCACATGATTGTGTACTTGTTTTGGTTGGTGGTGGGGCTTGTTTGTCCACATAGCTTGCTAACACCATCTTGTCTAATTATGTCGCCATAACATCAATGTTTATAGCATTGTTGTGTTCCGGCAGCTAGACATAAGATAACCAGTGCTTCTAGTTGAGGATTCCGAGTGCCATGTCATCACTTAACATCAGATGAGATGAAGGCCATTATTTCCGTGACCTATGAGTAAGCGTTAAAGTTTTATTCTTCGAAATTAAGCCACCAAGATCTTTTGTCAAGAGAATTTTGTATCGCTGGTAGCTCACCAATATATGCTAGACATTTTAGCAATGCAGCTTCTCCTGTTATTTTTAAAGCCCTGGTAATTTATGCTCTGAAAACCTGTTGGCTGAAAAGACTCTACCCAAACAGTCAAACTCAACAGGTGCATCCAGCAGCTCCTGTAATTTTCTGATGATCTAGTGATGTATGCTCCGAAAACCTGTTGGCTAAGAGAACTCCAACCACACAGTCAAACACAACAGGTGCATCCAGCAGATCCTGTTATTTTCTGAACCCTGGTGATGTATGCTCCGAAAACCTGTTGGCTGAGAGGACTCCACCCACACAGTAAAACACAACAGGTGCATCCAGCAGCTCCTGTTATTTTCTGAAGCCCTGGTGATGTATACTCCGAAAACCTGTTGGCTGAGAGGACTCAACCCACAAAGTCAAACACAACAGGTGCATCCAGCAGCTTCTGTTATTTTCTGATACCCTGGTGATGTATGCTCTGAAAACTTGTTGGCTAAAAGGATTCCACCCACAGCAAATATCAGACAAACTCAACAGGTGCATCCATATTTGAGATTGGTGCAACTTTGTTATTTCGCATCCTATCCTATGACAGCCCGTTTACGGCAGATGGCTGCCATACCTGGCTGGCTAGCACCATCTGATCCTAGTCTGTAGCCGTAACAACGAAATGAAAACATTGTAGTGTTATTTATTTGGAGTTCAATTCTCTTATGTTCTGATAGCCGCCTGTCGGTGCACGGTACAAATGTTCATGGCATTCTTTAAATCAGTGAAATTAATCAATGAAATGAATCTTCTAAGACAACCTGAATTGGTGGTAGGAATCCAATAAATTTGGATTCCTACCACCAATTCAGGATGTCTTTTGGCTGAGCAGAAGAATGGGTGCAAGAAACTGTACAACTACAGAAGTTTTACAAAATTATGATGACTTTACCAAATTATACAAGTTTACAATGACTTAAAAATATTTTTAATTAGAAATACCTGTTGGAGTGATTGGAGCATTTTAAACCCATGCTGTTTTGTCTTCTGTGTGATCAGACACTTTAAAATGAGCTTTTTTGTAAAGCTTTTCTTTAATGGGGGTTTTGCAATAATGTAAAGACCATGAAAACAATCAAAGTGGACTTAAGGAACCAGCAGAAGATCCAGATTCAAGATTTGTTAAAGCTGTTGGAAGGCCAAGTGGGCGGCGACTTCTTCTGTCACAACAGGTTGCTTAAATATACTTTACCAGGACTGCAGAAATTGGTAGAAAGTCAACCAGTGTTATCATCACCTGTTGGAATTATGCAGGCGGAGCTTAACCTACCGCCCAATTCGACGTGTATGAAATGAAATGTAAGTTTATATTGTTCGAATTAAGAAATATAGGATGTTTTTTAGGCTTATGTGCAAAAACGAATAGGCTCTTTGATGCAGTAAATGTAAGACATCACCAACAGTGTCCTGAAGGGTTGCGACATGTGTCGTTTGTCGCATTATGAAATAGTGGACTAGGGGCGTGACTCTCATTCATAAGTTAATCCGTATGGAAATCAACTTTACATACATTTTCTTCTGCCTATTTTACTTGTTATGTAAGTACTTACATGTACGACATTACTAATGCTAGGATATAGTTAAAATGGTACTAATAAGATATGGATTTTAGTGATTCTAAATAAAATAATTATGATAGTCATGAATAAAATAGAAATTTGAATAAATGTATTAAACCACTTGAAAGTATACAAGTTACAATTCGTCAAAAAGTGTTATTATTTTTATTTTGTTTATTAAACACTGGTGGCCTGCTCGTGACTTCGTCCGCTTGAGTGAACACCAAAACCAGTCTTTTTTATAAAACCTTGTTCTGACTATTACAAACACAATAAAAACAAATAAGCTAAATCGGTCGAGCCGTTTGTAAGTGAGACATACATTTAATTTGGTAATTGATTTTTATTAATAGACTAGCTGACCCGGCAAACGTTGTTTTGCCAAATATTTCTAGGGAATTTGTAGGGTAGAAAAAAATAAAGCTAACTTATTGTAATTGTGTGTGAAGATATGGTATATGAGTGAAAGAGGCATGGAGCGCTGTGAACAATGACGGAATATAAAAATAACAAAACACTGAACATTTATTTTTTACTTTATTATAATTTGAGGAGCTCGGTGGTGCAGTGGTTAACGCGCACCGTCTGCGAGTGCTGAGGTTAAGCAACTTTCGCAAAGGCCGGTCATCGGATGGGTAACAAAAGTGTATCATTTCGAGCTCCTCCGTGCTTCGGACAGCACGTAAAGCTGTTGGTCCCGGTTGCATTTGCAGTCGTTAACAACCACCAATCCGCACTGGGCCCGCGTGGTGGTTTAAAAGCCCGTTCTCCCTATCCATCCATAGGGAAGGCTCGTGCCCCAGCAGTGGGGACATAAAATGAGCTGATGATGATTATAATTTATTCCTATATATATCTTTAATTACGACAATAACACTAACAAACAATATCAATCTATAAATGCTACAGTGTTTACAATATTTTTGTTAGCCCATCTTTAGCTAACACCTTAGCTAACACAAACAAACTAGATGGTTTGCCCACTCGAGCGCATGCCGTGTATAATTTTCCATGTGAAAAACCTGGTATGCTCAAATCTAAGCCACAAACAGATATCGTTTGGCCTTGGGACTTCTTGAGAGTCATTCCTACTCCGTGCTGTTTACTGGGTGAGAAGTGACACCGGTAGACGCCTGGCGGAGACAACTGATCAAGTGATTAATATGGCTCTAAAAATAGGGGTTGGTGATAAAAGGGTGAAAATTTAGCGTAGAATGTATTTTTTGGTGCCTCATATTTTAAACCGAAAGAATAAAAAAAAATCCAAAAAATGTTGGGGTATATATGTATATTACTTTAACGTGCAACCCAAAATGGATAGAAATCGCTAATCTGTTATTATCCGGTCAATCATCCAGCGATCATCATGACATAACAGCACGAGTGTTCAAGCAGAAACTCAAAGCGCTTATGAACTTCATTGTAAAATATCATGTACGATGTTGGATGTTCTCTGTAGAGTGGCAGAAGAGAGGACTGACTCATGCGCATATTCTTCTGTGGATGGTCGAAAAAATAAGACCAGATTAAATTGACTCAATAATTAGCGCAGAAATTCCCGAAGTAAATCTAGAATTGTATGAAATAGTGAAGAAGAACATGATTCATGGACCGTGTTATGAAATTGATCTGCATTACGCGTACGCCGACCGATATGTTGACGCCTCATAGGTGGCATTCTCTTTAAATCAATAACATTATATAACACTACGATAAACCTTCAAACACACGAAACT
This sequence comes from Eudonia lacustrata, assembly GCA_947562085.1. Classification (NCBI taxonomy): domain Eukaryota; kingdom Metazoa; phylum Arthropoda; class Insecta; order Lepidoptera; family Crambidae; genus Eudonia; species Eudonia lacustrata. The sequence goes on from OX387341.1 coordinate 1,570,257, forward strand.
CTTTTGCAAAAAAATATCGGTGATGACGTATTGTCCATTTGAAGTTGTCAAATGATCTGTACGTCATTCTGTCAAATTCACTCACTCACTTTTCTCATTATATTTAAAAAAATCATATTTTACTAAAAATGTCTTCTTTTCTTTTAATTTTCTTCTGTACAAACCTTGTCCTGACCATAACAAACTCAATAAAAAAAGAATTATTCAATTTTGTGCAGTCGATCGGAAGTTATGCGCGTACATATATTTCAGTGATTCATTTTTATTTATATAGATACAGTTATACACCTATTAAACTTCCAAATCCAACAGGTTAGGAAGACAAAATCTACTAGGAGTAAAGAAAAGGGCAGAAGGTACATTTACCATTCCATAACCTGTTGGAACTAAATAGGCGGTGTTAGCCCCCGTTGAAAGCCACAGGTGAATCGTAACAACTAAAAGTAGGTGGCACTGTCTAGCGTAGCAGGTGTGCACAAGCTAACCAATATATTTTACTAAATAAAATAGCAGATTTAGATAAGTGTAACAGTGCCAGGATGAGCCCACGCGACGTGAAGACCCAGATTGTATGTAGATAAAAAATTAAAACAAATTTTACGCAGTTGATGTAAGCTGGAGAGTAAGTAAATGTTTTTTAAGGTATTTCTTAAACGTAACGATTGTCTTCAGGTCACGCATTGGCGGCGGGAGATCGTCAAGAGAAATTTCTATCGCTGGTAGCTCTCCAATATATGCAAGACATTTTAGCAATGCAGCTGCTGAAAACCTGTTGGCTGAAAGGACTCCACCCATACAGTCAAACTCAACAGGTGCATCCAGCAACTCCTGTAATTTTCTGACAACCTAGTGATGTATGCTCCGAAAACCTGTTGGCTGAGAAGACTCCACCCATACAGTCAAACTCAGCAGGTGCATTCAGCAGCTCCTGTAATTTTATGAAGTCCTAGTGACGTTTGCTCCGAAAACCTGTTAGCTCATACGACTCCACCTACATTAAATATCAGACAAACTCAACAGGTGCATCCATATTTGAGAGTGCAACTTTAGGTTTAACTATACTCTAAGGTGTCACTGTGAAGCGAAGCCGGTGTGCACAAGCTAACCTTGATTTCTTAAATAAAAAACATATCTCAAAAAGTGTTAAAAATATTTCCACGAGTGAGATTTGAACTCTCACCCCAAGACATAACGGGTCAGGTGCACTACTAATACTATACTATACTATACTATACTATCGTAGTACTGCCCAGCCCGCCGAAATTTATCTACACAGCTTTTACTTTGCAAGCCAAAGCAGCCTCATTCAATGTCGACAAGTATCCGTCATCCACGACTTTGGTACGAGTTCGAATTCCGCTCGTGGAAATGTTCTCAACATTTTATTGGCATTTTAACTTTCATCACCATTCCAAAAAAAAAAAACAAATTGATACACATACAAACCAAGACAGTGCTTCGAAACCAGTCGTTCCACGAATCTCTATAGCTAACCACAAACAACCACTGGTTGGATGGTCGTAAAGACTTCAGCAGCTGAATCGAACGAACTCTCATAAGTTGACCTAAACTTTTTCTACGCCTGACTTATGCAAAAGTCATTAGAATAAACAAAGTGGATTTTTGAAACCACAAGGTAGCTTCTAGGTTTGTAAAAGCTGCTGGAAGGACAAGTGGGCGTTGGCTTCCTTTGTCACAACAGGTTGCTTGAATATACTTTACCAGGACTGCAGAAATTGGTAGAGATTCAACCAGTGTCATTGTCACCTGTTGGAATTATACAGGCGGAGCTTAACCTATCGTAGGTATTTGTCTATGTTTGAAATTACATTTAAAGGTTTATATTGTGTAACACAAATTAAAAATCGGAATGCACCGAAAAAAATAAAAGGACGCTTTATAACAATAAGGATACAAGTGTTGGATCTTTTTCAATAAACAAAAACTCATTTATTGACTAAGGTTTCTCGGAGAATGTTGATCAGTTTCATGGTCTGATCAATGCGCCTTCGGGTCTAAGACGGTATTGCATAAATGTATCGCTGGTTCGCTGGTATTGTCTTGCACATATTAAGGATAATATGTGCAAGACAATTCAGCTGCTTCTGTAATTTTCTGAAGCCTTAGTGATGTATGCTCTGAAAACCTGTTAGGGGAGATGACTCTACCCACAACAAATCAGTCAAACTCAACATCCACGTTCGAGATTGGCGCAACTTAATCCGATGACAGCCAGTTTACGACAGATGGCTAGCTCACCTGGCTGGCTGCCATCATAGCATCCAAGTCTGTCGCCATATCATAGCATTAAAACATTGTGCTGTACCGATAGTTAACTATTGTTTTTAATATTACAGTTAGTTCTATAATTCGACCGCCTACGTGGTCTAGCTAGTAAGAACATTGGTCTCAGACTCAGTCTCAGTTTGTGTACTTGTTTTGGTTGGTGGTAGGGCTTGTTTGTCCGCATGGCTTGCTAACACCATCTTATCTAAATAAGTCGCCATACATCAATGTTTGTAGTATTGTTGTGTTCCGGCAGCTAGACATAAGATAACCAGTGCTTCTAGGTCGAGGATTCCGAGTGCATTCTCATCACTTAACATCAGATGAGATGTAGGCCATTATCTCCGTGACCTATGAGTCCGAGTTCTTCTATTTAAGTAAGCGTTAAAGTTTTATTCTTCGAAATTAAGCCAACAAGATCTTTCGTCAAGAAAATTTGTATCGCTGGTAGCTCTCCAAATATGTGCCAGACATTTTAGTAATGCAGCAGCTCCTGTTATTTTTTAAAGCCCTTGTGATTTATGCTCTGAATACCTGTTGGCTGAAAGGACACTACCCATACAGTCAAACTCAACAGGTGGATCCAGCAGCTCCTGTAATTTTCTGATGATCTAGTGATATATGCTCCGAAAACCTGTTGGTGGAAAGAACTCCACCCACACAGTCAAACTCAACAGGTGCATCCAGCAGCTCCTGTTATTTTCTGAAGCGCTGGTGATGTATGCTCCTAAAACCTGTTGGCTGAGAGGACTCCACCCACACAGTCAAACACAACAGGTGCATCCAGCAACTCCTGTTATTTTCTGAAGCTCAGGTGATGTATGCTCCGAAAACCTGTTGGCTGAGAGGACTCCACCCACAAAGTCAAATACAACAGGTGCATCAAGCAGCTTCTGTTATTTTATGAAACCCTGGTGACGAATGCTCTGAAAACTTGTTGGCTAAGAGGACTCCACCCACAGCAAATATCAGACAAACTCAACAGGTGCATCCATATTTGAGATTGGTGCAACTTTGTAATTTCCCGTCCTATGAAAGCCGGTTTACAGCAGATGGCTGCCTTACCTGGCTGGCTATCACCATCTCATCCAAGTCTGTAAAACAACGAAATGAAAACATTGTGATGTACCGATAGTTAAGGTTATAGTATTATAGTTAGTTTTATCATCCCTTGCTGTTCGGTGATGGTATATTATTTTATTTTAGGATAGATTTTTAATCGCAGTTCAATTCTTGTGTTCTAATAGCCGCCTGTCGGTGCACGGTACAATTGTTCATGGTATTCATCAAATAAGTGAAATAAATGAATGAAATGAATCTTACAAGTAAATTGATTACATTCCTACAACCCATTCAGGACGTATTTGAGCTGAGCAGAAGAATGGGCGCAAGAAACTGCACAGCTACAGAAGTTTTTAAAAAAATATATGATTTTACCAAATGATACAAATTTACAATGACTTAAAAATATTTTAAATTAGAAATCCCTGTTGGAGTGATTGGAGCATTTTAAACCCATGCTGTTTTGTCTTCTGTGTGATCAGACACTTTATAATAAGGTTTTTTTTAAAGCTTTTCGTTAATGGGAGTTTTGCATGAATGCAAAGACCATGAAAACAATCAAAATGAACTTAAGGAACCAGCAGAAGATCCAGATTCAAGATTTGTAAAAGCTGTTGGAGGCCAAGTGGGCGGCGACTTCTTCTGTCACAACAGGTTGCTTGAATGTACTTTACCAGGACTGCAGAAATTGGTAGAAAGTCAACCAGTGTTAGCATCACCTGTTGGAATTATACAGGCGGAGCTTAACCTACCGCCCGATTCGACGTGTATGAAATGAAATTTAAGTCTATATTGTTCGCAATAAGAAATTATGAGATGTTTTTTAGGCTAATGTGCGAAAACGAATAGGCTCTTTGATGCAGTGAATGTAAGACATCACCAACAGTATTCTAAAGGGTTGTGACATGTGTCGTTTGTCGCATTATGAAATAGTGGACTAGGGGCGTGACTCTCATTCATAAGTTAATCGGGATGGAAATCAACATACACACATCTTCTTCTGCATATTTTACTTGTTATGTAAGTACTTACATGTACGACATTACTAATGCTAGGATATAGTTAAAATGGTACTAATAAAATATGGATTTTAGTGATTCTATATAAAATAATTATTATAGTCATGAATAAAATAGAATTTAAAAAAAAAAGTATTAAACCACTTGAAGGTATACAAGTTACAATTCGTCAAAAAGTGTTATTATTTTTATTTTTTATATTAAACAGTGGTCGCCTGCTCGTGACTTCGTCCGCTTAAGTGAACACCAAAACCAGTCTTTTTTTTATAAAACCTTGTCCTGACAATAACACAATAAAAACAAATAAGCTAAATCGGTAGAGCCGTTTTTAAGTGATGCTCTAACATACATTAGATTCGGCAGTTGATTTTTATTATTAGATACACTTATTAAACTTCCCGATCCAACAGGTAAAGAAGACAAAATCTACTAGGAGTAAAGAAAAGGGCAGAAGGTACATTCACCATTCCATAACCTGTTGGAACTTAATAGGCGGTGTTAGCCCCCGTTGAAAGCCACAGGTGAATCGTTACAACTAAAAGTAGGTGGCACTGTCTAGCGTAGCAGGTGTGCACAAGCTAACCAATATATTTTACTAAATAAAATAGCAGATTTAGATAAGTGTAACAGTGCCAGGATGAGCCCACGCGACGTGAAGACCCAGATTGTATGTAGATAAAAAATTAAAACAAATTTTACGCAGTTGATGTAAGCTGGAGAGTAAGTAAATGTTTTTTAAGGTATTTCTTAAACGTAACGATTGTCTTCAGGTCACGCATTGGCGGCGGGAGATCGTCAAGAGAAATTTCTATCGCTGGTAGCTCTCCAAAATATGCAAGACATTTTAGCAATGCAGCTGCTGAAAACCTGTTGGCTGAAAGGACTCCACCCATACAGTCAAACTCAACAGGTGCATCCAGCAGCTCCTGTAATTTTCTGACGACCTAGTGATGTATGCTCCGAAAACCTGTTGGCTGAGAAGACTCCACCCATACAGTCAAACTCAACAGGTGCATTCAGCAGCTCCTGTAATTTTATGAAGTCCTAGTGACGTTTGTTCCAAAAACCTGTTAGCTCATACGACCCCACCTACATTAAATATCAGACAAACTCAACAGGCGCATCCATATTTGAGAGTGCAACTTTAGGTTTAACTATACTCTAAGGTGTCACTGTGAAGCGAAGCCGGTGTGCACAAGCTAACCTTGATTTCTTAAATAAAAAACATATCTCAAAAAGTGTTAAAAATATTTCCACGTGTGAGATTTGAACTCTCACCCCAAGACATACCGGGTCAGGTGCACTACTAATACTATACTATCGTAGTACTGCCCAGCCCGCCGAAATTTATCTACACAGCTTTTACTTTACAAGCCAAAGCAGCCTCATTCAATGTCGACAAGTATCCGTCATCCACGACTTTGGTACGAGTTCGAATTCCGCTCGTGGAAATGTTCTCAACATTTTATTGGCATTTTAACCTTCATCACCATTCCAAAAAAATAAAAAACAAATTGATACGCATACTAACCAAGACAGTGCTTCGAAACCAGTCGTTCCACGAATCTCTATAGCTAACCACAAACAACCACTGGTTGGATGGTCGTAAAGACATCAGCAGCTGAATCGAACGAACTCTTATAAGTTGACCTAAACTTTTTCTACGCCTGACTTATGCAAAAGTCATTAGAATAATCAAAGTGGATTTTTGAAACCACTAGGTTAGCTTCTAGGTTTGTAAAAGCTGCTGGAAGGACAAGTGGGCGTTGGCTTCCTCTGTCACAACAGGTTGCTTGAATATACTTTACCAGGACTGCAGAAATTGGTAGAGATTCAACCAGTGTCATTGTCACCTGTTGGAATTATACAGGCGGAGCTTAACCTATCGTAGGTATTTGTCTATGTTTGAAATTACATTTAAAGGTTTATATTGTGTAACACAAATTGAAAATCGGAATGCACAGGATAAAAATAATTGGACGCTTTATAACAATAAGGATACAAGTGTTGAATCCTTTTCAATAAACAACGTCAAATTGGCAGTAATGCAAATTACAAATTAATTATTAGACGACCACTGTGACCATGGACGGACCCTGCAAAAGTTTTGAAACGACAGGATAATAAAAAGCGAATGTTACTTTGGAAAAATAAATTTTTATTTAAAAAAATGTACACCGTTATTTTTTAACCATCTTAAACATGTAGGTGGGTTGATCAGACAATGAAACTGAACAACTTTCCCCTTAAAACATAGGTCAAAAAACGACGACGTTTTTTTTTACTTTCCCATACTAAGCCTATATTGACTGAGCATGGTTTGTATGGTGAAGTAAAAAAACTCGTTTATTGACTAAGGTTTCTCGGGGAATGTTGATCAGTTTCATGGACTGATCAATCCGCCTGCGGGTCTAAGACGGTTGACAAGGACGGTGTATAAATATATTAATACTCATATCCCATACTTTTCAAGTGGCTGAACCAGTTAAGTCTCGGCTTCATTAATTTATTTTTCCTTTCAAACACTTCAATCATCTGCCGCCGCGCCGTCTAGCTGCACTTGTCCCAAGATTTTCCTGAATATCTTACTCTCTGTGACTACACGTCAAAACTTCACAACCGTACATTAAGATCGGTCAGAACCGTATTATATATTCCAAACTTGATACTTTGCTAAGATGCTTAGACACCTTGATCTTGTAAATTATAAAAAAAATAAAATTATAATAATAGTTTCATTCTCGTATTGCATAAATGTATCGCTGGTTCGCTGGTAACTCCTTAATATGTGCAAGACATTTCAGCTGCTCCTGTAATTTTCTGAAGCCCTAGTGATGTATGCTCTGAAAACCTGTTAGGGGAGACGACTCCACCCACAACAAATCAGTCAAACTCAACATCCACGTTCGAGATTGGTGCAATTTAATCCGATGACAGCCAGTTTACGACAGATGGCTAGCTCACCTGGCTGGCTGCCATCATAGCATCCAAGTCTGTCGCCATATCATAGCATTAAAACATTGTGCTGTACCGATAGTTAACTATTGTTTTTAGTTTTACAGTTAGTTCTATAATTCGACCGCCTCCGTGGTCTAGTTATTAAGAACATTTGTTTCAAACCTAGTGGGCGTGGGTTCGATTACTAGCGGGTGGTCACATTCTTACTCGTTTTGGTTGATGGTAGGGCTTGTTTGTCCGCATGGCTTGCTAACACCATCTTATCTAAATAAGTCGCCATAACATCAATGTTTGTAACATTGTTGTGTTCCGGCAGCTAGATATAAGATAACCAGTTCCTCTAGTTGAGGATTCCGGGTGAAGTGCGCTTCCACCGCCTTATCATCACCTAACATCAAGTGAGATGAAAGCCAAGTGCTTACCCGTAAGGAATTAAAATAAACCACCCAGCTGCCGCCGTCTGGCTGTACTGATCACAAGATTTTCTGAATCATTCTCACCGTGACCTATGGGTCCGAGTCCTTCTTTTTGGGTAAGCGTGAAAGTAACGTTACGTTTTAATTTCGTTCTTTGAAATTAAGCCACCAAGAGCTTTAAAGCACTCTGCACTGCGGCTGCGTCTGAAGTCAAGAGAAATTTGTAACGCTGGTAGCTCTCCAATATTAAATAAATAAATAAATTATTAAATAATTATTTGCCAGACATTTTAGCAATGCAGCTGCTCCTGTTATTTTCTGAAGCCCTGGTGTTTCATGCTCCGAAAACCTGTTGGCTGAAAGAACTCCACCCACACAGTCAAACACAACAGGTGCATCCAGGAGCTTCTGTTATTTTCTGAAGTCCTGGTGATGTATGCTCTGAAAACCTGTTAGCTGAGAGGACTCAACCCACACAAACATAACAGGTGCATCCAGCAGCTCCTGTTGTTTTCTGGAAAACCTGTTAGCGGAAAGAACTCCACCCACACAGTCAAACTCAACAGGTGCATCCAACAGCTCCTGTAATTTTCTGAAGCCCTAGCGGTGTATGCTCCGAAAACCTGTTGGCTGTGAGTACTCCATCCACACAGTCAAACTCAACAGGTGCATTCAGCAGCTTCTTAAATTTTCTGAAGCCATAGTGAAGTATGCTTTGAAAACCTGTTAGTTGAGAGGACTCCACCCACAGTCAAATTCAACAGGTGAATCCAGCAGCTTTTGTAAGGTTCTGAAGCCCTAGTGATGTATGATCCGAAAACCTGTTAGCTGATACGACTCCACCCACAAAAAAATCAGACAAATTCAACAAGTGCGTGCATCCATATTTGAGATTGGTGCAACTATATTAGTTCCCATCTTATGACAGCCGGTTTACAACAGATGGTTGGCTTACCTGGCTGGCTACCTCCATCTCATCTGTGTCTGTCGCTATAACAACGAAATCAAAACGTGGTGGTGTACTGATAGTTAAGGTTATAGAATTTAGTTAGTTTTATTACACCTCATATAACGGTATAATGAGGTATAAAAAAACTAACTAAATTCTTCTACTTCTACTACTTAGTGGTTTATATAATTTTTTTGCGAACAAATTACAAAAATACAATGTTGAAAAAACTTCCACGAGCAGGATTTGAACCTGCACCCTTCTGACATACCGGGTCAGATGCTCTCCCAATTGAGCTATCGTGGTTCTTACCAGCCCGCCTCATATACCGTTACTTAGTGGTTGAGGATTTCAGGTGAAGTTCATTTTCATCTTCGACCTTATCATTCCTTGCTGTTCGGTGTGGGTAAATACTTTTTATTTTATTATAAGGTAGATTTTTAAATGGAGTTCAATTCTCTTGTGTTCTAACAGCCGCCTGTCGGTGCACGGTACAAATTTTCATGGTACTCATCGGATTAGTGATGAATGAAATTCGTTTGCGAGGACTGCACTATCCCACAGGAACCTGTTACCAGAACAAAAAGTACCCTATATCCTAGTCCGGGTCATGGTCTGTCTATGTGCAAAATGTCATCCAAATCCGTTCAGCCGTTCTCGAGTTTTGCGCTTAGCAACATTCATTTTTATGTTTATATATATATATAGATTAGAAATACCTGTTGGAGTGATTGGAGCATTTTAAACCTATGCTGTTTTGTCTTTTGTAGGATCAGACACTTTATAATAAACTGTTTTATAAAGCTTATCTTTAATGGTGGTTTTGCATGAATGCAAAGACCATGAAAACAATCAAAGTGGACTTAAGGATCCAGCAGAAGCTCCAGATTCTATATTTGTAAAAGCTGTTAAAAGGCCGAATGGGCGGCGACTCCTTCTGTCACAACAGGTTGCTTGAATGTACTTTACCAGGACTGCAGAAATTGGTAGAAAGTCAACCAGTGTCATCATCACCTGTTGGAATTATACAGGCGGAGCTTACCGCCCAATTTGATTGTGTATAAATGCGAAAGCATTAATACCCTCTTTGATGCAGTGAGTGCAAGACATCACCATCAGTGTCCTGAAGGGTTGCGACATGTGTCGTTTCTCGGATTATGAGACAGTGGACTAGGGGCGTGACTCTCATTCATAAGTTAATCGGGATGGAAATCAACATACATAAATCTTCTTCTGCCGTTTTTTCTTGTTATGTACTTCCATGTACTAACGCTTTATTGTTAAAATGTTACTAATCAAATATGAATTTTAGTGATTCTAAATAAAATAATTACTATAATTATGTAGAAAATATAATTTGAATAAATGTATAAACCACTTGAAAATATGCAAGTTAAAATTTAACTACGAGTCGACCAACACCGAAGTCTCCCTGTCGCGGACACGTCATGATGAAATGAATCGCGAGTGAATTCGTCAAAAAGTGTTATTATTTTTATTTTTTATATTAAACACCAGTGGCCTGTTCGCGACTTCGTCCGCTTGAGTAAACACCCAAACCAGTCACTTTTTTTGTTAAAACCTTTGCCTGACAATTACAAACACAACAATAAACAAATTAGCTAAATCGGTCGAGCCGTTTGTAAGTGATGCTCAAACATACATTTAATTTGGTGATTGATTTTTATTAATAGATACACCTATTAAACTTCCAGATCCAACAGGTTAGGAAGACAAAATCTACTAGGAGTAAAGAAAAGGGCAGAAGTTACATTCGCCATTCCAAAACCTGTTGGAGCTGAATAGGCGGTGCTAGCCCCCGTTGAAAGCCACAGGTCAATCGTAACAACTAAAAGTAGGTGGCACTGTGTAGCGTAGCAGGTGTGCACAAGCTAACCAAAATATTATATTGAAAAAAATAGCAGATTTGGATAAATGTTGAAAATATTTCCACGAGTGGGATTCGAACCCGCACCCTTTGATATAGTCAGGTGCACTTCCAATAGATGAAAGTGCACCACTATACTCGTACTATCGTGGACCTAGTTTTACTTTGTAAGCCCAAGGATTCTTATTCAATGTCGATAACTACGTTACACACGACTTTTTGGTGCAAACAACCACTTGTTGGATGGCCGTTAAAGATTTACCAGCTGAAACGAATGAGGCCTTATAAGTGTACAGAAGCCTTTTCTATACCAGCTTAATGCAAAGACCATGAACACAATCAAAGTGGATTTTTGAAACCACCAGTAGGCGTAGTTTCTAGATTTATAAAAGCTGTTGCACAGAATACGGAGACCCAAAGAAAGTAGGCTTCGTACGTACCGCGCTCGCGCAACGCACACATGGACAACCTCTCACGGACGCAGAATCTCGCGACAGCTGCGCTCGGACTGTTCTGAGCTGTTCCGGGATTCATGTCCGTGGAAGGGTTTTATGAGGGCAGCTAGACATAAGACAACCAGTGCTTCTAGTTAAGGATTCCGAGTACCTTGTCATCACTTAACATCAGATGAGATGAAGGCAATAATGATTATCTCCGTGACCTATGAGTTCGAATTCTTCTATTTAAGTAAGCGTAAAAGTTTTATTCTTCAAAATTAAGCTACCAAGATCTTTTGTCAAGAAAAATTTCTATCGCTGGTAGCTCTCCAATATATGCCAGACATTTTAGCAATGCGGCAGCTGAAAACCTGTTGGCTGAAAGGACTACACCCATACAGTCAAACTCAATAGGTGCATCCAGCAGCTCCTGTAATTTTCTGACGACCTAGTGATGTATGCTCCGAAAACCTGTTGGCTGAGAAGACTCCACCCATACAGTCAAACTCAAACGGTGCATCCAGCAGCTCCAGTTATTTTCTGAATCCCTGGTGACGTATGCTCCGAAAACCTGTTGACTGAAAGGACTCCACCTATACAGTCAAACTCAACAGGTGCATCCAGCAGCTCCTGTAATTTTCTGACGACCTAGTGACGTATGTTACGAAAACCTGTTAGCTCATACGACTCCACCTACATTAAATATCAGACAAACTCAACAGGTGCATCCATATTTGAGAGTGCAACTTTAGGTTTAACTATACTCTTAGGTGTCACTGTGAAGCGAAGCCGGTGTGCACAAGCTAACCTTGAATTCTTAAATAAAAAACATATCTCAAAAAGTGTTAAAAATATTTCCACAAGTGAGATTTGAACTCTCACCCCAAGACATACCGGGTCAGGTGCACTACTAATACTATACTATACTATACTATCGTAGTACTGCCCAGCCTGCCGAAATTTATCTACACAGCTTTTACTTTGCAAGCCAAAGCAGCCTAATTCAATGTCGACAAGTATCCGTCATCCACGACTTTGGTACGAGTTCGAATTCCGCTCGTGGAAATGTTCTCAACATTTTATTGGCATTTTAACCTTCATCACCATTTCAAAAAAAAAAAAACAAATTGATACGCATACAAACCAAGACAGTGCTTCGAAACCAGCCGTTCCACGAATCTCTATAGCTAACCACAAACAACCACTGGTTGGATGGTCGTAAAGACTTCAGCAGCTAAATCGAACGAACTTTTATAAGTTGCCTTAACTTTTTCTACGCCTGACTTATGCAAAAGTCATTAGAATAATCAAAGTGGATTTTTGAAACCACTAGGTAGCTTCTAGGTTTGTAAAAGCTGCTGGAAGGACAAGTGGGCGTTGGCTTCCTCTGTCACAACAGGTTGCTTGAATATACTTTACCAGGACTGCAGAAATTGGTAGAGATTCAACCAGTGTCATTGTCACCTGTTGGAATTATACAGGCGGAGCTTAACCTATCGTAGGTATTTATCTATGTTTGAAATTACATTTAAAGGTTTATATTGTGTAACACAAATTGAAAATCGGAATGCACAGGATAAAAATAATTGGACGCTTTATAACAATAAGGATACAAGTGTTGAATCCTTTTCAATAAACAACGTCAAATTGGCAGTAATGCAAATTACAAATTAATTATTAGACGACCACTGTGACCACGGACGGACCCTGCAAAAGTGTCGAAACGACAGGATAATAAAAAGCGAATGTTACTTTGGAAAAATAAGTTTTTATTTAAAAAAATGTACACCGTTATTTTTTAACCATCTTAAACATGTAGGTGGGTTGATCAGACAATGAAACTGAACAACTTTCCCCTAAAAACATAGGTCAAAAAACGACGACGTTTTTTTTTACTTTCCCATACTAAGCCTATATTGACTGAGCATGGTTTGTATGGTGAAGTAAAAAAACTCGTTTATTGACTAAGGTTTCTCGGGGAATGTTGATCAGTTTCATGGACTGATCAATCCGCCTGCGGGTCTAAGACGGTTGACAAGGACGGTGTTTAAATATATTAATACTCATATCCCATACTTTTCAAGTGGCTGAACCAGTTAAGTCTCGGCTTCATTAATTTATTTTTCCTTTCAAACACTTCAATCATCTGCCGCCGCGCCGTCTAGCTGCACTTGTCCCAAGACTTTCCTGAATATCTTACTCTCTGTGACTACACGTCAAAACTTCACAACCGTACATTAAGATCGGTCAGAACCGTATTATATATTCCAAACTTGATACTTTGCTAAGATGCTTAGCACCTTGATCTTGTAAAGCGCTGCCTTGCAAATTATAATAATAGTTTCATTCTCGTATTGCAAATGTATCGCTGGTAACTCCTTAATATGTGCAAGACATTTCAGCTGCTCCTGTAATTTTCTGAAGCCCTAGTGATGTATGCTCTGAAAACCTGTTAGGGGAGACGACTCCACCCACAACAAATCAGTCAAACTCAACATCGTGCCCATACACAAGACGGGTGACGTTGCGGACTGTTCCAACTATAGGCCCATAAGCATCCTGTCCTGCTTCGCGAAGGTGTTGGAGTCGCTGGTCTATGATCAGCTTTATCATCACCTCAAGCCGTATCTCTGTGAACAGCAACACGAATATGTTAAAGGTAAGTCTACCGTTAGCAATTTGCTGGAGTACGCCAACTTTATATGTAAGGTTTTCAATGAACATGGACAGGTGGCCTCAGTGTACACGGATTTCCGGAAGGCATTTGATAGAGTCAGTCATGGAATGTTACTCTGCAAACTTGAGAGTGTGGGCGTACATGGTTGTCTTTTGCGCTGGTTAAAGTCTTATATCTCGAACCGTAGTCAACTAGTCGCTCTGAAAGGATATCTCTCAAAACCAGTCTCTATCACATCTGGTGTCCCCCAGGGTTCGCATTTAGGACCCCTGTTGTTCATTTTATACATAAATGACTTGATCCTAAAACTCAAAAATACCTCACTACTGTATGCAGATGACCTAAAAATTTTCTGCCGGGTTGAAACAGTTAGGGACTGCTTACAGCTGCAAAGAGATATTGACACCGTTGCAGGTTGGTGTAGAGATAACCACATGAGTCTTAACATTGAGAAATGTTCTATTATATCTTTTACACGCAAGAGGAACCCTATTCAGTTTGAGTACGCCATTGAGGGGACAAAGGTTGAGAGGTCGACAGTGGTTCGTGATCTGGGCGTGTTGTTCGATGATAAGCTTAGTTTTAACTATCATTATGAAACAATATCTAAGAAGTGCAACAAGCTGTTGGGCTTCATATGTCGTGTATCCAGAGAGTTCAAGTCTCCTAATAGTTTGCTACTGCTCTATAGATCTACTCAAAGGCGTTTTCTCAGGGTTGTCACATTGAGGTTTGGCAGGAAGAGGGAGCTCACATGTTATGACGCACGCATGCGATACTTTAATTTTAAAGGTTTGGAGTTCCGGCGTAAGATACCTGATTTAACTTGTTTGTATAAAATATTGAATGGCTCTATTACGACTTCTCTTTTATCGGATATACGCCTTAAAATCCCATGTAGGTCCTCTAGACATAATTGCTCTTTTTCGGTGCCTTTCTGCAATAACAATGTTTCATTTCACAACCCCATATACAGAATGTGTCGCGAATATAACACACTATTAAATAGAGTGGATGGTGTGCCTGACATCCATGGTTCATCACTAGGCGCTTGGAAGTCTAGTCTTCGCAAAATTTTTGAATGACTTGTTTACTAATTGAAATTATTGTCATTATTGTATATTCAATGTTATGTTTTTGTCTGTCCTTATTTAATTTGAATTAGCAATTATTAATGTGATTTTTTGTAATTAATTTTGAATTAGCAATTATTAATGTGATGTTATGTAACTATTTTGAAATAATGTTTTATGCTGTATTCTTTTTGATCTCGATGTGTTTTATGCATGCTGTCTGCACATACTTTGGAAGCGCAGTCTACCAATGTTTGCACTAGCTAAAAATTACTTTGTAAACGCTGTAATTCCGTTTTGTGTAGCTAATAAAATAAATAAATAACAAAATAAAATAAAAATCCACGTTCGAGATTGGTGCAATTTAATCCGATGACAGCCAGTTTACGACAGATGGCTAGCTCACCTGGCTGGCTGCCATCATAGCATCCAAGTCTGTCGCCAACTCATAGCATTAAAACATTGTGCTGTACCGATAGTTAACTATTGTTTTTAGTATTACAGTTAGTTCTATAATTCGACCGCCTCCGTGGTCTAGTTATTAAGAACATTGGTCTCAGACCTGGTGGGCGTGGGTTCGATTACTAGCGGGTGGTCACATTCTTACTCGTTTAATTTGATGGTAGGGCTTGTTTGTCCGCATGGCTTGCTAACACCATCTTATCTAAATAAGTCACCATAACATCAATGTTTGTAACATTGTTGTGTTCCGGCAGCTAGACATAAGATAACCAGTTCCTCTAGTTGAGGATTCCGGGTGAAGTGCGCTTCCACCGCCTTATCATCACCTAACATCAAGTGAGATGAAAGCCAAGTGCTTACCCGTAAGGAATTAAAATAAACCACCCAGCTGCCGCCGTCTGGCTGTACTGATCACAAGATTTTCTGAATCATTCTCACCGTGACCTATGGGTTCGAGTCCTTGTTTTTGGGTAAGCGTGAAAGTAACGTTACGTTTTAATTACGTTCTTTGAAATTAAGCACTCTGCACTGCGGCTGCGTCTGAAGTCAAGAGAAATTTGTAACGCTGGTAGCTCTCCAATATTAAATAAATAAATAAATTATTAAATAATTATTTGCCAGACATTTTAGCAATGCAGCTGCTCCTGTTATTTTCTGAAGCCCTGGTGATTCATGCTCCGAAAACCTGTTGGCTGAAAGAACTCCACCCACACAGTCAAACACAACAGGTGCATCCAGGAGCTTCTGTTATTTTCTGAAGGCCTGGTGATGTATGCTCTGAAAACCTGTTAGCTGAGAGGACTCAACCCACACAAACACAACAGGTGCATCCAGCAGCTCCTGTTGTTTTCTGGAAAACCTGTTAGCGGAAAGAACTCCACCCACACAGTCAAACTCAACAGGTGCATCCAACAGCTCCTGTAATTTTCTGAAGCCCTAGCGGTGTATGCTCCGAAAACCTGTTGGCTGTGAGGACTCCATCCACACAGTCAAACTCAACAGGTGCATTCCGCAGCTTCTTAAATTTTCTGAAGCCATAGTGAAGTATGCTTTGAAAACCTGTTAGTTGAGAGGACTCCACCCACAGTCAAATTCAACAGGTGCATTCAGCAGCTCCTGTAATTTTCTGAAGTCTTAGTGACGTTTGCTCCGAAAACCTGTTAGCTTATACGACTCCACCTACATTAAATATCAGACAAACTCAATAGGTGCATCCATATTTGAGATTGATGCTACTTTAGGTTTAACTATACTCTTAGGTGTCACTGTGAAGCGAAGCCGGTGTGCACAATATGGTTAGCTTGGTTAGCTTACCTTGATTTCTTAAATAAAAAGCAGATCTCAAAAAGTGGTAAAAATATTTCCACGAGTGAAATTTGAACTCGCACCCCAAGACATACCGGGTCAGGTGCACTATTAACTATACTATCGTAGAGTACTACGGCAGTAGCCCAGCCCGCCGAAATTTATCTACACAGCTTTTACTTTGCAAGCCAAAGCAGCCTCATTCAATGTTGACAAGTATCCGTCATCCACGACTTTGGTACGAGTTCGAATTCCGCTTGTGGAAATGTTCTCAACATTTTATTGACATTTTAATTTTCATCACCTTTACAAAAAAAAACTGACACGCATACAAACGAATACAGTGCTTCGAAACCAGTCGATCCACGAATCTCTATAGCTAACCACAAACAACCACTTGTTGGATGGTTGTAAAGGCATCAGCAGCTGAAACGAACGAAGTCTTATTGTTGACCTAAACTTTTTCTGCAAAGGTCATTAGAATAATCAAAGTGGATTTCTGAAACCACCAGGTAGCTGCTAAGTTTGTAAAAGCTGCTGGAAGGACATGTGGGCGTTGGCTTCCTCTGTCACAACAGGTTGCTTGAATATACTTTACCGGACTGCAGAAATTGGTAGAGATTCAATCAGTGTCATCGTCACCTGTTGGAATTATACAGGCGGAGCTTAACCTACCGTAGGTATTTGTCTGTGTTTGAAATGACATTTAAAGGTTTACATTGTGTAACACAAATTGAAAATCGGAATGCACCGGATAAAAATAATTGGACGCATTATAACAATTAGGGTACAAGTCAACACTAGGATCCAACGATCCTTTTCAATAAACAACGTCGAATTGGCAGTAATGCAAATCACAAAAATTATTATGAGACGACCACTGTGTGTGACCACGGACGGACCATGCAAACGACAGGATAATAATAAGAGAAAGTAACTTTGGAAAATTAAGTTTTTGTTTTAAAAAAAAATATACACCGTAATTTTTTAACCGTCTTAAACCTGTAGGTGGGTTGATCAGACAATGAAACTGAACAACTTTTCCCATGAAACATAGGTCAAAAAACGAGTTTTTTTTTTTTTACTTTTAAGCCTATATTGACTGAGCATAGTTTGTATGGTGAAGAAAATCAAACTCGTCTATTGAAGTCAATAATGAAACTGGTCAACTTTCCCCAAGAAACTTAAGTAAGTTTCTTGGGGAAAGTTAACCAGTTTCATGGTCTGATCAATCCACCTGCAGGCCTAAGACTGTTAAAAAAGGACGGTGTATAAATATATTAATAGGTACTCATATCCCATACTTTTCAAGTGGCTGAACCAGTAAAGGCTCGGTTTCATTAATTTATTTTTCCATTCAAACACTTTATTCATCTGCCGCCGCGCCGTGTAGCTGTACTTGTCTCGAGATTTTCCTGAATATCTTACCTCTCTCTCCGTGACTACACGTCAAAACTTCAGAACCGTACATTAAGATCGGTCAGAACCGTGTAATCCAAACCTAATGCTTTGCTAAGATGCTTAGACACCGTGATCTAATAAAGCGCTGCCTTGCAAATTATAATAATAGTCTCATTCTCGTATTGCAAATGTATCGCTGGTAACTCCTCAATATGTGCAAGACACTTCAGCTGCTCTTGTAATTTTCTGGAGCCCTAGTGATGTATGCTCTGAAAACCCGTTAGAGGAGACTACTCCACCCACAACAAATCAGTCAAACTCAACATCCACGTTCGAGATTGGTGCAAATTAATCCGATGACAGCCAGTTTACGACAGATGGCTAGCTCACCTGGCTGGCTGCCATCATAGCATCCAAGTCTGTCGCCATATCACAGCATTAAAACGTTGTGGTGTACCGATAGTTAACTATATTTTTTAGTATTACAGTTAGTTCTATAATTCGACCGCCTCCGTGGTCTAACTAGTAAGAACATTGGCCTCAGACTCAGTCTCAGTTTGTGTACTTGTTTTGGTTGGTGGTAGGGCTTGTTTGTCCGCATGGCTTGCTAACACCATCTTATCTAAATAAGTCGCCATACATCAATGTTTGCAGTATTGTTGTGTTCCGGCAGCAAGACATAAGATAACCAGTGCTTCTAGTCGAGGATTCCGAGTGCCTTGTCATCACTTAACATCAGATGAGATGAAGGTCATTATCTCCGTGACCTATGGGTCCGAGTCCTTCTATTTAAGTAAGCGTTAAAGTTTTATTCTTCGAAATTAAGCCAACAAGATCTTTCGTCAAGAGAAATTTGTATCGCTGGTAGCTCTCCAATATGTGCCAAACATTTTAGCAATGCAGCTGCTCCTGTTATTTTTTAAAGCCCTGGTGATTTATGCTCTGAAAACCTGTTGGCTGAAAGGACACTACCCATACAGTCAAACTCAACAGGTGCATCCAGCAGCTCCTGTAATTTTCTGATGATCTAGTGATGTATGCTCCGAAAACCTGTTGGCTAAGAGGACTCCACCCACACAGTCAAACACAACAGGTGGATCCAGCAGCTCCTGTAATTTTCTGATGATCTAGTGATATATGCTCCGAAAACCTGTTGGTGGAAAGAACTCCACCCACACAGTCAAACTCAACAGGTGCATCCAGCAGCTCCTGTTATTTTCTGAAGCGCTGGTGATGTATGCTCCTAAAACCTGTTGGCTGAGAGGACTCCACCCACACAGTCAAACACAACAGGTGCATCCAGCAACTCCTGTTATTTTCTGAAGCTCAGGTGATGTATGCTTCGAAAACCTGTTGGCTGAGAGGACTCCACCCACAAAGTCAAATACAACAGGTGCATCAAGCAGCTTCTGTTATTTTATGAAACCCTGGTGACGTATGCTCTGAAAACTTGTTGGCTAAGAGGACTCCACCCACAGCAAATATCAGACAAACTCAACAGGTGCATCCATATTTGAGATTGGTGCAACTTTGTAATTTCCCGTCCTATGAAAGCCGGTTTACAGCAGATGGCTGCCTTACCTGGCTGGCTATCACCATCTCATCCAAGTCTGTAAAACAACGAAATGAAAACATTGTGATGTGCCGATAGTTAAGGTTATAGTATTATAGTTAGTTTTATCATCCCTTGCTGTTCGGTGATGGTATATTATTTTATATTTTAGGATAGATTTTTAATCGCAGTTCAATTCTCTTGTGTTCTAATAGCCGCCTGTCGGTGCATGGTACAATTGTTCATGGTATTCATCAAATAAGTGAAATAAATGAATGAAATGAATCTTACAAGTAAATTTATTACATTCCTACAACCCATTCAGGACGTGTTTGAGCTGAGCAGAAGAATGGGCGCAAGAAACTGCACAGCTACAGAAGTTTTTAAAAAAATATATGATTTTACCAAATGATACAAATTTACAATGACTTAAAAATATTTTAAATTAGAAATCCCTGTTGGAGTGATTGGAGCATTTTAAACCCATGCTGTTTTGTCTTCTGTGTGATCAGACACTTTATAATAAGGTTTTTTTTAAAGCTTTTCGTTAATGGGAGTTTTGCATGAATGCAAAGACCATGAAAACAATCAAAATAAACTTAAGGAACCAGCAGAAGATCCAGATTCAAGATTAGTAAAAGCTGTTGGAGGCCAAGTGGGCGGCGACTTCTTCTGTCACAACAGGTTGCTTGAATGTACTTTACCAGGACTGCAGAAATTGGTAGAAAGTCAACCAGTGTTAGCATCACCTGTTGGAATTATACAGGCGGAGCTTAACCTACCGCCCGATTCGACGTGTATGAAATGAAATTTAAGTCTATATTGTTCGCAATAAGAAATTATGAGATGTTTTTTAGGCTAATGTGCGAAAACGAATAGGCTCTTTGATGCAGTGAATGTAAGACATCACCAACAGTATTCTAAAGGGTTGTGACATGTGTCGTTTGTCGCATTATGAAATAGTGGACTAGGGGCGTGACTCTCATTCATAAGTTAATCGGGATGGAAATCAACATACATACATCTTCTTCTGCATATTTTACTTGTTATGTAAGTACTTACATGTACGACATTACTAATGCTAGGATATAGTTAAAATGGTACTAATAAAATATGGATTTTAGTGATTCTATATAAAATAATTATTATAGTCATGAATAAAATAGAATTTTGAAAAAATGTATTAAACCACTTGAAGGTATACAAGTTACAAATAGTCAAAAAGTGTTATTATTTTTATTTTTTATATTAAACAGTGGTCGCCTGCTCGTGACTTCGTCCGCTTGAGTGAACACCAAAACCAGTCTTTTTTTTATAAAACCTTGTCCTGACAATAACACAATAAAAACAAATAAGCTAAATCGGTCGAGCCGTTTTTAAGTGATGCTCTAACATACATTAGATTCGGCAGTTGATTTTTATTATTAGATACACTTATTAAACTTCCCGATCCAACAGGTAAAGAAGACAAAATCTACTAGGAGTAAAGAAAAGGGCAGAAGGTACATTCACCATTCCATAACCTGTTGGAACTTAATAGGCGGTGTTAGCCCCTGTTGAAAGCCACAGGTGAATCGTAACAACTAAAAGTAGGTGGCACTGTCTAGCGTAGCAGGTGTGCACAAGCTAACCAATATATTTTACTAAATAAAATAGCAGATTTAGATTAGTGTAACAGTGCCAGGATGAGCCCACGCGACGTGAAGACCCAGATTGTATGTAGATAAAAAATTAAAACAAATTTTACGCAGTTGATGTAAGCTGGAGAGTAAGTAAATGTTTTTTAAGGTATTTCTTAAACGTAACGATTGTCTTCAGGTCACGCATTGGCGGCGGGAGATCGTCAAGAGAAATTTCTATCGCTGGTAGCTCTCCAATATATGCCAGACATTTTAGCAATGCAGCTGCTGAAAACCTGTTGGCTGAAAGGACTCCACCCATACAGTCAAACTCAACAGGTGCATCCAGCAGCTCCTGTAATTTTCTGACGACCTAGTGATGTATGCTCCGAAAACCTGTTGGCTGAGAAGACTCCACCCATACAGTCAAACTCAACAGGTGCATTCAGCAGCTCCTGTAATTTTATGAAGTCCTAGTGACGTTTGTTCTAAAAACCTGTTAGCTCATACGACCCCACCTACATTAAATATCAGACAAACTCAACAGGCGCATCCATATTTGAGAGTGCAACTTTAGGTTTAACTATACTCTAAGGTGTCACTGTGAAGCGAAGCCGGTGTGCACAAGCTAACCTTGATTTCTTAAATAAAAAACATATCTCAAAAAGTGTTAAAAATATTTCCACGTGTGAGATTTGAACTCTCACCCCAAGACATACCGGGTCAGGTGCACTACTAATACTATACTATACTATACTATCGTAGTACTGCCCAGCCCGCCGAAATTTATCTACACAGCTTTTACTTTACAAGCCAAAGCAGCCTCATTCAATTTCGACAAGTATCCGTCATCCACGACTTTGGTACGAGTTCGAATTCCGCTCGTGGAAATGTTCTCAACATTTTATTGGCATTTTAACCTTCATCACCATTCCAAAAAAAAAAAAAACAAATTGATACGCATACAAACCAAGACAGTGCTTCGAAACCAGTCGTTCCACGAATCTCTATAGCTAACCACAAACAACCACTGGTTGGATGGTCGTAAAGACTTCAGCAGCTGAATCGAACGAACTCTTATAAGTTGACCTAAACTTTTTCTACGCCTGACTTATGCAAAAGTCATTAGAATAATCAAAGTGGATTTTTGAAACCACTAGGTAGCTTCTAGGTTTGTAAAAGCTGCTGGAAGGACAAGTGGGCGTTGGCTTCCTCTGTCACAACAGGTTGCTTGAATATACTTTACCAGGACTGCAGAAATTGGTAGAGATTCAACCAGTGTCATTGTCACCTGTTGGAATTATACAGGCGGAGCTTAACCTATCGTAGGTATTTGTCTATGTTTGAAATTACATTTAAAGGTTTATATTGTGTAACACAAATTGAAAATCGGAATGCACCGGATAAAAATAATTGGACGCTTTATAACAATAAGGATACAAGTGTTGAATCCTTTTCAATAAACAACGTCAAATTGGCAGTAATGCAAATTACAAATTAATTATTAGACGACCACTGTGACCACGGACGGACCCTGCAAAAGTTTTGAAACGACAGGATAATAAAAAGCGAATGTTACTTCGGAAAAATAAATTTTTATTTAAAAAAATGTACACCGATTTATAAATGTTTATATAATTTTTAACGCAAATTTTGTTGCGAACAAATTACAAAAACACAATTGTTGAAAAAATTTCCACTGATCTTTAGTATTTGTAAAAATATTATGATCGGATGTTAATGACGGTAGTTGTTAACATTGAATGGGCGCCTTTGGCTTTCAAAGTAAAAAGTAAATATTGTTGAATAATTTCGGCGGGCTGGTTAGAACCACGATAGCTCAATTGGAAGAGCACCTGACCCGGTATGTCAGAAGGGTGCAGGTTCAAACCCTGCTCGTGGAAATTTTTTCAGCAATTGTGTTTTTGTAATTTGTTCGCAACAAAATTTGCGTTAAAAATTATATAAACATTTATAAATAGCTTGCCTACTTCTTAACTGATCTTTAGTATTTGTAAAAATATTATGATCGGATGTTAATGACGGTAGTTGTTAACATTGAATGGGCGCCTTTGGCTTTCAAAGTAAAAAGTAAATATTGTTGAATAATTTCGGCGGGCTGGTTAGAACCACGATAGCTCAATTGGAAGAGCACCTGACCCGGTATGTCAGAAGGGTGCAGGTTCAAACCCTGCTCGTGGAAATTTTTTCAACAATTGTGTTTTTGTAATTTGTTCGCAACAAAATTTGCGTTAAAAATTATATAAACATTTATAAATAGCTTGCCTACTTCTTAACTGATCTTTAGTATTTGTAAAAATATTATGATCGGATGTTAATGACGGTAGTTGTTAACATTGAATGGGCGCCTTTGGCTTTCAAAGTAAAAAGTAAATATTGTTGAATAATTTCGGCGGGCTGGTTAGAACCACGATAGCTCAATTGGAAGAGCACCTGACCCGGTATGTCAGAAGGGTGCAGGTTCAAACCCTGCTCGTGGAAATTTTTTCAACAATTGTGTTTTTGTAATTTGTTCGCAACAAAATTTGCGTTAAAAATTATATAAACATTTATAAATAGCTTGCCTACTTCTTAACTGATCTTTAGTATTTGTAAAAATATTATGATCGGATGTTAATGACGGTAGTTGTTAACATTGAATGGGCGCCTTTGGCTTTCAAAGTAAAAAGTAAATATTGTTGAATAATTTCGGCGGGCTGGTTAGAACCACGATAGCTCAATTGGAAGAGCACCTGACCCGGTATGTCAGAAGGGTGCAGGTTCAAACCCTGCTCGTGGAAATTTTTTCAACAATTGTGTTTTTGTAATTTGTTCGCAACAAAATTTGCGTTAAAAATTATATAAACATTTATAAATAGCTTGCCTACTTCTTAACTGATCTTTAGTATTTGTAAAAATATTATGATCGGATGTTAATGACGGTAGTTGTTAACATTGAATGGGCGCCTTTGGCTTTCAAAGTAAAAAGTAAATATTGTTGAATAATTTCGGCGGGCTGGTTAGAACCACGATAGCTCAATTGGAAGAGCACCTGACCCGGTATGTCAGAAGGGTGCAGGTTCAAACCCTGCTCGTGGAATTTTTTTTCAACAATTGTGTTTTTGTAAAATGTACACCGTTATTTTTTAACCATCTTAAACATGTAGGTGGGTTGATCAGACAATGAAACTGAACAACTTTCCCCTTAAAACATAGGTCAAAAAACGACGACGTTTTTTTTTACTTTCCCATACTAAGCCTATATTGACTGAGCATGGTTTGTATGGTGAAGTAAAAAAACTCGTTTATTGACTAAGGTTTCTCGGAGAATGTTGATCAGTTTCATGGACTGATCAATCCGCCTGCGGGTCTAAGACGGTTGACAAGGACGGTGTATAAATATATTAATACTCATATCCCATACTTTTCAAGTGGCTGAACCAGTTAAGTCTCGGCTTCATTAATTTATTTTTCCTTTCAAACACTTCAATCATCTGCCGCCGCGCCGTCTAGCTGCACTTGTCCCAAGACTTTCCTGAATATCTTACTCTCTGTGACTACACGTCAAAACTTCACAACCGTACATTAAGATCGGTCAGAACCGTATTATATATTCCAAACTTGATACTTTGCTAAGATGCTTAGACACCTTGATCTTGTAAAGCGATGCCTTGCAAATTATAATAATAGTTTCATTCTCGTATTGCATAAATGTATCGCTGGTTCGCTGGTAACTCCTTAATATGTGCAAGACATTTCAGCTGCTCCTGTAATTTTCTGAAGCCCTAGTGATGTATGCTCTGAAAACCTGTTAGGGGAGACGACTCCACCCACAACAAATCAGTCAAACTCAACATCCACGTTTGAGATTGGTGCAATTTAATCCAATGACAGCCAGTTTACGACAGATGGCTAGCTCACCTGGCTGGCTGCCATCATAGCATCCAAGTCTGTCGCCATATCATAGCATTAAAACATTGTGCTGTACCGATAGTTAACTATTGTTTTTAGTTTTACAGTTAGTTCTATAATTCGACCGCCTCCGTGGTCTAGTTATTAAGAACATTTGTTTCAGACCTAGTGGGCGTGGGTTCGATTACTAGCGGGTGGTCACATTCTTACTCGTTTTGGTTGATGGTAGGGCTTGTTTGTCCGCATGGCTTGCTAACACCATCTTATCTAAATAAGTCGCCATAACATCAATGTTTGTAACATTGTTGTGTTCCGGCAGCTAGACATAAGATAACCAGTTCCTCTAGTTGAGGATTCCGGGTGAAGTGCGCTTCCACCGCCTTATCATCACCTAACATCAAGTGAGATGAAAGCCAAGTGCTTACCCGTAAGGAATTAAAATAAACCACCCAGCTGCCGCCGTCTGGCTGTACTGATCACAAGATTTTCTGAATCATTCTCACCGTGACCTATGGGTTCGAGTCCTTGTTTTTGGGTAAGCGTGAAAGTAACGTTACGTTTTAATTACGTTCTTTGAAATTAAGCACTCTGCACTGCGGCTGCGTCTGAAGTCAAGAGAAATTTGTAACGCTGGTAGCTCTCCAATATTAAATAAATAAATAAATTATTAAATAATTATTTGCCAGACATTTTAGCAATGCAGCTGCTCCTGTTATTTTCTGAAGCCCTGGTGATTCATGCTCCGAAAACCTGTTGGCTGAAAGAACTCCACCCACACAGTCAAACACAACAGGTGCATCCAGGAGCTTCTGTTATTTTCTGAAGTCCTGCTGATGTATGCTCTGAAAACCTGTTAGCTGAGAGGACTCAACCCACACAAACATAACAGGTGCATCCAGCAGCTCCTGTTGTTTTCTGGAAAACCTGTTAGCGGAAAGAACTCCACCCACACAGTCAAACTCAACAGGTGCATCCAACAGCTCCTGTAATTTTCTGAAGCCCTAGCGGTGTATGCTCCGAAAACCTGTTGGCTGTGAGGACTCCATCCACACAGTCAAACTCAACAGGTGCATTCAGCAGCTTCTTAAATTTTCTGAAGCCATAGTGAAGTATGCTTTGAAAACCTGTTAGTTGAGAGGACTCCACCCACAGTCAAATTCAACAGGTGAATCCAGCAGCTTCTGTAAGGTTCTGAAGCCCTAGTGATGTATGATCCGAAAACCTGTTAGCTGATACGACTCCCACAAAAAAATCAGACAAATTCAACAAGTGCGTGCATCTATATTTGAGATTGGTGCAACTATATTAGTTCCCATCTTATGACAGCCGGTTTACAACAGATGGTTGGCTTACCTGGCTGGCTACCTCCATCTCATCTGTGTCTGTCGCTATAACAACGAAATCAAAACGTGGTGGTGTACTGATAGTTAAGGTTATAGAATTTAGTTAGTTTTATTACACCTCATATAACGGTATAATGAGGTATAAAAAAACTAACTAAATTCTTCTACTTCTACTACTTAGTGGTTTATATAATTTTTTTGCGAACAAATTACAAAAATACAATGTTGAAAAAACTTCCACGAGCAGGATTTGAACCTGCACCCTTCTGACATACCGGGTCAGATGCTCTCCCAATTGAGCTATCGTGGTTCTTACCAGCCCGCCTCATATACCGTTACTTAGTGGTTGAGGATTTCAGGTGAAGTTCATTTTCATCTTCGACCTTATCATTCCTTGCTGTTCGGTGTGGGTAAATACTTTTTATTTTATTATAAGGTAGATTTTTAAATGGAGTTCAATTCTCTTGTGTTCTAACAGCCGCCTGTCGGTGCACGGTACAAATTTTCATGGTACTCATCGGATTAGTGATGAATGAAATTCGTTTGCGAGGACTGCACTATCCCACAGGAACCTGTTACCGGAACAAAAAGTACCCTATATCCTAGTTCGGGTCATGGTCTGTCTATGTGCAAAATGTCATCCAAATCCGTTCAGCCGTTCTCGAGTTTTGCGCTTAGCAACATTCATTTTTATGTTTATATATATATATATAGATTAGAAATACCTGTTGGAGTGATTGGAGCATTTTAAACCTATGCTGTTTTGTCTTTTGTGGGATCAGACTCTTTATAATAAACTGTTTTATAAAGCTTATCTTTAATGGTGGTTTTGCATGAATGCAAAGACCATGAAAACAATCAAAGTGGACTTAAGGATCCAGCAGAAGCTCCAGATTCTATATTTGTAAAAGCTGTTAAAAGGCCGAATGGGCGGCGACTCCTTCTGTCACAACAGGTTGCTTGAATGTACTTTACCAGGACTGCAGAAATTGGTAGAAAGTCAACCAGTGTCATCATCACCTGTTGGAATTATACAGGCGGAGCTTACCGCCCAATTTGATTGTGTATAAATGCGAAAGCATTAATACCCTCTTTGATGCAGTGAGTGCAAGACATCACCATCAGTGTCCTGAAGGGTTGCGACATGTGTCGTTTCTCGGATTATGAGACAGTGGACTAGGGGCGTGACTCTCATTCATAAGTTAATCGGGATGGAAATCAACATACATAAATCTTCTTCTGCCGTTTTTTCTTGTTATGTACTTCCATGTACTAACGCTTTATTGTTAAAATGTTACTAATCAAATATGAATTTTAGTGATTCTAAATAAAATAATTACTATAATTATGTAGAAAATATAATTTGAATAAATGTATAAACCACTTGAAAATATGCAAGTTAAAATTTAACTACGAGTCGACCAACACCGAAGTCTCCCTGTCGCGGACACGTCATGATGAAATGAATCGCGAGTGAATTCGTCAAAAAGTGTTATTATTTTTATTTTTTATATTAAACACCAGTGGCCTGCTCGCGACTTCGTCCGCTTGAGTAAACACCCAAACCAGTCACTTTTTTTGTTAAAACCTTTGCCTGACAATTACAAACACAACAATAAACAAATTAGCTAAATCGGTCGAGCCGTTTGTAAGTGATGCTCAAACATACATTTAATTTGGTGATTGATTTTTATTAATAGATACACCTATTAAACTTCCAGATCCAACAGGTTAGGAAGACAAAATCTACTAGGAGTAAAGAAAAGGGCAGAAGTTACATTCGCCATTCCAAAACCTGTTGGAGCTGAATAGGCGGTGCTAGCCCCCGTTGAAAGCCACAGGTCAATCGTAACAACTAAAAGTAGGTGGCACTGTGTAGCGTAGCAGGTGTGCACAAGCTAACCAAAATATTATATTGAAAAAAATAGCAGATTTGGATAAATGTTGAAAATATTTCCACGAGTGGGATTCGAACCCGCACCCTTTGATATAGTCAGGTGCACTTCCAATAGATGAAAGTGCACCACTATACTCGTACTATCGTGGACCTAGTTTTACTTTGTAAGCCCAAGGATTCTTATTCAATGTCGATAACTACGTTACACACGACTTTTTGGTGCAAACAACCACTTGTTGGATGGCCGTTAAAGATTTACCAGCTGAAACGAATGAGGCCTTATAAGTGTACAGAAGCCTTTTCTATACCAGCTTAATGCAAAGACCATGAACACAATTAAAGTGGATTTTTGAAACCACCAGTAGGCGTAGTTTCTAGATTTATAAAAGCTGTTGCACAGAATACGGAGACCCAAAGAAAGTAGGCTTCGTACGTACCGCGCTCGCGCAACGCACACATGGACAACCTCTCACGGACGCAGAATCTCGCGACAGCTGCGCTCGGACTGTTCTGAGCTGTTCCGGGATTCATGTCCGTGGAAGGGTTTTATGAGGGCAGCTAGACATAAGACAACCAGTGCTTCTAGTTAAGGATTCCGAGTACCTTGTCATCACTTAACATCAGATGAGATGAAGGCAATAATGATTATCTCCGTGACCTATGAGTTCGAATTCTTCTATTTAAGTAAGCGTAAAAGTTTTATTCTTCAAAATTAAGCTACCAAGATCTTTTGTCAAGAGAAATTTCTATCGCTGGTAGCTCTCCAATATATGCCAGACATTTTAGCAATGCGGCAGCTGAAAACCTGTTGGCTGAAAGGACTACACCCATACAGTCAAACTCAATAGGTGCATCCAGCAGCTCCTGTAATTTTCTGACGACCTAGTGATGTATGCTCCGAAAACCTGTTGGCTGAGAAGACTCCACCCATACAGTCAAACTCAACCGGTGCATCCAGCAGCTCCAGTTATTTTCTGAATCCCTGGTGACGTATGCTCCGAAAACCTGTTGGCTGAAAGGACTCCACCCATACAGTCAAACTCAACAGGTGCATCCAGCAGCTCCTGTAATTTTCTGACGACCTAGTGACGTATGTTACGAAAACCTGTTAGCTCATACGACTCCACCTACATTAAATATCAGACAAACTCAACAGGTGCATCCATATTTGAGAGTGCAACTTTAGGTTTAACTATACTCTTAGGTGTCACTGTGAAGCGAAGCCGGTGTGCACAAGCTAACCTTGAATTCTTAAATAAAAAACATATCTCAAAAAGTGTTAAAAATATTTCCACAAGTGAGATTTGAACTCTCACCCCAAGACATACCGGGTCAGATGCACTACTAATACTATACTATACTATACTATCGTAGTACTGCCCAGCCTGCCGAAATTTATCTACACAGCTTTTACTTTGCAAGCCAAAGCAGCCTCATTCAATGTCGACAAGTATCCGTCATCCACGACTTTGGTACGAGTTCGAATTCCACTCGTGGAAATGTTCTCAACATTTTATTGGCATTTTAACCTTCATCACCATTTCAAAAAAAAATCAAATTGATACGCATACAAACCAAGACAGTGCTTCGAAACCAGCCGTTCCACGAATCTCTATAGCTAACCACAAACAACCACTGGTTGGATGATCGTAAAGACTTCAGCAGCTAAATCGAACGAACTTTTATAAGTTGCCTTAACTTTTTCTACGCCTGACTTATGCAAAAGTCATTAGAATAATCAAAGTGGATTTTTGAAACCACTAGGTAGCTTCTAGGTTTGTAAAAGCTGCTGGAAGGACAAGTGGGCGTTGGCTTCCTCTGTCACAACAGGTTGCTTGAATATACTTTACCAGGACTGCAGAAATTGGTAGAGATTCAACCAGTGTCATTGTCACCTGTTGGAATTATACAGGCGGAGCTTAACCTATCGTAGGTATTTATCTATGTTTGAAATTACATTTAAAGGTTAATATTGTGTAACACAAATTGAAAATCGGAATGCACAGGATAAAAATAATTGGACGCTTTATAACAATAAGGATACAAGTGTTGAATCCTTTTCAATAAACAACGTCAAATTGGCAGTAATGCAAATTACAAATTAATTATTAGACGACCACTGTGACCACGGACGGACCCTGCAAAAGTGTCGAAACGACAGGATAATAAAAAGCGAATGTTACTTTGGAAAAATAAATTTTTATTTAAAAAAATGTACACCGTTATTTTTTAACCATCTTAAACATGTAGGTGGGTTGATCAGACAATGAAACTGAACAACTTTCCCCTTAAAACATAGGTCAAAAAACGACGACGTTTTTTTTTACTTTCCCATACTAAGCCTATATTGACTGAGCATGGTTTGTATGGTGAAGTAAAAAAACTCGTTTATTGACTAAGGTTTCTTGGGGAATGTTGATCAGTTTCATGGACTGATCAATCCGCCTGCGGGTCTAAGACGGTTGACAAGGACGGTGTATAAATATATTAATACTCATATCCCATACTTTTCAAGTGGCTGAACCAGTTAAGTCTCGGCTTCATTAATTTATTTTTCCTTTCAAACACTTCAATCATCTGCCGCCGCGCCGTCTAGCGGTACTTGTTCCAAGATTTTCCTGAATATCTTACTCTCTGTGACTACACGTCAAAACTTCACAACCGTACATTAAGATCGGTCAGAACCGTATTATATATTCCAAACTTGATACTTTGCTAAGATGCTTAGACACCTTGATCTTGTAAATTATAAAAAAAAATAAAATTATAATAATAGTTTCATTCTCGTATTGCATAAATGTATCGCTGGTTCGCTGGTAACTCCTTAATATGTGCAAGACATTTCAGCTGCTCCTGTAATTTTCTGAAGCCCTAGTGATGTATGCTCTGAAAACCTGTTAGGGGAGACGACTCCACCCACAACAAATCAGTCAAACTCAACATCGTGCCCATACACAAGACGGGTGACGTTGCGGACTGTTCCAACTATAGGCCCATAAGCATCCTGTCCTGCTTCGCGAAGGTGTTGGAGTCGCTGGTCTATGATCAGCTTTATCATCACCTCAAGCCGTATCTCTGTGAACAGCAACACGAATATGTTAAAGGTAAGTCTACCGTTAGCAATTTGCTGGAGTACGCCAACTTTATATGTAAGGTTTTCAATGAACATGGACAGGTGGCCTCAGTGTACACGGATTTCCGGAAGGCATTTGATAGAGTCAGTCATGGAATGTTACTCTGCAAACTTGAGAGTGTGGGCGTACATGGTTGTCTTTTGCGCTGGTTAAAGTCTTATATCTCGAACCGTAGTCAACTAGTCGCTCTGAAAGGATATCTCTCAAAACCAGTCTCTATCACATCTGGTGTCCCCCAGGGTTCGCATTTAGGACCTCTGTTGTTCATTTTATACATAAATGACTTGATCCTAAAACTCAAAAATACCTCACTACTGTATGCAGATGACCTAAAAATTTTCTGCCGGGTTGAAACAGTTAGGGACTGCTTACAGCTGCAAAGAGATATTGACACCGTTGCAGGTTGGTGTAGAGACAACCACATGAGTCTTAACATTGAGAAATGTTCTATTATATCTTTTACACGCAAGAGGAACCCTATTCAGTTTGAGTACGCCATTGAGGGGACAAAGGTTGAGAGGTCGACAGTGGTTCGTGATCTGGGCGTGTTGTTCGATGATAAGCTTAGTTTTAACTATCATTATGAAACAATATCTAAGAAGTGCAACAAGCTGTTGGGCTTCATATGTCGTGTATCCAGACAGTTCAAGTCTCCTAATAGTTTGCTACTGCTCTATAGATCGCTTGTCCTAACGCAACTCGAGTATGCATCCGTAGTCTGGTCACCTCAATATAACACTTACGTGGACATGCTTGAATCTACTCAAAGGCGTCTTCTCAGGGTTGTCACATTGAGGTTTGGCAGGAAGAGGGAGCTCACATGTTATGACGCACGCATGCGATACTTTAATTTTAAAGGTTTGGAGTTCCGGCGTAAGATACCTGATTTAACTTGTTTGTATAAAATATTGAATGGCTCTATTACGACTTCTCTTTTATCGGATATACGCCTTAAAATCCCATGTAGGTCCTCTAGACATAATTGCTCTTTTTCGGTGCCTTTCTGCAATAACAATGTTTCATTTCACAACCCCATATACAGAATGTGTCGCGAATATAACACACTATTAAATAGAGTGGATGGTGTGCCTGACATCCATGGTTCATCACTAGGCGCTTGGAAGTCTAGTCTTCGCAAAATTTTTGAATGACTTGTTTACTAATTGAAATTATTGTCATTATTGTATATTCAATGTTATGTTTTTGTCTGTCCTTATTTAATTTGAATTAGCAATTATTAATGTGATTTTTTGTAATTAATTTTGAATTAGCAATTATTAATGTGATGTTATGTAACTATTTTGAAATAATGTTTTATGCTGTATTCTTTTTGATCTCGATGTGTTTTATGCATGCTGTCTGCACATACTTTGGAAGCGCAGTCTACCAATGTTTGCACTAGCTAAAAATTACTTTGTAAACGCTGTAATTCCGTTTTGTGTAGCTAATAAAATAAATAAATAACAAAATAAAATAAAAATCCACGTTCGAGATTGGTGCAATTTAATCCGATGACAGCCAGTTTACGACAGATGGCTAGCTCACCTGGCTGGCTGCCATCATAGCATCCAAGTCTGTCGCCAACTCATAGCATTAAAACATTGTGCTGTACCGATAGTTAACTATTGTTTTTAGTATTACAGTTAGTTCTATAATTCGACCGCCTCCGTGGTCTAGTTATTAAGAACATTGGTCTCAGACCTGGTGGGCGTGGGTTCGATTACTAGCGGGTGGTCACATTCTTACTCGTTTAATTTGATGGTAGGGCTTGTTTGTCCGCATGGCTTGCTAACACCATCTTATCTAAATAAGTCGCCATAACATCAATGTTTGTAACATTGTTGTGTTCCGGCAGCTAGACATAAGATAACCAGTTCCTCTAGTTGAGGATTCCGGGTGAAGTGCGCTTCCACCGCCTTATCATCACCTAACATCAAGTGAGATGAAAGCCAAGTGCTTACCCGTAAGGAATTAAAATAAACCACCCAGCTGCCGCCGTCTGGCTGTACTGATCACAAGATTTTCTGAATCATTCTCACCGTGACCTATGGGTTCGAGTCCTTGTTTTTGGGTAAGCGTGAAAGTAACGTTACGTTTTAATTACGTTCTTTGAAATTAAGCCACCAAGAGCTTTAAAGCACTCTGCACTGCGGCTGCGTCTGAAGTCAAGAGAAATTTGTAACGCTGGTAGCTCTCCAATATTAAATAAATAAATAAATTATTAAATAATTATTTGCCAGACATTTTAGCAATGCAGCTGCTCCTGTTATTTTCTGAAGCCCTGGTGATTCATGCTCCGAAAACCTTTTGGCTGAGAGAACTCCACCCACACAGTCAAACTCAACAGGTGCATCCAACAGCTCCTGTAATTTTCTGAAGCCCTAGCGGTGTATGCTCCGAAAACCTGTTGGCTGTGAGGACTCCATCCACACAGTCAAACTCAACAGGTGCATTCCGCAGCTTCTTAAATTTTCTGAAGCCATAGTGAAGTATGCTTTGAAAACCTGTTAGTTGAGAGGACTCCACCCACAGTCAAATTCAACAGGTGCATTCAGCAGCTCCTGTAATTTTCTGAAGTCTTAGTGACGTTTGCTCCGAAAACCTGTTAGCTTATACGACTCCACCTACATTAAATATCAGACAAACTCAATAGGTGCATCCATATTTGAGATTGATGCTACTTTAGGTTTAACTATACTCTTAGGTGTCACTGTGAAGCGAAGCCGGTGTGCACAATATGGTTAGCTTAGTTAGCTTACCTTGATTTCTTAAATAAAAAGCAGATCTCAAAAAGTGGTAAAAATATTTCCACGAGTGAGATTTGAACTCGCACCCCAAGACATACCGGGTCAGGTGCACTATTAACTATACTATCGTAGAGTACTACGGCAGTAGCCCAGCCCGCCGAAATTTATCTACACAGCTTTTACTTTGCAAGCCAAAGCAGCCTCATTCAATGTCGACAAGTATCCGTCATCCACGACTTTGGTACGAGTTCGAATTCCGCTTGTGGAAATGTTCTCAACATTTTATTGACATTTTAATTTTCATCACCTTTACAAAAAAAAACTGACACGCATACAAACGAATACAGTGCTTCGAAACCAGTCGATCCACGAATCTCTATAGCTAACCACAAACAACCACTTGTTGGATGGTTGTAAAGGCATCAGCAGCTGAAACGAACGAAGTCTTATTGTTGACCTAAACTTTTTCTGCAAAGGTCATTAGAATAATCAAAGTGGATTTCTGAAACCACCAGGTAGCTGCTAAGTTTGTAAAAGCTGCTGGAAGGACATGTGGGCGTTGGCTTCCTCTGTCACAACAGGTTGCTTGAATATACTTTACCGGACTGCAGAAATTGGTAGAGATTCAATCAGTGTCATCGTCACCTGTTGGAATTATACAGGCGGAGCTTAACCTACCGTAGGTATTTGTCTGTGTTTGAAATGACATTTAAAGGTTTACATTGTGTAACACAAATTGAAAATCGGAATGCACCGGATAAAAATAATTGGACGCATTATAACAATTAGGGTACAAGTCAACACTAGGATCCAACGATCCTTTTCAATAAACAACGTCGAATTGGCAGTAATGCAAATCACAAAAATTATTATGAGACGACCACTGTGTGTGACCACGGACGGACCATGCAAACGACAGGATAATAATAAGGGAAAGTAACTTTGGAAAATTAAGTTTTTGTTTAAAAAAAAATATACACCGTAATTTTTTAACCGTCTTAAACCTGTAGGTGGGTTGATCAGACAATGAAACTGAACAACTTTTCCCATGAAACATAGGTCAAAAAACGAGTTTTTTTTTTACTTTTAAGCCTATATTGACTGAGCATAGTTTGTATGGTGAAGAAAATCAAACTCGTCTATTGAAGTCAATAATGAAACTGGTCAACTTTCCCCAAGAAACTTAAGTAAGTTTCTTGGGGAAAGTTAACCAGTTTCATGGTCTGATCAATCCACCTGCAGGCCTAAGACTGTTAAAAAAGGACGGTGTATAAATATATTAATAGGTACTCATATCCCATACTTTTCAAGTGGCTGAACCAGTAAAGGCTCGGTTTCATTAATTTATTTTTCCATTCAAACACTTTATTCATCTGCCGCCGCGCCGTGTAGCTGTACTTGTCTCAAGATTTTCCTGAATATCTTACCTCTCTCTCCGTGACTACACGTCAAAACTTCAGAATCGTACATTAAGATCGGTCAGAACCGTGTAATCCAAACCTAATGCTTTGCTAAGATGCTTAGACACCGTGATCTAATAAAGCGCTGCCTTGCAAATTATAATAATAGTCTCATTCTCGTATTGCAAATGTATCGCTGGTAACTCCTCAATATGTGCAAGACACTTCAGCTGCTCTTGTAATTTTCTGGAGCCCTAGTGATGTATGCTCTGAAAACCCGTTAGAGGAGACTACTCCACCCACAACAAATCAGTCAAACTCAACATCCACGTTCGAGATTGGTGCAAATTAATTCGATGACAGCCAGTTTACGACAGATGGCTAGCTCACCTGGCTGGCTGCCATCATAGCATCCAAGTCTGTCGCCATATCACAGCATTAAAACATTGTGGTGTACCGATAGTTAACTATATTTTTTAGTATTATTGTCCGCATGGCTTGCTAACACCATCTTATCTAAATAAGTCGCCATACATCAATGTTTGCAGTATTGTTGTGTTCCGGCAGCAAGACATAAGATAACCAGTGCTTCTAGTCGAGGATTCCGAGTGCCTTGTCATCACTTAACATCAGATGAGATGAAGGTCATTATCTCCGTGACCTATGGGTCCGAGTCCTTCTATTTAAGTAAGCGTTAAAGTTTTATTCTTCGAAATTAAGCCAACAAGATCTTTCGTCAAGAGAAATTTGTATCGCTGGTAGCTCTCCAATATGTGCCAAACATTTTAGCAATGCAGCTGCTCCTGTTATTTTTTAAAGCCCTGGTGATTTATGCTCTGAAAACCTGTTGGCTGAAAGGACACTACCCATACAGTCAAACTCAACAGGTGCATCCAGCAGCTCCTGTAATTTTCTGATGATCTAGTGATGTATGCTCCGAAAACCTGTTGGCTAAGAGGACTCCACCCACACAGTCAAACACAACAGGTGGATCCAGCAGCTCCTGTAATTTTCTGATGATCTAGTGATATATGCTCCGAAAACCTGTTGGTGGAAAGAACTCCACCCACACAGTCAAACTCAACAGGTGCATCCAGCAGCTCCTGTTATTTTCTGAAGCGCTGGTGATGTATGCTCCTAAAACCTGTTGGCTGAGAGGACTCCACCCACACAGTCAAACACAACAGGTGCATCCAGCAACTCCTGTTATTTTCTGAAGCTCAGGTGATGTATGCTTCGAAAACCTGTTGGCTGAGAGGACTCCACCCACAAAGTCAAATACAACAGGTGCATCAAGCAGCTTCTGTTATTTTATGAAACCCTGGTGACGTATGCTCTGAAAACTTGTTGGCTAAGAGGACTCCACCCACAGCAAATATCAGACAAACTCAACAGGTGCATCCATATTTGAGATTGGTGCAACTTTGTAATTTCCCGTCCTATGAAAGCCGGTTTACAGCAGATGGCTGCCTTACCTGGCTGGCTATCACCATCTCATCCAAGTCTGTAAAACAACGAAATGAAAACATTGTGATGTGCCGATAGTTAAGGTTATAGTATTATAGTTAGTTTTATCATCCCTTGCTGTTCGGTGATGGTATATTATTTTATATTTTAGGATAGATTTTTAATCGCAGTTCAATTCTCTTGTGTTCTAATAGCCGCCTGTCGGTGCATGGTACAATTGTTCATGGTATTCATCAAATAAGTGAAATAAATGAATGAAATGAATCTTACAAGTAAATTTATTACATTCCTACAACCCATTCAGGACGTGTTTGAGCTGAGCAGAAGAATGGGCGCAAGAAACTGCACAGCTACAGAAGTTTTTAAAAAAATATATGATTTTACCAAATGATACAAATTTACAATGACTTAAAAATATTTTAAATTAGAAATCCCTGTTGGAGTGATTGGAGCATTTTAAACCCATGCTGTTTTGTCTTCTGTGTGATCAGACACTTTATAATAAGGTTTTTTTTAAAGCTTTTCGTTAATGGGAGTTTTGCATGAATGCAAAGACCATGAAAACAATCAAAATGAACTTAAGGAACCAGCAGAAGATCCAGATTCAAGATTAGTAAAAGCTGTTGGAGGCCAAGTGGGCGGCGACTTCTTCTGTCACAACAGGTTGCTTGAATGTACTTTACCAGGACTGCAGAAATTGGTAGAAAGTCAACCAGTGTTAGCATCACCTGTTGGAATTATACAGGCGGAGCTTAACCTACCGCCCGATTCGACGTGTATGAAATGAAATTTAAGTCTATATTGTTCGCAATAAGAAATTATGAGATGTTTTTTAGGCTAATGTGCGAAAACGAATAGGCTCTTTGATGCAGTGAATGTAAGACATCACCAACAGTATTCTAAAGGGTTGTGACATGTGTCGTTTGTCGCATTATGAAATAGTGGACTAGGGGCGTGACTCTCATTCATAAGTTAATCGGGATGGAAATCAACATACATACATCTTCTTCTGCATATTTTACTTGTTATGTAAGTACTTACATGTACGACATTACTAATGCTAGGATATAGTTAAAATGGTACTAATAAAATATGGATTTTAGTGATTCTATA
Source organism: Eudonia lacustrata (assembly GCA_947562085.1). Taxonomy (NCBI): domain Eukaryota; kingdom Metazoa; phylum Arthropoda; class Insecta; order Lepidoptera; family Crambidae; genus Eudonia; species Eudonia lacustrata. Next base: position 1,608,374 of record OX387341.1, read on the forward strand.
TAAAATAATTATTATAGTCATGAATAAAATAGAATTTTGAAAAAATGTATTAAACCACTTGAAGGTATACAAGTTACAAATAGTCAAAAAGTGTTATTATTTTTATTTTTTATATTAAACAGTGGTCGCCTGCTCGTGACTTCGTCCGCTTGAGTGAACACCAAAACCAGTCTTTTTTTTATAAAACCTTGTCCTGACAATAACACAATAAAAACAAATAAGCTAAATCGGTCGAGCCGTTTTTAAGTGATGCTCTAACATACATTAGATTCGGCAGTTGATTTTTATTATTAGATACACTTATTAAACTTCCCGATCCAACAGGTAAAGAAGACAAAATCTACTAGGAGTAAAGAAAAGGGCAGAAGGTACATTCACCATTCCATAACCTGTTGGAACTTAATAGGCGGTGTTAGCCCCTGTTGAAAGCCACAGGTGAATCGTAACAACTAAAAGTAGGTGGCACTGTCTAGCGTAGCAGGTGTGCACAAGCTAACCAATATATTTTACTAAATAAAATAGCAGATTTAGATTAGTGTAACAGTGCCAGGATGAGCCCACGCGACGTGAAGACCCAGATTGTATGTAGATAAAAAATTAAAACAAATTTTACGCAGTTGATGTACGCTGGAGAGTAAGTAAATGTTTTTTAAGGTATTTCTTAAACGTAACGATTGTCTTCAGGTCACGCATTGGCGGCGGGAGATCGTCAAGAGAAATTTCTATCGCTGGTAGCTCTCCAATATATGCCAGACATTTTAGCAATGCAGCTGCTGAAAACCTGTTGGCTGAAAGGACTCCACCCATACAGTCAAACTCAACAGGTGCATCCAGCAGCTCCTGTAATTTTCTGACGACCTAGTGATGTATGCTCCGAAAACCTGTTGGCTGAGAAGACTCCACCCATACAGTCAAACTCAACAGGTGCATTCAGCAGCTCCTGTAATTTTATGAAGTCCTAGTGACGTTTGTTCTAAAAACCTGTTAGCTCATACGACTCCACCTACATTAAATATCAGACAAACTCAACAGGCGCATCCATATTTGAGAGTGCAACTTTAGGTTTAACTATACTCTAAGGTGTCACTGTGAAGCGAAGCCGGTGTGCACAAGCTAACCTTGATTTCTTAAATAAAAAACATATCTCAAAAAGTGTTAAAAATATTTCCACGTGTGAGATTTGAACTCTCACCCCAAGACATACCGGGTCAGGTGCACTACTAATACTATACTATACTATACTATCGTAGTACTGCCCAGCCCGCCGAAATTTATCTACACAGCTTTTACTTTACAAGCCAAAGCAGCCTCATTCAATTTCGACAAGTATCCGTCATCCACGACTTTGGTACGAGTTCGAATTCCGCTCGTGGAAATGTTCTCAACATTTTATTGGCATTTTAACCTTCATCACCATTCCAAAAAAAAAAAAAACAAATTGATACGCATACAAACCAAGACAGTGCTTCGAAACCAGTCGTTCCACGAATCTCTATAGCTAACCACAAACAACCACTGGTTGGATGGTCGTAAAGACTTCAGCAGCTGAATCGAACGAACTCTTATAAGTTGACCTAAACTTTTTCTACGCCTGACTTATGCAAAAGTCATTAGAATAATCAAAGTGGATTTTTGAAACCACTAGGTAGCTTCTAGGTTTGTAAAAGCTGCTGGAAGGACAAGTGGGCGTTGGCTTCCTCTGTCACAACAGGTTGCTTGAATATACTTTACCAGGACTGCAGAAATTGGTAGAGATTCAACCAGTGTCATTGTCACCTGTTGGAATTATACAGGCGGAGCTTAACCTATCGTAGGTATTTGTCTATGTTTGAAATTACATTTAAAGGTTTATATTGTGTAACACAAATTGAAAATCGGAATGCACCGGATAAAAATAATTGGACGCTTTATAACAATAAGGATACAAGTGTTGAATCCTTTTCAATAAACAACGTCAAATTGGCAGTAATGCAAATTACAAATTAATTATTAGACGACCACTGTGACCACGGACGGACCCTGCAAAAGTTTTGAAACGACAGGATAATAAAAAGCGAATGTTACTTCGGAAAAATAAATTTTTATTTAAAAAAATGTACACCGATTTATAAATGTTTATATAATTTTTAACGCAAATTTTGTTGCGAACAAATTACAAAAACACAATTGTTGAAAAAATTTCCACTGATCTTTAGTATTTGTAAAAATATTATGATCGGATGTTAATGACGGTAGTTGTTAACATTGAATGGGCGCCTTTGGCTTTCAAAGTAAAAAGTAAATATTGTTGAATAATTTCGGCGGGCTGGTTAGAACCACGATAGCTCAATTGGAAGAGCACCTGACCCGGTATGTCAGAAGGGTGCAGGTTCAAACCCTGCTCGTGGAAATTTTTTCAGCAATTGTGTTTTTGTAATTTGTTCGCAACAAAATTTGCGTTAAAAATTATATAAACATTTATAAATAGCTTGCCTACTTCTTAACTGATCTTTAGTATTTGTAAAAATATTATGATCGGATGTTAATGACGGTAGTTGTTAACATTGAATGGGCGCCTTTGGCTTTCAAAGTAAAAAGTAAATATTGTTGAATAATTTCGGCGGGCTGGTTAGAACCACGATAGCTCAATTGGAAGAGCACCTGACCCGGTATGTCAGAAGGGTGCAGGTTCAAACCCTGCTCGTGGAAATTTTTTCAACAATTGTGTTTTTGTAATTTGTTCGCAACAAAATTTGCGTTAAAAATTATATAAACATTTATAAATAGCTTGCCTACTTCTTAACTGATCTTTAGTATTTGTAAAAATATTATGATCGGATGTTAATGACGGTAGTTGTTAACATTGAATGGGCGCCTTTGGCTTTCAAAGTAAAAAGTAAATATTGTTGAATAATTTCGGCGGGCTGGTTAGAACCACGATAGCTCAATTGGAAGAGCACCTGACCCGGTATGTCAGAAGGGTGCAGGTTCAAACCCTGCTCGTGGAAATTTTTTCAACAATTGTGTTTTTGTAATTTGTTCGCAACAAAATTTGCGTTAAAAATTATATAAACATTTATAAATAGCTTGCCTACTTCTTAACTGATCTTTAGTATTTGTAAAAATATTATGATCGGATGTTAATGACGGTAGTTGTTAACATTGAATGGGCGCCTTTGGCTTTCAAAGTAAAAAGTAAATATTGTTGAATAATTTCGGCGGGCTGGTTAGAACCACGATAGCTCAATTGGAAGAGCACCTGACCCGGTATGTCAGAAGGGTGCAGGTTCAAACCCTGCTCGTGGAAATTTTTTCAACAATTGTGTTTTTGTAATTTGTTCGCAACAAAATTTGCGTTAAAAATTATATAAACATTTATAAATAGCTTGCCTACTTCTTAACTGATCTTTAGTATTTGTAAAAATATTATGATCGGATGTTAATGACGGTAGTTGTTAACATTGAATGGGCGCCTTTGGCTTTCAAAGTAAAAAGTAAATATTGTTGAATAATTTCGGCGGGCTGGTTAGAACCACGATAGCTCAATTGGAAGAGCACCTGACCCGGTATGTCAGAAGGGTGCAGGTTCAAACCCTGCTCGTGGAATTTTTTTTCAACAATTGTGTTTTTGTAAAATGTACACCGTTATTTTTTAACCATCTTAAACATGTAGGTGGGTTGATCAGACAATGAAACTGAACAACTTTCCCCTTAAAACATAGGTCAAAAAACGACGACGTTTTTTTTTACTTTCCCATACTAAGCCTATATTGACTGAGCATGGTTTGTATGGTGAAGTAAAAAAACTCGTTTATTGACTAAGGTTTCTCGGAGAATGTTGATCAGTTTCATGGACTGATCAATCCGCCTGCGGGTCTAAGACGGTTGACAAGGACGGTGTATAAATATATTAATACTCATATCCCATACTTTTCAAGTGGCTGAACCAGTTAAGTCTCGGCTTCATTAATTTATTTTTCCTTTCAAACACTTCAATCATCTGCCGCCGCGCCGTCTAGCTGCACTTGTCCCAAGACTTTCCTGAATATCTTACTCTCTGTGACTACACGTCAAAACTTCACAACCGTACATTAAGATCGGTCAGAACCGTATTATATATTCCAAACTTGATACTTTGCTAAGATGCTTAGACACCTTGATCTTGTAAAGCGATGCCTTGCAAATTATAATAATAGTTTCATTCTCGTATTGCATAAATGTATCGCTGGTTCGCTGGTAACTCCTTAATATGTGCAAGACATTTCAGCTGCTCCTGTAATTTTCTGAAGCCCTAGTGATGTATGCTCTGAAAACCTGTTAGGGGAGACGACTCCACCCACAACAAATCAGTCAAACTCAACATCCACGTTTGAGATTGGTGCAATTTAATCCAATGACAGCCAGTTTACGACAGATGGCTAGCTCACCTGGCTGGCTGCCATCATAGCATCCAAGTCTGTCGCCATATCATAGCATTAAAACATTGTGCTGTACCGATAGTTAACTATTGTTTTTAGTTTTACAGTTAGTTCTATAATTCGACCGCCTCCGTGGTCTAGTTATTAAGAACATTTGTTTCAGACCTAGTGGGCGTGGGTTCGATTACTAGCGGGTGGTCACATTCTTACTCGTTTTGGTTGATGGTAGGGCTTGTTTGTCCGCATGGCTTGCTAACACCATCTTATCTAAATAAGTCGCCATAACATCAATGTTTGTAACATTGTTGTGTTCCGGCAGCTAGACATAAGATAACCAGTTCCTCTAGTTGAGGATTCCGGGTGAAGTGCGCTTCCACCGCCTTATCATCACCTAACATCAAGTGAGATGAAAGCCAAGTGCTTACCCGTAAGGAATTAAAATAAACCACCCAGCTGCCGCCGTCTGGCTGTACTGATCACAAGATTTTCTGAATCATTCTCACCGTGACCTATGGGTTCGAGTCCTTGTTTTTGGGTAAGCGTGAAAGTAACGTTACGTTTTAATTACGTTCTTTGAAATTAAGCACTCTGCACTGCGGCTGCGTCTGAAGTCAAGAGAAATTTGTAACGCTGGTAGCTCTCCAATATTAAATAAATAAATAAATTATTAAATAATTATTTGCCAGACATTTTAGCAATGCAGCTGCTCCTGTTATTTTCTGAAGCCCTGGTGATTCATGCTCCGAAAACCTGTTGGCTGAAAGAACTCCACCCACACAGTCAAACACAACAGGTGCATCCAGGAGCTTCTGTTATTTTCTGAAGTCCTGCTGATGTATGCTCTGAAAACCTGTTAGCTGAGAGGACTCAACCCACACAAACATAACAGGTGCATCCAGCAGCTCCTGTTGTTTTCTGGAAAACCTGTTAGCGGAAAGAACTCCACCCACACAGTCAAACTCAACAGGTGCATCCAACAGCTCCTGTAATTTTCTGAAGCCCTAGCGGTGTATGCTCCGAAAACCTGTTGGCTGTGAGGACTCCATCCACACAGTCAAACTCAACAGGTGCATTCAGCAGCTTCTTAAATTTTCTGAAGCCATAGTGAAGTATGCTTTGAAAACCTGTTAGTTGAGAGGACTCCACCCACAGTCAAATTCAACAGGTGAATCCAGCAGCTTCTGTAAGGTTCTGAAGCCCTAGTGATGTATGATCCGAAAACCTGTTAGCTGATACGACTCCCACAAAAAAATCAGACAAATTCAACAAGTGCGTGCATCTATATTTGAGATTGGTGCAACTATATTAGTTCCCATCTTATGACAGCCGGTTTACAACAGATGGTTGGCTTACCTGGCTGGCTACCTCCATCTCATCTGTGTCTGTCGCTATAACAACGAAATCAAAACGTGGTGGTGTACTGATAGTTAAGGTTATAGAATTTAGTTAGTTTTATTACACCTCATATAACGGTATAATGAGGTATAAAAAAACTAACTAAATTCTTCTACTTCTACTACTTAGTGGTTTATATAATTTTTTTGCGAACAAATTACAAAAATACAATGTTGAAAAAACTTCCACGAGCAGGATTTGAACCTGCACCCTTCTGACATACCGGGTCAGATGCTCTCCCAATTGAGCTATCGTGGTTCTTACCAGCCCGCCTCATATACCGTTACTTAGTGGTTGAGGATTTCAGGTGAAGTTCATTTTCATCTTCGACCTTATCATTCCTTGCTGTTCGGTGTGGGTAAATACTTTTTATTTTATTATAAGGTAGATTTTTAAATGGAGTTCAATTCTCTTGTGTTCTAACAGCCGCCTGTCGGTGCACGGTACAAATTTTCATGGTACTCATCGGATTAGTGATGAATGAAATTCGTTTGCGAGGACTGCACTATCCCACAGGAACCTGTTACCGGAACAAAAAGTACCCTATATCCTAGTTCGGGTCATGGTCTGTCTATGTGCAAAATGTCATCCAAATCCGTTCAGCCGTTCTCGAGTTTTGCGCTTAGCAACATTCATTTTTATGTTTATATATATATATATAGATTAGAAATACCTGTTGGAGTGATTGGAGCATTTTAAACCTATGCTGTTTTGTCTTTTGTGGGATCAGACTCTTTATAATAAACTGTTTTATAAAGCTTATCTTTAATGGTGGTTTTGCATGAATGCAAAGACCATGAAAACAATCAAAGTGGACTTAAGGATCCAGCAGAAGCTCCAGATTCTATATTTGTAAAAGCTGTTAAAAGGCCGAATGGGCGGCGACTCCTTCTGTCACAACAGGTTGCTTGAATGTACTTTACCAGGACTGCAGAAATTGGTAGAAAGTCAACCAGTGTCATCATCACCTGTTGGAATTATACAGGCGGAGCTTACCGCCCAATTTGATTGTGTATAAATGCGAAAGCATTAATACCCTCTTTGATGCAGTGAGTGCAAGACATCACCATCAGTGTCCTGAAGGGTTGCGACATGTGTCGTTTCTCGGATTATGAGACAGTGGACTAGGGGCGTGACTCTCATTCATAAGTTAATCGGGATGGAAATCAACATACATAAATCTTCTTCTGCCGTTTTTTCTTGTTATGTACTTCCATGTACTAACGCTTTATTGTTAAAATGTTACTAATCAAATATGAATTTTAGTGATTCTAAATAAAATAATTACTATAATTATGTAGAAAATATAATTTGAATAAATGTATAAACCACTTGAAAATATGCAAGTTAAAATTTAACTACGAGTCGACCAACACCGAAGTCTCCCTGTCGCGGACACGTCATGATGAAATGAATCGCGAGTGAATTCGTCAAAAAGTGTTATTATTTTTATTTTTTATATTAAACACCAGTGGCCTGCTCGCGACTTCGTCCGCTTGAGTAAACACCCAAACCAGTCACTTTTTTTGTTAAAACCTTTGCCTGACAATTACAAACACAACAATAAACAAATTAGCTAAATCGGTCGAGCCGTTTGTAAGTGATGCTCAAACATACATTTAATTTGGTGATTGATTTTTATTAATAGATACACCTATTAAACTTCCAGATCCAACAGGTTAGGAAGACAAAATCTACTAGGAGTAAAGAAAAGGGCAGAAGTTACATTCGCCATTCCAAAACCTGTTGGAGCTGAATAGGCGGTGCTAGCCCCCGTTGAAAGCCACAGGTCAATCGTAACAACTAAAAGTAGGTGGCACTGTGTAGCGTAGCAGGTGTGCACAAGCTAACCAAAATATTATATTGAAAAAAATAGCAGATTTGGATAAATGTTGAAAATATTTCCACGAGTGGGATTCGAACCCGCACCCTTTGATATAGTCAGGTGCACTTCCAATAGATGAAAGTGCACCACTATACTCGTACTATCGTGGACCTAGTTTTACTTTGTAAGCCCAAGGATTCTTATTCAATGTCGATAACTACGTTACACACGACTTTTTGGTGCAAACAACCACTTGTTGGATGGCCGTTAAAGATTTACCAGCTGAAACGAATGAGGCCTTATAAGTGTACAGAAGCCTTTTCTATACCAGCTTAATGCAAAGACCATGAACACAATTAAAGTGGATTTTTGAAACCACCAGTAGGCGTAGTTTCTAGATTTATAAAAGCTGTTGCACAGAATACGGAGACCCAAAGAAAGTAGGCTTCGTACGTACCGCGCTCGCGCAACGCACACATGGACAACCTCTCACGGACGCAGAATCTCGCGACAGCTGCGCTCGGACTGTTCTGAACTGTTCCGGGATTCATGTCCGTGGAAGGGTTTTATGAGGGCAGCTAGACATAAGACAACCAGTGCTTCTAGTTAAGGATTCCGAGTACCTTGTCATCACTTAACATCAGATGAGATGAAGGCAATAATGATTATCTCCGTGACCTATGAGTTCGAATTCTTCTATTTAAGTAAGCGTAAAAGTTTTATTCTTCAAAATTAAGCTACCAAGATCTTTTGTCAAGAGAAATTTCTATCGCTGGTAGCTCTCCAATATATGCCAGACATTTTAGCAATGCGGCAGCTGAAAACCTGTTGGCTGAAAGGACTACACCCATACAGTCAAACTCAATAGGTGCATCCAGCAGCTCCTGTAATTTTCTGACGACCTAGTGATGTATGCTCCGAAAACCTGTTGGCTGAGAAGACTCCACCCATACAGTCAAACTCAACCGGTGCATCCAGCAGCTCCAGTTATTTTCTGAATCCCTGGTGACGTATGCTCCGAAAACCTGTTGGCTGAAAGGACTCCACCCATACAGTCAAACTCAACAGGTGCATCCAGCAGCTCCTGTAATTTTCTGACGACCTAGTGACGTATGTTACGAAAACCTGTTAGCTCATACGACTCCACCTACATTAAATATCAGACAAACTCAACAGGTGCATCCATATTTGAGAGTGCAACTTTAGGTTTAACTATACTCTTAGGTGTCACTGTGAAGCGAAGCCGGTGTGCACAAGCTAACCTTGAATTCTTAAATAAAAAACATATCTCAAAAAGTGTTAAAAATATTTCCACAAGTGAGATTTGAACTCTCACCCCAAGACATACCGGGTCAGATGCACTACTAATACTATACTATACTATACTATCGTAGTACTGCCCAGCCTGCCGAAATTTATCTACACAGCTTTTACTTTGCAAGCCAAAGCAGCCTCATTCAATGTCGACAAGTATCCGTCATCCACGACTTTGGTACGAGTTCGAATTCCACTCGTGGAAATGTTCTCAACATTTTATTGGCATTTTAACCTTCATCACCATTTCAAAAAAAAATCAAATTGATACGCATACAAACCAAGACAGTGCTTCGAAACCAGCCGTTCCACGAATCTCTATAGCTAACCACAAACAACCACTGGTTGGATGATCGTAAAGACTTCAGCAGCTAAATCGAACGAACTTTTATAAGTTGCCTTAACTTTTTCTACGCCTGACTTATGCAAAAGTCATTAGAATAATCAAAGTGGATTTTTGAAACCACTAGGTAGCTTCTAGGTTTGTAAAAGCTGCTGGAAGGACAAGTGGGCGTTGGCTTCCTCTGTCACAACAGGTTGCTTGAATATACTTTACCAGGACTGCAGAAATTGGTAGAGATTCAACCAGTGTCATTGTCACCTGTTGGAATTATACAGGCGGAGCTTAACCTATCGTAGGTATTTATCTATGTTTGAAATTACATTTAAAGGTTTATATTGTGTAACACAAATTGAAAATCGGAATGCACAGGATAAAAATAATTGGACGCTTTATAACAATAAGGATACAAGTGTTGAATCCTTTTCAATAAACAACGTCAAATTGGCAGTAATGCAAATTACAAATTAATTATTAGACGACCACTGTGACCACGGACGGACCCTGCAAAAGTGTCGAAACGACAGGATAATAAAAAGCGAATGTTACTTTGGAAAAATAAATTTTTATTTAAAAAAATGTACACCGTTATTTTTTAACCATCTTAAACATGTAGGTGGGTTGATCAGACAATGAAACTGAACAACTTTCCCCTTAAAACATAGGTCAAAAAACGACGACGTTTTTTTTTACTTTCCCATACTAAGCCTATATTGACTGAGCATGGTTTGTATGGTGAAGTAAAAAAACTCGTTTATTGACTAAGGTTTCTTGGGGAATGTTGATCAGTTTCATGGACTGATCAATCCGCCTGCGGGTCTAAGACGGTTGACAAGGACGGTGTATAAATATATTAATACTCATATCCCATACTTTTCAAGTGGCTGAACCAGTTAAGTCTCGGCTTCATTAATTTATTTTTCCTTTCAAACACTTCAATCATCTGCCGCCGCGCCGTCTAGCGGTACTTGTTCCAAGATTTTCCTGAATATCTTACTCTCTGTGACTACACGTCAAAACTTCACAACCGTACATTAAGATCGGTCAGAACCGTATTATATATTCCAAACTTGATACTTTGCTAAGATGCTTAGACACCTTGATCTTGTAAATTATAAAAAAAAAAAAAATTATAATAATAGTTTCATTCTCGTATTGCATAAATGTATCGCTGGTTCGCTGGTAACTCCTTAATATGTGCAAGACATTTCAGCTGCTCCTGTAATTTTCTGAAGCCCTAGTGATGTATGCTCTGAAAACCTGTTAGGGGAGACGACTCCACCCACAAGAAATCAGTCAAACTCAACATCGTGCCCATACACAAGACGGGTGACGTTGCGGACTGTTCCAACTATAGGCCCATAAGCATCCTGTCCTGCTTCGCGAAGGTGTTGGAGTCGCTGGTCTATGATCAGCTTTATCATCACCTCAAGCCGTATCTCTGTGAACAGCAACACGAATATGTTAAAGGTAAGTCTACCGTTAGCAATTTGCTGGAGTACGCCAACTTTATATGTAAGGTTTTCAATGAACATGGACAGGTGGCCTCAGTGTACACGGATTTCCGGAAGGCATTTGATAGAGTCAGTCATGGAATGTTACTCTGCAAACTTGAGAGTGTGGGCGTACATGGTTGTCTTTTGCGCTGGTTAAAGTCTTATATCTCGAACCGTAGTCAACTAGTCGCTCTGAAAGGATATCTCTCAAAACCAGTCTCTATCACATCTGGTGTCCCCCAGGGTTCGCATTTAGGACCTCTGTTGTTCATTTTATACATAAATGACTTGATCCTAAAACTCAAAAATACCTCACTACTGTATGCAGATGACCTAAAAATTTTCTGCCGGGTTGAAACAGTTAGGGACTGCTTACAGCTGCAAAGAGATATTGACACCGTTGCAGGTTGGTGTAGAGATAACCACATGAGTCTTAACATTGAGAAATGTTCTATTATATCTTTTACACGCAAGAGGAACCCTATTCAGTTTGAGTACGCCATTGAGGGGACAAAGGTTGAGAGGTCGACAGTGGTTCGTGATCTGGGCGTGTTGTTCGATGATAAGCTTAGTTTTAACTATCATTATGAAACAATATCTAAGAAGTGCAACAAGCTGTTGGGCTTCATATGTCGTGTATCCAGACAGTTCAAGTCTCCTAATAGTTTGCTACTGCTCTATAGATCGCTTGTCCTAACGCAACTCGAGTATGCATCCGTAGTCTGGTCACCTCAATATAACACTTACGTGGACATGCTTGAATCTACTCAAAGGCGTCTTCTCAGGGTTGTCACATTGAGGTTTGGCAGGAAGAGGGAGCTCACATGTTATGACGCACGCATGCGATACTTTAATTTTAAAGGTTTGGAGTTCCGGCGTAAGATACCTGATTTAACTTGTTTGTATAAAATATTGAATGGCTCTATTACGACTTCTCTTTTATCGGATATACGCCTTAAAATCCCATGTAGGTCCTCTAGACATAATTGCTCTTTTTCGGTGCCTTTCTGCAATAACAATGTTTCATTTCACAACCCCATATACAGAATGTGTCGCGAATATAACACACTATTAAATAGAGTGGATGGTGTGCCTGACATCCATGGTTCATCACTAGGCGCTTGGAAGTCTAGTCTTCGCAAAATTTTCTAATGACTTGTTTATTAATTGAAATTATTGTCATTATTGTATATTCAATGTTATGTTTTTGTCTGTCCTTATTTAATTTGAATTAGCAATTATTAATGTGATTTTTTGTAATTAATTTTGAATTAGCAATTATTAATGTGATCTTATGTAACTATTTTGAAATAATGTTTTATGCTGTATTCTTTTTGATCTCGATGTGTTTTATGCATGCTGTCTGCACATACTTTGGAAGCGCAGTCTACCAATGTTTGCACTAGCTAAAAATTACTTTGTAAACGCTGTAATTCCGTTTTGTGTAGCTAATAAAATAAATAAATAACAAAATAAAATAAAAGTCCACGTTCGAGATTGGTGCAATTTAATCCGATGACAGCCAGTTTACGACAGATGGCTAGCTCACCTGGCTGGCTGCCATCATAGCATCCAAGTCTGTCGCCAACTCATAGCATTAAAACATTGTGCTGTACCGATAGTTAACTATTGTTTTTAGTATTACAGTTAGTTCTTTAATTCGACTGCCTCCGTGGTCTAGTTATTAAGAACATTGGTCTCAGACCTGGTGGGCGTGGGTTCGATTACTAGCGGGTGGTCACATTCTTACTCGTTTTGGTTGATGGTAGGGCTTGTTTGTCCGCATGGCTTGCTAACACCATCTTATCTAAATAAGTCGCCATAACATCAATGTTTGTAACATTGTTGTGTTCCGGCAGCTAGACATAAGATAACCAGTTCCTCTAGTTGAGGATTCCGGGTGAAGTGCGCTTCCACCGCCTTATCATCACCTAACATCAAGTGAGATGAAAGCCAAGTGCTTACCCGTAAGGAATTAAAATAAACCACCCAGCTGCCGCCGTCTGGCTGTACTGATCACAAGATTTTCTGAATCATTCTCACCGTGACCTATGGGTTCGAGTCCTTGTTTTTGGGTAAGCGTGAAAGTAACGTTACGTTTTAATTACGTTCTTTGAAATTAAGCCACCAAGATCTTTAAAGCACTCTGCACTGCGGCTGCGTCTGAAGTCAAGAGAAATTTGTAACGCTGGTAGCTCTCCAATATTAAATAAATAAATAAATTATTAAATAATTATTTGCCAGACATTTTAGCAATGCAGCTGCTCCTGTTATTTTCTGAAGCCCTGGTGATTCATGCTCCGAAAACCTTTTGGCTGAGAGAACTCCACCCACACAGTCAAAAACAACAGGTGCATCCAGGAGCTTCTGTTATTTTCTGAAGGCCTGGTGATGTATGCTCTGAAAACCTGTTAGCTGAGAGGACTCAACCCACACAAACACAACAGGTGCATCCAGCAGCTCCTGTTGTTTTCTGGAAAACCTGTTAGCGGAAAGAACTCCACCCACACAGTCAAACTCAACAGGTGCATCTAACAGCTCCTGTAATTTTCTGAAGCCCTAGCGGTGTATGCTCCGAAAACCTGTTGGCTGTGAGGACTCCATCCACACAGTCAAACTCAACAGGTGCATTCCGCAGCTTCTTAAATTTTCTGAAGCCATAGTGAAGTATGCTTTGAAAACCTGTTAGTTGAGAGGACTCCACCCACAGTCAAATTCAACAGGTGCATTCAGCAGCTCCTGTAATTTTCTGAAGTCTTAGTGACGTTTGCTCCGAAAACCTGTTAGCTTAAACGACTCCACCTACATTAAATATCAGACAAACTCAATAGGTGCATCCATATTTGAGATTGATGCTACTTTAGGTTTAACTATACTCTTAGGTGTCACTGTGAAGCAAAGCCGGTGTGCACAATATGGTTAGCTTGGTTAGCTTACCTTGATTTCTTAAATAAAAAGCAGATCTCAAAAAGTGGTAAAAATATTTCCACGAGTGAGATTTGAACTCGCACCCCAAGACATACCGGGTCAGGTGCACTATTAACTATACTATCGTAGTACTGCCCAGCCCACCGAAATTTATCTACACAGCTTTTACTTTGCAAGCCAAAGCAGCCTCATTCAATGTCGACAAGTATCCGTCATCCACGACTTTGGTACGAGTTCGAATTCCGCTTGTGGAAATGTTCTCAACATTTTATTGACATTTTAATTTTCATCACCTTTACAAAAAAAAACTGACACGCATACAAACGAATACAGTGCTTCGAAACCAGTCGATCCACGAATCTCTATAGCTAACCACAAACAACCACTTGTTGGATGGTTGTAAAGGCATCAGCAGCTAAAAACGAACGAAGTCTTATTGTTGACCTAAACTTTTTCTGCAAAGGTCATTAGAATAATCAAAGTGGATTTCTGAAACCACCAGGTAGCTGCTAAGTTTGTAAAAGCTGCTGGAAGGACATGTGGGCGTTGGCTTCCTCTGTCACAACAGGTTGCTTGAATATACTTTACCGGACTGCAGAAATTGGTAGAGATTCAATCAGTGTCATCGTCACCTGTTGGAATTATACAGGCGGAGCTTAACCTACCGTAGGTATTTGTCTGTGTTTGAAATGACATTTAAAGGTTTACATTGTGTAACACAAATTGAAAATCGGAATGCACCGGATAAAAATAATTGGACGCATTATAACAATTAGGGTACAAGTCAACACTAGGATCCAACGATCCTTTTCAATAAACAACGTCGAATTGGCAGTAATGCAAATTACAAAAATTATTATGAGACGACCACTGTGTGTGACCACGGACGGACCATGCAATCGACAGGATAATAATAAGGGAAAGTAACTTTGGAAAATTAAGTTTTTGTTTAAAAAAAAAATATACACCGTAATTTTTTAACCGTCTTAAACCTGTAGGTGGGTTGATCAGACAATGAAACTGAACAACTTTTCCTATGAAACATAGGTCAAAAAACGAGTTTTTTTTTTACTTTTAAGCCTATATTGACTGAGCATAGTTTATATGGTGAAGAAAATCAAACTCGTCTATTGAAGTCAATAATGAAACTGGTCAACTTTCCCCAAGAAACTTAAGTAAGTTTCTTGGGGAAAGTTAACCAGTTTCATGGTCTGATCAATCCACCTGCAGGCCTAAGGTTGTTGCACCTGTAGGCTTCGTACGTACCGCGCGCGCAACGCACACATGGACAACTTCTCACGGACGCGGAATCTCGCGACAGCCGCGCTCGGTCTGTTCTGAGCTGTTCCGGGATTCATGTCCGTGAGAGGGTCTATGTGTGCGTTGGTCGAGCGCGGTATGTATTAGCTTACCTTCTGTGGGTCTCTTATTTTGGGACTGTCGGAAGCCCAAGTGGGCGTCGGCTTCCTCTGTCACAACAGGTTACTTGAATGTACTTTACCAGGACTGCAGAAATTGGTAGAAAGTCAACTAGTGCTATCATCACCTGTTGGATCTGTTGGACCAGGCGGAGCTTAACTTATCGTAGGTATTCATCTCAACAGGTGCATCCACGTTCGAGATTGGTGCAACTTTATCCTGTAGCCTGTTAACGATATATAGGTGGCTTACCACCATCTCATCCAAGTCTGTCGCCATAACAACGGCATCAAAACATTGTAGTGTACCGATAGCTATAGTTTAAAGCATTATAGTTAGTTCTATTACTCAACCAATGAGCCAGTACCATGATTCGGCCGACTCTGTCGTCTAGTGGTTAAGACCCGCGGTCACAGACCCATAAATCCCAGGTTTGACTCCCAGATAGGGTTGCATGTTTGTGTATTCGGTTTAGTTGATGGTAGGGCTTGTTTGTCTGCATGGCTTGCTAACACCATCTTATCTAAATAAGTCACCATAAGATCAATGTTTGTAGTATTGTTGTGTTCATTTAAGATAACCAGTGCTTCTAGTTGAGGATTCCGAGTGCCTTGTCATCATATATCATCAGATGAGATGAAGGCCATTATCTCCGCGACCCATGAGTCCGAGTTCTTTTATTTAAGGAAGCTACCAAGATCTTTCGTCAAGAGAAATTTGTATCGCTGGTAGCTCTCCAATATGTGCCAGACATTTTAGCAATGCAGCTGCTGAAAAGCTGTTGGCTGAAAGGACTCCACCCATACAGTCAAACTCAACAGGTGCATCCAGCAGCTCCTGTTATTTTCTGAAGCCCTGGTGATGTATGCTCCGAAAACCTGTTGGCTGAGAGGACTCCACCCACACAGCCAAACACAACAGGTGTATTCAGCAGCTCCTGTTGTTTTCTGAAGCCCTAGTGATGTTTGCTCCAAAAACTTGTTAGCTCAATACGACTCTACCTACAGCAAATATCAGTAAAACTCAACAGGTGCATTCATATTTGAGATTGGTGCAACTTTTTTATTTTCCATCCTGTGAAAGCCGGTTTACAGCAGATTCTCAGATTCAGCAAGTCTGCCGACATAACAACATAATGAAAACATTGTGGTGAACCGATAGTAAAGGTTATAGTATTATAGTTAGATTTATCATCCTTTGCTGTTCGGTGATGGTAAATGATTTTTATTTTATTATTGGGTAGATTTTTAATAGGAGTTCAATTCTCTTGTGTTCAAACAGCCGCCTGTCGGTGCACGGTACAAGTGGTCATGGTATTAATCGGATCAGTATTGAATGAAATGAATATTTCAAGTAAATTAAGTAAGTTCAAATTAGGACGTCTTTTGGTTTAGCAGAAGAACGGGCGAAGAAACTGCACAGCTACAGAAGTAGCGAAATTTACAAAATTATATGACTTTACCAAATTGTACAAGCTTACAATGACTTAAAAATGTTTTAAATTAGAAATCCCTGTTGGAGTGATTGGAGCATTTTAAACCCATGCTGTTTTGTCTTCTGTGTGTTCAGACACTTTATAATAACTTTTTTTGTAAAGCTTTTTTTAATGGGGGTTTTGCATTAATGCAAAGATAAGAAGATAAGAAGGCTAGGTCGGGTAGGCGTTTAATTTTTTTACTGTATTTGATAATTTTTTTGAAAAAACAGTGACTAAATTCAGCGCTCGCGATAGCCTTCCCGGTAGCATAGCGGTCAGTGCAGCCGCCTGGATTGCGGAAGACCCAGGTTCGATTCCTGGCTGGCTCGGGTAGGCGTTTTGTTTTTTACTGTATTTAAAAAATATTTAATGCAATAACTATGATAACAATCAAATTGGACTTAAGGAACCAGCAGAAGATCCAGATTCAAGATTTGTAAAAGCTGTTGGAAGGCCGATTGAGCGGCGACTTCTTCTGTCACAACAGGTTGCTTGAATATACTTTACCAGGGCTGCAGAAATTGGTAGAAAGTCAACCAGTGTTATCGTCACCTGTTGGAATTATACAGGCGGAGCTTAACCTATCGTAGGTATTTGTCTTTGTCTGAAATGACATTTAAAGGTTTATATTGTGTAACACAAATTGAAAATCGGAATGCACCGGATGAAAATAATTGGACGCTTTATAATGAAAAGGATACAAGTGTTGGATCTTTTTCAATAAACAACGTCGAATTGACAGTAATGCAAATTACAAATTAATTATGAGACGACCACTGTGACCACGGACGGACCCTGCAAAGGTGTCGAAACGACAGGATAATAATAAGCGAGAGTGAATTTGGAAAAACAAGTTTAATATTTAAAAAAATATACACTATTATTTTTCAACTGTCTTAAACCTGGTAGATAGATGGGTTGATCAGACCATGAAACTGAACAACTTTTCCAAAGAAATATAGCGTCGTTGAAACTGCATTTCTGCGTATGCGTAATCAACAGTTGCTAATAAGCGGAACTACAAAAAAATCTAAATTGAGATTTCGCGCGTATAGGTTCTAAATAGCCATTGGCGTCCCGTATGCTAAAGTACCTAAATCTTTACATATATTTATAGTTTAATCAGACAAAGACGTAGTAATAAAGATTATAACAGGTTTTTTCTCGCTCCTGTAAAATTGGCCACTACCAAGTTCGGCGGTATTAACCACTGTTGGTTCCGCGATAATGCAGTATCAACAACGATAGGTCAAAAAACGAGTTTATGTTTTACTTTCCCATACTAAGCCTATATAACTGACTGAGCATGGTTTGTATGGTGAAGTTAAAAAAAACTCGTTTATTGATATAAGTTTCTTGGGGAAAGTTGATCAGTTTCATGGTCTGATCCATCCACGTGCGGGCCTAAGACGCATAAAAAAGGACGGTGTATTAATATATTAATAGGTACTCATATCCCATACTTCA
This sequence comes from Eudonia lacustrata, assembly GCA_947562085.1. NCBI lineage: Eukaryota > Metazoa > Arthropoda > Insecta > Lepidoptera > Crambidae > Eudonia > Eudonia lacustrata. The sequence continues at coordinate 1,626,432 of OX387341.1, forward strand.
TTAATTTATTTTTCCTTTCAAACACTTTATTCATCTGCCACCGCGCCGTCTAGCTGTACTTGTCCCAAGATTTTCCTGAATATTTTACTCTCCGTGGTAGTCACGTCAAAACTTCACAACCGTAAGAACCGTGTTATATATTCCAAACTTAATACTTGGCTAAGAACCTTAGACACCTTGATCTATAAAGCGCTGCTTTGCAAATTATAATAATAGTCCCATTCTCGTATTGTTGGTAACTCGTTATATGTGCAAGACAATTCAGCGACTCCTGTAATTTTCTGAAGCCCTAGTGATGTATGCTCTGAAAACCTGTTAGAGGAGATGACTCCACCCACAACAAATCAGTCAAACTCAACAGGTGCATTTACGTTCGAGATTGGTGCAACTTAACCCGATGACACCCAGTTTAATACAGATGGCTGGCTCACCTGGCTGGCTACTATCATCGCATCCAAGTCTGTTGCCATATCACAGCATTAAAACATTATGGTGTACCGACAGTAAACTATAATTTATAGTATTAGAGTTAGTTCTATGATTCGACTGCCTCTGTGGTCTAGTGATTAAGACCATCGGTCTCAGACCTGGAGGTCCCGAGTTCGATTCCCAGCAGGTGGTCACATTATTACTCGTTTTGGTTGGTGGTAGGGCTTGTTTGTCCGCATGGCTTGCTAACACTATCTTCTCTAAATAAGTCGCCATAACATCAATGTTTGTAGCATTAAGATAACCAGTGCCTCTAGTTGAGGATTCCGGGTGAAGTGCGCTTCCACTGCCTTAATATCAGTTGAAATGAAGGTCAAGTGCTTCCCCGTAAGGAATTTAAAAATAACTGCTCAGCTGCCATTGAACCTGAGTCTGAGTTCTTCTTTTTGGGTAAGCGTAAAAGCCTTAATCGCGTTACCGTTTAATATATTCCAATCTTTATACTCTTCTTAGAAATTTAGTCACCAAGATCTTTGCAGCGCTGCATTGCGTCTGAAGTCAAGAGACATTTGTGTCGCTGGTAGCTCTCCAATATATGTCAAACATTTTAAGCAATGCAGCTGCTCCTGTTATTTACTGAAGCCATAGTGATGTATACTCCGAAAACCTTTTGGCTGAGAGGACTCCACCCACACAGTCAGACTCAACAGGTGCATCCAGCAGCTCCTGTTGTTTTCTGAAGCCCTGGTGATGTATGATCTGAAAACCTGTTGCTTTAGAGGACTCCACCCACACAGTCAGAATCAAAAGGTGCATCCAGCAGCTCCTGTTGTTTTCTGAAGCCCTGGTGATGTATGATCTGAAAACCTGTTGCTTTAGAGGACTCCACCCACACAGTCAGATTCAACAGGTGCATCCAGCAGCTCCTGTTGTTTTCTGAAGCCCTGGTGATGTATGATCTGAAAACCTGTTGCCTTAGAGGACTCCACCCACACAGTCAGACTCAACAGGTGCATCCAGCAGCTCCTGTTGTTTTCTGAAGCCCTGGTGATGCATGCTCCGAAAACCTGTTGGCTGAGAGGGCTCCACCCATACATTCAAACTCATCAGGTGCATTTATCAGCTGCTGTTGTTTTCTGAAGGCTTAGTGATGTATACTCCGAAAACCTGTTGGCTGATACGACTCCACCCACAATAAATTCAGACAAAACTCAACAGGTGCGTGCATCCATATTTGAAATTGGTGCAACTTTATTATTTCCCATCCTATGACAACCGGTTTACAACAGTTGGCTGGCTTACCTGGCTGGTTACCACCATTTCATCTAAGTCTGTCACCATAACAACGAAATTAAATCATTGTGGTGTAGAGATTCCCTGTGCACCTACTGGTGGGTGAACGGGTAGCGACCCAGTTATAGTATTATAGTTAGTTTTATTATACCTCATATTATACATTTACTTCTTTTATCTTGGGCCCTATCATCCCTTGCTGTTCGGTGAGGGTAAGTATTTTTTATTTTTTATAGGGTAGATTTTTAATCAAAGTTCAATTTGATTAATTTGTGTTCTAATGGCCGCCAGTCGGTGCACGGTATAAATTTTCATGGTATTCATCGGATCAGTGAAATGAATGAATGAAATTAATCTTTCAAGTACCTACTACTTACTTACTTACTTATTAGACCACTTACTTATTAGATAAGCGCTTTTGAATCGTGAATATTTGACCTACCACCCATTCAGCTTTTAGCTGTTCAGAAGAACGGGCACAAGAAACTGCACAGTTTCATATAGAATATCGACATATACAACATTATATGCCGTTACCTAATTATACAAGTTACAGCATTGGTTTAAAATGCTTCGAACTTCCAACAGTTATTTCTGAATTTAAGTTTTTTTAAAGTAAGTAATTGTAAACTTGTAACTAATATAAGATTTGTATTACCCAATGGTATTACAAATTTTATATGGTTCATTTCATAATTTGCTTTTCGAACAATTAATGAACTATCTTTGAGACAGCATTGTTCACATCGTGATCAATCAGCTGTCGAAAATAAAGCGTTGTTTCACTTTATTTATAAGTGAGGTATCATCTGCAAACAATACTACCTCATGGTTGTCTTTTACCGAGTAAGGCAAGTCGATAATATAAACTAAAAATAAGAAAGGGCCAAGAATCCCGGAGATCTTTTACCGTTAACATCAACCCTCTGAATCCAAGTATGAGATAAGAAGATTCAGTGATGCATCTCTAATACCATAGTGGTAGAGCTTCCTGACCAAGGTTTCATTCAATTCAGTGAACGCCCAATAGTCAAAATACAACCGTAGTTTACAATATTCCTTGTTACACTCGGCGCGCCCCGACGCCGCGCAGGCGCTCTTCACGCACGCCGACCTGGCCGGCTTCTGGGACATAGTCTTCATGCAGGTGAGGGGTATTGCCTTTCACTCTATCAGCTTCGTCTCGTTACATACAAGTCATACAATGCATTGCAAGCTCCAAGACTAAACTAACAAATTTTCATATTGGTTCCATCGGAACAGCCTAGAACAGTATGAGAGCGCAGCAGAAAATGTTACACATGTAACACATAACTTTTATATTTCGGGACTCCTCCATATTTGACGAACTCCGTAGCTGAGTGGCTTGCACGCCGGACTTTGGGCGGTGCTAACTTAACTTAACCTATACCAAGTCTCTCACTCCTCGCACTGTGCTTAAAAGGGGCACGAAGTTTTCGCTTCACGTATTTAAAGATATAGTTATGTACTATATAAAACGGTCAATTAATAAACATGTAATTAACAGGCATGGGGGCCTCATCTTGCAGTGTTAATATATTTACGGATTATTTATACAATTGTAATAGTTTTACACTTACCATACCATACACTTACCATCTGGTGAGTGGAAGATCAAGCGCTGCTGTAGGATAATAATAGCTAAAATGTGTTTCTATAGGTCCGTCAATACTTATCTATATATTAATACGTGAATCAAAAACTTTGTACCCCTTTTTTACGAAAATTGCGCGGACGGAGGAGTATGAAATTTCACACACTAGTTTATATAGAGAAGGTTAACTGAATGTTAATATTTTTTTTAAATTATGCATAAAAACACATTAAATCAATAAAACAAACATTACACAAACTACCATGTATTTGACACTCACGTATTTAAACTCTTTTCAAAAATTTCAAAAATGGAAGAGAAGCGGCCAAAATCTGTCAATGCCAATCCAAACTCAAATTCTATCTTTTTAATTTTTATTTGCTTAGGATACAATCCGTGCAGCCTTAATAAAATTACGGTCGAATTTCGACCACTGGGCGACCACTAGTAATCCAATAAATATGTCCGTTTACATATCTTTGAGCATTAACAAACCACTGAAACTACCACCTGTTGAACGAGATACCGCCCCTCCATAACAGGTTTCGTAAACATAAATCACCAGGGTTGCAGAACCAGACAGAAGAATTGCTGACTAACACCATAGTCTAAAAAGGGGTTTGTTATGACATTGATTGTAATGAACGGACTTACAGTAAGTCCCTGCTAGGTCGCGAATCCACGACCGAAAGATCTGAAACTATCATAAAAGAGTGTCATAAAATGGTAACCAATAAAAATAAAAATTCATGAAGTTTAGATAACCGTAATCGCACGCAACCCTATGCCTTATTGTATGCCTTATCGTTACTTACCATCAGGTCTGATGAAACGAAGGCCCAGCGATAGCATCATTCGTGTATTCATATCCGTTGTCTAATACTGCTTAAATATGAACACAACCGTTTAACTAGGGAAATACCTTACAGATGATTACGAGAAGAGTATAATGCATATTTTCATTTCTCATGCTCGTAAAGTTGTTCTTTATGTCGAGAGAAGGCTGCATAAAATACGTTTTTATGCTCTTGTGCATAAAGTAGTTTCTTCTTTTAAGACTAAGGCAATTAGGCTTTACAGCCACATACACAATTGAATACACCTTTATTTAATTGATATTTTTTTATGAGATTAAGGTTATATCTTAATTTAATTACGACATAATGTATTACTATCTAAATACAAATTTACGATTAATACGGGCGTGCATATACGTAAAAAAAATATAACGCAAATATTTACAATAACTTGGCATTACGACTCAGACCATAGTCGAACGTCACATAGTAGAAAATTTAAAAAAAAAATAAGAAAAATTGTGTGGCGGGAAGCTAATTATTCGTCAAACAAAATTACAAAACTAGAAACTAGTTTTTGTTGTGTTGCGGTTTGTTTTATTTCCTTGCAATCGAAGTGAAAAGCAGAGTGTAAAACTCGAGTATAAAACCCATTTTACCCTCGACGTGACTATCCACCCTCGCCGTGCCGGCTCGGGTGGCTATATGCACGACTCGGGTAAAATGGCTCGTTTTATGCTCTTGTTGTACAATCTACTATTTTTTGTAAAATAAACCTATCTTCTATATAAATAAAAATGAATCGCAAAATGTGTTGCTAATCGCAAAACTCGAGAACGGCTGGACCGATTTGGCTGATTTATTTTTTGTTGTGTTAGATGAAGTCTGAGGAAGGTTCTTATGGAGAGAAAAAACGTAAAAAAACACGAGGAAAATAGTATACAACAATTTTCTTTTCCCATACAAACCACTCTGTCCCCAGCTGTCAAACATTTTCCGTCAATCAAAACAAAACAAAGGCGCGTTAGAAATATCTTTGGTTCGCCTTCAAGTTGATTAGAGGTTAGATTTATTTATTTGCGCGCCAAGTAATCAAACAAAAAATATCGTGTACCATACCTTAAGAGCGTTTACGCCGCACACTAGCGCCGCCAACGAAAAAAAAAAACATATCTAGTAATTAGAGACAGAAAATCAAATTATGCTCAACAAACTATCTGAATGAAGTAATTTAGCATTTTTACGTCACCTAATGAACACCTGACATGTTATGGTTTAGTTAAATATGGCGTTATAGTTAAAAGTGGCCGTAACGTCTTATTTAACTAAACCATAACATGTGAGGTGTTCATTAGGTGACGTAAAAATGCTAAATTACTTTATTCAAATAGTTTGTTGAGCATAATTTGATTTTCTATCTCTAATTACTAGATATGTTTTTTTTTCATTAGTGGCGCTAGTGTGCGGCGTAATAGTAGTTTATGCTACTGTCATATAATGAAGGGTATTAAAACACGAGTGTGAGTTTATGAAACGAGCGCAGCGAGTTTCATAATAGTAACGAGTGTTTTAATACCCGTGTTATATGCAGTTGCATACACTACTTTATCTTCACTAATGCAATTAGTCAAACAACAAGAGTAAAAGCTGACAATAGTTTATTTATAATAATTGTTCAAATTTTGGATGGTACAATTTTGAAAGTTAATGTTAATTATTGATCCAGCAGCTGTAGCGGTCGCGGGGCAAGCAGTAGAGCTCGTAGACGGAGTTGGAATATTTATAATTACTTCATTCGTCTTGTTTTCTATACTGTTCAAGATCGTATTTGAGACTTGAATTTTATTAATTAAAGACTCATCAATGTAGCTTTCAGCCACAGTAGAAGCCTTCCACCCCCCGTGTCGTTTCAGTGCGGTCAAATCACCACCGCTATCTATGAGAAGGGTCGCCGAGGTGCGCCGGAAGCAATGCCCCGTGTACAACGCTGGGTTAGGCAGATTCAAAAAGCTTGCGATAGTTTTTCCCAGAGCACCAAATTTATTAATACCAGTTCTTTGATCGACGCACTTCCCCGATCTATAGCTCAAGAAAAAGGCAGGGTTTCGACAGGGGGTGGGTCGAAGTTCCATGTATTTTTTACATACGGCATAGCAGTTGCCCGTCACAACGAAAGAACGATCTATTTTCGTTTTTGTTTTCGAAACTTTCACCATGATTGTACTGTTGTCTATGTTAGAGACTTCATCGAACTGGATGTTGTATAGCTCTTGCCTTCGGCATGCCCCCATTATGCCGAAGATTAGTGTAACCTGTAACAATAAACGATATAATAAGCTTGAGGTACATAGCCAAGGCAAAAACTATGATTTATGAAGTAGTAAAGTGTAGGTACATACTACCTAATTTATACACAAAGCGCTTAAACAGAGTGTCTAGATAACTTGCGTGTGTAGTACGTAAGTACTAGGTAGATTAAATAACAGAACTAAAATACACTTACCTTTTCAAAAAGATACAAAATATCTGGTGAATCTTTCAGGAACATCTTTATTTGACCTGATGTAAACGTCAAGGACTTTTTTTCTTGTGTCCTTCTGAACTGCGTTTCAGGAACGCTATGACTTTTGAATACTTCGTGATATCAATATTGTTGTAGATACTCAGTGTGGACTTGAGCATAGAATATTTAGCCCACATAGAAGATGGCTTGAATTTGTCGGAGAGGTCTTTGAGATACACAAGAATGAAATTTTCAGAAAATGATGTAGTTTTCTTTTCGATCTTCCATGCCAAAAAGTTATTATATTCTTTTTCATATAATTTTCTAGATTTTTCTGGCAAAAGATTGTGAGTTACTTTTGTTGCCAATTCTAGAATATTCGGAGGCGTACAAATATCATCGTCGCTGTCCATTTTTAACTTTTAATTTGTATTTTAAAAACAAAACACATTGCGAAACATTAAATTCACGCGTACGTGTATTGTCACAGTGAACTTGCCGCCATTAAAATCTCACCAATGAGAGCGCAGCTGCGCGCGCAGGGCCAATCATGAGCGAGCGCGCGCTGTTCTTTTTTTATTTAATTGGCACAAGATCTTACCAAAGAGTTTTGTGTATGTAAGTTTAGTAGTTTCGACGAAGTTTTCACGTATAACCCAACTGTTTTCAAAAGCCAGCCTAATATCAAAATTTTATACAACTTGTATGAGGATTTTGACATAAGGCTCGCCAGGTTAATTGGTCGCGTTTTATTGATGTTATAATGAGATTTTACGATATCGATGTGGATATTATACCATCATGTGAAATTGCTTAAATTGAGTGTTTTGTTGTCTGCGCTATAACAGTAGTAATTATAAGTCAAGTATTGGAAACATAAGTAGAATGTTACAACATTAGTGTAGATAAACGCTCTTAAGGCATTACGATAAAAATATCATGACATTAGATATTACTAAAGTCTTTCAATGTGCGACAGGCCAATAACTTTTGACAGAACGAAATCTGTCGGGGCAGCTATTAACATAAAAAAATCAATGTAGAATGGGACAGCTAGTTTGTAGGTAATAAAAAAGATGCATACAGTTAGCTTTAGTTATTATTCTGAGCATACAGTACACAGTCCATGCTACTGCCATCTAGTAACACCAACAGAAAGTTACCCAAGTGTGGGGCGTTTACAACCATGTCGAGTAGATGGCGCTGCGTAGAAACTGAAAGAAATCCTGAAAAATTACGTAACGTGAGATCAATTATATAAATTGGTAATATTTTTCGAACCGACTTTAAAAAAATATAAACAACACAGTCTAACAAATAACATGTTTAGATGATAAATCTAATGAGATACGATGTGCAACGCGTTGTATCGAATACGCCTGCCCGCCCGCCCCGTCCCACGACATCAACAAGTTTGGGAAGCCGGTATACGGTATACCCGCTAAGTTTCCTGCAGCCCTAGTGACGAATGTTTTGAAAACCTGTCAGAAACGAATGAGGTGCCTCTTTTAGCCAACAGGTCGCTTGTTGCTTGATGCCTAAACCAGGGTTTCTTAAAGTGGGGTCCTTAGGGCTCCGTAGCATGTGTATCAGGGGTTCGCAGTAGCTCAGTAAACTCCTAACACATTAAGTTGTGCAGTAAACTCAGCATTACTCGGCTAAGCAACGCACTCGCAGTGACGACGACGCATCATTGTCGTCACGCACGTCACAAGCACCATCCTTCACATAACTTAGTAGTAAGGGAAACTACCAACAAAAGAGTTTTCTTTCCTAAATTAATCTTTAACAGGGGTCCGCGGAGTTGTTTAAATTGTGATTGTATTCCGTGACTGCAAAAAGTTTAAGAAACCCTGGCTTAAACCATCAATCATCAAAAGTGTTATCGAATAAATACATACATACATCTGTATCAGTTCAAACGTCATTTTGGATAAAAATTATTGATATTTATGCTTTTTTTAGTGTTTTTGTAAAAATTGGTTGTACAAAGTGGCCGTAGATGTAGGTCTACTTTTGATTCATCAAAAACATCTCATTCAGACAGACGAAATTTCACGAGGGCAATTTAACTATTGAGGAACTGGCTATCTTATCTCTAAATGTCGAAACCGAACTATGCTATACTATTGATGTTATTTTGTTTACATATTTCTATAAGGATTGGTGGTATTTGGCCTGGCGGACTTAAAACAAGCACTAACACCAACCGAATCGAGCACAAACGAGTACTGTAGTGTTCGAGACTACTTGGTTGGGCGAGCCTACTGGCATTTTATCTACTCTGTGCTACTGGCAGCCGTCGCGTTCTGCGTTTGAACGTAGTATACGTCTAAAGAAGTGAATAAAAACAAGAGAAGAGAACTTCCTTGTCATCCGTGGCTGCGACGACACCTATTTTATTGTATTCTATGTTATCTTAAAAATACCAATATATAAAGTAAACGCTCTATGAGTTTAATTTAAATTACGCCGCCGTTATTATAATAAATAACACATAATGTATGCATTACAACCGCCGGTTGTAACAGTACCTACCCCCGCTAGCAATCAAACCTGGAAACCAGGAAAAGTTTTTATCTCATATTAACTACTCGATTCACTTTGAAAGTAGGATTTTTACGTCCTTAGTTACAAAACTTCCTGATAGATTATGTATTCCTGGTACTTTCAGCACGCCAGAAACGTGACGATTGAAGTGAGAATTCCTTCCTTGCAACACAGAGGAGTTTCTCGACAGGCAATGCTTTATGCATTCCTGGTAGCTCGCCGTGCTTGGAAACGTGATCTTTCGATCAGTCCAATAACACAACAAAGCATCATTTATTTATCAGTTACTGGGTCGCCCGCAAAACTTCGCGTTTATTCAACAGATTTTTTAGGAATTTCGAAACCTATGATAGGTTTCTTTATTTTTCTGCACATTTACGGCTGGAGCTCCTCAAAATGAGACTATAACCGATTTTTTATGTGCAGCTATCGTCCCATAATCATTGGGACAAAAATCGGCTTACGCTAAGATATCACACACACCTGCAGCAGCACCAAAAATACAAAAGTAATTTTTCTTCATGCTTGCAAATCGAATCATTATTTTGTCAATTTTCTTCGAGTTAAATCGAATCTTATTGAAACTTAAATGTTTATATAATTTTTTAACGCAAATTTTGTTGCGAACAAATTACAAAAACACAAATGTTGAAAAAATTTCCACGAGCAGGGTTTGAACCTGCACCCTTCTGACATACCGGGTCAGGTGCTCTTCCAATTGAGCTATCGTGGTTCTAACCAGCCCGCCGAAATTATTCAACACTATTTACTTTTTACTTTGAAAGCCAAAGGCGCCCATTCAATGTTAACAACTACCGTCATTAACATCCGATCATAATATTTTTACAAATACTAAAGATCAGTTAAGAAGTAGGCAAGCTATTTATAAATGTTTATATAATTTTTTAACGCAAATTTTGTTGCGAACAAATTACAAAAACACAAATGTTGAAAAAATTTCCACGAGCAGGGTTTGAACCTGCACCCTTCTGACATACCGGGTCAGGTGCTCTTCCAATTGAGCTATCGTGGTTCTAACCACGAAACGTTTTTATTGAAACTTAAAAATGGCTTGCATTAGAGATCTGTTTTTGTTTATGTAACTGTTTAGTAATTGAAAAAAAAAAACAAATTATAATATAGGTATGGGTCTATGAAAATGTTGTACTTGTCAATGTACGGTTACGTAGTTTGAATTTCCGCGCATTATCAATGAAAATATAAAAAAAATAATAATAAAAATATTTATTTTCTCCTATTACATAGTAATCTTACAACTATTTATATTTTAGTATCAAATAATATAGGAGACTGGTGCCCTAACTAGGTAAACCCTGTGCGTAGGACACCAGGTCTCATCCCTGCCTAAAGGCACAAGAAGACATAAAAATAGTAACATTTATACAATGAATGCGAACGTGAGTGTTAGGGTATGTCAGAGGGGGTGTGTGTGTGTGAGAGAGAGAGAGAGAGAGAGGGTGTATGTGTGTATGTTAGTGTGTGTGTGTGTGTGTGTGTGTGTGTGTGTGTGTGTGTGTGTGTGTGTGTGTGTGTGTGTGTGTGTGTGTGTGTGTGTGTGTGTGTGTGTGTGTGTGTGTGTGTGTGTGTGTGTGTGTGTGTGTGTATGTTCGAGTTTTGTTTATTTGCGATCATAGTCTATTAAGTATTATGTAAGTAAGTATTTTTATATCCATTTTTATTTTACAAAACAATTAACAAGCCCTAGAGGCTTGTAGGGGCTAGTACAAAATAAGGAGACCCACACCAGGAACCCAGGAAGGACACCCAAAACAAGGTAAGCTTCTTAAAACCTGGAACACGGTATGTATATTATCGTGCTCCGAGCGCAACTTTTGCAAGTTTCCGTGTCCGGGAGAGGATGTCTGTGTGCAATGATGACGACGAATGTTCGACGACCTTCTTGGTCGAGTGGCTTGCACACCGGTTTTCATGGTGTCGCCATCTCTGAGGTCCCGGGTTCGATCCCCGGTCGGATCAATTTAGAAATACCTGTTTTTCTAAATTGTTTCGGGTCTGGGTGTTTCCTATGTATAATAAGTATGTATTTAAGTATATTAAGTATGTTTATCCGTTGTCTAGTTACCCATTTCTCGAGATTCTTAAGGAAGCTTTTCTTGGGGCTAGATAATTGATGTGGGTGTGGGAAACATTTATTTGATTTATTTATTTATGCTGGATGAGAGTAGCCGCGGATCGTGCTCAGTGACGTGCACTTGCAGAGGCCTATGTCCAGCAGTGGACGTGTGTAGGCTGATGATGATGATAATCGAGCGCGTTTGTATGAAGTTACCTTACCGTGGGTTTTCTATTTTTTGTGCCCCTACACTAGGCATCTCCTGACCCGTGGGTCTAAAACTTACAAGCCTTACCAAGGAATTGATGGGCTTACGTAATCGTATGTGTTTCCGGAAATCATTTCTAAAATAAAACGGAAATGGATGGCGTATTGTGATTGTTTTGACATAAATATAAACAAAAATCTTTATAGGATTGCGAAATAAACATACTCGTAAAACGATAGTTTCATCGTTCCTTTTTATTACGATAATGTTAGCGTGCACCTGACCGTTCTTGTATATTGTTTTCCCCCTTCATGCAGTAAGGTGAGCGAGTACGTTTTCATTAAATTTAACGTCCCTAGTAACAGTATTTGTTACCTAATATAGGCTATAGATTTCTGCTATCCTGGTATTTTGTCGTGATAGACAACCTGACTGGTTAGCGGGGTGTCTCATTTACCATAATAAGTATTTCTTTATTTTCACGTCGATCATTATTTACGGATTTGTTATTTATTGAATGATTAAAACTGTTTTTATTATTAATTAGACTACATCATCCCACCGCTGAGCAAAGGTTTGCCCCAACTCTTTTTTTTTTGCAAAAACTTTGTACCTCTTTTTACAAAAATTGCGCGGACGGAGGAGTATGAACTTTCGCACACTTATCTATTTATAGAGAAGGAGTGCAGAATGCTAATATTTAAAAAAAAATATGCATAAAAATACATTAAATTAAATAAACATACTGTATAGTGGAATGGTTATTCTCCTAGCACACTATACATATATATATTGGAAAGGGAAGAACGGCTAATACTCTAGTGCCCTAACAGCCCTAGCGCCCTAACAGCCCTAGCCCTACCCATAAAGTTAATAAATACACATATAAATAAATAAGGATGCTTGTACCAGTCGACCTTAGGTAACAAGCGGAAAGTGGCAGGAAGAAGGTATAAGGATGGATTTTCTCACTGCCAGTCAAGCAGGCTCACAGGACTGATCAGAAATCTGACGGCTAAAGGTGTCTTGGCCGCAGTGAGAGGAGTCGTAGGCGATGGTAGGTAAACAGAATCACAACACGTCTGAAGTCTGGTTACTAATGTGATTTATTTTAATTTTACATGCTATTTTATATTAATTTATTTACATAAGTGTGTATTAATTTATTACCAAAGATGTGTGGGTGACAACAGTTTGATGTTGTATTTATTTGCTGACAATGCGGTAGTTCTTTTCCACGTGATTGCTGAGAGTGCACGTTCGCCGTTAATGCATGTTTACGGCACGTAAACACATACATTACTCAAAAATGGAAGAGGAGCGGCCGAAATCGGTCAATGCAAATCCAAACTCACATTCTATCTTTTTTAATTTTTCATTGCTTAGGATACATCCGTGCAGCCTTAATAAAATATTGTTTAGTAAACAGCTTTTTATAAAAATTACAGTCGAATTTCGACCACTGGGCGACCACTAGTACGTACGTACGTACGTACTAGTACTATAATTGTCCCGCAAACTTTCTCTCGGTCGAAATTGTAATGGCTGAATAAAGATGCGAACGTTCTTTGCTTAAATCCAAAGTTTTGATCATCCTCATTCAGCCTATAAACAGTACAATGATACTACAACTACACAGACGAGTCATTCGTTCCATGTAAGCTGTTCAATGATCCTGTGTTCCTGGTGATTAGTCTCTCTCGGGAACGTGACCTGTCTGGAATGATGGAAGAACGCATGCGTGCTCTTGATGAGGCACGTAAATTAGTTTCCGCTGGGTGGAGCCTCTTGCAACTCAAATAACATAACTGAAAAAATCCGTGACATTTGTTTCACTGATTAGCAACACAAGTATTTGCTTTACTCTCTCTGGGGTTGTCTTACTACAAATTATGTCTTTCATTGGGAAATAAAAAATTGAAAAATTCTGTATTAATTTCTTTTTGTAAGCAATGATGGCGATATTTATTTAATGTTGTTGTTTCATTTATCTATTTACGTCGACTAGAGGTTATCAACCTTTTGGATACGCTAATACGAGTATAGTTTAGCACAGTAGCGCTGTCGTTGGGTGGTGTGTTTTGATTGTTATTGATATCTCGTTTGCATACAAGATCGAGTGTGAACGAGGCGTTCGGCTATCGCACTCGCACCTGCTGCAAGTTGTTGCACTCCTGGTACTTTCACACGCCAGACAACAACGTGCCGAACGAGGAGGGGTTATCGGCTCCCACAGCCGCCTTGTTTGTTGAAAATTATCACTATAATAAACAAACGAATGCGGCGCCAGAAAAGCGAATGTAATTCTAACAGTATCAATAATTTAAAAAATAAAAAAGACGTGTTTATTGACATTGAGAGAATGAGTTACTTTTGCCGCTTTTTCCCCTTGGTACATGTACGAGTATGCGTTTAGCACATTTAGCCAGTGTATTATATTTACAAATATTTATTTTGTTAATATAATGATGATGATGGATGACGAATGATAATAGAAATGAGAATTAAGAAATTATATGCCTCCCAACCCCAGTATCGCAGTAACGATGTGGGCTTTACATAAACCTCACGCGGACTTCTTGACAGAATTTAAAATTGACGTTGCCCGGTTGTGTTTCATTTTGCTAATACTCATGCACGTTTTCGAACACTTAACACTAAAATGCCCCAAAAAGTTATAATGTATAATCTTTTTACCGATTTAAAGCATGTCACAACCCTAGCATTAATTATTCGTCGACATTTAATTAATTAATTATAATAGTATCATTTGTTTTTTGTTACAGTAGTAAATTGAAATCAAACCATTTTTACATCTACCACACATCTCCACATCCACATACCTCCCTAGTTCGGTGTTCGCGAGCCCATTGTAAACGGGCCCTACGATTGTGGGGTGCTATGAATGGAACCCTCAGCGGCCTTCGGGAACGCAGACGCACTTCGCGTAAACGATTCCGGATGTTTTGGTCGCTTATCAGCAAGCCTGAAGCGCTGTGGACCCTTGTGGCCAACATCAAAGCGGTCATGGTACGATTCCGTCGAGCAGTATTTTGGATGTACCGGTCTTGTCTTCGAGTGGTGACACGAGATCTTCCTCCATGTCGCTCGCCACGCTGCCCGGTGATACGATAGCGTGTCCAGAGGCGGCCTATGACACTATGTAGTACCAATGAGGGCAGCCACAGTACGTTGCCTGGAACCAGCTTCCAACATTCCAACGGCTCTCAACATCTCTTCCCTTGTCAAATGACGCCGTTGCTCCATATCGTTACAATTTTTTTCATTTCCAGTGCAGAAATTGTACTGCTTTTGTAAAATTGCCTTTACGCTGTTTTATAGGAATTCAGATTGACAGTTAATTTTCCATATTTAAACAAAGTAAAAAAAATATTTTTTCATTCCTAACGTGAAATTTACAAAATAAAATCAATAACGATCCAAAAAAGTTAAAATATGAATTCTTTAACGCAACGATACTTTAAAATGTACTTGACCCCTAGACATTTTTGATGTGTGTACTTGCGTTTATTGTACACATTAGTTTAACCTTGGTATTTCTGTTAGATTTTCAAAATTTCAATAACTCATTGTGTCTCAATGCGCTGGGAAAAGATCTCCGTTTTCTTCCACCTTTTCGATCACAGCTGCCTCCACCCAATCTAAGAAGACAGTTTTGGATACATCTGTAAAGAAGCAAGATATGTACCTACCTTGCTAATATCGGTAATAGCAAATATTTAAACACCGCCGCCCTGTCTCGTTTATATTATACAAAAAACGTAATTCATTACGAAACTTTTTAATGCTCAAGGGAGATTCTCTTGCAGGTCATATCTGCCGATAAATTTTCATGTCCTTGCGTTTTACTACTTTGTATGTGCTGTATTCCTGGTTGCAAGCCTCATTCGGAAACGTGACTGTCATTGATGGAACGATGTGCGCATGTCAGTAACGCAATATCCAATGCCTCAAAATCTAGGTCATCCGATAGCGTCCTTGGTAACAGGAACTCTTGCAATTTTATGCATTCCTGGTTATCCAACGGCGAGACGGCGACCGACGCCGACGGCGCGCGGCGGCGGGCGCAGCAAACCAGCGATTGTCGTTTGTTTTGAAACCGTCAAATTTCGTTTTGATTTCGATTGTTTCAGTTGTTGTCAAGGGGATTTTAATTTGAGTTACAGTTGGCGGAATTTAATAATGACTTCGTGTGGTTCGCGCATTTAGCCAGTTTCAAAGTTGCGAAGGTGAGGAAGTTTGGCGCCGTAAATGAACCTCAGAGATACAACAATACCGACAGCAAACTCAGCCTGCTCTGCCTGCAAAAGTCATCAAACTCAGAGATTAAAATCTCTGGACAAACTATGATAAATGTATTTTTTTTATATTTAAAAACTACCTACTGCTTTAGTTTTACACATAACTTTTACAACGTCATGATAGGTATTTGTTAAGCCTTGTTCATCCGTTTTTGAAGTTTGATGGTGTGATTTGTGTGGTCTAAGCTAAGAGTACCTACTTAAGAAACTTTAAGATTTTACAATAATGATACCTTGAAAGTTTGTGGAATAAATGATATATTAATAAAAAGCTCAGCAAATTCCATTTCCGTACTCAAAAAACAAATAACAAATTTAAAAATAAAATTTGTAACTCAGTAACTTTTTTTAAATCACTTTCTTATTAGGCCCAGCAAAGCAAAACAGCGTCGAACTCGACGTTGAACTCGCATATAACTTGCAAACGAATTTCAACCTACTTTTAAATCGTAATAAAGTCTACATTCGTTTGCAAGTTATGAGCGAGTTCAATGTCGAGGTCAACGCTGTTTTGCTTAGAGAATAGCATTTTGTATCTATAGTAAGCTTGGTGGGGTGGTCTGGCAAAATAAAGGGTTGTTTAGTACACAGTCGGTGTTCTTAGGAACAGTAGCTTCTGCAACCTTATGCGTTCCTGGTACTTTGTCGGCTGAAACAAGTGATTTACTTGGCTGGTTCCTAGGCAACGAACGGCAGGCGCGGTGAGCGGGCATCGAACATTTTTATTTATTTGTATTTAATGCTTGGGGGCGGGCTCCGGGGCGGTCTGACAAAATGTAGGGTTGCTTCACAACCGGTGTTCCTAGCAACAGTGGCTTCTGCAGCTTTATGCTTTCCTGGTACTTTTTCGGCTGAAACGACGGGACTTGGTTGGTTCCTAGGCAACGGCCGGCGTTGCGGGGACGGCCATCGTTACCGTGAAGAAAATATGGTGCGCACGGAGAAGAGTGAGATTTAGCATCGGCATAGCATAAAGTAACTTGTAATACGGAAATTCAGACGGAAAAGTAGTTACAGAACGATAAAAATATACAATATGTGTAATAGTTATTAACATTGTATATTTTGCGAATTACGGTCGAATTTCGACCATTGGGTGAAAACTAGTTTTTATAAATATAGAAGAAAATACTAATAATTTTTAAAGGTCTGGTTCGATTTGCACGAGTAGTGCCATTGCTAAGATTAGGAAATACGGAAATTTAATTTTCATTCTTGTGCGTAGATGATAATAGGTGAAAGCTTCTGCCACGTTATGCGTTCCTGGTACTTTGTCGGGCGAAAAAACGTGCTTGGTTCCTAGGCAACGATGGCGCGGCGAGCGGCCAAATTTTATGGAAGAAAATTAAATTATTTTAAATGGTTTGTAGCTATTTGGAGGCCATTGCTAAATTTCAACTCTTTAACATAAATTAAAATTAAAATTATTTATTCGTGATTCACAGGTAAGTCATGTAGGTCTAATTGTATTGATTATAAGGTTAGAGTCTGACTAAAGAAAGGTGGCACTAGAAAAAAGCGGCAATTTCAAAAATCTTTTATAAACATTGAATTTCATGGAAAAAACCAACTTGATACTTTTTATTTTTTTACAGAAACAATGTAAACAATTGTAAGTTGTGTTTTATGTAGTAGTATGTAAGCTATTGTTGACAGACATACAGTAATTACTTACTTAGCTTACATACTTACGTATGTAAGTTATTGTAAGCTATTGTTGACAGACATACAGCCCGTTGACAGACGGACGGACGTACGGACAGCGGAGTCTTAGTAATAGGGTCCCGTTGGTTCCCTTTGGGTACGGAATCCTAAAAAAGGTATTATATACCTACACTCAGACTCACAGATAATAATACAAACGTACCCTTACATTCTTAAAACGTATCCTTTCTCACTTTGGCGATGGAACATCATGCTTTCATATGACTCTAGCTGTATATTTTTCTAGATTAAAATATAACAAGTAATGGAAAATAATATTATTGTATATTTTTTATTCCTTTAAGGAATTATTTTTTTGCCGCATTAAAACATTCTATCATAATTATTGTATCTCAAAATCATTCAAGAGAATTCATAATCAAAATCAGTTTCTAAGTATTCTACGCCAGATATAATGGAATCCAAATCGTCATGTTCGTCACTGCTGTCTTCCCCAACATTAATTATAAACTTTTTTTTTTCATTGTCAATAATAAAATAAAATAAATAAAATAAAAATAAATAAATAAATAATAATATAATAAAATCTAATTAACATAACAACATAAATAAAAATAAAGTATCAAAGGTTGTTGATCCAAACACAAAAACTAACCTGTAAGAGTGGCAATTTCATTTAATTGTTGTATTTTCAGCTCACAATTCGAGTTTAAATCGCTGTTCACATCTTCGTATTTATTTATCATAGTGAAAAACAGTTTTCATGTGGTACTTTTAATTGGTTTCGCCATTATTTTTCGCAATTTATTTAAAGAAATTAATTAAAAAATATTTATCGTGACTTCAAAGTGACAGTCGTAATGTTGTCATATTTATACTTCAAAAAAATAGCGACTGACTCGATTCATTAGACAAACTCTAGCACTGCAATCTGTCTTATCGGCATACGAAAATAGTAAAATAATTAGGAAAACAATATAAATATTACTATTAAATTTTTAGTTGTCGAAAATAATGTAGGTGTCCCACAAGGAACAATCTTAGGACCGCTATTATTCATAATTTACATTAACGACCTACCTCATCTTACTACTCATTCGGTGCAATTTATTCACCGACGATATATCTGTGGTTATACCTAGAAATCTGGGCGTGTACTTTTATGAAGATATAAATAATACTATTCATAATATTGCAAAATGGCTGACAGCGAATAATTTAAATGTCAATATCAATAAAACTAAATACATACGATTTTATAATAGAAAACCTAAAGTTAATGATCTTAATGTGCTTCCTAATAATGAACCCATAATGGAGTCAGATGAAGAATGAAGATGTTTTCTTAGGCATAGTTATTGACAGACAGTTTTCATGGAAAAATCATATTAAACAAATATGTTCTAAAAAAACAGATTTGCTTACGCGTTGTGGCGGCTAACGACGCAAATAAATCAAAAAACCTCTTTGACTGCCTATCATAGATAGATCTTAGATACGGTTTAATTCTGTGGGGAAATTCAACAA
This sequence comes from Eudonia lacustrata, assembly GCA_947562085.1. NCBI lineage: Eukaryota > Metazoa > Arthropoda > Insecta > Lepidoptera > Crambidae > Eudonia > Eudonia lacustrata. Next base: position 1,645,436 of record OX387341.1, read on the forward strand.
ACTTGAATAGAGCTTTCATATCACAAAAACAATGCGTACGCGCGCCATATGCAACGTGCAACCAATGACGACATGTAAGTAATTGTTCCCCAAGCTTAATCTACTAACTCTCCCTTCACTTTATATATTAAGTGTTGCATTTTCATGAAGAACTATTCCTATTTATTTATTGTTAAAGGTATACGAGTATACTCTAACAGAAGTATAAGATGTCCTGGAAAGCTGTTGTTACCCAAAATGCACACGGACTTCTATAAGAGAAATTGTTATCCCAATTGCGTTAAAATATATAATAAGTTACCAAACTCATTAACTGAGCTTAATTTTATTACATTTAAGAGAAAGCTGTTTGACTGGCTTAAAATTAAATTATTCTATTCAGTTAGGGAATATTTAAATTATAAAGTTGTATAATATAAATTTTATTCTAGTATAATAATTATTGACATATAACATTGTATTAATGTATAAATAGTATTGATGATGTAAATTAACCTTTAATTAAATAAATTCTTTATTGTTCCGTTATCCACATTCACATACCCTGCGTTGGTAAAATAGACGAACTATAATTTAAACTACCATCATTGTACATACCTACTCTATTTTCAGTGATTAAATAATTTGATTTGATTTGATTTGATTTGATATACATTAACAAAATGTTAAATAATTATAATTATTTAATTTATATAATTTGTAATGTTGTCTATATGATCCTAAGCTGGTCGAAATAAATGCATTTTATTTTATTTATTTTTTTTATAAGTATGATTCAAAACTGTAAGCTCATTTGAGAAATTACAATAATAAAAAAAACAAAGTAAATATTACTAAATTAAATGTCAATATGGAAGTAATTACATTATTTAAAAAAAATGTCAAAGTTCGTACAGTGTACTGCAGTTTGTAAGCGGTGCCATCTCGCAGCAGACAAAACATAACTTGGCGGCAACTACAGTGAAGGAAACCCCCAAAACCAACACCAGATGTCACTAGTCACTATGGTGTTCAGGTCGTGTATTCCCTTTGTATATTAAAAAGTATTATCAAGTTAGTTAATATCCTGCGATAGAGTTTTAGAACAATATCTAATAACTATATCGATCTCTTATTCAGAACAATATCTAATAGCTATATCGAGTTCTCATTCCTGACAATATATGTGGGCAAAATGAATAACTAAACCACAAAGCACCAAAAGCTAGGTTGCTTTTGGAAATAGCAGTACCTAGTTCCAAGCTTTCACCGCACCGCATCACGTCAATGCATCACACACAACATGCAGCCTCCTGCAACATTATGATACCCTAGTTGGTCGGGGTTCTTACAAACGTGACTTGTGGCAAAGTGGAACTCTCCAAATTTGAAATCCAAAATGTCAATCGTCACCTAAAGGTACTAAAAGGTACTTTTATTAAAAATATGTCGTTGTTGAAAATGGGCATATCTTACTTGATTGAATTAAAATTTCAACAAACAACAATAAACTCAAATGTTGAAAATTACTTTCTTAATTTTAAGTTAAACGAACTTTGAAAGTAGGTTGCCGTGAGGTTGAGGTGAAAAATTGTAGACTGCAGTATTTATAAAACTTAGGTTGATAGAGACAGTTCTTACAGTTCTTTAGTTCTCAGCATGGTTCTTAGATCTTCTGTTAACTCCTCGATATGTTCTGTATTAGTACAAAAAGTCATGAGTGGCGTGGTCGGCTACGTCGAAATCAAAATAAATACGAACAGCCACACAAAACGCAAAATATAGCCTTAAAACACGCGTCTGCATATTATTATGCTGCGAGGTCCTTTACTTGGCTACCTACTTGACTCATGACGTGGCGAGATCCTCCATTTTGTTTTTGTAATTTTCTCGAGCATGAGAGCATTCGTTTCGCTTCGTCGAGGAAAAATAACAACGCAACGGATTGTATCTTCTATTATGAAGGCCACGCTTCTATCATTTAAGTTATGCAAGCAGCCTGCTTGTCATTTAGCAATTCAGCATGCTCTGCAACGCGTCTCCGACAATCAAATTAATTTTGTAAACGAATGTCGATGCCTTTAGGCTTTATTATTCCAAATACTGCTCGTAATAATTTCGACCTTAAGGAAACTAACGCGTGAACTATAGCGTCCGTAGCAACGTGTAACTCTTGTAGAATTCTGTTACCCTGGTGGCTCGGCGAGCTTGGAAACGTGGCACGGGCTACTCGCGCCGAGTCGCGCTACTGCAGCGCCGCGCCGCGCGCCGCCCGCCGCCCGCCGCCCGCCGCCCGGTAATGACGTCAATCATTTACTTCGAGAGTTTTTATTGACGTTTAAATAAAATCAGCTCAGTTGATTGTCAGTTTTTATAAAATTTATCAACCCTTTCGGTTCTCAACAAATAATACGCATTATTATTTCACAATTATTTTAAAGCGCCCTCTAGTGAGAGCTTGAACAATTATTAGATACGTACTATAGCGCCTAATTCTTGACTTATAACTCATTTAATGTGTAGTAATGATAATATCGAAGGTTATTTTATATACAGCATGCTGTTATAACTATTTTCATGGCGACATTATTGCTTAATTCAAATAAGTTTTTCAATATGACACGAGAGTTCTTAACTCGCGGGAATCACACGAATAAACACAAGTATTTGTTCTACCATCGTAGTGACACCAGATCGAAACAGTTTTGGTTACCGAAAAATAACATAGATTTTCAATTTAAAATTTACGGGATGACAGTTAAACTAAACTGCTTTCTGTCGACCACTGGCGCCACTGCCCTACGTTCCCCCGCCCGATCCTCTAAATGCCACTACACATTTACAGAATACACTAAACATGCACACTACTTTAGGCCCAAGTCACCGTACTCATAGAACAAGGGTACGATGAACCGGTTCACACGCGCTCTATACCAGGTACAGATGTACCTGGGTGCTTCTCTCCACCACCACGTCCCGGTCAACCCGAGCCGAGGTCCGAGCCTTTAGAGGCGCCCTCGAGTTGTTCCGCTCCCCGATCCGAACCCTACGGAGAATCTAGTAGGGCACGGGGACACGCACTAGTGCGTGATGCCGTTCCCTCTACAAAACCTCCGAAGGTGATTCGTTTCACACGGCTTGAGGAACCCTATAAGTTTCTCGCCGCCCCCAAACAAGCCCGGTGAAGCTGAAAATGCCGACTGAGGCAATCAGCAATCTCTCACCAAAAAATAGTCCTACGTTGCAATATTTAGTGATTGATTTTGACAATCTGGAAAAAATTACAATTTAGGCCTTCGACGCACTTTAGTTGTTAAAGTGGACGCTTTAAAATAGCAAAAATCGAAACTGTGTGAGTTTTGTATACTATCCGTATTCATTCGTTCACGTTTACAAAAACAAAAAAATAGGTTGGCATTGAAGCAGCGCCCCCTGGCGACATACGAAAGGAGTTTTTTTTTATTTTTATTGATGACTTCGTGCGATTAGCACATTTAGCCAGTGTCAAAGTAATTTTTTTACAAGTAATATATAAATAAACAATATTTCCATATATGATGATGATGAATGATATTAGAAATGGGAAGTGAGAAATGATATACCCCCCAACCCCTCGAGTATCTCAGTAAAGATGTAGGGCTTTACTAAGTCCTCACGCGAGCTTCTTGAGAGAATTTGAAAAGTGACGTTGCACTGTTTTGTTTCATTTGCCAACACTTATGCATACTCACGGACACTTAACGGTTAATAATCCACCATTATTTCACATTAAATATTAGAAATAACACAAAATTTGGAAAATAAAGCAAAACCGCAGACATGACGCTTCACTTTCCCGCCAAGAAGTCCTCACGAAAGAAGTTACAATTTTGCCAAACAAATTCTCGTTTTCGTTAAAGTAATCGAATGGCGAATGAAACTCGCACTTGACACTCTGATATTAAGCGCATTGCTCCATAGGTTTCATATCATAGATAAGGTTGCAGCACTGCGGGGGGCGTTGCCGATCCGTTGCCGGGGCGATAGTGTTGGGGTTTGGCCGACGACGACGCGACGGCAGACTACAAATGCAGCGTCCTTAGCAACCGCGCTCTTGCAACGTTATGCACTCCTGGTAATTTGGCGTGTCGTGGCAAACGTGACTAGTCCAGTCCCGATTCTATGGCAATAAGAGTTTAATAATTGTTTGGGGTAAGAAAGTAGTAAATAAAGTAAGTGAGTAAAATAGCCTAGGACTGTCCCACTGCTGGGCAAAGGCTTCCGTTATTGAAATGATGATGATGGGTCATGGTTTAATCACCTCTTTTGCCAAATGCGGGTTGGTGGGCTTTGCATCAAAAAATCTGAAACACATCAACACGCACATGACTATCAGATATCGGGCCGAACGACAATGTATTTTTTCCAGGGAGAGTACGCTGCTGTTGTACTCAAAGTCTCTTTGGGGGTGATGAGAAACTTAAAGGGTTCCTCAAGCCATGTCATCGAGACGCCATCAGTAGTGTCTAAATTATAAAGGTGTGCACAGGTTTCGGGTACAAAACGAAATTTTCTAAATTATCTTTAGGTTTTGTAGTTTATTACAAAAATAAATTACAGTAAAATTGTAGGACAGTGATGTATAGCCAACAACGGTTAACGTCTGCAGCGCTATCTGTGCTTAAGCCGCGGCCAGCTTCGTGTGCTACGACCTACGAATACGAATTTAATACTGAAGACACTTTTTACTGCACTATAATATGCCGAGATGAAATAGGTCAAAATAAGAACCACAAATATTTGAAAAGGGGCCATACCTATTTGTATAATTATTATTCGTGATTCTATGCATAAATAAAATACTCGTATACGTTAGGTGGATGAGGAGCTCGATAGCGCAGTGGTTAACGCGCCCGGATTTTCAATTGTTGTATGGAAATAATTTTTCTTCCACCTTTCTGTAATCCTGGTAGTTCACAGCACTGCGGCAACGTGACGGGTGAATAGAATACATGAGTTTGCTGTGTAGTGGTAGCATCGTTATTGTGTACGTGAACTAGATTAAAGTGGGCAGTGGCACTTTAGTGTCACAGTATGTGTTAATCAACCAGTAAAGGCTTTTGCTAGTGTGCTTGCTTGGTTCTTGTAGAATCATGCATTCCTGGTACATAGCCCGCAACAACAACGTGACTTGGACAGACAGTCTCCCTACTCGTTTCCTCCCCTCTTCAGGTTGGGTTACTTTTTTCTTTTGTTTTTTGCATACTCAAATAAATATATTAAAAAAAAACTTAAGACAACAAATACATTAAAATCTAAGACAATGAGTACCTTCCACATACCTACTTCTTAAGACTCGCTGACGTTTCGGACACATTATATTCGGACACAGTGTCCGAATCTGCTAGCTGGGATTCGAACCCGTTTTCTCTTGCGTAAAACACAAAGACGAAGGAAGGGCTTTTAAACAGCAAGCCCAGAGCTCACCAGTAAGTTACTACTGCTTACTGGCACATCGATATATAATTTTATCACAAAACCGCTAACAATTTGACACAGCTGATAATAGTGATAGATGAACAACATCAAACCAGGTGGCAGGGCACAAGGACTCTCCTGGATAGCCATCCGAGAAGGGACCATCCTCAAACCTATCTGCATGTATGTTGTATTCCGATTTGAAGGATATGAAATCTAGTAATAGTTCTGATTATGAGGTATAAGGACATAATAATAACTAAATCCTCAGGACCAATGTGGACAATGCCGGAAAATGAAATGACTTTTGAGGAATTTAGTTTAATACTATATAAAACTAGCTGGCCCGGCGGACTTTGTACCGCTTTTCCATGACAACAAAACAAACAAATCATTTTGTATTGTCCGTTACTTATTATTTATGTTTCTCATCGCTTAAACCTTCCCTAAACTTCCACAAATATTTCAAAATCAAAATTAGCCAAATCGGTCCAGCCATTTTCGAGTTTTAGCAAAACAAACGAACAGCTATTGAGTTTCATATTATAGATAATACAAGAAAAAGAACGTAAAAGAGTCAACAAAAGAGTACCTATCGACAATCTTTAAAGACTAACGATCTAAAACATAGACTAAATAAGCCAGTTTGTAAACAAAGTCAGTTAACTTCCAACAAGGAAACCGTCGGATTATTCCAGTTTATACGACTTCAAGTTATATTAGACTCATATTAGTATTTGTGGTATTTACCTAACTATCACCAGACGTCTATTTTAGTCACGTTACCCCGATTAGGAAATACAATTAAAACAAAAAAAACAACGAGCGTGCCTAACAGTAGTCGCATATGATGTGTAACATTTGACGTCTCACCTTAGTAATGAGCAATTTTAACATTATATTCTGAAAAAAATGGGTCAGGTATTACATCATTTTATAATTACAAAATAAATAATGATAAAGTCTATTACACACGAAAGGGTTAAAATCAATATTACAATAGAAAATAGAATATAAAATTTACAATGACGTATAGTTTTTTATAAATCATAAAGAGAATGCAGTAAATACTCTAAGAAGACATTTGACATATTAAAATGACCTTTGATAGTCAAATGACACAATATGTCACTTATAATAATAATATGTCATGTTCTTAATATCGACTACTGAATTTACAAAATGGTGCGCACTTGCGCGCTTCCCCGACTTCCTGTTACACTGTTGGACACTTCCGTCCCATTTCACGAAATCACTCCCACAAATTGCTAGAAAGAGCAGAAAGATGTTACACATCAAAAACTATCAAAGCTCGTTGCTCACTCTCGCATGTAACGTCACCGCGAGCAACCATCTTGTTATTTTGACAGCGTTCCTGAAACGATTATCGTTGTGACGTTGAAGGACGGCTGCCCCCGGGGGCAATCAGCTCATTACGCAACCCGGGGAGCGCTTAGCTTACGCACCGCGCATTTTATCTTACCACCAATTTTTCAGTCATCGAATAGGCTCTATAGCTCTAGAGATGTACAAGTACAAGTACTTGGGCTCCGTATTATACAAATTTATAGAGTTTACTTGCAATCTTAAAGAGAAATGATCAGATTAATGTAAAATTTACTTCCAATTCAAGTAAAATTTATTATTATATGTGATTAGTTGGCTTGGGATGCGAGTTTGTAATTAATTAGCTTTGACCTATAGATGCAAGGCACTTGAAAAAAAATACTATATTGGTCATAGTATTGATGAATTTTACTTTCTCATTTTTATTTTAAAGTGCTAATTACTGCTGATTAATTGGGGTTGATTGTATTTTATAAATATTTAATTCAATTTCAGTGCAGCAACTAGCACTTAAAAATAAAATAAAAAAAGTAAAATTTACTAAGCGTTATGTTATCAAATTTGTGGTATTTCATCTGTAAAAATGAATCTGCTTAGCCATTGGTTGCAATAACCGTTGGATAAATGGCACTCTGCCGCTAAGACAAAAATCAAAAAGCAGTAAAAAAATTCAGTGCTTTCGTCAGCCTTCCCGGTAGCATAATAGTCAGTGCAGCCGCCCGGATTGCGGAAGACCCAGGTTCGATTCCTGGCCAAGTTGGGTAGGCATTTAATTTTTTCACTGTATTTTATAAATATTTAGATTTGATGAACTTTATGTTGCATTGTATTAATTTTAGTATGTATATCTAAGGCCCACCAATCAACGCATAAAGCCAGGTTAGCTTATTATCCGACTGCGTCATTTTATTCAATTAATTCTAGAAATTTTACTCCAAAATGTTTAGTACAGCGTGAATGAATACATGAAGAGTTTTAAGTAATTTGATGTGGGGACAAAAGTACAAGTCACAAACATTAAAAAGTAATGTTAATATTTATGGTTATACATACTTACATATAGGTATAATTTTACGCAATTTTTTGTTGCAAAAAACAAAAAAATGACATGTCATGAGGTGCGGGTTCGAACCACCCTCGTGGAATTTATTCAACACTTTTCAAAAAGTTATGTAATCTAATGTTTTGTATAACTTAAATAAACTTTATTTTGGGGGCATGTCTCTCAACAAAGCATTTTGTTAGTACGAACCAACAGCGAACCCCTTATTTTTACTAGGTAGTCAAATATATTTAAAACCGTTTTCTACAGATTTTCTTATTAAAATAATTAGCGGCATAAAACTGAATGAATCTCGATAATTACTTGCCACGGGCAGGGTGTCCGCGTGGCTCGTTAATCATATCGCGAAAGAAAGAGCTACAAGCATTTCCCGTCTCGTTTGCGCGCGTAAAAGTTTCAGTGCAGCTTTCCCTTTCACCCGGAAACATCCCTCGCGTATGCAATTACGTTACACCAAACTGAAAAAGCCTTTAACGCCAAACGTCTGTTTGGAGATATAAAGCTTAACGTCAAAGCATTAAGGTATATTTTCAAAGGTTTATAAGGTGCAAAGCAAAATATGAAAACATGAGAGCTAGCTTTTTAGAGAAAGAAAACAACCTTTGCCAACAATCAAAACTGTGCCTTAATTGAAACACATTTGGGTTGCATTTGCTGCGTTAGCCTGTTTCGGGGTTGATCCCTGACGTTGCAGTGGCATGTTCTATCGCGTAGGGGTAAGGGTGCGTTTGGCTTGCGCCTGTTCTGCGTCTACCTCTTGGTGGATTCTTGTGCCCTGGTAGCCGATGCCCTTTAACACGTGACGTCACCCCGTTTGTCCCCACTATCACCCCGCGCTTGGCTTTATATTAGGGGAAAAGAGGCAAGTTTTGTTTGATGCGCAAGTCAACGTGAATTGAAAAGAAAAGTCCAAATTTCTCTCTTAGCGTGGGGTATGTTAGCAAAAAAGCCTGGCCGTCTTCCCAAGAAAACTACTACTTAGCATTTAAAAGTTAGAATTAACATTCATTTAAGTAAGTAAAGCCACACAAAATTAAAGGTCTGATGGATGCGTTTTTGCTATCGTTTCTTGAATCTACGAACACAGATAAAAATTTACAGATTTCGTGGCTCACACGACTATCGAGCACATTGGAAATGAATCTACTACGACGAGAAAGTCGGGTTAAGGTTAAATAAAACTACAATATGGAAACACCGATAACGAACTCTGCGAAACATGAAGTCATAAATGTCATTTGAAAAATGTCGTTCGACTTTTTTCAAAAAGGTTAGGCTACAGGGCAAACCCTTAACCCGATCGTCTTTGTTTTAGACTCAAATTGTAGCTGACTAAATTGTCCAGAGGATTTTTTTCAAATTTTTGATATCATTCTTATATATCGAGAGCCAAAATCAAAAATTCGGAAAAAATTGATATTTTTTTCACTATTTCCGCCATAACTTTTTCATTTTTGACTTTCTTGAATATTTATTTTTGCACCTCATAGCTCTCGTGAATACGCGTCTTTTGAGCTTTTTCTGAATATCATATCTTCACAACTCTTCAAGATATATGGGGAAGGCACTTTTTCGTGAAATCGAAGCCTATACTGAAGCGAACGAAAAGACATTTTCAATGTCAAAACTGACAAGAACCTCTGCTAAGCCGATTATTTTTAAACAAAATCTGATGTAAAAAGCTAAGTGGATAAGTTATGATTATGAGATACCTAAAAGTTAGGCAAGTTTAGGCAGTTTAATCTCGAACTAAATGTAACAAAATAACTGGTCGTTGAAAATGCATCGATTTACACCCTTATAAAAGTTAAGAAACACAGACTGAATGTAATTATTTGTTGCTGTGCTCAAAATGCATCTCGCTAAGCCAACTCACATATAGATCTCACAGTTTTCCTCGTAGCACGACGTACGAACAGGAAACAGCGCTAGTCAGACAGACGTTACGATTTTATTATTAATAAAACTACCACTCGCAGCGTATTGACGCGGTTCTACAAGAGGGAGATGGCGAAACTTCAGTGTTTCTGCCCTTTATGCGAACAACAAACTTCCTCATCTATGATATTGCTCAATTCAATAATCTTGACACGACACAATGACTTCGTACAAAGAGAAATCCGCATGGAAAAAGTAACAACAGCTTTGTCAAATCAAAACACTAACTTGTTTTATTTTACTGGCTGTTCCAATATTCGTAAACTTGCTTACAGTAAAAATAATGCTTTCCACATTTTTACAAAGTAATGTTTTAGAAGTGGTAGAACTCAGATAATCTGTAAGACCCGTGTGGATGACTACCACCCTCTTATTATTTTCTGGTTCACAAGATTCCGCCGAAGAACAGTGTCCTTCCTGCATTTTTCTTACGGATTAAAGGATAATACCTGAACATTACTGAGGTTTTGGCATAATAAGATCACATGGTTGGTGACAAGCAAGATAAATACGAATATTTTTTTAAATCAAAATGAAAATATTTTATGAAATCTTTTATAGTTAAGGAAAATACAGAGATCTAGTTAGTTTATAGACAACATTTAAAAATGCTTGTTGTATTTATGCAATTTGAAACTGGAATAAATGAAAGGCTCTTTCTTCATCAAAGTTATTTATACAACTCATGATTTTGTAAATTCATTATAAATATAGTTATGAACTAAGTAATAGCATGCCATCAGGTCTAAGGCGAACCGTGGATATGTTCGCCGGGACAGTCAAATGAGATTATGGTTAATGGTCTACAACACATATAAGCAACTTAAGGCAAGTACTATTATTTCTTCTGTGGTAAGGCTTAAGTTATTCACACAACACCACAGGTAGGCACAGTGACGCATGTCTTCAGGAACGGAAAATAACAAACATTTAAAATGTTTGTGATTTTCCGTACAAAATATGGGACATATGTATTGGACCGGAGTCACTTGCCTTATCTTTAACCGACTTCAAAAAAAGGAAGAGGTTCTCAATTCTTCGAAATATTTCTTTAATGTATGTTTTATTTACAATTACTTATATCAATAAAAACATAAATATTTTACAGGATTCATCGTGAAAAATATTTATGAGCAATACTTAGGTAATCGATTTATAGGTTTCTATTTTGTATGTATCAATCGATCTATACTGTATTATGTTGGCTCTTCTTTCTTCCAACTAAGTACTCATAAAAGTTACAACTTTCGTTATGAGAATTTTTGTTTCTTTTACTTTTTAACTGTACAATCTTCTCATCATTATAGAAATATCTAAAGTCTATCAAAGTCAAATCATAAATAAAAGCCTTGACTTTGTCTCTACCTTTGCCTATTAACGTCAAAACTAAGTATAAAATTCAAATAATAATAAACTAAAATTTAGTTTCACTAAACAACTGAATCTTGAGTTTTGGTAGCTATAAAATCCTATTTAAAGAAAATGACTCACCTCTTACTAAAACGTTTAATTTCTTTTTGAATATTTTTATCTACTACATGAATTAAGTTTCCGTGCATTCGTATACTTAAAATGGTATCCTAGCGTTTCCGTTGCCTTTTTCTTTTAAGCGAACAAAACGAGGAGACCCGCCTAATCCCCCACAGTGATAGTCCAAAGCGGTGTTAATATAACGTTTTATTTTTTAATTCTGTTCACAGGCTTAGCGTTTTAAGAACAATTTGTTTAAAAATACTGCTGGCGGCGTGCCAGGCGGAGGCTCTGAGTAGTTCGGCTAATTGTTACTTCTGTATGCACCGGGAGATGCCTGCGCCCTCTGCTGTGCTAACTTCGTACTCTTGTTTATTTTTAAAACTAAATTACGCTCTTTATTTAACGTTTTTTTGTTGTCGCTTAATAGTCGCGTGGAACTGATATGTTAGCCACGCAGTCAAGCATTTGTTTGTAGTACCGAGGCCGAATTACACCTTTGAATATATATTGGGAAGTGTGTGTGATATTTAAATTTATTGACATTCGATATCTAACTTTCACTACAACCCTACCTTCACATACAGCTGATTGATACAAGAATAATGAAACTTAGGTCCTCAGGCTGAATTCATTCCATATCTCACTTAATTACTCACTTACTCCATTGGCGCAGGGACCCAAAGTGAGTCTTGGCCTCCGAAACGAGAACTCGCCACTTTTCCTGTCCATTGCAGTTTCTTGACAGTTGTATAAATCTTACAAAGTTGTTTAAATGTGAAGTTAGACTTGTTAGAAAGCAAAATGGTTAGACAGACTTAAAATACTGTTACGTTTACGCAAAGCAGTCTAAATACCTATTGCCACTTTGAACTAATAAAGTCGTACAATTTCACTTAAATAATCATTTTCATGTCGTTGGATGCTTGCGTAGTTAAGGTGTCACTACACTATACCACGCTTAAGGTGGCCAACCGCTAGTCTTACCGGCCGGTTTCCAAGTCAATTCTAGTCCAATGTTTTGGCAAGAAACAAATTGAATATATTCACGACTCAATACTGCTTGTAAAGTAAACTGCACCAGACGGACGTCCGGCCGCCCCGGTCTAGAAGCTTTTGATTTATTGTTTAGTGTTCACAGGCTCTCGTGAATCACCGACTACTAGAAACTATTATTTTAGTCGTTTAACAATTCTGATATATGTTAAGCTTTTTATATGGGTTCATTCTTAATTTTGAATTCAGATTCAGATTCAGATTTTTAATTTCTTTGTCAACCTTAAATAACACATAGAGAACAGTGTTTTAAGTTGAGTTAATGCAAAGTCTTGATATAAGATTTTACGCAGAGCAACCAGCAGATCGGTTGCGTAAGAACAGAAAGTTATACATGTTGGTGGTTACTTTGAAATTGCATAAGACAATCCAGTTTCATCGAAATGTGTCACCAAAAAGGAGACATTTTTTTTGGGCTTGTTGTGTTATTCTGTTCCATGCATATTCTATAGTAAGGTTAAGTAAAACATATACTTCTCCAGGATGTAACCTTTGTCTCTCAAAATGGATACCCAACATATTATATTCTTCTTAATTCTACTGTTATTTTTTTTGTGTCCAGTAAACTGCATAATCTCCTTTTTTCTTTTACAAATTGAAACCAAATTAAATTTTGTACTTCTATCACAAGAAATTAATACCTTGTGTATTATGAAATGTTTCTTAAAAACCTAAACAGTAATTGTAACAAAACTGGACACCTTCGTTGTACAATCGCCAGCATCTAAACTGGAACGGATTCGTACTAAATTCGACCTTGTCGCTAGGAGTTAAGATTGAAAGCTAGTGCTAAGCTATGTGGTGCGCCATAGTCTTTTGTCTACGAGTAGTGTTACATCGGGTAATTTCGGATACTTTGATCCAATTAATATGAAAACTTATAGCTGCCGTCTATTTTCCTCGCACCTTGTTGCTACCAGGGAAGCATATCTGCTGGACGGATTAGTAAATATTGCATTTTGATAAATGTAAGCGAAAAAAAGTTAAAATTTTTGCTATTGAAATAAAGCCGTTGTTACAATTCATAATCATTTATTCAATTTGAAAAAAGACAAAGTGATGAAAAAATTCCACGAGCGGAATTCGAACCCGCACCCCATGACATCGGGTCAGGTGCACTACCAATTTATGCTATCGTGGCTCAATAGGGCTCCTTTGGTTTACAGAGTAAGAGTAGATTGTGTTGATTAATTTCGGCGAGTTGGAGTCTTTTTTCAAATTGTAATTTGTTCCCAATAATATTTGCGTAAAATTAGGGTCTAACAATATCAATAAGCGAACGTTTAAGGGGAGCGTCTATACATCATACTGAGCATGCTCACCAAATTTGGTCCAAAATTACAGGCTCGTTACCGAGATAATCAACAAAACATTATCATAATTCTCCAAAAAATACACCCTTTCCAAACCCGTACAGCTGAACTACACGCACAGAGTAGATATAATGTGCTACACGCACACAAAGATGTGTGTGTATGAATGTCATACAATGGGTTTTCAATTGTGTGCGTGTTAGTAAAGATACAGCATGTTTCATGATGTGCATTATTTTAATTGATTTAGTTTGTTAGAAAACATAACTTTGAAAAATGACTATAAAATTGGAGCCCATTTTTTGTCATTGTATTCAAACGTTCGCTTATTGATTTTGTTAGACCCTGTATAATATAATAATAATATTATATTAGTACACTTGGAGAGAGAGAGAGAGAGGTCAGTGCACCGACAACGTTTGAAGAAGATGCCCGCGCCGCGCCCGCGCTTAGAGGAGTCTCCATTTCGGTCATCTAGCCATCACCGCGTTAGGAGTGTTAAAACTGTGAGAGACCTCGCCCTGGTGGACCAGGTCTGTGCACCAGCAAAGTGCATCCACCGGCCACCACCCTCGTGCCGGTTCCGACTGCTCGCCCGCCCGCCGCACACGAGGTGCCTACAGCCGCTTGCAGATCAAGGTATTTCCGCCACCTTTCAACCCTCGAACTGCTTACCCCATGCCCTTGTCGCCATCTCTCGCACTTCGCAACATCGCCTAGCGTAGTAAAAAAATACAGTCCACTAAATAGCAGAATATCGCCCGCGCCACCATTTCGTAGTCCTTCTCGCCAGACCATTTGTGGTTCTTTCGAGCCGCACCATTTGTGGTAGTGGTGGTAGTCAATGTCCAACAGTGGACTAGTATAGGCTGATGATGATGATTATATCACCATAATCACCGTTTATTCAGTTTAGGCTACAAATTAGCTCTTATGAATGTCACTATACCATCGGTACGTAAGTCTACACAGAACGGGCGACCTTGAACCTGCTGAGAGGAACCGGCAAGAAACTCAGCAAGGATATTTCTTATCTCCCTTACATCGTCATAATATTGGAAAATGCCCTATAGTAGAAATACACTTTTCATTACAAAAGAACACACCAAATATAACACGGCATGTAAAAAAGAAATTAAATTAAATTAAGAAATTATTAGATAATCGATGGGTAAGAATATGAGAACTGATGACAAACTTTGCCCAATTTGGGGAATAAACCTAGGTCTTGTGGTGTAGAGCCGAGCACATTGCCACTGGGACACCGAATTGTTAAAATAAACAACAAAACATTATTTTACAAAAATAGTTATGATACTAAAACACAAATGTTGAAAAAATTTCCACGAGCAGGATTTGAACCCGCACCCTTCTGACATACCGGGTCAGTGTTGAATAATTTCGGCGGGCTGGTTAGAACCACGATAGCTCAATTGGGAGAGCACCTGACCCGGTATGTCAGAAGGGTGCGGGTTCAAATCCTGCTCGTGTAAATTTTTTCAACATTTGTGTTTTTGTAATTTGTTCGCAACAAAATTTGCGTTAAAAATTATTTAAACATTTTAGTTATGATACTAATAAAAATAATACTACCTACGTGGTCTATTGGTTAAATCACAGGCCTCAGACCTAGACGTCCCGAATTCTATTCCCCACGGGTGCAAAGGATTCCGGGTAGATGAACGGTTGTAGGATACAAGAATAAAAAGACTGGTACAATACATACCATACTTTATGTGCTAAACCAACTGATCGTCTGATTTGTCTTATTTAAAAATCTTCATAAAAGGCTTCTCATTAAAATATAAATAAACTAATAAACTTTCCTACACTCACACCAATTATCTAGCCCTCTCTTGGGCTTCGTTATGAAACTCGTTAAATGGTTACTAGACAAAGGATAAACATACTTAAAATACTTAAATACATACTTATTATACATAGAAAACACCCAGACCCGAGACAATTTAGTAAAACAATAATTTCTAAATTGACCCGACCGGGGATCGAACTCGGAACCTCAGAGATGGCGAGACCATGAAAACCGGTGTACAAACCACTCGACCAAGGAGGTCGTCATATAGAACTCCATTAGGGTAGATATTCATGTTCATATTACGAATATTTATGCAAGATATTCATGTTCGCTAATTTGTTGTTCTCGCCAAGTCAATAGTAAGTATAATAAGTAACAAAAACACTAAGTTTATTTACCAAAACCATACATAGGTCACAAATCATTTCAGCCCTGACCCATAAGCTAGTGTAATTGTGATTCAGGAGCCAGTAACTTCCCCTTTAAATGTTATAATAATGTCTGTATCTACGGTATTCGTTACAAAACCAAAAACAGTTGTAAAAAAATGGATAAGAGATATTTTTATTAATTCATACCTAAGTACGTACAATTTAACTCATTTTTTACAAAAATATCTTTGTCGAAATATCTAATTTTCGTATACTTATCATAATTGTTTATAGTCCCTTTATCTTAAGTAAATAATATTATATTATAAATTCCATACAGCTATTTGGTAATGAATGAATATAATTATATACATACTTAAATAATACTTTAAATGTATTATTGAAGTTAACATACTTCTATAAATAATAACTTAAAATTTTACACAAACAGTTTTAAACTTTCGCGTTCCATAGTTAACAAAGAATTAAAAGGTATGCAACCTTTCATTAATTAGTTTGCGTTAATCCCCGTTTTAATTCTCTGTCCACACATAAGTTTCACCAGAATCTCAAATCTACACTGGCCTGCAAAATTAAGTATCACACTTTTAAAATTGCAATAACTTTTTAAGTACACAAGATATACTTTCGAAACAAAAAGGAAAATGTTACTAATGTGTAATTTACTTTAGTTTTAAAGAAAGCTGATAAAAATTGCTGCAATACGTTTTTTATTTAAAAATCTCTAACTTCCATAGTTTAGAAAATAAATAAATATTAAAAGTGTAGTACTTATTTTTGCAGGCCAGTATAGTTAAGGTTTAACATTTTCGTTTCTCAATAAATTATTAAGCAATTAAAAGCATACAATTAAATCTACATTTTTTATGTTATTGTAAAGCGCACTAAATCAAATTTAAAATATCATATTATTTTTAATGAAACTCCACGAGTTCTCCACAAAAGTCATTTGAATATTCCTAATTTCATCATTCAATTTCAACAACAAATTCAAACATTCAAGCTTATTGCTCACATCTGAACATAACAAAACATAAAATGTATTACGACACGAAACGTTCATTAATAATGTAGTTTAATTATGTTTCCTATCCATTCATCTATAAAACGGAACGCACCGGCGCGGCGACGCATTTATGTACGCATAAACTTTTCTATAAACCTGAAACTTATTGTTACTAGGTGTAAGAAAAGATTCTTTCGTCGGTGTTTTGTTTATGTCTTTCGAATTTTTGGGACAATCGAAAATAGCCCGACCTTCGGCCCTGACAATATGACACAATTCACTGAAGAATAACCGGTAGAATAGAAAAATACGCCGGCCCCGCGACACATCGCTCTACCAGTTCGCCCTACAACTTTTCGCGCGTTGGTCGACACCTACGCGCACTCTCGTCCTCAGAAACCGCAAATTAAAAAGTAAACAATCCCGGCCGCAGAGAAAATCGTGAAAAACAAAACAAAAAATAATTTATGTGATTTGTGTCAAGAACAATGAGAGTGAGTGAACGGTTTCGGATGAACGACACCAGATTTTGGCGCCAAACACCTGTGACAGCTCCTTTGACGGATGATCTTCCCGCGCTTTCCCTTCAGGTGCGTTCAAGTAGCCCACACTGATAACGTAATGAATGATACATATTGAATGATATCGATCATTAGCTTTTCTGTTAACGAAAATCTCCTTATCTCTAAATGTTAAACAGCTAAATAATTCGTAAAACAATATCTCATGCACCAAAAGTCAAATCGTTAAGAATGGTGTTATTTTTAAATACACTTCATTGACCCACTTTATATGAAAATGACATAGCAAATTAAGCGTCTTGGCCAACATAAAACATCAAAGAGTCCAAACTCTGCGGAGTTTCTCCGAGTCTATGTTATTTTAGAACAAATGCCGTTATAAATTTTGTTTGATTGTCGAATGAGCTTCTGGTACGTTTAATTTTCAATACACATCGATATTTATAGGTACCTACAAGTGTTTCTATTTTTATTGAGCGTTTGATTTGTCTCTTTGCGGTCTCGTCAGTTTGAACTGTGGTACGATTTTAAAATAGTTATAGATTTAGGTACTGCATAGAAAATTATGTACCTATAAATTATTGGTCCGCGTAAGTATATTTTTGCCAATTAGGCGAAATATAAAAAAATATAATAATTCTCAATAATACCTTAAATCAATATAAAAAAGTAGTTTTGTTATGTTATTTTAGCGATAACATTAAAAGCAATAGGAACATTCCAATAGTGATCAATGTATGTGAGCAGCAGCTAAGAGAGCATCATGGCGCCGACTTCCGTAACAGCTGACAGCGAGCTCCCAACTTTTTACACCACTCTCTGGTTCCGGCCACTCAGGGTTAATGGCCCCCTCGTTACAGTACGCCGGCATTCTTATGGCTTGTTTCCACATTAATATTTACATTACCATACTGATTTCGTGAAAATCAATGATAGCTACTCTGTACTGTGAATGGAGGTCGTGCTTTTAAAAGTGTAGAAGCCCAAGTTTGCGCTTTCATATAGGGTGTACTGGTTAGATAAATAATAGATAAATCATTTAAACATTTTTTTCTTATGTGAGTCCCAATTGTTAATTATGTACCTATAGAAATAGAAATAGAAATATTTTTATTGACACACACAAAAAATTCATTACAAACAAAAAAAAAAAAAAAAACATACATACAAACAAAGACAAATAAAACAGAGAAAATAAAAAATGTATATATATATATATATATGTGTGTATATATATATATGTATATAGTTATGTAACTTATGTATACTTATAAACAATATTTAGCAAGCACTGTAATTTGCTTATGATAGGGTCAAATTCTCCATGCTCCATCGAATCAAGCAAAGGGTACAATTAAATCCAGTAGGTAACTTTACTTTATGTAGCAGATCTGAGGTAAACAGAAATACAACTTCATGTAAGAATTCGTGGGGCACTAGTTGGAGTAAGTTTAAATAACATTATTTGAAAGATACCATGATCTTCCATGACGTCATCAATTAAGATACCCAACTTAGCTAAACTGTAAGTAAAAAACGTACAATATGCTATTTGATAACTACAACCACATAGCCTTTCCATTAAAAAAATATAGATAAGACTCAGTTACATTTTACGAAATAATATTTAAAGCAAAAATGTTAAGAAAATGAGTAGTTCTCGTAAAGTCATGGCAACTCCGTCCGAGTCAGGACATCTGCGGAGGTTCCTCGACGAACGAGTTTTTACTGCCCGCCACACTCAGCCCTAATGGCGCAATCGTTAGCTTCATCGAAGCCTTTTCGGTTTGTTCCTGTCTTAATTGATGTTCGAATTTGTTATCAGCTATGTTAGGTTTTTGTAGAAACTAAACTGATATATTTTTACTAATTAACTATCTATATCGTATATATAACTAACTATGTATCTCGGTAGCCTGGTGGCATACCACAGTTGTATAAGGTCTCATTTTATCAACTGCAAATATTTTGACAAAACATCTAATTATATCAGAGAAATAAGGCCCTAGCATTTAAAAACAAAATCAGGCTAGTTTTTTTTTACTTTTCCTGACACAAAAATTGTAATATTTTTAAAACGGCCTCTC
This sequence comes from Eudonia lacustrata, assembly GCA_947562085.1. Classification (NCBI taxonomy): domain Eukaryota; kingdom Metazoa; phylum Arthropoda; class Insecta; order Lepidoptera; family Crambidae; genus Eudonia; species Eudonia lacustrata. The sequence goes on from OX387341.1 coordinate 1,664,881, forward strand.
TGTCGGCTCCTTTCAATGAAACTATGGGCACGTGTAAGCGGTGAAGGCATTGCGGTCTCTCTGTTTCGGCTCCTTTGAATTGAATTTACCGAAAGTGTTTTATTTTACTTTTTAATACAAATGTCTTTTGGCGTTTTTCTTGAAAACTAGCGTATACAAATTTAAGTTGTTTTCATAAAAATTGTTTATATATTGTTATGTTGTTGAATTTATCCTCAAAATATTTGCAGTTGATAAAATGTGACCTTATATATTAGATGTAGGTATTATTTAGTAGTAATATTTTAATATTATTGCAGTTGTGAAAACGACACTCGTGCATATACGCCGCTTTACACGTCTCATTTTCATAACCGCAACAACACAGCATTAATACTGATTTAAGGCGCTGTCGACAGTGAAATGCGATTCACGTATGCATGGTATATGTAAAAAAATATACAACATAAAACGCCAATTAAAATATATGTTACAATAGACTATTATTTGATATAATGTTTAACGTTTCCAAAAAATAACTAAATCACTCTAAAAACAGTACCTATCCTACTAATATTATAAATGCGAAAGTTTGTGTGTATGTTCGTATGTTTATTGCTTCTTCACGCAGCAACGGATGGATGGATTTGGATGAAATTTGACATACAGATAGTTTATAACCTGGAATAACACATAGGATACTTTTTATCCAGATATTCCCACGGGAACGGGAACCACGCGGGTGAAACCGCGAGCGGCCGCTAGTTATGTATACTATTATTAAAGAGGTAACGTTTGTGATAATGTTTTTTTGTTTGTTTGTTTGTTTGTTTGTCGGGGCTAATCTCTGGAACTACTGGTCCGATTTCAAAAATTCTTTCACCGATAGAATGCTACATACATTGCGGGTAACAAAGGCTATATTTTATTTTGATAAAGATTAGTCCTCAGCTCGAAATCTCTACATTTTTTTATTTTTTTATTTTTATTATGTTAGCCAACAATTGTATACATTGTTTCTTTCATTATAACAATACTTTCTTAGTATAAAGACTAAATGCTACAATTACTTAAAGGCTAACACCACATGCAACATATATAAAAATTAAAAACAGTTGGAATCTTATAACTAAATTTAATTAAATTAGGCACGAAGCTGTTCCAATAGGCTCGTTTCAACAGACTTGTGAAATGATCCAGGTGTGTCATTGTGCAGGTCAATAGCATCACTACAGCTATTAATTACTTTGCACATTCTAGCCACTGGGGAATGAGCACCAAGCACTGTCCTTCGCAAAGGTGGGCAAAGGGGAGTGATTCTATTACGAGGATATCGCATGGGAGCACGAAATTTGAATTGGGACAACAACTAAGGGCAATCAATTTTATTCCTTAACAACTTATATATAAATGTGGCGTCAGCTAACTCCATACGGGCACTTAAGCTTTGAACCTTAAAATACTGTAAGCGTTTATTATACGATCGAATTTTTTTAGCTTTTCCAACGGAGAAAGCTAAATGCCATAAGAACCGCTTTTGGACTCGTTCTAGACGTAGGGTATGTGTAGCAAAGTGAGGCCTTCATACAACACTGTTATAGTCTAGAATGCTCCGGACAAAACTATTATAAAGCAAGGTTTTGTTGCTACTTTTTTTTAAATTTTTGCAGCTGCGTATAATTAAATATGTTTATAAATCAAGTCGGTTAAAAAAGCGCGACTTAGCTGCTTCATCGGCGTACGCTGACCAAACGGATGGGTGTACATGAAAATAATCTACTTTCGAACTCGATTCGAACCCTGGCCTGGGTGATAAAGGCCATCTGGCCATCGCTATGTGATGGGTAATTTTGGGAAGAGTTTAGTTATTTATTTATGAGCTAAAGCTTATTGGATGTGATCCATCCTTAGTTTTGGATAACAACCCTCCCCTCTCCAGTACCATTTTGGCATTCTTCTCAGAGTCCGCATTATTGAGATGGGATACGGGTTACTAACCCTACACTGCGAGTGGCCCGACACGCACTTGGCAAGTTTTTTGACGTAGTATCGATTTTTGTACGTTTAAAAATAAAAAATCTACGTGAACGAAGTCGCGGGCAAAGTGCTAGTCTTACATAGTTTATTAAAGTACATCGATGAAATTAAGTTTATTTATTCGTTATACTTATTAGAAAAAAGCCATTGATTTTTTAAAATTAATTATCTAGATATTTATAAAATTTATAAAATACAGTGAAAAATTTAAACGCCTCATTTTTTTTATTTTTTTACTGTATTTTAGAAATTTTATAAATATTTAATTTAGCTTCAATGCAGCAATTAGCACTTGAAAATAAAAGAGTAAAATTTAATTAAATTTCAAATAAATAGCGTTTTTAATTTCCTCGAATCCAGTGGATCATTCACTATTTGCATCTCTTTTGTTTGTATGCAGATCGACAGAGAACGCTACTAGCTGTTTCTTGGTTGTTAGCGCCTTAAGAAGAAGGCCTCTACTGTAACTGCGATTGAGCTATATTCTCACTTTAGTCCTTAGCGCATAAATTTCCATTGCCTTTACTCAAGCGAAGCATGTTACTAAAATGTTTAATTTATCGAATAACGCTGCCTCACCTTAAAAGGTAAGTGAAATAAAGAAAAACAATTAATGCCATCCACATATCGAATTTTGAAGTGAAAACTTCTTTAGCGGCGTTGTACACTTTTTTTGTAATGGGTAAAAAATGTTAAATTCGCGTCAGGACACGTGAACTGATCAAAAATTCCTAAGACGGATGGAGAGTAGACAGCCGGCGCGGCGTAGGAGAGGAAGTATCCCTCTCTCTTTCTACGGCGGCGCGGCGAAAATGTATGCCTGCTGTTTCGTTTAGGCGGCGCAGGGCGCTTGCGTGCGCGAATGTTCGTGTGTGTTTATGTTACAGCGTGCCACGCGCATCCATGGATGGTGACAGCTGATGGCTGTCAATAAATATTGTATTCTACCACATAAATGATAGTACTTTTATACTAATAATTGAAGCAATTCGTGCAAAATTATTCCCTAACCATTCCAAAATATCAAAAATGCACAACGTTAATATTCAAGTTTTCACTTCTGCCGGCACTCCCGGAGTGCAACCCGTCGTTGTTTTTTGTTTTTTAATTAATAAATATGCGTAACATAATTATTACCGCAGGCTGGTTTCAGTCTCTCTTTCCATATTTTTCAGTGAGTACCAAGTACCAACCAGAGGCTTCCTGAGGTTGGTAAGATGTTTCTTCACCATTAGTTTTTAAGAATTTATGACTGTTAGCCACAAGAGAAATAATTAGCGAAACTTAACTTTATATTTACAGCAAAAGAAACATAGCTGTACTCTCAAAGATCTCTACTGGGTTGGTAGTTCAAATAAATAAACTTTCAGATTCAGGGGAAAACTAACTATTTTGAAAAAATGCAGACCCATACGATGGAGACCGCGACGCGGCTGCGGTCGCTGGCGCGTTTCGCTGGAAATGTTTACCGAACATTCCGTTTTATACTGCACATGTCTGTCATACATATAGGTTCAAGCATTTCTATGTAACACGAAAAGAAGGTAAATCTAAAAATGCTAATATTTTTACCGATGTTTTAATATTCTTTTGCAAAAACTGCAGTGGAAAATATTCATTTATATCAAACGTGGAAAGAACATGACGGTATTTCATGGAAACTTAAAAGTACAAACCCTTAAGAAAGTTCCCCTTAAACTAAGGAGAAAAAACAAAAATTAAAGAGAGTCAAGTAAATTATACGTCACTGCTTACATAATATAATTCAAAAGAAGCCAATCGTCAAATTGAGGTAGAAACGTTTATCTAAAACATATTGTTGTATTGCACGAGGTCAACGCCTGGGACTGTTCTTGTACGTTTCATCTGCGGTATCATTGCGGAAAATTTAAAGTGCGTATTTTAAGGCTAGCATGCCATTTTTTTCTTTTGATATTAAAAAATAAATCTTGTCTATGTTCGAGTAACCCTTGAATGCTGGCGGCTCCTGGAGCGTTCGCAGCAGCATAAAGCGTGGGTCATCAGATAAGGTTAACGGCGCGATGGGGCGATGAGAAACCGCCTGTCTCCTCGTAAATATCCTGGAACCACCCCTATGGGGTTATGGCGCCCTTGTACGGATTGGGTCGCGAATTATTGAGATAATCTATCATGGCCCGATATTTTGTGAGGTGTTATAAATTTTACACGACTTTTTTTAATATAATTTAAATGTTTGGAAATATTTTAGCAGTTTTTTTGAATATTACTTTTTGGTTATACTATGGAGTTTAAGCAATAAGTTAAAAAGTAATATTCGACAAATGGATAGAGAGTACTTATGGATGTAAGAACAAGATTGAATTGATTTGCGTTTAGTCCTGTAGTCCTATCGAGTTTTGTCACAGATACTTAAATTTCACGTCATATGATATTTTTTATAAATTAAATGATGCTGAATACTGTTAACAAATATATGAAATAATTGGACAAGGTTTTTCTGTTTTATCGAAGAGTAAGCAAAATGTATTTATAAAATTATATGACTTTACTGTTTTCTAAAGTTTATGCGAACACAATACACATTGATGTCTACTTTTCGTTCGATTTACTTTTTGACAAACCCTTACCAGGGTCTGTTGTCACAAATTGCTGATCGTCTGATAGTTAATATGTAACTTGCATGCCGATTCTTGGCGGGAAAGTGAAGAGTCATGTCGGCGGTTTTGTTTTATTTTCTAAAATGTGTGATAAGTCGAATATTAATGTGAAATAATAGTGGATTATTAACTGCTAAGTGTTCGTAAGTGCGCATGAGTGTTGGCAAGTGAAACAAAACAGTGCAACTTCACTTTTCAAATTCTCTCAAGAATTCCGCCCGAGAACTTAGTTAAAGCCCCACATCTTTACTGAGACACTCGAGGGGTTGGAGGGTATATCATTTCTCACTTCTCATTTCTATTATCATTCATCATCATCTATACAAGAAGGATATATTGTTTAATTGTATATTACTTGTAAAAAAAAATACTTTGACACGGGCTAAATGTGCTAATCGCACGAAGCCATCAAATAAAGGAAAAAAAAAACTTGCATGCCGTTAATAATTTTTTATTGAGTGCGTTCCGTTTCATGAAAGAAATTAAAAATATTTTTAAACTAGGTATTTAAATAAATTGAAAGTTAACTAAAACTGAAACAAAACGCCTAAAAACATTAACTGTATATACTCATATAATTTAATTAATTAAGGGGAAAATATAAAGTAAATTACGGTCTGAACACAACCTTAAAAAGGGAAGCTTCTAATAAAAAGAACACTGTATGTTACAAGTACAAATGCGTCCTCAAAAACTGGAGCGTGACAAATAAGTTATGGTTCAGTAGCAAGGAGGTAAGCTTCGGTACAAGTAGCAAAGAAAATGTAATCATACATTACACAAAAATATTAATATATCTTTATTAGGAACAGTAACAAAAATCTATATATTATTACGTGAAGTAAAAACTTTGTGAGGAAGTGGTAGCAGTGCTGGACAGGAACCAGTGATTTTTTTAACCCATTGACTGGTATAGGATAATATATTTCTTATTGGTTTTCGATGCTATTGCAACCACATAAGGTTCAAACTATGGTGGCAACTATATTGTCACTACCAGTAAAAGGGTCATTAAAATAGGGGCCAGTAACTAAGCCTTTAGCTACAATTGAATACAGTGATTTTACTTGCATGAATTGATGCTGATTTAAATGTATAATTGTTTATTTAGATTTTATATTCAGACTAGCTGAGCTCGCGACTTCGTCCGCGTGGAGTAGTGACCTTCAGCAGCATTTTTAATTTTTTCGGCTCTTGTTCCCGTTTTCGCAACATTTTTCAGTAATGCTTCACTCCTATTGGTCGCAGCGTGATGTTATATAACTTAAAGCCTTCCTCGATAAATGGACTATCCAACAAAAAAATAATTTTTCAATTCGAATTAGTAGTTCTTGAGATTAGCGCGTTCAAACAAACAGACTCTTCAGCTTTATAATATTATATAATATAGATTTAAATTGATAATGGTATTTTAAATTAATTGACATAAATTGTATTAAGTTATTTTTTTATTGAAATGTATTTATTATGAATTCTCCATATTATATTTGTAATTTTATGATCATTAGTTTATGGCGGATTGTAAATTTGGTTATCGATAATTCAGTAAAACATGCAAGTGCGTGAAGAGGCACCTTGTGGGCCGGCAGAGTGAGGGTGACGGATGCTGCGTTGTTTTCACGCTGCACCATAAAAAAAGTGCGATAAACATTATCTATATTGAGAACCAAAAATGTACCATGTTTTCTGCAAATAAATATATATTCATTATTCATACTCATATTAAAGCAGACCACCTGCTCCTCATCTATGTTAAAATCTGTGTTATTCTTTGGCGACGAAAACTTTGTCGAATGCTGGGCTAAAAGTGTGAAACACTGAGGCGACTAATTCAAATTCAAATTCAAAATTCAAAAATAGTTACATTACATTGCATAAGCACCAATAGTTAATTATAAAAAGGAATCAATGTTCTCTCAACATCTCCCTACTTCAACATCACATAAAGTTACAGAACTGACTTTAAAATGTTATAGTTCAGCCAGACTACATATTTAAGTTTAAATACAAAGAAAAACATGTAAGTACGTGCCTGGGTGTGTCTATGAGTGTGCTAGTGTGTATGTGTCTTTCAAATACAGCGTACCTCGTAGCTTATGTTTAACCCTATATCATTGTTGGTTACTTTTTAAACATGTAAGTATTACTCATATAAATGGTCTAATCTAAGCAACAGTTTGTCGTCAGCAAAAACATAATTACTAAAACTTCTGAAACCTAAAACGCCTCCGTTTTGCTATTCAGTAAATTCGGTTGAAATTCGTAATTTACGTAAATTTTGTTGCAAACAAATTACAATTTGAAAAAAGACAAAGTGCTGAAAAAATATCACGAGCGGGATTCGAAACCTGACCCGGCATGTAATGGGTTGCGGGTTCGACTACCGCTTGTGGAATTTTATCAACACTTTGGTCTTTTTTCAAAATGTATTGTGTACGTGGCCCTTATAAATGTACACTTAGCCTAATCATTTGTATTCTCTCCAAAAACACTTTTGTGTAACTTAAATAGAAATCATTTTGTCAATGGTCACTGATTTGGAAGGCAACTGATATGACATTACAAAAGGTGTGTTGGCACCATGTTGGGACGGAGGCAAAATGATTGTTACTCACTATAAAGCATATACCTGCTGAAAATATCTTCTGACGTATTAGTTAGCTGCCATCTACTTTATGTTAATTTGTTAAAGCTGTACATATAGAAAAAATAATTTTATTTGTCATTGGCTAATGAGAATATTTGATTCTATTTTTTTTTTTTATTATGGCACGCCAAAATGGCCTCACCCTGCCTGATGAAAAGCAGCCAGCGAAGCCCAAGAAGTGAAAGCGTTCATCACAGCGCTACCACGCTATGCCGAACGCTCACTCTATGGCAGCCTGCAAACGCGCATTCCACATACGGGCAGTTCGGCAAAGGAACGATTGTCCAAACTTTTTGGTACGTGTCTTGATGGTCAGCACGGTATGAGGGTGGCTTCTTACACATTGCTCTCTATCTCTCTATATCTCTCTCTGCATCCTTCGAACGGATTAGTTGCAGCCGTTAATTATATATTAAACTATATTACATACATGCATATATAAATATTTTCACGCCCTTCTCCCAAAAAAAAGTGGACAGAGCCAAATTACAAATGAGTACACTCGCCATTAGTGTCCTGGAAGCCACATTAAGCATTATCAAAGTAGGGCTCCTTGGTGGATTAGATAACATTAAGATAAGATAAGATAAGCCGATCGCCTGATGAGCGAGCACCTTGGAACTCTTGTCCTTTAGTCGGCTCTTACGTCATGCACGGAAAGTTTGCCAGCTGGTACATTCTTTTCAAGAAGCAGACCAGCATGGGACTATACAGGGTCTAACAAAATCAATAAGCGAACGTTTAAGGGCGGTATCTATACATCATTCTGAATACAATGACAAAAAATGGGCTCCAGTTTTATAGTGATTTTTTAAAGTTATGTTTTCTAACAAACTAAATCAATTAAAATAATGCACATCATGAAACATGCTGTATCTTTACTAACACGCAAGCAAGCGTCAATAAAAAGATAGTGTACAGATGCACGCACACAATTGGCATGTTCGGCTATCTTTGTGTGCTTGTAGTGCAGCTGTAAGGGTTTGGAAAGGGTGTATTTTTTGGTAAATTATGATAATGTATTGTTGATTATCTCGGTAACGAGCCTGTAGTTTTGGACCAAATTTGGTGAGCATGCTCAGTGTGATGTATATATGCTTCCCTTAAACGTTCGCTTATTGATATTGTTAGACCCATATATATTTGTAAAATTAAACAATGTGACGGAATGACCATTGGGCCCTGGAAGCTTGGCAGGCCGTTGGTGTGGGTTGCAACCTGTGCTGACACCGTGGCTCCCTTGCATGTTCACGTCACTTCACTTCATGTGGGGGCTGCTGCGGTAAGCGCTGAAAATCGCAAACGGCACAAATACACAAACCTAGGTCGAAATTATTTATTTGTTCCGTTTGCGGTGGAAACAATGGGTCCATGGGGCCGGAGGCAAAGCAGCTTGTTAAAGAGTTAAGTGCTCGCCTTATCGAGGCCTCCGGTGACAAGAAGGCTGGCAGCTACCACTGCCAGCGTATTAGTTTTGCAATCTAAAGGGGCAATGTTGCCAGCATTCTTGGGACCGTTTCCATGATCCCATAGGACATTCTTTATTTATAGGTCTTTAGTTTTTAATTTTCTAATTATTTTTCTGTTTTTTTTTCAAGTTAAGTTATGTAATATTTCTTTTTGTTGTGTATTTAAATATAATACTTAATAGTTACAAGAATAAATTTTAAATTAAACTATATTAATTTGTAAAATAATGTCTTATTTCGGAAAGCAATACATCATCGTTATCAATGTTGCACATAGGGATATCAAATTAAAATTCGAAATCATTTATTCAGTTTAGGCTACAAGTAGCTCTTGCGAATGTCAATATGCCATCGGTTCGTAAGTCTACTCTGGGCGGGAGATCTTGTACTGAGAAGAACCGACAAGAAAGTCAGCAAGTGTCCAGCTCTTTTCTCCCTTACAACGTCAAAAATATTGGAAAATGCCCTATCATAGTAGGACACTTTCCATTACAAATAAACACAAAAAATATAGAAGACAACCGCAACATGTAAAAAAACAAAATAAAAAATCTAAGTTATCAAATTTACATCAGGTAAAAGTTTCAATTTCCACAATGTCATACAGTACCACTACAGTTAATCAAAGTCAAAAATTGTTTATGCAAAACAAAGTCAAACTATAGTGAATAATACTAAAATTATGATAAGTATGCAAGAGCAGACCAGCCTCCACAGGCGGCACCCGTTCACGAGTATGATATATGATATCGGGCTATAACCAACCACTGTGGTAGTTGTTCACAACTGTTATCTTACGACAGCAACCACATCATCTGATGATGATGTGGTTGCTGTCGATAATGATTCATCAGCTCATTTTATGTCCTCACTACTGGGGCACGAGCCTTCCCTATGGATGGGTAGGGAGAACGGGCCATAAAACACCACGCGGGCTCAGTGCGGATTGGTGGTTGTTAACGACTGTTATGGCGGCGGGACCAACGGCTTTACGTGCCTTCCGAACACGGAGGAGCTAGAGGTTATCTATTTTTGGTCACCCATCCGATGACTGGCCTTTGCGAAAGTTGGTAAACCTCAGCACTCGCAGACCACTGCGCCATCAAGCTCCTCCTCCTTAGCAACCACGGTTCTTACCATCATTAAGTTCTTTAAGTAGTATTTATTTATTTAGTATTGTAGCAGTATTTTAGTGGTTGTGTTAACCGCCTCTGTGGTCTAGTGGCTAAGACCACCGGTTTAGACCCAGAGGTCCCGGGTTCGATTCCCAGCGGGGGATACATGTTTGTGTACTCGGTTTGGTTGGTGGTAGGGCTTGTTTGTCCGCCTGGCTAGCTACCACCATCTTATCTAAATATGTCGCCATAACATCAATGTTTGTAGCATTGTTGTGTTCCGGCAGCTAGAGATAAGATAGCCAGTGTCTCACTAGGTGAAGTGCGCTTCCATCATTGGCCTTATCATCACTTAACAGGTGAGATCAAGGCACTGAGCTTACGCGTTAATATAAAAAATAAAAAATTAGTGTAAGAAGTTATAAGTGCGTCTCGTTTTCACAACTGCAATAATATTGCCGTAAATGATTCAAGGGCCTATTGTAAGTCCCCAGCACTAACAGACTAGCGTGCCTTTTAAAGCCTTGCCGGAGCTCGACATTTTTACCAAGGAATAGGTAAATTTAAGTGTTCTGTGATATTTACATTCAGCCCCTCACGTTCCAGCCTCGCGAAAGTTACTTAGCTTGCAAGATCGAGCTCTTAATATGCGGTTCAAATGAATCGGTACTTAACATTGATGTAAATTGTTGACATTTCCTCTCCTTGACTGCCATATCCTGCTACCTTATGTAGAGCCTGTTATGGCAGGCTGTTATGGCGTCCCATTTTCAGGTTGAGACATTCAAAAATGATGTAAGTAATACCAAAATAAAGGTCCTGATTACCCCAAAATAAACATTATTATTTCTGAAACGACTTTTACGGATCTACTCGCGTTTATTTTATACATTAGTTTTTATTAATGTTTATCCTGACGTTTAGAACCCTTTGCAGGGTCCGTGATCACTGGGAGACTGAGGTATTGGTCGTCTCATTAATTAGTTGATAGCTTGTATACCCACATTTAATTTAATCACGTGTGTTCGTTTTTACGCAGAACGAGCTTACAGTATTTTTAATAATTTAAATATAATTTTACGCAAATATTGTTTGAAAAAAAGACAGTGTTGAAAAAGTTCCATGAGCGGGATCCGAACCCGCACTCCATGACATGCCGGGTCAGGTGCACTGCCAGCTATGCTATCGTGGCTCCATCCAACTTGCCCAAAATTATCAACACTATCTATTTTTACTTTATATTATAAGCCAAAGGAGCCGCCCTATTCAATGTCGACAACTACGTCATCAACATCCTTCATTAATATTTTTACAAAGAGTTTGTATTGTATGTACCTGACCCGGCATGTCATGGGGTGCGGGTTCGAATCCCGCTCGTGGAACTTTTTCAACACTTGTCTTTTTCAAAAAGCTTACAGTATCTTTTGGACTGGCAGTATATATGGTGCTGGGGCTAGGATATAAAAAGTAAAGTAAAGGGTTCGAAACGTCAGAATAAACATTAATTAAAACTAATGCATAAAATAAACTCGAGTAGATCCGTAAAAGTTGTTTCATTCCAAAGTGTAGTGTTCGCGTAAACTTTAGAAAACAATTATTATTTCTTTTAATGTTATTTATTTAATAAATATGCGTAGTGGTTATGCGTTTTGTTTATACAATTCAAAATATTTTTTATATTTTGTTTTTCCAAATGTGTTTGACAATAACGTACATTATAATAAGATGTTAAGAAATCGCGTACATACTCACTGTAAAAATATTTTTAGTCCGAAACAATTATTAAGTAAGTAATTTACTTCTTTCTCTTCTGAACAAGTTTCCTGGGTCACGGTGGCGCTCGAAAAAAGATCTTCTTTTTGTTAATCGCTTGTTAACACCGCAATTATCGTATAAGACGCGCATTAAAAGCCTATTAAGAAGGATTTCAATAAAAGTAATGGCGCTTAGAACGTTACTCCCTTATTTCTTAAGTGTTGCATGAGGTTACGACATTTCTCAGGCTAAAAAAGAACCTTTGTACAGATTTTATTTAGTCCTTAAAAAATAAGAATGAATAGACACTTTTTGTGAATATTGTCCTCCTTTTTTGGCGTTGTCGTCACTCACTTAGCCTAGGGTAGGGCCAGACGTAAATTCCATAGATGGTAATAGATGGAGCATTCTGCTGGCTTCTGTTGTCCTGGTACACCGAGCTCGATTATAAAAACATTTTCCCGATGCGAGCGGCTCGGCGAAGCTTCTTAACTGTGTCTGCTAGCCTAGTACTCCACTGTGTTTATATCGATATTTGATTTGGTGGAACTCTCGGTCTTTACCCGCCATTTCTATTTTAACTACGGCTGAGGTTGTTGTTTTAATTAAAAATGTCCTAATTAATATTAGTTATTTTTAAAACTACCATAGAGTATATAGTTTTATTTTTAGTAAATGTTCAAATAAAATTATGTGGTATACAACCTGTTCAATGATTATACTTTACATTTTTAAAAGTAAAAAAAAGATTATTCTTTTTTATTTTTTTCATCAAGTAGTTGGACTTTTTGTTTAGTTACGAAGTATCGGCCTCCTTGGGCGCAGGTGCGCTGAATAACTCCTAATTCTTGATTACGCAAGGAGGGTGTGCCGATTGGGACGTATCCAATTAGAAATGAGAGTTACTTGAGGAAGTCGGTAACGAAGGCAGTATTGAATCCCTGCACTCGCCGTGACTTCGCCCAAATTACACTGCTCTGGAACGTAAGTAAATTAATAAAAATGCGTAAGTTATACCTCTGACGTTGCAAACAAACTGTACTACGGTAACCACATACTTGATGGTAAGCGTGTTCTTGTATGGTTGCAATAAAAGTATTATCTATTTATCGATATAATGGCCGCGGTGTGATCACACCGCTTAGTCCTTGAGAGGTTCTATTCCGACTCTAAAAAGTTTTACAAGTTGATATTGAATTTACTACCTGTATAACGTGACAAATGGCTGGTAGTACCATATGTCCCACTAAATCTCCGCACAGACGCCTTCCATTTAGCGTGTATTTAGTTGTTTAAATTGTAGCGGCGCGGCTGACAATGCAGCGCTCGCCCGGCCCGTCCCGTGTTATCTGCGCGTGACAGTTTTCTAGCGGACCCATTGTGGAGTTAGTTGATGTTCGTACGTGGAACGACTATTTCTAAGGTAGGTACTACAACACACTAAAACAACATTGTAGAATTTTAAAGATGCTTCCTGGAAGCTGAGAGATATATGGGTAAAATATAGAGTACCTACATGTCGAATTAAAAGCTTAGAAATGAAACAACTTTTACTACTCTATCTACTCGCGTTTATTGTAGAAGTTGTTTCATTTCAATGTGTAGTGTTCGCGTAAACTTTAGAAAACAATATTAAAAGCTTAGGTTAGGTCCCTAAACTAATTCTTCTTATAACTACGCAATGAAGATTTTTATTTTGGCTGAGACGATACGTTGAACTGTAACTAAATAATGAACTAAAATAGGAAGTATATTGTCGCACCGCACCTAAAATTGTTTGAAATAAATACTGTCCTAACTCCATGTTTTCCCTTTCTCTCTCTTGATAATATGGGGGATGTAAACAAGTTGTCAACCTGACGACAAATACAAGTGGCCGTGTAAATAAATACGCGTTCCAACTTTTTCAATTGGTAGGTAACTTTCGGTAAGCCCCAACATGTTTTAAGAATCTCCCGCGGGGAAGAGATACTTTATACTCCAGTAAGTTGCTTTCATAAAGATAACGATTGCTACAGGATAGTCTATAATGGCTTTCATACTATCTGTGGTCACTGAAATGGTAATAAAATTTTTCTTACGATCTTGCGAATTTTATATAAAACTAAAGTTTCAAAGGGAATTTGAGGCGTCTCTTAAAGGCACGTTACATAGTATAACGACATGAAATTTTCTAAAAAAATATTTTTTTCGATTTTGTTGATTGATTCGTAAATTTCGTAATACGTAAGACATGAGATGACGTAGAATGTCGACTAGAAGTTTTTTGTCTGCTAATTTAGCCGACGAGTTAAAATAGAATTTGTTTGTTGATGTCGTAGGTAACGACTTCATTCTTTCTTCAGTCAGGTACCCGGTCGATCATTATACCAAGTCTATTTATGCACAAGATAAACAAAGTCTGGTCGTAAAAAAGGATTGAAACATCGTTCAATGCAAACGAAATGTTCATAAATACGCATTCATAATTCAAACTGTATCAACCATAACAATTCTTAAAAGTTGAGCGTTCCATGTTTAAAATTTGTCCTGTCCGAGGATTTTCACTTAACTATAGACCGCGGAGGTCGTATATCTCAATTCTTGGCAGATCCGCACATTTCTCCTCGAATAAGCTGCGGGGATTTATGCGTGCCTGGTGCTGCGTCGGTCCCTGCGCGCCGATTAACGGAGGCTGGGATGGACGCAGATAAAAATGGCTGCCCTGCGTCACGGTGCTCTTACTCGCTTGATTATGAAGAAATGTAGCGGGGATACAATGCAGTTACTGTCTGTGTGTCTGTATCATCTTCAACCAACTGACAGAAATGGAGTGACATGAAAGATGGTAATTTTGCCACTCTATATAAGTTTGCGCTGAATCTAGATGTAATGGGGCGAAAACAATAAACTTTTAAATAATACTACTGAGAGGCGCATTCCCCACAGCTTTTTTTGAGTGAGATAGTAAATTTTGTCTCTTTCAGATTAACATAGTACACACCACAAACTGTCAAATTTCCGCAATAGACTTAGAACTATATGTATATAATGACATATTATGTTTTATTAAATACTAGTTGTCGCCCGCGACTTCGTCCGCGAAGACTACACTATCCCACACGAACCTGTTACCGAGATATAAAGTATGCTATGTCCTAGTCCGGGTCATGGTCTGTCTATGTGCAAAGTTTCATCCAAATCCGTTCAGCCGTTCTCCAGTTTTGCGCTTAGCAACATTCATTTTTTTATATAGATTTATTGAAGAATCTTGACAGTTTTGGGTAGATTGATGTTGCAGGTGTCTGTACAACATAATAGGTATGGATAGGTACAATGCAAAAGGAGCTACGCTGCTAAAATGTTTTTTAGGAATCATCATCATCATCATCTTCAGTCCGTATCTACCCACTGCTGGGCATATTATGCCTCCCACAAGTTACATCTCTCTTCTGTTTTGAGCTGATCGCATCCAAGTTTTTCAGCGACCTAAGAATTAAAACCTACCTTTTTTTTTTTAAAAATGAAATAAAAAAATCTTGTTCTAAAATAAAAATTATTATCAGATTCTAACGACCTGCGAATACGATAGCATATCGTAGTCGCTTCCTATATTTTCCTTCTATTTATAGAAAGATGTACCCAACATATTGTCGTTAATAGTTCCCTGTGAACCAATTTGTCTGCTATAATATCGTCCTAAATCCTCGGAGTACTTTCCGAATCTGTGGTTCAAAGCCAAGGTTGTGCTTGAGCAGGTTTAACCGGCGGCGTAGGTGTGAACGGTAGATTACAGCGATTTTAGTGTCTGCCTGAGGGGAGGGAGGAAATATGGCTCAGGATAAGATCTAAGGAGTGCGCAACCTTTTTGCTAGCTAGGCTGTAGGTATTGAAGAAAGTATTTTTAACCTACGCATTTTGGTTGCAATATCCTGGTTACTTCGTATAAATTGTTGCGTTCATTAGTGTACGTAAAAGCATAGTTATAAGTAAAATAAACATTGATCATAAACGGTTGAAATCTGATATTTTTATTATTTTATTTTTTGCATTAATTAGTTAATTTAACTTATATTTCAGGCGTAGCCCATAAATTGTGTTAGTAAGAACTAAAACTTATTATCTATGTTAGTATTACATTGTTTTTTTCTTAATATACGTTGGGTGGGCAGTATCCCAGTGCCTCCAAATAGGGCAATCCGGTTTATCTGTTAATGCCACCATGATGCCATTGGGGCTGTACCTTACTGTGCATCAGAGAGTCAATTCTTTTGCGTAGCATGGCATGAAATCCATCAGTACGGGCTTCTGCAAACATCCCTGATGCACTACAGAACCGTGGAAGGCCCATTAGCATCCTGAAAGCATTGTTATACTGGATGCGCAGAGAGCCAATGGGGCGCTGCGTGTAGTTGACCCACAGACTGCATGTGTAAAAGGACTGGCAATATGCTATGAACAAAAACAATGCTTTAAGTTGTTACAACATAAAATGTTTTCTAGAAATAATCAATCAGCCTCAGGAAGTCTAAGTGGTCAAATGATATTTATTCTTCAAGAATAGCAAACTATGTCTCAGTAAGAATCGTACTTGTCTGCACTACAAAAGTTTCCTTGTATAAAAATCTTAAATCTGGGTTAAATCCAAATATTCTGTCTCTATCAACTTCAAACAAACGACAGTGTACAATGATGTTTTGCAAGTCGCCCTTAATCACTTCATCGCGTTAAGGTGGCGACTGACCAGAGCTTTTTGTCGTAACGTAACATGTTCGAAGCGAACATTCGAATGCTGCCGAGGGGCTCTCCGCTCGTACCGCGTGATAAACCCTGTGGTTGGTTTTTCGATAAATCTCTTGAGTGTTACGTTACAGCTTAGTTTTCGGTCAGTACAGTTCGGAGGCACGTCACGAGCGCACGTATTAAGTCTGTCGCGCGTATTTTTAGTTAAATCAAAAAATGGAGCGTAGGCGAGCACAAGTGTTCTTAACGAGCACTGTGATCGGCCAGTCAGCAGGCTATAACGTATCAAGCTCGCTGCGAATGGTGCGGTACAATTATGTTACGATGATACACTCCGGTCAGTCGCCACCCTCATACAGCGTGTCCGGGCATGAACCAACGATATTTGAGCGACCTCTCGTACGCCTAATTTTGTAGTCAAATACAAGCCCCGCAAGTTAATAGCCTTGTTTTTTTCAGTAAAATAAATAAATAGTAGGACAATATGCCAATTCTAATGATAAGTACTCACGGTATTATGTTTTTAATACCTAACGTATTTTTCTGTCAAAATAAGTCTTTATATATTATTTGGGCCCAAAACGGCAACACACTTTTTCTTCACCCACAAAACAACACAGTAACACAAAACAATCTATGGGCTTACAACTTTTAGAAGGGTTTGTGGTTGGGTCCAACTACAAGATATCTCAATTATAGCATACGCCCGCACATACTGCATAATACCGTGTTTGCACGTATGAAAACATAGACAAGAAAACATCAACTTTCTTTTCTAGATGTTTCCAAAAGTAAGAGACCCAAGGAGGTCGAATATCCCACCCCGTGTTGACAGCCACGTCCTAATTACGCGTTGACTTGTGCCCAAACGAGCCCAAAGACTCCGTCATCGTTTCTGTGTGTTCATCAGCGCGTTATATTATTTAATGGCAATTTGCGAGACACTTAGTCCCTAATAGCAGGAGATAAGGTCGGTTGCAGCGGGTGCCGCTCGCAGGGATTTAGGGCAACTGGAAGGTTCGTTAGGCTCTATATATGATTATGATGAGTTATGTGGTACTTTTTTGCTTTGCTGTATTTATTATAAGAAGTAAGACATTTATCGAAGTTCGAGTTTGAATAAGCGTCAACCTTGTTCTGCCAAAGTACCGTACGTCGGCGAAATGAACCATTTACTGTTTTCAGTAATGTGCGGAAGCTTTAAAATATTTGCAGAATTTTAGATCGGTTCTGATAAAATCTATATAGAATTGGAAAAACTTTTAATATTAGATTTAGCTCTAGCCTCCTTTATACGAGTATGGTGATTCATCAATACCTAAGAACAAACTTAAACTAGATTAAAGAACCTAGAGTAATAATAATAATATAGTAATTAACAACAATCTAAAAATTCCGTCCGTTGTTTATAATACAAAAAATACTCCGTGCGGAGAACAAACTATTGTGTCGAATATAACCAGTACTAACGATACTATTAGCTATTAGAGGTTAATTCTGTACACCCTTTTAAACCAACTTCAAAAAAGGAGGTGGTTTCTCAATTCGACTCGTATATAAGTGTGTTCGCGGATAAGTTCGTCGTTTATAAACCGATTGTAATGATTCTTTTTTTGTAGGAAAGGAGATATCCCAAGGGTGGTATCATGATAAGAAAACCAGGATCTGATGATGATATCCTAGAGAAATCGAAGGGAACCTTCGAAAATCGTAGTGGCGACTAGTGCGTTTGTTATTTCTTTCATTAAGTATTTTAAAGCATTATTATTTAATGAAGGTCTGGAGTCGATTTGATGATGAAGCCGAAAGACAGTCGAGGGAACTCCTCAACGATTTACAGCAATTACCTGGTGTTTGAGCTTGATTAATTTGTATCGATGACAACCTTATACCTAGAGTCAAGGGAACTCCTCAACGTTTTACAGTAGCTACCTTGTGTTTGGACTTAATTAATTTCTATTGATGAGAACTTTGCACATTCTTAGGTTATAAGTGCCATTAAACGTACAAGTTTCCTCAACGATTTACAGCAGTTGCCTTTTGTTGGGCTTACTTCATACGGTTCAATATGCCAAAATGTTCAGTTCGTACAAAAATAATACCTAATTAAGATTGAAGTTTTACATAGGAATACCACTACCTACCAGGCCGTCGTTTCCTCATCCGAGAAGCATCCTTGTTAGGTCTACCCATCACTAAAAATCGTAAAATAAAATTGAAATTACAGTTATAACGCATCCAAATATAAATATAAATAAATAAATAAATATTTATAACAAAAAAAACCGACATCAAAAAACAGGAAACTAAAAAAAGTTTAAACAGCTCTAAAAGCAAGAAGTAATATTGAAATCATATTATTAATTACCTAGATACGCATATCAGTTTTAAAGAAGGTCTATTGAAGTCGGGGCTTTTACAATAAAAAGTGGAGATAATGGAACTACTACTATGTTGTTTATTATCTATATTAATGATCTACCCTACGTGACTACTCATCAATGTAACTTGTTTGCTGACGATATATCTGTAGTAATACCAAGAAACTCTAACTTAAACTATAATAGTGACATAAACAATACAATTAATAATATTGAAAAATGGCTCACAGCGAACAGGTTATACATTAACATTCCAAAAACTAAGTACATGCAGTTTTACAATAGAAAACCTAAATATGATAACTTGACCGTTCTTATTAATAATGAACCCATTATGAGATCAGACAAAATCGTTTTCTTAGGTATAACAATAGATAGTCAATGCTCATGGAAACAGCATATCCAAAAATTATGCTCCAAAATAAACAGATTTGCTTATGCACTGTGGCGATTAACGACACATATAAATCAAAAGGATGCCTTGGTTGCCTACCACGGATACGTGGCTTCAAATCTCAAATACGGGATATTACTTTGGGGAGACTCAACGGACTTAAACAGAGCCTTCATATCCCAAAAACAATGTATACGTGCTATCTGCGACGTGCCACCTATGACGTCATGTAAGCAATTATTCCCAAAATTGAACTTACTTACTCTCCCCTCTTTATATATATTAGAGTGTTGCGTTTTTGTAAAAAACACCAATATTTATTTACTCAAAAAGATCAAGATTCGTGTAGAAGTAGAAGGTATCGTGGAAAGTTATTGTTACCCAAAATGCAAACCCAATTCTTTAAGAGAAATTGTTTTCCTAGTCGTATAAAGATGTATAATAAGCTGCCACATTCCTTAACTGAGCTTAATGTACTTATATTTAAGAAAAAGCTTTTATAATGGTTAAAAAATAAATGTTTTTACTCGGTCAATGACTATTTAAATTGTAAAATTGACATTTAAAATGTAATATAATAATATACCTAATCTAATATCAATCGAATTATGTGAATGTAATAATAATAGACATTAAATAGGTAATATGGCAATAATTATTAATGTTATATAATCTAACATCAATTAAGTTATGTCAATTTAATAATATAGTTAACATTTTATATTTACTATGTTGTCTCATGCATGTTAAATTCACTTCACCTACATTTCACATGCCCTGCGTTGGCAAGATAGACGTACTATACCTACCACACTCCATCCTAATGTCTCTATTTTATGTGAATAAATTATATTTCATTTTAATTTCATTTCATTTCATTTCATTACTATAAAAGTTCAAATGAAACAAAATTGTCCCCCAGCCGACCACCAACCACCCGACTTCAATAAACCTTCTTTAAAACTGATAAGCGTATCTAGGTAATTAATAATATGATTTCAATATTATTTTTTGCTTTTTAGAGCTGTTTTTACTTTTTTTACTTTCCTGTTTTTTGAAGTCGGTTTTTTTGTGTTTAAAATTATTTTTTATTTATTTTTATTTGGATGCGTTAAAACTGTAGTTTCAATAAATTAATTCTTATGTACTTATTTAAAAAAAAAATAAGTGTCGTTAACATCGACCTTATGCATTAAGTTAAACTTAAGCACTTCTTTGCATGTTGCTGAAACCACTTAAGTTTATTGCTCGTTCTTCTCAGTATGTCTACCGCCGTAAACCTACAAACAAAAGTCGTTGTGACATTCATAGATTTTATTCGTCATATAATTTGAGTCACCTATAAACGAGAAACATCCCTAAACTAGATTGGATGCGAACTCAAATCCTTCATGGCTCGGACGGGGTGACATGATCATAAAACCAATATTAAGCTAAAAAAACATATATGGCATATCCCACTCCCAAATATATGTTTGAAATGTCCGTTCCATTAGGTGTAACGTCTTGTGTGACACACGCATCAGCTAGAACGGCCGGAAGGGCCGACCCCGGGATGGAGCCGAAGCTTCTCGCTATCGGTTCGTGAGGGCCTGGCAAAATACAACTGCGTCACATGTGCTTCGGGAGTTCGGGCACTCGACACGACACGAGAGAAAGGCGAAGGCGACGAAAGGCTATTGCTAAGGAAAGTCCGGTAAAATCGGGACATTCATTCTTGTGAATTAATTAAAACTAGAGGGATTGTAGGCGACAAAAACTAAGTTTTTTTTTTTAATTATAAATATTATAGATTATAAAATTGGATTGGTAAGGGTCGAATACAGACACAATAAGCAATTAGTGGCCATATAAAGGTTTTAATCTGAATGTTAATTACATAACAAGTTAATCGAAATCGTGGCTTTTGTAGCGATAAAAGAGTACTTTAAAAATTCCTATTGCCTTATTACCCCATACATTACCACATACTTACCTATTACCTATTTGCCTGATCTTTTCTCTAACTGCCAGAACACAACAATATTGTTATGGCAACATGCTTAGATAAGGTGGTCATAGCGAGATAGTTAGACTCAAAACAACCAGCCACCAACCAAACATAATACCAATCGAACCAGGGACTTCTAGGCCTGACACGGGTGACTTAACCACTACACAACGGAGACAGTGTGACTTAACATGGAAAAACCTTAACCATATCTGCTTGAAATGAATAGGTTTTGTTTTCATTCATGTGTTGTGTGTTTTTCGATACAGTATAACAGTTTGGGCAAGCTCCAGTGAGTTATCGAGATATTGTTATCGAGTGTTTTTATTAGCCGCAAAAAGTCATTCGTGCTATGTATGGCATGAAAGGGTTTTAAAACTGCACGCCAGTATTTAAATGAAAAAGCATTTTATCGCGCGGTGGTCCACGCCTGCGCATCAGTCTACCACAAAATGGCTAATTTTCTCAATAGATATACAGGGTCTAACAAAATTAATAAGCGAACGTTTAAGAGCGGTATCTATACATCATTCTGAATACAATGACATAAAATGGGCTCCAGTTTTATAGTGATTTTTCAAAGTTATGTTTTCTAACAAACTAAATCAATTAAAATAATGCACATCATGAAACATGCTGTATCTTCACTAACACGCTCGCAAGCGCCAATAAAAAGATACTGTACAGATACACGCACACAATTGAAAAACCATTGTATGGCATTCATACACACACGGCTATCTTTGTGTGCGTGTAGTACAGCTGTACGGGTTTGGAAAGGGTGTATTTTTTGGTGAATTATGATAATGTTTTGTTGATTATCTCAGTAACGAGCCTGTAGTTTTGGACCAAATTTGGTGAGCATGCTCAGTGTGATGTATAGATGCTCCCCTTAAACGTTCGCTTATTGATATTGTTAGACCCTATATAGATAGATAGATAAACACTTTATTGCTTACACAATTATACACAAAGCAAATAACAGGTTTTTTTTTAATAATAGTAGGCAAAGGCGGTCTTATCGCTTAAAGCGATCTCTTCCAGACAACCTTTATGGCATAGGACAGATTAGGAGACGATGGGAGGTAATGTACCGGCAACTAGCAAAAATACAAAAAAAAATATATTAATAAAATAGGTAATATAAGATATATACGTAGTACCTACTAATATATATTGTTATAATAAACTACATATACCTACATACGATACAGTTGTTGCAGACTAGACCTAGCTAAAAGAAAAGAATGAAGTTTAATCTTAAATGTAGCAAGTGACTTGGAGTGACGAACATCAGGCAGGAGGTTATTCCAAAGGCTGATAGCCTTAACTGTAAAGGAATCTCTAAAGTACTCTGAACGAGTCAAGAGATGTTTCAGCAGGTTATCAGCCCCGGACCTAAGCTCGCGATTGTGATCCATACCTAGGAATAGATTTTGAACTATATACACGAAGACTTTTTATCGGTGATCAGAACCTACTGATTCCGACTAAGTGAATGATGGCCATTGCAATAATAATGAAACTTACACGTCAGCGTTCCATTTGTTATTTTTTTGTGTGGGAAGTAAAGTTAATAACTATGAATATTAAAAGCATGGTCATCCTACTCCTCCTTGTTACAAATAAAACCTCTTCATAAGTATAGGCACAACGATGATAACAAACCTCATTGAAGATTTAAAGTTTTTCGTGGTAGTAAACGTTGACAAAATGGCAGACAACGTTAAAAAAATTCACTTAAATCTTCACTTCAAAATGTAGGAAGACCATACATTCTAATAAATTTTGGTTACCTAATTAAAAATACAAAATTAAATTTATAAAATGAAAACATGTAACTACTATTATTATTGCAATGGCCACCATTTACTTAGTCGGAATCAGTAGGTCCTGCTCACTGATAAAAAATCTTCGTGTATATCCTACTAATATTATAAACGCGAAAGTTTGTAAGTATGGATGGATGTTTGTTACTCTTTCACGTAAAAACTACTGAATGGATTTGGATGAAATTCGGCATACAGATAGTTTATAACCTGGATTAACACATGGGATACTTTTTATCCCGATATTCCCACGGGAACGGGAACCACGCGGGTGAAACCGCGAGCGGCCGCTAGTATGGCATATGGATGAACATTTATTGGAGAAATTTGACAGTTTTGGATAGATAGATGTGCAGTCGTAGTATCCAGCAGTTGACGTCTTTTGGCTGATGATGAGATGATGATGATGATAATTGAGATGTTAATTAATTTGGCAAGTTCACCGGTGTAGGATAAAAAAAAAATTTTTTCGCTGATTGTCTCAAACGGCATTTGCAGCTTCACCGGGCTTGTTTGGGGGCGGCGAGAAACTTAAAGCACGTTCCTCAAGCCGTGTGAAACGAATCACCTTCGGAGGTTTTCTAGAGGGAACGGCATCACGCACTAGTGCGTGTCCCCGTGCCCTACTAGATTCTCCGAAGGGCTCGGATTGGATCGGGAAAACATTTTGTACTTTCGAATCAATAAGGGGCACATCAAAAGCAGTTTGACCTAGACGTATCTAGTTTTACTTCTATTCTTTTCTAAAATATTCTTTTGTATTCTATTTTTCAAGATCGTAACGTAAACATAACAAGTGAAGTAACACGTGTGTTCGGTACTTTTGTATATGCACGCACACAATACTACGTATTTTCCTTTTATTATTTTTAATTGGTTAATATATATCACTAGCATATTCCAAAGCGGGACATGCCTGAAACGGAACGTTTTTTTCTAAGCGCGCAACACTAGAAACTCAAGTGTTGCCATATTTCTTTTTCTCTCAACGTTCTCCAATTCGAAAACGCACCGTCGCTTAGCTCGCTCCGATAGCTTGAGCCTATAAAACTTAAATCAAATATCTTCAAGTGTTCAGCACAAATAGCAGACGTCCGTCGACGCCAGCCTGTGAGATTAATACATTCATCATCGAAGGACAGGGGCCCCTGAAGAAGTCTACCACGTCACACCAGGTCAGTCCCAAATTTGCGGTCTATGCTAGCCAAATCTCTCCAATTACTTAACAACGTGCATATATTGTCAATGTACCTAATAATGGATTTAATAGTAACCCTGGCTTATCGTATAGAACATCCAATGTTCACACAAAACTTGCCCAACCATTTGTCCATCACCTATTTATTGAACATGCAAACAACCGTCCATTTCCCATAAAATAATACACGCAATGAAATAAAAATAACCATCGGATTCGACCGACCTATAGGTTGTGGTCGTAAATCCGCATAATGGACTGCGCACGCGCACGACAGTGGCAGCACCCGGTGATCCTACTTATATCATTATGCAAGTGTGGATGTTTGATACTTAACAAATAGATGAAAAGATTTAACAAAATTAAAACCAAAAGCCAATTTTAGTCCGTGTAGTTGCCCCTAGAACAACTAATCAATTAAGTTTGCCTATATTGCGCTGTGGTTGTGACCACATCAATTTCAAATTGTTTGTGCCTGAGATAAGTAATCACACTAATATTATAAATGCGAAAGTTTGTGTGTTGTATGTCTGTATATTTGTTCCTTCTTCACGCTGCAACGGATGAATGGATTTGGATGAAATTCGGCATATAGATAGTTTATAACCTGGATTAACACATAGGATAGTTTCTATCCCGATATGGTCACGGAAATCTTACTATAAATATACTAAAAACTACAATTTAATTTTCCAATACAAAATGATTTTTTTGTTTTGTTGTCATGGAAACCAAACAGAATTTAATCACTTGATGAAAACTGTCAAAGCGACACGAAGTCCGCCGGGTCCATTAGTATAGTATAAAAAAGGTTCCCCTTTTTTTCATACCTTTCGAAATATCCAATGTTTTAGATGATATATCCCTTTTGCTCTGCGCGTGGTCACTAGGCTAACAGAATTCATTTAAATAATCTCACTACGCCTCCTTACCAAACTGCGTCAACACTAAAATGCTTTGCTTTCACAGTTTTATCTAGTCAAAGCTAGTACACACTAACCGAGCTAAACTCAACATTTTTCCTTTTGCGAAATCCCAAGTTGTTGATTCAAATAGGACACACACCACTTAAATTAATATTCAAAATGGTGTAAAAATAAAGAAACCTTTTTATAGTTTTTACATTCCACGTTGGCGGATTGAATCCGTTTTTACGGTTCGAGATCGATCGCGATACACGTGTGTGCACTTTATAGACTATAAATCTACGTAGTCCAATAAAACCGAGCCGACGCTGTGCCGAGGGATTGCTCATTACAACAGGTATAACCACACTATCAGTGTGGTACCGCTGATGGCTGGAACATTTCATTGTCGCACCACCAAAAAATTAAATGCTTTTAAACCGCCTGTTTTCATACCAACGAACTGTCTAGGCCTCTTAAATACACAGGACAATGTATGACGCCTCAAATGATGGCAAATACTTAACCAAGACCAGAGAAACTAACCAGCACGGTGCTGTTCACTGAAATTGTACCCAAAATCCCTAAGCCTGCACCACATCTGATAAAGGCTGAGCAGCCGATAGCACATAGGGAATGGAAGAAAAAAAAAAACGCCTCTTTGTCTCACCGGTTTCGACCCAGAGGTTGGTTACCCTCCGATTCCCAGCAGGGGGTAGGTGTTTGTGTACTCGGTTTAGTAGGTGATAGAACTTATCTAAATATGTCGCCATAACTACAATGTTTGTAGCTTTTGTTCCGGCAGCTAGAGATAAGGTAGCCAGTGCATCACTAGTTGCGAATTCCGGGTGAAGTAAGCTTCTACCAATTGGTCTTATCATCACTTAACATCAGGTGAGGTCAAGGGACTGTGCTTACCCGTAAAAAAAATGCTCTACGTATTTCCTCCTTGCTACAAAATGGGATCTTTTAATCTGTCGTCGGCCGTGAATACAGACATGTTTGATCAGCGCTGATCAGCGCTCGCTCACGTCAAATGTTAAACGAGGTGGAACTTGCGCGTTGGCAAGGGGAAAACGGCTTGTGAGGCACAATTCTGCTCTGGCTGCTCACTAGCTGTCCTTTCATCTGGACTGCTTCTACTCAACATCAGGTAGAGCGGGAAATTTGACTACCTATCTATAAAAAAACATGCTTGCACTTCGCATTTAGTTTGGTACACTATTCTTGTAATAAGATACAAGAGCAAATGGTTTTTGTTCATAAAGACTAGTCCCTACCGAGAGCACGTCACAGTTATATCAGATATTCTTCAGACACTTTAAAACTTACATGGTCCATTTTTAAAACAAGAAGTTAATGAGTAAAGAAAGAAATACATTTATTGGCACACACTCAGTACAACAAGAATACTGAAAGGCATGCCTCAGGTTATCTCAGTATGTACAAGAATTCGCCTTCCCGTAGACTTGCGAACCGATGGCCTAGTGACGTTCGTAAGAGTTCAATTATTGTAGCCTAAACTGAATAAAATATTTAGAAAGCGTTGTTCAATATTTTATTAAAATAAATATCTTACCTACTCGTTTTTTTTTCGTTTAATACGACACAGTTTTATTTGTATATGTTATGGCTGCCCGTCACGCACCTTTGATATATATTTAGCATATTTTTAATGTTAGACTTCCCTTAGTCGTTATTTTTATTTTTTACCTAGGAAAGGTAGTAAATAAAATGTACATCTTTGTTTAAAAACGCTTTATTGTATCATTAAACTTCCCAAAGCTCTATTCCAAAGAGGCTTTTCTTTGTCTCTGATGTCAACTCGTTAGCATGCCAAGGGAATAATGGAAAATGTACGTAGAGACTACGTTCATAGGATGCAGTTTTCTATTACATCAGTTGCGTTTAAGTTTACTAAAGTATAGGTGGTCTACCAAAGTTAGGATCTACGTAGAAATATATTCAGGCTTGCTTTGAATAATTTATTTGTCTCAATAGAGTTATAGGTTTCATGCACTGCATAACTCTTACCGACTTAAATACTCTGTTAACTTCTCAAAATCTCTCAAGGATTGCTCGCTTAGTGCATTTGCAATT
The DNA here is from genome assembly GCA_947562085.1 of Eudonia lacustrata. NCBI lineage: Eukaryota > Metazoa > Arthropoda > Insecta > Lepidoptera > Crambidae > Eudonia > Eudonia lacustrata. The sequence goes on from OX387341.1 coordinate 1,692,041, forward strand.
AAAATGTATGTAATTTGTTTACATACATTGAGCGTTTTGTGTCCGTAATACCAATTTATAAACTGCAACTAGAGTAACCCCGCTACACGACTTTAAAGTTTATACTGACACCCCCCACCAACCGTCAGGTCATAAAGCAGGTGTCAGACAACCTTGCGAAAGCACAAGGGACCATCTGCGTCAGGATATAACGCCAGAACTGGACCCGGCTTCGGTGAGTCCGGGCCGTGAGAAGTGTCTCGAGCGAGTTGCCCCGTGGACACTTATAGTCTACTACCAGCATATCTGGTATACCGAAGTTGTAAGCTCGCTTATTTCTCGTAGCACTAAGAGTACAAGTCGCAGATTCCACTGCTCGGGTCGTCAACTCTAAAGTTGACTATCAAATGTCCTCTTTGGTGGCGGAGTTGTAAGCCCACTCACTTCTCAATAACCATCCAGGCACCTCGCCAGTATCACAATCCTACGCGGCTGGCTTAGCCGGAGACATTGCATCTAGTGGGCGCTTCTACGAGTTATCCAGACTAGTGCTGGAGATGTTGGAAGCCTACTCAATGAAAACCACCGAGTAGAACAACCAACTATGGACAACTCACATGCCCCTCAAATCCTTTCGCTTCGGGCCCCACCGAGACCGCTACTTGGACCCGCTTGCTGCGCACGAGATGGAAACTGGCCAGACCTGAACCAGACAAACGAACATTCCCACCACGACTCCAACAACATACCAACCACGATTCCCACCCATGTCCGAGCCGTGCTAGAGATGCCTGCAAAGGCATAACCAGCAGGGGGCTTAGGATTCGAACTCCCATGGTACCTTTGAAAAGACAGCTGGACCCGTAGTTCCAGCTGCCATACCCTATCTATCAGGGTCAGTAGAGAGGGTATGGCAACACAAGCTGAGGCGGGGTCCTGATTGACCTTTTGTTTGTTTTTATTCTTATGTTTTATGTATATTACTCTGTGTGGTCAATAGATGTTTCTCTCTCTCTCTCCTATCTCTCTCTATCTCCTATCTCTCTCCTATATCTCTCTCCTATCTATCTCTCATAGGGACTGCAACTAGAGCAGTCGCGTTGCAATTGTACAATTAACAACTGGTTGCTTTTTTGGTGATAAGCCTGCCGCGAGGGGCAGCAGGCGGGCCGCCATCGCCAGCGCCTTAAGCGTTTGAATCACCTGGGAACTCCTTCGGCTGCGTCATAGCGAACATAGGATGCAAAATCGTGACTGCAGATAGACATAAGGGCACTAATAAGGAGGAGGCGTTTTTAGTTCGTAGTTAGTTTTCAAAATAAGCCCTGTCTTATTTTGAAAACTATGTAGGTGAGTTGTGACATAAAGAACAGTTGTAAATAAAATTCTGGTAGCGTAACTATGGCTGTTTATTGTTGACGATGCCAAGCCAGGTGGAGGGGCAGGAGTCCTTGAAGGCGGGGCTTGAGTGCGCCAGGTGCACGTCCAGCAGTTCCGCGATGGGCAGCAGGCGGGCCGCCAGTGCCTTGATCATATCGATCACCTGCGGCCCCACCTCTTGCGGCCGCGTGGCCAGGACTTCCACCGTGCGCGACCTGATCGCGAAGTTAAAGGTGTTGCGCAGGTGGTACTGCAATAAAGGAAATGTTTGCATAACGCTTTGCTGTATTGACTTGTTTGTGACGGAAAACAGATCTGCGTCAATCATCATGGCGATGGACTATTTTTACCCAGATGACAGTAATGTTTTATTTGGTTTGTCTTTAATCTGTGCCAACAAGACAATATGAGGTCTATGATGAAACGAAGGTGCTTGTTTATTGGTGCCCGTTTACTCTGAGAAGCACGTTTGTAGGCTTAGGAAAACAGATAAATTACCTATGTCTTTGCTAGTCTATTTTGCCTTTGGGCACAGAATATTTTAAAGAGCTGCAGCCTTCTGGGCTGAGATTCTATTAAAAAAAATAATTCCAAAACAAATCCTGCTCGTGGAAATTTTTTCAGCATTTGTGTTTTTGTAATTTGTTCACAACAAAATTTGCGTTAAAAATTAGATTAACAAAACAAAAACATTTCAGATTCTGCTGTTTAAAAACGTCTGCAATTTTGTCTCAGATCAAAATCAAGGTCCATCCCTATGTTGTAGATATGCCACCTTGTCGCACGAGCCGATTCGGTTCAACTTTCTTAGTGCGTACAGCTAGGGAATGGAACGCGCTGCCTGCGAATGTGTTCCCTGAAAGGTATAATCTGGACCTCTTCAAGGCTAGAGTGAATAGGCTATTTCTAGGCAGGCATGTTCCATCCTCGACCGCACCGTCACTTAACATCAGGTGAGGTGTAGTCAAATGCCTGCCTATAACCAATAAAAAAAAAAAAAAAACGTCCACTGAGGTCTTTATAAGGACTGTCAATTGTTTATTGTTCAGACAAAATTATATGTTTATGACTGAAGCCGCGGTGCGCGATTTTATTGCTTCCGCGGCACCCGTCTGTATAATCGGCCCTCTCATACCTATACAATACTGCTGCCAAGCGGTCTCACCTGAATAAGTAATGCTACTCCGAGGTGTATTGGCTTAATCTCCATCGTTTTCAATTTCCTTACGAGCAGTCGAGGTGTCAAGTCATCTAGCTTTCCAAGCTGCGCGAGGATTCTTGGAGCCTAAAATAATAGATTTATGATAAATGGTGATGAAGATGATGCTATCATAAATGTTTATATAATTTTTAACGCAAATTTTGTTGCGAACAAATTACAAAAACACAAATGTTGAAAAAATTTCCACGAGCAGGGTTTGAACCTGCACCCTTCTGACACTGCCCTTTCTGGCGATTTGGCTTTCAAAGTAAAAAGTAAATAGTGTTGAATAATTTCAGCGGGCTGGTTAGAACCACGATAGCTCAATTGGAAGAGCACCTGACCCGGTATGTCAGAAGGGTGCAGGTTCAAACACTGCTCGTGGAAATTTTTTCAACATTTGTGTTTTTGATGCTATCATATTTCATATTTTTATAATTTTTTGTTCGGGATGAGAACGGATTTACAATATCTTTCACTTAGTGTTTTATTAACTGTACAAAATGCATGTAATATTATTGCAAACCAACAACCTTATCTACACCAGCCACCGTAGATCACTGTGCATCTATTCTACACCTATATCTTACCGTGCATCATTAATAGTTTATTCTACTTAGTTTTTAATTTTGCGTACAAGACGTACGAACAAAGCACTCGAGCACAAGTGAATAATGTAACATTTCACTTTAATAAAACTACAGAATTTACCATCAATTTACATCACTCTGTTCTTGCGCATTTGTAGGTAATTTTAATTTAGATTTTGGGAATTAACTTATATAAAAAAACTATTTCTTAACCTTTTTACCGCCTACAACTTCTATAGAAGTTCGAGATTTTCGTGCCGCCCACGCCAGCCACGCCATAGAAGTTCTTCTTTGTACCTACTTTATTAAAATACATTTATACGTTGGCGTACAGCGGCACATCGCGTGCAGGATAGTTGGGCGGTGAAAAGGTTAACCTTGTCATCTATATCTATTCATATAATAAAGCTAAAGAGGGTCGAAAGTCCATGAAACATGTCCATGAATGAAAGAACATGAAAGATTTCAAAAAAAAGTTGGCTGGGGATACTTATAATCGATAACAGAACTTGGCTGTTGGTCTGTTTATCTGTTTGTCTGTTTATTTGGAGCTCCATCTAGCCACTAATTAGTTGTATTGAGTTTTTCGTTACTGGTGTTACATAAGGCTGCCTTGACCGAGGCTTAGTATTTAGGTGTAACTTGAAGCCGTTCCGCGACACTTCACGTAATCCAAGTGCCACCTCTAAACTATGTGAAGATTGGGCGCAGTAAATGATTAGTTACTTAAATATTACAAAAGATCCTTGACCGTTTGCACAACATCGGAAAATAACGAAAAATTGATAAATACAATTTTCATACTTTGTCTTGTTATGTGACTACTAAAACATTACAGCTCTCTCAGGTCATCATGCAGTTTTTGAACGGAATTTGTTGCCTGCCTTTGTCTTTTATAGAGTAACCGAGCTTATGAGAGCAAGAAACTTGAGCTTCCTCAAGCCGTAGTAACTAAACAATCGAAAGTTTCCAGGAGCTGGCATCACGCACCGTGTAACCATAAGCGGGAGTGGAAACCCTAAGAAGGATGGCCAGTGTCGTGGGGGTCTACGACATCATTGTCGTAGAGCACGCGCAGGCGTGGAACACCTACACATCGGCTTTGTGGAGTCTTATCATGAGCTCTTAAAGCAGTGTATTGCAGTTTTGTGAAAAAGAGACGTGCATGAACAGCTCATGGCAAGGCCCCTGGTCGAGCATGTCACGGCTCTTGGTTGACGTGTAGTCCAGGTGTTAGGAGTCGTGCAGCGAGCTCTGGCGAGTGACGTACCGTGAACATGATGTCGTAGAGGCGCGCGCAGGCGTGGAACACCTGCACGTCAGCCATCTGGTCGTGCATGTCGCGGCTCTCGACTGACGTGTAGTACCGGTGGGCAGTTTCGATGCGGCTGCTGAAGCTGGCGTTGCGGGGCAGGTCCTGGCACACAGAACACAAAACAACACATATAATAAGTATTTACGAAACAGTTTTTGATGTGTAACATCTTTCCGCTCGCCTTCTATATATACAATTTGTGGGAGTGATTTCGTAGAAAAGGGACGGAAGTAGGGTCGTAACAGTGTAATCCGTAACAGTGAGATCGGCTCGCCTTCTATATATACAATAATTTATGGTAGTGATTTCGTAGTTTTTTTTTTTTTTTTATTCTTAGCTCGGCAAATGACTCCATCCCACCTGATGTTAAGTGAAAATGAAGTGCAGACGCGAAGACAACTGGTGCAGCGTGGAAACAAACGTAGCATCAGTCAACTTCACTCTGCCGGCCCACAAGGTGCTTCTTCACGCCTCTCTTGAAGGACCCCATATCATAACGTGTGCTGGTAGACTATTCCATCTTTTGGAGGTGCGACAAAGAAACGAGTCACCAAATTTCTTTTTGCGCGATGGGATATTTGAGACAGTGAATCGGTGACTCCGAAGAGCAGCACGTGTACTCCTATGACGAAAGGGAGAAGGTAGGATGAGGTCAAAGAGCTCTTCAGAGCACTCGCCATGGTATAAGCGGTAAAACAAGCTGAGTGACGCAACATCTCTACGCAATTGCAGAGATTCGAGAGTATTTACCACTTCTGTATTGCCGATAATGTGTTCAGCGCGACGCTGCAATCTGTCCAAGGCATCGAGAAGGTACTTAGCGGAACCGTCCCAGATGTGCGACCAATACTCCACGCAAGACCGTACCTGTGTCTTGTACAAAAGGCACAACTGGTCCGGCGTAAAGAATCGCCGCACTCTGTTCAGAATTCCGAGTGTGACCACTGAGGGCGGTCACACGCGACTTTGGGAATTTGGTATGGGAAATAAGGGACTTACTTGGTAGGTACTTTGGGAAAACTCGAGCAGACGTTGATGGTGTTGCCACGTTACGATTGTCGTGGCGATGGGGCTGAGCTGGTAGAAGTCTCTTCTTCTTAATAATGTCTACTTACAACTATAGCACGTATCAGTTCGCGCACACATACACACGCGTACACGCACTTTATGGCGGGGTTTTCACCCACGCAATTGAGTCTTGGAGCTGAATGCACTATCAAAGCGCTTATGTACCGGCCGGTAGGCTATCGAACGAGATAATCTAGAATAATCTAGCAGGTTTGAGCGGAGAACTTAGCGGATCGGCACTCACGTAGTTACACGTCACGGCTCCAGCAACACACTCGCGCCGCCGTCGGTTTGTGCGGCGTATCTTTGAGTTAATGAGTGAGCGGGCAAACGAGCGAATGAGACCGTCGCGTTTCTGGCGCGAACACCGAGTTTTCGTGAGGCTGTTTTGATCACGGCTTCGATGTAGTCCCTTTGGTTCAGATCGCAGCGTATCGTCATACCGAGCATGTTGATACTGCTCTGCAGGCGTAGAGATGTACCCTGAAGAGTTGGAAGGGGAAGGAATGGTGACTTTTTTGCCGTGAACGCGCACACCTGTGTTTTCTTGGCATTGAACTCAACCAGATTATTGGTGCCCCAATTAGATATGAGGTCCAATACCCGATTGAGCTCAATGACAAGATTAACTCGATTCACTTCGGTTTCGACCCGCCCTGCCGCTGGGTGACCGTTATATCCTCCATGGACCGTACTATCATCTGCATAGCAATGAATATTTCCAAGTGGAAGCATATCATTGATATGCAGAAGGAACAGCGTGGGGGATAGAGCGGACCCCTGAGGGACACCAGCGTTCACTGACATGAGCCGCGAAGCGCATCCATCAGATATAACACGGATTCTGCGCTCATGCAGGAAGCCAGCGACCCAGTTGCAGAACTGAGCAGGCAGACCGTATGCCGGGAGCTTGGAGAGAAGAGCTTTGTGCCAGACCCGATCAAAAGCCTTAGCTATGTCAAGGCTAACAGCCACCGACTCACCACGCTTGTCAATAGCCTCACCCCAAAGATGTGCAACGTACGCTAGAAGATCACCCGTTGACCGTTTCGGCCGAAACCCGTATTGGCGATCGTGAATTATGGAGTGTTCTTCTAGGTAGTGGACAAGTTGTTTATTTAAAATGCGCTCCATTACTTTGCACAAAACTGAAGTTACGGCTATGGGGCGGTAATTCGATGGATCTGACCGATCTCCTTTTTTGGGGACCGGTTGCACATTAGCTTCTCTCCAAGATTCCGGCACACAACCTGAAGAGAGCGAGAGACGGTAAAGTCGCGTTAACACGGGGGACAACTCCGCTGCACACATTTTTAGGACTATTGGAGGGATGCCATCAGGACCATTAGCTTTCCGGACATCGATTGACTGCAGCTCCGCACGCACGTCAAGCTGCCTGATTTTAAATTCGGGCATTGTGTGGCCACAGTGAGAAATTGTAGGTGGCTGTGCATTGCAGTCATCGACTCGGGAGTTAGCCGCAAAGAGTTTGGCCAGGAGATTGACTTTCTCCTGCGGCTTGTGAGCTAAAGTTCCGTCAGGACATCTCAATGGTGGCAGCGAGGGTTGGCAGAAGTTCGATTGCACGGCTTTGGCCAGACGCCAGTAGCTACGGCTGCCCGTAGGATGCGTCAGTAGTTCTTGGCCGACTCGTGCAACGCGCTGGGCATCCGCTCTAATGTAAGCTCTTTTGCAGGACTTGGTGGCATTATTATAGGCTGCTTTCAGCGAGCGGGTTTCGGCATCCCCAAGATCCAAGCGCGGTATGCCGCCTGCTTGTTATCAGCAGCGTTGGCACACTCGCGGTTGAACCATCGGTTGCGCCTGCCTTTGCTGATGAGATAGGAGTGCGGAATATAGTATTCCATCCCTAAAACTATCTCATCAGCAACTGCAGTCGCACTAACTGTCGGGTCCTTCCCACTGAAGCAGCGCTAAAGCCAAGGAACGGATGCGAAATAGTCCCGCATACCATCCCAATCTGCCGACGAGTAGTGCCAAATCTGGCGTTTCGATACCGCTGAAGGCGGTAGCGGGGCCAGAGGCACTTTACTGGACACCAAGCAGTGATCCGAAGATCCCAAAGGAGCTCGAACCTCCACTCGGTAGCCAGCTGGGCGACTCGTCAGCAGAAGGTCCAACAAAGAGGGCGCGTGACCGACTATGTCTGGGATCCTGGTGGGCTGGTTCACCAGTTGAGCCAGGTCGTGCGTGAGAGCGAAAGCATGGGCAGTTCTACCAGCATGGTCAGTTTTGGAGGAACTTAACCACAACTCGTGGTGAGCATTGAAGTCCCCCCAAAACACCAATTCCGCCGATGGAAACCGCTCCTGCGCATCATCTGCTACCCGACTAAGATGGTCCATAAGTCGTCTCCGTTGCGTCTCCGTCAATAACAACATTGCTGGCCGTGCCGTCTCAAGATGGTGGTGGACGGCATTGAGGTTTGCGTGGAGTCCGCGGATGTTAGCGAACTCGACCTCAAACGGTATAGTTGTGGTGGGGGTGTGCACCGCTGTAGGACCAGTTTTATTGTGAGGCGCTGTCATGGTGGAGAAAAGGAGGGAGGCGTGAATCGAGGAAATGCTACCTCGATGCAAATAGTCAAAGTGCAGCGGCCTGTTTCACCAGGGATCTGCCTACAGATGAGTATAATTAACCCGCCGAACGGAAGGGCCCCCGAACCCCCCCGGGAATGGCCGCCGGGACCCCACCTTCCGGTCACCAACCGGCACGACGGACCACCCCGAGATTATGCGTGGCATGGTGAGGCAGCCTCACGAGCTGGTTAGGCTCGCTTGGGCCCCTGTATTGTGCCACGGGCGGCCAGCGGGACAGCCGTTTCTACGGGTTTCCCTGGTCGGCGGGTTAACGAAGTCCTCCTGGCACTGGTTTGACGGAAGCCTCCACAGACCAAGTGCATCGCAGTAACATCCACTCGAGCTCTGGTTATACGCTGGCTGATCCCGAAACGCGACCGACAAGCGGTCACTTGACGGGTTTTACACCAAGCGTACGGTGGTCACTAACCAGACGGGCAAGCCCTACCACGCAGTGGAGCATATGGAAGCTCGAAAATCCGTTAGTCGCCTCTTACGACACCCACCGGAGGAGAGGGGCGGAGAATAGTATTCTTTCTCCGTCTCCGCACGGATAAAATGATGTGATGAGGATGTGATGGTAACAGTGTGATACTGCCGCACAATTTATGAACGCAGTAAGTACAACTTACGTCCAATGCTGGACAAAGGGCTCCCCACCCCTCAAGGGTCTCTACAACGACCGGTTTTGCGCTGCTCGAATACAGTGGCACTTGTGACCACTTTGATCCAGACATTTTAATAATTTTTTCCACCAACAAAATTTGTACAAATACTCGTAAAAGTTAACAGTTACCCACAATACGTAAAGAAAACATTTATAATGTGAATGTAGAACGTAAAAAAAGCAGTGGCGCGCAGATAGATCATAATAATTTTGATGTCTCTATGAAAAGTATTGAGCTGGATGAGAGTAGCCGCGGATCGTGCTCGGTGGCGTGCACTTGGAGAAGCCTATGTCCAGCAGTGGACTAGTGTAGGCTGATGATGATGATGATGAATAGTATTTAATTTGACAGGATGGATGATACCGATCCCGAGAGAGTGCTTCTAATTGAACAGGTAACAAGCTGCCTATTTTTGGAGGCTCTCAATGAATTTAATTAAATAATTTTAGTACTTATATTATATTAAGCTTTTCTGACCTTCGCTATATCGATGAGCTTCATAATTAGCGAGGAGTATATTCGACGGCTGATCGCATCTGTCCGACGAGAGCGGTAGTTGTCGACCTCTCTGCAAACATTTAGTAAAGTTCAGGCTAGCGGTGTATGCGCAAGCGCCTCTGTGGTGTAGTGGCTAGCCCACTGGCTCGACACCTTCCCGTTTCCTACAAAAGTTTTGTTAGAGGAATTTCGCGAACGCATTATTCAGTAGCAGCTAATTTTAGGGTCGCATTTTTAGCGAAACCTTTTTTTTTTTTTGCTTTTTTTTGATTTATTTATGTTCCATTTATTCCAGTCCATTTATGGCCAGCCACGGAAGAGGGGAGAGCTGCAACTAAATAAGGCGTTCGCAAAATATATCTAACATGAAAAATTGATTTGTTAAAAAATGCGATTTTAAAATTCGCTGCAACTGAATAATGCGTTCGCGAAATTCATCTAACAAATCGTTTATTTATTTATTTAAGTGAGATCATAATTAGTAATTAGGTGGCGGCAGACAGACCCAGATGGAGGCTCTTATTATCGGAGGGCAAGACTCACTTTGGGCCGCTGCGCAAACTTAAAGTCAAAATCAAATCATTTACTCAATATAAGCCTTCACAGACACTTTTGACGTCAATACAAATTAAAAACTGAGAAAATAGTTTAGACTATATCTACAACCAGTTCTCATTTTGGGAGAGCCTTCGACCAAGGAGAGCTGGCAAACAAACTCAGGAGTGTAACTTTGTTAAAGTTTTCTTTTAAGTCAGGCAACAATGGCCCGTGGTAACATAAATATACCTTACAGACTAACTATCATAGAATGACAAAATATAAATCGTTACCTGTCTTCTGCTGTGAATACAGGCACAATGGAATTTTAATTTTAACGACGACCTCCTTGGTCGAGTGGTTTGTACACCGGTTTTTATGGTGTCGCCATCTCTGAGGTCCCGGGTTCGATCTCCGGTCGGGTCAATTTAGAAATTATTGTTTTTCTAAATTGTCTCGGGTATGGGTGTTTTCTATGTATATTATGTATAAATTTAAGTATTTTAGGTATGTTTATCCGTTGTATAGTAACCATTTAACGAGTTTCATAATGAAGCTTCTCTTGGGCTAGAAAATTGGTGTGAGTGTAAGAAAGTTTTTTTTTTAAATTGTTTGTAGATACGTTACGTACGTTTGACTAAAGGTTAATCTGTGTTACAATTAGGGACGGCGGACAGTGTGGTGTCCAGGGTGGCTAGTGTGACTTTGTTTTACTATTTGTATTCATTCGATTACGTTTACGAAAACGAAAATCAGTATGGCATTGAAACAGCGCCTCCTGGCGACATACGACAAGAGTTTAAGAATTTTGAAATAGAAAAATAGTTTTTTTTTATTCATAACCACTTATATTAATAACAATACATGGACAAAATACTTAGAAGTAGTGGTGTTGAAACGGTCTCCACTCAGCATACTGTCGAGATACCTGGTTGGCATCCCGACGCTGATCTTCCGTGGAAACCATAAAAATAATAATATACTTAAATAAATATATAAAAGGTAGGTGACATCACTGCACGCCAGCGCCATCAACCACATCAAATCAGATACATTGTTCTGATTCTAAAATTAGTAGCTCTAGTTTAAAGAAAATCGGAAATGAGAAACCTTGAAAATATTTTACTCACAGCGATTCATCAATATAAGTCATCAATACTACCTATGGGGTTGACTTTTGGATATGTAAAAGATATTCCTTGAATTTACGTTTGAAAACTGGAACGCTACACGAACTTCTAATCGGTGGAGAAATGTTATTCCAACATTTCGTGGCCGCGCATTTTGCCATACAATTTCTCGTTTTCGTTACGTGATCGAATGATACTCGTACTAGGCGCCCAGTAGCTGTCCTTGAAACCGCTAAATCACGACACCCTTCGGCCAAAACTCCTCTTTCACGAGGGTCGATAGATGGTCGGTCGGTGCGGCACTCTCACCACAAATGAATTACAATTCACATTGTAGCGGGACTCCAACCGTTCGACCCTCAGGCTGATTTTGATCTTAATTCGAATTTTATTTTTTATTTTTTTATACGTAGCATGGCAAATGACTCCATTTTACCTGATGTTACCTCATCAGCTTATTTTATGTCCCCACTGCTGGGGCACGAGCCTTCCCTATGGATGGACAGGGAGAACGGGCCATAACGCCACGCCACGCGGGCCACGCGGGTCCAGTGCGGATTGGTGGTTGTTAACGACTGCAGCCAGGACCAACGGCTTTACGTGCCTTCTGAAGCACGGAGGAGCTCGAGATGGAAAAATTTTGGTCACCCATCCGATGACCGGCCTTTGCGAAAGTTGCTTAACCTCAGCAATCGCAGTTAGATGTTAAGTGAATATGGAATCCAGATGCGACGACCACTGGTGCAGCGTGAAAACAAAAGCCCTGCCGGCCAACAAGGTGCCTCTTCACGCCTCGTTTGAAGGACCCCATATCATAGGAGGGAGGGAAAACGTGTGCTGGCAAACTATTCCATGTTTTGGAGGTGCGACAGAGAAACGAGTCACCAAATTTCTTAGTGCGCGATGGAATATTTGAGACAGTGAAGCGGTGACTCCGGTGGTATACTGTTCTCTGTTCAGTTGGTTGTTTATGGATAGAATTGAAATGAGGCTAGCTATAATGATATTAATAACTTATGTTATAAAACATGTTAGAAAACTGTAAGTTAAAAGTTGTTTTATTGACACTTTAAAACACGCTACATTACTATGATATACAGGGTGACTTTTTTATCACCGTCTAAACCTTCTGAGATGACTCCCGTGATACAAACGAACGACTCTTAAATTCTTCTTTTTTAAATTCTTGGATAGCTGACATACAAATGGAACTTTTTTGGACATGAATTTTGCCAAACTATGTTTAATTTATTTTATTTGTAATTATCTTCATTATCATCTTTCATCTTTCATCTTCATTATCATTTTTTTTTTAATTTGTAATTATAAGTTGACATTTTTGTAATTTTGTTAAAAATGTATTATTATTTATGTTTATTTGAATTTAATTTAGACATTTTAACTAGTACCTAATATTTTAATTTTTATTGTTTTTGTATTTAATCCGTTTATTTTATATCTTTTATTTTTTGTATTTTTTGCAATTGTAAATTATTAAGTTGACATTTTCGTATTTGTATCTGAATTGCATTATTATTTATATTAATTTTGTATAATTAGCTATTTTAATTTTATCACTATAATTGATCGAAGTAATTAATTGTAATAATTAGTCTGCTGGCGTCTTGGCCCAAGCTGTAAGCCAGCAGACTCGCCTGCTTATAAATAAATAAATAAATAAATAAACTCTTACTATCGGACCAACTCCCTAACTCGAAGATGAAATTCAGCTGTTCCGTACAAAACATCAATATTCATTCGACCAAAATGTAAGAAAAGAGAGAGAGATGAATGGTCCAATAGTAAGAGTTGTTCGTTTGTATCACAGGGGTCATCTCAGAAGGTTTGGACGGTGATAAAAAAGTCAACCTGTATAGGTAACATGATAAAGTCTGGACTCACCTTAAGCATTACCGCCTTTGTTCCGACCGTAAGAGTTAAAATAGTCAGTTCCTTAGAAATTGAGGATTTCGGTTTTAAAGTGCATATTACTCCTTTGGCCTTTTTGTCTCTTGCCATATACCAAGTAAAGACCAAAATCGAAACGATCATCATCATCAAAGACCAAAAGCTTATTCAGTTGTGACACACATTAAATACTCAAATATGTAGTTTGCCTGAGATAATGTTTTGCATCAGCTTTTTAAAATATTTTTATATTCTAACCCGTCTATGGAAAACGAATGGTAGTAAGTGACCTTTTAACGATGTACTTGATGACGAGCGACATGGTGCGGTTTAGGTAGACCTGGTTCTCCTTCTTCAGGTCGAAGAGCAGTTCCTCCTCAAGTTTGCTGTCTTGGAGCGCTTCTACTATCGCCTTTGCCAGCTTTCTGTTCTCTTGGAAAAAATTCTATAAGAAAAAAAAAGGCAAAATTCAAAGACTTTAAATAGGCTGCATGTATTTATTGAACCCTTTTACATACCAGGTCAGGTGTACTACCAATTAGGCTGTCGTGGCACTGCCTTCCCCGTGCAAATTTATCAACACTATCTCCTCTTATTTTGTAAACCAAAAAGCCTTATTTAATGTCAACTACGATAACGTCATCAACATTTAACCAAGGCTCAGCTAATAAGAATTATTATTAACATTCATTTATTCTTTGTAATTCAGTCTAGTAAAGAAACTAGACTTCCTAAAAGTCGCTTGCATACACCCCCAAGGGACAAGTTCGGTATGGTATAAATTTAACCGAATGCAATTTAAATTCAGCTATTGTCAGAACCTGCCTTGATGCAACGAAAAAGATAAATAAAACACGGCATAAAACCTATGCCAACATGTTTTAGCACTGCACAGGATAATACAGCGGGCCTCGTAAAAACATTTCGGCGTTCGCAAAACGAGAACCGAACGCGGCCGTCTCATATTTCCAGTACGAAAACAACTCCAACCCTCGCTCTCACATTTTAAATCTACAATAAAGGCGTGAACAAAACAATTACAATTACCTCTTGCACGTTCCCCGACGCAATGCCTAGTACGAAAGCCAAACAGAGAGCCAAATACACGGCCATTCTCAGCCCCAATGTACACTTAACTGCCTATCCCCATTTTATTCCGCCTTACTTTTTAAAAACAAACAGAATATTTAAACAGAACTCTTTGAAATGTAAAAATAACGGGCCAAATGTGGCTTGAATTTTCTTAAAAATGTATTTTAAAGTGTCGCGTTCTAAAAAATTCAAATATTGTTTGAGCTGCAATGCAAGTGTTAACGCTGGCATTAAAATCGTGTTGCACTGCGTTGGTTTATTCTGCTATGGCTTTGGTCTGTGCCTTTTATTTTTACGTGTTGTGACTTTTTAGTAAGGTTGCTTTTTTTATTGGCTTTCTAAGGTGACCACGTATAAGTAAAGTAAGTAAGTAAACAGCCTATAAATGTCCCACTGCTGGGCAAAGGCCTCCATCATTGAAATCAAGTCATCGCTACAATTGATGGGTAATGGCTTAATCACCACGCTTGCCAAATGCGGGTTGGCGATCACAAACCCGGGCTATGCATCGAAAATCCGAAATACATTTTTTGCCCGACCTGGGAATTGAACCCGGGACCTACGGGTATCGGGCCGAGCGCTCTGCCACTCGGTCACCGAGGCGCGACCACGTCTGTTTCATTGAATTCTTAGTTATTAGTATTACAACATTCGATTTTTTAATTGTAAATACTATACGTCTAGTTGGTTTTGTTCACATTATTTATGAATGGAGACGAGTCAACTTATTTTTCTATCAACATAATATAACTTACGGAAAACTAATCACTACATTTTCCGGATAGAGATTTCCTAAGGATAATGCTGACAAGATACATGTATAAATCGGTGTACCTGACAAATCACTTTCCGATTCTGCAAGAAAATAAGGGTATCCATTCTTATCACACCAATAAAGAGGGGTTTTGTTAAATCTCTTAAATGAGACCAGGATTAAATCTTGTTGATTTTGTCCTCAGGCTGATTTACCGGATTAACCCAGAAATTACGGGTATAATTTGGAAATAGGCTCATAAAACGGACAATAATTCATGTCAAGTAATTAGAATGATTTACCAGCAGGTAGGCAGCCCGCGGACTTACGCCGAGATCTGTACACTGTGACTGTGCCGCCGTAAATAAGTATTAATGGGTAGTTTGTGGACTAGCGCAGCGGGGAAATGTATGAACTGTTTCCTTTATCCGGCGGAATTGAAAGAAGTATTTTGTATAACGGTCCTATGTGTTCTTTAATCGTGTTTGAAGGTTTTATTTTTGGTACTCCATTAGATAATTCATTCTTTAGTGATTGTATGCTTACCCGAGCGTTACGTTTGTGATTCGACAAATCTTGAAAGCGTATTTTACTTTGGGTTTTCTTACAAGGTAATTAGTTTATATGCGGCCATTTTCTTTGCATTTCAAAGGCAGAATAGAAAGAAGTTGTTTATTTTCAAAAATTAGGACTTCGAAACTAGTTTTTATTGACACATTTCGATAATTTTAAAACGCCTGTCGTGAACGAATTCGTTTCACACGAAACGTAGTAAATCATTACAGACATATTCGGTTTAAACTTAAAATTCGTGTGTACCGATCTATCGGTGGCACCTGGCATGCAAATCCATACAAAATCCATACAAATCGCGGCGAGCAACTCCGCAAAGCAATCGAACACCCGCCGTTTGGCGTAAACTTGCAGAAACGCCCGGCGTACGGCGACAAATCACTTTGTCGTAAAACTGTTGCGACACTCGTATCGGCTGCGGTTGTACGTTAACTTGGTGTTGATCAGGTGTTAATAGCCAAACGCAATAAGCTTTTATATGTTTTAAGAATTTATTATTGTCATAGTAAAAATCTCGTCTTAATAAAAATGAGTCCAATTTTTCACACCTATTTTAATTTAAAATATTACGAGTCGAATATTGTCACACATGCGAAACCATAGCGTCCTGCTGTATTTTGAAAGGTATATCATATCCCCTCTCCTATTGCATGCCACTAAGCCCGATCTTCGGCTATTATCATCCAACCACTGATATAAAATAAAATAAAAATATTTTTATGTCACAAATATTCAGTTTTTACAAAAATTTAAACATACGAAAATTGTTTATGTGGCACAAACAGGTCCCCCTCAGCAATATGTCAGGGCACCTAAAAGGTACCCGGACGCTGGTCTCCCGTGGATGCCGCATAGGTACAAATAAACAGGGAACGGCAACAAAATAGCTTACAAATAAACTTCACGATATAAAAACAAAACAGAACAAATTAAAACCACCAAAGACAGAAATGCTTTTTTATTGTTTTCACGCTGCACCAGTTGTCTTCGGGTCTGGACTCCATTTCCACTTAACGTCAGGTGGTATGGAGTCATTTGCCGTGCTAGGTATAAAAAAAAATGCCACGTACCAAAACATCCAAACACACAACTTATACAGCCATATTCAGTTATAACGATATCTGGACTAATAAAACGTATAGTCAGCCACTTTGCGCATAAACAAAGAATAAGGTCTGAATAGTTATTCCTTGTTTTGTCTCTTTTACTCTAATTTGAAATGACGTTTACATGACAGGAACAAAACACGGAATAACTATTCGGACCTTATTCTTCGTTTATTTGTAAAGCACATAGACTTTATTCTATAAACTTAATTAACCTTTTTACCGCCAACAACTTCTATAGAAGTTCGAGATTTTCGTGCCGTCCACGCCAGCACTTCTATAGAAGTTCTTCTTTGTACCTACTTTATTAAAATACATTTATACGTTGGCGTACAGCGGGACATCGCGTGCAGGATAGTTGGGCGGTGAAAAGATTAAAAAGTCATGAGCTTTTGAATTAACAAGTACCAAACTGTTTTCCTCGCTTCGGAAGGCACGTAAAGCCGTTGGTCCAGGCTGCATTAGCAGTCGTTAAGACGACGCATTGGTAATTTACGTGGCGGGGATCTTGATTTTTCTCAACAATTACAAAACATATGAAAGTGAGCATAGATTCACATTTTACAGGCTAACCAGACCGATTTAAGCATCCAAATTTTCTTAGTAGATTAGTCTTAACACACACTTCAAAATTGTAGTTCATTTTTTAAAAATAATTTGTAGTTTTAATTTGAAGGAAAAAAAAACAGTTTTTCTTAGGATACGGGGCGCAAACGCTCGTATCAAAACGTATGAGATTTATTGTTTAGCGAGGCGTCGCCTTAACAACCACCAATCCGCACTGGGCTAACATGGTGGTTTATGGCCAGTTCTCTATATCCATCCACAGGGAAGGCTCGTGCCCCAGCAATAGAGACATAAAATGAGCTGGCGATAATGAAGCTTTTGTGGTGTACAAAGTTACAATAAGTCTCTGTTGATAAGTTTTGTTGTATTTGCTCATTGGTTTTGGGGTGCCCGTCAACGCGCTCGTATATAAATATATATAATATTAACCGTGGCGATGGCGATGCGAAAGCGCCGGTTTCCCGCACCGCCCGGGCCCGATTCAATTTCCGTGCTCCAGAAATTTCTTTCTGGACACCGTCGTAAAGAGTGGCGGTTATATAGCTCATTCGCTTTATCAATCAGCGCGGAGTACTGACATTTTGTGTAAATTGGAAATAATATGTAAACAGAAAATGCGGGTAGGTACCCACTTCAGAAATTTGGCTAAAGGTGTATATTTTACATTTATTATGTAATTCTGCAAATCTGTTTACTATGTTGTTGTTATTGTTGAATGATCAAAAAAAAAAATCAAAAAAAAATCAAAAATGCTTTATTCATAACAGACCATTTGATTACAATTTAACTGTGGTGACATACCTACTAAGTAAGAAAATACCTGTTTTAGGTAGTCACCGCCCATAGAGACCGTGGTAGTTACAATTTGATCGATCGATTATCGAATTAAATAAAACTAAAAACTATAAGTAAATTACATTCCTACAAAGTTGAATAACGGTAATAAGTGTTTTAGTGTTTGTATATAATTTCGTACCAAATATGCGTGTGCGTGTGTGTGTGTGTGTGTGTGCGTGCGTGTGCGTGTGTGTGTGTGTGTGTGTGTGTGTGTGTGTGTGTATTATTTAAGTAGTTGTTCAGTATCTGAATAACTAAGTGTCTTTAACCATACTACTAGCTTAATTTTACAAGCTTGTGTTGTTAGTTTGTATATGTTTAATAATTTATTGATTTTATTGTACAGGAAACTAGCTTGTCTAGTATACTGCCTGGCGGCAAAGATTGTTTTTGTTAGCTTTATAGGGACTATTTTATGGTTTATTCTTCTATTTAAGATGTCGGGGTCATAAGTTAAGGTTTTGTGTAGCTTTAAAACAGTAGATAGAATGTATAATTTTCTTACAGTAAGAAGATCTGCGTGAGAATATAGTTGTTCTGTGGGATAGCGGAACGGTAAGAAGTACATAACTTTAAGTAGTCGCCTTTGTGTACGTTCTAATTCTAGGAGTTTTGTCTTAGTGCTACCGCCCCAAACTGAAATGCCATAACTTAAAATAGATTGTGTTAGAGCTATGTAAATGTTTTTTAATAAATCTTTTTGCGTGATACTTCTAAGCTTTTTGAAAACCCATGTTAACGTTCTTATCCTTTTCATCAACGTATCCAAATGTGAATGCCACGATAGGTGGCGATCTATTGTTAGACCCAAATATCGCGTTGTGGTAACTCTATTAATAGGGGGACAATTACATATATTAAGTAGGGGTACACCACAATTGTGAATTTTAATTTGGTATGTGTCGTTTGGCTGAGTCCGTATACTTGGGGAAAAACAGATGTAGTTTGTTTTTTCTATGTTTAGAGTAAGTAATTTTAAGTTAAGCCATTGTTTAATTTTGACAAGACCAGCTTCCGCCATCCTCTTGGTTTCGTCCCACGTTTTACCCGTAAAGATGATGGCCGTGTCGTCTGCATACGAGATAATTTTCCCATTTAAAATGTTTAAGTTACACAGCTCATTTATGTAAAGAAGAAAAAGGGTAGGGCCAAGGACGCTACCCTGTGGGACCCCATAAGATGTAAGTGTTAGCAGGTCACTAATATGATCCTGAATTTTAATCTGTTGTTTCCTATTTTTTAAGTAATCTTCTAAGAGAGCAAGGGGGGTTCCACGAATTCCATTTTTTTCCAGAACCTGTAAAAGAGTGGAGACGGAGACAGTATCGAAGGCTTTTTTAAGGTCTATAAATACTGTAAGGCATTTCTCACCTTTGTCAACATGTCCAACTATTGAAGTCGTCAAGGACAAAATTGCGTCTTCAGTTGATAGTCCCTGTCTAAACCCGTATTGTGAATTTGATAGAATATTATATTTGTTTAGGTAAGTTGTCAATCTGGTATTTATTATTTTTTCTAATATTTTTGATATAACTGTTAGGACAGAAATAGGACGATAATTGCCGACACTGCGTCCGTCACCACTCTTAAATACGGGGATAATAATTGCCTGTTTTAATGCATTGGGAAATATTCCCAGCTTAAAGCATGTATTGGTTAGGTGACAAATAATTGGTACGATTAATTCGTGGGCTCCCTTTAAAAACTTTGTAGTTATTTCATCCCATCCAGGTGCGCTATCATTTTTGAGATTCATAAGGACCTTATAAACCTCCTCATCATCAGTGTCTAATAAGACGAAGGATGTGCTTTGAGTTTGTGATGAGTCATGAGAATTGGTTTCCACAGGAAGTCGCTGAGTGCAGTTTGTTGAGCTAATTTGATTCGAATTGTTTTCCGCCAGTAATTTACTTGCCAGACTCTCTCCAATCTCAGAAAAGTAGGTGTTAATTTCATTCATTGATTCATAAATAGAAGGTTTAATATTAAGTAAATCTGTGTTGTTCAATTTCTTAGGCTTCATGTTAGTTATATTGTTTATACAGTTCCATAGTGATTTAGGAGTATTTTTTGACTTTGCAAGTTGATCTCTTTCATAGATACGTTTTAACTTTTTTATTAAATTGTTTATATAATTCCGATACCTCCGATAAGTTATTTTTAGGATTTCATTTTCAGGGTCACTATGTAAAGATTTGTGCATTTTATTTCTATTTTTTATACATCTTAGGATGCCAGCAGTAATCCAGGGTTTAATTATTCTTTTGCTTCTACTAAGTTTTATGACTTTGGTGTTTTTATCAATAGATTGTTTTATTTCACTAATTAGAATGTCAGCTATAGTATTGGGATCCGTAGCATTAAGTAGTGAATGTATATTTGATTGTGCTAAGGTTTTTAACGCTTCGTCATACTCTACTTTTTTTATACTTTTTTTGTGACGGTTACTGTTTCTAGTTACTTTTTTTAGGTTTAGCAATACCAGGCAATGATCTGTAATTGTTGTTTCGAGAACAGATATAAGTGCAGAGTTACTATTTGTGTTTAATTTAATCATAAAGTGGTCGAGGCAGTTTGTATCTCTGGTAGGTAAAGAGTGACCAGTTAAAACTCCGTGAGAGGATAACATATCTAAGTAGTTAAGTCGGTTGTTACGTCCCTGTGAGTGATCATTAGGTCCTGGACTTAGGTTAATGTTGATATCTCCGGTTATTATAATATTTTTACAGTTTGCCATAGTGTGTAGATGTTCATTTAGGGAGTTGATAAAGAGTTCCGCGTTTGAATTTGATGGAGATCGGTATACTCCAATGATCACAATGTTGTTTAGAACCACCTGTAGACATGAGGCATGTTGAAGGAAGATTTCTCTTACGCATACAACATGATGATCTTTTATGTATATTACAACACCATCAGCTTTGTTCAGGTGATTTGTAGTAGCATACGATTGGTATTGAGTAAGATTGGGTATTGGTTTATTACAATTTATTTGGCATTCCGTTAAAACTTGTATATCTGGTTCAAAATCCAGTTGCGATATTGTTATTTGTAGATCGTCAAAATTGCTGTATATGCTTCTAATGTTTTGGGTGATTATATTTAGGTCGGAAGTATTTTTATTGATATGTTTAGGTAAGTCACTTATGTCACATTTTATTGATTTGGCAACTTGAATTTGGTCTAACTCGTTCATATTTTTTAGTGTATTATTCATAGAAATTGGTATTATACAGAGATACAGTATTTAGAGATTCTCTTGTTTGTTTATGTAATAGGTTGTATAATAGAGAGGCCAGCAGATACTTTGACATGTTTGTAAATAAAGCTTTAACATTATTATGTATGTAAGTAGATGTGTGTTTAAAATTTTTATAAGTGTTATTGGCGTAAGATGTGTTGTGTGTTTGTGTATGGCAAGCATTGGTGTTCGTAAAATTATAAGTGTATAATATGTGTGCGTGTGTAGATTTTGTGTATAAAGTAGCTATTTGTAAACCGCTGTTTGCAATTGGCGGTTGATTTATAACAAAATTAGACAGAGAAAAGTAAAAGATAAAATAAAAATAATAAAGTCATGCTTCCTGTATGAGAATGTTCACTTGTGCCTCATTTTTTATAATTATTATAGGTGAGTTATCCTCTCTTCTGACGTATACCCTGCCAAAGCTGGTCCAGCAGTATTTGTATGCCTTTGATTTGGCTAACTCTCTAGCCAAAAAAAACAATCGGGAGCCCTTGGCTGTCAGTTGTTCGGTGACATAGATGGGCGTGTCTTCATTTTTAGTCAGACCTAGATGTTTTGCACAGAGTTTATCTTTCGTTTTTGCGTTAAAAGACTTACAGTTTTTCAATAACTCACTCCTTAAAATTGTTGAAGACGTTTCCAAAACAATTGGTGTGTTTCTTATTCCTTCCTTGGTACTTTTCACTCTGTAAATGTCCTTTATATCAGACTTATTCAAGTGAGAACCTACGTTCTTTGCCAAAGTTATAGTCATGTTTAATAAGCTAGTCCTATCTTCATCTTTAGTCCTTGGGACATTTTTTATTTCTATACTTTGTTTCCTTTTTTCTCTCTGCAGCTCTTCTATTTTGTCTTCCAATAATGCTATGTTTTCCCTGTCCTTTCTTGCTTGAGTTTCGAACAATTCCATCTTCTTTCTTAATTCCTCATTTTGAGCAGTGAGAAACGAAAGAGAGTTCTCGATGTTGCGGTTTGTTTCTTGAAGGGTAATGAGTGTGGGTGTGATTTTTTTCATTTCCTCTTGCGACGAGATCAGTGACTGAAACATTGTTTTTATTTCTTCCTTGAATGAGTCCAACTCCTCAACACAATCACACTCTCTTTTTCTCTTTACAAGTCGTTGGGACACAAAATTAGGTGGTGTTGTTTGATCAGTAGTACTCGCCATGTTTATGTTTGAGTCCGAATATGATTTGTCCATTTTCCTTAAATTGTACTAGGATAGTAAGAGTGTTGAAGAGGTAACAATGGTATGATGTGTTTACAACAAATAAATGTCACCTATTATTTTCGCAACTAAAGAGAGTTGTGTGGCTAGCGAGTGCTCCAACAGTTAGGAGCGCAGAACACAACAGGAGGTCACCTCGGCACAGGTTAGGTACCCGTCTTCAAGTCGTAACGCGTAGCACTTGTAGGGACGTAGTAAGTGGGCGGACCCTCGCACTTAGCTCAACGCAGCACTCGTAGTCGTAGCACACATCGGGTTCGTAGCGAGTTGTATGGCGAGAAGAACGATTGCTGCTTGTTTTATGCTCGCCTGGTACTTTTCCGTGGATTGAGCGTAGTGTTTCATTAAAAATTTGATCGGGCTGTACCAGGATCACAGTGGTAGCCTGGAGCAAAGCTGGCGAATGGCGTAGTAAAAGTGAGGAGCGAGAAGCGTCTAGTGACGTAACTTACGTGCACTTGTTGGGGCGTGACGATAACAACGACCTCTTCTATGCCTATGCACTCCTATTTTATTATCCGTTTTTGTTGTGAAACTTTTATATTTAGATATTTATTAAAAAAAATTCAAAAAGGTTAGTGAGACGTCTACTCGTAATCGAGGTCCGGGAGGAAGGGATGATAAGCACCATTTTTCATTCAAATAATTAAGGAATTAACGGATAAGAACCAGAAGGGCGATTTTGGAATAAATGGTAAGGACAGTCAAAGAAAGTCATTCGATGTTGTATGACAACATATTTTATTTTTGACTATCGTTAAATTAAATATTAGTATTAGTTGATTTCATAACACTCAACTTCTAGCCCTTACTTTGATAAAATTAAGAAAATATTTTTATGAAATAACGTAGGCGTAGTTAAACGTTAACGTAACGTACATACCCCAGCTGATAATAAGCCTTACGAGCTACGAGTTTAGTAAGCACAAACACAGATAAACATAGGATAGTTGACAGTTAGCGATACTAACGCATAAGCGGCAAGCGCACATTCAACATAACGTGATACGTGACTACCAGTCACCTATCCTATTTGTCTCCTTCACCGAGCGCAAGGAGTCACTTGTCACCTGAGGCGTTTTGTAGCGGTTTACCCTATTGCAATATCATATTTAGCGCTCAAATTAACCCATGAATCTCCTGCAAGATCGCAATTAAACTTCCATCCAAGTTACAAACAACTTCATTCAATTGTTTAAGCCTGTAAGCCTTCTAGTTGGGGGCAGTTGCTCTTCGTGAAAATGAAATTAAGTGAATATTCATAGTTTAGTTACGAAGTCGGGAGTAGTTAAGACATTCGTTTTCTCAATATTTTTAATGAATTTGATTTTACCGTCCAAAAAATCGAAATGCATTCGAGTTATGGTGCTGGAGTACAAACCGGGCGTGATGGACGCAGCTTGTACTCGTCCACAAAGCTAGGAAAGACTTTCAGACCGTAAATTCCAATAATCAAGATCACGACGAAAAAGATACGTTGCAACCAACACTTACAATTTTATTTATTAGTTTAAATTTCTTGTAGCTTACAGATTTACATCCAAGACACTTACAAGATTAGATTAATAGACATACTTAAAAAAAAACAATTGTACATTAATAAAATTTACTTATGCAATTAAAATTCATAAAATAATAAAAAGATAACAGTTGTAACACAACATTAACATGCTATAGTTAATTCTTATTCTACAATGTATCTTCTCGATCAATATTCACGAAGATACTCGTTAGCAACAGAGTATGTGTGACAAAAATAAATGGGCACAATTCATTTTGCCAAGATACTGATACAATGATCTTTGTGACTCTATTTATATCTTCTTAAGTGTCAACTGTCATTGTAAATGTGGTTGTCTCGTAAACTAAATGTAGAGCGACCATTTTACGGCGTGTCGACGAGTAGTTCGAGTTTTTTTAACTATTACGATCGAATGTACGTGATTAAATCTAAATGATGGTATACAAGCTACCAACTAGTTATGAGACGACCAACCTCTCAGTCTCCCAGTGACCACGGATCCTGCAAAGGGTTCGAAACGTCAGGGTAAACATTAAATAAAGCAAATGTATAAAATAAACGCGAGTCAGAGCGAGATCAGTGAAAGTAGTTTTATTTCAATGTGTAGTGTTTGCGTAACCTTTAGAAAACAATGTATTACGATCAAGTTAAAGTTAAACAAAATTGTCTATAGGTAGCGCTGCTAAAATCAGAATGCCTTGAGATTTTGTATGGCATTTTAACAGCGCATCCTGTTCAAAACGAGTAGAATTAAAATGCGGCCATATGACTTCTTGTTTTTGAGATTCGCTTCGAAAAAGGCGACCTTGCGTCTCATGACTGTAGACACCAGCTCTTTTCTGCAGTTGGCCTTCTCAAGTACCTTGGCGTTTGAGGTGAAACTAGTTCATGTTGAAAATCTTACGTAGAGTCCACATCTCAAACGTTTGCAACGGCGTTTTGTATAATATTTGCATAATTAACAGGAGTTGTTTGTTCCAGCTGTAGGCGCGGCGGCGATGCGGTCGCAGGCGCCGCGCTGATTTGTCCCCGATGGGCAAGACCTCGGGCGGGCGGGCCGACGCGGGCGCACGCACGCAGCGCTACAGCGGGAGGAGGTGAGTAACACCACCACTTATGGAGGCCCATAAGGTAACCTTAATATACTGCGCTCGAGCAACTCACACGCACCCCTTGCACGGACACGGATCTCGGGGCAGTCCGAGCACATGAGTAAATACCCCCGAACAGAGCCCAAGCTTCTTTAGAGCGCGCTGTGACAAGTACACTAGGTACTACATGCACGGTGTGAGTGACCTGTCATCGACGACGGGTTCACGTACGCGCTGCGAGACGACAAACCGGTTTACACCGGTACAGCCAGCGGACAATCTCAGTGAGTGTCGCACGCATTGCTTCGTGTTGTGAACTGTCATCGCTCGTAAAATATTGTAATTATTCGAGGTTTTGTTATGTTTGATTTGAATTAGAGTGGTTTACTGTAAAATATGGCTAATTACTATAACGTCTGTATGAAAAATGCCAAAAATATAAAAATATTGCCTATTTCACAAAGTTTCGCGAACACTTCGAACCTAAGGCAAACCTTATAAATATTGGCACTGAAATCTTTGAACGTGTATAATGACTGTAAAATAACAATGTAAGTGTTTTCCAATTCAGTATTTAAAAAAGACTTTATGTCAGATTAGAATTTATCTAAATCTGAAAAAAAGCAAGTTATTAAAAAACGAAAATATTAAAAAGAAAATATTTAGAGTGAAGTAAGTATTTAATAAATTTATGAAAAATAAAATAAAATATTTTGTTCATTTATATTATCCTCATGTGGCAACCCTAACAAAGTGTGTATACATTTTACGCGGTATAAGGAAGCTTGGACTCTGTTGGTATTTACTCATGGTGTCCGAGCGCCGCTGTTGCGAGGTTCCTTGTTCATGAGAGGCTGTCTGTGTGCTTGCTCAAGCGCGGTTTGTATCAAGCTTACCTGCAGCAGAGTGAACGAGAGTGCGGCAACAGTGCCGTGACCTTGAATCGACGTACCGAGCTGTACCTACCGGCTAGGGTTGAGTCACACATAGTTAATTTATTATTGTGTGAATTTGGGTGTCTTTTATATTGTAATCTTATCTATCTATATAATCTATATATCTATCTAATCTAAATGTCTGGAAAAAAACATCGCAATCACGACACCCAAACCAAGAAAAATACGTGTATACTGATCGGCAGCGCTCAGTGACATACTTGTTATTCTCCGTTACTACAGCAACATACGCTGCCCGGTCCGCGTTTGCGGGGAAAGCCCGCGTCATCGCGTACTCCTTTCCCGTGTTTTTGTCTGTGTGCTAATGTAGGTGAACTACGAGCTATGCGTGCGTTTCGAAGCGCTTGTATGAAGTTGCCGCACTCTCGTTCACTCTGCCTGCAGTCTCTTTATGTCGTTGTAAGAACCTGTGACGAAGTACTTAGCAGGCGATAGTTTTAGGCGGCCGGTATTGTGTGATAGATAACGCGTGGTAACATGACCTTACATAACCTTTTTATGAGCACATATAAAATGAAATGAAATCAAATAAAAATTAAATCAATGAAATTAACTGAACTGAAATTAGCTAAAACGAATTGTAATGCGTTATGGCGGATCATGCTCAGTAGCGTGCACTTGGAGAGACCTATGTCCAGCAGTGGACTAATTATAGGCTGATGAGGATTATGAGCTAAACAGTGCATTTTAATGAAGTTAAATATTTATTTGCTGTAGGTTAAGTGATAGATTTTTTATATTGCAGGCATGCTGTGCCCGCTTGTGAGCATGCGAAAACTTAAAAATTCAATGTTTTCACTATAAAATCAGCGTTTTACCTTATTGTTTTGTTGATGAAGAGCTTTAATTCGAAGGCAATAAGTTATGTCTTGAGTTGAATAGACGTAGGATATTCGTAGGACGCAATGACAGAGCAACGGGAGACGAAACAAGCTACTGTTGCGTCACTGTTAACTGGCTGGTGTCCTTTATAGCAATCACTTAAACAAATAAAAAATATCTAGTCTAAGTATGTAAATATTTTGCTTGAAGAAAAGAAACAAATGATCATACCTATGAAAAACATGAATATTTATAAAGAGGCGGACGGCATCTAAAGTGATAGATGTCCCGATCGCATTGCATCAGCGGTGAACGAATCGAACGCGAACCGAGCCAGCAGCGAGCGTTAAAATTGAAGATTTATATTTTCCCCCAACAAATAGTCTGGTACAATTTCAATTCGGTTCATACTTTTTGCGGGTTCACGCGACAAGCTCTTTTTGTATTATTATATTTGTATCTGTCGTCACATGCCGTGCTAGCCTGCCATTAAACATTCCGACTAGTTGGTGCAGTACCGATAACTTCTTCCTTAAACCGTTCGATTTGTGAAAACTAAGTTCAGTTTAAAGTTTTCTCCGCATTCAGGCGTACATTTTTATAGATCTTTTTGTGGTTACTTTTAGATGGGATTCGATGGGAAATCATATCTCTGAGAGTTACAACCTTTTCCAGTTGATCGCGTAAGTACCTTTGGGACGGTTGCCACCGACATTTTAAATCTAGTTTTAGCGTTTAGTTAGATTTTTGAAATCTTTAAGCTTCTTCTTTAATCTTTATTTTGCACCCCTTAATATGTAGGTAGGTATACTTTTAAAGCAGGTTTGTACAAAAATCCTTTTATTGCTTTCTGATTGAAATCTTCCCTGTATGTAGGCATATCAACTTTCAAACATTCCTACATCTAGTTTTTAATTATTTTGAAGTCAAACTTAGGTGACGGTTCTCAATGAGTATTTTTAACAGCGTTCCAATAAATTAGTTCACATTTACCAATTTGTTAGCGAAATAAACGCATTACAGTCCAAGGTTTAGATAAAATCGTAGATTTGTTTACGTTCGAAACTAATTCAGCGGCGAGATGAACTGGCCCGCCTATTTATACACCGACGCACTACAATGGGCTGGTGCGCATACGTAGACTATTTATGACATTTATAAATAAATATATAAAGCATTAGCAATATAAAGGCTTTTAAAACAGCGGAGAGCAAATGATAACCGTTTGTGGAATTCGACATAAGCAACTTTGTTAGTTGACAAAATTTAATATGTTCTCATCATTCTGGAAATGTGTGTCTTTTAAATACATTTTTATACACAAATGTTGAATTTTGTTGAATATAAAGCAGTGTGTTTAGTGTTTATATAGATAAAAATAATATAGTACCTAACTATAGGTATTAGTTAAAACAAATTGTTACCATACTTTTTGTCCCTTTCCAAAAGACCTTTTATTACGATAACTTTAGCAAACGAACCTAATTAATAAAAAGGTTAACCACTTACGTACCTATTATTAAAAAAAATGTTTCCATTGTTGTTAAGAGAGCTAAACTACCGAAGTGGCGTGTGTACGATTGACCGAGTTCTGAATATAATTGTGATTCACGGGCCATCGCGCAGACAGACAGTGCCTTTGAACAAACGTCGCAGTTGTTTGGCCGTCAATCTCTGGTCGCAATCGTGCCAGAATCTTATTATACTGTTAAGTACTGTACTGCACCCTTTTCATATTGTAACAATAAATTAATGTTATCAAAATAGACATTTTTTATATTTTTTTTTATTTTTTTACATACGTCTTTTATTTGGTTTGAAGTTACTCTTAAGAGTTTTTTTAAATACCTTAAGGTATTGTTAGAGTATTAACATGTATACGCTTCTGACTAGTTTTAGCTTTTATTCCATTGTATTAAGAGTTTCATTGTTTACATGTTAATGCTGGTGACTGTACCTACGTAACTAGGCCCTATTTTTGAGTATTTTTATACTATTTTTTTTATAGTGACTGATAGCACACTATATTTTCATAAAGAACCCGGCTATACTAATGATACGACTTGATTTATCTAATTAGCCATTTAAAATCAGCTCCGATCAAATGTGAGGGGCGTTAAACAATACATTTATCAAGTCGCCCGGGAAATTTGGAGAATCTCCAACGGGTTTGATTTCATGTAGGTAAATGTAAAACTGTGTTTAGTACGACGTCCAATTTTAATTTAAAAGCCGTATTATTTTTTAAGAACCAGAAAATGATACTTTTGTTTCTTTTTCTGAGCAAATGAAGTTTGTGTATTCACTAATAAGTTAAGCGGAGAAAACTCAGAGTGAAAGTCAAGGCGAAGACGAATGAATGACGTTCAAAATAAATCCCGTAGGTTGAAAAACTATATTAAACAGTTCAGTATTTGAATATTACAATATAAAAAATACTGATTGTTAAGAAGCGTACTTACTTTTAGCTGTTCATATTATTATGGCATTCTATATCTTCAAATTTCAATGACCTATAATTTTAGCGTCGTAAGTTGGCGTAAATTTATACGAAAGATCAATTAACGGTCTCTTTACATAATTATCATGAGACTCTTCAAAAGCTGTTATTTAACGTGACTTTGTTTAAAAAAAACATGGGGTAGTGACATTACCTCGGACGCTGTGTCTAGTTATGAAAAATAAGGGACGGCATGAAGTTGTTCGAAAAAAAAACTGGCGAAAGTTAGCTTGAGAAATCACCATACAAGCTGATTATAATGATGTGGGATATCAAACAAGAAAAACCAAATGTAAGTTTTAGGTAGTTTAAATTTCTATTTTTCAGTAATCAATTGTATTTATCTCAGACAATCTTCTATTTTTTCCCAACAAGTGCATACCCACCCCTTCACGCTTCCTCTCTTCGATTGATTCATGTACTTAGCCTAATTAGCCGAACGTTGCCGTCAACCAGTGTGAATTAGCCTTTACAATCAACGCTAAAGAGTAGGTTTTCCCTAAAAATCGCATGTTAGTCCTGCGAGCCGTCACGTGCGCCGCCGACGCGCGCGATCTGCCTATCTGTTTGTTGCTTCTTAATAATTAGTTCGCTTTTAATTTCTATTAGTTCTATATTGTTGACGTCGACTCCGTGCCGGCCAGTGAGTGCAGTGACCTATTTATTTGTTATTGTTCTTTCAACGTCATATGTTTCGTTCAGTGTTATGCGTTTGACAGTTTCTTGACTTTGTTTACATGCTTTTAGTTTTTTTTAAACTTAAAAAAAAGTTCTGTTAACTCTACAACAGAGCTAGTGCGTATGAGGAATGGATTCACGTCAGTAGTGTAACGTAGCTACAGGGATTCAATCACGATTTGTCGCGTCCATACCGGATATCTCCACTTACCGCTACAGATGCTTTAAACTCTTTTCTTACTTGAAATCTATTGCTTTGTCTACTGCTGTAGTGTATATATACTGTAATTGTTTAAAAATCTATTTTTTTTTAAATTAAAGGCTAATTTGAGAGCTTTTAGTCACTCTTAAGGCCCGATTTTTCAATCCTCCTTTTTTAATAAGTTTTATCCAACGAATAACATTGTCATTGTGACATATTTCCTATAGAGAATCTGTCATTATGTCAAATTATTCAATGAGTAAACTATAACTGACGATTGAAAAATCAGCCCTTAGTCTACTGCGGGAGAGACTCAGCGTAGCGTAGTGACACCTTGTACAAAGAAGAACCGCTTAACTTCGAGGCTTCGATCGTGATTGATCGAAGCTTTTAGGCAATCTTTTCTCTCTCTTCTACAATAGAAAACCTCTTAATAATCTTAAACTTGCAAATAAACAAAAGAGTAATCCTCAAAACATAGTGTATTACTTATTATCAGTAGTGTCAGTAGGTACACCAGCTTGTTGTCTTAGGGCCCTATACCCCATAACTCAGTGTGGCCCTGGATCATCCAGTGGTGCAAGATAGGAGAAGTACTGGAGACTTTTGTGTGTATACCTTCCCCTGCCCTGTCGATCTCTTCGGGACTTGGTAGGCTGTGGGAGGGGTGGAAGGACAGTCCCACATAACCATCTGCGTCTTTCCGGACCCTTACGCGAATGGTGTTAATTCCAGTTTCAAAAGCGGCCAAGTGCGAGTCGGCCTCGCCCATGAAGGGTTCCGTAGCAGCTTGCTGCTTTTATATTATGTTACTTGTAACATAATATAAAAGTTTGCGGTTTACGATTTACGACGTATTAAAAAAGAACTACTTACTACATCTCGTTCAAAATGTACATCATATATTTTTTTAGTTTTATCATTCTCTTATTTTAGAAGTTACAATGGGGGGACACACATTTTACCACTTTGGAAGTGTCTCTCACGCAAACTATTCAGTTTAGAAGAAAATTATATTAAAAACCTCAATATCAGTGGCTGTGGCTGTGACATACGTGACGGACCGACAGACAGACATGACGAATCCATAAGGGATCCGTTTTTTGCCATTTGGCTACGGAATCCTAAAAAGGCCCTATATTCCTATTGCTCATGAGGAAGGTCTGAGTCCAGCAGTGGGACGTTTCTAGGCTGACAACGATGATGAAAATCTCTATAATTTTGTCTACAAATTGGTCGCTTTTAGATGTTGCTATAACTTTAATAGCCATATATTCTAGCTGGATCAGATCCACAAACTGAATCCCGGTTTCATGTAGCGTTGTTAGGTCCCCGGAGATTGGTAGGCCATACTTTGTAGCTTGCGATACGTGACTGCGCCAAATATAAAGGCTGCTGTAAGGAATATTCAATGATACTTTTGTATTTACAAGGGACTTCAGTTATTCATGTACTACAAACAAATATGAACGACATATTAGGCAACTTTAAAGTTTACACCAAATAATGTATTAATTAGAATTCTTAAATTACTTCAATCTTTTATGGAACCGTAGAACAATTGAATTTCTATTGTGTCTGGTTCTATGAATAACGAGAGGTTAAAGGTAGGTTCACACAATATATCAAACAGACGTTAAACTTATCCAAAGTAAGGTTTATATTTTTAAATTGTTATTTTGCATTCAGAAACCTGTAATTATGTCGAAACGGAACTTTAAGGTTTAATATTGAACTGTATTGTGATATGGCACTAATGAACTATTTCTATTTCTATTTCTAATGCCTAAACGTTGGTGAAACTACGCTAGCTAAAAGCGTACAAGCATTTGAACATAAATACAGTTTGCAGAGCTACCGCTCGCATTGTGGGAGGTCGCGAATTCAAATCCCATCTGGGGCAAAACGTTTTTTTAAAGTAGGGGTATCTTTGGAAGACCAGCGTCGTAGCATTACTAAAGTGCTATGACATATGCTGAGGAAATGCCTATTCAGTATCATATACCATGTATCTTATATTATTAATGTTTTATTTGTATGAATATGTTCTTTTGTGATATTGAATGAATGTTTTTCTATTTCTTTATAATTTCCAAGTTTTGTATTGCTACTTTTTTAATAGAAAAGAAAGGAATATGGTTCAATAACTTTAAGTGTCCCGCGGTTAGAAATTTATTACAAACCTCGAATAGGACCAACGCTTCGCGGTCGTGAAAAGAACAATGTACAAATGTATCGCTATGTTCGTAGTAAGTTTTCATGAATACATTTACAGAATAACACACATAAAAGAAATTGTGGCGGCTGAAACAGTTATTAACAACAGTGAGAAGCAGGAGCTTATTGTAGCGAGCGAGAGAGGTAGTTACCATAAATATGTGACGCTCCTCGGGGATAAACCATAGCTTACAGACATAAGCTTTTTTTCTAACGGCAGCGAGTGTTGCCACTAGTAGTAGTTGTTAACTGCGGGCAACGTGTTTCTGTTGTACTGTCGCAAATTAAAGAGGCTTCACTAACAACCGACGCTAATTATGTAAGAAACTTTCAGACTATATATCTAGATTGATTAATCAGTATCAAATTCCCCTAAATAAAAAAATGCAATCCTTTTTAGGATTATTAATAACCGAAGCTATTTTGAAAGGAACTTTCTGACTATAATGTAGATTTAGTTTCAAATCAAATTCTATCTGAATCTTTTTTTAAATTACATGGGTCCGCGAACTGTTTCAGTTTCGCTTAGTCTGTCTGTGGCAGGCTTTTGGCCGTCTGTCTGCTTGTCAAAGCGCATTTGGTCACACACTATAAATAAATAAAAAAATGAATAAATATATATACTATCTAGTGAAAATATAAATAGTAAATTAAACTTTATAAAATAATCGTGTGGAATTCCTTTACTTGTTACGTCAATTGATTTTTTTAAAAGAAAGTTATTAAGTTTTAGTGATTTAATTTAAAAGAACCTGCTTTACAGCAAGTCTTACTACTTGGTTTTTTTATTAATAATTGTGGCTTATCGTTGTAGCCTTACACCAAAAATTTGCAAAGCCAAAAGTTTGAAATAGTACTTACAAATAGCTGGCTTAGATTAATTTTAGAGAAAAAACAAATCAATTGAAATATACTGTTCTTACTCTCTACTTATGTTCTAATTTTAACTACATGTACATTCGTTGTAAAACTATAATAATAACTAGGTATATGTAACTTTAGACTGCAGTGAAGGGCGTGAGGCGGCTGCGCGTCTGCAACTCGCACTTGGCCGGATTCTTTGTTTTCTTCGTTCTGGTTTGGTCCTCGTCCAAGTGATAACGTAGCGTACTACTATTATTAACTGACGTAAACTGAAGGTTAAACACTCCCGTTGGTTGGTTCAAGTTTTGTTTAAATAAATATTTTAATAGTAAGTAATCCATAAAAAAGCAGACTTGATACATTTACAGGAATTTTTAGGTAAAATAAAAGGTTTTTTTTTAACTTTACACGTGAACATTGAACACATTGAAATTAAAGTCCTCATACAGATCTAGTCACGTTCATTTTACATATTATTATTTTTTGGTCACCTAACCACAAGACCACAAAGCCATGAGACCTAGCATAATATGTCTATTTTAAATCTTTTAGTGTTTTATAATAGAACTATTTTTCAAAATTGTCAAAGTAGTGTAACGAGCTATAATTTCCATGTTGTCAGTTGAAACGTTTGTTGTAGAGAGTCTGGTGTCGCTTGGGGCCGCCGCTGCCGTTCGGGCGGTGCAGGCGCAGGCGCGGGCGCGGGCGCGCGTGCGGCGGGCGTGGCCGCGGGCGCGGGCGCGGGCGCGGGCGCGGGCGCGTGGCGGCGGCGCGAGCGCGCTGCGCAGCCGCGAAGGCCCATGGAGATCCTCACCAGCATCTACGCGCTGCTCTCTGGCGGGGTATGCTGTATACACATGTATTGTCGACCATGAAATTGTTTTATCACCGTTAAAAAATAATGTTGTAAGTTTAAGATAAAACAACAAGGTGTATTTGTTTACTTACAAGACCCAGTGACAGATACGTTGTCATCAAAGCGAAATGTTATTGTAACGTTTAGTTTTCTCAAAACTAGTGAAGCATTTTCAATTTCGATAATGACACTTTTAGAATTCATACCATGGAAATGGCATAAGAGTGCATAGGCTCTCGCGGGTCTGGCGTGAGTCTTGACCCTCATATTTTGAAGAGTTTCAACCCCGACCTCGCCTGGTCGTGGTGAGGATGGTCTCAAAAAGACATTAGAGACCGCGAACAACAGGCACACCGCATCGTACGTTGTGTAGGCAACGTAGTATAGTAAAAGAATATAAGTGGTATAGTGATCACTATATAGTGTATTTACGTAAGTATGGTGCTCATTAAGCACAGCTTTACTAAAGAGTGTTTCTGGTGTTCTAGACAAACTTGTATGATTACCGCCAGAATCTTACCGTAGCGATTGATCTATCCAAATCCGCACTCCGCACCCTCGTAGGTACGTCTGTTGTGTAATAAGTACCCGTACTAGCGAAAGCACTAAAATATTTACGGGCCGCGAATCCTTCTTATCTTCCGTAATTAAAAACTCGTTTAAGTTGTAATGTGCCGCGATATGCTTCTTGTTGATTTAATATAGTTACTATCATTATTCATCAGAACGAATATTGTGTTTTCATAAGTATTTTAGCGGAAGTGGAAATATTTCAATATTTATTTTTTTGCATTTAAAGTCTTTCGATATGTATGTTCTGAAAATTAAAAACACATCGGATATTAATTAGTTCAAAGTTATATGTATAAGTAATCTTATATCTTATAATAAAAAAAATACCATCAAAGGGCGATGATAATGTATTGTATTGTAAATAAATATTTTTCTAAAGATGATCTGGTACTCATAAAGTATAATCAAACTATGTGAGTCTGTCGTATGCCACGAATTCGCTGCAAAAAAGTCTCTTTACAATACATTTCAGTGTAAAAGTTTGAAGAGTCTATACACAGACACTCTATATTCTGGGTCATATCAACTAAGTTATTCACTGCTTTATTTCGGTGTCGACATCCAGCACTAGGCACTACATCAAATCCCGTTTAGTTTCACCACGAATCTATAGATGGCGTTGTCAACGCTAACTGATGTTAGTGTCTCACGACTTTTATTTCAATATACAGCAAGGTGTGAACCCTAAGATTGATTCGGTGGCGTTTCGCCTGCATTGCGGCGCGACCACTGCGGCGCTGCTGGCGGCGAGCGCGGCGCTCACGACACGCCACCTAGTGGGTAACCCGATAGACTGCATTCACACAAGGTTCGTATCGAAGACGCGCGCACTTCCATCTTAAGTAGTTGCAATAAACGTTGATAGATGGCACTGATTGTTTTCGTTGTGCTTTCGGTAGCGCTACGAAATAAGCGTGGTGTTACGATGTACTACGAATATTCATAACGGAGCGGTACTTGATACAAACTCTGCTTTTATGTGATTTTCTCGCACTGTCTTTGCATTTAGTCCACGTTCGCGGGTTTAAGTCTCACAAGGGCTAATTTTTGTGGGATAATTATAATCCTAAACCTTAAACCTAAAAAAACCTTAAGCCTTTGTGCTTAGATCACTAGTCTAGTCATCAGAGTTTATTATATTTTTTTTGATTTTATATTACTAACTTATATATATTTTACAATGTATCAAATCAAATCAAATCAAATCAAATATCTTTATTTGCGAGAATACAGGTCACAGGTACAGTTGTTGGGTTATTTACTTCGAGCCAATGCATTCTACCAGTTTACTGGTGTGCAAATATTAATTAAAATTTTATTCATGACAATACTTATTATTATTTCAAATCGTCCCTCAGAAACATACAAGGCAAAACTCATAAAAACACAATAAATAGCACACAAATATGAAAAAATAATAAAATAAGAAATCTATGTCACAATCTCAATAATATTTAAATAGTCATCAATTACACAATAATTTATTAATGTCTATTTAACCAATGTTATGTTTATAAATATTAAATTCATTCATGGTATAAAAACAGTTTTCTAGGAGCCAATTGGATAATTTATTTTTAAAAGTGACAAGGGGTAAGTTTTTAAAAGTATTTGATATCTTATTATAAACATGAATAGCCATTAAGTAAGCATTTCTTTTATAAACCTCAGATTTACATACAGGTAAATAAAGTTTATCTACATGTCTTGTGTTCCTAGAAACGGCATCGGACTGTTTTTCAAAGTAATTTGGATGTAGCTTTACAAAAGTACACAATTCCTTTACATACATGCAGGTCAATGGAAGTATCTTAAGTCTCTTAAATAATGGCCTACAGCTATCCATGAACCATGCACCACATATGGCTCTAACGCATTTTTTTTGAACCTTGAAAACTCTATCTGCTTCGACTGAATTACCCCATAACAATAATCCATACGCAAGCACAGATGAGACATATCCATGATATGCGCTGAGCGCCACTTCCTTAGAAACGGTAATACGTAAGCGGCACAGTGCATAAACAAATCTGTTCAATTTACCACAGATAAGCTCATCATGCGCTTTCCAATCACAGTGTTCATCCATAACTATACCTAAGAATTTATTAGTTTTTACTTGTTCAATTGTATTGTTGTTGTTTTTTATATTAAGTTTTAATTTTTTAGCTCTATTGGTTTGAAATTGAATCATTTTTGTTTTACTAACATTAATTTTTAAATTATTATCATTTAGCCACTTCACAACACTAGCTAAAGCATCATTTATATCACTCTCATAATCATCTCTCAAGTTGCATTTTATAAGCAAAGTTGTATCATCGGCAAACAGTATAGTTTTATGATGAGTGGCATTTGGAAGATCATTAATGTACATCAAAAACAAAAATGATCCTAGTACGCTCCCCTGTGGTACACCAAACAAATTTTGTTTATTTACTGATTGGAATGTGGTTTTTTTACCATTGACAATTTTTGTAATCTCCGTACATTGTTTTCGATCTCTTAGGTAGTTATAGAGCCACGTATTCGCGTTTCCTCCTGTAATGTACTTATGTCAATTATTGTATTATCGATGTAGATAAAACGGCATTAACACAAACCTCAGTGGTTTTAAATGCTGTACTAATTTTAAGGTTTAATCATGTTATTGAGCAATAATAAATAAAAAAAAATATAAAAAAATGTTAAAGCTTGTTCCAAGTCAAGAATAGGCCTTAACACCAAAATTTTTTCACTGTATTTTATAAATCTTATAAAACTATACAAGGTATGAGAAGAAGCTTAACGAAAACGAAAAATACAGATTGTTACCATCATTACTATTACTTTCTTGTATGGAGCCATACCTGGGAACCTGATAGTTAAGGAGTTATTGAGGAACAAAGTCAAAACTTTATTTTTACGGTTTTTGCGGAATCTGTTTATAAAGGTTATTAGTAAATTTTCTTCTAAAGGAACATTAGTATTTTTTTTCCATTTTCTATTAAAAAGAGACGTTTTAAGTTACAAACCGCAATAAATGTCGAAGGAACAATGATGCGGTAGCTCGCCGCCGCCCGCCTCGTATCGTACGCTACATGCACACTAAGTTGCACGCGTTCCATTGCGTGTCATAAATAACACCTGTTTTTGATACCCAAAAATAAAAGTCGTTTCCCAGCATTTATTTTTACTTAATGTTTCTTAGTTTGATGTACACTATGCGTATATTACGGCTTCGGTAAGGGCTTTTTCATACCCTGTATAGTTTCTTATATAGTTTTATAAAATTTATAAAATACAGTGAAAAAATTAAACGCCTACCCGAGGTAATTTTATAAATATTTAATTTAGCTTCAGTGCAGCAATTAGCACTTAAAAATAAAAAGTATAAAAAATAATATAGTTTTACTTAATCTAGATTATAATCCCAAAATATATGTATCTAGAAAAGTAAAATGATGATGAGAAAGATGTTATGTAAGTTTAGAATTTCGAGTGAAATGTGCTTTGCTAATCGGTCTTCTCATCTTGCTATCAGGTCATATGAAAGCGAATCACAAATTTGTCAAGCGATTATTTGAAAAACGTGGTTTTTTTAATTTACTTATTCACTTCTTACAACCACATAGTAATTAAGATACTGATACAAGATATAAAACTTATCATTAGAAAATAAATTTCTTACGTCTTCAAGTTATTAATATAAACATGGCATAAATAGTCCATATTCATCGCAGCCCCTAGTTTTGCATGATTCCATTAACCTACAAAACACTTGAGACAGTAATAAGGATGCTCTCTCCAGAGGCTCTACATAGAGCCCGATAAAAGAGGCTGTTGTTATAGCCAATAAAACCTTTTGCAATCTGTTTGTAGCTTTGTAGTTGTAGGAATACAAGCTTATTTTCTACAGTAAATGGAGGAAATTTCCCTTCGGCCAAGGATTGAGTTAACGAAACATATTCGTGCAAAATAATCTTTCTAGTATTTTTTTTTACTAAAGATATAGTTGTTTATTATTTATTTAACTGCGATATAATATACAAATGCTAATGTTTCTTTATATATATGTGTCACATTCACGATTTTCCAAACCGATAGCGTGCGTTGTAATTCATTAAGTTATGTTATGTTAGCTCAATTATATTACATATGAAGTAAGTCCCTAAAAATATATCTGTATAATCATGTGGCAAGCAAAAAAAAAAAAATAATAAAATTATGTCTTTCTAATAACTAATTACTTTCTAAAGTTAAAATATTTTAATTAAAAAAACTTAATTATTAATTTACCTCCTCCTTTAATTATTTTAACGACCTCCGTAGCCGAGTGGCTTGCACGTCGGACTTTGGGCGGCGCTAACTCTAAGGTCCCGGGTTCGATTCCCGGTCGGGTCAATGTCGAAAACTATCTTTTCGATAATGTGTCGGGTCTGGGTGGTTGTTGTACTGTCGGTCGTTGTTTCTGATTTCCATTTAAAAAACGAGTGCTTTACCTACTTACCTTGGGATCAGAACAATGTATGTGATGTTGTCTAATTTAATTTATTTACAAATGATAATAATATAGTTACAAGATACATTTTTAATAGAAAAAATCAACCAACCTGATGAAGCTCGAGTAGGAATCGAAACCTGGGATGGTGAAAACTTTTATCTTGTAACTATTATAGCGTTGTAAATGCAAAATTTTCAAAAATATTAAAAATATAAAACAAGATATATAATAACAAAGTGTTTTTATATAGTTTTATAATTGAGGTACTTTTTATAATTATGTAATTGAGATTAGTCCTAATTAATTATTTAAAATAAATAAACAAATACACTTTTACGGATCCACTCGCTCGCTCACTCGAGTAAATCCTTAAAAGTTGTTTCATTTAAAACAACTATGACATTAACGAAATAAAAAAAAAATAATGAATTTAATTTTTTATTTCTCATGCAGGGACATTCCTGAAGACGTGCTGAACACGTACTGTTGGATCCACTCGACGTTCACTGTGGCGGGCGAGGCGGGCGGGGCGGGCGCTTACCCGGGGGTGCGGGGTGCGGGCGACTCGCCACGCCGCTACGGGAAGTACTACCAGTGGGTTGCCTTCACCCTGTTCTTTCAGGTTAGTCTACCATCATCAGCTCTTTATGAACTGCTAGAGCACGAGCCTTTCGGAGCAGACAGCAGCACGTGTTATTTTACCCGTTCTTGCCGTACCGCGGGGGTAGGGAAAGCCATATCCCCCACTCCTCACTAATAACTACTCAAGGCGTAGAGGCATCCGCTCACATCCAGGGGATAGACGCCTCGTAAGAGCAGTGTCTTACCATCGCGGCTTGGGTTGTGAACAGCTGGAAGTTCTCGGGGGCCCTGGGTTTTTAGTGGGTCAACCATACTTTCCAGTCAACCCCACATCATCACCATCATCATCAGCCTATACTAGTCCACTGCACATACACACATACCATCTCGGAGTGGAGCACCTTCGAGATGATACGTTCAGGAAATTTTCCAGAAAAAAAGCATGAGCGTCCGTTATTTGGAAACACTACAGGGGAAATGGGCCATTATCCACTACGCGGGCTCAGTGAGGTGCGGTGGTTGTTAACGACTGCTTATACAGCCGGGACCAACGGTTTTACGTGCCTTTCGAAACACGGAGAAGCGTTACTTGATCACTTTTGGAAGACTTCGCATTGGGAGCTGAACGAAGAGGTGCTTAGGTTAAATGCGAGAAAGCGTGGTTCATTACCCATAGTCACGTAAGGCTGCTGACGTGAACTCATGCATAATCATCATCATCAGCCTATACTAGTCCACTGCTGGACATAGGCCTCTCCAAGTGCACGCCACCGAGCACGATCCGCGGCTACTCTCATCCAGCTCTTGCCAGCCACCTTGCGAAGATCGTCGCTCCACCTAGTCTGAGGGTGTCCTACACTACTTTTGCCGATACGCGGTCTCCACTCGAGAACTCGTTTACCCTAACGGTTGTCTCATGCCTGACCTGCTTAATTTAATTTTAGAAGCGACATAGCCACATTGGCATCTTACATTACATGTTTTTAAAATCTATATATTAATACGTAAAGCAAAACTTTGTACCACTTTTTTACGAAACTTGCAAGGACGGAGAAGTATGCAAGAGGAGCGGCCAAAATCTGTCAATGTCAATTCAAACTCACATTATATCTTTTTAAATTTTTCATTGCTTAGGATACAATCCGTGCAGCCATAATAAAATTACGGTCGAATTTCGACCACTAGTTATAATTTAATGACCAGAAAAAGGGAAATGGTAAGTGTGTAATAAGATAATAGTGGTGTGTATTCATTAAGTAAATAGGTTTTGTTAAATAAATATAAAGACACGGATTTAGCTAAATTGTATTTAAAACGTTATTTTTGTCTCCATCCACCTTGTTCATCTGACATATAACGATGATGTTTGAAGCGGTTTGCGTTAAATATAGATTTAAGATTTTAGTACAAATCTATACTTTTTTTAAACCATAATACACAGTGGTACATCTACTGTCATGCAAACCGAAAATTATCACATATTTTGTTTTTGATCTTAAATTGTCTACAATTACCAATACATTAGCTACGCAAAAACAGCTTACTCATTCACATCAATTGTGGCTAATGTATCAATAATAAACCAATACAAATCATGTAAGTGCCACTCAACAAATTATCTGGTAACGCCAAAGCAATGTTGATGGATGGAGGATATACAAAATAGCTGGCACTCGGATCGCAGCAGTTAAACAGTGCCGTCGTGAACTGGCGCTGTTCCGCCTTGATTGGCCTCCTATTACCCATCACGCTACGGCGGTGTACTGCGCCCGTTAAGCATTGGTACGATTGGTGCGTTATCTTTATATTAATAAATATAAAGATAACGCACCAATTTATATACACCAATAAATATTAAACTTTGTACCCCTTTTTTACGAAAATTGCGCGGACGGAAGAGTATGAAATTTCGCACACTTACAGTTTATATAGAGACGGTTATACGAATGTTAATATATTTTTTAATTATGCATAAAAATACATTAAATCAATAACACAAACATTACACACGCTACCATGTATTTGACACACACGTATATAAAATCTATATCTTTTCAAAAATTTGAAAAATGGTAGAGGAGAGGCCGAAATCTGTCAATGCCAATCCAAACTCAAATTCTATCTTTTTTAATTTTTCATTGGTTAGGGTACAATCCGTGCAGCCTTAATAAAATTACGGTCGAATTTCGACCACTGGGCGACCACTAGTTTTTTTATTACAAAATTTTATGTTTTTTTTTGTTAAAAGGTTGTTATTTGGTTATAGTGTATACTTTTTGTAGACCTGCCTTTTTAAATATTTTGATATAAATTATATATGTTAAGATTTAAAATATAATATTGTAGTGACCAGTAATCAAGTGTTCGTCAACAGTTTTTGTCGCCTAAAATTATTATAGGAACACATTAAATTTTGCCACTGGAGCTCTGGCTACTACCCTATGGCAAACCAAAGTAAACTAGTAAAAATACTTTTGTAAAAATAAAAAATCCAGTGGAAAGTCTACAAAACGATATTTTTTGTCTGCTACAAATTTTGATAAATTAATCCTTCACGTCTTCCGTTTAGCTACAAGTTCAGATAACTTTTTAAAGCAAAACTTATCGTGTTATCTCTGAATATTACATTTGTCTTTTTTATTTACCATAAATAATAAAAATATAAATAAAGGTAGACAATAAAATTATTCAGCATCTGATCTGTAGAAAGACAGTTCACATTTCAATAATATAAAGAGTAAGCTACGCCTTTGCTACGTCGTAGCGTTGGCTGCTACGACAAACCTCTGCTACGCATGCATCACTGCGCATGCGCACTTTTACGGTACAAATGCGAGTTTTTATCACTACTGCGGGTTATGCAGTAATGAAAATTCGTCAGATCACTGACATTGAAACAGCTAGACTTGTTTACTTTAGTTATTTCCATAGCGTAATGTCGTACGACATTTTACTGTGGGGCAATGCTGCCGATATACAAACTTTATGCTGCAGAAGCGGGCTATTCGAGCAATTTATAACCTAAAAGCTGGTAATTCTCTCAGGGAGAGATTTAAAGATATTAATATAAGGACAGTTGTACCACAAAATATTTACGAGAACCTAATGTATGTTTATAAAAATATTGAAACTTTTTCTAAAAACAGTGATATTCACAATGTAAACACTAGAAATAAAAACAAACTAGCAGTACTTTATACTACCACAAAGTAAATAATTAATTTAGAGGCCTGTGTGTACGTTTTTACAATAAAGTTCCAAGTTAGTAATATCCAAAAACTTGATATTAATAAATTTTAAATCGCCATTATAGAAAAGCTTTATAAAAAAGCTTATTTTAAAGTGTCTGATTACATTGAAGACAAACAGCATGGATTTAAAATGCTCCAATCACTCCAACAGGTATTTTTAATTTAAAATATCGTTAAGGTTTTTTAAACTTGTATAACTTGGCATATAATTTTGTAAATGTCGTTACATATTAAATTAAAGCTGTGGAGTTTCTTGCGCCCATTCTTCCCCACAGCTAAAAAAAAACGTCCTGTATGGGTAGGTAGTAGGTAAAAAAATTTTTGAACGATTCAAAAACACTGTGCTAAAGTTTATTTGAATAAAAAATATTTAACTTTGAAATATTTGACTTTGACTTTACTCGATTATGTTAACGTAAACTACAATTTGTATTGCATCGAAACAGTGGCAAGTTAATTAAACAATTTGAAAAAGTGTTATAAAAATGTTAACATAAAGTTAAACAAGTTCATTATTAGGTGGTTCGGCTTCGACCTCATACAATGTTTAGTTGAATTTAAATGAATTAAACAATGAAAAAGCTTACACTTAGAACTCTGTTTTACGATCATAATCTTGACATTGAGGTTAGTATATGAGGATCGGAGAATCGGAGATGAGGATATGTCGGTATCGTTTTATTTTTTTAGCACTGCAAATTGAAATGAAACAACAAATTAAGAACCATTCATCGCTAAGTTATTAAACGAGTCTCTAGAAAAAAATTGCAAAGTGTTCATTAGGTAGGTTATTTACAGCCTTAAAGCTGGTATTGATCGGTAGTAGTATTGATACCACACTGCAATAATAAAAGGTAAGTTTACGTAGCGTGAAATGGAATGCTACCAATAAAAAAAGTTCACGGCAGCAAGTTACAATTTAGGAGACGATAAACAGCTCAGTCTACATAGACCCTTCTAAAATAATGTGTAAAATAAACGTTAGTAGAAATGTTTTTTATTTAAATTTATTCATGTCGTACCAACACAAAGTGTCCTCATTATAACGGCTAAATAAATAAGCTATGAATCGCCATGAATCGCCAAAGGATCACAAAGAGGCTTCCGCGCGATTGCTGCGACACACTAGCGCATTACCTGGCTTCACTCGCTTCGATTTTATTGTTTTTTTTTTTTAATTAAGCAATCACTACTAGCAATTAGCACGATTACTTGCCGAATAACAGATATCTAGAGTAAATATTGACGAGATTCTCACCATGTTTATGTTTGGGTATCCAATATTATACTTGTGCCGAAATATCGGAAACTCAAAAATAATAAACATGTTAAGAATCCCGACAGTAGTTATTAATCCAACGCAAGTGACCATGATACTTTGAAAAGTTATAACAAACTAGCTGTGCTCGCGACTTCGTCCGCGTGGAATAGTGACTTTCGGCAGCATTTTTAATTTTTTAGGCTCTTTTCCCGTTTTTGCAACATTTTTCACTGATGCTTCGCTCCTATTGGTCGCAGCGTGATGTTATATAGCCTAAAGCCTTCCTCGATAAAT
This sequence comes from Eudonia lacustrata, assembly GCA_947562085.1. Taxonomy (NCBI): domain Eukaryota; kingdom Metazoa; phylum Arthropoda; class Insecta; order Lepidoptera; family Crambidae; genus Eudonia; species Eudonia lacustrata. Next base: position 1,736,471 of record OX387341.1, read on the forward strand.
GAACTATCCAACACAAAAATAATTATTCAATTCGAACCAGTAGTTTCTGAGATTAGCGCGTTCAAACAAACAAACAAACAAACAAACAAACTCTTCAGCTTTATATATTAGTATAGATAAGCAATTAAAATATAGCTATATTAAAAATTCCCATAAACAATTGTTATATTCGTCAATCCTATCTTACTAATATTATTAATGCGAGAGTATGTATATAGCATCGATCAATTACTAATCTAATTAATTAATTTTTTTTTTTTTAATTTATTAATTTATTAATCCTGTAATGATAGATGTAAGTGTGGAAATAAATAAATAAATAAATAAATAAATTACGTATATTTATTGGTAGCATCTGGCAGCGGCATCACCTGCGTAAAAATCGTCTGTCCTGTCTGTCCCAAAGTCCGCCGTGTATTTATAGATCTTATAACTAAAATATAACATTATGGGTACAACTGGGCACCGCCGACCGGGCGCAGGCGCAACAATAGGAGAAGAGAAGACTCATTGTCATTGTTGCTACATCATGTATCTTTTTGTAGTTGAGATTTAAATAATATTAAGTTTGTAACCAACATTTTATGACAAAGGTTTCCTCTCATTTAATGTACCATTATGTACCGATTTTCCTCAATAATTAATAATTTCATAAATATAATTTCATCTACGTTTCTCTGCCCATTTTGTGTTTAGTGAAAGGTTTTTAAAGTAACCATCATGTCTGATAGTTTTACTGCAGAGTTCAATAACATTGATATAGGTCATCATCAGCTCATTTTATGTCCCCACTGCTGGGGCACGAGCCTTCCCTATGGATGTATAGGGAGAACGGGTCATAAACCACCACGCGGGTCCAGTGCGGATTGGTGGTTGTTAACGACTGCTAATGCAGCCGGGACTGCACTGCGCCATCAAGCTCCTCGGACATAGGTACCCATATACATTTAACAAATAAAATTATTCAAAGGGGCAATGCCGCCAGCATTTTGGGCACCTTGCCTCGGACAGGCGAGTTAGTTGAGGTTTTTTATTTATGAATTGTATTGAATATAATTTTAATAAAACGTATTAAATTATGATTACTGTTAAAAAAAAAAAAAAAATTGTATTATACCAAATAAATTATGCTTATATTATTTTAGATTATTCTATAAGCCTCACCTTAAAGGACATACGATTACTCCTTTGTATTATCTGAACAATGGAGGATAAAGTAAAGACTTAGTACACATCACAGTTCTGAAAATGAAGCAGATGCTGTTACATATAAATCGATTGGCTTAACCATCGTCTGTTCCACTTACGAAGTAGGGAGTGTCGTGACCACTGAACTCACCAGAGACTTCAAAGAAGTTTTCTATCGACTATATACGATTCTCGCTTATATGTACATAGTTAAAAATAGATAGGTAGCCGACAGTTTAATTGTTACAGCTCGCTCTTGTTTCGTGATAAAAGATTCTATGTATGAAAGTAGATATGTAGGTATATATACTTCCCGTATAATTTACTTTCAAAGTTATACGAGTAATAATTATAAGTGACCAAAAAACTTAAGCCAGAGTAAAAATATGTTTATGTGCACAACCACGAACGAGCATTAACATGTGTAACAATAATAGATAAATAAATATAAATATAAATGTAAATATATAAATACATGTATAAATATATAAATACATGTATGCGTGTTAATGCTCGTTCGACATCACTGAGCACTACAGGGACCGACGTAACCCACACCTGAGCAACACTGAAACGCTGGTGTGTTAAGCACACCACTTTCAGGAAAAGAGGAATTAAATAAAAGATAAATCTGGAGTAACCAAATTTATTTCGCTTAGGTGTGGTTTACGTCGGTCGCTGTAGTGCTCAGAGATGTCGCGCGGTTTAAAAGAAAATTCAAAAAATTCAAAATCATTTATTCAGTTTAGGCTACAAATAGCTCTTATGAACGTCATTATGCCATCTTAGAGGAGAATTAGAAGAGGAAAGAGGACTTAGCTTCTAGGGGGGTCTTGAACGCGTGCGCAGTTCGGCGCCTAGGTCAGCCTAGACCCGGGCCGTAGTCTGCGCCGGTGGAATTAGGATCCCGAAGCTGGATCCGCCGCGGTAGCTGCCTTCGGAAATGCAGGCGGGTAGAGCGCGTGCAGAGCTACCTCCGGAAATGCAGGCGGGTAGTGTGTCCCAGGGGTTCCGCTGCCCGGTAGAGGGACCCCAAGTTTGGGGTTATTTCAAATATGCACAATAGAAAAAATACAGTAACAAATGTCTACAGATGAGACTGACTGACTGGCCGGAGTGGTGATAAAAAAAAACTCAAAACTAATCAAAAGCGTGTACTATGTTTTTGTTTAATTTGAGTCTCATTTGAGTTACATATTTGGTATTGTTTAGGTACATGTTAATGCTCATAACTTTACTTAATCTAATTTCTTACTAAGCAAGTGTAATGACAACACTGTATTTATTATATCTTGACAGAAAAATTTCATTCTACGTAACAAACGCCATCTGTTGCAGACTTTTCCCAGTAGAATTTTATTTGTTCAATGATTTTTCAGACAATTCTGTGGTTTAAATTCTTCATTCATCCGGTGTTAAAACAGCACATGACGGTTCGTCCACCAGCCGTCATCACCTGGTTGCCGTAACTATGTTAACGCGCACGGCCGCCGGCGCGGGCGCACGCTTTATGTATTATCTTCGAACAAATGTCGCGACGACGACGGCCGGTCTGGGGCACGGGCTTAAGCGGTTCTATTATCGGGTAAAAAGATCAAAAACTTTAACGAAATGTGCTACATATGCATGAGTCAGCGTTGAAGTTTGTTTTTAATAACAATAATAAAATAACATCATGATGTGCCTTATCTCCCGTGACCTCTGGGTGTGAGACCAGTGGTCTTAACTTAACCACTTAACCACAAAGGCGGTTAGAAACCTCTTGAAAAATCGCTCGTGTCTTGCACCGCCGCCGCGTGTTGCAGTTTGACGATATCCAGTGCGCGTAACGCCGCGCGCGTATGTGGGTCGACACGGTGTGTCAGTGTGACGGATTGTGGCGAAATTACTTATTTTTGACACATATTACGAGCTGTTTTACTGTTTTGGGTTAAATGTGATTGAGATGTTTCAAACGTCAAAGCGAAACGAAAAGCCGAATGTTACATTATTGATTGGTGTTCTAATTATTTTGTCAAGATATTTGCTATACCCTTAATGCAAGATGACTGTCTGAAACCAATCTATAGTCTACCGTTGAACCTTACCCAGCATTATGTTGAGACTGGTACGTTTTGCCTAAAATTTGGATAAAAAGTTATTTTATTCATGATTAAATTTAGCAACAAACTTTTTAAAAATTAGGTAATTAATTTATTTGCTGCATATTACAGAGCCACAGCAACTACAGCTCTACTTGTTTGCAAAATATAATTATGCAAACAAGAATATGTTTTTTTAAATATATTAACGGATAAGCACAGTGCCTTGATCTCACCTGATGTTTAGTGATGATAAGGCCAATGATGGAAGCGCACTTCACCCGGGATCCTCAACTAATGAAGCATACATAAGGATGTGCAGACAACAGAAAATTCAAATAATTCAAAATTCTAAATAATTTATTCAGTTTAGGCTACAAGTAGCTCTTGTGAATGACACTATGCCATCGGTTCGTAAGTCTACTCTGGGCGGGAGATCTTGTACTGAGAAGAACCGGCAAGAAACTGAAAGAAGAATATGTGCTAAGCAATACACCAAAAAATAAAGATATCTTATCTTATAATTTAACAAATATATTAACTAAGACACTTTTAAACAGTTAATTGGCATTAGAACTATTTAAATAAAAAAGGCGTTTTTTTTAAAAATCAAGTACCAAAAAAAGTTTCTGTGACTTTTTTAAAAAGAAGTTGTGTTTTGTGTCTGTGTAGACTGACACGTGCAACTTTTTTAAACTGAAATTCAACACGCACATTCATCTTGACATCCTTTGAAACTCAATCTAGTTCTTTAACGCTTGTCAAAACTGCCATCCGTGAGTGTCGCGGGTCGCTCAACTGGCAAATTAGCGAAACCAAACTCTTATATACAACTAGTTGGCTCTTATGTACAAACGCCTGCAAATCAAACAAACTAAAACTGAAAAATTTCTTCATTATATGTTCAACCATATGCCATATATCGGATTACTAATGTTTGGCCAAAAAACGTTTCCCAAAATATCACATCGCAAACTATTTTACGCAAATTTTCATTTGTCAAAACAACTTATTGCAAACTTTTAGTTAGCAAATCTATTTTTTGGCATATTATTGTTTAATATATAACTGTGTGGTCATGTTTCATTTAACCAAATATTATTTAATCAAATGTTTAATTTAGCACAACTTAAGATGAAAATATATTTTTGTATGGAGCTAGATTTCTGTTGTCTAATAATAAAAAAAATAACCTCGAAATTCAAGACAATCGCTACGCTGCACGTCCCTACATGTGAAGGGCTGTACTATTTTCTGCAATCTGTTTGTTTTACTTATATTTGAAATTCCTGTATTAGCAAAAATAATCATTTGCCTACGCTTTGATTTCAGTACCCTAAGTACCATAGCGGAACTAACCGAATACAACGGTCTTGACTAAGTACAATTTTGCCAAATTATAATTTGACCAAACGAATTATGTATGAAGTGTAAGTACAGTTGCTTAAGGTTTATTTGGAAAATGAAACTTAGGCGATGAGTTTTTTTAGGAAGTGAAATTTGACGAAAAATAATCTGGCAAAGGGAAGGATACCGCCATTTATACCATAAAGTTCAGTGTCAATCGAGGAAATTTGTAGTGTGTGTGTGTGTGGTGTGTCTGTAGTAGAGTGATGCGCAGGCGCTTACTAGTTGTTCGTCGTTATACTGTGGCTAGGTTAAAAATCAAGAAAAATATTTTTTTTAGTTCCATCCAGCTATATTAGTTATTGGGATAGGTAAGCAGCTCTCTCACAAAATATTTAAATATCGCACCAACTTAAGTAATTTACCGCAAAACCGTATCACTGTCTAGACGACTAAGTAAATAAAAAGGAAACTTCGAAACGTTTTCGCCTGAAAAAATAGTAAAATGAGATTAAAGTTAAGATTTTTTGAATAAGTTTTTTTTTCTTAATTGTGAATTTTAGCTTTTTGTTACTTTAACATAAAGTTGTTTCTATCTTCTATCTTTGCAGACGAATAAGAGAAAAAAAAAATAACATTGAGAGACTTTAACATTGGTTCGGAGTGAAATTACCTATAAAAATCCCACAAGCAGCTGTTTTAAAAAACCACGATGATTATGAAAATCTTTGTATTGAGACAGACTTGCTTTATAGAAAATAGGAATCAAACACAATTAATTATGTTTTTATGCGTAGCGAATTTATGATGTCTACAACCGATCGTATAAAACTTTGTACTAACTTCACTGAATCTATTCCATTTGGAAAAGGAATGAGAGAAGTTAGGACGTTGGTCATTCACAAAGGATATTTAAAGGAACTTATTTAATTAATGTTATAATGCTATACCATTATTAAGACTACTCGTTTTATTCTACTAAGATAAATTAGGTATTGCATATTCGTTGCATATTACAAAAGTTATTTCAAACACAGAAAGATTTATTAATCTTCATTTCTTATATAAAAACAGGCACAGTGAAAAAACACAATGTAAAGATCTGATTTATAATTTTACAATATATAATGCACTACATATAATTAGATTACACTTACACTACAATAATGGCGTTGCTTTCTTTATGAAAACGTAAAGGTTTATAATATAATAATATATTTATTTTATTGTATTAGGTATCTATTTAAGTTATAGATAGATTCCTAATACACAGGCAATTTGTTTGCTTAGCATAGGTATTACGTAATACATATATTATACACACTAACCCCAATTAAATAACATAAGTCTTTTGTATCTAGGTAGGCTAAGTTTTTTATACAGTAATAAATTATCTTAAATAACAATTATTATCAATTATCATTTAATGTTCATTGCAAATTACAAAAAATATAACTAATGCTATAATTAACATAATATATGTTACCAGAAAAAATCAACCAGCCTCACAGAGTGTTTTGAATCTCAAATCTCTAAAGTAATGGTGTTGCTTTCCTTGAGTAAACGTCAAGTTTTAAAATTGCTTAAATACATAATGCGTGCGGCCCGCCCGTTGTTATTCTTTTCCGTCACGTTCCATCACTCCACAGCGGACGACGTCTTGACAAGCCCTGACAGCCATCTAGACCCGTCCACGAGCGGGACATCAAGACATCAACTCCCATACTTTCAAACATAATTCCCATGATTAAGTGGTTTCACGTCGAACTCGATATTTATCACCACCTTTAATGTTTCACCAAAAGAAATATATTATTTTACATAATAAAACTCATAGCAGATTGACGGCACGAGACGCGTAAGCTCTCACGGCTTTCATAAACGCAACACGAACGTATTATTGTTGGAGCCCTTCCAATGTTGTAACTCGTAAATCGACAGTCGACTCCATATTTCAGAAGTTACAAGGTGTAAATTATAACTTATTTAAGGGCAACGCGCCGCGACGAGAGACAAACGATAATTCTAATTATTATCTATCGGTCGCGTTTCATCGGCTGACCTAATAACTTCGACATTATGATGTTCGTGTAGCGCGCGCGCGTGCCCGCGTTGCACGCCGCACGCCCAACTTAACTTTATAAATAGAATGCACATCGGCCCTGTATGTATTTCACGTAAGGAGCTTTTTCAGTGAGGCCGGCCAGTCGCCGCGCTCGTCCCGCCGCGCCGCCCGCGCCCGCTCGCGCACCGGGAGCCCGACACAACTTTTTAAACAGTGCGTGACTTTATTTTTTTTATCGCAATAACTTCTCGCAGCGCGCCGCCGCCCGTGCCGCCGCAGAGGCCGGCGTTGCAAGCGCGACGTCGCCAGTGAGTGCGTCCACACTAAAGTTGATTTCGGAACGTGTTAAACGTTTCTGCCGCTAATCACCGCGCGCGTAACCGTGTTTCAAAAATAAAACGTTGCCGATTCGGAACCGGAGCACCTCGAAGGTTAATGACAAAATAAAAAGCGTGCATAAAAATTATGTGTCTAAACGGTCACAGCCTGGATTCTTTCGGTTTGTTCTGACAGGGCACGTGAGTTTATTGCCGCACAAAAGTATTTTTTTTTAATATTCCCACTCAAAATGTCAATGAATTCATTATGATTATACCATAGCCTTACTACTTATTTATATTTATTTCTCAACCACTTTCTGTGTTGCGAATGCCTTACTTCGTAAATATCATCTCTTTGGAAACAAAACTTACTTCACAGTTAAGAGTTCACAATATTCGTTCCATTTAACACAATTAGCATGTTATAGTTAATACTTGTTTCATAACGTATCGTCTAATTGAGCTTAGAAAGTGAGAAATATTTGCTGTTATCAATGTTCCCATGGTATTTAAGAATGTTAAATGATATGCAAAACTAAATCTCTCAGTTAAACTAATCAGTCGCATAGGAAACCATTAGGTATATAAACCTTGGTATATAGACGTCACAATTATATAAATATAGTTTTTTTACATTTCAAAAACAATTTATTTGTAGTATATATTCTATCATGTTTATATACTCGTACCCGTAACCCGTACCCGTACCTCGTAAAGATAAACACATCAGCAATATTCTTTTCATTTGGTTTTCAGACCTCATTGACTAGTTCTTATAACAATAAAAAATAAGTTTGACATAAATATTGCTTTGATCCTATGTTGTATAGTGATGTGATTGTTTTATAGATATCACACATACATTAAATTAATTACGAGAAACCTGATCGAATATAAATATTGATTAACTTATATGTCACAATAAAATACATGAATCCCGAAGGCGGGGATTGAGCCTACTTTCAGATGTGTTAGTTAAAACCATTAAAAGGATTTATGCTAATTAAAGTCACCTTCAAGAAATAAACAATGCTTTTTCCGAAACAATTTAAAAGAAATTTTTACTCTTTACTATGCCTATAATAGTAAATATGAGGAGCTTGATGGCGCAGTGGTTAACGCGCCCGGTCTGCGATTGCTGAGGTTAAGCAACTTTCGCAAAGGCCGATCATCCGATGGGTCACCAAAAATGTATCATCTCGACCTCCTCCGTGATTCGGAAGGCACGTAACGCCGTTGGTCCCGGCTGCATTAGCAATCGTTAACAACCACCAATCCGCACTGGGCGCGCGTGGTGGTTTATGACCCGTTCTCCCTATCCATCCATAGGGAAGGCTCGTGCCCCAGCAGTGGGGACATAAAATGAGCTGATGATGATGATGATGATGAAGATAGGTATAGGTAGGCATGTTTTTTAACTTAATACAGCTAATGTTGTATTTACTGTTGAAAGTAACAACAAAGACAACCAGAAACAACAGATAATCGCATTTTAGTCATCCGTTTCATCGGTGTGTTAGAATCATTCATAAATTAAAATGCTTTTGAGCTTACTCAATTAAAAACTATTGACAATAATATTATTTTAATCAACTACTAATGTTTATTATTTGGATTATCGGTATTAGAACCCGCCTCTTCTGTCAATTAAGGCCCGGTTCTGTCATAACGCTGATTGCGGTGTCCGCCTCTTAAGGACTTATATTTTAAGGTTCGTTTTAATTTTCCTAAATTAAAAGGCAAGTGCAATACAGCCAGATTTAGTAGCATAAATTAACGCAATAAATAAATAAATTAATAATTAAGTTTTAAGTAAAAATTAAAGAAAGAATTTAATATAATCGTAGTACAACATTGTTGGCTATCCCTTTAACCGCCTCTGTGGTCCAGTGAGGTCCAAATCCAGATCCTAAGTTCGATTCCCAGCTGGGATACTTATTCATGTACTAGCTTTGGATGATCTATAGAGTTTTAATTGCCTCTTTGGTCTAGAAGTTAAGACCACCGGTTTGGACCCAGTGGGCCCGGGTTCGATTCTCAGCGGGGTGTACATGTTTGTGTACTCGGTTTGGTTGGTGGTATATCATACCATACCACCATCTTATCTAAATATGTCGCCATAACATCAACGTTTTAGCATGGTTGTGTTCCGGCAGCTAGAGATAAGATAACCAGTGCCTCAGTAGTTGAGGTTCCCGGTGAAGTGCGCTTCCACCTTTGGCTTTGCATCAGCACTTAACATCAGGTGAGATCAAGGGCAAGAGCTTAACCGTAAGATATAAAAAAAGTTGTTCTTAGTCTGTGTCTACTACCTACTTCTATCTTATCTAATAACAACAATGGAAGAAGGTTAATTCTGTTCCAAAATTAACAGATAAAATAGCCAGCTCCTAAGTAGATAACGATTTTCAGTGAGATAAGATCAAGTTATTGGAAGACAAACACTTCCACGTATTGAAATTTAAACAAAATCATACAACAATCGGTGGTTTATGACCCGTTCTCCAGCAGTGGGACATACAATGAGCTGATGATGATGATGATGATGACGATCCCCGACTCCTGCGCTTATCCGATATTGTTTATTATAAACTATTAAGATCTTAAACATTGCCTCTATAAGGTATTCTTCTATAAGTTAAAGGGTGGAAGCCATCCACAGAGGTTTTATGCGGGAGCCGTACAGTAGTACACATCATTCGTGTGACGTATATTCGTCATGGCCGTTGCGAAACGGTTGGGCGCGCCTGACGGCCGCCGTAGTAGTTTACGCCGTGGAGTTTGGACAATGTTGACCCATATCGCGGGTAAAAGCGGCCGCCCGATTACAATGCGCGCGCGCAATCGGGATCATAATCGCGCGCCTGATTATGTGAACGCGTCTCGGAGCTAAACTGACTTTTTAAATAGTTGTATGACCTTAACTATGATGTTTAATGGGGTTAAATGCAAATGGTTGAGGATAAGTATCTTAGGCATAACAAAAGGCATACAGTTTTATGTAGCCGATGATGTTTTGCAAAGGCCACGGCCACGAGCTGACTGACTCAGGTAGCCTATGTTCAAGCGCGACAGTTTGTAATTCTCTGGAACTTTAAGATTGACCATTAATTTACGCTCACATGCAAGGTTCTCTTAGAAAATAGTGTCCAAAGGACTTACCCAGTTTGCCTTTCACCTTTGATATGGGAAACATGGAAACATTACCTTTTACCCGACTGCGTCAGAAGGGGGTTATTATGTTTTTTAATTGTTGTCATTATGGTTCAATAACTTTATATATATGGTTCAATGACTCACAAAATATGGACAAACAATATAATAATATAATAAAAATCCTACTATGTTTTTTTTCCATTTTTATCTGTATGCTTGAACTGTTTTGACCCAAATAAATTTATAAATTCATTTTTTTTTTCATTTAATTTAATTTCATTTCATTTCATTCATTTCAAAAACATGAAGAGGCGGGTGAAACAAAACTTTATAACTAATAGCTTTACAGTTGTTACTTCATATGCAATGTGATAGGTATGTGTTTTATTGCATTCGATTAATAATTCTTACCAATAGTAATCGAAACTACTGTTAAAAAAACATAAGTATACCAAATTATGTATAAAATGTTTCTATCTTATATACTCGTACATGCATATATAGTAACTACTAAAGCCCTAATATTTTTAGTATTAATCTAAATCAAGAAATAATAATGAAATCAGGTAAGTTTAGTCTAAATTACTTTTTACCAAACGTTATCGACTCGCACCAAAAAAAAAAGGTTTTAGAACGCTTTGCTTTCATTTGTCAATCCAATCGCGCGACATTTAAAATGGCCGTTACATTTTGGCGCGTTTTCCCACATCTGTCAGTGTGAAAACAAATGCTCGTCGGCACGATATCACTTTGCAAATATAAACTATTTCTATTTTCACGATATTCTCTAATGTAAGCTGCATAGGCTGCATAAATAAAATTAAACAATGTGATGTGATATTATGTGTGATGTTGTATAAGTCAATGTTCAGTGTTCGTTTAGTTGTAATACTAAATAATTGAGTAGGTACCTAATTAGCCTATACCTATACGTTCCCAATGCTGGGCAATTTGCTTTACCCATCAGTAAAATTAATTCAGCAATTGATTAGCTTAATCACCGCGCAAGCCAATTGCGGATTAGTTGTCACAAACCCAGGCTATGCTTTATAAAAATCTGAAACATTGCTCGTCCGTCATGAGAAATAAACCCTAGATCTCCGGATATAAAGAAGAGCGCTTTGCCATATCTTATCGAGACGATTTAAAAAGAGCTAAGAAAATATAAAAAGACATTTTTCTTACACAAAATGATAGGTTTACACATTGATTTACACGTTTAAACATTGCTTATTGATAGATCAGTAAAATATGCGTGTAATTTTCTGCTATAAATCGAAAATTAACCATGTTTTCTGCAAACAATATAAATACTTCTTTTGAGTTATTGTTGTTTAAATAATATAGTGTTTGTAACTCTTTCCAAACATCTGACTGGACCCGGCGAGATCTCGGTATTAATGTTTGTTTACGAATATCTAAGCGTACATCCGCTTCCGAGATTTATGTCAGATAAGCAACTTTACGATGCTCTGATTACATTTGTACACGTTTATAGATGTATGTACATATTTGGTGCTGACTTGAACTTAGCCCTGTGAATTTGATTCTATATCGTTTTAATCGTCCAATGTAGTATTTTTTTACTATCCTCAGCACTTACACTAGAGACAAGTTTTTCTTTATTCCAACTTTTATCCAAAGTTCAAATGGCAAAGGGCGGACCTTGGACTGGGCATTCTATGCGCTTTCTTTAAGCTTAGTTTCGGACCACGTGAGACTGTGCATATAAGTGCAATTCTTACTAAAATAAGTTAATTTGAAAAGTATTAAGCCTTAATTTTAATTAAAACTCTGTCAGCAGTTGAAAGGTCATTTTATTCATTCCGAAAAACAAATATTGACCATTCAGTAATATTTAGTACACAATCATTCGCTCTGCGTTGTACTAAGAACTGCTGGGTGTTGATAAGTGCCATTTCATAACAGCAAACATGTCACATTATTTCCGGAACTATACCACTAAATTAGTTAAAACTAACATTTGGGAATCGTAACGTGTCGTCGTCACCACACCAAACTTTAAAATGAAATTGTCACCATAAACCTGTATCCATTAGTTTGACATTGTCATCCGCCTATTAAAAATTATGAATACCAATATAAACGACATTTATGTTAATTTTCAGCGGCCGCATTATCACGTAAAATAAATTCCCTATGTATTCGGGCGAATATAAAAACTTTCTCGGAACCCGTCATTAAATATCGTGGCGGTTATTTAGAGTCGCCATTACGCCGCCATTTCGCGGTGGACGACGACAAAATGGCGGTTATCGGTGTCCTTTCTGTTTCCCGCCTTCAGAGACCTCGTTAGCGATCGATGACGCGATCACTGATTGGTGCAATCGTTTGCTGTAGATTAAAAGAAGGAAAGATTCCGCTGAGCTGTTCTTGCAGAAGACGCTGAGCTTAACGATCGGTACTAAAGCTACATTTCCTGTGTATCTTTAAGTAAACTGGTTATTGTAAAAGGGAGTAACAAAATGTCGTTTTGAAAAATTTATAAATAGTAATTTTATCATAAACAGATTAAACTATAGAAAAAGCCTTGGGAAATTTTGCAAAGCTGCATTTAAACTCGCACCTTTTGGCTTTTCAGGGCCAGGTTCATGGCCAGATATCTTAAAGCTATTGTGTATGTATATTTGTCTGTGCCATAAACTAAGGCTTTAGGTATATACTTTAGCAGAAACTAAACGAGAAAACTTTAAACTAACGTCGATGGCTAAAATTGCTCTTTAAAGGTCGAACAGAAATCTTACACTTACATTCTGGTCCATGAAATAGTAGAATTACCAGATCTGTGGCCGTAAATCAACGACGCCTTGAACCGGGAACGCTGGAATCAGTTCATTCGCGGTATCGTGCCGTGCGGCGGGAAAAAGATTGTTCAATCGTATAGTTTAATTTATGAAAGTGCTAAATGAGAAGAAGCATTTAAATAAAATGTTATTACAATGAATCAAATTTAACGTTTATTAGTATATATGTATTTTGTATCAATGATAATTATTTGTAAGTATTTACGTACCAATTATCTCTTTAGGTTTCTTTTCGGGTGCTGCAAGTCCATGCGAGAAGGGTTGAGTCCTACCAGTGGTACCCCACCACGTCATTGTTGGTCTGATGACGATGATGATGATGGTACCCTTGACTGATTTCGGCCATAGTGATTGAATTAGTTGCTGGATCTGATCGGGCTGGTGTGCCTTCGTGTGACTGCAGTATTCTAATTTTGTTTTAAGAGCGTTCACGCCGCACACTAGCGCCACTAATGAAAAAAAAACATATCTAGTAGTTAGAGATAGAAAAATCAAATTATGCTCAACAAACTATTTGAATGAAGTAATTTAGCATTTTTACGTCACCTAATGAACACCTCACATGTTATGGTATAGTTAAATAAGACGTTACGGCCACTTTTAACTATAACGCCATATTTAACTAAACCATAACATGTCAGGTGTTCATTAGGTGACGTAAAAATGCTAAATTACTTCATTCAGATAGTTTGTTGAGCGTAATTTGATTTTCTATCTCTAATTACTAGATATGTTTTTTTTTTCATTGGCGGCGCTAGTGTGCGGCGTAAACGCTCTTAACACACGTGCGCACGTAGCTAGAGATGTCAGGACCCCGTTAACATAATTATAGGTGATATTTTTTGGCGGTCTAGCTTTTGAAATGAGTCTTTTGCTATCAAGAGTAATTCTCCTTCGTTCCTCAAAAATGACGATACATTATCAACAAATATATATGTAGGGTTGGAGCGGTAAAAATTAAGGCGATTAATCACTTAATTGTTTTATCTACACTAATGTTGTAACATTCTACTTATGTTTCCAATACTTGACTTATAATTACTACTGTTATAGCGCAGACAACAAAACACTCAATTTAAGCAATTTCACATGATGGTATAATATCCACATCGATATCGTAAAATCTCATTATAACATCAATAAAACGCGACCAATTAACCTGGCGAGCCTTATGTCAAAATCCTCATACAAGTTGTATAAAATTTTGATATTAGGCTGGCTTTTGAAAACAGTTGGGTTATACGTGAAAACGTCGTCGAAACTACTAAACTTACATACACAAAACTCTTTGGTAAGATCTTGTGCCAATTAAATAAAAAAAGAACAGCGCGCGCTCGCTCCTGATTTGCCCTGCGCGCGCAGCTGCGCTCTCATTGGTTAGATTTTAATGGCGGCAAGTTCACTGTGACAATACACGTACGCGTGAATTTAATGTTTCGCAATGTGTTTTGTTTTTAAAATACAAATTAAAAGTTAAAAATGGACAGCGACGATGATATTTGTACGCCTCCGGATATTCTAGAATTGGCAACAAAAGTAACTCACAATCTTTTGCCAGAAAAATCTAGAAAATTATATAAAAAAGAATATAATAACTTTTTGGCATGGAAGATCGAAAAGAAAACTACATCATTTTCTGAAAATGTCATTCTTGTGTATCTCAAAGACCTCTCTGACAAATTCAAGCCATCTTCTATGTGGGCTAAATATTCTATGCTCAAGTCCACACTGAGTATCTACAACAATATTGATATCACGAAGTATTCAAAGTCATAGCGTTCCTGAAACGCAGTTCAGAAGGACACAAGGGAAAAAAGTCCTTGACGTTTACATCAGGTCAAATAAAGATGTTCCTGAAAGATTCACCAGATATTTTGTATCTTTTTGAAAAGGTAAGTGTATTTTAGTTCTGTTATTTAATCTACCTAGTACTTACGTACTACACACGCAAGTTATCTAGACACTTCGTTTAAGCGCTTTGTGTATAAATTAGGTAGTAGGTACCTACACTTTACTACTTCATAAATCATAGTTTTTGCCTTGGCTGTGTACCTCAAGCTTATTATATCGTTTATTGTTACAGGTTGCACTAATCTTCGGCATAATGGGGGCATGCCGAAGGCAAGAGCTATACAACATCCAGTTCGATGAAGTCTCTAACATAGACGACAGTACAATCATGGTGAAAGTTTCGAAAACAAAAACGAAAATAGATCGTTCTTTCGTTGTGACGGGCAACTGCTATGCCGTATGTAAAAAATTCATGGAACTTCGACCCACCCCCTGTCGAAACCCTGCCTTTTTCTTGAGCTATAGATCGGGGAAGTGCGTCGATCAAAGAACTGGTATTAATAAATTTGGTGCTCTGGGAAAAACTATCGCAAGTTTTTTGAATCTGCCTAACCCAGCGTTGTACACGGGGCATTGCTTCCGGCGCACCTCGGCGACCCTTCTCATAGATAGCGGTGGTGATTTGACCGCACTGAAACGACACGGGGGGTGGAAGTCTTCTACTGTGGCTGAAAGCTACATTGATGAGTCTTTAATGAATAAAATTCAAGTCTCAAATACGATCTTGAAAAGTATAGAAAACAAGACGAATGAAGTAATTATAAATATTCCAACTCCGTCTACGAGCTCTACTGCTTGCCCCGCGACCGCTACAGCTGCTGGATCAATAATTAACATTAACTTTCAAAATTGTACCATCCAAAATTTGAACAATTATTATAAATAAACTATTGTCAGCTTTTACTCTTGTTGTTTGACTAATTGCATTAGTGAAGATAAAGTAGTGTATGCAACTGCATATAACACGGGTATTAAAACACTCGTTACTATTATGAAACTCGCTGCGCTCGTTTCATAAACTCACACTCGTGTTTTAATACCCTTCATTATATGACAGTTGCATAAACTACTATTATTAAATCTTTAAATCGCGAAGCATAGTGTTTACCGTTTTACAAGTCGACTCCATATCCGTTTTTTCCGTTCGTTCCTTCCCCTCGCTCAATCAATCATCACGCTTTTAGAACTTAGGTACCTCACTCCGGTGCTGCCATCATATTTTTTAAAATAAATAAATAAATTTCCTACACCCACACCAATTATCTAGCCCAAGTGAAGCTTCGTTATGAAACTCGTTAAATGGTTACTAGACAACGGATAAACATAATTAAAATACTTAAATACATACTTATTATACATAGAAAACAGCCAAACCCGAGACAATTTAGAAAAACAATAATTTCTAAATATACCCGGCCGGGGATCGAACCCGGGACCTCAGAGATGGCGACTCCATGACAACTGGTGTATAAACCACTCGACCAAGGAGGTCGTCGAAACAACACAAAAGAACACAAAGGGGTAGTGGTGTCAGTGTTCGGCTCGGTAACCCACAATCGACACCAGTCTTCATCGCCATAAAAAAACATAGTTTTCTTTGAAATTTTTGTGACATCTAGGAGGCAGTTTGTTTACAATTGTTGCTAAAGTCAACAATATCCCACTGCTGGGTTTACCCCTCCCCACATGAGATGAGATGATGAGATGTACGAATAAGAAAATGAATGAAAACGTTTTCTGAATTAGTTTCATTTTACCGTGGAATCAGTTTATTGAAGCCCTCAATCCCTAAAACTACTTTGGTCTAATCACCAAGTTGCTATGCTAATCTTTGCCCGTAAAGTGTTCAATAATAGAGCAAGACAATGTCACGCCACAACAGATCAGTAGTATACCTTCCTTAAAGTCCACCGTGCATTAGAAAGGTTTGCGAATAAACAAATTGTCATAAATTAACGAGTGTCAAGAAAAATATTATCAGACGGGACATAAGTAATCCAGCGTTTTATGGCATGCACCAACATTAACAAAGCTTTTTTCGGAATTAAAAATATTTACAATAACATTGCAACAGACGGGACATAAGTAATCCAGCGTTTTATGGCATGCACCAACATTAACAAAGCTTTTTTCGGAATTAAAAATATTCACAATAACATTGCAAATATTTTTTATTTTTTTTTTATTTAAGGCACAATTACAGACAACAGATAGAAAACATACAAAAATACATTTATGTACAGTTAATAAGGTATATCCGTGCCCAATTACAACAGTGCGCAGCATTTACCTTTAACTTACCAAATAACAATGCAATTAATATTAGGTTAAACAAAGTTTGGTAACATAAAATTAAGTTAAATGAATGTTAAATAAAATAAAATTGCTAAGCTCAAAACAAATATGATACAATACAAAACAAATATGATATTTATATATAATTTTATATTTATAACAGTTTGGCGATTTGCAACTGATCTCGAAAGTTAAAAGAAATATGATTGGATATCGCACTTGCTGCCGACGTTGAACTCGGCTACTATTATGCTTCACTAGCTGTCTTCACATCTGGACACTGCTTTTGCTTAAAATCAGGTAGGGCTAAGCTATTTTTCCTTGATGCTCCAAATAAATATTATTTTAATTCATTTTCCTACTCGTCGATTTAAACAAAACACGCTTGCACCACTGACAAACACTAACATTTTTACAGTGCAAAAGTGTAATTCTGTCGTGGCGTGCACTGTGGCTCGGTAAGCAGCGACTGCACCGTCTGTAAATTTAGCTGCGTCTTATTTAGAGTTGGATCAATTGGGGAACGAGGTGGGGTCGCAGTTTGTCACGGATCCCTCGCTGTTGCCAGCCGAACACTGGATATGGAACTGTTACGGAGATCTGTTTCTTTGATATTTAAACGATGAATGGTTAAGTAGCTTGTTAGTTTCACAAAGACTGGAGAAGAGCCCTAGCTATTGATACTCAAGAAACACTTTTTTTAAATTTATTGGATCTGTAACAGTTGTTACATTAAAACAATTAATTGGTTTACATTTATAGCATCATATACTCAATGTATATACAACTATTTTATGGCAATAAAAATTTATCTTATCTTATCTTATCTTAAAGGTGAACTCAGCATGCATTGAGGTATAGACAGTATTTACAGACTAAGCTACGTATTTCTAAAACTATGTTGCTTAAGGTAAGTGATTACTGTTTTCCCTATATTTTAATACGTGAAGCAAAAACATTTTGCCCCTTTTTAAGAAAATTGCGCGGACGTAGGAGTATGAAATTTCGCACACTTATAATTTATATAGAGAAGGTTAACCGAATGTTAATATTTTTTTTATATTATGCATAAAAATCAATAAACGTCAATGACATTTACCCAAAAGAATGGTTCAATTGTCAATAAAAACAATTGAATATAATAATATATTTTTTTAAATGGTATAATATCAGCCTTGAAACTAATTAACTAAGTAACTAACTAAAATCATGACATTTTATAGTTTTCTACACAAATGAGATTTTTAATTGCAAAATTTCTATTGAATCTCTGTCAGTGTCTGCCTGCGTTTCACAGCAGTCACTTGACGTCGGGCCTAAATCAAACATCCTACTTATGCAAATCCCGTGCCCCTTCAGCATTAGCATACTGCAAGGAGTGAGCGGCGTGGTTTCATTATCTGTAGTGGCACTCGCCAAAAATTATAACGTGATAAATTTTGAGAACCATTTTCAGTGTGGTTTTAATTTTTTTGGTCCGAAATGGAATCGCATAGCTAATATAATTCATCTTAGTAATCTATATATTAATACGTGAAGCAAAAACTTTGTAAGTACCCCTTTTTTACGGAAATTTCGCACACTTATAGTTTATATAGAGAAGTTATTCGAATGTTAATATGTTTTTTTAAATTATGCATAAAAAATACATTAATTCAATAAAATAAACATTACACACACTACCATGTATTTGACACACACGTATAAATAGGTACTTTTTTCAAAAATTTCAAAATTGGAAGAGGAGCGGCCGATATCCTGTCAATGCCAATCCAAACTCACATTCTATTTTTTTAAATTTTTCATTGCTTAGGATACAATCCGTGCAGCCTTAATAAAATTACCGGGCGACTACTAGTTATATTTAACGAGTTTTCTGGGGCCTCGGTAGCTCAGCGGTCAGAACATTGGACCGGTTATCCAAAGGTCGCTGGTTCGATTCCCACTCGATTTTCCTGAGGCGGGTTGATTTTTTCTAGTCAATTTTTATCTTGTAACTATATATAGCATATTGTGAATGCTAATTCAAAATAATAAAAATTATATTGAAGTAAAAAATTATGTGTTTTTTTAAAATGTACAATCATGATTTTGTTCTTCGTAGGGTAGTGACACTGGTATTCAACAAAAACCACTGATCGATTTCTTTCTCTTTAATCATAAAAAGTTGGGGTAGGTAACTGATTTTTGACTATAGTTATAACTGAAAACAAAAGCAGGTGCTTTCTAGCTGCCATCCATTAAAGTTTCAATGGAATTCTTATATTATTTTACGTAAGCTTTTATTTATCAAAATCAAATATAAGCCTATGTCCACCCTGAAGGTTCATTCTAAATATTGGTGAGTAAGTCTTTGAAATCGGATGAGTAATCTCGAAGATTACCACCTACATCCACTTACAAACTTTACCTCTACACAACGTTAGTCGGAAAGGGGGTACTAAGCCGAAAGGAGGGTACATGGATAGTGAAAAACTTTTTTTTTAACTTTTTTCTTTTTTTAATTTTTTTTTTGTTTTTTTTTATTATTTACATTTGATTGGTCTACAAAAATCTAGTAGGCTACGGTTTTGACGTAGGTTCTCAGCAAATAGGTTTACCTCTAATGTCAATGTACGGGCATTGTAAAAAGTCGAGTCTTCTCTTCATAATTGGACTAATGTATCATTAATATTAACTTTAAATTTGTTTTTTTATTATAACTGCCAGGGCTACCACAGCGTAATTTCTTTTGAAATCTTAAAAAAGCTGTTAATCTAAAATTATCCATTTTTAAGGAAAAGTTGTTAGACAAAAGTTATTCACTATCATGTATACTTTACCCTCCTTTCGGGTTAGTACCCCCGTTCCGACTAACGTTGTATAATATTAGTATAGATGACCGCAGTAAACTAACACGTTGATTATGATAAGAAGTACATGCTGACGTTATTGTGTACTTAATGTATCAGTATTGTAAATTAAGATAAAAAGATGTGGTAGCTGACGCGAAAACCGTTTATGATGTAACTTTTTTCTGTGTATAACTGTTTTTTTTTCTAGTAATTTTTTTATCTTGTAACTATATTGACATTGTAAATGCAAAATTGTTGTATTTGTGTCCAACTGGTCAGTTAGATTTTAATCTAAATTCTTAAAAAGATTATGTCACTATATACGATATATAATTGTTCATTGTCATTTTACTTAGTTACCAAATATAAACTTGTGCATACTAATATTTTATCAGTTTTATTTTATTTACAACAAAAATTCAAAATAATAAAAAAATATATTTTAAGTTATACGTTACGTTTTCTTAAGTTTCTGGTATATGCTCCTGAGATTAGAATAATATATGATTGTGAGTTTGAAGAGTGCTCGCTACTGAAACCTAGTTACACAGAAAATTTCAACAAACTTATGACAGTATGACGTGGCGTGAGTTCCTGCAAGCACAATATTTAAATCCTCGGCTTGAGAGAAAGTTAGTGAAAAAGCATTTCCTCCCCTCGAAGCGATTACAGCTTTCTCCGAACAATTAAATTTCATAAAATAATACAAACCGAACGTAACGGCCGCATGATTCACGCTCGGATTCATCCCACGAATTATCCGCAATTAGAATAGTGTTCCCGTTACATGCCGTCTCTATTGCCCCGGGAAGGAGGGAACAAGACAAAAGAGGAGATAATGATATTTTTATGAAGAGTCTATATCGACTCTTCGATTTTATGTCTATGCTAATCTTGGGAAACCACGATTATTGGGTTATATTTTGTGAAGTTATTCGGACTTATGAAATAAAAGAGCATCGATAACTTCGTAATTCGAATGTCATTAGAAACAAAAGCGGTTTGAATCCAAATGTCGTTTATCCTCATTTTCTTTTTTTCCACAGACCATAGGTAAAGATAAATATATGATGCAAGTAGGCCTCTATAGAGGCGTTTTACTGGGCATACGAAGTAGGTGGTCTGTGTTTTTATCAATGGCCGGGTTGGTCGAGCGATCCCGTCTGCGATATCGATACTCGTACGGCCGTAGGTTTGGCACACTATGACTATAGTAAACGCTCTGTTTATTATGAGACTAGCTAATAGTGTGATTGTAGATGTTCTAACTATTTAGTTTGGTACTATGAGGATTATCTGAAAATAGACGGGATCAAGGAACTATATTATCACTTAACTCTAGAAATAGAAAGCTTTTCACTTAGGGCTGATTTTTCAATCAGTTAAAGTTTATTCATTGAATAATTTTTACAGATTCTCTTGAGAAAATATGTCACATTGGCAATGTTATTTGTTGGATAAAACTTATCTGGGGATTGAAAAATCAAGTCTAAGTATGGCTAAGTTAGGCAACCTCAACTATGAAATAGGTTTAAAATTTTCAAGAAGTCAAATATCTTTCCTTACTTTTTATATGTTTGCAGAGCTAGGACAACAAAAAACTACGACACCTAATTTAAAACACTTCCATTTGACCTTTTGCAGACCTAATTACGTTTTCTGCCAAAAACTGTGTGAGAGTTTAAAAACTGAACCGCTTGAGATGTCAAAGACGATTCGGGTGCCACTCGAGCATCGGTAGATAAAGGCCGATGGTCGAGCGATAGCGTGGTCGGACCCTCGTGGCGGACGCCCTTGGCTGTACAAAATATTGAGATGTGGCCTTGATTAGAACGACCGACGGCCGTTAATGCTACTATCATTATATGAATTGGAAGTTCGCCTGTACTCGTATATGTTTTAATAGTGTTTTAGGCGTGTCTGTTGTACAATATTGAGAAACATCAATAGGACACTAACTGTTCCCTTTATTTTTATTGTACTTTCTGAATCTCTGAAATCAAGCTATTCACTCTTAAATATGGCTTTATAACAATTCTGACAAACATTACATCGCTAAAAAAATCAACTACCAAGAATTAACTGTACGCACGCTTCACATCAACCTGCTCACAACTGTCAAATTTCTTCGATTAATGTCCAACCCTCAGAATAATAACTAATAGCTTTAGGTAGTTATTGTTCTCGGGTTCAACCATATGCCATATATGTACATAAACTTCAAAGTCTTCTGAGGAAAGTAGACAATTTGTATAGCCTGTTGTACCTACTTAAATCTATATATTAATACGTGAAGCAAAAACTTTGTACCCCTTTTTACGAAAATTGCGCGGACGGAGGAGTATGAAATTTCGCACACTTATAGTTTATATAGAGAAGGAGTGCAGAATGCTAATATTTTTTTAAAAATTATGCATAGAAAATACATTAAATAAATAAACATTGTTTCATAAATTGTTCCGAAAATTTTAAAAATGAAAGTGGAGCGGCCGAAATCTGTCTTTTTGATATGATAAAAACACACAAACAATCAGGCGGATCACCTGATGAAAAGTAATCACCGCCGCCAGGACACCCGCAAAACCAAAGTAATCGCAGATGCGTTGCCGGCCTTGAGGAAGGAGTTGGATCTTCAGGAGGGAGTAGGAATTGGGAGGGGGCCCTCCCCCCTGAGAGATGGGCCTCCGGTACTTTCACTCACCGGATGAAACACAAAAGCAACGAGTGCCATCGTTTCACGCTGACATTCTGTGAGAGGGTGGTATTACACCGGGCGAGCCGGCCCATTTCGTGCTGCGACGCAGCGTGGCTCTACCACTGTCAATGCCAATCAAACTCACATTCTATCTTTTTTAATTTTTCATTGCTTAGGATTCAATCCGTGCAGCCTTAAAAAATATTGTTTGAAAATTACGGTCGAATCGAAAACTACTAGTTCTTAGTAATTTGACGTGAATTTATTGTTAGGTTGAAGGTGTCTGCAAATAATCTGTTTGAATGTCCAGTGACAGACTGTGACGAAGTGGTGGTAGATAGAGAGGCGGGCTTAGAACAAGTCTTACCACCAAACTACCACGACCACACTTACTAAAAACACCACTACCAATGCACCAAATACGTTTTCAATTGTTTCTTTACTTAAACAGAATTTTAACTATTAGTAGTCAATAGAGATACCTAATTGTAACATCCATACACTAATCATACAACAGCCATATCAAAGTCATAATCTGACACAACATTTAAAAATACCTCTATTGATAATAAAATATTTCAATAGCGGTATTTAACTTCGGTGTTACATCAAAAGAATTTTACACAGGCGATCATTAAAATCGTGTAGATTAAATATATCGTCGCTCGCGGCCGCGCGCTTATAAATATGTCTGCTCTCTCTTTTTCTTCGTTAATTACTCGGACTAGGGACTTTCAAATTTATCGTCAGATCAAACGAGAAGAGTTTTATGAACAGATGACAAATCGGTTGTCGTATAAATATCGTATTTAGAGAAATAGATTTATGAGTCATTATCGCCTTGTACAAGGCATCCAGTGTCAGGCGTCCAACAATCTTATCCACTTATCCTGCGTTTTTGGTAATCAGTTAAAAGTAATTGGTGCTCCCTGCCACAAGCTTTGACATTAGTTCATCTGTGGACCTTACTTGATTCTTCTAGAGTAGCCTGACCGTTTGTCTACTTTTTATTCTTACTTCGCAACGGGTAACTCAGCCTTAATCTCACCACCCACTAGGTGATGCAAGCATACTTCACACGGAATCCTTAACCTCTGAGGGACTGGCTCTTACCGACTTAGTTGTTCTCAAACCAGACACAATAGAAATTCAATTGTTCTATGGTCCAAGTATTTACCTCTTATCTAAGTGTCAGACACGTTATCCAGATAGTGCTTAGTGGTCAGGTTTCTTTCTTACCTGAAGAGTCAGTGTTAAGGCTGGGCTGGGCTGGATACTTGTTCATTGAGCCGTTTCCTCAGCATTTGTATCCTAAATCGCTATAAGGCCCGTCGACAGCGCGCACACCTCGTATGTTCATATAAAGCTATTGTAAACAAACATTTTTCGCTCCGAATACTGTTTATAAATTAATTAGTGCACACGTTTACATTGTATCGGAACTGGGCCACGATTCGGAGGCGAATCTCTTGGAAATTAGTTATTTATAATCTTCGGCATAGGGGTGAAAATGGCATACCAACTTTGTTGTTAGTACCCTTCTGAATAATTCGGTAACAATTTGACACGTAAACTTGGAATACCACTGTTGATATTCGGTTGATACGTGTTCTATTTTAAATGTACACAGTACACATAGACGATTATACTTTCCAGCCGGCCCGCATAAGGAAAATCACCTACAAAGATTGGTAAAATGAATGTTTTCTCATAAGCTAACTAGAATAAATTTATTATTTGACAATTATGGATGCATTGCCTTTATATTAAACGCACGTCCATTAACGTTATTGAAATATGAATTAATAAACAATTAATTAACTAATTTAAATTATTCGTATGCTCAATATTGGCCATATTTTATGCACATACGTGAATAAAAATGTCTATTGACATTCTACACTTCAAGCGTTCCTTAAAGTTATTTTATTTATTTATTTAGTTATAGGAAACCAATCAGCACACGTTGTGTACATATATAGTCAGCTATTATTGCCGAACAGAGATGTATTGAATATGTTATCTACTCAATAGATATCGTTACAAATACCATCTCTTATACAAACAAACACACCAATAATTGATGACCACGGTGGAACACAAGGCCGGAAGGCTGAGCCGCACAAGTATTTAAACCCATAAATCGAATCAACAAATCGATAGTTTATTTTTCTCTCCGAGTAACATTGATCGAGCCTGGCCACTGAGAGAAATAGATATTCGGCCATAGTGTAGGGTTAGCAAGTATCGGATTTCCCATTACTTGTTAGTACAGCCGAACCGATCCGAACCCCCTCGGAGAATCTAGTAGAGAACAGAGACACGCACTAGTGTGTGATGCCATTCCCTCTGGAAACCTCTGGAGGTGTTTCAATCTCACGGATTGAGGAACCCTTAAAGTTTCTCGCTGCCAACAAAAAACCCGGTAACGCTGAAAATGCGTCTAAGACAATCCGCTCTCCAGAAAAAAATACTGTCAATACAATGTCTACAAACATGTCTATATTATGGCCATTTAAACAATTCACAACTACTCAATAATATTTAACGTTGGCAACACTTTCCATCAATTTGCTTATCTGCTTCTACTCGTGCAAACCTTTTTTCATGCTATCAATGTTTAGCCTGTCAATTGAATTTGCTATAAAGGTAGCAATCTTAATAGGCCATGTTTAGTAAGCTTTTGAAAATACTGCTTAGAAAATAAGTTATATTGAAAATATCAATGACTAATTAAAGAAGAGCATGTAATGTATTTCAATAATTAAAACATGACTAAAATATGAGTAGGTGCCAAGAATTTCATCTTTTTAGAAATTCGATTGGAAAAGACTATACAGCTGGTTTTGGTATTAATCTAAAAAAAATATTATTTATTTATATGAGCTTACAACTATTATTACAGTACCTACAAAATATCTCTCAAAAATAAATTAAATACTGTCATCAATCTTCAAGGAGTAATCTTAGCCTGAACTACCCGATTACTAGACTACAGAATACGTACAATAACTTATTAAAAAATCTATAGTTGATTAATGGTCAAAAATAATGTGAATCGTGGTAATGACCCAAACAAGATCAAAAGCTTTATCTTTTCACCGCCCAACTATCCTGCACGTGATGTCCCGCTGTACGCCAACGTATAAATGTATTTTAATAAAGTAGGTACAAAGAACAACTTCTATAGAAGTGCTGGCGTGGACGGCACGAAAATCTCGAACTTCTATAGAAGTTGTTGGCGGTAAAAAGGTTAAAGCCCATGGCCCAGGCCATCTTCGAGGATAAGAGAAAAGTGCATAGTGAGGGAAACTTTTGCCAGCCCTGCTAAGACAAGCTGCTCTAACATAAGCTACTCCATTTAACATTGACTATGATAAAAATGATTGCCACTCTATTCTGGTACGTAGGAAGTTTGTAAGTATTTATAAATCGGACTCGGAATTATGTCCAAGATGTTTATTTTGCTGTATCGAGAGAAAACGCATCTTCATTGAGCCCACCTCTCGCTTCGTAAATCCAACACTTTGTGGTTTGCTTCATTTGAGGTATGTTGCGATTGTGAAAGTGATACTAGGAGTGTTCATTTTTATTTAGATATTTTCTTTTATCTTTTCTATAACACATAGGCATTACTTACAGTTATTTATTACATATAAAGGGTTTTACAATAAGGGGTGTTATTTTGATATTCAAAGAAAAATGCCATTTTTTAATATAAATGATCGGATGTTTATTTCATTACAAAGAGGAAGGTATGCCGTTAATAGTGGAAAATAACATCAGGCAAATGACCACCACGACCACGCTTACAGGACCATATCCTTTTCATGAAATTTTCCATAACCAAATATCGAGAGATGATTAATGATTTTTTATGGCCGGAATTGGATGGTATTGATCTGGACAACGTTTACTTTCAACAAGACGGCGCTTCGTGCCCCACAAGCAACGAAACCATTGATCTTTTACGGGAAAAGTTTCCGGACCGTGTTATCTCTCGAAGAGGTGATCACAATTGGCCACCGAGATCTTGTGATTTAACACCTTGCGACTTCTTCCTTTGGGGCCACGTGAAAGAAAAGGTCTACGCCAACAGCCCAGCGTCTATTCAAGACCTCAAGCATGGAATTCGTGAGGCTATCGAGGGGCATAGGGCAGCCATTTTGCGATTTGGTTATAAGAATAAGAATAAGAATAAGAATAAGAAACATGTATTGAAAAAAAAAATGGTTATGGAAAATTTCATGAAAAGGATATGGTCCTGTAAGCGTGGTCGTGGTGGTCATTTGCCTGATGTTATTTTCCACTATTAACGGCATACCTTCCTCTTTATAATGAAATAAACACCCGAACATTTATGTTAAAAAATGGCATTTTTCTTTGAATATCAAAATAACATCTCTTATTGGAAAACCCTTTACTTACATTAGATACAGTGAGCCATCGAACTCCTCACACTTTTCTATTAACACACGTGCTGTAAGAAGATTATGTGGCAAGACGTTTGACTGTTGCTCGTGAATTTATTGCATAACGTATATATTAAAAAAGTTCAAAATAACCGCGCTTACATCTTGTAGTTCCCATAAAGTTTATGAAAGATACGAAGAGTACCAACGGGGAATGATTAAACGAATTATGCCTACCGAAAAATACTTAGAATTATACTTACCGAAAGATACTTTTCTAAGCTGGTGCTTAGATACTAGTTTACATACCAATTTAGATAGCAGATTAGATACCAGCTTAGATACCAGCTTAAATACCAGTTTCCATACTCATAGTATCCTAATTTTAGAGGCGTCGGCATGTAATTTTAAGTTTATATTATTTTCTAATACTTCTCTTACTGTTGTAAATTTTGTTTTAGAAATCGACTACTACACTACACTCTTTAAATTCATTCTTATTATTCGCAACATATTTTTGAGTTACCAAACGACCATGTCATGGGGTGCGGGTTCGAATCCCGCTCGTGGAATTCTCTTCAACGTTTGTTTTTCAAATTGTAATTTATTCGCAAGAAAATTTGCGTAAAATTTTATAAAACATAAAGAAGAGCACTTAAAATAACCATATTTGTCCGCTTGCAACAGTGAAAATAAACTTCGAGCCGTTTATCATAACATCGAACGGTTGTTTCAAGCCTCGCAATATTCATTAAAACTTAATGGCCGTCAGAAATAAATGCTAAATGAATCGTGGTGAAAGCATTCAAACGGATTTGTTGTGCTTGTATTGCAAGGGGTAAGTTACAAGAAAATAAATAAATGAAAACTGAAATACCAAAAATAAATATTATATACGGATTGTCGTGCCTTTGTATCGATTATCGTAAAATTACTTTACTTGGGCACACAAGTAAACTATTACACATTATATTAATAAAAATTAACGTGCAAGTATTTTCAAACGCTATTTAAAATCCAAGAACAGATAATAATTCCCCTGAAATATGTAGCTACGAGAAAAAAATTAAAATACCCTTTAATATTTCTGCGATTTAATTAAAAACAAAGTAAGACTTTTTAGCCGAACATGTTCGAGTCTTAGTAAGATTGTCAAATTAGAAGTTAAGTATCAGCCATAATTATTGTCTCAATAAATAAATAAATTTAAAAAATGCGACAACAATTTTTGCTCAGATCAAGTATTATAAATATAGTTAAAATTGGAATGAATAGCAGGCTCAACGTTAGCAGCAAAGTTTTCGTTTGTCAGCGAGCGGGCGACATTAAACACAATATTGTGAGCGTTAAAGCTAGGTCTAACTCAATGTGCAACTTAATCTTACCTACCTATTTCAAAGTCTCGCTGGATTGCTTGCTGCTTAAATAAACATCTGTAACAATAAATTGACTGGCATATCAACAGTACACAGAAATATCCTTTCAAGTATTAATTGACATTATCGGGAGACCTCACTTTCTCGTAATACATGGATCAAATGGAAACTTTACATTTTTTTTTGGCTAGAACTTGTTCAGGTTTGAAATAGATCCGCTTTGTTGTTTCTTCCATTAATACCTGATCTTGCGTATCCTCTTTTGTGACATCCTTGACTCGCATATCGTCCCTCACTATTTATTTATTTATTTTAAACTTTTGCAACAAAATATTACATGGCGGACTGAATGCCTAAGGCATTCTCTACCAGTCAACCATAGGGTGGTGCAGAAATGACATGGGAGGTGCCAATTCGAGGAAGCATTCAGAAAACTGAACAGAACAACATTATATTATGAACCACTTTTGCTCGGCACTATCTTGTTGAGGAATAATTGACCAGCGTCTCATTAATGAGAGATTTAGGGTGAATAATAAGTAATCTTTGCTTTTATCGCTACTTTCCACTAAGACATAAATAAGTCCATAATGATCAAAAATTACGAGATCCGACAGACAACTATAGTCACCGATATACTTAGCTAAAACGATTGGCTGAACCTGAAGTAGGTAACAGTAGAGTAGAAGAAGATCTATACGCAGCAGGCTTTGATCAAATATGTACTAGTTATAGGATCCGAAACAAAAATTCATCTCGAAAGAGGTCCTATTTGCACATACCTCCATTTATTTAAATAATAAAATCTGTAAAAACATTGTATAACTTCAACAACTTCAGTTACTGTTAAATCTATATATATATATATAAATAAAAATGAATCGCTAAATGTGTTGCTAATCGCAAAAATCGAGAACGGCTGTACCCGATTTGGCTGATTTCTTTTTTGTTGTGTTTGATGAAGTCTGAGGAAGGTTCTTATGAAAAGAAAAAACGTAAAAAAAATACGAGGAAAATAGTAAAAACAATAATTTTCTTTTCCCATACAAACCGCTCTGATTCTGTCAAGCTGGGGAGCTGTCAAACATTTGACGTCAATCAAAACAAAACAAAAGCGCGTTAGGATTATCTTTGGTATGCCTTCAAGTTGCTTAAAGGTCATTGGAACAAAAAATATCGTGTACCATATGGCATTACAATAAAAATATCATCTCATTAGATATTACTAAAGTCTTTCAATGTTATTTTATTTCTATTAGAATGCGACAGGCCAATAACTTTTGACGGAACGAAACCTGTCGGGGCAGCTATTAACATAAAAAAACAACGTAACTTTGTTTTAGAGAATTAGGGCAGAACAAGGTCTGCCGGGACAGCTAATCTTAAATATAAAGATTAAGAGCGTTTACGCCGCACACTAGCGCCACTAATGAAAAAAAACATATCTAGTAATTAGAGATAGAAAATCAACTTATGCTCAACAAACTATTTGAATGAAGTAATTTAGCATTTTTACGGCACCTAATGAACACCTCACATGTTATGGTTTAGTTAAATAAGACGTTACGGCCACTTTTAACTATAACGCCATATTTAACTAAACCATAACATGTCAGGAGTTCATAAGGTGACGTAAAAATGTTAAATTACTTCATTCAGATAGTTTGTTGAGGATAATTTGATTTTCTATCTCTAATTACTAGATATGTTTTTTTTTCATTGGCGGCGGCGCTAGTGTGCGGCGTAAACGCTCTTAAATTAAGGTTTACTGTCATCGCCACAAATGTAGTTTCCAGTCTCACCCAGCCTAAGTTCACAGTAACCTAGCATCGGTAGCCTTCGGTAACAGGGCAATAGTCCAGTTGCCTCTCAGACGTCCATTAAACGTTACGATTACTTGCGATGGAGTGTTTACGCCATATATCAATATTGACTGGGTCCGCGTCTGGATTGCGTTTATATGGCGGGCGTAAATACTTCCTATTTATTTATTATTGGCCGAAACAAATTGAGTACTAATGTTAGGCTATTTATAAAGTCTGCGAGGGATTAAAGGTCATTGATCGCTGTGGATTATACACGATTGCAAAGTACCACATCATGTATAAGATTTCGTAAAGAGAGATTCAAATTGTGTAATTTTTTACTAAATGCTACTTAGACAATTGGACACTAGATTAAAAATATAGCACACTATGTATTTGAATTCAAATATGTTGTTTGCAATTGTTGCTTCAATACTTATTAAGTACTGCAGTTTTCCTTATTCTATATTTTGGCATTTTACATTATAGTATAGATCACCTTCCCACCTATGACGCAATAGACAAAGTGTCGCTTAAACCAACATCAAATACCAGAAACATAAGGGGACAAACTGAGACCCTCCTCTACGTTTTTAAAGTGGGTTAAAAATTAGCACCCTGCCGGCATTCAGCTTAAGTGTAAAGCGTAAGATCGTACGGGGCGCAGCGCTCGAGCGCATAAACCTATTACATTCACACCAAGGAGGATCAGATGGTCTCATACAGGCGCATTACACCGCGCGCTATGCCGGGGAATCCTTTGTTTGTTTTTAAAGTACACACACGTATTAACTAATAATAGACATGCTTATATATTTGTTACAATAAGCCAGCGAACTACTCAGCGCAGGGGAATCAGGGAGGCAGGGAATGCCAGGGGGATCTGATAGAAACGATTTGGTCACAATAGGCGTAGCTGTCTGTCATCTGCACTCTGCTCCAGCCAATTGGAATCATTTACCAATTCTTCAGTAAAGAAAAAGTCTACACCATCTTATCTGTCACCGTTCCTGAATGGTTCAGGATTCCAACCAAAACGCGCTTCCAAGCTCTACAGTCAGTTACTATCAGGTGAGATTTCTCGATCCGATCCGAACCCTTCGGAGACTCTGGAAGGGCACGGGGACGCGCACTTTTAAGTGTGCGATGCCGTACCCCTCTAGAAATCCTCCGAAGGTGATTCGTTTCAACACGGCTTGAGGTACCCCTTACGTACCTCGCCGCCCCTAAAACAAGCCCGGTGAAGCTGAAAATGCCACTCGGCAATCAGTAGTCTCTCTCCAAAAAAAAAAAGTAAGATTTCTCTCAAATACCTCTTTTCCGATGTAAAGTAACTATTAAAGTTTATAAATTTACTTTTTTCTTTGTTATTGAGGCATATAATTGAAGCAAAAAGCTTGATACTGTAAACGGTAGGACGCAGCACGGTGCGCAGACGCCGCGTCTGAAATAGCAACTGGGTTAATACACTTTTTCACCAAATATAATTGCCCAGCGCGTACCACCATAGCGTATGCCTTATGTAATGCCACTAAAATATTTAAAATCATTTATTTTATAACTCAGTGTTGTTGGTACTTACTTTGGAGTAATACTTTGGAGTTAGTGATAATGATTTTCGAATTTATAACTACTTTTATTTACAGAGACATTGAAAATGTAAAATATAAGCAAATTATTTTAGTTTCTTCTGGCATATAATAGCATAATTGGAAGTGCACCTTATATGTCAAAGGGTGCGGAATGAAATACCACGAACGCGTTATTTTAAAACGGTTTTATTAGTTTGCCGTGTTTTTTATAAGAAATTGCGAAAATGAAAAGTTTGACGATGTGGACTGCTGCTTACTTAACTCTTAGCAATTTACCTATCACGCAACATGGGTTTTACATCAAATGAAATCCCCAGTTACTCGCAATAGGCAAAGTCAAAGTAAGTTTTATCTATTAAACGGCACTTGTTGCTGTTGTGTTTCGTCCGGTGAGTGAAAGTACCGGAGGCCCATCTCTCACCCCTCCCCCCTCCCAATTGCTACTCCCTCCTCAAGATCCAACTCCTTCCTCAGGGTTGGCAACGCATCTGCGATAACTTTGGTTTTGCCGGTATCCATGGGCGGCGGTGATTGCTTTCCATCAGGTGACCCGACTGCTCGTTTGCCTCCTTTTACCATAAAAAAATAATAATAATCACACTAATATTATAAATGCGAAAGTTTGTGTGTATATTCGTATATTTGTTGCTTCTTCACGCTGCAACGGATGGATCTTTGACTTATATAATCAAAGCGGATGGATATATTTAGATTAAATTCGGCATACAAATAGTTTATAACCTGGATTAACACATAGGATAGTTTTTATCCCGATATTCTCACGGGAATCACATCACACTATAAATATACTAAAAACGACAATTTCATTTTCCAATACAAAATGCTTTGTTTGTTTTGTTGTCATGGATACCAAAGAGAATTTAATCGCTAGATGGAAACTGTCAAATCGGTAGGGAGTCCGCCGGGTCCACTATAGTCTTAGATAAATTCTATTGACTACCCATTTAGGAAATCTATCTTTTAGCTGTGGAGAAGAATGGGTGCAACTCAGAATAATAATAACTAAAGCTATAGAAACCGGACTAAAATAGCAACACTCATTCATCAGTTCGTACTATTTTAACTAATGAACCTAAGTGATGTATTGGAAAGAGATCGATTGTCCCTTTTCTTTCGTTATTTCGAAGGTGTCACCAGATTTGTGACGTCATATTTGAGGTAATGTAGTGAGTGACTTTATAAAGGACTCAAAGATTTTTTTTGATCACCGATTATCTGATGACCGTTTGACATAACAATACAAAAAATAAAAACTAAGTGTCAACCATTTGTCGCACTCCAACCTCCTTTTCTAGCCATAAGATAGAACGGAACTAAACATAGTTGCACGATTTTTATTTTAGCCATCCTTCTATAGCTTTAGTTATTGTTCTGAGGGGTGCAACAAACTAACAAACTGCACAACTTTTATAAAAGCAACGACATTCACAGATAAAAAAGTGTGTCGTTACCAAATCATACAATATTTCTATTAATTTACAATTATAAATTTGAATCAATATTTTACGTATATGAAGCGAAAGAAGCATTTAAGAAAAAGTGAAATGAAATGAACATGAGTATGTAAAAGATGAATTAAAAAATTTAATCATTTTAAAGCACTAGTACACACGGCGGCAGATCAACCTACCCAAAACTATCAAATTTCTACAATCAATTTTGAACTTTATCGTTTGGTTATAAGGATCAATATTCATTGGAGAAATTTGACAGGTTTGGGTAGGATGATCTGCCGCCGCCGTGTACGTAGTTAGGTAGTGACTGGAGTCTCCTTTAGACCAGGGATGGGCAAACTACGGCCCGCGGGCCAACTCCGGCCCGTGAATGATCGAAGTCCGGCCCGCGACCATCATACAAAAATTCAAGTGCGTGTGTGTTTCATAAATTGCATACCTACCTATCAATATTTTAAGTTTCACAAAATAATATTTATTTATTGAAAAAAAAAATGTAATTTAAATAATATATATATTATTTTTTTTTGTACTATGGATTTCCGCAAAATAACGCCTGATTCCATTAATTATTGAAAAAATACAGCAAAAAAAATTCAATAGCCTGGCCCGCCATAAATTTTGTTAGTAAATATTGTCACGCGAATGAAAAAGTTTGCCCACCTCTGCTTTAAACTAACAAGTCTGCATTAGAAGGCACCGCTCCTCCATAGGTTGATATAATTTATGCTAATAAAAACAATTTTCGATATGTAAAGCTTACAACTAAACTAAACTAATTTAATTAATAATTAAACAATATAAGAAATTAGAAAAAAAAAAATAGAAAACTTACTAAAAATAAAACAGATTGCGTTGGGCATGTTCTAGCCCAAGGAAACGCGATTTCGCTGCACCTCCCCATACAGTAATACAATATACCAGAAGGGACTGTACTGAGGATGTACATATTTTCTGTGATCTCTAACTCTCTACCCCTTTGGGGAACAGGCATGACTGTATGTATGTATATGTCACCGGATAATTGTACGAGCCGTTAGTTTATAATTAATCTAGTGAGATTATAAACTGTCGATAGATTGTGAAAGGACATAGTGTCCTTTCACAATCTATCGACAGTTTATAATTTACAATCTAACGCTTACACTTTCGTAAGATTATAAACTGACGATGTGCAGCCGTCACATTGTGATTTTGTATTTGACGAAACGCAAAGTGCACGCTGATTGGCTGAACGAGTCACTTGTTTTTCACCCACTCTAATTTGAATTCCACTATTCAATTTAAAGTTATTAAAACCAGTTTTAACAGTTTGATTTAATAAACAACATTCATATTTACTGAAAATAATATATATACATTAAAGATTTATCCATCTGTGCATGCCCGCAAGCCGTGCAGAGGGCGCGCGCGCAGCTCCGGATCATTGATCGGTACGATCGATCTGGCACACGATCAGACAGATCCATCATCAGCCGTGTCAGCCGCGCCTCGGTCGACCAGTCTGTCCCGTGCTACGCTGAACATCATATATAAGCCAACATGTGTTAGCTCGCAGGTAAACATGTACCTTTACCTAAAATGTCTAGTAACTGAATACTTACTAACTTATTTTGTATTATTAATACCTACTATGTATCTTACAAAATAAATAAATATTATATCAACTAACATAAGTGTTAATAAAATTGTTTTTAACATCTATGAGAAATGAAAAAAAACTATTTTTATTATTGTATTTGATGTATACTTTACGAGTACAAAAAGACGTATAGTCTCTTTATACTCGAACCAGAATATAGGAGTTGGTATATGTAACTGTGCGAATTGTCAAAAAATGAATAGCAAATTACAAAGAACACAGAAATAAATTGCGGTACTCAAGAAAAGAAAAAGAAATATTTAGAATAAGCCACACAATTCAGTCTTAGTTATAAGTTATTTTTCTATTCTCAGTTTAATGTGAAAATGAGAGTAGCAATATCATGTTGATCATGTTCGATTAAAATAAATGATATTCGGTATCATAGCAACAATTTATAATAACTGACACTGTATACACTCAAATAAACTTCACTACGTAAAGGTACGTCAAATGAAAACAACGTCTTCATTTTCACACATAATATTTATGGGAATCAAATGAACTCACTATAAAGCCAATAAATGATTTCCGTTGGCTCATCGTCCAAACAAACCGCCTTCCAAAACGTATCTGTTATCAAAACACGGCGTTGAAAGTGTACTCCGAACATTTCTTAATCTACTTAAAGTATTGTTGAGTTTATACAATCTGTGAGGAAATTACATAGTTGTATTTTGTGCTGTAAAGTGCCTCAGAGCATTTATAAACAAATTACGATACTCCATTAGATTGGTTGTCTACTCCAGTGTATGGACTAAAGAACTAAGATCTCATTCAACCGGTTCTCTAGCCTAAGTTTGAAAGAACTAGCTAGTGCTTCTAAAGAAATTTTAAATTTTTATATTAGTAATCATTATAAGCCCATTTACTTTAACTAGTGGTCGCCCAGTGGTCGAAATTCGACCGTAATTTTATTAAGGCTGCACGGATTGTATCCTAAGCAATAAAAAAATAAAAAAGATAGAATGTGAGTTTGGATTGGCATTGGCAGATTTCGGCCGCTCCTCTTCCATTTTTGAAATTTTGGAAAACAGTATATATGCGTGTGTGTCAAATACATGGTAGTGTGTGTAATGTTTGTTTTATTGATTTAATGTATTGTTTATGCATAATTTAAAAAAATATTAACATTCTGTACTCCTTCTATATATAAACTGTAAGTGTGGGAAATTTCATACACCTCCGTCCGCGCAATTTTCGTAAAAAGGGGTACAAAGTTTTTGCTTCACGTATTATATAGATTTGGTGTTTTTTGTGAAATACGAAATAGCTTATTTTTTATTATACATACTTAGCTTCTTTTTGCATAGTACTGCTCTAAACATATAGGTATCATAGACATATGTCCTAGTCAACTTGAGATCGCGACCGATGCACCTCTTGCGGTTGCGTGTATTGCTTTTATTTTATTTTAGTTTACACAAAGCAATTTTTTAAATTAATTTAATAATTTGTGTGCTTTTGACTAATTAATAACAGTGCGGTTATCCCACCTAGAAAGCATTTCCTCGTGTAGGTAGAGACGCACGTCAGTAGTCCTTCGGAGCTATGCTTAATATACTAACGATTTCTCCCATTCAACGCAAGCTATGCATTTGGCCACCGAATTTGCATTAAACTTTTTATCAATAAAATAACAGAAACTTAAAGTACATAGCGTCTTTTGTCACCTAATCCTTACTTTGCCATTGAGTTAGGCGATTTGAATGTCGCAAGATAATCAATAGTCTTAGAGACGGCCGTACTGCTAAGGTTTCTGACTTACACCGGGCGGGAAGTAAACACACTGTCCGACAGCCCAGTAGCAGGGACTACCGCCTCTAATCTGCTTACACACACTTTTCAAAAGATAATAATAAAATACAGTAAGAAACTGTCATGTTTCACTGGCAAATATAAATATGTAGGTACACTATTGTAAGGCTAAGTTTGATAGCTTATTAAATATCTAGTTTATTAGCTCTCTCCATCCGACTGGTTGTCTGGAAGAAATCGCTTTGACTGTCAAGTTGTAACTTTGTAAATAATTTGCTAATAATTTTTTGTTCATGTTTATGTTTTATAGAGTTGCAATAAAAGTATTATCTATCTATATATCAATCTAATACGTTAAGAGAAAACTTTGTGTCCTTCTGAGAAGTGTGAGATTGGCATAGTTAAAGTTTGTATGGAGAAGAAGTCTTGCAATATAAAGTTTATGTGTAATATATGTAACATTGCATTATATATACATTAAATATTTTGTGAATTAAGATCGAATTTCGACCAATGGCCACTACCTACTATAAATATTTATCAAACATTAACAGCAGTATTGCTTTAAAAAGTTTAGTTGAAAGCTTCGATGATCTTATATACAGCTTCAGACAGACAAAAATTGCAAAAAAAAAAGTAAAAAGTTCGAACCTATCGACATTGCCCGCCGTCATCAATAGAAAATCCTAAAAAGGAAAGCTATGCCTCAAAGTAATTTCTTTTATTAAAATTTATTGATTGCCGAAAAATTTAACAAGTTTACTTTATAAACCAATCTAAATGCAAATCTGTAAAGTAGGTACATACAATGAAAACTACGCTTTACTTTTTTAAAATATAAAAGTTGAATAGATAAAGTCGGTTATCTACTACCTCTATTGTTTTACGGTACTATCAATACACCCGTCTCTATTGATCATAGATAATCGGTTACCACTGACACCTGTCACTGTCACTTGTCACCATTTATTATTAACTAGCGGCCGCTCGCGGTTTCACGCGCGTGGTTCCCGTTCCCGTGGGAATATCGGGATAAAAAGTGTCCTATGTTTCCTATCCAGGTTACAAACTATCTGTATGCCAAATTTCAACCAAATCCATTCATCCGTTGCAGCGTAAAGAAGCAACAAATATACACACATACACACAAACTTTCGCATTTATAATTTAGTGTGATTACTGTTAACTCGTAAAAACAACATTACAAAATATAGAACCTCTCTGTATACAACTTTTTTTTTGTAATATCTACCTTATTTTAGGGTTATGTAGTTAAAATTATGAACTCTAATATACCTATTGACATAATCTTAAAAAGGATTAATGAAAAAAAGATTATCGAACAAAGTTTTAAGTACAAACATAGCTGAACAAAACATCGCAATAAATAACAATCTATATATCTTAAAACTTCCATTAAGGTTTAATGTGAATAGCTGAGAGAGCATTAAGTAAAGTTATGATATTGCTTCGTAGATAGATCGTCAAGCTACACGAACAAAAAACATATTCACAATAATTTCCACAAGTTATTTCCGTAAATATACGAGTGAGACATATGAATGCATTGCATCTCAATAGTGTGTCAGAATTTCAAAAAGTATCCGTTTATTTTCAATAACTGAAATAGAATATCCATTGAAGCTGATCCAAAACGTGAGTGTTCCGGATATGACAAACGTGGCCGGATCCGGAGGAATCCGTGTAAATCACGGAGTAACGACGCTCGCTGTGATTCACGAACTTCACGGCTCTTCAAAGAGATGAGCTGGGTACAACAATGGTTAAAGGAAGACTAAGTTACGGCTTGTTTATCTTATTTTTTCTTTTTATAACAGCTTCAAACACTAGTCATAACAGCGCAAATACCTTTAATAGTAATTTTAAGGGTGTTTGAGCGTGATACCCTTTTTTAATGTTTGTTACCGGGCGCTTTGGGTGGGCCAAGAAACTTTAAAAAAAATATTTAAAACATATTTATTTCTTCCTCACAAATATGTTTAAAAGCAGTCATTACCATTAGAATAGTTCCATATTTGCTAGGAACTGTTGCCTGAAGTAGTTTTCGGGAATTGAAACCTGTTCTACAAGTCACCAGGCCCGTCCGCAGATATTTGCTATTCCTGAATGAGTAAAATATTTTTTTTTCATTATTGTTAGTAATTTCTGATTAAGTGAGTCAGCTCTCAAATACAAGTACGGTTAATCACAAACGATAACAAGATGCAGTGTTTAATCTTTAACTTCAATGAAATCGGGAATCACCAGGAAACGATGACTCAAAAGAGATGTATCAAGGATGGCCGCATGTTGAAACAAAAGTATTGACGAGCGAAATTTACCATGAAACCGTACGATTGTACGTTTTTACGGTAAAATATAAAATATAAATGTTATCTTAAAGGCAGCGGGATCTTACAGACCGCCAAATGGCTCATCTCTGTGTCATGCGTTAATTTTCAGCTTTGTTTATGTGTTTTAAATTAGCGCTTTGCAGTATCAAGAAACGATATAAAGAAATCTCACACTTTTGTTTCAGTGTTTGTCTATTTCCAGAAAATAAAGGCTAGGTAGACCTTTCTTTCTTCTTAACCCCTTAACGCCTCGGTCTGATGACTCGGCCTGATAACTGAAGGCTCTAGGTTCAATGCCCCCTAGGTAAAGTGTGTTACCGGTGACGTAAATTCAAAACTACACGAAATTTATATATGAATACGTGAAGCAAAAACTTTGTACCCCTTTTTTACGAAAATTGCGAGAACGGAGGAGTATGAAATTTCGCACACTTATAGTTTATATAGAGAAGGTTATCCGAATGTTTTTTTTTAAATTATGCATAAAAATACATTAAATCAATAAAACAAACATTATACACACTACCATGTACCTATTTGACACACACGCATACCTATGTATTTGACATACACGTATATACTCTTTTCAAAAATTTCAAAAATGGAAGAGGAGCGGCCGAAATCTGTCAATGCCAATCCAAACTCACATTGTATCTTTTTTAATTTTTCATTGCTTAGGATACAATCCGTGCAGCCTTAATAAAATTACGGTCGAATGTCAACCACTGGGCGACCACTAGTAAAATTAAATAGGGTATGAACCTAGCATTGGGGCTTTTGTACGCTGACGATGATAAGCACTTCATACCCATGTATAACTCGAAGACAAGCCGGAAAGAGATGCACTTACAATATCCCATCGCAGTCCTGTGACTGCGATGGGATATTGTAAGTGCATCTCTTAATAGGACAGGATATAACTGTTTATATCCTTTCAAAAGTATCCTCTTTCAGAAACCTTAACATTTTTCTAGCGTGTACATTCGACATCCTAAAGTAGGTGCAATATTTTACAATCGCAAATAGCTAACCACGGATGCAGGATCGGCCACAGACAACATCGATCACGCGGCGATGCGTGCCGCCCCAAACGCAAATAAACCCGAGAGCGGAGAATCGAGCTCTGGTCCGAGACGCCGGGACGTCCGCGAGCAAACTCGAGTGGTGCTCATCCTAATGGACGAATCCGAGATCAAATATGTGTTGCTTATTTATGTTTACATTGAAATAAAACTAGTTTAACATATTCACTGTTAACAAAATAAAACAATGGTTACATCAATTTGTTTGTACCAAATATGGGCTGTGGGACTGTGACCCGGTTAAAAGACTATACATGTACTTATGCGACTCAACCTTTTCTCTCGGAAAGCGTAGGAAATTGTAGATGAGCTTTTCAGTGGACATCTATTTTTTTTTCGGAAACCATCGAAAGAAATCAAACTTAAACTAAAGTTATTAAATTGAAAACTATTTAATACAAAAGAAGTTTAACTTTCATGATTATTAACCAATTGCTCAAACACAGATCACGCGGCGATGCGTCTTACCGAGAGTGAAGACTCAAGCATATGAGTAGATATTAGTGAATACGTGACTCGAGTTCAGAACCGAGACGCCGGGACGTCCTGGAACGGGCTCGAGTGGTGCTCACTTTTTTTGTCGATTCATATTAATATTAAGTAATGTTAATGCAAAATAGCAATTTATATTGATATACCTTGAAAATCCATGTAACTATAACAGTACATGTGTTCATATTAAGGTAGGCAAAGATATTAAAACTTATAGTCAGTATTTTCTTCGTTTTCGAAGGAACACAATTTCAATAATGACAATAAAAAAAACATAAGATTTACGAAGAGGCAAATTAACGCGAATTTCAGAACACCAAAAGAAAAGCCAGAACAGAACAGAACAGAAATATTTGACACTAGTCTTTTGAATTTAAAAAGAAAACATGAAACAACGTATTAATAAGTATCTAGTTTTTTTGTTTAGGACTCCGCGCGCAACATCGATGGCGCATTCCTTACACCGAGCCAACGACACCGGATGGCGTACGTTCGGCAGCGTCCCCGTCCCGCCACTATTGGCATTTTTATGAGCGTTTAAATCGTGCCCGCCCTTACCTCAGCACGTGATATACACCACCTTTTGATCCAGCCCCGTAACTCAGGAATAGGTCCCCCTTTGTTTGTAGTTCGGCATTTTTCAATGAATGACGTCCGGTCTTGGTAGACGTGGTATTGGCAGCGGTGCACGGGATGTTCCGCCCTTTGTGTTTCGTACAATGGAAGCGATTGATTCGGTATCTACTCATTTGTAGTGATTTAGTCGTCCGGTTAACTGGTATTCAATTGGTTAGTGTAAAGACTGAGGCACTGCTAATGCTGATGTTTACTTCATCATTTGGGTCACCTGGCTTGTGATATTCTAAATCCATATATTTATATGTAGGTACATTACTACCTATTATTATTGTAGATACGAATCAAAACATAAATACATATACCCATATCTTTAAATAAATCGGTCGGTAATAGCGCACATACAGAACCCGTGTGCATGTCTTCTACTCACATATATATTTATTTGTTTTGGTCGTTATCATCATCAGCCTAGAAACGTCCCACGGCTGGACATGAACAATAGTGGGAAGATAGATTATAGCACGTGGGGAGTTCGGGCCGTAATCCACCACGTCGTCGGCCCAATGCGATTTTTTAGATACTTTGAAAGAAAATTTGGTAAATACTCTACCTAAATTGTACTGATAATAATGACAGCCGTAAAAGCTAATCAACTTCTTTAATGGCCAATCTGGTGATCAGTTGACAATACAATTCGTCCATTCCCGAAGCAAACAAATGCTAAAGTAAATGACATAACTACAAATCCTTTACAATCCGCGGGATTCCTGAAATTAAATGTCCCAATTACTCCCACTTAGTGGCTAAATGGAGATACCTAGGCCGAATTTGTGAATGAATAATACTATATATTTATACGACCTGTCAATTGGCACAGCTGCCAGGGCGGTGCGCGGGCGCACCACAGATTATAACACAGTGGCAGATACTAGCGCGCGGTGAGACGGTGCCGCACCGAGTGTTACCTCTGTGGTTTCAGTTACATTTATCATTATGAGAAATAAGGTTCCCGCCAAATTGGAACGCTAACTATCAAACTAACTAACTGGTTGTCTGGAAGTAATCGCTTTAAAGCTACAAAAACACACTACAAGATAAAGCGAGAATTAAAAATCGAGTCAAATTGTAACGTTGTAATTTTCTTAATGTTCATATTTATGGTGTTGCGATAAAAATATTATTCATCAATCTGACTGTATGATCGCGAAAACTACGCATCTTTATGTATACAACTCAGGTAACTGGTCGCCAAAAATATATCTTCTATTTAATTCTTTTTTAATAATTTCTTCGCTGAGGCGTGGACTAAAAGTAACAAGGCCAGACATTTTCTCAGCAATATAACTACTACCTACTAAATAAAAAAATCTACGAATCACTAACGAGATTCGCTTCCAATTCCGTCCGTGAAATTAATTTGCCACACATCCATAAACTTTACGGACAGTTTCATAATCCTCATTATGTTGCAGACAGCCTCACTCCGCCGCGATATTCGTTATTGTCTCAATAACACAACATTTACATTTCTAAGACAACATCATTGGATGCGACGGACGCCTTTCAGACGCTCATTTGTTATCTTTAACTGTAAATTAAAGTGGATATTTGATTTTTCTTGAACAAAATCTAATCCGCTTAATCTTTATAACATTAAGTCGTGTTTGTACTAACAATCTATAGATTCATGATGTCTAATCTTTTTTGTTTAGACAATTTGTTATTTTTAAAGTAGGTACCTACTTTCAGACTCATTTGTTATGTTTTTAACATGAATGACGTGTCGTCGTTAAATGTGTTTGAAGCGTCTTCGGGAAACGCTCGGGTTGATTGTGAGAACTCGTGGTTATTGCCACAGGGCTTGGACCATGGGGCCACGTATGACAGCTGACGTGAACATGGAGTCTTCCTAGCTTTCTGGAATACTCCGGAACATTTTGTTTAGATTGTATTCCGATTTTAGATTTTTATTTTATGGTAGTCACTGGTCATCACTAGTCAATGTTAATTAAAAAATATTAAAGAAAAATGGAGGACACCCATGCCCAGCAGTGGGTAGATACGGGCTGAAATGATAATGACGATGAAAGAAAAATCGTCTTGTCACATGTCTTATGTTTCTGTATATGCATACAATGGGGTGTATTGAAGAGTTGTACTTGAACAAATCCAAAATTACACGAAATAAACTTAAACAAATTGACTAGATGCTTGAAGTCTCTTCGTCGCAGACCATGTGGGACAAAGTCAATTAAAGATAATTAACGATAATATTTTTTCTCTAACTCTTGTAGGTAGGTAATAAAGGGCTTAAGCTATAGTTACGTATCAGTTCAAACTGCTAATTACCGTTGTATTCGTAGTAAATACTGGTGAGTGACGGCCACCATGTGGTCAAGAGGTTAGCGCTCGAGGTGATTACCCTCCATCAAACACGTTCTGTTTTGTGTTGTATCTGTTATATTATGTTGATAACCTGCATTGTGGCTTCTTCGTTACGAAGTTTATTAATGTAAAAGAGAAATTTTGCAACTACTATTTAAGTACCTAGTTAGTTAGTAACCTTACTCCTATAGCTTATACCTTATTCCTAAGAACATATAAGAATAAGAATAAGAAAAATTTTTGACCTGCACAAAAACAAATACAAACAGATGAGAAAAAAATAAAATAAAGATTAAAATAACAAAAACAGAACATCATAAAACCAATAACACAATTACAAAAAATAAATAAGAGTAAAAAAGCTATGATGTCCAAGGCCAACCGGTAGTTGTCTCAGCAATACTTATACAAAAATAGTAACAATAAATTGATAACATACACGTAAAAAATAATCATCATCATCATCATCATCTCAGCCAAAAGACGTCCACTGCTGGACAAAGGCCTCCCCCAAGGATCTCCACAACGACCGGTTTTGTGCTGCTCGCATCCAGCGGCTTCCCGCGACCTTCACCAGATCGTCGGTCCACCTTGTTGGAGGCCTGCCCACACTGCGCTTTGAAAATAAT
Source organism: Eudonia lacustrata (assembly GCA_947562085.1). Lineage (NCBI taxonomy): Eukaryota > Metazoa > Arthropoda > Insecta > Lepidoptera > Crambidae > Eudonia > Eudonia lacustrata. The sequence goes on from OX387341.1 coordinate 1,780,709, forward strand.
GAAATTTCAAAATTAATGTTATGGACACTTGATAGTCAAAAATTATTTGACAACCCTAATTTTGTAGTAAATAAGAGATCCAATACCGATCACAATAGTGTTGCCAGATCAATGGTAAGTGGTTTGCACCAAAAATTAGTTTCGAGTACAGACATCCCAAGTTGCTTTCATACAAATACACATCTATTTCCGGGGCTCCCCACAGGCACGCCATCTCAGCGTTCAAATATCTCCATTTGCATATTCAAGTTCAATTTTACTAATAGTTTTCCATTTTTGGTATTCGAAACAACGTAAAGTTGAAATCAAACAATTTTAATTGATACGAATCATTTTTGGTCCGTATGAAAAGTGTTCCTTATCAATGATCAGAGTTAGTGGATAACAATATTATGTGGACACATTATATTTAATATTTACGAAGCAAAGTAACTATAACTTGTATTGATATTCTTTTTAATGTTACTAAATACCTATTAGAAATATATTTTTAAATTTTAATACATATGTATAGTCGACAATGAAATTGCTTGACCACCTTAGAAGTGAATTTTGTTTGCATATAATAAAACAACAAGTTCTATTTTTGTTTAAAAGACCAAGTGACAGATACGTTGTCATCATTGACAATGAGCCTTAGCGAAATTTTATTGTTATGGAAGTTTTGTCAAAAGTGATAAAGCAATTTCATGGTCGACTATACCAATAATACTAATATGTCGCCAAAAAATCAGTCACTCTCTGGACTAACAACTTTCGCCACAAGTGGACTCGAATCGACGACCTCTCAAAACCCAGCGACTGCTCATAATTTATACTCATTTATAAAATTTCACAAAGATGCGAGTTCCAAAATAAATAACAGAATATGCAGTTTAGTAAGTAGTTTCGGTAACGCGTCCCGCAGGCTACCGCCAGCGCGGCCGCCGCCGTCTGTGTCGAGAACAAATCCCAGCCCAAATGTTTAATGAGCACGCTCGCAGAGAAATGATAAGTTAAGAAATAACATTATTTATTCCCTTTTGCTAAAGTTGAATATTCGCTTGGAACTTGCTTTAATACCACCACGTTTTGTTCTTCCCATTATAGTAAGTTTAAGTATTGTTTATGGGGGAAGCCCAGAAATGGGACGTATATTTAGGCTGATGATAATAATGTTTTATATTATCTGTCTTAGATTTTTCAGAACAATAAGCTTTAGCTTCATCGTTCCAATACTGCTGTATTATATTGTGACGTATTAAAAATTAGTGTCGAAAATAAATAAAGATAGAAACATTAGTATAATAGCCATAACAGCACGCACTACGAGTATAACAGCTTTAACAAGGAAAATTGACATCCAACCAAACCAAATCATACAGCACTATTAAACGGAGTCATCACTGAGTGCGCGGCGGCCATTTGTCAAAATTAAATGGTCAAGAGAGTAGTCAAGACTCGTCGGAAGCACCAAATGGCGCGTTTTATTTACGACATGGCCGCCAGCCGCTTCCGGTTTGTAAACGTTTGATAAAGTGACGTATCATAGACTGGAACGATTGCGTTTTGTTACGCCGCTAGTTCAAGATTATTGATATCTTTATTCTGTTATGTTTATGAATAGGATTGAGATGAAACATAACATCGTTTGTTTTGTTGTGAAGGACGTTATAATATTTACTTTTGTTAATGTGTCTGAGTTAAAAGTGTAGTATTAGGTAGCACAGCATGGTATGTAGGTTAGCACGTGATTAGTGTTGTGTTTATGTGTTTTACTCAAGGATTCGGAATCTATCTAACAACCTGCTAACAAATATTATCAAATCTGACGACTAAGAAACTTTCTTTTACTCACCACCCCTAGTTCACCAAATTCACAGAATGGTTTAACTATGGTCGATTGCGTTAACTACTCATTAACTTTTGAAAATATTTTTTAGTGTTCCTTACTTACAAAGGTTAATGTATCAAGTTATTCGCAAACAGTAAGTAGAGAAAGCCTTAACTTACAACTTATAGCTCTACGTCACAAACAAAGCTCTGTCGTCAGTGGCCTGGACCACAGTGCATTTTAATAAAGCCCGGGCTCTTGGCGGAAATGTGGAAGGTAGCCATCTTTGTAATGTTTAGTGGCTATTTATATTATTCCTTGTAGCTATCTGCTATGTGCTATTATCTTTTGTCTTCATTATTAGTCTTTAGGGGTCCCACAGCTGGGCTTTCTCATATGACAATATCAAAAAGGGTATAAAAATTTGCTCTATAATAATAACTATGTGATCGGTTCATAAGTCTTCACAGGGCGCTCCCGCCCTATAAGGTTTCCAAAGAACCGGCAAGAAACTCAGCTATTTCTTTCTGGCACATGGGGAGATCGAGCTATTACACACCATGCTAGACTAATGCGGAGTGTCGCTTAAACGCTGACTTCTATGTTACAATTACCGATACCAAAACGGTTTAACGTGCATTCCGAGCACCGAAGATATTAAAATTAACAATATATTTCACAAACGCACTATCGAGCTCTTCTTGTGTAACAGTATGAGATAATCCTACTAATATTATAAACACGGAAGTTTGTAAGTATGGATGGATGTTTGTTACACTTTCACGTAAAAGGTACTGAATGGATTTGGATGAAATTCGGCATACAGATAGTTTATAACCTGGATTAACACATAGGGTAATTTTTATCCCGATACTCCCTCGGGAACGGGAACCACGCGGGTGAAACCGCGAGCGGCCGCTAGTAATAAAAGCAATATAAACATGAAAGATAGCAAAATATTTATCTTTATCTTTCTCTCTCTCTCAGGCGAATAAAACAAAAGATCTGAATTAAAACTGAGCTTAGTATTGTATTCCTCCCTCTAGTTCATCTGAGGTTTCCGTAAAGCCACACACATCTTCACTAAAACCCTAGGGAAATAAATAATAGAATATATTAATATATATCTAAAGTATGTACGAGTACGCACGTCATAGATATAAATAGCCCTTGATTACAATGCTATCCGATGACTGACAGAGATCTGGTATTCGCCTTTTGTCTTTTCGCTATGTGAAGTAGGTATGACTCATATTCGTCAAATATGTATGATTATTTTTACCAAAGATATGTATACGCATACTACGCATTAATATGTATATAGATAGGTAAATAGTTGTATATACAACATGTTATATTATAAACGCTAACACCATGAAAGTAATTTGTTGGGAATCGGTTACTGAATACAGTTCAGACATTTTTAAAAAGGTATTTATTTTCCCAATAAAATAAAATAGTTTAAATATAGAAACCTTCATTTATGGCCTTTACAGAGAATATGCAAGTAATGACAATAATTCATCATTTAAAATTAAAAGTAAGTAGGTACTAGTTCGTTATTGATCGAGTTTAAAGCCAGAGTTGAAAATATACGCACTTGATTTAACGACACCCTATAGTCAGGATGTGCTTACTTCTTAACAATATTTAAACATGTCGACACGCTGAGTATTAGATCGTTTAATAGAGCGCCGCCCTCGGGAACCCGCCCCGGCCCATTGTGTTCCCGATGGCTGTCACTCCACAAGTGACGCGAAAGGTATTTGTTACTCGACGCACAATAACTCTGAAGAAAACATACTTAGCAATATTTATAACACATTCACGCAGTTTAAATATATCAGAGAAAAGCTTGGTTGCCTGCCCCATATTACTACCTACCAAAAGAAATAATTAAATTAAAAAATCAAATAGCTAAATACTTTTGACTAAGAGAATTATAAATTCATACTGTATTTTGTTCACCGATAAAAGTTATTTTGTTTAACGATAATGTAAATGTTAATAATTTATCTTTTAGAAACGGTTTGGATAGGCTATATGCCACGCAAGCTACTATTTTCCTGCGTTGAAACATGCTTTTAATTAGACACGACAAGTTAAAGATTATTATAGCGACTACTTTGTCAAAACTTGTCGAAAAAGATTTTTTTTCTTTTTTGTATGTGCAGAATTCCTTTTGTAATATTTTGTTGTAGATGCCTTGTGTGCCTTGATAGCGATCAGGGCTGTGGTGGGTCGGTAGTTGAACGGCCGAAGGCTCGAGATAAATGCGAGAAATCTACGTAAACCCACGCGAGACATAGTACCCCTTCAATGGGTTACTAGAACAACAATATGTATATGTACACAACTATACGTGAAGCAAAAACTTTGTACCCCTTTTTTACGAAAATTGCGCGGACGGAGGAGTATGAAATTTCGCACACTTATAGTTTATATAGAGAAGGATAACCAAATGTTATTTTTTTTTAAAATTATGCATAAAAATACATTAAATCAATAAAACAAACATTAAACACTCTACCATGTATTTGACACACACGCATATGTATTTGACACACACGCATTTTAACTCTTTTTTTAAATTTCGAGCTTAGGATACAATCCGTGCAGCCTTAATAAAATTACGGTCGAATTTCGACTACAGGGCGACCATTAGTATGTAATAATTACTGTATTGTAAGTGACAATGATAGTTTAAATAGTTATACATGTATGTAAATGCGTGCTAATCTAAATAAAATGTAAAGAGTTTCTTCCTTTCAAACTTTAAAGTTTAACCTGTTTTTTTTATATTTTACGCGTAAGCACAGTGCGTTTACCTCACCTGATGTTAAGAGATACCTAAGGCCATTGGTGGAAGCACACTTCAGCCGGAATCCACAACTATTGAGGCACTGCTATCTTATCTCTAGCAGCCGGAAAACAACAATGCTTTTTCTTTTTTTGAGAGATCACGATCACTTGCTTTCATCCTCCGATCGGCCAAAGACTACCGCCTGTGCCTGGATCCAAAATTGAACAAAGAGATTGCTGATTGCCTCTAACGGCTTTTTCACCGTCACCGGGGTTTTTTGGGGGCGGCGAGGTACGTAAAGGGTACCTCAAGCCGTGTTGAAACGAATCACCTTCGGAGGATTTCTAGAGAGAACGGCATCGCACACTTAAAAGTGCGCGTCCCCGTGCCCTACCAGAGTCTCCGATGGGTTCGGATCGGATCGGGCGAAGGGTTCGGATCGGATCGTACAACATTGCTACAGACATTGATGTTATGTAGACATATTTAGATAAGATGGTGGTAGCTAGCCAGGCGAAACAAGCAAGCCCTATCACCAACCAAACCGAGTACACAAACATGTATCCCCACTGGGAATCGAACCCGACACCTCTTGGTCTGATACCAATAGTCTTAACCACTAGACATAAAGGCGGTTAAATCAATCATTCACATTTTATATGCTTAATGCAGCAGCAGTGTGAGGGAGGACAGCACGGACGGGAGCTAGGTGCCAGATTTACAGCTAAAATGGTCAAGTTTGTCATAAGTTCGATGTCGAGAGGAAAGTCACCTGGACATGATAATCTGAGCATCGAGCACCTAAAACATGCTGGCCCCCATCTGCCAAGAGTTCTAGCGATGTTTTACACGTTATGTGTCAGTCACTCGTATTTGCCTGCTGAAATGATCAAAACTGTGGTGGTGCCAATCGTGAAGTGCAAAACTGGTGATATTAGTGACAAGACTAATTACAGACCGATCTCGTTGGCTACTATTGTGGCTAAGGTTCTTGACGGTTTGCTTAATTCTGAGCTCGACAAACACCTTAATATCCATGACAACCAATTTGGTTTCAAAAACGGACTTTCTACGGAGACAGCAATTTTAAGTTTAAAGCAAACCGTCAAGTACTACACGGATCGGAGGACACCTGTGTTTGCCTGCTTCCTCGATTTATCGAAAGCGTTTGACCTGGTTTCCTATAACATCTTATGGCAGAAATTAAACTGTACTTCTATGCCTACTGAACTTGTGAACCTGTTTAAACACTGGTACGAAAACCAGGTCAATGTTGTTCGCTGGACGAGTGCATATTCGGACACATATGGGATGGAGTGCGGGGTGAGGTAGGGAGGGCTGACCTCACCTAAGCTCTTCAACCTGTATGTGAATGCTCTTCTGGACGAGCTCAGCAGCACACATGTGGGTTGTCACATTGAAGACGTTTGTCTTAATAATATAAGCTATGCTGACGATATGGTGCTGCTGAGTGCCTCAGTATGTGGGCTGCATAAGCTATTATCTATTTTTGAGCGATACGCACGTAGTCACGGGCTGCTATATAACTCAAAAAAGAGTGAGTGTATGGTCTTTCGGGCCAGCGGTAAATGTTTAGATAACATACCAGCTATTAAACTTAATGGCTCGCCTCTTAAGAGGGTTGAGAGTTTTAAATATCTTGGGCACATGGTTGCCGCTGACCTTAAAGATGATGCAGATTTAGAAAGAGAGCGTAGGGCGCTGTCTGTTAGGGCCAACATGATAGCACGCAGGTTTGTTCGTTGTTCGGAGGAGGTCAAACCTACTCTGTTCAGGGCATTTTGTACGTCCTTCTACACGAGCAGCCTGTGGGCGGACTATACAAAGAAACAGTACAGCGCCTTACGGGTCCAATATAATAATGCTTTGAGGGTGTTGTTGGGGCTGCCGCGTTTCTGCAGCGCATCGGGTATGTTTGCCGAATATCAAGTGGATTGTTTTTACACGACCATGCGTAAGCGGTGCACATCTCTGGTGCGCAGGGTGCGCGCCAGCCCTAACAGGATCCTCAAAGTGTTTTCAAATCGATTTGACTGCCAGTACATGAACCATGCCGCTATGGTTCATGTGGTGACATCATAACGATATTCTTAATTTTGGTTTTAATTAAATTTTTATTTTTATTGTGATTTAAGTTAATTTATTTAAATTTTTTTTTTTTTTTTTTTAATTTGATTATAATTGTGATTTAATTATTTTATTTTAATTTTATTCTTATTTTAATATTTTTGTTTAATGAATTGCCTGTATGATCCAAGGTGGTCGAAATAAATGTATTTTATTATTTATTATTAATGAGAATTATCTAGTTATTTAATAATTTAATTGTTTTTTTTTAAATAAATAAATAAATAAAATAGAATTAAAAAAAACAACAAAAAAATGTTTAATTTTTCACTGTATTTTTTAAAATGTATGAATATTTAATTTAGCGACAGTGCAGCAATTAGCACATTAAAATAATTTTAAAAAAATTATAAAAGAAAATAAAAGTTAAAAAAAACAATTAAACAGACTTTACGCCAAGGGAGTACATAAATAATTACACAAATTATTACGTATTCTGTGGAAGAAACAAAGACAAAAAGAGTGTTTTTCATAGTTATACTGAGACTCTTCCGCGTCGAGTGGATCAATATATAAGTCCGCAAGGGAATTAACAGATATTTATGTCTTTCCGCACCTCATCTCGGCCGTTCAAGGTTTTAATGAACTATTTCCCAAATTTATTGTCAAGATTTGATTTACGTCCAACATTTGCAGCATTGTCTTGATGAGCCAACGGCCGCGCTTTTGTACGTGAACACTTTATGTGGGTTAATACGAGTAAACATAATTTACAATTTTATTTACAACTAAAATACCACTTACTTTTTCATAATACTTTACTAATGCTCTTCGCTATATACGAGCTTCGCTACGAGAGGACTGCGTTCCGAACTGTTGATAGAACTACAAATAACACGACTATTAAAAATACTACTGACTTACTTCATAATTGCTGAATCTTAAGCAGCCGCTGTATATAGTACTAGCTGTGCTCGCGACTTCGTCCGCGTGGAATAGTGACTTTCGGCAGCATTTTTAATTTTTTAGGCTCTTCTTCCCGTTTTTGCAACATTTTTCACTGATGCTTCGCTCCGATTTTTTCAATTCGAACCAGTAGTTCCTGAGATTAGCGCGTTCAAACAAACGAACTCTTCAGCTTTATAATATTATAATATAGATTAGCCTGTTATTTACTTATTTTTTTCTTTAATTAAACGGTAACATGTTACCAATTAGGTACACAAGATTCTTACTTATGTATCCCGATAATCATCGTTCTTATTTTCAAATCATAAGTTAGTTTTTTGCAGGTATTTTAGAACTATGATTCGTATTCTGTAATTCTTTAAAGTTTTAACAAGGGCTTCTTTAATTTTTTTAAATTTAGGTAGGTAGTGTTTTCTTTTTGATAAATTCTATGAAGCATCGTAAAATGGCTTACTAAACTACTTATATTACAAAATGTGTCAAAACAGCAGAATCATTATAAATTCATTCGCGATCACGTGCCTTCATCCTCCGATCGGCCAGAGACTACCGCCTGTGCCTCGATCCAAAATTGAACACAATGTATTAGAATAGAATACATTTTTTATGCAACAATACTACATATACTACTTACATTGCTTCTTTACACGTGGTCAAGTGTGGTTAAGTTTATTAATATTTGACCCAATCTCCTTATTCTTCATGTGACAAGGATTGAGCTGAGCGAGGAGATATTATAGGTAAATGGTAAAATATGTTATAAGTTATAATAAAAAAATAACAAAAAAATACTTGACAAATTCTGAACTTGTCTCTCTGAGTCATGCGCCCTACCAATAAGGCGGACTGTGTTTCGATATTTTTCTGAAACTATGGCTAAGTTTTTTTAAATAACTTAGGTATATTTCAATAGTCGTTGTAAAATGATGGTTTGTTTTAATAAATACACCGTCTTAATGCAAACAGCACTGTCACTCGTACAGATATATCACAGAATTCTCACAATAAGCGTTCGTCTGAAGCGTCTATGATTTAATATTTGTTAATATTCCAACAGATTATGAGTGCGCGTCGCTACGGCTCTTGATTTACGGCGCGGGGGTACGTTTGTTATGGCGACTCGAGGAAAACTTCTTTGAAGGCCTCCGACGATTGTTGGCGTGATCCAACTCACCTGTTGCCGTCATAACTCATTGTTTACTCATCTTCAGTTTTAAATGAAGACAAACCTATTTAGAAAAGTTTAAAAAAGAAAGATAATTATTTGCTTCCTCGAAATTGGAAGGAATACGATCGAGATAAGTGGAAGTGTTAAATGGCAAGGGCTTTAACAATTGGGATGAAATAGAACTTAGAGTTAAAAATAAAAATAAATATAGAATTTTACAAGAGGAGCTCGATGGCGCAATGGCTAACGCGCCCGGTCTGCGAGTGCTGAGGTTAAGCAACTTTCGCAAAGGACGGTCATCGGATGGGTGACCAAACATTTATCGTCTCGAGCTCCTCCGTGCTTCGGAAAACACGTAAAGCCGTTGGTCCCGGCTGCATTAGCAGTCGTTAACAACCACCGCACCGCACTGGACCCGCGTGGTGTTTTATGGTCCGTTCTCCCTATCCATCCATAGGGAAGGCTCGTGCCCTAGCAGCGGGGACATAAAATGAGCTGATGATGATAATTTTACGCAAATTTTAGTTGCAGACAATTAACAATTTGAAAAAGTGCTAAAAAAAATTTCCACGTGCGGGTTTCGAACCCGCACGCCATGACATACCGGGTCAGGTGCACTGCCAACAATTCTATCGTAGCTAGCTATGGTTAGTATGCTATATACATATCTTTGACACATTTTTCAAATACTTATTGACTTATCCTAAAGTTTTTACGCTATGACACTAATAATAATAAAAATATGTGGAATGTGGACTCGGCTGTCATCGTGCCGATTGTTGTTACGGCCAACGGCCTGATGGCCAAGAGCCTCGATCAACATCTCTTAAGGCTCTCGTTAGGCGGCTGGATCAAGGGCCTGATTCAGAAGGCATTTCTCCTCGATACGGCACGCATTGTGAGGAGGTTCCTGTCTCTGGAGCCCTAATCACCGGTAGTTTGGACCCTGGTCCCGATGCCGGCGGACTCCTATTTTTTATATTTTTAAATGTTTGTTTTGTTTTTAGAAAATTTTTAAATGTAAATTAATATGTAAAAAAAAAAAAAAAAAATAATAGTCTTTATTTCAAGTAACATGAATCATTTTACTTATCACTAGCGGCCCGTCCCGGCTTCGTTCGGGTGGACATTTCTTTTTTTAAATAGCCTATGTTACTCAGCGCTAATGTAGCATCCTTTCCTCTTTACAATATTGGTATCATATATTATCCACTAGCGACCGCTCGCGGTTTCACCCGCGTGGTTCCCGTTCCCGTGGGAATATCTGGATAAAAATTATCTATGTGTTATTCCAGGTTATAAACTATCTGTATGCCGAATTTCATCCAAATCCATCTATCCGTTGCAGCGTGAAGAAGCAACAAATATACGAACATACACACAAACTTTCGCAATTATAATATTAGTAGGATAAATGTCAAAAAAAAAAACGCTAATAAATATGTTACAATTATCCTGCACATAAGTTTATCAATACATCATTACCAGCTCATTCTATGTCCCCACTGCTGGGGCTGGGGCACGAGCCTTCACTATGGATGAAATCACCCGCAGGGAGAACTGGCCATAAACCACCAAGCGGGCCCAGTGCGGATTGGTGGTCGTTAACGACTGCTGATGCAGCGTTATAAATACATATTATATGAAATAAACGAGGATAAATAAGATGACAGTAATAGTTGTAACTGTACTAAAGAAAGGTTAACATAAATATCTATGCAGTTATTTGTGTTAACGAACGGTACAGCTCGCATGCTGCCCAAAGACATGTAAATTATTTTTCCGCAATAAAGTACTGAGTTTCATACGATTTATTGGTAGTAAAAAGTGGTGTAACTATTCATTATAAACACTGAATGCTGTTAACTGAAATTATTACGTAAATTGGTTGGTAGATTGCGGCTCGCGTCGGCGATGTCTACATTTTAACACTTAGAAGTAGAACAGATAAAAATAAAAGTGATTAAAATTACTCACGGAAATTGAACTGAAACATATCAAGTAGTTCGTCTGCCTTTGTGCATCGATTCCAAAGGCTTTTGTCATTCATTAAACTCTAAAAACTAACCACGATTACGTTAGTTAGTTAGTTAGTTAGTTATACTGGGCTGTATCCGCACTTAGCCATTCGATTTGGCCATTGTACGTATTGTACCTTCTGCCTACTCCAACCAACCCAGATTATCCCAGAAGGCTTGCAGCCTTTTCAGGCTGCTGCAGGCTTCCGCAAGCGTTCTGGATGTTTGGAGAAACCGTGCCCGTTCGTCTGCCACACTCCTGCACTCCATGAGCACGTGTTGTGGCGTTTCTTCCGCCTCCATGCATCCTCTGCATAGAGGGCTGTCGGTCACACCTATCGTAAATAGGTGCTTGTTTAAGGGACAATGACCAGTAATAATACCGATGATTTTACGGATCCTGTCCCTGTTTAATCTAAGGAGGTTGCGGGCAAGCTTTTTTGATGCCACCGGAACTGCATTCTTGGTTTGCCTGCTACCTACACTGTTTCTCCATTCTGTTAGATGTTCATCTTCGGTTAATTTGCGCAGCCACGTTTTTATCTGGGCCTGAGGTATGGGCAGCAGTGGTTCCGGTCCATAAACTGCTGCCATCGATCCTCTTTTGGCTAGTTCGTCAGCGGCGTCATTACCCTGTGAGTTGCTGTGTCCTTTGATCCATTGCAAAGTTACTTTGTTTGCCTCTGCTATGGATTGGAGAGTGTTATGACATTCCAGTACAAGGACAGAGGTTATGGTGTTGTTTTTTAAAGCTTGAAGTACGGATGCACTATCTGAGACAATTTTTATATTTAGGTCTCTGACAGCTCTGGCTGCAACCGCCTGTGCCGCCTTGGTGATACCAATACATTCTGCTTGAAAGATTGTATTTAACTTGTCTAAAGTTGTTGAAATTTTTATATTTAAGTCATTCGAGAAGACACCCGCTCCAGTGCCGTGTGCGGTTTTGGACCCGTCTGTGTATATCCTAACTTCATTGATGCCAGAGCTATCAACTGGTTCCGCAGTAAGTTGGATATTGTATCTTCTATCGAAGACGTGGTGACATGGTATTCTGTCCATGGGCGCTTCAAGAAACGGTATTTCTTTCAGGCTTGCCTGCAGAATCTTTGAGTGTGTAGTTATGCTTATGCGATACGATTACGTTTACGCGAATACTACACATTGAAATGAAATACTTTTAACAAATCTACACGCGTTTTATATAGACTGACGTTTCAAACCCTCTAAATAGACTCATGTAACCACGGAAACGTCAGGATAAATATAAAATTAAAAGCGAGTATAATAATTAACAGTGTTTAATTTCAATCACCAATGTGTTCTATTCGCACGTCAATTCTACTCTATATCCTCTAAACCACAATTTCTAAAGTGAACGCGAAAAGTCAACGTCGTCACATTTTGTCAGCGTTATCTAAGATCGTTACATGTTAGCACGGTGCTCCGGTCGGCGACGCACATCATAAACCAGCTAATCTGGCCTCATTACACAGCTCTCGGTACTTCCAGCGCGCCGTTACCGCCCGCCAGGCCACATGACCCCAGCCACGGCGATGCGCCACTCCCCGCGGCCAGGTGACACGAACCAACGATGAAACGGAGAAAACATGACACAGACCATCTCTTTACTAAAATTCATAAAAATACCGAAGAAGCTGCAACGTAGACGAAGTGAATAATGATTTAGGGAACAAACACTGCCATTAAAGTGCCTTACGACAACGAACGACAAAACCAGTAGTGAATTAATATAGTGGTGCTCGGATACAATAATAGAGTAAAAGAAATAATGTTAGTGAACGGTCCGGGACAGTCGACGGAGCAAAGACTCAAGCGTTTACAATGTTAGACGTTTTCCGCGGGCTAAAGAATCTTATTAAAGTGAACTATGTCCACATCGACTCGCCGGTATTCCGCCTGCACTACTCTATAACGGTGATCCTGCTGATCGCGTTCAGCCTGATCGTGACGACCAGGCAGTACGTGGGCAACCCCATAGACTGCATCCACACTAAGGACATTCCCGAAGACGTTCTCAACACTTACTGCTGGATCCACTCCACTTACACCCTGAAGAGTTTCTTCAACAAGAAGGTGGGGGTGGAGGTCCCTTACCCTGGGATCGGAAACAGCCGCGAGAAGGGCAAGGAAGATATGAGCGACAGGAAGATATACAAGTATTACCAATGGGTGTGCTTCTGCCTGTTTTTTCAGGTAAGTTTTTTATTTTATTTATCGTTTTTCGATCTTAGGTGGAGCGACGGATCATACCTAGTTCACTCTACGCTACGCTACGTATCGTCTATGCAATGTCATTATGTGCATAGTGCTCGAGCCGCATTTACGTCACATTTAAAAACCTTTTCTGGAAACTATACATTTTTAATACGCGTAATCAAGGAAAACATATTTATGCTGTTTTTATTCAAAATATAAATACAATTTTAATATTTTATATTACACGACCCTTGTGGTCTAAAGTACTGGATATTACACATTATGATTTTATACATTAACGGTAAAGGTTAACTTTTCATTTACAAACAATAAGATGTTCTACCATTTACAAAAGGACAAGATGTGAATGCAATTTAAATTAAATATCTTAATCGTCCAACGTTACGCGCGGCAACTATCAATGAAATCGTCCGGAACATCGGGTGGCTTATCCACACACTTTAATTAATATCCCCGATTATCACCTATCCTGAGACCGTAAGGCGCGCGCCGCCACCGCCACCGCCGCGCTAGCCGTCCAATGTTCCGATTATACAATGTTGGAATTTGTAGGAAATCGCCACGTGATAATCATCATAGTTTCCCTCTCAATTGTCGCCAAGATGGCGGCCAATTTGTGGTCATCTGTCACACTACTTCCGTCTTACTTCCGGTCTAGTTCCGGCTTCTCATTAAAATTGCGATTTCTATGAAATTTTGTATGGAGACTATATAAAAACTTATATCACTGGAATCGTTATTAAAAAGCTGTCTGGCTATGTATAATAAAGTATAGTTTGATACTAAATTAAATTGCCAATCGAAGGTGAAAATAGAAAAAGGGACTATTTCCCATTTTCTGCTTGAATTTTAAAAATGTAATAATAAATAAATATATAATAATATAGTAATATATTACGAGTATATTTGTTTTATTTACAAGGACAATCAGTGACCTCCAGGAGGCCTGTGACACACAATGGGAGGAACCTTTTCTTGGGGCTAGATAGGTGTGAGCGTAAAAAACATCTTTTTTTTATCATTATAATCATAATAATTATTCGCTTCAAATGGGGTATCTTTACAGGTGGTAAACATCTTAAACCTAATTAACTATACAGCCATAGCATGCAATAAAAAAATATAAATTACTATCCTTCAAGCAACGGTATCATTCAAACATTTTTTAAATTTTCAGAGAGAGTTTCATTGCATTGAATGCCTCGGACGGCATTTTCAGCTTCACCGGGCTTTTTTGGGGGCAGCGAGAAACTTAAAGGGTTCCTCAAGCAATCACCTTCGGAGGTTTTCTATAGGGAACGGCATCACGCACTAGTGTGTGTTCCCGTGCCCTACTAGATTCTCCGAGGGGTTCGGATCGGATCGGGGATACAGAGACACTAGATACAGAGTAGCCTTAGAGCTTTAGCATCGGACTTTCCCATCGGGTTTTTTTTATTTTATAGTTTTAACACCACGGGTTCCTTAAATACTTACGTACGGGTCTTTAATCTCATTGAATGTTGAAAGATGATAACCTAAAGGTGGAAGCGTACTTCAACAAGAGTCGCCAACTACCGAAGAACTGGCTATCTTATTTCTAACTGTAAGATCACAACAATGCTATCAAACTGATGTTAGAACGATATATTTAGATACGATGTTGGTAACTATACTTAAAGCGGGCTTTTATGAATTAAGTTAAGTATTACCACGCAGCACCTTTTATGATTATTCTTTTACCGTTCTAGCTGTTCGCGTCTGGAATTCGCTTCCAGTTGCGATCAGGCGTGCGGAAACTTTTCACTTATTTAAAGAGCTCGTGAAAAAATTCTACCTTTCCGATTAACCCTGTCCTGCTGCAAAACTGCCAAATCCGCTACTTTCCTACCTGAGACTACTATTATGTTTAAGTAGGTTTATTTATATATAAGGTATTTATGTATTATGTATATAAATTTATCATCATTATCATTTCCATTATTATTATTATTTTGCTTCATTTATAAAATACACATTATTCTAGTATGTTTTCATAGTTTCACCTCTGATCTTAAAGTTTATTAGCTCTCTCCATCCGACTGGTTGTCTGAAAGAAATCGCTTGAAAGCGATAAGACCGCCAAATTGTAAGTTTGTATTTTTTTTTCTTTTGTTCATGTTTATGTTTTATAGTGTTGCAATAAAAGTATTATCTATCTATTCTATTGCTGATTGCAACAAACGGCATGTTCAGCTTCACCGGGCTTGTTTTGGGGGCGGCGAGAAACTTAAAGGGTTCTTCAAGCCGTGTGAAACGAATCACCTTCGGAGGTTTTCTAAAGGGGACGGCATCACGCACTAGTGCGTGTCCCCGTGCCCTACTAGATTCTATATATCGCTACAAGTACTACACAGTAGGTACACATGGATTCATGTAGAGATTCATGTAGTGATAAGCGTTTTTTTGGGAGAGTTTGTTGATTGCTTCTTGCGAGAAACCTAATAAGTCCTGGGTTCGATACACAGCGGAGCGTACATATTATTGTGCTCGCTTTGGTTGTTGTTGTTTTTAATAGCATTGTTGTATTTCAACAATTAGATACTAGAGATCTTCCTCATTGGTTAAGGAATCTGGTTAAGGCGACGCACCGCTAAACAATAAATCTCATACGGAGCGTTTGCGCCCCGTACCATAAGAAAAACTGTTTTTTTCCTTCAAATTAAAACTACAAATTATTTAAAAAAAATGAACTACAATATTGAAGTGTGTGTTAAGACTAATCTACTAAGAAAATTTAGATGCTTAAATCGATCTGGTTAGCCTGTAAAATGCAAATCTATGTTTTAAAAGAGGTTACTTTGATATTTTTTTCTATGTTATAAAAGTTGACAAATCGTGTTTCTGCAACTAGCAAAATGAAGTCAATTAAATGAAAAATCATGTCATCAAATATCATTTTCATATGTTTTGTAATTGTTGGGAAAAATCAAGATCCCCGCCACGTAAATTTCCAATGCGTCGCCTTAAAGTGCGCTTCTATCTTCGACTAAAATAAAATCATTTACCGTTCGGTGCGATAAAGCACCATCTGTTGTGAAATAAAAAGTAATCCAAATGGGATCCTATTTTATATCTAAATAAGAAGTAAATACTTACACTAATATTATTAAATATTTGTTCATAATTGCGGCAGCATGGCCGGATGTCTATATTCAACACTTCCTGACAGTTACATACATTTCACGACATCAAAAGCGATTTTATGTGTGGTGTACCGGGTTTGATCCACCCATACACTCGGTAGTAAAACTGTATCATCTGTCACTGCTGCGAATATTGTTCGGTACAGGCACGTGCAAAAAAAAAATATTTTTGATATTATAAAAAAATGTTATTTACAAAAAAGTTTACGTAAAAGATTTTATGTAAGAATGTAAAAAACTGCTTCAAGTTGCGACTGCATATTGAACTACAGTCTTCTATTTACAAACATACTTGGAACCGCTCAAACAGTTGAGTAGTTCACTATGCAGTCGCAGCTAGAAGCAGTCGACGCTGACTGCTTCTGGCTGCCCGTCTATGGCCGCTGCAACAGTCTGTGCAAACACAAAACTCAAGCATTTAATAATACAAAAGAAAACAGTTGAGATAATATACAACTCCACCACCATACCGTGCTGACCATCAAGCCACGTACCAAAAAGTTTGGACAATCCTTTGCCGAACTGCCCGTATGTGAATGCGCTTCCCGCACACGTGTTTCCCTCCTCTTTCTCTATCGGGTTATTTAAGCGGGGCGTGAAAAAGCATTTATGCAGGCCGCCATAGTGTGAGCATTCGGCATAGCGTGGTAGCGCTGTGATGAACGCTTTCACTTCTTGGGCTTCACTGGCTGCTTTCCATCAGGCAGGGTGAGGCCATTTTGGCGTGCCACAATAAAAAAAATAAAAAAAAACAACTCAGTAGAGTCCACGCCAAGTCCCCGACGGCAGTTTGTTTTGCAATGTTTTAATCTATTTACACGTGCGCAAGAACGTCTGCATATAAAGCGCGTAAAAAAGCAAACCCGCCAGGTGAACCGGCGTGTCGCAACGCGTAAACAAAGCCGGCGCACTACAACGGCGCTATTATTAGAGGACAAGCCTGCTGGTTTCGAAATTTTTATTATGCCCGCCTATTTAACGATCCGATAAACGTGCGTACCTGCTCCTCGAAATGCTGGCATTCGGATGTGTTTTGGGTGATCGAATGTTCAAGGTGGACTTCGATGGTCGTCTGACGAGTCGTCATGGCTTCTGTACCGTCGTTTGCGTAGGAACAAGCAGTTGGTTAATTTTTTACGTAAATTTCAGAATTTGTTAGGCGTTGATCATCATTTTTATGAGTATTGTAACACTAGTATAAGTTTTATTTACATACCTACATAGTCACGCCTGGTTTCCATAGGGTTAGGCACACTTCTTGCAACTTGCTGCAATCCTTACATACTTATTTTATTTCCATTTACTTCTTCATAGATGCTCCTGCTTTAATGCTCTTGATTTGAATTGCTCTTGCCTTTCTTTAAAATGTCTAGGAGATTTTTTTTTTTAAATTATTTAAAAATCGATACGCAATAATTTAAAACCAATTTGTAAACAACTTATACGTAGTTATTGAGTTTATTCGTTACAAACATACGTAATACAAAAATGCAAAGCTTTCCTCTTTGTAATATTAGTACAGATACAGTACAAAAGCAGCTTACAAACTAAAAAAATAATATACTAGAACCGTTTTACAGAGATACAACTTATACTATAAGTATGAGATATAATAGTAACCAAATGAAAAACGTGATTTATATTTTCTTTAGCAATTTATTTATTTATCTATATAATACGTGAAGCAAAAACTTTGTACCCCTTTTTACGAAAATTGCGCGGACGGAGGAGTATGAAATTTCACACACATATAGTTTATATATAAGGTCACATTTTACCAACTGCAAATTTTTTGAGGATAAACTAAACAACATATATAAACTATTTTTATGAAAAAACCTAAAATTTGTATACGCTAGTTTTCAAGAAAAACGCCAATAGACATTTCGATTAAAAAGTAAAATAAAGCACTTGCGGTAGTTTCAATTCAAAGGCGCCGAAACAGAGAGGCCGCAATGCCTTCACCGCTTAACCGTGCCCGCAATTTCATTCAAAGGAGCCGACAGAGAGGCCGCTCTTAAAAATATTACAATTTTTGTGTCAGGAAAAGTAAAAACAACTAGCCTGAATTTTTTTTTAAATGCTACGGCCTTATTTCTTTGATATAATTAGATGTTTTATCAAAATATTTGCAGTTGATAAAATGTGACCTTATAGAGAAGAAGTGCAGAATACTAATATATTTTTTTTAAATTACACTATAAAATACATTACTAATTAAATAAACATTGTTTCCTAAGACTTCATATATTTTTCAAAAAAAACAAAAATGGAAGAGGAGCGGCCGAAACCTGTCAATGCCAATCCAAACTCACTCACTATCTTTTTTAATTTTTCATTGCTTAGGATACAATCCGTGCAGCCTTGCAGCTTTATCATTCAGCCGAAATAGTAAACAGTTTTTTATAAAATTACGGTCGAATTTCGACCACTGGGCGACCACTAGTACTTGTAAATCAATAACACCAATACTTGATCAAGTAAAATCGACTTGAAGGCAAAACCTCACAGTCGAGAAAATAGGGCTCTTAGGGAACTCCCATTCACCACTCAATGATGCGATGTGATCATTAAAACCCAGGACATCGATACTAAGGCAAAACTATTGCGTTTTTACCGTAGTACACCGCTGTGCGCATTGCGTCAAAATATCTGTACCACAAGCACACGCCGCCATGTAAGGTGACCAGTTATTTGTATCATTTGGTTTTGGAGTAAGAGACCCTTGTGAGATCAAAGAGCTGTTCTGAGGTAGGCAGATCTATAAATTGTCGTCAGATGTCCTTAAGCATCGATAGTTATATGGTTGAAGTGGTATTAATTGAGATTCATTTATCGAATGTAATTCAAATTTGTCCTCGTTGCTTTTACAGACTTGCCAAGAATTAAAAGGCTTTTTTACAGCCACTTCGATGAGAAAATAGCGAAGTTAAGTATAAGTTTGAGAAGAGATGCGAAAGCATTACTTTCAATCAGACGAAACCTTATTGTTGATTATCCGAAATAAATGTGTTATCATTAAGATCGGGGAAGGTTCTAGGTTTATAAAAATAAGAGTAGCCTCATTATCCAGCTCAGAATAGTAGGTTGAACAACAAAGTGGGTCTCATGATGTTCAGTTTTGGTGTACCTACCTGAATGTAGTCAACTAGGTGCACTTATACCTTACTAAGTTAAAACCTTAGCCAATATATCAAAATTATTATACAGTTACTTGTCACTTTTGTAAGGTTAAAAAGTTAAAAAAGGTAAAAAAAAAAATTTTTCTAGGTAGGTAATACATGTTTATGTCGGGGTTATTTTTATATTTTAATGGTTCAATTTGCACAATGCATTACTTTATATTTCTTATTTAAATTAAATTTTCCTAAATGTTTACTAACACAATATATTACGAGTATAACATTAGGTGAGTAGTAGTTAAGTTCATGTCTATGACTAACCATAGATGCAAGAAGTCCAACAAAAAGTTTAACAAAATCCCACAGTGAATTGCAATTATTCCCAAACACTGCAACTGTCTTAGCTGATAAAAAGTTTTCTTCCATTTTTTAATTCGAAATGTTTGCAAATGACGTCGCTTACGACGTGCATCTCCAAACAATTCCGCTTTCCGATAGGCAGATAAGGTTGTTTCTTGACACTTGAGCTCCAGCACCGAGGAGGAGAGGCGGCGATCTTGGCAGCGCCCATTGTTTTTTGTGGCGACAACGCGCTCGCGCGGAAGACATGCAAATTACGACATGATAATAAGGAACCGCCAATGAGAATAAGGCGGAGTTACACTTGAGTTTATTTTTGATATAGTAAAGAAAGTAAATAGCCTATACCTGTCCCACTGCTGGGCAAAGGCCTCCATCATTGAAATAAAGTAATCACTACAATAGATGGGTAATGACTTAATAATATTAATTACCAGCGGCCGCTCGCGGTTTCACCCGCGTGGTTCCCGTTCCCGTGCGAATATCGGGATAAAAAGTAGCAATTGTGTTAATCCAGGTTATAAACTATCTGTATGCCGAATTTCATCCAAATCCATTCAGTAGTTTGACGTGAAAGAGTAACAAACATCCATCCATACTTACAAACTTTCGCGTTTATAATATTAGTAGGATAATTTTTAATACGATTGTGAATAACTCAAGACTTTTAATGCTTCCTTTGGTTTAAATCTAATCTATCTATGTTTATGTGAATGTTTCTTTGTGTGTCCTATGCCATTCATCTGATCGCAAAGAAACTTTAGTGAGTTGTTGTGCATGGGCCCTGAAACGTTTCTAAGCTGGTAAAACCATAACGGGATATGCGTGTTTAGGTAGAAGAAAGTGCGGCCCGACTACGAGATATAATAAAAAAAACAATGTTTCTTTCTACGTATTCTCAGCTAAATCTGCATGATTACATTTTAATACAAAAAAAACTGTCTCAAGAAAAATTTTATTTTTTATTTTCACGTGCCAATTGCTGCACTGAGGCTTGCAGGTTCGATTCCTGGCTGGGTCGGGTAGGCGTTTAATTTTTTCACTGTATTTAAATATCAGATTCAGGTAGCTCGAGTAAGAATATCTGCATCTGAATTATGAGTTATTTGAAACGCTGGTTGGTTTTCAAACCATGTTTGATTGAGTGGTCGCAATAGCGCCCTGACAACGAGAATGTGCTGAATCACACTTATGTTTTATTGTTATTTATTTATTTTGAATCACACTACGAGTAAGTACCACAAAACTCTCGGATTCGTCGAGATCACAACTCATTGTTAAAATGTTCATAGCCGAAACTTTTCGTTTATGTTTTCTCTGATAATCGGACACTGTGAACACAGCTTTACAGTGTAGTCATCAGAATAAAAATGTACAACGTAACCCGCGTCGCCGGTCCTTAATACGAGCTGATTAGCATTCGCCCGCCGGTCGCCAGCGGTCGCCAAGACCGACCTAATTTTTACATTCGGAATGGGTTGTTTCCCCCATCCCCCCCTTTTCTTTCGTCATTCTTTTAAGACATCCGGGTTAAATACTTTTCGCAACTATCGGTTGACATCCAGATCCATTACATTTGGAGATGGATAGCCGGTTGTTTTATCGAGTTACTTTTCGATTCGTAAGTTAAATTGAGCTAGTGATCTCGATAGCGGACGTAGAAATGGTTGGCGTAGACTTTTGTAGGGGTACGAACTTTATAAGAGCTTTAATGTGTTTGTATTAGATGCGCTTTATAAGTTCAGTAGGTAAGTACTTCGTAGTAGAATTATTATTGTTAGAAGGTGCAATATAAATAGTTAACTCTTAAAGAAAAAAATAAATACATTTAATTTTACACACTAAGTACTTACAACAAAAAATCATTATTAAATATTTTTATTATTGAATTATTGAATTGTATATAAAATTATAGCCACTTACAATTAATACTACTAAATCGGTAGTCGAATTTCATCTTTTAAAATATTATTTTGCTGTTAATTGTAGTAAATAGTCTTTAAACTCTCCATAAAGCTAAGCTAGCTAAATACGCTGTTGTTAGGAATCACGTTAAAAGCTTCTCATCGAATTTATAGCCATAATTGGCTTAATTACCATAATTGCTTAATAAGCATATCACATCATAATAAGAAACTATTAACTTTTTTTTTATATATTTTACGGGTAAGTGCCTTGATCTCACCTGATGTTAAGTGATGATAAGGCCAATGATGGCAGCGCACTTCACCCGGGATCCTCAACTAGTGAGGCACTGGCTATCTTATCTCTAGCTGCCGGAACACAACAATGCTACAAACATGTTATGGCGACATATTTAGATAAAATGGAGGTAGCTAGCCAGGCGGACTAACAAGGCCTACCATCAACCAAACCGAGTACACAAACATGTACCCCCGCTGGGAATCGAACCCGGAAGCTCTGGGTCTAAACCGGTGGTCTTAGCCACTAGACCACAGAGGCGGAACTGACTAATGTATAGTATTTATACTCGTAATGTCTTTAGTTAAAGTAAGTCTGACATTGTTTTTAAACTTTTACAAAATTATTGTCTGACCACATCCAAAAAAACATGGAATGTGAGCCAAAATCTCTGTAATCAATCCGTTAAGTGGCCCAATTATCGTGTCTCGTTACAAGGTGGTAAGCCCTGTTAATTAGTGGCGATAATCGCGGGCGGTCCAGTTTGCTTTCGTCTAAGTTAATTTGCGTTGCTAAAACTGGCACTATAGATTAGAAGTAACGGGAGTTATTTTCAAACGTTTCATGTATTTTTAAACGTGATTTCATCTTTACAATATCTTGTTTTAGAATTAGTATGACACATTTCAAGTATATCATATCACAATGTCTTAGTAAAAGCAAATTAACTATTTGAACTGCAGATTATGGATATATTATTAAATTATTATTCAAATAAAAAAATCTACGAAAATTTTCAACACTTTTTCGAATTATAGAAGAATTTACTTATTATTGTAGACACAGGAAGAGATAGCAAAATGTATTCTTTACAACCCAATCTACCAATCAATGTAGTACTTACGATTACGGTTGGAATCAGTTATTTCTTACGATTACGGTTGGAATCAGTTATTTCTTACGATTACGGTTGGAATCAGTTATTTTTTCAGAACTATTTTCACATTTCGTATAGTTTCGGATTTTCTCAAATTGGGCTGGCCGTTTACATTGTTCACCTTATATTTAAAAACTATTTTTTTACAAATTTGATATATATTTTAATATTACATACATGAAATTACATAATCAGTAATCATTGAACAAAATATAGACAAAATATATATTTAAAAAAACCATCTTCCTTTCCTTAGTTAGGGCCGCAATAAAGTCAAGTGGCGAGAGGGCGTGACCATACATAACCACCCTCTTAGGGCTCCGCTCTAATCATCCCTGAGCACCTCTCCAGGTACGCACTAAATTATCATTAACCATACGAAAGATTGAGGAGCTACTTGCGTAGTGAATAGTGTTTGACGATCGTAAAAGTTAAGTGACTTTTTGATTGGTCAAAATGGTAGACCTAAAATTCTGTGTTTTTCAGTTTTTTTCCATCTTTATGATATCTGATTGTGACGTTAAAGCTGAAGGTGTAGGGGCACTTCACCGGGAACCCTCAACTACTGAGAAACTAGCTATTTTATCTTTAACTGTCGAAACAACCCTTTTGGCTCATAAGGACCACTTACCAAAACGTCCACTGTATCAAAACGTCCACTTCCTAAAAGGGAAATTCCTAAAAGGACAACTTCCCAAAAGGACAATTCCTAAAAAGACAACTTCCCAAAAGGACAATTCCCAAAAGGACAACTTCTCAAAAGGACAATTCCCAAAAAAACAACTCCCAAAAGGACAACTTCCAAAAAAAGACAGAGTATCATTGTTGTTATATCCTACATAAGATCGTGTCAGCACGCCAGGCGAACTTAAAACCTCTACCACCCACCAAACCGAGCACAATAATTCTCCCCGATCTGATCCGAACCCCTCGGAGAATCTAGTAGGGCACGGGGACACGCACTAGTGCGTGGTGCCGTTACCTCTGCAAAACTTCTGACAGTGTTTCGTTTCACACTCAAAAATTAATTTAATTAACTTAATGTTCTTTTTTCTTTATTAATTGTCAAATTTGGTCAAATTGTGTACATTGTTTGGGGTTGCATCCCAGCTCTATATTTTCGATATTAATTTTTGTTATGCAATTTTGGATGTGACCTGTTAATGTACCTAAGTAAATAAATAAATAAATAAATTCAAAATCATTTATTCAGTTTAGGCTACAAATAGCTCTTATGAACGTCATTGTTTTAGGAACTCTTGTTAGGAATCACTAGCCTGACGGAGCTATGGGGGTTGAAATAGACGTTCGGGTGGTTCGGCTAACGACGCTTAGTAGTAGCCTATAAGTTGTCCCATTGCTGAGCAAATGCCTCTTTCATCCACCGACGCTTACATTATTAAAACATCCAATAGATCGCTTACAGGCTTACAGGCATAGCCGTATCTCGCCAAAATCTCTATTCTAATCTTAGAAGTTAAAATCCGACCAGGATATATCGGCGCAGCTTCGGAGGAGGTTTTTCCGCACACAATGCCTGATCAGATAGCCTTATTGTCCACCGCTCCCAATTTGCGGGCCTTACGACACCCCTGGGACCGGGTTCTAATCCCGGTTAGTGCTTCTATGCATTATGTGCGTGAAATATTTACTGCGGACTAAAATTGTTAGGTTCGCTACGTGTTAAGTAGATTTTCTAGTCCTTTTTTTAAAGAGTAGGTTTCTAGGATTCTTTTGTTATTCTTCGCGTTTGATTTTTTTATGACCAACTTCATTTATAAATAATAATTGAAGGCATTTTTTTAAAGACTGAGGTATTAAAGAATGTCAGACGGATCTGCTTCAACAGCGTGGTAATTAATTGAAAAGTTGTCTTTGGCTCTATTATACTCTTCTAGTAAATTTAGGGTTAAATAAATTAAATTAAATAAATAAAAATTATTTTGGCAAATTAATCTTAGGAGGACCGGTACCGGTGCTTTCATTTTATTTGGTGGTAAGGTTGAAATTTTGGAAAATATTTAGAATTCTTCACTTATTAAGAGCTTTCTTTTTACTAACTTACTGCTGAAACTGCTACTTAAGTTTGATAACTTATCGTCATTCACTTAGTTGGCACTTAGCTTTTCTGCGATCACTACACTTCTGATTCCATTAATTAAATCTAGTGCGCATACGACCCCTAGTAATCAAAACATCAGAAACTAAAACAGTGATCAGACTACTAGACAGTCGCAGCCAAGACGATAGAAATCTAGCGAACACCCAACATCCTTCAAAAACTAGAAATTGTTAAATTATTTAAATAACGCCATGTGAGAAAAGGCTTAAAGTTTTGGCAAGGACATATCTCCCATGTTGCGCTCATATTGCTCGTAATTTCCGCAGATTTCGTAGCAATACATCATAGTCTAACAAAGACAGAAGAAAGGGCCAATATTTTTTGAGCTCTAAAAAGAAATAAACATGAAACATTGGAATAGATAGATAGATTTAATAATACTTTTATTGCAACTCGACTCAACTCGTCGCCGCCGCCATTTAAATTACCTAAATTTCATCTGTCAGTTGTCTTTTGAAAAATATTCGAAGGCAAAGGAACCACGGCCATACGGTCTGTTCCGAACAGTAAGTATAATATTATAAAAAACTACTAAGGAACTGGCTGTCTTATCTATAACAGGTGAAACCGACTTAAATAAGGTAACTAAAGCGAGCATAATTAATTAAACCCGGTGCTTTGGGTCTAGGACCGGAACAGTATTGGTACATTTCGATAGTGGTGTTGATTTTAATGCAACACAAGAAATTATCATATTTATTTTTAACTAGAATATACTTTATTGCAGGTACTGTTTACATTTTGCAAGTGATAATACAATACATAAGTAAATAATTATACTATGAAATGTGACCACGGAATGCTGTTTCATTAAAGAAAATGTCCGTCAATCCATATGCGAACGAACAGAACCGGGATTAGTTACGAGTATCAAGAGAGCGCTAATTACAACGAGGGAGGGCGCAGAAAGCGTATTCAAATTCTAAGATCCGTATAATTCGATAAAATATTATGACATCGATGCATCAGTGAATGCAGAAACACTTGATCGTATGCGGCGGTGGTGGAGTGTAAACAGCGCTCGTATCGCCGGGTTATTATTAAACAAGCGGTTCTTAACCCCTCCGTGCACTTCGCGATTGGCTGGCACGATCCGCTGAGGTCTGATACACTTATCAGAGTTTCCAAGCTTCAGTCCCAGATGCTAAGGAACTAAGCCATGATGAAGGTGAATGAAGGTGAGAGGAGGAATGCAAATTACTCTTAAGTCGTTACGTTGCTTAGGTATCTTTGGGGGAGGCCTTTGTCCAGTAGTGGACGTCTTTTAGCTAAGATGATGATGATAGTTACATATTGTTAGTAATTATCATTCCAAATAATAGCTTTTGCCCACAGAGAAAATAATACCTCCCTTAAAAACTCCTTACCTCTAGTTTATAATTTCAAAAATGTAATTTTGAACTTAATAACTTTTCTTCCTAACTCACCCTCTTATGAGGCTGAATTTCCAAAAAATTATTGACGTAATAGAACATAATTCCGTACGTTTGAATAGATTAAGTTTTTGTTGGTTTTTTTTTTCTAACTTTTTGTTAACTCATAAAGGTAAACATCTTGCGGAT
Organism: Eudonia lacustrata; assembly: GCA_947562085.1. NCBI lineage: Eukaryota > Metazoa > Arthropoda > Insecta > Lepidoptera > Crambidae > Eudonia > Eudonia lacustrata. Next base: position 1,807,218 of record OX387341.1, read on the forward strand.
ATGAACTATCACGTCGCTCTTAGTATCTCTGCTCGTTCTGCCGTTCACTTAGATACCAAAACCTTTAATTAAACAGTATGTAATATTATTGCAAACGAGAGTGTGGTGCAACTGACCAATCCCGCCCGACGCCTTTAAACAAACTCTGTAATGCTAGGTTAGATTATATAGTATATTGCGTTAGTACTAATTCCTAAACCACTTCCTATAACGTCGGCGGCGGCGCCGGCGATTTCCTCAATCCACTCCGTTGCGATTGAGTTGTATCTCAACGTTATTGTGGCTATCTTGAACTACTTTATTCCACTACCGATTCCTAAAATATGCTACAGTTATTGGATGCGATAATGCAACGTACGCAACACTGTTATTAGTGAAACGTTTGATCTGTGCCGGTTGCTTACGCGGTCTGATATGTTGATATACAATTATATCGTACTACGTAACAATATATGGAAAGTATTGCTTAGATTTTTGTCGGTGTTTATACTGTAGGTACAAAACAAAGTCACCTGCCGATGTGGTCGGAATTTTTTCATAAAATATACACCAACATGTGATTTGCTTTATAACAGACAAGGTTTTATGATCTGAGTGAATCACACTAATGTTATAAATGCGAAAGTTTGTGTGTATGTCTGTATATTTGTTCCTTCTTCACGCTGCAACAGATGGATGGGTTTGGATGAAATTCGGCATACAGATAGTTTATAACCTGGATTAACACATAGGATAGTTTTTATCCCGATATTCCCACGGGAATCGCACTATAAATATACTAAAACAACAATTTATTTTTCCAATACAAAATGCTTTGTTTGTTTTGTTGTCATGGAAACGAAGAGAATTTAATCACTTGATGGAAACTGTCAAAACGGTACGAAGTCCGCCGGGTCCACTAGTGATTAATTAAACACTTTAAAAATGTTATTGAATAACGTAAAAATTGCTTCTACAAGTATTCACATCTGTAAAATTACAAATCATACTCAGCCCACATCAGTCCACTGCTGGACATAGGCCCCTCCCAATGCATGCCATTGAGCCCGATCTTCGGCTATTCTCATCCAACCGCTGCCAGCCACTTTGCGTACCACCGCGCCAGAGGGCGTCCTACACTACGTCTGCCGAGTCGCGGTCTCCGCATAATCTCTATTCTGTGTCTCCTCTCTAGAACACGTCTACCCCGACGGTTGCCTACGGTTAACTAAAAATTAAACAAAATAACACACCTTAACTTTAATTATACTTGTCTGGTCCAAGTCCAGCTAACGATTTATCATTAATACAATATCTACTTTAAGATCAACATTGTTTTGCAGTACTTAAATAATTATCGGCTATGCAATTTTACAGCTGACCCATAAAACGGTACCTACAATGGCTATTTACACAGCGAAGTGTCGACAACTGCTAATATACGCACTTACGCACAATGGTAATACGCATAAGGTAAATGGAAAATCAAACGGGCTGTGTGTGATGTGATGCCAGCTGTACCACGCATACATATTTCTGCTGAAGCAGTAAATTTTAATAAGGCTTAAGTTCTTTTAAGAACTGAAACAAAGAGTTAAAAGTTAAAACAGTGCATCTGTTGGGGCCAGTGCCCTTTTCTATAGCGATTGGTGGAGAAAAGGGATTCTTGTCCTTTATGAAAAGAAACGAAATGAGTGGACTGTAAATATTTATGTCTTGGTTAGAACTGAAAATGCGTACAAGCTCGCGCCCGACAGTGTTAATACGTGTTTGCGTATACGCACGCTAAAAGCCAATGCCGCGATCGCCGTCCGTCGTACCCCGTCGGTCCGCCGTCGTTCGTCTACGCCGTGTGTGTGCGCCCCACCTCGATAGAAACGGAGCCGATCGCCGCGATGCTGTCGCCGGCAGCGGCCTCGTCTTCACCAGCATCATGAGGAACTGTGCTGGATAAACCTTTATATGCCAAAAATGTACATTGCAATAGCTTCAACTACCACCTGAACGCAAATAAAACTTAAGAATATTTAAAAAAAAAACAGTAAATGTCATAACAAATGTCGGAAGTAAAGAGAAAGTTTAAAGTGGTTTTTCTGTTACCTATTGTCAGATAATGATGCATCGACCGCACCTCGAGTACCAGAACAATTGAATAGACACAAACACAATGGCATATTATCCAACAAAACTTTTGATTCGGAACTAATCGAAGAATGCAGCGATTGGATCGCATTCATCACACATGACGCGCCGCGCCGCCCGCCGCCGGCGCTCGTATCGGCACGCTCCGATGATTTATAGTCTGTGGACGTGGACGTGGACGTTATAGTATGTTATTTCCATTCGCATTCGGCGAACTGTCTTGACATACGAAATCTGAATAGCACAAGTAGTATTCGCCTTGCCTATGAAGTCTCATAGCTCTGAACTAGTAGAGTATAAGCAATCGTGGTGCGCAGAAGTGGAACACGATAGATCATGTTGTTCTAAATGTCCGGAGGCAAGGTAGATTTTCTTTTTGCACAAGATTTTTTGGTTATGACAACATCATCTCAGAATAATAAGTTATTGTTCCGAGAACATAATACTTGTCGAAACATCAACCAAAATAACAGTCTACCACAGATGCGTCTATTGTAACTTTAATATCACTTGCTAAGTTCTCGCAGACTGCAATGGGAATGTCTTAATCTGACGATAAATATTCCAGTGCGGTGTCTTAGTGCGCAAAATAGTAGGTAATGAATGTTTTTCAAAGTAACACACACATCATTTATTCAGTTTAGACTACAAATAGCTCTTATGAACGTCATTATGCCATCGGTTCGTAAGTCTATCTACTCTGGGCAAGAGATCTTGTACTGAGAAGAACCGGCAAGAAACTCAGCAAGTGTCCAGCTCTTTTCTCCCTTAGAGCGTCATAAATATTGGAAAATGCCCTATCATAAAAGGACACTTTCCATCACAAATAAAAACACAAAATGTAAAGGACAATCACAACATGTAAAGAAAAACACAAAAAAAGAAAATATTTAAGTTTACAAAAACATCATTTAACAGTTTAATTTTTCACAATGTCATACAGAACTAGTAAAAGTCAAAACCTGTCTAAGAAAAAGTATTTGAAAATACAAGTCTGGGGTATGCTGTCTTCTATCCTGGACTTATCATTGTTTATGCTGAATACAGACAGTATTCCACTGAACTTTCTCGTCATGCGAAATGTGAAATGCCATGAATAGATTTTGTGTCGTTCGTCTTAGTAGTAACAGAACCGGCTTCCTTGGACAATTTAGGTTAACCAAAGGTCTTTTGTAATTGACAGCCGAAGTAATGGATGAAATGCTTCCCGAACAAGCTATTTTCCGCTTCTGAAATCTCACCAGATGGTTTGTCTCATTTACATCAAAATGTCATGTCAGCTTTGACATTTGAAAATTATTATAACGAACCGCTGTAAATAGACGAACATGCGCGGTTCACACGACAGCTTTACGCCTAACGTTTTCAGATTAACTTCATAATAATTATGAATACATTTAATTCGGACTGATCTATAATTACTTATCTTAACTTACTTTTATATATATATATAATATATATAGCTGTAATATTTCAACATATCTAAACACGCCTCAGTAAAATACACAGGTCAGGAACCAGGCTAACATTATCTGGGCCGTGAAAAACTCTTCGTTTTCCCCCCAGCGGTTGACGGGTGTCAACCAGTTTAGTGGGTCGGTCACATCCCATCCTGTGATCAACCCCACACACCTCCCGGGTTCAACAACAACAGGTGCAACAACCCGGTCCAGTTTCAATACGAATTCTGCAAAAAAACGTTTGAATTATCAGAAAGCTAAAGTTGATCGACGACTACAAGCAAAAAGTTTAACTTCATATGAGTCCTTCATTCAAACATAAAGAAGCATAACTGATATTTTCTCTGGAAGTAGCAGACTCAATAATTTCTGATTCCCTGTTATTATTTAGGCCATCGTTTTAGTAATTCCAGGAAGCGTTGAGCACAGAGTACTCTCGCGGCCGTGCTCAAAGAGCGTACCGTTCCAAACGTTATCTGGACGTTTAAAAGCTTTAAAATATTAAACATCTTCAACATTTTAATGCAGACTTCACTGCGCTACATTCATCTTGTCCGATAAAGACTGACATGTACGAAGTTTCGATAGCGGCCAAGAAGGCGATATATCCAGTAGACCCACTTTTGGGGCTGGTAGCGGGCGTTTTAAAAATATATCACCGGCCAGCCGGCTGTCGATACGACACGTAAATATTTATGTCTGTTGCTGAAGCGGTCCTGGCGCGCGATCGCCTTGTTTTAAATAATCAGGTGCATGTTACTGCAACGTGATTTTGGAGCTAATCTTTATTGGCCCGTTCCCGTTCTGGAGTTACGGTGCAAGATTTAGATTTGTACCCGACACAAAACATGGTGGGTGGTTCTTAGCTATTTTTCTGGAGATTGTTTTCAAGATGAGATGAAAAATGAACTTTTTATTTTTGGGACTGTACAACATGTCGTTGTGACTTCATTCAATAGTATAACTGAAAATACTTTTTAAATCTTGTATCATGCTTTACCTCTTGGCTGAAGGGTACGCAATGAAATAGGGTTAAAATTAATGTCTGATGGGTGTTGACAATAGCTATTTTACGAGATTACAGAAACATATTCTAAGCTTATTTTAACAAAATAAAACAAAAAGTAAATTATTTATTTTGGTTTATTTTAATGTTTAATTGTGTGATACGAGTATAATCGAGAGCTTTTATAACAATTTTAAAGTAACAACAAAACAATTTGCCGTGGCCAAACTTCGACGTCAAAACTTACATTATATATTCAACAGCCGAAGGAGCAAGCAACATTTCCACAAAATGGTCTTTTAAAATATAAGATAAAGTGTCTTTAAGAAATAAGATGGACGGAGATACTTTTTGGTAAACCAACCCTAAAATTGGTTAGCTTAAGAAATATAGTCGAAAATATCTGTAGATATTGTAAAAAATGCTTTCATTCAGTGTTTTTGTAACAACATATTTGTTTTTAAACAAATTTATCCTATCCTCTGAAACTTTTTACGTTCCGATTACCAGTTCATGGTAACTCGTCATTTTTGTAAATAGAAACACTGTACAAAGCCAATAGTCATAGCAGAATATAATATTCAGAATTGTAAACAGTTACATATGAATTTTCATAATATGTTTCAGTCAAAGCTGGAATAAATCTTGTGCACTTTGCAATAAATTCAGGAAATAATTCATGCAGTGCGGCGGTGGGTGGCACTTGCATTCAGCCGGGCGCGTGGTGGCCGTGAAAAGGCACGCATCGCGACAGGAGGAGCGGTTTGGGGCTTGGGACAAGCGATGTTCTGAAAGCGATTTACAAAAGTCTCACATCTGCGGCGAGCACTGATCAGTGCCCTAACACAATTAAAATTCTGATTATAGTGATTAGGTTATATGTTATTTTACGCAAATTATGTTGCGAACAAATACAATTTGGAAAAACGACAAAGTGTTGGAAAAAAAGTAGCTCGTTGAGTTTTTTCAAAACTTTGTCTTTTTCAAATTAAAATTCTATTGTGTCTATATTCACAGCAGGGGGCAGGTTTGTCTGTCATTGTTGTCTAGTTCAGACGACGACGATGGTGTATGTTATAATAGCATTTGTGTAGTAGCAGCGGCAGTTCTTACTCCTTGACACGGCACGTATTGTTAGGAGGTTCCTCACTCTGCAGCCCTGACCAGCGGTAGCTTGGGCCCTGCCCCGCTGCTGGCGGTACTCTAGGATTAGGTTTTTACAATGTTTAATAGTTTTTATATTATAATAATGATAATTACGGCAAAACGTCTACTCCCTAAAAATGATTTTGCTTGTGTTGGTTTTTATTTCATCATTCTTAAATTCATTATAATTTCAGCCCGTAAACAACCACTGCTTGGTATAAGCCTCCCCATTCATATGCCAATTTTTCCGGTCCCGTGCGAGTTTTCATATGCAATATATTTTATATACTGTGTTTCGGGTTAAATTATGTAAGATTTAACAAAATAACTTGGCATCGTGGCAGAGTAACTAATGTCTCAAGGTGACAACAAACCTTTCCTTATTCATATCCCATTTATAAAGCTATTGGATTTTTCCATCAGGATTTTTTTTAGGCCATTGCAACGAACTGTTTCTTTTTAATTTTTTAATTTTATTTGGGACAACAAACAATTGACCAATATATATTACAAAGTGAATAGATTCACAGGTAAATATTCGGACAATCAACACCGTTATCCACAAAGACAATTAATAGAAAAAAGTACCATTTAACCATAGACATACATAAATGTACAGTTACGAGCATAAACATCATACACTTTTGAACAGCTTTGTCTCTTATTCCGTTGTATTAAGAGTTACATTGTTTTCATGTTAATGCCCGTGACTGTACATACATAACACATTAAAGCAAACGAAAACTGCTTGGCATAAGCAAGTTATGCATCAATTAACGACGACGGAATTCGAGTAATATATTACTTTACTACCTCGTTCAACATACAACATTTCATACTTATACAATAATATACCTACTTACATATTATATACTTATGATACACAAATATAATATACTATTTCATATACAATTTTAGCATTCAAAGATATTGATTGATTAAAATGATATTATATCAATCTCAAAAAATTACTAATGCGGTTACAATAAAGAGTTATCTATCTATCTATTTTTGTACATCATAAGACTCACTGAGTTTAAGGGTGCGCCGACCAAAAAATGCCAAAAATGCAATTACGGTTAAGTAGATATAAATGAAAATACTATCGTATTAAATGAAAAAAATATATATTTAGTATCATAGGGAACGTGTTTACAATTTGTCAGAACCATAAATTCATAACACGCTATAGTTTTTTCTACAATATCATTTAAAGTTGGGCAAAAATCATGAAAACGAGTGGCGGCGTTTAGTAGATTTCTTATAGTTTATCTAAATTATTGTACCTCTGATTTTGTCTAAACAATCATCAATGGATAAACTACAAATTGCTAGACTACATTCTCGATTCATCAAGTGGTTATTTAAATAATTATTTTTTATTAAGCACCTTAAATTCCCCATACAAAATTAGTATGGCCGCGCGGCATCAAATAAATATGGACGACGACATTTCAAATAAAACATATGACACTTGTCACTTACGGACGGCGCACCCTTAATGATATCCTTTTTAAAGGAGCGTGGCGGCAATGCAAATATAACAACATCTAAAAGATATTCATTAAATAAACATCTAAAGGGCGACAGGGCGCTATGGCGCTCATTAGGGGAGGCCTATGTCCAGCAGTGGACTAATATAGGCCGATGATGATGATGAAACATCTAAAAGTTATTCATCATATTTTATAATGTTGACATTTTATAAAATGGCGGACGTTGACCTGCATTCGTTTTAACAGGTTCCCTGTGCCATGAGTCACATGTGATACATAACAATTGATTATCTATTGTTTTAATTTTTGGACAGCGAAACTGATAATATTCCTAAGATGAAAGAGCTTGTGCGGGCGTTTGTTACGTATTCTAACAGAACTGCTCGCTACTATCGCATGCGATAGTAGATGTTATTGGTCAATTCACAGCAGTCAAAAACGTTGTGTATTAGTTTATATAAAGTCATTGTACTCAGCATTGTTATACGTACCTGCAAAGTAAGTAACGAATGTTTGTTTAATGAGTCGTCTTAAGAACATTTACGTAGTCGACATTTGTAGTTAACTCTTTTTAGAAATTTTCTTTGAACTAATTCAATTAGATGTTTATATTTGTTATAATGAGTCCAAATAATTGTGGCGTATTCTAACTGAGATCTCATTAGACTTTTAAGTACATGTATGTTGTATGTGACAGGCTTTTTAAACTTACAACCCATCCGCATAATTAATCCATACAATTGGTATGCTTTGCTGACAATATTGGCAACATGGTTATCGAGGTGTAGTTCAGAATCGAAATATATCCGATACATCGGATACTTCAAAACGTTTGCCATACTAACCAAGTTTAATCGCCATAGGAGAGCGAATAGACTTTTAGGTAAGCATTGTTACACCGGTCGTTGGCTAGATCTCCACTTAACACCTGGCAATATCTCGATCAAACAGTTATTAAAAAAAAAATCTCGGACAAACGGTTTTATTAAATAAAAAACAAAAAATACGTTTTTTTCGCAAATCGCCCATGTCTCATCGCTTGCACGGCGCCATGGGCAGCGGCGTTGACCGCTGCCGCTGCCAACTGATTCAGAGCCACGGTCTTGGACCTTGCCTCACCCACAACAATGCTTTAAAATAACTGTTACGTTAACACGATTAACGCCAGCTTTTAAAAAAGGCTAGAAGGTTTCTTGACCTATTTAATATTAATATACTTCACTGTTATTATGTATTTCTTTGCTACCAAATTTAACTAGCTAGCTCCCTACTACCAATATGAGAAAGATCAAATCTCTTTCAAGCAGATAAAGTCGTAATGAAACATTTGAAAAACAGGTCTTTCAAATGTTTTATTAAGATGAGATAAAGTTAACTTTATTGTACACCAAAAATAAATATAAAACAATTGACAAAAAAATAACTACATAAAAGTACACTTACAAAGAGCGATCTTATCACTAAGTGTGATCTCTTCCAGACCTTTGGATGGACAAAAAACTTTTATGTTGAAAGTGGGCTTGTCATGGCTTTGGTGCACCATGAATAATAATACAATAACTTACATCACAGCAATATATAACTATCATCATCATCATCATCATCTCAGCCAAAAGACGTCCACTGCTGGACAATGGCCTCCCCCATGGATACATGAGGGGATTTGCCATAATCGCCACGCTTGGCAGGCGGGTTGGCGATCGCAGTAAGTTGAAACTTAACCTCATAGAGATGCTGCTGCCCATCTTCTGGAATGGTCCCTTAGTCGGCTTTTACGACACCCACGGGAAGAGATGGGGTGGTGCAATTCTTTATCCCCGGCACCACACAGGGAGTATATAACTATAAACGTGGTATAAACTAAAATATAAACTTGAATTGAGATTCATATTGAGATATAAGATTAAAAAAGCAATGAAATATAAAAACTGTATATATTTCGTTGCTTTTTAATATAAAAAACCATAAACGTATGGTGTAAACTACCGTTTGGGTGAGTAGCGGTGTTTCATGTTTTATTTTTATTACTATTTTTAGTTTTGTTAAGTTTAGTTCTAGTCTGGGCATCTTCGGAAGACCAGCGTCGTAGCATTACTACAGTACTATGACACATGCTGAGAAGATGCCTTTTCAGTATCATATACCATGTACCTATCTTAAATTATGAATGCGTTACTTGTTGAGTGTTGTTTTATGATACTGAATAAATGCTTTTTCTTTCTTTCTTTCTTTCTTTCTTCTAAAATCTGTAATGCCCGTTAAAAGGTTAAGATAAATTTTGTAACACAACATACCTATGATCGACACTTTTGATCAACTGATATGTAATTTTAGCGACAATTTAATACAGTCTACCTGCTTCCAAGCTGCCATCTCATGCCATTATTAATTGGCGACGAAATCTGTGTCGATGCAGCTACGATACCTGCTTCATTTATTTGTTCTAATACGTTGCAAAGCGTTCAGTCCACTGGCACTTAAGTTTCTCGATTAGATTTACTACACAAGATATACATAGATACACAATTAAGCATTCTAGATCAGTATCGATCCTGTCGACTCGAATATGTCCTTGTCTGTACTCTAAACTTTATACTCATCACCGTGTAGCAACAAAAAGCAACTTATTCTCGCGACAAAGTTGTGGGCACAATTAGTAGCACTGCAGTACGCCGCCGCCGGCTGACCGCTGCCAACTTGACCGGTGTAATGGATACTTATGGAACTCGAAAGCTATTCGTGTTCCGCTAATTTGTCATTTACTGAGTTTCGCCGAACCACACAATCGTAAATTCCACGTGTTGTATAATGTACGTTTCTATATTTGAGGTGACCTGCACCAAATGCCACTAACCACACTAATGAGATTGAGGTAATAACTAATAATTAAGTGATTAAACTAAGTTTAAGTGATTAATTCCCTGTGTGTGCCGGGGATAAAGAATTGCACCACCCCATCTCAACCCGTGGGTGTCGTAAAAGGCGACTAAGGGACCATTCCAGAGGATGGGCAGCAGCATCTCTCTGAGGTTACCCTTAACCTACTGCGATCGCCAACCCGCCTGCCAAGCGTGGCGATTATGGCAAATACCCCCCATCTTGGGGGAGGACTTTGTCCAGCCGTGGACGCCTTTTGGCTGAGATGATGATGATGATGAAGTGATTAAATTTAAACAACTTTCGCAAAGGCTGGTCATCGGATGGGTGACCAAAAATGTATCATCTCGAGCTCCTCCGTACTTCGGAATGCACGTAAAGCCGTTGGTCCCGACTGCATCAGTAGTCGTTACAACCACCGCACCGCACTGGGCCCGCGTGGTGGTTTATGGCCCGTTCTCCCTCTCCATCTATAGGGAAGCCTCGTGCCCAGCAGTGGGGACATAAAAATGATCTGACGATGGTGATGATTATGACATTCATAATATTAAGATAACAACTAATAAGTAATTAAGATTTGAAACAAAATGTCTCATTCAACTTACTATGAGACTATGCAATAAATGAACTAGAATTGGGATGTGAACTTCAGATTACAGACAGAAATGCAATGTTACGGAAATATATAGTAGTGAAGTTTCAGAAAACATATTAAATTATAATTGTTTAGATACGACCGCACCGTCACTTAACATCAGGTGAGGTGTAGTCAAATGCCTGCCTATAACAAATTAAAAAAAAAAATACAATGTTAATTTCGAATTGTTTCTATGTACACCTATATTTTTTGCATTATTAGATCTCGCCCGAATTGCATTATGCCGTGAACAATGGTGACCATAATAAAAATAGTCAACTATTTATTTTTCGCACAACGACAGTTCAGTGTCCGATAGCATTTGGCCATTTAAGGTGATCCGTTTTCACTGATGACCTCTAAATTTTAAGTGACCTAAGCCATATCAGTTAAATCTTTTAATCCAGCAGCCGTCATTTAACTTAGCCTAAATCGCTTTAACAGATACTTAAACTCATAAAACTCATGAATTATTCCGTATTTTAAGCGTCCCTTACAAAACTCATAGCATACGGTATTAAACTGCAATATATAAGTAAAAATTAATAATGTCCTTCCCTGTAAATATCACTAGCCGACTTATTAAATTAAATATTATATACCTATTAGACAACATCGCATAATCGCTGACTCCGAATACATCAGTAGCATAAGCACTTGTGTATGGAAATCAGGAAAAACGACGGTACCACAACCACCCAGATCCGAGAAAATATAGAAAAAGTTCGTTTTTCTACATTGACCCGACCGGGAATTGAGCCCGGTACCACAAAGATGGCAACACCAGAAACCGGCGTGCGAGCCACTCGAGTACGGCGCTCGTCAAAATAATCGTCTTATACAAGTAAAAGCTTGGTACAGAGATGAATTTAAAATGTAACACCGACGAGAGCATGGTTCTTAAGTTAAATAAAGAACATAATTCCCTGTAAATAATAGGTTGTGAAAAGAGTTTCTTCGCATTTTTTAAGAAAATTGAAAACATTTTTTGATATAGTTTATTTACATTTAACTAAAGCAAGTAGGTGCCATTTTGTTCGAAAACTTTTTGCTATCTTGTAGGTAGGGACATTTAGTTTAGTTTAGTTTAGTTATACTGGGCTGTATCCGCACTTAGCCATTCGATTTGGCCATTGTACGTATTGTACCTTCTGCCTACTCCAACCAACCCAGATTATCCCAGAAGGCTTGCAGCCTTTTCAGGCTGCTGCAGGCTTCCGCAAGCGTTCTGGGTGTTTGGAGAAACCGTGCCCGTTCGTCTGCCACACTCCTGCACTCCATGAGCACGTGTTGTGGCGTTTCTTCCGCCTCCATGCATCCTCTGCATAGAGGGCTGTCGGTCACACCTATCGTAAATAGGTGCTTGTTTAAGGGACAATGACCAGTAATAATACCGATGATTTTACGGATCCTGTCCCTGTTTAATCTAAGGAGGTTGCGGGCAAGCTTTTTTGATGCCACCGGAACTGCATTCTTGGTTTGCCTGCTACCTACACTGTTTCTCCATTCTGTTAGATGTTCATCTTCGGTTAATTTGCGCAGCCACGTTTTTATCTGGGCCTGAGGTATGGGCAGCAGTGGTTCCGGTCCATAAACTGCTGCCATCGATCCTCTTTTGGCTAGTTCGTCAGCGGCGTCATTACCCTGTGAGTTGCTGTGTCCTTTGATCCATTGCAAAGTTACTTTGTTTGCCTCTGCTATGGATTGGAGAGTGTTATGACATTCCAGTACAAGGACAGAGGTTATGGTGTTGTTTTTTAAAGCTTGAAGTACGGATGCACTATCTGAGACAATTTTTATATTTAGGTCTCTGACAGCTCTGGCTGCAACCGCCTGTGCCGCCTTGGTGATACCAATACATTCTGCTTGAAAGATTGTATTTAACTTGTCTAAAGTTGTTGAAATTTTTATATTTAAGTCATTCGAGAAGACACCCGCTCCAGTGCCGTGTGCGGTTTTGGACCCGTCTGTGTATATCCTAACTTCATTGATGCCAGAGCTATCAACTGGTTCCGCAGTAAGTTGGATATTGTATCTTCTATCGAAGACGTGGTGACATGGTATTCTGTCCATGGGCGCTTCAAGAAACGGTATTTCTTTCAGGCTTGCCTGCAGAATCTTTGAGTGTGTAGTTATGCTTTGTTTCCATAACCCGTTAGATCTTAGTCTTAAGGCTGCGCCCTTGGCTTCCTCTTGAATGACTAGATCTAGAGGTCTTAAGTTCAATATATACTCCAGAGCGGCTGATGAAGTTGTTCTCATGCACCCCGTGGCTGCTACGCTTGCTAGGCGTTGCAGACTCTGGAGTTTTGCTTTTACCGTGACCAGTTGGGTTCTGGGCCACCAGACAACTGATCCGTAGGTTAAGGAAGGTCTGATAACTGATGTGTATAACCAAAGTGTGATTTTTGGATTTAGACCCCATTTTTTCCCAACAAGTCTTCTACACTGCCCAAACGCTATACAGGCCTTCTTTATTTTTGCATCAATGTGCCTCGCCCAATTCAGTTTATTATCCAGGATGACTCCCAGATATTTTACTTGAGTTGATAGGGAGAGGTTGGTGTTAAAGAGTTTTGGTGGTTGGAGTTCTGGTAACTTCCTTTTGTTGGTGAAAAGGATAAGTTCTGTTTTTTTCGGGTTTACTGACAATTTGTGTTCGTCACACCAGTCTTCCACAATCTGAAGGGCTGAGCGCATCACTTTGCATAACACATTTTCAGCGCTCCCATTTATCAGTATTGCTAAGTCATCCGCATAACCAATAGTAGTGTATCCTCTATCATTGAGTTTGTTAATGAGGCTGTCTACTACTATGTTCCATAGAAGTGGTGATAACACCCCTCCTTGAGGGCACCCTCTAACTACTTTAGCCCTCGTAGTAGTGTTCACCACTATCTGAACCGCCCTTTTGCTAACCAGCGCAGTGATCCACTCTCTTAAGGCTGGTTCTACGTTCCGTTTTCGTAGGGCGTGGTTAATGCTGTTGTGCATGGTTTTGTCAAAAGCTCCTTCTATGTCTATAAAAGCAGCCAGTGTTGACGCTTTATTTGTGATAGCCGATTCTATTTTGTGCACTACCATATGTAGTGCCGACTCTGTTGATCTGCCTTTCCTATAGGCATGTTGTTGAGGGTGAAACGGTTTGCTTTTCAGTGTTCCATCCCTAAGGTGTCGGTCTACTAATCTTTCCAGAGTTTTTAGCAGGAATGATGTTAGACTAATTGGCCTGAAAGATTTGGCATGTGTGTAATCCTCCTTACCCGGCTTCGGTAGGAAAATTACTTTTGCCTCTCTCCAAGGTTGGGGAATATATTTAAAGGCTATGCAGGCCCTGTAGATTGGTAGTAAGTGCTTAATAACATGGTTGGGCTGCCACTGTAGTAATGCTGGGAATATCCCATCCAGCCCCGCGGACTTGAACGGTTTGAAGCTGCTCAGGGCCCATTCTATCCTGTCCGCGGTTACTATCTTATTTGCGACTTCCCAATCCTGTGCTGTTGGTGTGCCGTATTGCTCATCTACCCAACCAGGGGCTGGCGTTATTTGGCATCCTGGAAAGTGTGTTTCTAGCAGTACGGCACTGGTTTCCTCGTCTTTATTAGTGTAGGAGCCATCCTCCTTTTTTAAGGAGCCCAAAAGATTAGAGTTGTCCTTAGCCAGGATTTTCTTTAATCTTGCGGCTTGGTTTAATGAGTTAATGCTACTACAGAAATTTCGCCAGCCTTCCGTTCTCCGGAATCTGATCCGTTTTTTGTAGTGCTGTTGTGCTGTTTTATATTTGTCCCAGTCCTCATTGGCTCTGGTATTTTTGGCCCTGTTGAAAAGTGTCCTGAGTTCTTGACGAAGGCGGTCAAGTTCTGGCCCCCACCAGCGGCTTTTCTCTAGGCGTTTCGGTGTTACAGCAGGACATGCCAGCTCATAACTTCTTACGAGTGTAGAAGTCAGGAGCTGTACGTTTGCTTCTATTTTGTCGGTACTTGGAATTACGTTATTTACTTGTGTGTTACCTAGTACTTTGTTTGTTAAGTTTTTATACCTTGTTATATCTGTTTTGCGGGGGTTACGATATGGAACAGGGTCTGTTAGTTTATATTGTATTTTAAAGCATACCCGGCGGTGATCCGCAAAGGATGGTTCGTTTGAAACATGCCATCCCTCAATGAGGTTCGCCGCCGCATGTGTTGCTAAAGTAATGTCTATGATGGTTTGATACCTTGAACTAACAAAAGTAGGTTCCGTGCCTATATTCATAATGTTCAAGTTTGTTTGGAAAATATATTCGGTTAGTAACTCACCCCTTTTATTGGTATCCTTACTTCCCCACAGAGAGTGATGTGCATTGCAGTCTGCAGAGATGATCAGGTCCCATTGTTGTGCTTCGCAGTGTTGCACCAGCTCGGCTAGCTCTCTCGGAGGAACTTCACCGTCGCTCGGCATGTACACTGAGGCTAGTACTAGGACAGTTTGTTTATCCGTTAGAATCTTCACAGCAGTGAGGTCTCTAGAACAGAATTGGTTAAGCAAAATGGCTGATATGGTTTTAGGCATAAAAATGCAAGTTCTTGGTTTATCGACGGTTGTATCTAGGAGCAACTTACCGCCTATGTTATTTAGACCGCAAATTCTGTTGTTTCTGATCCAGGGCTCTTGGATCAGAGCGGCGGTCTTGTTGTCTGCCTCCAGCACTCTGCGTAGCGTGGCCGCCGCTATTTGTTTGTGCTGGAGGTTGGTTTGTATGATGTTGAGGTGGTGGTTACGGGCTACGCAGGATGCCATCTTCATCACTGGAAGTGCCCCCACCCTGCAGCATCGAGTCTGTCTCCATCTCGCTCAAACCCTGTTGGGGAGCTGAGGTGGACTGCTCGGGAGTCGAGGTCTCCCTTACAGTGGCCGCGACTGAACTCGTTGCCGTTTTTGCGTCCTCGGTTTTTGTTATTTCTTCCGAGGAGAAGAAACGGATATACCCACTACCCGACATGTGGGCTATCCGGCGTTCTCTGTCGAGAATCGACTGCCGCTGGTCTTCGGGAATTCCCAGCACGAGATGGACGGCAGCCTCCTTGGAGCCTGCTTCCGTTGCCTTCTCGTCTACTGTCATTCCGTAGCACTGCCAGGAGTCAACTTTGTACCACGGGTTCTGGGCACAAAGGACTCTGTGCAGCGTAGCGGCGTCGGTGATGCGGGTGTGTAAAAGAAGCCCTGCCTTGAGCCTCTTCTTCAGCTCGGACTGTCGGAGGTAGGGACATGATCCCATT
The DNA here is from genome assembly GCA_947562085.1 of Eudonia lacustrata. Classification (NCBI taxonomy): domain Eukaryota; kingdom Metazoa; phylum Arthropoda; class Insecta; order Lepidoptera; family Crambidae; genus Eudonia; species Eudonia lacustrata. The sequence continues at coordinate 1,823,219 of OX387341.1, forward strand.
GCTATAAAAAATTTGGAGATTCTGATCAAAATACCGCGACAAGTGGTTTTGGCAGTCCTCTCGTGATGTTAACCTGACTCTGCCTAAAGAATTCTGAAGAGACCGAAACAGGTGGAAATCTGAAGGTGCATAGTCAGGACTATACGGCGGATGCACTAACACCTCCCAGCCAAGCTCTCTTAATTTTTGCTGAGTGACTAAAGATGTGTGAGGTCTAGCGATAACTTGATGAAAAACCACCCCTTCTGTTGATTAATTCCGGCCGCTTTCTCTCAACTTCTTGCTTTAATCTCATCAGTTGTTCGTAGTAGAGTTCAGAATCAATGGTCCTGCCTGGTGGTAACAGCTCATAATGAATAATGCCCTTCCAATCCCACCACACACACAGCATCACCTTGTTGCGAGTTAACCCGGGTTTCGCCACAGTCTGTGAAGCCTGACTGGCCTTTGACCACGACCTTTTTCGCACGTTCTTGTCGTACGTGATCCACTTTTCATCAGCAGTTATCAGCTTCTTCAAAAATGGTTCGGTTTCATTACGTCGTAATAAAGAATTACAAATGAGTACACGGTTCAATAGGTTTCTTTCAGTGAGCTCGTGAGGTACCCAAATATCGAGCTTTTTTGTGTACCCAGTTTTTTCAAATGCGCTAAAACTATTTTATGGTCAATTCCCAGTTCTTCAGCTACGTCGTAACTACTGATATGCCGATCTTGCTCCACTTTTTTAAAAATGGCATCCATTTTATCCGTAATAGGGCGACCAGAGCGACGTGCATCTTTGACATCAAAATTTCCGGATTGAAAACGCTTAAACCAAATTTGTGCTACTCTCACAGACATTGCACTAGGTTTATAAACATCGCACATTTTTTTCGCGGCTTGCGTTGCATTTTTACCTTTTTTGTAGTAAAATTTTAAAATGTACCTATAGAATTTTTTCATTCGATTCACTCATCTTGACAGTAAGAAAAACAAATTAAAATCAAACATTTTCCTAATTTGAATTTGGAATTATCTTCTTTAAAATTTAAACTTTTAATGATACCAAAACCAGCCAGATACAAATAGTATAGCCAAAGAGATTTTATTACAAGTTCATACATACTATATGCGAAAAAACTTTTACCCCAACCTATTTAATATATCTAGCCGCGTTGCAGTTACAAAAGTGCGAAGACACAGCACTAAGAGCCTCTTAATCTTCTCGTGTGAGCGAGTGCGCCGCGGACTGTGAGCCGATAGCGAGGCACCTGTTGCGGCTGGCAGGCGCCGCCAACGGGGGTAATCTCCTGCGATAACTATTCAAAGGGAAGAGTTACGTACGCCACGTCGAAAAGATGTTTGTAGAAAGACTACTGTGATGTCGAAAAAATACTTTCCTATAAGTACGACTAAGAACACTTACGTTTTCCCAAAAACGTTTCAGCGATAGTGCTGAGGTTTTTTCCGATCCGAACCGAACCGCACTAGTAGTGCGTGATGCCGTGCCCTCTAGAAAACTTCTGACGGTGATTCGTTTCACACGGCTTGAGGAACCCTTTAAGTTTCTCGCCGTCCACAAAAGCCCGGTGAAGCTGATATGCCCAGTGGCAATAATCAATCATCAAAGAGGAGCTCGATGGCGCAGTGGTTAATGCGCCCGGTCTGCGAGTGCTGAGGTTAAGCAACTTTCGCAAAGGCCGGTCATCGGATGGGTGACCAATAATTTATCATCACGAGCTTCTCCGTGCTTCGGAAGGCACGTTAAACCGTTAGTCCCGGCTGCATTAGCAGTCGCTAACAACCACCAACCCGCACTGGGCCCGCGAGGTGGTTTATGGCGTTCTCCCTATCCATCCACAGGGAAGGCTCGTGCATCAGCAGTGGGGACATAAAAATGAGCTGATGATGATAATGATGAATTATCAAACTCTCAAAAAAGCGAGGTTTATTCACAATTTGATCACGTAAACGAAGATGAGGATTAATACGAAGCAGTTCCTTATGGGTGCATTGTGCAAGTTTTATTTGTAATCCGATCACATTAACGAAAACGATGCGCTGTCTGGTGACAAACGAGCAGAGATAAATTTTTGCCATACAAAATGTCGTTTTCGTTAACATGAATGGTGAATAAAGATCGCAAACCAAACGCTTATGAGCGTCGGGAACTCGGGAAATAAATATTCGCCAGATAAAAGTTTAGGTAAACGTCATTGGGGAAACGTCTTCCTATAAAAAGTATTTCGACGTGGGTGTAGGTAGCCCCGAAGGAGCAAACGAACTCCAGCTGGCATATTCGTCTCAGTATTCATTGCTAAAAGACAAAGCCGACATGAAACAACTACATGTTTGGCACTCCCGAACGGCAAAACCCTTTATACACACAAGAACAGAAGTCAATCGCTGTTTTTTTTTTAACCTAGGTTCAAAATATTCCTATTACGAACCGTTTTTTACCATATATTACAGCACCATACGGAAAATAGTACAATTCCTTTCCGTTGGTGGTTAATTAAAATTCTGTTACGGGCGGGAACGGCTACAATTCCGGCCATTTACATGTTTTCCGTTTTCAAACAACCAAAACTATGTAGAGTGTTTTTGTTTTCGTTCCTTTTATGTACTAACGAAAAATAAATTATTTATAATTAAATTAATTGGTACGCAACAAAAAATTATGAATGCTAATCTTGTTTTTAAAATTTTAATTGTTATTTATGTCGCACCATACGTTGTTGAGTTTAATTATAATACAGTTTTTGACAAATAAGCTTTATTTAGCGACCATTTTGTGTGCTAACCTTAATTTATTTATTTATTAGGTACACAAATTTAATGCTAACTATTACAAAACCGTGCGTTGTTTTTACTTTTTTACATCATTTCATTTGGTAGCAACTTCGTAGCAGAATGCTACGATGTCACATTTAGCATGAGCTACGTAGATTTTAAAATAATAATTTGGTTATATAAGTTATTTAGTTTTGTGATAGTTTTAAATTGATTTTGTCTCGGTTGTATTTAGAGAATTGGCCGCCTAAGTTTATTCTTTCTTATTCTACCCGTGTAAAAGCTTGGCCATCTATCCACATAAAGGTAGCACACATCACCGTTGACAGGCTGACTTTCAAAACCTTTAAAAGGGAAGACTAGTATCAAAATGATTTCTTTATAGAAAGAAATAAGAGAAACCTTATAGATAATCGTCATACATCATAAATATATACAATAATCAATATACCTACAATAAATGTCATAGCATTTAGGTTATGATTCTTATTTTTAACTTTTGGACATACCTTTTATACATTCAGAAAACATTACGTCTAGCAAATACAAAAGGAATCCCTCAGTGCGTCCGCAGACGCGTCGGTCGTAAAGCGGCGCATCTATACACATTTATGCTCCAATATCTGTGGCGAGTGTTTGTCTTTCTTTATAGAAATCATAAAACGTATCGCTGAGCTGTCGCTTCCACGCCACTGCGTGGGCGGTAAACTGTGCACCGAACAGTCTAGGTCTTGTGTAAAACGTTTTTATATTCGAAACTACTGCATTCGTAAATGAACTGATATGATTCTTGATAGCTAGACACCACCGTGGGCATATAACTTTAATCAGCTTCCAATACAGAAAGATACCTGAATTTTGTAATATTTAATAATATTAAAATCCTATTAATATTATAAACGCGAAAGTTTGTTTGGATGTTTGTTACTCTTTCACGTAAAAACTACTGAATGGATTTGGATGAAATTCGGCATACAGATAGTTTATAACCGGGAATAACACATAGAATACTTTTTATCCAGATATTCCCACGGGAACGAGAACCACGCGGGTGAAACCGGGAACCACGCGGGTTATTGAATTGAATTGAATAAATGTTTGTAGGGTATCAGTGATCTAGAAAATATAAATAATAAAATGACCCTTTATACGAAAATAAATTTGTATGCTGCCTTAAAAAAACAATAAGGATATTTTTATCTGGTTGCCAATTCGGTGACCTAGCTTTGCCAAAATTACTTACCTAACTTGAAAAATAACAAAGCACAGCGAGAGCGAGCTTCTGTCTTTCCGTGATAGAGGGAAATTAACTAAAAGAACGGAAGGGAAAAACCCTTACTGAGTCTTGCCAGCTCTTCAAGGACAAGGTCTCCCGCCGTGCAAAATTATATCGTTCGTAGTTACGAACAAACGCGATGGCGTTGACTATTGCAGTCAAATTTTATTGAAACATACTCACATAACTATGATTGACAATAATTACGAGGAGATGTACGTACATGTTCTATAAATGTTATATATACTATTCCAACTGTTCGCAATTATCGAACTCATTTCTATTGGCATCTTCACAAACAATCCATCAGCGTTGCACACCGGCGAAATACTGGACCATTAACGTCCCGATGAAAGCACCAATATACTTCATTCTCGTAAACCTTTACGATACTGTCTAGCCAGATGAATTTATACACGCCCCAAGGTGCAGTTGCATTTGCAACTCTATTCCTATCGCTATAAAGCTTTCGTTTTTCAAGGTGGTTCTAAAAAAGTTGCAATAAGCCGAATGTCTGTTGATTCGACAGCGGTTATTGTCAAATTTTACGGACCCGATAGGATCCGCCCACGTGTATAGTTTTCGTATCGGGAACCTTGTTCCCGATTTCACTTAACGAACCACGCTTTTAGTATCTACGTTACTTTTAAACTGTATTTACTTTTAACTGTGTACAAATGCGAAAGACAAAGTTTTATTCGTTCTGTTCTATTGTTTATAGGGATAACAACAACTCTATCGTGAGTCTATGAACAACCCGTTGCTGGCCTCAGGCGTTGTCTCATAAACGTACTATTGTTTAACACAAGATTCTAGCGCAGGGGATTGGATGGTTACCCACCACGCTGGCTCAATATGGGGTTAGGCCACAGGCCAACCGTTGCCACATTGTAAGGTGGCAACTGTTGTTGTAACCTTTGTCGTTGTATCAACAACAACCTACAGGTACAGCATTTGCGACTGTAACTAGCTAGGAAAAGAATTGGACTCCTGGAATCGGCTTATCCGAAATCAGAAGACTATAAGCTCTTCGGTCTCAATTGCCAAACTTGTGGTAGTAATTTTTACCAGATATCAAATTTAAAGGATAGGTACCCAAAAGTTCCCGATGATGGGTCGAAGTGTGCAAGGGGGCAACATAACAGACTTCCAAGTTTTAAGATATTAACAAATTGTTGCAGGCAATGCTGTTCTACGCGCCCCGCTGGCTGTGGAAGTCGTGGGAGGGGGGCAAGATACGCGCGCTGATGATGGACCTGGACGTGGGGGTGTGCACGGAGATCGAGAAGAAGACCAAGAAGAAGCTCATCCTGGACTACCTGTGGGAGAACCTGCGCTACCACAACTGGTGGGCGTACCGGTACTACCTGTGCGAAGGGCTCGCCCTTGTCAATGTTATAGGTGAGAATAGAATACTTTATTGTATGCACAAAAAACAAAATATTTAAAAAACATTGAAATGAAACAACTTTTACGGATCTACTCGCGTTTATTTTACACATTACGTTTAGTAGGTATACATAAAGTTTTTATGGGTAGTGGAGTGGCGTCGTCGTCGGTGTTCCAGAGAAACCGGTGATCGGCACATTTAAAAAAATATATAAAATAAAATTATTAAACAACATTAACACTAACATTTAAAACAGATTCAAGTTTGTACTTAAAATTACATAAGGTGTGTTAACATTGCACCGATCAACGCATCATGGCCATCGAGTTATAGGGATTCCTACCACTAGGCTAGGCCTGTCTTGGTTGAAATCTTTTAAACACATGGTGCCAGGGATCGGAATACGCGACTTTTGTCATTAAAAACTAGTGATACAAAATAAAAAAAAAATAAAAAAAAACAGTAAAATGAATGGACATGTGTGTGTGTGTGTGTGTGTGTGTGTGTGTGTATGTGTGTGTGTGTGTGTGTGTGTGTGTGTGTGTGTGTGTGTGTGTGTGTGTGTGTGTGTGTGTGTGTGTGTGTGTGTGTGCGTGTGTGCGTGTGTGTGTGTGTGTGTGTGTGTGCGTGTGTGTGTGAGGGTGTGTGCGTGTGTGTGTGTATATTTGAATGGGCGATTATAATATTATTTTTTATAAATTAATAGGCTACGTCGTTACTCTTAAAAACTGCTCTAGTTCCTCGTAAAAAAGTGTGCCAATCCATTTTGTAATTTTTTTTTAAAGTAAACTTAAACTGAATATATGAAGCGTATGGCCTGAAATCGTAAAAATAGTCTTCATATTAGGAATGTTTCAATGATCAACCTATCATCACTAGTCATAAATACAATAACTACATTACTTATTGTAGGTATTTATCTTTAGCAAACCTACATTTGCAAACACTTACATAAATAATTTCAATATTTTCTAACGATAGTATTTATCGTTAGAAAATAACTGATATGCATAGAATATAACTGATGTAGTTATTGCATTTATCGTTAGAAAAACCTATAATTAAATAATTCAAAATCATTTATTCAGTTTAGGCTACAAATAGCACTTATGAACGTCATTATGCCATCGGTTCGTAAGTCTACTCTGGGCGGGAGATCTTGTACTGAGAAGAACTGGCAAGAAACTCAGCAAGTGTCCAGCTCTTTTCTCCCTTACAGCGTCAAAAATATTGGAAAGTTCCCTATCATAAAAGGACATTTTCCATCACAAATAACCTGTGTGACCTAGTCGGTAATCCCAATGAAATAAAATAATATTTAACTGATAACACCGTAAGTATGAGTATTCTATTATTGATTAATAAAATTGTAATGAAGTCTTAGTTTTTGCATTATTGCTTACTGAAAAATCAGGTTTCTGAAGGATTCAGATTCAGGATTCATAAAAAGTTACTAAGAGAGAGTTATTTATTTATTTATTTAAATCTGAATTGCCCACTACACTTACAGTTACCCAAAGCGTGCAGTAGGCACCCAAAGCGTGCAGTAGGCTAGAGTTATATATCTTGATTCCCTGATTCCGAATCTTTATCTATATATTAATACGTGATGCAAAAACTTTGTACCCCTTTTAACGAAAATTGCGCGGACGGAGGAGTATGCAATTTCGCACACTTATCATCACTACATAGTATAAAACAAATTCGCTTCCCGCTGTCTGTCTGTCCCTATGTATGTATGTATGCATGTATGTTTAGATCTTTAAAACTACGAAACGGATTTTGATGCAGTTTTTTTTAAATAGATAGAGTGATTCAAGAGGAAGGTTTATATGGATAAATACATGCATAATATAGTAGAGAAACACTGACAGTGATAAATAAATAGAAATACGATTTGTTTGTTTTGTTATCATAGAAATTGTCAAAGCGGTACGAAGTACGCCGGGACAGCTAGTAGGTAGTTTATAGATATATAAAGAGAAGGAGTACAGAATGTTAATATTTTTTAAATTATGCATAAAAAATACATTAAATCAATAAAACAAACATTACACACACATTTGACACACACGCCTATATACCTACCTACTCTTCAAAAATTTCAAAAATGGAAGAGGATAGGTCGAAATCTGTCAATGCCAATCCAAACCCACATTCTATCTTTTTAATTTTTCATTGCCTATGATACAATCCGTGCAACCTTAATAAAATTACGGTCGAATTTCGACCACCGGGCGACCACACTAGTTTATATAAATCTTCTGTGCGTGAGTATGAATTGAACTCCTTTTTTTTTAACGGTTGGACCGATTTGGGTGAAATTTTCTGTGTGTGTTCAAGTGGATTCGAGAATGGTTTAGATTTACAATTGTCCAATTGTAAATCTAAACCATTCTCGACCGTACCGGGTCCCCGGTAGGTGACGCTGCTATAGGGGTCCATCATGGAATACGGGTGTTCTTAAGCGGACGAATGATTTGTTTGTTTTGTTGTCATGGAAATTTACAAAGCGGCACGAAGTCCGCCGGTCGTCGGCTAGTATATCAATATAACTTAAAATTTACCAAAATCGAGTTATTGTAGGTACTTAATAGTACTTATCGTTAGCGCGGCAAAGCTCTCATTCAGTAAAACTTTAATGAAATTCTATATTATTTTTGGCGACAAAAACCCGTGTCGAATACTGGACTAACTGTGTTGAAAACTGGTGCTACTACGGTAATTAAATAAGTACAAGTTAAATATAAATTGGCAAAAAAAAACTAAAATACTGAATTTAATATTTCATAAACGCAGCTATCAATGGCACTTACTCCACTGCGGATCAGATGCATATTCCAATACGGAAATTCAATTACCTACCTACGTACTAGCCGTATCTGCATATTTTATCATTTCTTTAGGTCGCTGATCAAGAAAAAAGTTTAGTTTTTTTAGCTTAGCTATAAAGTTGATATACCGTAGACTAATAAATAACTTATGTTCTATTCAATAATATATTTTATAATTTTTAATCTGGCAATAATATTTAACTTTTACGTGTGGTATCACAACACTAACTTTTTTTTTCCCTTCTTGACTTTTTTTTTTTTTTTTTATAACTTGGCATCGCACGGTTTGTGCATTTGCCACAACGAGTATTAATTAAAGGTAGGGAAACCAATTTTTGAAATACAATGTTAAAGGAACGGAATTTGGAAAAAAGAATAATAGGATCAAAGTTGGTGGTTACAATATAAATAAATGGATATACTACATAAGGGGATACTTAGTTGGAGTTAGGAAATAATACTTTTTACACTACATACACACAGTACATTATTTACAAATTACACTTTAATATTATTGTTAATTAAAAAAGTTGATAACAAATTATATATATCAAAATTTATAGAACTCAATAAGGTAGGGATTGATGTAGGAAGAGGAACACGGAGGACTATGAGGGAGTTTAAGAGTGAGGAACTATCATGGAGGGGGCAAGCAAAAAAGATATGATTTAAATCTTCCTCACAGGCACCACAAGCACATAAATTGCTATCAATAATACCAAGTCTTGCAAGATGAGAGGCTGTGCAGACATGACCCAAGCGCATTCTTATTATACTGGAGGTTGCAAGCTTAGAAAGTTTTAATTTTGTGAACCATACTTTGAGTGGTATTTTGTGTTGAATACGTTTGTAATATTGACCTTTATGACAACTTGAAATATTCCAATGGGTATTCCAAGCATGATACAAATGATCTTTAGGAAGAGAGAGAAGGTCGGACACGACATTTTTATAAGGAAATATATCACCGGTCTTTATAGCATCTTTCGCAAATTTGTCTGCTATTTCATTGCCGCGAATGTTATGATGGCCAGGTATCCACACCAAGAGAACGTCTAAATATTTTAATTTACAATTCAATAGTAGTTGTCTGGATTCTATTACATAGAGACTATTTGAACCTGCCCACGGGGATTTTTGTAGAGCTTGTAAAGCGCTCTTCGAATCAGAAAAAACGATGGATTTACTGAGTTTGGCTAGAAGGATGTATTCTAAGGACTTAAAAATTCCAAAGCATTCTCCGGAAAAAACTGATGTTTCAGGAGGTAATTTTATTTTCTGATGTAAATTATATTGTTGATGATAAACCGCTACACCGATTGTGCCTGATACTGGATGTTTGGAAGCATCACAGTAAATGTAATGCCTGTCTGCCCAGTCTCTATCGACTACGAAGTTCAAGTTAGTGTCAGCATTAGGGTCACTCTTTAATGATTCAAAACTATAATTAACTACAGGGGAAATAGCAAGAGCTTCGTAACTGACAGAAAATATAGGAAGAAACTGAGAGCGGTGTGTGGGAGCTTGAAGTGAAGTAAATTTACGGAAACTTATAACAGAGCACGGACGAGATTTATGGGACCAATAAGATGAGCATTCTATTTTTTGTGAAAGAGTTAAAAGTTTTTGGTAAAGTGGGTGATTAGCAAATTGAAGGGCTCGAAAAAGGAATTTATCGCATAGAAACTGTCTACGTAGTTTTAAAGGAGGGTCTAAGGATTCAACCTGTAGCGCATTAATAGGACTAGACCTCATGGCTCCTGTTACAATACGCAAAGCTTTCGATTGAATGCTGTCTAACTTAGACAGACCTACTACACTACATGGTTCTAAGAAATAAGTACCATAATCAAGGATGCTTCTTATGATAGCGTTATACAATAATTTTAATGTAAATGGATGGGAACCCCACCAAACACCAGAGAGACATCGCATTATATTCAGTAAACGTTCACATCTAGCTAAGACATAATAACAGTGTGATAAACCTGTCATCTTAGTGTCTAGTAGAATACCTAAAAATTTTACTTCATCATTTACTGGAATTTGTTGATTATTATACAAAACTGTATATGGCGGAGGTAAACGCATTCTAGAAAATAAAACGGCGTTACTTTTACTTACACTAAGACTCAAGGAATTATTATCTAGCCATAACTTTAAATTTTTTAAAGCAAAATTCAGAGAGGAACTTAATTTTTCTACAGAACGACCTGACACGTACAGATCTAAATCATCTGCATACTGTAAAATATTAGCTTTACCAATGATGTGTGCTTCTAAGTCAGAGGTATATATATTATAAAGAAGTGGGCTCAGAACCGCACCTTGGGGTAGTCCCTTCCAGGTAAATCTTGTTTTGACGTTTGTCTCGTCTATGTTGACTTGTAATTGTCTTCCCGAGAGAAGATTGTGTAAAAAATTGCAGAATATAGGAGGCACTTTTAGTTTTAAAAGTTTTGTATTTAGTATATTTAGATCAACATTATCATATGCAGAGGAAATATCTAGAAAGGCAGCCAGCATGGATTCATTATTAGAAAAAGCCAGTCTTACGTCTGTAATGAAAATCCCTAAACTGTCCATGGTACTTTTACCTTTTCTGAATCCATACTGACTCGGAGACAGTAGACCTTCACTTTCGACATACCATTCCAATCTATTTTTTACTAAATGCTCTGCTAGTTTAGATAGAACTGAAGCAAGAGCTATAGGTCTGTAAGAGTTGGGATCTGACGGGGGTTTGTTTGATTTTAGAATAGGGATAATTTCGTAAATTTTCCAAGAGGCAGGGATTTCACCAGATATTATTATGGAGTTTATTAAATGTAAAAAGTAATTAAGGCTTGAATCACTCAAATTTACAAGAAAGGAATAAGGAATACCATCCCTGCCAGGAGCAGAATCTTTAACATACTTTAACACACCTTTCAATTCTACTAGAGTAAAAGGAGAGTCAAGGCCAGTTGAATAATTTAGCGGCGATCGGATAGGGGTGACAGATGTTGAGATGGACATTTGTGGGACGAAAGGAGGTGCTAGTTTATCTAAAAATTTATCTGCTACGAATTCATCAAGAAAGTGTGGTACTGTTTCTTTAAATGCTGATCTGAATCTACGTATTTTTTGCCAGATTATTGATGGAGAAACGTCAGGGGACAGCGATGTGCAGAAATGTTTCCAACCCTCCCATTTCTTTCTTTTAAATAATTTACGGGTTTGGGTATTAATAAAGCTAAGTTTATCAAAGTTTTCTGTTGTGGAACACTGATTAAATTTTAGTTCAGCCTTTTTGCGTTCCTGTACCGCTTCAGAACATTCATTATCCCACCATGGGGGAGACGGAATGTTATTATTACAAAGTTTAATTGGAAATGATTCTTTTGCAGCTTCTAACATAGCTACAACAAAGGCATCAGCACATGCCGATGAATTACTTGAATCGATATTATAGAGAATGGATAACTTCCGCTCGACTAGTTCACTAAACGTTTTCCATCTGTCAGTGTCATTATTAGTAATTTTGTATTTTAATCTTGGTGGGCGTCTGGGTTGTGATTTTAAAGTTTTTTTAGGCAGAGTTAATAAAATGGGATAATGATCACTGTCGAAAGTGGAGGGCAGTGTTCTCCAGGTCAATGAGGATGCCAAACTAGGAGTGGTTATTGAGAGATCAGGGGCACTGATTCCCTCATGCAGTTTTGTACGTCGCGTTGCAACACCTGTATTCAAGATACAGAAGTTATTGGAGTCTAGAATATCCAATATTCTAGAACCGTAGTAACTAGAAGTGGTGCTACCCCAAGCCTGATGCTGAGCATTGAAATCGCCCATAATTAAGATAGGTTTTGGAAGATGAGAAGTAATGGTTTCTATTTCGTTGTAAATGGATGATGAAGGGTGGGGAACATAAACAGACACAAAGCATATTTTATTGATAGATGCAGCTATTATAGAGAAATCAGTACTATGGTTTGTGATGGGGATGTGAACAAAGGGAACGGTATCATGAATTAACAGAGCAACACCAGCATAGCCATCAGTTCTGTCTTCTCTTAAACATAAATATTTGGAAACTTTAAAGTTATAACCTGGCTTCAGCCAGGTTTCCTGAAGTGCAACCACAACAGGTTTATGCAAATTAATGAGATAAAGTAAATCACTTTTTTTAGTATTAATACTGCGACAATTCCACTGAAGGATTGTGGACAGATGATCCATTATTAGAGATATTGTTATTTATGAGTTGATTTATACTTTGTACAGCAGCGTTGGACGGTTCAGACATATTCTTAGTTAATGAATTAATTAAAATAATAATCAGTTCTCTAATAGACATATTTGTTAAAGAGTTATTATTTTCACTAGTAATTGTGCCAATGGATGGTAATGGAATGTTATAATCTTTAGTTAAGGCAGCATGTGTATATTTGTCATAACCTTTACTATTATGTTTTGGGGAGCTATTTGATTTAATACAAACTGTTTTTTTATATGAAGTGGAATTTTCATTATTACTATTGCCTTTAGTTGAATTAAAAGTTTGTCTTAAAGGAGATGAAGGTGCTGCAACAGATGTCAAAACTTCAGAGTAAGATCTAGTAACAGGAGGGTGCAACTTAAATGCTTCCGCATAGGAAATGCAATTATTAGCCATCGACTCTTTGATAGCTTTTTGTCGACTATATATATTCAGGGCATTTTCTGTTGGTAGCAAAGTGGGATCCAGTACATATAAAGCATACAGCATCATCTTCATCAAAATCACAGCTGTCTCCTGAGTGGTTATTACCACATTTGAAACAGCGTGGAGTTGACCTGCATTGTGATTTTATGTGACCATAACGGCAGCAGTTGAAACACTGTACTGTTGGGAAAATGTATAGATCCACTGGAAGGGAATTATAACACAAATATATTCTTTTGGGTAACACCTGGCCATCAAATGTGACTACCACGGTCTCAACAGGAATATAGGTAATTTTATCATCTTTAAAACTTTTTCTATTTATGCGTCTTACTTTTAAAATTTTTCCACATCCAAAAGGCACAGACAAGTTATCTAGTATTTCTTTTTCGGACCAATCAGTCGGTACTCCTCTAACAACACCCATTCGAGTAACTGATGAGGTTGGAATGAAAGCTTTGTAGTTACATTTTTTTAATGTTTCATTTTCTAAGAAAGAATTAGCATCTGTGTAGTTATTGAATGATATTACCACTCTATTTCTTCCAATTTTTTTGAGACTGCCATTAACTATGTTCTTTATAGAATTCTTTTTCAAAAAATGCCCAAAGGAAATGGGGTGTATAGATATGTTGTCGTTCGGACTTGTCTGGATCTTTTGGATGTGGATATTATAGGGTGCAGAGTCATTAGTTTCATAGAGCTTTCTACCTACATATGTGCCTGGGTCAGCCTGTTTGGCTTCATCATTGTTTGGTTGGGAGGGTTGTGATTGTGATACTGAGATAGGAGTTACTTCCGGAGACTTAAAAACTTTAGGTGGCTGGATTTTTGAATTCGATTCGCATTGGCAGTCACTCTCACAAAGAACGACAGAAGACGACTTATGACGCCTCCGTTTTTTATTACAGTGTCTACATATTTTTCGAGATATTGTACGTTTTCTTTTAGAATTACTACAATTATTGATTTTACTCTCGGAAGCATCCGTATCCAAGAGAGAGCCCTCCGTATCCATCTCCAAACAATCATGAGGTACCGTCACAACCAGAGCTACCTGAGAAGGTGTCCCTCCACCAGGGTCATCTGGTTCGTCGTCCATCAGAAAAGACAAAAAACTTACCTACAGACTGCAAATATATACAATAATAACAATAAATAAACTAAATTTTAAACACAATGATCCTATTTACACTTAAAATCAAATTAAAATTAGAGAGGCTAAAATATTCGACCGCCAATTTTAAGGTTTCCCGCGCTTTTTTCCCTTCTTGACTTTGTCACTTAGCAACTAACATATTTAAAAGTTTGATAAATATTTTTTAATAGTAAAATCTATATTTTACAAGTCCACTTTTTTTCATTTCCAACACGTACGAGCGGTACTTTTTTTGCCTTGATGAAAATGAATAACAGTACCTATTAACCAAAATTTTGTAGCAAGTGGTTGTTGTTGTAAGTTGGGAGTTTAACAATTAGAGAAGTAACGAGTAACGAATTTAAACTTTAATATTTAATATTTATAAAATACAGTGAACAAATTAAATGCCTTCCCGACCCAGCCAGGAATCGAGCCTGGGTCTTCCGCAATCCGTGCGGCTGCACTGACCATTATGTTACCGGGAAGGTTGACGTAAGCAACAACACTATAGCGTTGTGTTATCAAATTTGTGGTATTTCTTAAGTAAAGACGAATCTGCATAGCCATCGGTTGTAATAGTCGTTGGATAGATGGCACTCTTTCGCTAAAAAGCAGTCAAAAAATCAAAAAGCAATGAAAAAATTCAGTGCTTAGGTCAGCCTTCCCGGTAGCATAATGGTCAGTGCAGCAGCCCAGATTGCGAAAGACCCAGGTTCGATTCCTGGCTGGGTCGGATAGGCATTTAATTTTTTCACTGTATTTTATAAATATTTAATTCAACTTCAGTGCAGCAACTAGCACTTAAAAATAAAAAGTAAAATTTAATATTGAAGCGAATGGAACATGATTATTTCTTTACCTATCATGAAATTCAATCAACACTTGTGTAATATTATAATCAGTTGTTGTGCGAAGCTGTTACAGATATACTTATTCATTTATGTAATTGTATTGTTTTATTATTTGTTCCTATATCTTGTTACTGTATCATAGATAAATAAAAAAATGAACCATCAATATCATTTTAAAATTCTGTATCTATGGTTCTGATACATTTTGACGACCTCCTTGGTCGTGTTGTTTCTACACCAGTTTTCATGGTGGCGCCATCTCTGAGGTCCCGGGTTCGATGCCAGGTCGGGTCAATTTAGAAATTATTGTTTTTCTAAATTGTCTCGGGTCTGGGTGTTTTCTATGTATATTAAGTATGTGTTTAAGTATTTTAAGTATGTTTATCCGTTGTCTAGTAACCATTTAACGAGTTTCATAACGAAGCTTCTCTTGGGCTAGATAATTGGTGTGAGTGTAGGAAAGTTTATTTGTTTATTTGTTCGCACGGGCCTTGCTGTACGGTTTCACCGTGAACGCGTCAGCAAGGAGTCCGCGCACGGATCGGGTGCGCTGTAAAGGTTTTACGTTCGTTTTAATCCGAACCCTTATGATTTACAGGGCGGGCTAGTTGGCGATTCAGGGCAGGAGCCGCGACAGATGGGCCTCTGATATTCCCAATGTCTTGTTAGGTGTGTGTAGGGCCGCTAGAAACGCGTTCCCCCCCGCCCCCCTTGAAAACCTCTTATACTTTTAAACAATGATGAAAATAGTTCACTAAAAACGCGAAAAAAAAAATGTCGTCTTTGATAGTTTTCTTTTTATAAATATTAGTTTTGTATAAATAAAGCCTGTCTATTCGGAAATGATCCTTAGTGTTCGTAAAAGTAATATCGTGTGTCAGTAATGTAGTTATTTACTATTAACCTCAAAAGCTCACTTACTTAGTAGCTACCTACGTGTAAGTGGAAAGTGGCAAAAACGGCAAGACAATGTTTTGATTCTCTTTTTGTGAAAATTTGTTACCTATTTCCGTATGCAAGCCAAGCATTTTTGTTATTTTTTAAGCACACAACAATTTTACTCACTCCATCTTGATTTCTACTTTTTAAACGAAGGGTCTACCTTTTATGGCAGAACTTTTATGTCATAATTGTATTATGCTTAACAGCGGAAAGCATAAACTTCATTTCGCAGAAAATCATTTGGCACACACTCATTACTCATACATTCAAAACACATAATTTTATATTTTTTCCTATAGTAAAGAGTAAAAAAGGGATGAAGGTTTTTGAAGAAATCGTTATTTTTTAAGTAAGAACTATTAAAATGTATTATTCAAATCTATACTCAGATGATTTAATAAAAATAAAGAATGACGTGTTTAGCATTTTTCGAAAACATCCCCTAAGAAGCTGAAATAGGGGAGGAAAGTTTGAACGGAAATCTGTAATTTTTAAAGTTTAATCTATGAGTTTCGATATTTGGCCTGGTAAGAAATGATGAAGCGTTTCAGGATTAGCCCACCGATACTTACCTTTATTAAATTTTGGCTTTTATTAAAAACAATCACAAGTCGTGTAGCCCACGTAAGCAAAGCCTCGAGCAAAAACTAGTTAGAAAGTCAAATTACAAAGTGGCAACCTTCGTTCCAGCTTGTTGCTTGTTCTTGCTTGTTCTCAGTCGTCAACTTTATCGTCCAAACGAAACAGAATTCAAAGATGTCAGGGTCAATTAAAAAAAATGTAAAAAATTAATTTTAGTTTTTAAAGAAAAGTAAAATAACTTAAATATGTTATAACATAATATCACGCTGCTCTTTATACTTGGTGACATGGCTATGCTTTGGAATTATACACCTAACACCAAACTTTTTTACACCCATTTAAACCGACCAGGCGTTTGTGTGTGGTTGTAAATGAAACTTTAAAAGTATCACAATATGGTACATCTATTACTTTTAGAGGTGTCGGTAGGACTAAGTGGGTTTAAAATCTGAAGTCCCCGCTGATTTCGTGGCCCCACCGGTAGACAGCACGCCCAGCAAATTTCGCTCGCACTGTACGCGCCACTTTTGTTATTGGATACGCGGTGCTATTGCAAGCAAATGGAAGCCGATACAGGCATACAACGCACCATTGCTGAGCTATTTCGACCCTTATATTACAAAGAGCATATTTAAATGTTCAATAAGTTCCAACAGCGTATTTTTATGTTTCCTTTATCAGCATTTAGAGAACAAACGATTTAAATAACATTTCGACCGGCGTACAAACCACTCGACCAAGGAGGTCGTCCTTGGTCGAGTAGTTTGTACGCCGGTTTTTATGGTGTCGCCATCTCTGAGGTCCCGGGTTCGATCCCCGGTCGGGTCAATTTAGAAATTATTGTTTTTCTAAATTGTCTCGGGTCTGGGTGTTTTCTAAGTATATAGTATTTTAAGTATGTTTATCCGTTGTTTAATAACCATCTAACGAGTTTCATAACGAAGCTTCTCTTGGGCTAGATAATTGGTGTGAGTGTAGGAAAGTTTATATATTTTTTTTTATTAATCATATTGACAAAACATTAATCGATAGATTAACTTTTGCATTATAAAAAGTGTTGAAATAGTTTCTACGAGCGGGATTCAAACCCGCATTTCATGTCGATATCGGGTCAAGCGCAATCAACACTATCAACTCTTACTTTGTAAGCCAAAGGAACCTTATTCAATGTCGACGACAAACTAAGTAATCAACATCCGATCCTAATGTTTTTACAAATATTAAAGATGGGTTTCTTGGCGGGAAAGTGAAGAGTCGTGTCTGCGGTTTTGTTTTATTTTCTAAAATTTGTGTTAAGTCGAATATTAATGTGAAATAATGGTGGATTATTAACCGTTAAGTGTTCGTGAGTGTGCATGAGTGTTGGCAAATGAAACAAAACAGTGCAACGGAACTTTTCAAATTCTCTCAAGAAGTCCGCCGCGTGAGGACTTAGTAAAGCCCACATCTTTACTGAGCTACTCGAGGGGTTGGGGGGTATATCATTTCTCACTTTTCATTTCTAATATCATTCATCATAAATATAAAAATACTTGACACTGGCTAAATGTGCTAATCGCACGAAGCCATCACATCAACTAAAAATAATAAATAATAAATATTAAAGATTTATTTTATTTATTTATTTATTTATTTTAGGATAGCTAACAGCTTCATCCTCATCATTGTCAGCTCATTTTATGTCCCCACTGCTGGGGCACGAGCCTTCCGTACGGATGGATAGGGAGAACGGGCCATAAACCACCACGCGGGCCCAGTGCGGATTGGTGGTTGTTAACGACTGCTAATGCAGCCGGGACCAACGGCTTTACGTGCCTTCCGAAGCACGGAGCAAGAACAGCTTGCAATTGTAAAAAAATAACAACAAAAGTTATAACTTTATGCTATTTACAAGCTACCACAACTAAGATATCTACTTACAGTAATAGTAAAACTAATCTTTACATATTAAAATTAATTTTGATTCTTCAACAAGTCGTCAACAACGGTAAGCGCCTTTTTTATGCTATTGATGCTGTCGAAAAATACGTCTATATTAGCATTAGTATTATTAATACACATACAAGCTCTTACAAGAAAACTGATCTGTCTATAGTTGGTGTGAGTGGAGGGGATGCTAAATTGTTTATATGAATTGTTTCGGGGTAATCGCGTAGGTATTTTAAAAGTAATTTTGCTCAGCAAATCAGGACAATCTAGTGTACTTCTGATTATCTCAAGTAGTAGTGCAATGTCTGCAATACTCTGTCTAACAGAAAATGGAAAAAAATTAAACTTAGCGCAGCGTTGTTCATAAAACATTTTAGGAGTTCTGAATTTATAATTCAAATAAAGTGTAATTTTTTTCTGAATTTTTTTAATATTAATTATATACGAATCATAGCAAAACCCAAGGCACGGGATACCTTATTGATACAGGCATTTAATTAACAAAATTGTTTCTTTTACGGGTAAAACTAATAGAAAAACATTTGGAAACATTTATGCAGGTAGATGTAATGAATGTACATTTATTTATATTTATTCACATATAAAACTAAAAAATAATAAATTAAAATAAAATGAAAAAGCACATGAAACGTCCTCCTCTCCCCTAATTTTTTGCTGTGCCCGACAGGGTCCATACTGTTCTTGACATTATTTTAAGATCCTTGTAATACATATGGGAAAGCAATAAAGATATAATAATAAAGAAATTTGTATTTGTAATTCATCCTCAAGTACTTCCCCATAAAGAATTAAATTAATTTACTATCGGATTTTAGGTACTCATTTCTGAAACATCCATAACATCACATCTGATCCTAGCTTATTATATAAACAAGACAATAGAGACGAAACGACTGCTATCAACGGGAAGAGATACTGAGCCACTCCACAGCTCTCAAAAACATGCAGCGTCAACGAAATGTGACAAATAAAAATATGTCGAGGCCACGGTTTGTGCCTGTCACGCACATTTTGGCTACGGGTAGTAAGTACATGGCTTTATTGTGTACGTGAAAGTATATAACTGTGTAGCCGTTTAATTCCAAAGCTAATCTCTATAAGATTCTTATATAAGAAACTAGTACAACGCTAGAAGATACCGCGTTAACCCTCATTTTAGTTTATACCTACTTGTTCTTACTGTACCTACATCTAAAGAGTTACGGTATGGTTTAAGAGCGTTTACGCCGCACACTAGCGCCGCTATTGAAAAAAAAAACATATCTAGTAATTAGAGATAGAAAATCAAATTATGCTCAATAAACTATCTGAATGAAGTAATTTAGCATTTTTACGTCACTTAATGAACACCTGATATGTTATGGTTTAGTTAAATATGGCGTTATAGTTAAAAGTGGCCGTAACGTCTTATTTAACTAAACCATAACATGTGAGGTGTTTATTAGGTGACGTAAAAATGCTAAATTACTTCATTCAAATAGTTTGTTGAGCATAATTTGATTTTCTATCTCTAATTACTAGATATGATTTTTTTTCAATAGTGACGCTAGTGTGCGTCGTAAACGCTCTTAATGTAAAAGAGTATTACGAATTAAGGTAAAGTAACGTTTTGTAAGCATTAATCACTAAATAAATATATAAAAAACAAATGAGCGTGCTGGCGTTTTGAAGCATTCTGTAAGCCTACCAGTTTAGATGTAAATTAATAAACAAGTAAATAGAGAACGTCCAGATAGGAATGGCGAAACCATCGATAGTTGGTTTAATTTCCGTAATAATCAAAGATCATAAAGAAAACAAAATTGCTTTATAATATTAGTAGGTATACTAATAAGAAGTTCATTTTAGTAATTGGTCAGATGATCACGCCCTGTTCGATTACGATGTGTTTAAAATACGTGACTTATGTTTGTGTTAATTTTGTATGGATGGTTCAAATACTTACCTAATACCATTTTTGTAAAAACTGGTCATTTATTTCAAAATTATTCTCTTTATGGAAATTTATAAAAAAAACATTTTTTATTTAAGTACGTTACAGTCCTTCTAAAGTACTAACATTGTCAAACAATGGTAACGTATCAAAAGCCACTTATTAATATAATCTCTCTGTATTTAGAAAAGATAATATATTGTTTAATATACTTTCAAAAAAATCTTCACATCGCATTGGCAGAAGGCTACGTTTCCCGCTAGGTTTCCAAACTTTGTGGTTGACAATTAACGTTTCTTACCCAAAGATATACCGTGATGAAGTCAATAAATAAGCGTTTATAATGTTCTAGGGCAAATGTTCCTAATGAACCGGTTCTTCGACGGGGAGTTCATGACCTTCGGGCTGGACGTCATCGCCTACATGGAGTCCGACCAGG
Source organism: Eudonia lacustrata (assembly GCA_947562085.1). Taxonomy (NCBI): domain Eukaryota; kingdom Metazoa; phylum Arthropoda; class Insecta; order Lepidoptera; family Crambidae; genus Eudonia; species Eudonia lacustrata. The sequence goes on from OX387341.1 coordinate 1,844,019, forward strand.
AGGACCGCGTCGACCCCATGATCTACATATTCCCAAGGTGAGCCTTCCATACGCCACAAGAGAGAGAGAGAGAGAGAGAGAGAGAAACATTTATTGACCACACACATACATAAAACATAACAATAAAAACAAACAAAAGGTCAATCAGGACCCCGCCTCAGCTTGTGTTTCAACACAAAAACAAGACGTTTTCAATTTATCACCAGTTTTATTCTTATACAGCTGCGCATCAACGCCAAGACGGAAACGGAAGATAGGCCAGCTGGTGACAGTTCTGATAAATATCAGATAATAAAGATACAAGTTGATAGGATTTAAAAAAGTAAAGTCACGAACTGTGACTTTACCTTTATTTTATTTTATTTTGTTCATTTGTTATTTTTGTTTTGTTTGTTAGGCCAGCTGGTGACAGTTCTGATATATATCAGAAAATAAATGTACAAATTGATAGGATTTTATTTTATTTATTTTATTTTATTTTGTTCAAAATAAACGTGTGTTATTTCGACATCGCGAACCACCATCATTAAATACATAAATTCAACATTATGAGGAACTTGGACAACTTGCACTGAAGGAGGCCGTGGCGCTGTGGTCATACCAATGTCACTGACACTCGTACTCAAGTCTAGTACGCGTTCGGTAACTGATTGGGAGTTTATAAAGTCTTCCTAAATTTTCACCTTATAAAAACGCTTTCAGATGTTGGTCCCAGCTATTAGCAGAAAGATTAAAGCCCGATGCCGGTCAGACGATGTTATGATTAAGTCTTATTACTAAGTCTAAAACGTCAGCAACTGCTAGTACTTACCATGTTTTGTATGTTCTTTCAGGATGGTAAAGTGCACTTTGTTCAACAAGTTCGGCTCGTCAGGCGAAGTGGAGCGGCACGACGCGCTCTGCATCCTGCCGCTGAACGTCGTCAACGAGAAGATCTATATATTCCTGTGGTTCTGGTTCGTCATCCTCGGCCTCCTCACGTTCATCACGCTGCTGTACCGCCTCGTCATAATCTTCTCTCCGCGCATGCGGGTCTACATGATGCGCATGCGATTTCGGCTCGTCAGGCGGGACAACGTCGATACAATAGTGAGAAGAAGCAAAATGGGCGACTGGTACCTATTGTACATACTCGGAGAGAACTTAGACTCAGTAATATTCAGAGATATAATGCACGAGTTTGCGAACAAACTGAATCACAACTACCAGCACCACATTCATGGGGTACCAGACGCGTGACCTCCGATCCCCGGGTGGGTGTTCCACACATGACTGACGTCGTTGCAGCGTGATATGGACCCACCCGTGTAAAACGCTCGACTACAATGTTTATTCGCGGCAGAGTAGGAACTCTGTAGCTGTGTTTAAACAGTCGAAGTGTGGGCCCCAGTGCGCTGCCCTGCGATACCCTCACCTGATTTGGACAATACTAGGGAGTGTATCAAAGACTTCTTATTCAATTCTATCCGTAATCGTAAGAATCGTAACAGTGCAATTCTAAACACGCAATAATAGTTTGTACTTAATCTTTAAGAACGTGATCTCAGGATGAATCCTATCGAAGGCCTTTGAAATGTCAGCGATGATGGCTGATCCGTTAGAGTATCTAGTGTTCAACTTTTAGAAATATTTTTATCAATAGTTTCGCTGCTCGTAGTGGTTGATAAAACAGCTTTCCTTTTTTCTATTCTAGCTAATAATCGAATGTAAGCACACGAACAGCACACAACTTATCATTTTACACAGATTCTCACCATTTTACAATAAATTTGACAGACCAATAAAGCAATAATTAAGATTAATAAGTATAGTAATAGCGGCGATAGACATGCGCATAAATAAAATTAGATGCGAATATCGTAAAACCAATTTCCTATCGATTATTGTTTTTTTTTATGTTTGTGTCCTGTTCTGGACCATTCGTGTATACTTTTGCGTGCCAAAAGACATTTTGCGTTATGTAATGAAGTGTCAATCGGGTAATGTTGATAGTTTACTTTAAGCAGTGAAAGTTGACTGTTTTGTATTACAAACTTGATTCGTTGTTAAGTTAATTTTATTTCGAAAACTGTGTTTTTAATTCCATTAATGACTGATCCAATTCAAGTCAGCAAATGCAGTTCTTTCACAGTAAGAATTAACAGAACTATATATAAATAAATAAAGCAGTAAGAATAATCTTTAATGTAATTAGTATCGAATGTGTATTTTCAATTTTATTAATTTGTCTATTTCTAACAGGTTGCTAAATTAACTTTCCAGAATCTGATTCTAGTTTTAATATTTAAGAAAGATATATTGGGAGGAACTTAGTTGTGCCTAATTCGTTGCCTCGTTCTAGACGAGGATATTGTTGGAAATTGTTGTGTTCGTATGGATATTAGTAGACGACGACGTGTAAAGAATACGAGACATTCTTGAGTCAAAAAAGCATTTATAGATATAATAGAAATGAGATGAAGAATAATGTTTCAAGATCTGTATTAAGAGTAATGTTTATTGCTAGCTTTCTTCAAGCCCGGTGAAGCTGAAAATGCGGATTGAGGCAACCAGCTAATTCTCTCCAAAAAAAAACGGCTAGCTTTATCCACTGCCATTTACTTATATACCATTCACTAGATAATTAGTAAGATACACAAGATGCATGATAAAGCTTATTTCACTGAATTATTCTAGGAGACTGCAAAGCAAGAAGCCTATTTATCTTTATTCTTAAAAAATATTAATAAGAATAAATGATTAATTCCAAACTATTTGGTGTTTTCTTTAGTTTTTAATTTAGTTTTAAAACAAGAGGCGTGTTCACCTACCTCTCAAACTTTAAACCACGGTGTTCATTAGAAATAAAGCGACTTCTTGCATTGAATTTTCCAAATTACTAAAAACCTTGATTGACTCAAGAAATGTGGCCATTGTAAATGTTAAAAGGTTGTTCGGTTGTAAAATAATAAGTAATTGTAACAGATAGTGCGATTATAGTTATACGAATATCAATGAAATCAATGTTGACAGAGATGTTCTTAATCATATTAAAAGTAATTCTCCTAAAAAATGTTAAAGTTATTAATGATTCACAGCGAAATCCCCGACACAGTACTACGACTTAGTCAGTATTTATTGTAGTGAATTATAAATGCCAAATATCGTGCCAAAAATACTTTAGTGGTGGATATCTGTAAGCAAAAAGAAGTTACCATGAGAAAATCGATTAAACTATAATATGAAATCATTATGCATTTTAATTTAATCCTTTTTTTAGTATAATAAATATACTTGTCATGACTATTTAGTAAACGGATCACCACTTTACTTGAGATTATACTCGATTACAAAATGTACAAAGTATTACAGAAAGATATTTTAAATGAACTTTAGGAAGAAGAACCTAAAGTGTCAAATCGACTTTGAAAATTAATATTTATTTGACTAGAGAAAGTTATAGAGAAATAACCTGATTTTGTTTTTATATTTTTACTTTGTTAAGTAGACTTAACAAAGTAAAAATATAAAAATAAAATATAGCTCATTCTCAATAGCTTCATATAGTTATGATTCTACGATAGAATCAAAAAGAATTTCTAGTAGAATTTCTACCACCTGGTTCGGGATGCAGCCATCAATCGGGAAGACACTGGCAGCAAACTCAATAGTTGCTCCTTTGAAAAACATGCTTTAATTAACTAACAATATTAAGTACAAATATTGTATAATTTTAATTTTTGCATTCACAATGCTAATTAATGTAGTTACAAAGATTCACTAGAAAAAAAACAACCAGTCCCAGATGTTCGAGAGGGAATCGATTGCGTAAATCACAAAGTACACACGGCGGCAGATCAACCTACTCAAAACTGACAAATTTCTACAATCAATTTTGAACTTTATGGTTTTGTTATAAGGATCAATATTGATTGGATAAATTTTACAGATTTGGGTAGGTTAATCTGCCGCCGACTGTACTAGAAAAATTCAACGAGCCTTCTAGGTCTCGGTACCGCACCGGTCGTGGGTTGGGTCCCCAATCGAGCTTCGTGGGACTGGTTTTTTCTAGTAATAAAAATATCTTGAAACATATTAAAAGTTAACATTTACTGAAATAAAACGTCTTGTAGAATTATGGTGAACGATCATCGCTTTCACAGTTACCTGCATTCATGCCATAATTAAATCGTCGACTGTGTTGCTGGCAGTTAATGCTGGTCGCGGGAACATGAACCGAGCGAGGCATTACCGTAAATATCGGCAGCAGGAAGTCGACACACATGTGCATGTAAGTATCATTAATTTTGATGAAAATAACGGACAGATTAACAGAAATGTTGCGAGAGTTTCTAATGCGGTACCCAGAGCGATTCGTTTTCTTCCGGTATTTTGCGGCTGTAGTTATGTAGGTATTGTAAAAACACAGCTTAGACTTACTTAGTCTAAGCTGTGTTTTTACAATACCTACATACATACCGGCATAATTGTTTTACATTTTAAATCGTTGCCGTTTTTCTAAAAATTCTAGAAAACTACTTAAAAATTACCTGCGCGTTGACGTGTTCTGGCTCTGGGAAGTGATTTTAAGTTAAATCAAGTCTATTACCCTATTATCTTTCTCTAGAATCAGTATTAAGTATTTTACTTATTTTAACTTCGGTATAGAATCATCATCTCATCATCTCAGCCAAACGTCCACTGCTGGACAAAGGCCTCCCCAAGGATCTTCACAACGACGGTTTTGTGCTGCTCGCATCCAGCGGCTTCCCGCGACCTTTATCAGATCGTCTTCTTTACTAGTAGAATATAGAATAGTATATCTTTATTTATTTGCTTTCGAATTATTCAAAGTTGCGACAAGTGCGTTTGTTATTCGATTTGATTGATTTAAAAGTTAATGAAGCTGTGAAAGACTAAAATAGAGGTTGAAAACAATATATCTATACTAATATTATAAAGCTGAATTTGTTGGTTTGTTTGGTTCAACGCGCTAATCTCAGGAACTACTGGTTTGAATTGAAAAGTAATTTTTGTGTTGAATAGTCTATTTATTGAGGAAGGCTATAGGATATATTACATCACGCTATGACTAATAGAACGCGGGTGAGACCGCGGGGCACAGCTAGTGTGTTATATGTGGTCTCATACTGGACGTTAATATGACGTGATTGTTAAAGAAAGAGGATTAAGAAAGTTCATAGAATCGAGCATTGTAAGGGATGACGGAAAAGCAGACTATTTTAAGGCCCGTGCTTAAATACAACTACACAAAACCTACCGAAACACATATAATAATCCGAAATGTATTGAAGCGGAATAGGAGAGAAAAAAGAAAGAATCTGAAAAAGTAATAAAATCAATCAGCGACTTCGACTTCCAAGACAAGTGCTTGTTTAGCGATAAGGATGCGTCATCGAATTTGAACAATAACATCTCTACGCAATTGCAGAGATTCGAGAGTATTTGCGACTTCTGCATTGCCGATAATGCGTTCAGCGCGACGCTGCCTGCAATCTGTCCAAGGCATCGATAAGGTACTTTACGGAACCTTCCTAGATGTGCGAGCAATAACTCCACGCAAGACCGTACCTGTGTCTTGTACAAAAGGCACAACTGCCCCCCGACCGCCTAACCGATCGATTTGACTACGCGTATAGTTTATGACGTCAGCTTGCCACCTCGCACCGACTATTAAAGTAATATTATAAGCTAAAGGCTATAGCTTTCGATGTTGCTTTCATAGGCGGCACGAAGCGACAAGATGATGTCATAAACCACACACGAAGTCAAAGCGATCGGTTAGGCGGTCGGGCCCCTGGTCCGGCGTAAAGAATCGCCGCACTCTGTTCAGAATACCAAGTTTTCGTGAGGCTGTTTTGATCACGGCTTCGATGTAGTCCCTTTGGTTCAGATCGCAGCGTATCGTCATACCGAGCATGTTGATACTGCTCTGCAGGCTTAGAGATGTACCCTGAAGAGCTGAAAAGGGAAGGAATGATGATTTTTTTGCCGTGAACACACATACCTGTGTTTTCTAGGCATTAAACTCAACCAGATTATTGTAGCTCCAATTAGATATGAGGTCCAATACCCGATTGAGCTCAATGACAAGATTCACTCGATTCACTTCGGTTTCGACCCGCCCTGCTGCTGGGTGACCGTTATGCACCGTGCTATCATCTGCATAGCAATGAATATTTCCAAGTGGAAGCATATCATTGATATGCAGAAGGAACAGCGTAGGGGACAGAACGGAGCCTTGAGGGACCCCAGCGTTCACTGACATGAACCGCGAAGCGCATCCATCAGATAGAACACGGATTCTGCGCCCATGCAGGAAGCCAGCGACCTAGTTGCAGAACTGAGCAGGCTGACCATATGCCGGGAGCTTGGAGAGGAGAGCTTTGTGCCAGACCCGATCAAAAGCCTTGGCTACGTCAAGGCTAACAGCCACCGACTCACCACGCTTGTCAATAGCCTCACCCCATAGATGTGCAACGTACGCTAGAAGATCACCCGTTAACCGTTTCGGCGGAAACCCGTATTGGCGATCGTGAATTATGGAGTGTTCTTCTAGGTAGTGGACAAGTTGTTTATTTAAAATGCGCTCCATTACTATGCACAAAACTGAAGTTACGGCTATAGGGCGGTAATTCGATGGATCTGACCGATCTCCTTTTTTGGGGACCGGTTGCACATTAGCTTCTCTCCAAGATTCCGGCACACAACCTGAAGAGAGCGATAGACGGTAAAGTTGCGTTAACAGGGGAGACAACTCCGCTGCACACATTTTTAGGACTATTGGAGGGAGGGATGCCATCAGGGCCATTAGCTTTCCGGACATCGATTGACTGCAGCTCCGCACGAACATCATACTGCCTGATTTTAAAATCGGGCATAGCGTGGCCACAGTGAGAAATTGTAGGTGGCTGTGCATTGCAGTCATCGACTCGGGAGTTAACCGCAAAGAGTTTGGCCAGAAGATTGACCTTCTCCTGCGGGTTGTGAGCTAAAGTACCCTCTGGACATCTCAGTGGTAGCAGCGAGGGTTGGTAGAAGTTCGATTGCACGGCTTTGGCCAGACGCTAGTAACTGTAGCTACGGCTGCCCGTAGGATGCGTCAGTAGTTCTTGGCTCTTTTGCAGGACTTGGTGGCATTATTCGCGGATAATCATATTATATTATATTCGGTTGAACCATCGGTTCCACCTGCCTTTGCTGATGAGATAGGAGTGCGTAATATAGTATTCCATCCCTAACACTATCTTATCAGCAATTGCAGTCGCACTAGCTGTCGGGTCCCGCATACCATTCCAACCCAATCTGCCGACGAGTAGTGCCAAATCTGGCGTTTCGATACCGCTGAAGGCGTTAGTGGGGCCAGAGGCACTTTACTGAATACCAAGCAGTGATCCGAAGATCCTAAAGGAGCTCGAACCTCCACTCGATAACCAGCTGGGCGACTCGTCAGCAGAAGGTCCAACAAAAAGGGCGCGTGACCGACTATATCTGAGATCCTGGTGGGCTGGTTCACCAGTTGAGTCAGGTCGTGTGCGAGAGCGAATGTGTGGGCAGTTCTACCAGCATAGTCAGTTTTGGAGGAACTTAACCACAACTCGTGGTGAACATTGAAGTCCCCCAAAAACACCAATTCCGCTTGTTAGAGATAAGCCAACAGTTCGGAGCCGTGTCCACCGGGCGTATAGAGTGGACAACCAAACTGGCAATTTGGTATCTCCGTCTAGTTAGGCGATTCACCGATCTACACTTTTTCAAGTTCGGTTCCTAGCGGGCCAAGCCAGCCAAAATTAAACATTAAAACCTTAAAAAACTCACCTGGGCTATCCCAGTAAAACCTATACCCTATCAAAAGGAACAAAAGAGGGCGGTGGCGAGGAAGGCCAGGGAAAGACGGGTTCCCTAGATATCCGGCGATCACGGGGTTCGATCGGAGCCTCCTCTCCGCTTGTCACGCCTGCTGGCGCTGCTGAGGCGCTGCTGTATTATGTATTGCCCGGATCGTGCCGCTTCACGCGCAAGCACGATGTCACCACACACCAATACGAATCACTCTCCCGTGAGAGGTTATAACGCGGACACAAAACTCGCGTTTCCAAGCTGGGGTTCGATTCAACCACGCAGCCGGATTTGCCCTCGTTAGGACATTACAAAATTAAGGCAAACTTTACAAAATTCTCTCTCGATAGAGGTTTTATCAAATAATATTAACAACAATAAACCGCGCGGCCACAATATTCAACGTGTCTCAATGTGACATCTGAACACCGCTGATGGAAACCGCTCCTGCGCATCATCTAGTACCCGACTAAGATGTTCCATAAGTCAAGTTGTCTCCATGTCGCCTTTATGGGATCGGTAGACGCAGGCGTAGACACAGCTATGAGAGCCCAACTTGACGTGTACCACAAAAAGGGAAAAGGAAGTGTCCTCCAGCAGACAGCCCAGGCGGCGACAGCAAACTTCTTTCCGAACGAGCAAGCAAACTCCGGTTTTGGCTTTAAAGGATTCTTCAAGCACAAACCCCGGATAGTGCAGGTAGCTGGTGTCGGCCGGACAGATTATTTGCGTCTCCGTCAAAAACAACATTGCTGGCCGTGCCGTCTCAAGATGGTGGTGGACGGCATTGAGGTTTGCATGGAGTCCGCGGATGTTAGTAAACTCGTCCTCAAACGGTATGGTGGTGGTGGTGGGGGGGGGAGGTGCACTGCTGTAGAACCAGTTTTAATGTTAGGCACTGTCATGGTGGAGAAAATGACGGAGACGTGAATCGAGGAAATGCTACCGCGATGCAAATAGTCAAAGTGCAGCGGCCTGTTTCACCAGGGATCTGCCTACAGATGGGCAGCCTCACGAGGTGGTTAGGCTCGCTTTCTATACTGTGCCACGGGCGGTTAGCGGGACAGCCGTTTCTACGGGTCTCCCTGGTCGGCGGGTTAACAAGGTCCTCTTGGCACTGGTTCGACGGAAGCCTCCACAGACGAAATGCATCGCAGCACCATCCACTCGAGCTCTGGTTATACGCTGGCTGATCCCGAAACGCGACCGACAAGCGGTCACTTGACGGGTTTTGCACCATGCGTACGTAACTATTAAGTAATCTGTGGTAATACAGTAGTCACTAACCAGACGGGCAAGCCCTACCACACAGTGGAGCATTTGGAAGCTCGAAAATCCGTTAGTCGCCTCTTACGACACCTACCGAAGGAGAGGGGCGGAGCTAATAGTATTCTTACTCCGTCTCCGCACGGATGGAACTTTGATCTGGGTGGGGCGTGGGGCTTGCTTGTACTTGCTGAGTACTGTTTAAAGTAATTTGTGTTATACATTTTATTATGTACTATCGCGAACTAACTCGATTGTAACCATAGGTACAACAAATACATGTAATCTGAGGAGTTCCACCATCAGAAACTACTCCGTCATACTGGTCAAGTGGTCACCATCACCACACATAAAAATGTCAACAATTTTTTTTTACTTTGTATTAATTTTGTTTTGTTGTCTGTACACTACCAACTCGAAGCGGGGCGCGCCGGGCGCGCGCGAGACATACCGCAAGCAGAAGTATAACGAAAAAGCGGTAGGTAGGTATGCCGATATTCCGAAGCATGAAGGAGTTCGAGATGAAATTTTTTTGGTCACCCATCCGATGACCGGCCTTTGCGAAAGTTGCAACTGCGCCATCGAGCTCTTCCTCCATCGTACAAAATTCGCACGTCATTATTGTTATCTCTGTAGGTAGGTAGGTACCTTCGAAGGTAGGTACACATTTGTTTATTACTTAGCGGAGATAAGAGTCAATTAATACTCATATGATAGGCATGTAATTTATTTATGAACACTTTGCATTGAAGAAATCGTACCGAACGAACGTGTGTGCGTGCGTATGCCTGCCGTCCGCTGTCGGTCGCCTGCCCGCGTCCGCCCGCTTCTACCGCAACTATTGTTTTTGTGTTTTATTCATTTAAATATCGTGCATGAATACGGCACAAATTTATAAAGTCGATTTTTCATGCATTTAAGATATTGAATATGTGAACTCTAATCATTGTAATATTTTTTTAAAGCGTTTGTAGCTTGAAAGAACAAAATAATAAAAAATATTAAAATTGCGCACGTGGCCTAATTTGGCACAAAATTATTTAATGGGCTTATGTTAGTGATCTGAGATAGGAAGTAGATATTTAATCAATTGTAATTTTTTGTTTGCACTGTTTTTACATACTGACCCTAAGACAGTTTGCACCGGACGAAGATGACACAAACTATGTTTGCACACTCCACAGGCTATCTTAGATATGATACCATCATTCATTTAAACTTTAAATTTATTTTGCCACTTTTGATTTGAAATTTTGAAAAAAATCAACCACAAATCATCGAATTGCTTAAAAAGCAAGTGACAGATGTAACACAAAATGCAATAATAAGCTTTATAGGTACGACTGTATCCACATGCAAAAAAAAATAACTTTAGAATTTTTTAAACTTATGACCTCAAAATAGCCTAGCGCTATCGGTCTATACGTACCGTAGGTATATAACAGTCCACAACATTTTGTCCTCTTTATTTTTCTGCACATCTACGGCTGGAGCTCTTCAAAACAACCGATTTTCTATGTGCAGCTATCGTCCCATAATCACTGAGACAAAAATTTGTCATATAACAAGACTTTCCTTTTTAAACAGGGGGCCAAGCGTGAGTTTTATTTACTATCCGTATTCATTCGATTACGTTTACGAAAACGAAATTTAGTATGGCATTGAAGCAGCGCCTCCTGGCGGCATACGAAAGGAGTTCACGTTTTGCCATACAAATTGTCATTTGCGAATGAAACTCGCATGGTGACATCTTGCGTAGCAAATACTTTATCAGAAGGATAAGTTTTATCCGATGATTGAAAAATCAGCTCTTAGAGCATTAAACCAACCTATGCGTAGGTAACTAAGTAAGATAATATTTTCGGAAACAAAACTTTACTGTCCTCTGGTGCTTTCCCGCTAAGATGAAGTATCTTATTGTCATCTCAGAATAATAACTAAATAAGGTTCTGAGAATGACATGCTAGCTACTTTTTTTTTAAAGATTATTTATTTACCATCGTGATAATGGTATATAGTATAGTGGTTAATAAATAACATTTACTGTTATTTATATAGCTACCTTGGACACAGTCTGTACACACGCCTGCACATCAACCTACCACAAACTGAAATTTGCTCAGTAGACTTTGAACTTTATCCTTTTGTAATATGGTTGAAAATGTATTGCAGAAATTTGACGGTTTTGGAAAGGTTCATGATTGTGCAAGCATCTACACGAATGGGCAAAGATAAATTCGTGATTTTCCTGCGTGCTTTAGATGACGTTCTGACCACAGACGTATAATAAGAAGCAGACGTAACATTACAATAAAAAAGCGTGCCAATTACGCCTACAGACAAACGTCACGCACACATTTACAATAAAAGGGGCCGAACTCAGGCACGCAAGGGGCCTCAAGTACCTGCATCTATAGTAATGTTATAAAGAGGATAATATTAAAAAGAAATTTGAAGATACTCATTCGATTTTACCAGTAGAATGCTAACGTTATCTATCATTGATTGTCAGGCTATCTCTGTATCTACCTATATCTGCCTGTGACGACGCCACATCATTAACTTTAATAAATTGTATGAACAGTTGGTAAACAAAAAAAAACCATCCAATTGCGAGTCGGAATCGCGCACGAAGAATCATGTCTGTTGTATGGGAGCCCCCTTAAATATTTATTTTATTCTGTTTTTTAGTATTTATTGAAATGTGTGTTGTTGAATTGTGAAAATTAAATTTCAACTGTCTAACTATCACGGTTCATGAGATACAGCCTGGTGACAGACGGACGGACGGAAGGACAGCGGAGTGTTAGTAATAGGGTTTCCGTTTTACCCTTTGGGTACGGAACCCTTAAAATAAAATAAATAAAAACAACAACATACTCTGCTGGTATTTTTTTTTAATAAAATAATAATTACAATAATTAATAATCTGTAAAAAATTGTATGCTAAAATTAATGTGAAAACATGTATGTCCTCTTGGCAAACACTATTGGCAAACTCTTTTGACATCTCAGAGTACAGGGAGTGGCTGAAAAACAGCGTTGGTTAAGGTCTAGGCCTCAACTAATTTAGGCTGAGCCATTTCGTCTCTCTTCGGCCATCTTTTGTCTTTTCTTATTTTATTTTTTTCATAAATTATTTTTATATAAATTGGTTTTTAAGTATTAATTGCACTGTTTGTACTGTAGATTTTCTTATCTTTTGTATAAAAATGTAGAAAGACATTAGATATATTTCTATTTCTAATAATATCACAATGTTTAAAACTAGTGATAAAACCGCCGCGCCGGGTGGTCGAGAAGTCAGCTACCCTGACTGCGAAACCAAAGGTTGAAGATGAAGATGACGATGAAGGTTTCTGAAAATAAATAAATTTATTACTTTCTGTATATTTCAAAGTAATGCAGTTGAGTGACTGCTCAGACCCATCTTCGTCATGTTATACCATTTAATACTGTACGACAATAATAATATTTATATTAACTCACATAATGTAGTACACTTGAGGTACTCGGCTGTAAATTTTGCTAATTCTTCAAAACATGATCTCCACTGGCATTTCTTTTTACTGGACCTTTAAGTGAAGATTATATAAATTCTGAAAAACAAATTTAAAAAGTTATTATTTTATGCACATTTCCATACAAGAATACATCCCCACGACTAGCATTGGGTTAAAGGGGTAGGATAGGGTTTCATCATCATCAACAGCCTACACACGACCACTGCTGGACATAGGACTAGGATAAATTAAATAAAAAGTTAAAGTTAAGTTAAATTTAAAGTTCAATAGCATTCAATATTTTCTTTAACTCAAGATGGTTTGGATAGGTAGGTACGTAAAAAAGATATGTGGACACTTACTTCTTCTCGGTACGATGAATCGACAATTGTTGGAATCGCACTAGGAGCAAGAACTGTACGGAAGCCACTGTGATCCAGTAAATGAGCTTCAAAATGCTTTACTAGATGATTTGGGCTGCCAATGTTCTTTTTTCATATTACTCAACCAGGCATTTTTTTAAATAATCATCCTTTGGAAACCTGATAACGATTTCATTATTAAAATTTATCCATAAAGAAATATTAAATTGCATACTTTAATCTAATCAATCTTCAAAAATATTCCTAATAAGGCCCTGTAAAATTGTACAAGTATATGAAACGTCAAACGAGATCGGGGTTAATAATTAATTGGCTATTGTTACCACAATAATCTTTCAGAAACTACTTTACGTTTAGTTTTTACGAGATTTGCACTTTTAACAATTATTCACTGCTATTACAATGCCAAAAGATTAATAATAATCACTTAGTGACGAAAAACCCAATAGGAGATTTTATGGCACAACAAAACTTACCGATGGAAAGTAATTTCAGGTGTTTTCCTACATGAGGAGTTGCCGCACAAAGGTGCACTACACTTCACCATTTTATTTTTGTACTTTTGGCTTTTAAACTTTATAAGATCGCAAAAATAAGCGAAAAGCAATCTCCTGTACGCCGCTTGATGACAAGTCTAGGATGACATTTGTCGCTTATTTGTAGCATATCAAGATGGCGTTTTGCCTCACATCGCATTTTGTCTATGTGTGTGGAAGTGTTGCAACAGTAAAAAGAAACGAGATAGTCTTATTAATTTGTGGTTGGAGAGAAAGAAGTAGAAATATTATTTTATTCTCATGTATGTAGTTGTGAAATAATGTTTGGTCTGCTTCTTATTATACGTCTGTGGTTCTGACCAACATACATGTTAGACGGGGTCCCATAATATAATTTTTTACCATTAGCAACCCTTTTTTAGTTTGAGTGTGTTTATTCGCTCATAAGCATCTCGTAGGTATTTCTTGAACTGTAAAAGTATCTAGATTGTCTACAGTTTTGCCATAATTCAAAGTGAACGTAAATTACATTAATTAGGCATTTTTTTGGAGAAACTCCAACCTTGGAAGGATTCGTATGCGATGCAGATGTTATTAACGATTCATCGCAAAACGTAGACACAATAAATACCTCGTTACCCTCTGGCAGGCAATCAAGGTCTCGTCGCGGCCACACGTTAGCTGTAATCCAAATTAACTAGTTTCCTGGCTAGTGACTTCATAATCGTAAATCATTACTTCGGCAATTTTACTGCGGCACCATCTGGCCGTTCAGTTGGCGAGTTTTGTACTTGACCTAAATTTTTCTGTAACGTCGTGGTTACAATGCAATGCAGTCATTTCTAGAAGAAAGGTGTGATATACCTTTCGAACAATAAAACGACCTTTTTAAAACAATTCACCCCCAAGAAGAATTACCACATCAAACATAGTGACAGACCCTAGAGAGGGTTTTATTTAACCCCCTCTATGGTCTGTGGCTTATACGCACCGGCTTCAAACCTAAAGCTACAGGATTTGATTTCCAGCGCGATTCCAGACATTTATAATATTTAAATGAAACAACTTTTACGGATCTACTCGCGTTTATTTTACACATTACGTTTAATTAGTGTTTATCCTGACGTTTCGAACCCTTTGCAGGGTCCGTGGTCACAGGGAGACTCCCTGCTCCTCCCCTTGGAAATAAATCGAGTAGATCCGTAAAAGTTGTTTCATTTCAATGTGTAGTGTTCGCGTAAACTTTAGAAAACAATATGTTTATAATATATTTTCTTTACTTTATCATATAATTATAAGGAAAGATATTATATCGTCGGTGGTGGAAAGGGATAACTGATAAAGCGCTAAAAGTAAATTTGTGGCAAATGAATTTTATAGTCTAAACTTTTTTTTTTAGTTCTCATTTTGATGGAGGTAGGACTTATTTTAAGTCTAGCTACCATACCACCATCTTATCAAGTTCTATCATCAAAACTAACATTGTAGTAATTTTGTGTTCCTACAATAATGATAAAAAATACTACTATATACTATATGTCACTTGTATACGGTACGGTTGACAAATCGATAATCAAAGTACTTTCTATGCAGTTGTTACAAGAGCAGTCGGTCAAGCATATCGTGCACAGTCGATTTCCCACGTCTGAGCAGAGCTGCAGAGACAACAGCCTAAGCGTTGGTACCTGCGAGTGTACAAACTCCACCACACGACCTGTCTGTTATGAAAATAACGTGTTTATTTCGTTGTTGTTTGAAGTAAAACTTCTTTACGCATGCTTGACTTGGGGAGTAAGCTGGTGAATGCGTGACGAGAGCGTTACGAAAAGTGTCGTCGGGCGAGGCGAACGGAAGTCGAGAGGGAACTTATAGGGAACTAACTTATAGTTAGTGAAGATAGAAATAGAGAGAGTTTACGTTTTATATATTAATATTGTAATATTGTAGGGGGGGCAAGAGGGAGAGGTGCGAGCACACATTTTCTTTTTCTCTTTCTCTCGTAGCCAGTTAATGATTTGTTTGTTTTGTTGTCATGGAAACTGTCAAAGCGGTACGAAGTCTAGCATGTCTTATCTCACACAAACGAATTGAAATATATATATCTCAGTCAG
The DNA here is from genome assembly GCA_947562085.1 of Eudonia lacustrata. NCBI lineage: Eukaryota > Metazoa > Arthropoda > Insecta > Lepidoptera > Crambidae > Eudonia > Eudonia lacustrata. Next base: position 1,859,618 of record OX387341.1, read on the forward strand.
TAGTTCGTTTGCGAGTTTGCTAGCTGATTTCTTGATTATTTCAAATTTTAATTCGTTCTTGAACAATTTTATAAATTAATATTTGTTTAATACATTAAAATATATTCTAGGTACGTTTAAAGTGAATAAAATTGTAAATTCATTTTAAAGGTATGGAGCTAAAGAAGTTTTACTTCAGTAGTGTGGTCTAAAGCACACTCGGTTTTTTACGAAAAGTGTATTAAACAGATGCACAAAATAGGAATCCAGACGGTGAGCTTAACACATACCGCGCTCGAACGCACACATAGACTCACCCTATCGCGGACACGGAACCTCGGACCATCTCAAACCAGTCCGAGCCTGTGAACTCGCAACAGCTGCCTGTTGCGAGATCACGTCGTCGGTCACATCACAAAGGGGCGTCACTCAGAAATCATTGATTTTGAGTTAAGTATACCTTCGTAATCAATGTTGAATGGTTAAGTTCCGTTGAAGAGCTACGTCACAATTCAAAGAGCCATAAATCATTTTTCTACTTTGAAAAATTTTCGCAAACCGGCGTACCCAACCGATTCATTAATTGGTTATGACTAACGCCTGTTGAAAATACACTGCAATCACGGCATTACTATGAATTCGTATTGTAGAGAAATCAGTCTATACTTGACTTGCACGCAAGAATAATTTGTTCTTTTTTCTCAAATTTTCTGTAAAAAATTATTTATATTTATATAGTGTATTGTGTGTAGTGTATAGTGTATAAAGTGTATCATCACTAACGGGCGTATATGTATTGATATTATTTAAAAATATATTTCCTACTTCATTGATTTTCTGTTACTGACAAGATTACTTATTGATGCTCTATTGATGATTATTTATTTTTTTCTAACCATGTTACACTCAGGGCGTTACTAAAATATTTAATAATGTGAATCATCACATCCGGGCGTATCTCGATCTTGTTTTAAATAAAACATTGTTCCTACATATTTAAAAAAATAACTTTATTTAATTAGCTTATTAATGCAGCTATCTAATATGGCATTTAAAGATGACATTACATTAATATAATAATAACCACATGGTAATATGTTAACTCACTTTCTTAAAGTGCTCTACTGAAAAGTTGCAAAAACTGGTTTTCGCCCATGTGATGTGACCGATGATGTGTCCGTGAGGTTTTGCCTGTGTCTGTGTCCTGCAGTCACTTTATTTTGTGACAGAAGGCTAAAGGCAATAACGAAAAAACATATATTGTACAAAAATCAAAATCGTATATTCAACTTCAACTAAAACTAACTTACAATATTGAAAAATATCAGCTTCAATATCAATTCATTAAACTTAAATCGAAATAATGGCTTTCAATAAATAATATAACTTTTAAATTCACTACAAAATTATCGTTTTTTTTTTCATAATATAAAACGAGATTTAAACCCATGAAATCACTTTTATACAAAACCGTTGAAATATTCATGGTTAGTTTCGAAATAATTTGAATATAATATATAATAGGCTATTTATATAATACTAACAACCTTCTATAATTGTGTTCAGACCGTGATACTAATAGCTATACTATTTCCTCAACAAAAACAACAGAAAAATATTGAGCATAGAAAAAGTCAGAAATATTTCAGCCATATTATTATTGGGAAAAGTTGTACAGTATCGCGGTCTCATCTCAACATAACTTTAAAAAGTAATTCACATTTTTCAAATAAACCCTGTTTAGTGGTGTTTGCTATGATTTTTTGCACGGAACATACCACATATAGAAAATATTACTATAATTTACAATCACACATGTTAAAAATATGTATTTTCATGGGTTTAAACCTCTCTGTACAAGCATCGGCTGAAATGTTCTCCCAGCATGATGTATAATAAACAATGTATTAACATCGTCAGCATCACTTTAAACTAAAATAAATGCGAACAGTACATCACTAAATAGGATTATTACAAACTATATATTAATAAAAATAATTATTGAATTAGGGTGACTTTATACTATTATTTATACCATTGCGCAAAATCAATAAGAACAAGGAAAAATTGCTCATTAAAATATATAGAAGTAATGTTAGTTAATTTCAAGAAAATTTTCATAAAATCCATTAGCTTTATACTGAATTCATGAATAATCTTTTAGGCAACCACCAACTGTCAAACTTCCTCAATAGATTTGAACTTTATGTTAATGGGATTTGGTTCAATATTGATTGCAGACGTCTGTACCAAGTATGGAGTCACCCTAACTACTGTCTTTTTAGGTCCTACATAATAAAATGGTGTCGCAAATCATTGTGAACCAAAACTAACTTGAATTAGGAACCTTCATGCTATTTACATACAAGCTATTGTCGCTAACATGCTGTCATTATAACAATAAAAGGCATGAACATGTTGGAATACAAAAATAACGTTATTCGATAGTTTTAGTTTATAAATGTCTAATTAATACAAATACCGAACGATACGCTCGGCAAACAATACATTACGAAATGGTTGATGAGATGAGCAAATGTTTATATTAGCTGCCATCGTCGTAAGGAACTAACTTACTACGTAACTTACTATATTCCTTGTTTAAATAATATGATGATCTACGAAGAATGTCCCAGACTTTCATAAAAAGTCATAGCTTTGGATTACTGCAAAACTGCTGGCAACGACGGTGTTGCCACTTCACAACCTGTACCTTTCTACTACTGGTAGTTTAAGTTAAATTTAGTTTTGTCACATCTCTTTCTTTTTTTTTAAATCTTGTTATTATATTATATTTTTTTATGATGTTTTGTTATGTTCATACACCTACTTAAAAGACAAGCTAAATATAAAATGAAATATGATTAAGATGACATTCAAATGATGTAGCAAAAGGTCGTGAGATGACTGATTAAACATTTAAAACTTTCTCACAACACATACTACGATTCAACACGAGAAAACTTAACAACGCGTCAATGACGTCAATGACGCACCGTAAGATTGATTACCTATTAAAATTATTATAAAAGTCTCCAAAAGGGGAGCGACACTATCAAAAATGAACACTGAACAATTGGAAATTTTGTCACAACTTTTGTCAGAATGTAAGTTTAGGAAAAGCTATTGTAGATGGCTCACCATTGATATACTTCTTTAGTACTTTAGTAATTGCCACATAGCGTGGTAATAAATTAAAAGATCCTTGTTAAAAGATACATGCTTAAGAATGGTTTAAATTGACAAGTCATCAGCCAATAACTGTTCCCTTAACTGTAAAGTATATTACTAATAAACTAGCTAACATACAGTCGAAACGATTAACAATAAATTTACGAATAAAAGTAGTACAAGTTGTTTAGAAATGGATAGAACGTCCTGTATATAGTTGAAAAAGGGCACATGTGAAATGATTACATGTTAAAAATAAAAAATAGTGTATGTTTTAGGTATTACAACAAAAAATAATGATTTGTGTGAGGAGGTTGAATTGAAAGGTGTTGGAGGGTGAACCTGGTCTCTTAACCAACTCTCAAAAAAGGGTAGAGGTTAACAAAAAAAATATTTTTTATTAAAATAAGAATATAAAATAATTACTTAATTGAAATTTATTGTTTATTTTTATTTATGAATTCGATAACATCTTGCTGTCCCCTACCATCGCTTAGCATGTGTATGGCCTATTTCGGGATGTTATATCTATTTTTAAACAACCTGTATTATCATGCTATTAAAAAATCATCTACGGGACATTCTCATCACTGTTTCCCGCCAATATTTATAAAAGTTTATAGCAAAATTCATACAATACTCACTAAAGATCTGATCGGGCAGCCACAATTTAATCTTACACTCTAAGAATCAGATTTACCATTTTCTATTCTGTATCTTTTCCAACAAATATTTAACGACATAACTTTATAAGAGTATACTAACATATAAAAAGACGTGACATTCAGATTACACAAAAAGTGTAATTGCACAAATACACCTTTAAATACGATAAAGTTATAGCATACATAATTATACAAGCACGAGACGATACATTTAAAAATACCTAATCAAAAATCCATATACAATAAGGCGAATCATCGACAGTCCATCCATCGTCTTATCAGTGCTTTTTAAACTACTAAAATGTTGCCAGTACGACAAAACTACCATAACAGTAGTAACTTTTTAAAACATTGTGCTACATTAAATTGAATAAAAAAAGCTATTATAAATAGAGAAATAAAATGATATGTAATCTTATTGGTTGACTTTTATAATGCAAAATGTATTAACAAATAATGCGTTGGCACAGTCAGTAATAAAAGTGCCTAGGTTTACCAAGTTTAAAAAAAAACACAAATTTTGCTGGTATGGGTATATGATAAAGGTGCGATTTCAAATGTTTCTCACTTTACTGAGTCAGCAAACAAGCATACAGACTACCTGATAGCAAGCGGTCAGGGCAACCAAATTAACTAGATCTCATAAACCTTTAAACCGAAATACTGTATTGCAATGCAGGGATAGAAATGGGTACCTATGTAGGTAGTCATTTTGACCCATTAACCTAATTGCACATTATGACCACTAAAATAAATTTTAAATCGTGTTAAATGTTCTGATATTATGAATTCTTGTTATGCTTTTAGTAGCAGATTGAATAATTCTCATAAACATTGAAATCGTCCTTCAAATTTAATTGTAAAACCATGGAATTAATTGGTACTAATATTTTTTATCGAAAGCTAGCCAATAACACCATCCTTTTATTATTTGAGTGTTATGTAGGTGATTAATAAAGTGTCCCTATACAATCGTTTTACCTCATGAACATTACATTATTCAGTTTATGTCTTATATTCGACAAGCGCGATGTTATTTGCTAGCTATGGATACTTAAAGCACACGTCATCAAGTTTGAACTTATTCGAAATGAGAATCTATATCAACAGCATAAGATTCATATCAGGTCCCTTATTTAAAACCGATTGTCTTTTAAAAATTAAGCTACATATACAACAAGTTTACACTAAATACAACCATTAATTCGAGCATGCAAATACAAAGACACGTGGCAGTGTGAAAGTTGACTCGTAGATATATTCCATCCAATATTCGACCTTATGGCAACCGCATTAAGAATAATAATCGATTGTTTACATCCATATATAGCTATCTACAAGATTCCATTGTTCTAAAACTAGCAAATACTTAGTACAGGCATATAAAATCTATACAAAATTCGAGTACAAAAAAATCACGCTCCGTTTGAGATTCAAAAAGAGAATTTCATTTATACTGATCTATGTGTTTATACAATGTCGTATTTATTATTGCCATCAGGGAAAAATCATCAGTCTTTTATTGATAGTTAATGCCAAATCTTGAAATGATTTAGGTACACATTTTTTATTATAATTATTCACTAAAATAACAAATATGGGAAAGTTAGTAAATTAAAATTTAATAATTGTAGAAATTTTTCAGCTGGTATCTAGATTGTCTACGATATGGCAAAATCGATATTTCTTACTAGCAAAGTGAAATTCATTATACACAATATTGTCAAGTTTGAACGCGTAAGCATACTATATCTTTAAACAAATGTATTTAAATTAAAAAAAATCTGGCAATTAGTAATATCGCACGTCGTCGTTATGAAACATATTTGTTATAGTAACAACGTAAACAGAGCCTTACTGCAAATCGCTAAGGTATGTTTTTAAATCAACACTGATTTGATTTCGACGGTCTTATGGCCTAGTATTCAGTATTTACCAAAGAATAGAATAGTATCAACATATTTTCTATTCTGTTCTATTTTTTGAGTAGCCAAGAGATGCGTGTCGTAAGCAACCAATAAGCGGAGGAGATAGACAAAACCACTGATCTACTATTAGTCTATGGTAAAAATAATATTTTATTGGTTGTTTTCGACACTTTTATTCACTCCGGAGATGGGCATCTTCTTGGTAGATATTGGTAGAAAGCTACCGTAGCAAGCTTTGAACGTCGAGTTGTGTTCAGAAACGTTTTGAACAGGAGAAAAGAGAAAGAGAAAAAAGAGAAAAGAGAACAAACGTTTTGAGAGGAGCTAAGCAATGTCTACTGGAAGTTGTAGCGCGACTTACGTCTACATCCGTGGCTGCGTGCGCGCTGATGTCTACTGGTATTTGGAGCGTAGTGGTTGCGTGTACGTCCGTAGTAACATAGTGCGTGCCGAGTGACGTCAGCGCGCGTATCAGACGCTGAGCACGCTAACAGCGGGCGCGGGCGCGGAAGCGGGCGCGGGAGCGGGCGGCGGTCACGAGCGGGCTGAGGGCTTCTCGCCCATGCGCTTGGCTAGCTCGGAGATCAGCTCTCTGTAAGGGGGGATTTCAATATTAAGTAAATGATAAATAATGATAAATAAATCTTTATCTATAGCTTAGCTATAAACATAAATAAATTAAAAGGTATTAAGAAAAGTGAATAGCTCGCCTGTTGTATGTATAAACATAATGCGAGATTCATAAGTTGCTGGTTCATAGAGTCAAAGTCCTAATGAGTGTTGTACAGCAGCCACCAGTCGCCGACGTCGGTGCTCTGCGACACCACCACCACCGTCTCCATGGTTACCACCAGCGTGACGTCACCACTCGCCTGTATATGAGCGGGTCCATGTTGCGCGCTAGCATGTACAGCAGCCACCAGTCGCCGACGTCGGTGCGCTGCGACACCACCACCGCCGTCTCCATGGCTAGCGTTCGTGAGCGCGCGTGTAGTAGCCGAGGACGGACCGCCGGCACGAAGATTATTATCAACCTGTAGTACAACAACGTTCAAATAAGTAAACCTATTAACTTTCAACTTTTAAACTAAGCCCCGTGCTGGTCTGTCTGATCATGCGTCGAACGGTAACTCCTCTTTTGAAAGGTTAATTGCTTTTGCTTATGATGTTTTATAGCTTTGTTATTTATTATAGCACTACTACAAAAATGTAATTCAGTACACATCTGGGTCTCACATTAAATTGAATTCCGGTGATTGTTGCGCACCGCGTTTACGTGGAATAGTTTAACAAATGAAATAATACTTGTACTTTTAACAAACAAAGTCTAAAAAGCGGGTTAAATTTAATAAAAAAATTAAAATAACAATTTAAAAAAATAACCACGAAATTTCTTACAACATGAATAAGCAGTTACCACTACTTTTAATACATAATTAATTTATATTATATTGTCACTTGATTCCTTCAAATTAGAACAATTAACACTAAAACACTAATAGACGACAGCAATGGGTAAAGAATGTTAGTCAGTCTATTAAAAAAATACCATAAATAAGGTATATAAAAAAATCTTGCTACAGTCACTAACGCCTCGGTGGCCGAGTGGCAGAGTGCTCGGTTCGATACCCGAAGGTCCCGATTCAATTCCCAGGTCGGGCAAAATGTATTTCGGATTTTTCGATGCATAGCCCGGGTTTGTGATCGATCACCAACCCGCATTTGGCAAGCGTGGTGATTAAGCCATTACCCATCAATTGTAGCGATGACTTGATTTCAATGATGGAGGCCTTTGTCCAGCAGTGGACATTTATAGGCTGTTTACTTACTTTTACTTACTTACAGTCACTAAATTTACTTGCAGAATTTTCAAAAAGAAGAATTACATTTCTTTACGCATTATATTGACCGGCTGCAAATTAGTTTGTCATAATTATGACGCATTTAACTAATAATAACTATATTGGTTTAAGCTATCCACTGCCCTTTGGTAAATATTTTAAAGACAATCTAAATGACTATTTATTTGTTGACCAAGCAGGTTATTACTACAATACAAATATCTAGTAGAGCTAATTTTAACAAGGAATATTCCAAGGAGCACAAACGTACAGAGCTAAGTAAAGGGCTGTAAAGGCTTATCTCTAAAGAAATAGGATCTATTACGTTTTCTAGTGAACCAAGGTTACAAGATAATAAATATAGAGAAATAGCTAGTTAGATAAGGCACACTGCTGCTACACAAACATTAGTTTTTATTATAATACAAAAAATATTTTGTTTAAAAAAATAACTTAATCATAATATTGTTAAAACATGTCATTAAATATCATTAACTGCGTTTCAACACTTAACGGTAACTTAATGGTGGTAACATCCTCAGTGGTTACGGATTGTGTGTATATGAGATAAAATCGTACAAAATTTAAATTATCATTTAAACCAGCCTGATTAATAATGTTGTTTACAGTTTGGAAGAATACTTTTATACATTTGGATGTTTTTTTTTATATTAGAAGGAGGCAAACGAGCAGGCAGGTCACCTGATGGGAAGCAATCACCGCCGCCCATGGACACCCACAAACCCAGAGGAGTCGCAGATGCATTGCCGCCCTTTAAGGAAGGAATAGGCTCGTTTCTTGAAGATCCCTAAGTCGTAATGATCCGGAAATACCGCCGCTGAGAGCTGGTTCAGCAGCGTAGTTCGTGGTAAAAAATTACGTGAAAACACACAGTAGTAGACCGCCATCCATCAAGATGGTGTGGATGGAAAGACAGTCGATTGCGTGTAGTGCGGCGAAGGAAATCAGCGGCAGGGATCAAACCGAACAACTCCTCAGAGCACTACCCATGATAAAGGCGATAAAATTATTACTGTTGATACCCATGTATTGTATTCTCTATGACCAACAAAATGTTCACATTATCAGCTATAAATTACATTCTACTAGTGGGCCCGGCGGACTTCGTACCGCTTTGACAGTTTCCATCAAGTGATTAAATTCTCTTTGGTTTCCATGACAACAAAACAAACAAATAATTTTTTATTGGAAAATTAAATTGTCGTTTTTAGTATATTTATAGTGTGATTCCCGTGGGTATAAAAACTATATCGGCATAAAAACTATGTGTTAATACAGCTTATAAACTATCTGTATGCCGAATTTCATCCAAATCCATCCATCCGTTGCAGCGTGAAGAAGCAACAAATATACGAACATACACACAAACTTTCGCATTTATAATATTAGTGTGATTCATCATCATCATCATCGTCAGCCTCTTTCGACTGCTGGCATAGGGCTTTCTTTATATGCCATTCGGCTCGATCCTGTGCTAGTCTGTATATCCATACCTAAGGCCATTATATACAACGTGTTACAGAAGGGTATATTTTAGTAAAAATGAAAAGATCCAAAATGTACCCGATCTAGATCTTGTATGCAGAATTCATCATCATCATCAGCTCTTTTTATGTAGGGAAGGCTCGTGCCCCAGCAGTGGCTGGGGCACGAGCCTTCCCTATGGATGGATAGGGAGAACGGGCCATTAACCACCACGCGGGCCCAGTGTGGATTGGTGGTTGTTTACGACTGCTAATACAGCCGGGACCAACGGCTTTACGTGCCTTCCGAAGCACGGAGGAGCTCGAGATTAAAAATTTTTGGTCACCCATCCGCTTAACCTCAGCACTCGCAGACCGGGCGCGTTAACCGCTGCGCCATCGAGCTCCTCAAGCTCTATGCAGAATTACTAAGATATAAATGTCAACTTTAATTTGATGCAACTTTTAATTAAATATTTCTATTGTGACGTCACATATCAAAATAAACAAGTCTCAGCCCTAGTAGTTTAGTAGCCTCTGTGTAATTATATTTAGGTCACTGCTGCTTGGTTATGCGCCCGGGCATGACTTCACTAATATAAATAAATATATTTGGGTATGAGTAATTTGGGGATATATATTTTTTGGCGATGTCGCTTCAAAAAAAATATTTCATGTTGAAGATCTTATCCCAATAAGCAAAAAATTATTAAACGAAGTAAGTCTATCATGGGCAGATATTGAACTATTTCTTATTTTTTTTTTAATACTTTATTCAGTATGTATGTTGCTCTTGTAACACAATCTGCCCCTTTGTTCTTTTCTAACTGTCTTGATTCCCTAAAAAACTGAATTAAAATATACTGAAATTACAATTCCACATTTACACATGAACAGGTTTACGGAAAGCAAACAAGAGACGATATCTCAAAAACTGCCCAATACTGGGAAATGTTGTTATAGCATTTTTTTATGTCTTGACAAGTTCTTTCAAATGAAATAAAAATTGAGGCGCGACAAGCAAAAATTTTTTTTTCATACATTTTCGTATTTTAAATGAGCAATTTTTCACAAACTATGAGGTTTCCGACTTTGCGTTTATATTGAAGTATATTTTGAATAAATTAATTTTAAAAAAAAAACCACCCCTCCATACAAAATTACTCAAACCCCAAACAATTACACGACAAATTAAAGTAATAATAACAATAATGTCTTAGTTTAGTAGTATCGGATACACTCTAGGATCTTTTTAATTTTATTTCCCTTTCTGTTGACCTAGAATATTATATTTAAATTAAAACAAATCGATATCTTGTTGTGAAAAAGAGTCTATACCTATAGAGCACCAGCAGCGACAGCACCACCGCCAATATGATGTACCAGAACCAGAGGAAGATGTAGGTCTTCTCGTTGACGATGTTGAGCGGCAGGATGCAGAGGCTGTCGTGCGTCTGGATGCTGCCCGACGCGCCGAACTTGTGGAACGTGCACTTGGTGATGCGCGGGAACACGTAGATCATGGGGTCGTATCTGGAAGAAGAGAAGTGGGGCTTCAACAAACTTATTAGTGGTAGCTGCAACATGATAGTTTACCATCATCAGTTTAAACAGTACTACTGCTAGACTTAGCTTTATTTTAAGATGCTAACATGTGGGAGAGGTACAACCTTATGCCACAATGATGTCCCAAAGCGGATCAGTAGGTTCATGCAGTAGGCCCATTCAAAAATAGTACTATAATGATGACGAAATGTATCTCTTAGTTCTGTTCGTCTCAAAGAGATTCTTGAAAACATGCACATCCTTCAGCATCTAGGTTTCTGACGGGAACTTGGATGAAAGGACATCCTCACAAAACTCCACACACTAAGGCCTACAGGGTGGGATCTAGTGAGGTAAAGAGAGCCGTTAATAGGAACGATAAAGGTAGAATTAGATATCTTATATCTGCTTTAAAAAAGAAGACATACAGCACATTGGTGGTGGCTATTGCTCTATCTTATTCCCTGACTGTCACGAGGAGACAAGGTTAAAAAAAAATAACAACAAGCTCTGTACAATTGATTTGGCTATTGTATCACCAGCCTTTGTATTGTTTTAGCCAAGCGGACCAGAAAGTTTTGGTTATCTTACGACTTTTTATGGAATAGATAATAATGGAATAGACAATTTAGGATAACAAGGCTTGCCTTACACTGGCCACTTGTGACAAAGTAAGATTATAATACTAATGTGAAGTGCTAAACGCAAAAAACATGGCTAAATAACATCCGGCTGTATTCACGGGTGGACAGTGCCATTTTTCTTTAGAGTTCGGCGGCGAGAAACTTAAAGGGTTCCTCAAGCCATATGAAACGAAGCACCGTCAAAGGTTTCTAGAGGGAACGGCATCACGCACTAGTGCGTATCCCTGAGCCACTAGTTTACTACGAGATTCGGTGTACTAGATTTTCCGAGGCATTCGGATCGTATCAGGCGGACTGTGTCAGTTCCATAATCATTGTACAGCAAACACGAATATTGACGTAGCCACCACTCACCTCTCCTCCTGCGGCACCTCGCTGTACCCAAGCACCCTGGTGCCGTACGAAAAGAACTCCCCGTTGAAGAAGCTGTCCATCATCCACAGCTGCACCACGATGTTCACCAGGCACAGCAGCTCGCAGCCCCAGTACCGCAGCGCGTATAGCTTGTGCATCTGGAAGGAGAATTTAATTGGTTTTTAGTAAATATTTTTGGGGGTAGCAGATAACGATTTCAATTAACTAACGGTGGTCTAACCTCTTGGGGTCAGTTATTGTCCAGCAGGTTCGATTCTCAGCGGACAGATATTGTGCTCGGTTTCGTTAATTACCATTAATGGGCCAGGCACATAATTTTGAACGTCCAGTTCGCAAAATGAGAAAGAGACGTAAAAGGGTACAGTAAAGTCTCTTTCTCAAAAAAACCCGTTTAGTCGCACAATCCCTAATTCGCAAAATGCATACCATGTCTCAAAAGGACTAATTCGCGAAAGGACTAATTCTCAAAAGGACTAATTCTCAAAAGGACTAATTCGCAGAATGCCTAATTCTCAAAAGGACTATTTTCAAAAGGACTAATTCTCAAAAGGACTAATTCGCAGAATGCCTAATTCTCAAAAGGACTAATTAGCAAAAGGACTAACATTTGATAATAATACTAATAAACGTTAGATGCATGAAAATAAAAAAACAAGGATGGCACTTTTTACCACATGAGGTCATGTGCTTTTTACTACGAGGGGATATTTTGCAAAATAGCTTGCTCTTATATTGTTTTCTAAAGTTTACGCAAACACTACACACACATTGGAATGAAACAACTTTTACGGATCTACTCGCGTTTATTTTATACATTACTTCTTTATTTAATGTTTATCCTGACGTTTCGAGCCCTTTGTAGGGTACCCGGAAGTAATGTGTAAAATAAACGCGAGTAGATCCGTAAAAGTTGTTCCATTTCAATAGTTTGCTCTTAGTCCGTTTGGCTAGTTACGACCGTCTCATCTAAACCTCTCGCTATAACAATAAATTGTTTGCAGCATTTTGATCTTAGTTTCATACATTTTATGTGAACACACCAATACTTCATCGTTTGTGTGAAATGTTACATTAGAACACTCTTAAAGTAAAATATCTCCACAGACAACACGAGTACATAAACAAGCCACTTAAAATAATTGATTAACAATACTGAATGCAAAACCATATCGTTGTTGTTTAACATTACTAACACTAATTGATTCTCTAATGGATGACTTTATAAAGCCATTCTGTCTGCAGCACAAGCCCATGCAATAAGGCCGCATACCAGCCGCATACTATATTATAAAACGACTTCATTGAGCCTGAAATGCGGAGTCGACAACCGTTTAATACATCGCCGGGTCGCGACGGGCCAGCCTAATTGACACTGTTAATGCGCATTCCTCCGATACTGGTCGGTCCATTGCTCAAAAGCCGGATAAATCTAGGAATATTAAAAACTTTCACTCTAATGAATTATCAATGTGGGAAGATTTTGGAGTTGCATTCCTTGGCTGTGGATTATTAACACCGTCAATATGGAAGTATTGCACCACAGATGACTATGAACAATATGGAACAATATTATTAAACTCATAAGCCAGCATGTGCCATATGGTCTACCTACTTTTCCCATGTGCTTTGTGTACCCAGTCCCCGTGGGCCCAGTACTAGTAAGCTAATTCATGATGCTATGGTTATTTGTAGTTGTGATAATAAAAAACGTTTTTCTTTATCTACAGGATATTTTTTTTATTAGTGCACAAATTTTTTGGAGTGACTCAGACGACAACTTTCTCATGGTAACATGGGTCGAAATAAAACAAAAAATTTTGGACTTCCCATACTTTAGCGAACACTTGATTAGCCTGATTTGTATGAAGAGTCTCAAAATTTCTGACATATTTCAACCCATGTTACTTCATAGTAATCGGTAAGTAACCACTTTCTCATGAAAGTGGTTACTTACCGATTCTGAGCCACACCAGAAAATTTGTGCACTGGTAAAAATATTTTCCTGTATAGATAAATAATTTTGGACACTTATCCCAGCAAAGCTTTTACGATCAAGTCATATCATAACCTAAACGCGTGATGTTGATGTCCATGGTTACATACAGTTAGGGTTGCCAACCATACTTTAAAATAACGTATCCTACGTTATTTTCCATCACCATACTTTAATCTTTTTAATAAAAATAAAGTATGGAAAATACTTTATTTCCGACTAATGCGTGCGTTTGAACGGAATATTCCTGTTGACTTAATTTCTGAACTACTGAATGATACTCAGACTCAGGAAAAGTGAAACGAAACGCAGCGCTTAAATAAATAAATTTGGAAAATACTTTATTTTTTCTTCAAATCCTTTTTTATATAAAGTTAGTGATAGATTTACTTTAATTTCCAGAAAAATAGTTGGCAACATACAGTAAACATTTACTATCAGACAAGCCGTATGCCTGATTAGCTTCGTGGTAAAAATAAAGCTTTCGCTGGTTGCGCTAATGACTCCTAATCTACTTAATTAATAAAAGCATATGAGTTGATTCATAACGTTAACGTTGATTCAAAACTTACCAGCGAGCGTAGCCGTAAACTTAAACTGAATTAAACTTTGCATGGTATCAGCAATGACTGTTTGGTACTTTTCCGTGTTATCTGCATGTTTGCTTATATGTCAAGTAATGATAATATACTATATAAGGAGCAGTTCATCATTATTCCCGCAACGAATTTGGACTTGCATACATAATATCAGTATATGGTTTAAATTAATTGACACAACATTACGATTTGAGTCGCCAATCAGTAAATAGGTAGCTTACTCATAAAAATTTGTGACAATCTAATTCGTAACAGCAATTTTGTATATTATTATTGTTTTATTAATGACGCAAACATAATCTATATATATATAAATTAAAAATCAATTGCTGCAAATGTGTGACGAGCTAACTCACGTGCAAACCGCACTGACGACCAGCGAGAGACAGATAATGATAACATTCGTTTGTATGGCAGAATTGCGTTCCACAGTGAATAATAATGAAGTAGATAGGCTTAGAATGGAACGAGCTCGGGCACACCAAACACAACAACAGCGAGCACGAGTGCACGACACAATGAAACAGAGCGATTCCGCAGACGCAGTGTTCCTGTAAACCTGGAACGAGTAGCATTCCACTACGACCCGGAAATAGGTTATTGTGCCGTAACAATTGGGGAAATGAGGGAAATGACAACCATTTGTCAATATTGTAAAGCATTAAAATACAGCGGTGAATCTACTAGATTATGTTGTGTTGGTGGTAAAGTAAAATTGCCACAATTAATAATTTATCAAAAACAATAATTATGGTATACTACCTTGAAAGTGGGCATGAAATTTTCCTGTACAATATGCGTTGCGCCAAACGACGTCATTTAAAAGCAATTGTTATTGTTATATTTTTGGATGTTGGCAAAGAAATGTTTAGAGTAATTTCCCACCCCAGCCGATAATGTTTAAGTTTTGACCATATTTTTCACCAATACATGTAGGTGATACGAAGTTCACCGGGTCATCTAGTTAATTATATAACTTTACGTATGATTTTGATAAGCTTAATCCTTATTATTATTGATGACCTAGATGATGAAATTAAATATTATTGTTACCTATATTTTTCTACTTTCTAGTATAATAGTACCGCTCTCTATTGATGTTTTATTGTATACCATGCTTGCGTGATATTCGGTCTGTTTTTGTGTTGCCCGGGGAAAAGTGTTTGGCCTTTAAGGTACTCTCATCCCAAACTGTCTGCAGTTTTGACGTAAAGGACCACAACTCACACTTACACATCTATAGTATTAATAACTTAGATTAATAAGAATAAAAGATCATTGTTTATACATGTTACGCATAAGATACCCAATGATAGAGATCCAGGTCGTATTTCAAATGGATTGTCATATGTATATACGAGCCGTTATTTGTATATAGTTCAGCGGGTGGCCGGTCCGTTTGTATATTACAGCCACATGATACGTTTATGATACAGACACAACAGCCTTGTTGCCAAGATATCTACTGTGCGGCGCTCAGCGATGTGCGCGAACGCTCTTTGCTGATAAAGCAATACAGTAGATGTATCGAAGCTAAATAAATGAATTATAAATAAAGCTGTTATGATTAGTTAGATACGATAAGATTCTGTATTGATATTCACAACAGCTTTTGATCCTTCAATTCGACTTTGACATGTAAACCTATGACATGATCTCGGAGCTCGATGGCGCCGTGTGGCTCATCATGGTATGGCCACCATCACCAACTCTGAATCTGACTTTATAGATAATACCTATGTCCATAGTATGACGAATGTATGTATGAACCTATGTCGCCAAATATCAGAGTTTGTTGGTCAACCGTTCAAAAGTTATAAGGGGTCATCATAGGTGGCCATGCCAGGATGAGGCTCATCCTGGCGCAGTGGTTAACGCGTCCCACTTGCGAATGCTGCTGTTAACAACTTTCGCAAAGGCCGGTCATCGGATGGGTTGACCAAAAATATATCATCTCGAGCCCCTCCGTGCTTCGGAAGGCATATTAAGCCGTTGGTCCCGGCTGCATTAGCAGTCGTTAACAACCAACAATCCGCACTGGGCCCGCGTTTTGGTACCTATAAGGCCCATTCTCCCTATCCATCAATATGGAAAGCATGTGCCCCAGCAGTAGGGACAAACAAATGAGCTGATGATGATCTCAAAGCTAGCCATAGTGGGACGCCTTGGATGCTAGGGACACCGTTAATAGCAGCTACGAATTTTTACCTTTATTCTAAAATGCCCTGTGCTACTTTTCACAGAAACGATAATAAGTAGTAGTCTTTATAAACAATAAAATGTTTTTGTTTTGTTTATATAATTTTTAACGCAAATTTTGTTGCAAACAAATTACAAAAACACAAATGTTGAAAAAATTTCCACAAGCAGGATTTGAACCTGCACCCTTCTTTCAAATCAAATCAAATCCTGCTCGTAAAAATTTTTTCAACAATTGTGTTTTTGTAATTTATAAACGATGTTTTTTTTTTCTAATATTGTAACGAGGTCTCTATCTTCCATATACGGTGCAACACATCATTGACTTGCATCATGGCCGAGCGAAGGATTTATAACTCGACCTGAGTAAGAACTAAGTACCTAGTAAGTGAAGCTCGCAAAAAGTAACGGCTGGGCAACCTTATGTGGAACTTTACTAAGTGCATTAAACTCCCTTTTTTTCACGGCTATCAGATTGTGGCTTACTGGTCGCATAAATTATACGTCCTTCAATTTACTTTATTACAGATGAATTATGCATAAACGTCAGACTAGACTTTAACCCCCTCATTCTTAAAAACTATTTAAGCATTATTTAGTTAATTATTGTTTTGCCTCTTTTCCTCAAATTCAAAATGACGTTTGTGTGACGTTGACAAAACAATATTTAACTAAATAATGCTCAAATAGTTTTTATGAATAAGGGGGTAAAATTATAAACTTAAAGCATCACAAAAGATGTGCCTAGTGTGTGTTTTGTTTTCTATCCGTATTCATTCAGTCACCTTCACGAAAAAAAAGTTTGTATGGCAAGATTTTAACTGTTCTCGTGTGTCGCCAGAAGGCGCTTCAGTGCCATATTAAATTTCGTTTTCGTTAACGTGATCGAATAAAACTCATACTAGGCACCCTGAGCACTATAAGTCTATCCGATCCGAAACCTTCGGACAATCTAGTAGGGCACGAGGACACGCACTTTTAAGTATGTGATGCCGTTCCCTCTAGAAAACCTCCGAAGGTGATTCGTTTCACACGGCTTGAGATACCCTTTACGTACCTCGCCGCCCCCAAAAAAACCCGGTGACGCTGAAAATGCCGTTTGAGACAAAAAAAATAAAAATAAATTATAAGTCTATTTAGTGGCACAGCAACTAAATTTTCAATTGAGGCTTAGTACTGAAAACTTGATGTCGAAAACTTTTATAGGATACTGACTGATAGTAGCTTTATTCCACGAAGGGGATTGGTGCATCTGTCGCACTCATTAAGTCTGAAGGCCAAACTATACTACAAAATATACTAAACTACGTGCAATATAAAAGTTTGGCTCGTACCTAACACAAGGTTTGGACTCCCAAGTTTTCCAATATATCGTAAGTACCAAGCTTGCCACAACGTAAGTACAGCCGGAAACAAACGTGCTGAATGACATTTGATAAGCAAATATGCGAGACGGAACCGAGTATATATGAATAACGTATAAACACGGCAGTATTATTTATTAGGCTCATGGTATAGATTTCTCAATGTGGACAGTGTGAAGGTGAGCCGCCGATCTTTAGTTGATATCAGCGTCGCCTTTTAAACACTTTGGCTTAAAATATGTTAGTATTTTTGTTTTTTATTTGTTAAATATACAAAATATATAAAACAGCTATACTTTGTCATAGTAGCAACTCAAAACAGCCATAGGCGCTTGTTTGCTTGTTCAGGTAAACCCCGATCCGATCCGAACCCTTCGGAGACTCTGGGAGGGCACGGGGACGCGCACCTTTAAGTGTGCGATGCCGTACCCTCTGGAAATCCTCCGAAGGTGATTCGTTTCAACACGGCTTACGTACCCTTTACGTACCTCGCCGCCCCTAAAAAAACCCCCCCCCCGGTGAAGCTGAAAATGCTGTCTGAGGCAATCAGCAATCTCTCTCCAAAAAAAAAAGTTCAGGTAAGATATAGAAACTGGTATAAAGTACTGTTAATCAAATTATAGAATATTTTACAGTGTAGAGATATGCGCTCTGCAAAAAGCATTTCATTAAATTATAACAAACAGCACAACGCTTATTTTTCTGTTGGATCTAACTTTTAATAGGGATATCCCCAGCTTTGACATATCCACTCTATTATTATCGACTACATAAAAATTTTACAATTAAGAAAGCCCTTTCATCCACCGCTCTATTCACATACTAAAAGCAGACGCATAAAAAGGTCATCGGCGAACGTGACTGCCGCCACGTGCATTAAGCTCGAGGGTGGCTGCTTACAAAGGTTCAAGTAGTTATGACGACAACAAAAAACTTCTCACCCTCCAAAGTAGTTTGCAAACTGTATAGTCTGTCATAGCTGCATGTCTTAGCAAACGCTACCCATAAAGAGCTTGTTCAGACTTCAGCCCCAAAATCACTGAGGAGCTATCTATCTTACCGCTGTCGGAACACAACAAAGTTAATAACACTGCTGTTACATAAAATGCCATGATGACGACAAAACTAAATAAAATGGTGGTAGCTACGTCGTGGCAGGAGTCCCATTCTTATCCTAGCCAGAGAGTGGCAGTCACACAGTAGGTGCTGCATTGACTCCGTTTCCCCTCCACATGCATGCCCTACACAAGCTATTTGTGAAGCATTTGTTTTGTGGCATAGTGCTCTGTCAAGGCACCGATAGTTAATCGGGCCTGCCTTCTACTGCCTCCGCATATGAACTTACTCCGTCCTAAGGCGTTTTCGCCTAGTAAGGATTTTGAGTGTTTCATACCCGGCTGCTCTTTTCATTCGACTTCGATTTGACTCGTGGTGGCATGTGGTTAGCTGTAGAAGTGGGAATGTTCGTCTGCCTGGTTGAGGTCTGGCCAGGCTTCCAAAGTCACAACTATAAGTTAAAATTGTACTGTATTTGTTATGATGACACTAATAGACTATTTCTATTCCTATTCCTATTAAGTCAGTAGCTGAATCAAATTCCCGCCCTTGATCGTGCGCACGTGACTGCAGCCATGATTATTATTAGGGTTTCGTCGGACAGATGCGAGCGCATTGTCGACTATGCACCTGCCTAGTCACCCCTGTGCAGGGAGAGGGATTTGCTATTCTCACCTTGCTAATAGTGCAGCTTCTATATGTTCGCGACTTAATTATGCAGCTACGTCAAAGCGATATGCGACGGGCCAAATTCCTGGTTATTCATGCCGCCAAAGGAAGTCAATAACCAATGCGCAATCAATGAAATGAAAATGGAAATTCATTGGAGACTGAGAAGACATTTTTATTATCTTTTGCATCAAAGATGAATAGAATGACAGAAAAAATCAACAAAACACAAATAATATTATAATGGATAGGTACAGATATATTATTATCTTTTTTACGAATGATTGTACTGGCTAATTTAATCCGATGATGGGTTCAGGCCTGATAGGTTTACCGTAAGGTCTCTTACTGATGCACATGGGAATGTTCGGGCTATAAACCCTCCAGCAAGGGACAGAAGTAGACTTTGGTTTCAAAACAATATATATGTGATCCCCGACCCGAAGACCCAGCATTACTGAGGTTGCCTAACTTTCAAACATAACCCGACGCAATAACCACCTTACCAACGCGTAATAAGCCCGTTTAAAGTGCGCCGCGAGGTGGTCCTTATTGCAAGCATTGTTGCCACCTGACACACATAGAGCCTGCAATCGCGGAGGTGCATCATTACATGCTACCTGTGTATCCTGCGCATGCGCACAATGCATCGGGAGAGCCGTGCCTAGACTATGGCGCTTTCCGTTCAAACACTACTGATACTATCATGGACAACGTGTCAACACTAGGAATTGTAAACGTACTAAAACTTAAATAATACGACTTTTGCGGATTTATCTCGCGTTTATTAATTTTAAGACGACCAACACCCCCTATGACCATGGATCGTGCAAACGTCAGGATAAAATAATATAAAGCAATGTGGAAAATAAAAGCGAGTAGATCCGTAAAAGTTGTTTTATATAAATGTGTAGGGCTTAAACTTTAGAAAACAATATCTATACTATAATATTTTTGTAAATAAAATATGTATGATTGCACCGAATAAACTAAAAAAAAAACTACTGGACCCAAACTGGACCGATTTAAAAAATTATTTCACCATTAGAATGCTACATTAGCGCTGAGTAACATAGGCTATATTTTCTTTTGTCTTATAAAACTCGAGTTTTATAACACAATTCGAACACTTCAAGGAAAACAACATTTTGCATGAATTAATTTGTGAAAATAGGCACTTTATTCGCAATAGGCAGGCACTCAGTCCCCTGAGTGCCTATTGCGAGTCCAGATTCAGAGTTAAAACGGGCAGATACAACTTACTCCAAAATACGAGGTACCTATTTAGTAGGATGTTTCATAGATACCTACATTACCTACCATGTATGTTGCACATTATGTATTTGAATTACCACTTGGTTTCTGTCATCTAAATGATTATTAAGGTAATAAATCAGTGTAGTAACTAAAACTAACCAGCTCAACATATACTTATCCAATTAATTATGCTTTGTGTCTAATTCAATCCTTTTTCATGTCAACCTATATCAGTTTAATTTCAAATTGCTGTTTGTATAACAATATCAAAAATGAAAATAGCACTCGAAAAGAGACGACTGCCTCAGGTAAGACCCTAAATGCACTCCTTCCCCAACAAACAAAATACACCTATAAGTTAAATTTATAAGGTCTAAAGACATATAGTAGTTTTATAATAGCTATCATTTTGTCAATGTACTTTATAATGGTACATTATAAGACAATTTGGCTAATATTACCTTTACTCTTATAATATGGATGGGTAAACGATAATAAAGCCAAATAATATAGCTACTATATGGGTTCAAAACGTGTCCTTCTTATAGCGGCCAGTTATATTGCTTTTTAGCCACATAATATTCAAAAGCCGTATAAAAGCTTGTTATATAAATAATTATACTTATAATGGTAATGTACAAGGTAACAATGAGGTTTTTTAACTTATTAATAAGTAAGCATATATAGTAAGCATTAATAAGTTATCTATCAAACAAGCATATTATAGCATGTTATATGGTCTTTAAAAGAATTAAAGCAATCCACACTCACTTACATAGTAATTATAAGGGTTTTAGTCTTTAGATGGTCATATTTAAATGTTTCATATAACTGGGTCAAATAAAATATAAAATGCATTTACAATTGGCAATAACCAAGCTGATACCAACGTATTACCTAATGGTTCAGTAGAAGATTTTGTGAAAGATAACAGCGAACAGGAAGTTTGCGAGAAAGAATTTAATAGTAGTGATAGTGAAATAGACATATTATTAGATGACGAGTTCGAGTGACGATACTCGTAGTGATATAGGAAACTGGGCAGTGAAATTCAATATATCCCATATTGCTTTAGGTGAATTATTAAAAATATTACATAACGTGATACCACACAAGATGCCATTGGATGCGCGTACATTGCTCAAAACAAATAAAGTAGAAGTATGCATTACTGAAATTGCCACTGGACATTACTAACATAAAGAATTATGTAGACAATTACAAAAACATTTATTTCGTAGAATAAAATGTGTCCAATTCCATCTTATGTTTTATAAATTGAGATCCTCTTTTTTAAAGACTTATCAAATTCCGCATATTGTATCATTGTTACCTATAGGTAACAATATCATATTATATTTTATAAAATATGATATTAGTAACGGATTTTATTTGTAAAAAAGGAACCCTAACGATTGACAAAATGGCGATGGATAAGAAACAAATGTTACCATTATAAGGTTTCTAATCTTATAGACTCCTTGTAGACGAGGTGGGAATTGCTTTTGCCCTTATAATAGCTTTGTTATAAACACGACTAAATAACTAACAACCTATTTTAACAAAAAATAGCTTAAATTGAAGGGCGCGTTGTTATTATAACACACGGCGTATCACATTTTCTCATAAATTTGAATTTCCAAACAGTTTTACCATAAATCAGCACCTAATCAAGACTACATAAAACAAATTGAAAACTTAACGTTTTCTTTTGTTTACAATGGTTGCCGCTGCCAAATTGTAGAATCATCACGTGTACCTGAATATAAACGCGATTGACTTTTTATGAGCATTTGTTTTGCCAATGTAAGTGATATCGCACTTATTCTAGCGATGATAAAACACGTATAAGGTTGATCACCTTTATTAACGCGTTTAATATGTTATATATAAGTGTATTGGACTTTTAACAGATTCGTTTCTTGCCGTTATAAGTCTATTTTCCTTATTACTTGCCATAATAGGCCACGTATAAGAAAAAAAAAGCTAACTATAAAGCAACTATAAGGGGGCCATAAGGCTATTGCCCCTATAATTTGTGCCCAAATGCATTCTTATTAGCGATAATACGGCTCTTATAAGAATATTATTTTTGGCAATGTAACCCATTATAAGAAGAGTTTTTGTTAGTTGGGATCTCTTTTACATTTCCGCCCAACTATCCTGCACGCTGTACGCCAACGTATAAATTAGGGATGCAACGATATGTCTATTACGATATCGATACGAATGACGAATGCATATTTTATTTACATTTAATAAAACAAGACAATTGAGTAAAATCAACATTTATTTAAATTTTAAAGACAATTTACCACTTAAATCAATTTCTTTTAAATTCTTATTAGGATTTTTTTTTATATCCGTATGGATTAAACCAGCTGTGGAGAACAATCTTTCCGAATCTACAGTAGCTGGTTTGATGGACAAATACTTATGGGCCAATTTTTTCAAGTTAGGAAACACAGTATTTTTTATTTATGTATAGGCTTATTTATATTACTTATTTATATTTAGGCAAACGTCAAAAAATATGAAAGATGGCTGTCATTAGTATTGCCAGCGCAACAATCAATGCTGTCTTGCATTCCTTTTCACGAAAAAAATTTAAATCAAACTAGTTTTAAGAATCGTTATAAATCGTAATACTTTTTACGATACAAATAATCGTCAAAAATTACGATAACCTGCGGTTTACGATTATCGGCATCGGTATCGTTACATCCCTAGTGTAAATGTATTTTAAGAAAGTAGGTATAAAGAAGAACTTCTATAGAAGTGCTGGCGTGGACGGCTCGAAAATCTCGAACTTCTATAGAAGTTGTTGGCGGTAAAAAGGTTAATCAGTTCTAATTCAAAAGATGCAACTTCCACTTGACTGCTGAATGTAATCAAGTATTTTAAAATAGATTTAACGTCTTTTAAAGTAATAGGCAGTTACTTATACATATAATTAGAACCACGGCAACAAGACATGCGGTGGTTGAACTCATTACAAACAAGCACTAACTATGAATAGTCGAATGGAGTTCAACGTTGGCATGCAATCATCTGTCTGCGATCTACAGCTGTCTAAGAAAAAGCCGAAACAGTAAAAAACGCTATGACAATCAGAGACTTTAAACGCTTATGTTTTAAGTGAGTTTTTTAATTCTTTGCAGGAACTTAAGGCCTTCATTGCACAAGATGTTATGTGATGAGAAGGCCAAAGGTGGCAGCGCACTTCACCTGGAATCTTCAACTACTGAGGAACTGGCAATCTCTGTTCATCATCATCAGCTCATTTTATGTCCCCACTGCTGGGGCACGAGCCTTCCCTATGGATGGATAGGGAGAACGGGCCATAAACCACCACGCGGGCCCAGTGCGGATTGGTGGTTGTTAACGACTGCTAATGCAGCCGGGACCAACGGCTTAACGTGCCTTCCGAAGCACGGAGAAGCTCGAGATTAAAAATTGTTGGTCAACCATCCGATGACCGGCCTTTGCGAAAGTTGCTTAACCTCAGCACTCGTAGACCGGGCGCATTAACCACTGCGCCATCGAGTTCCTCAATCTATCTCTGTTATATTGTTATAATGTCAAGCCACTAATGGCGACCATTTAAAAAATTGGTGATTTCGATATGCTATAGACTTGTTTTTGGGAGGACGTGAGTTTGTGTATGTATGTATAATGTGTTATTAAGAACGTTTACGCCGCACACTAGAGCCGCCAATGAAAAAAAAAAACATATCTAGTAATAAGAGATAGAAAATCAAATTATTATGCTCAACAAACTATCTGAATGAAGTAATTTAGCATTTTTACGTCACCTAATGAACACCTGACATGTTATGGTTTAGT
Organism: Eudonia lacustrata; assembly: GCA_947562085.1. NCBI lineage: Eukaryota > Metazoa > Arthropoda > Insecta > Lepidoptera > Crambidae > Eudonia > Eudonia lacustrata. The sequence continues at coordinate 1,884,233 of OX387341.1, forward strand.
TAAATATGGCGTTATAGTTAAAAGTGGCCGTAACGTCTTATTTAACTAAACCATAACATTTGAGGTGTTCATTAGGTGACGTAAAAATGCTAAATTACTTCATTCAAATAGTTTGTTGGGTCGTAAACGCTCTTAACGCATTTTGGCTTGAAACAAGCCCCTGTTGGGTTTCAAGATTATAAATCGTAGTTGAAGTGCCTACCTCCTGTCTAAAAACAACGAACCATAACCCACCCCACTGATCCATTTATATTTATCAAACAATACAAATGCAATAACAAATAAGTTTACATTTAAATCAACATCAGTAGTATTGTGGTCAGGTGTTTTAAACCCATATATATCTCACAAAAGAACAAAAATCACACATGATGTTTTGAGTTACTCAGAGAATAAATTTAAAAAAATCTGACCGACACGTATACGAAGGTGGCCGCCAGATGTTTTGCCTGCGTCAGTTTTTGCGTACATCCTGATTGAAGGATGCTTCACAATATTTGGTTTAATTGCAAGGAAATACAGTTTGATTTGGTGCAAAGCGTAACCCTTCTGATTGTACAATGAACCCAAATTCATTGGGCCCATTGTACGCAGATGCCCATGCAGCTTCTAGGAAATAAGCTCAGAATGCCACTTTGCCATTGCCGACGCTTTCGCGTTCAGGTTGCGATCTTTTAAGTAAAGCAACTTTTACTATAGTGGGGTTATTATTCTAAGATGGTGGGTAATGGTCGGATGGGTGACCAAATAAATTATCTCAAGCTCTTTACGTGCTTCGGAAGGCGAGCTAAGCCGTTGGTTCTGGTTAATGTCGTAGTCAACATAGCAATCAATAAAATCCCACAATCATCGTGGTAGGTAGGTAATTTTCTAATGTGATATTAGAAAGATCTGAGGAACTAATCAATGGGACACGTTTATAGGCTTAATGATTTCGATAAAGTTGACAGAATTAAACATAAATCAATGTTACACGCTAAGATATATCAGGCCTTTTAATATAAGATTAAATAGAAAAACCTAATGATGAACGACAATTTAAAACTGACAAATAATTTCCACATGTAGGCTAATCGTTCTTGGAACGCATCGTCCTGTCGAAGGGACATTGTGAAACGATCGACTACTGGGGCAATTTGCATCGACCCATGTGTTTTCCCAGGAAGCGAGTGGGTCACAACCACAGCGCACACGCGACGCCCTCTACGCCGCCACTGGCTTTTCGGGAACTGGTAATTTGAAGCCAACTCAATACAGCTCTTAGGCAATAGGAACTGACGACACGTTACAAAGAATTAGGTTAATTAAAAGCTGATCTGTATTACATTTCAATAGAGTATGTGTTTACGTCAATAAAAATAATTAACAATTTAAATTGTAGATGTTTCAAGGCTGTATGACTTGCTGTTGTAGTTACATACGTTTTGATAAGTTTTGGGAAGATCACTCTATAACTACTAATTATTACTTCCTTTGCAGAAAACTCATTTTAGTCTTACTACATCGAGTAGCAAAACAATATAAATGTAGGTCTCAAACTAAATTGCGGTATAATACAGCAAATAAACCAAAATATAAATACTTCATTGTAATTCCAACGGCTTCCGCGTATAAAAATGAATATGCTGAACGTCCAGCGCAACTTTGCCCCCCCAAGGCCAAAGGCGGTGCAAAGTTAACATAATGCGATTAGCACATGAAATAATAGTTACTGGCGTACTTACATACTGTGGGAAACGAATACTAACTCAAGGAGAAGAATACTTATGAGTATTAAATCATATTCATTTTATATATTCTTGTATGACGGGCATCCGGCGAAATACGTGATATTACCGTCTAAGTGAATATCTTGTACCTACCATATTCTATTCAAATAAATTATATTTATCTTTAATGTATTGAAAATGCATTAATGATACTTCTTCTCAATTCGTGGCCTGCGCTTGAGAAATCTTTACAAGAGGTCCATTCAATAAATCGAATAGGTATACCATCAGCGACAGTTCTTCATTTTTATTGCAGAGCGCTGTATCTACCTACTTCTTTGGTCTTCTACGCGTCGGTCGTCATGCATTTTGATGCCATCCCTCAATGTTTCACCACCTCGCCGTCACTTCACATATTATACTCGATTTAGTTGAGGGCAGGACAAGCTCTAAGTCTACCTGGCTAGCTACCATCATCTTATTCAGGTCAGCCGCCATAACAATAATGTTAACGGGTGGAAGTGTTCGATCCGATCCGAACCCTTCGGAGAATCTAGTAGGGCACGGGACACGCACTTTTAAGTGTGTGATGCCGTCCCCTCTAGAAAACCTCCGAAGGTGATTCGTGTCACACGGCTTGAGGTATCCTTTACGTACCTTGAGGTATCCTTTACGTACCTTGAGGTACCCTTTACGTACCTCGCCGCCCCCAAAAAAGCCCGGTAACGCTGAAAATGCCGTTTGAGGCAATCAGCAATCTCTCTCAAAAAAAAGGGTGGAAGTGCGCTTTCAGTTTCGGCCCTTTCGTCACTTTTCTATTAGGAGTAACAAATGACAAGCGCTTCCTTGTTGTGGAATAAAAGAAGAAAAACCTGATCTAATGATCGATTAATGGAGTAAGATTCCAGGTATCTACAGGGTGTCCCAAAAATGGCACGCCAGGCTGACACTGGAGATAGCTTAGCTATAAACCTATCAGATAAAAATAACATGACTCTAGTAAAAGTTTCATAGTTTTGGAGAAAATGACACTTTTTTATGTTCTAAAAACTCCACTTTTAGTTCGTTTTAAACCTATCAGATAAAAATAACATGACTCTAATAAAGGTCTCATAGTTTTGGAGAAAATGCCACTTTTTTATTTTCCAAAAACTCCACTTTTAGATCGTTTTTATTTTTTTATTTTTTTTTGTTTATTTTTTTATATGATAGGTTTATAGCTAAGCTATCTCCAGTGCCAGCCTGGCGTGCCATTTTTGGGACACTCTGTATAGTAACTTATAAGTCTCAGTTCTCAGTCGCATATAGCACGTCCATAGAGCAGTGGGAACGAGCGTGGTTACGCAACCGTGTAATAACGAGGATCGCAAGCGTGGTGTCAAGGCAAACACGTGGCGAACTTGAGACGCGTCGCCACAGACTATGCAAATCTAACTGCATTTATGTTCTATCAATAAAATGTAGCATACATCAGCGATGTGATGACGTCAGAAGCCGTATTAAAATCAAAGACTCGATTGGTTTCTACACAACAAAATATAGATATTAATGGAGATATTAATGGTATTTGAGGTACAGTACAATCGAAACTCGTGTGTATACTATTTTATTAAAATGTCGTATGCTTGAGCGACATAGAAGATTGCAAGTACAAAATCAACACAGACATACACCACACAGCACAAACGTACTTATTGTCATTATTATTTATTTTTTTAAACTTAGCCTTAGTTCGTCAAGTACGTAACTCCGAAGACATACTGTTACTGTTTTAAAATATTAAACCACTACATATTAATATTTCACTCACTACAGATTTAAGTACTAAAGAAATAATCGACTATCACAAATGTTTGTAATCTGGAAAACACCCAGTTCTTTCTGCATAGTAAAATAAGGTAGAATACCACTAAGTAAAGTAATACAGTATTAATTATTGAATTTGCTATGGCACGGCTTTTGTAACTGCGTTTGAGTGACAAGTCGCCGGTCCCGTTAGCGCGACAAAAAGCCAGTCGTCCAAAGGCCCACAAAAAGCGACCCGCCACGCCATCTCCATCATCGCCACGGTCAATGTTAGCTTCGGATTAACTCGAGAAACGTATCATCCATTTGATTCTTATGATTCGATCAATACTTTTTATAAATAATTTAATAAAACTATAATTTTTTTTTTTAACTGTAGAGTGGTATGGTATTTTAAAAATGCATTATTCGAGTATAGAGTACTGTCTGAGCACTTTAGATACAAGTAAAATTAATTAAAACTGATACTGTACAGCACTTCTATGCTCATTACGGATCGGATGGTTCGTTATGATCATGTCACAGTATCAAAGTCCCCGCTGCGACGATGCGGCCTAAAGTGGGCACTTACACGATAGATTGAGTGGGGTTAAGTGGCTACTATTGACGACTGATTGTTAGTCGTTGATAAATCATAAATACAAAAATATACATACAAAAGAAACAATGAAGTGTTCGCTGCGGTAATATCAAAACTTGGTATTTTCATTGAAAGTGTCAGTCGACACGAAAAAACAGAAAAAATCATTTTAAAAAAAAGTTTAGAAGTCTTTATTTTAATTTAAATAATTATATAAGACGTTAGTTACTAAATCTATACAGATAAAAAGGGCAATGAACAGGGCTTAACTTCAAAGATAGGCTGAAAAATAAACATAAAAATTTCTTTTAAACACAAACTAAAGCAGAAGCTCAACGTGCGTCGATGCGTCAAGAATTAAACAATTATTCATAGCACTACGACCTTGACGATTAACATATTTATAATGGGAATGCTAATAAAATACTCTAATTTCGGCCACAATAGTTAAGTATACTATAACGCCATTAGCATAGAGGTTAGACTCCTACAAGACTACCAATTAACGAGGTCAACCGTCTTGAAGCTGATAAAATCATTTCTCGCTTAAACAAACAATAAAGTGATTAAGTAAATAAGTGACAAATGGCTGCGAAAGGATTGTTATTATTATAAACAACCAGTCATTTCCTATGACACAACACAACACAATAAGTCGCTTTATACGAGTACAATTCACGATTTAGGAAAGGGTATAAAAACTTTGTAAGTACCCCTTTTTTACGAAAATTGCGCGGACGGAGGTGTATGAAATTTCTTGACACACTTCAGTTTATATATCTAGAGAAGGTTATCCGAATGTTAATATTTTTTTTTAAGTTGCGCATAAAAATACATTAAATCAATAAAACAAACATTACACACACTATCATGTATTTGACATACACCGCAAATATATTTGACAAAAATTTCAAAAATGGAGAAGGAGCGGCCGAAATTTGTCAATGCCAATCCAAACTCACATTCTATCTTTTTGAATTTTTCATTGCATAGGATACAATCCGTGCAGCATTAATAAAATTACGGTCGAATTTCGACCACTGGGCGACCACAAGTTTTTGTTAAATCTTAAGGCAAATGTATTATCAAATAATATACATGATCTGTACACAATCTAAACAATGAATATGAAATAAGCATTAGTTAAATCAATCAAAAAAACTTGCTAAGCTCACGGCCATCAGCATAATCATATTAACAAAAAAACCAAACACAAAATGTATCTAAATAATTTGGCAGCAGCCCCGCAAAAAGTAACGTCGATATCACTGTGTACTCATCGGCGATAACCAACTCAAACATTTACTCTGGCTGTCAAAAACTGGTCACTGGCAGTACCGCAATTGGTACTTATTGTTATTGTAATAAAGGTCATTTCAAATTGTTTAATTTGATAAACTACCACCTGCTTTGATAGGTGCATCGTCGCATCCGCCAGATGACAGGCAGCACCCAGTAACAACAAAGTGGATCCACAAGTGATCTTTGCAGTCTCGCTATTGTGACAATAAGGGCAAGGATGGAAACAAACGCTGCATGTTAAAACATTTTCTAGATGGACTTTTTATATGGCAGTTAGCTAATACAATGTACACGACATTTTTACAAATATTGTGAAATAATATTGATTTCAACACAAGTGCTCTTTTTTAAATAAGCCTAATTGAATACCCAAATCCCCTACAAAAACTGATCATGGTCAAGCTACGTTTCGGTAAAAACTTAAAGGAGCTGGCGAACTTAAAAGAGGATGGCGCAGTGGTTAACACGCCGGGTCTGCGAGTGCTGAGGTTAAGCAACTTTCGCAAAGGCAGGTCATCGGATAGATGACCAAACATTTATCATCTCAAGCTCCGTGCTTCGGAAGGCACGTAAAGCCGTTGGTCCCGGCTGCATTAGCAGTCGTTAACAACCACCGCACCGCACTGGACCCACGTGATGGTTTACGGCCCGTTCTCCCTATCCATCCACAAGGAAGGCTCGTGCCCCAGCATTGGGGACATAAAATGAGCTGATGATGTTGACGATGATGATAACTTAAAAAGGGTGACGCATGCCTACCACCTGTTACGCTGACCTGTGCACCACCAATTCAATAACGATTTCTGAGTAAAAACTTGCCTTTAAAAAAAAATAGCGCAGATAAATTCTATGAACCAACAAAGTAGTGTAACAAAGAGATTGGTACAAGTACTTTCGAAACCGGAAAAGTAGCTTCAGCTAAGCGCAAAAACTGTTAGCAACCATTACGGCTTGTGCTCTATCAATCGCTATGGCTACAGATATCAAGTGGTCGATGTAATGGTAATAATAGTGAAGGTGGCGGTTGCGCAATCGAGCAACGAACTATGGGCATTGACCGTCGACAAAAAAAAATTGCCCGCGTTCGGTGTCCAATCATTTTTGGTTTGTCACGACTTATAAATTTATCCCGATACGCTCCACTAGAGGAAAGTGTCTATTTCAAATAATTATAAAGACAAACAATTATTCATAGCACAAAGGTGAGTGAAATGGCGCTGGCAAAATTGCATCACATTAAATTAGAGGAACAAATTAATAATATTTGAACGCTTTGATAATAAGATAACTGTGATTAAATGTAAATAAATAACTAATGTTAATTATATGACACTAACTGCCGTACTCAGAGACGTCAGTTAAGTTTAATGACAATTAAATGTCTTTCTTTCTCTATTTAGCACTATACATAAGAAAGTGACAGCAAGAGACTTAATTGTCATTAAAACTTAATTGACGTCTCTGAGTACAGCAGTAAGTATTGATAATGCAGTAGAAGAAGTCAATGAAACTATACACATTACAAAAACAACTAAGTGGACAAATTCAAGTAGACTTTTGGGTATTGAGCTAATGTGCAGAACTGGATTGGGACTCCAAGGATAGCCGTTGGCGAAAACAACGTTTTTTTTTAAACATTTGATCTAAAGATTATACACGTCGCAAGGCAATGACGGATGGCAAGAAGATGCCGCGCTCATTTCGCAAGAAAATTACGCAATATACCCGAGACACGTAGGTTATCTCGCTATCGCTAAATGGTATGCTGGATAATGGCATATTCATACAGAATAATGAGCACTTCTGTTCGAAGATGAACCTTCATCTTATTTAAGTAAACAGTGCTTAAGTATTTAAGCTGAACATTAAAATAATGCTAACAGTAAACATACTGATGGTTTGTGCCAAAGAATCTCAATAGCAAAATGAATAGGATATTATTTAAAATTTCTTGGGCATTTGTATTTAGTGCGAGCATAAATATTACTCTTGGGAAATGTAAATATTGCTCAGGTGATTCAAAGACTGTAGCACAAGTGGCACAGCTAACTGTCTTTTAATATGGCAATATTTAGGCGACATTGCGACATAGTTGAATCATGCTTCCCAAATGTATATTACTTGGACACGTTAAAAAAAGATACTCAATAGCAAAATTAATAGGACATTATATAAAACTTCTGGGGTTTTTGTATTCAGAAAACGAGCTGTAAATATTAATATTGCGAAATGTGAATATTATTTGGGTATAGTATAACACTAGTTACACAGTTGGCGAAATGGTCGAATCGTGTGCCCCAAACGGTAATCACTAGTACGTGTTAGCCAGAAGGAAAATGTCGTAATCGTAACGAAGGAACTAGGTTGACGATCTTGGCATTGACTTTGTAGCCCAGAATGTTAAGACGACACCTCCATTTGTGAACATTCAAAGAGGCTGATCCTTACTGCATAAAGCTGGCATAAAGTCGATAATACGTAGCGTCTGCGATAATATAGACAGCAAATTAACAGTTAATAAAATATTAGTTTTAGTTATAAATATGCAGCTACATAATTACGAATATTGATGTTATCAATATATTTGAGTGGTTTCAAAGCATAAAAATTAAGTAATTTTCTTGTAATTTCAACAATAGTAATTTTTAGTGGTGTTTTCGAAAATAATTATGATCGAGTCAAAATTATACAATCGTGTATTTGAGCAAGCAAATTCAAGCTAGAGACATGAATTTACCCTATATCAACATTTCAGATTCGTAAGTCATATTTATAGTCTTAAACTATTCGACGAAAGTTGGTTTCAGTGTGTCGCCTTAAGATAGAGGTCACTTTGTGACGCGACGCTGTCCGTACCGGACGGTACGCTGTAGTAACTAACCGCAGCCTCCACTTACCACAATCATTATCATCTTCAGCCTACACTAGTCTACTGCTGGACATAGGCCTCTCCAAGTGCACGCCATGAGCACGATCCGATTCTACTATTTTACATTAAAAAGATGTATCTGCATAGCCATCGGTTGCAATGACCGTTGGATAGATGGCACTGTGCCGCTATTAGCACTCAAAAGTTAAAAAGCAGTGTAAAAATTCAGTGCTTTTGTCAGCCTTCCCGGTAGCATGATGGTCAGTGCAGCCGCCCGGATTGCGGAAGACCCAGGTTCGATTCCTGGCTGGGTCGCGTGGGCATTTAATTTTTTCAATGTGTTTAATAAATATTTAATTTAGCTTCAGTGCAGCAATTACCACTTTTAAAAAAACGAACGAGCCTTACAGTAGTCGCATATGATGTGTAACATTTTCTCTTTTTCCTTTTTTTTTCTTTTTTTTACATTTTTTTTTACTTTTTTTCTTTTTTTTAATATTTTTGAAGACAAACGAAATGGTTAAATTCAATATAAAATAGAATATAGATTTACAAATCTTAGAGAGAATGCAGTATTCATTAGAAGATTTATCACACTGTTATCCTGTTACACTGTTACGATCACATTTCTACGAAATCACTCCCACAAATATTACGACCTACAACGGACATTGGGCTTAAAGTGCCGATCACTGGTGGCTTCCCCGACTAACACGTAACAGTTACAGGATCACACTGTTACGACCCTACTTCCGTCCCTTTTCTACGAAATCACTCCCACAAAATTGTATACATATATAGAAGGCGAGCGAAAAGATATCACACATCAATAAAAAGTAAAATCTACTATTTTACCTACCACCTACAAACAAGAATACCGCCGAGCCAGACCCGTTGAGTTTTTATGCCCCTAATGCGCGTGATACTAATACTAAACGCAAATTATCATCAGGACATTTGATGGCACATCCAGCCGCGTGGTCGTTGCGTGTCGAATCGCAGCTTTATTTAGATGTTACACTCCGTTAGACACAACTACGAACTCGTGTAAAGTCTTCGTGAACGATTCAACACAAGTCACGGTGACGACAGACATTTTGTGACGCAGCCTCCATGATTGCCGCAAATTGTGATAAGTTGCATCAGCAGCTTCACAATCGGTTTCGTAGGTTATCTGCGATTGTTATCCGCATTAACAAAGCTATTTTAATGTTACAAACGATAACATAGAAAAAACAACAAGCAGAAAAGCATTTAAGCAATTAGTCGGACTGCCCCTGAATGAACATACTTTTGCAATCTGAACAAATGTTTCTGGTATCTGAACAAATGTTTCTGGTCCTAGTTGCTAAGTAATTTTTGCAAGTTAGTAATCTACATACATATTTTTCTACGTTTCGAGAATCACACGAATTTTGTGCCACGTGTCTCAGATAGACAATCAGTTCAAAGTATATAACTGACCTTTATATAAAAAGTAGCACACAAGGAGATAAAAGAAATATGGTTGATAATACTCAAACTATTTATAAAACATAGTTGTATCGAATGCTGTGTCTGGGATCACAAAGTTTGACACGCTTCACTGGTCAACGAAAACGTGGTCACGAAGACATAGCAATCACGAAAAAGAAGTCGCCATGTCCCTTCAAAAAACACAAGAAACCGCCGCACGCGCAGGTTGTACAGGAACGGCCGAAGCGTTGAACCCGTCATTAGCCACACAGCGCACGGACGCCGCAGTGTGGGACCGATTCCCAGTAGCCACAGGTTGTTGTGTGTGAATAACAATGTGAAAGTACCACTGTGTGAATTCCGTGAGTCTTTTGCTTTCGTCGGTAATGCATGATGGCATTTCAGTGTTCTGTTCATTCGATTTGCTTAACTATCACAAACGGCGGAATACTAGGAAGGGTCTTTAACTTAACGTAGATTGCTTTCGATGTGGATCATACTTCTAAGTAAGCACCTTCTGAAATGTAGCACACGTAAGGTAGTTCAAACAGATTCCTTCTGAGTTTAACATTAGTGTTATCACAATTTATAGTTAAGTCTTATTAGGTTCCGAATAAAACTTTAGTAATCTTTTCGTGTTCTCTAGAAAGCGACCTTATAAGTATATCAGTTATCATATTACAATATGTTTTTCGGAAAAGTCTAGCATTCAACTAGTTTCATAATTTTAAGACCTAGGAGTACCTAGCCACCTATGTTCATCAGCTCAGTTTAGGACAGTTAAGTTTAACAAAACTAATTAAATTCAGCAGTGTTCCATGTAAATCCTGAAAGCAAAATTAAGGACTGGGTATCCCTTTTTCTCATATACTTATAGCTGTAATCTATATTGAAATAAGATCTAAAACAAACGAAGAAAACAGTTGGCGCTTTGAAAAGTAATACATAGTTTTATATTGATAAGCTTCTAAGCTCTGAGGCTGACCAAATACAGTGTATCTTACCTTTTCGTACCTCAGCAGGTACCCGATGAGCACGTCTTTCTTCTTCTCCTTCTCCTCGTGGTCGCAGACGCCGATGTTCAGCCCCATCACGATGGTGCGCAGCAGACCACCCTCGAACGCGTCCCACAGGAACTTGGGCGTGTAGCACATTATCGCCTGCACAGAACACAAATTTATGACTTAAATAAAATATATCGTCACATTTTGTACAAATAAGGTCCTATGGTGCATTGGGGTTCCTGTAGTAATTCCTGTTGTTTCAGGTACCGTTCATCATAATGAGTATCGTGACATCAACATGCAAAAAAATTCGTAGAGACTAGGGATGTCTTTATGGATTAAGTACGTATTAACACAGAATAACTGATAGTACTATCGTGTATTACTTAATAGATTAAGTATTATGAATGTCGGAATAACCTAACGCCTAATTTTATAACCATATATTATAATTTATAACTAGTGGCCCGCTCGCAACTTCGTCCGCTTAAGAACACCCGTATCCCATGATGGAGCCCTATAGCAGCGCCACCTACCGGGTCCAATTGTAAATCTAAACCATTCTCAAATCCACTTGAACACACACAGAAAATTTCATCCAAATCGGTCCAGCCGTTTGGAAAGAGTTCAATTACAAACACACGCATAGAAGATTTATATATTTAAGATTTCCACTCTTGTATGTGGGCGAGTTTTTTGTGACCGTTCTTCTCCACAGCTAAAGAAAAGACGTCCTGTATTTTATTGATAGTAGGTAAAAAATGTATGGACGATTCAAAAGCACTTTTCTTTATGTACATACGTACAATCGTATACGTATCGTAATTGACTTTTGCAAATTAAGTAGTTGAAGATCAACATTATTGTTATTAAAACATAATCTAAGAATAAAACACCTTAACATTTAAGTTGGTAATATCAAGGCTTTCAGAAATCTGTCCTATGTCAGGTAGACCGCTTCCTAACATTTTACAATATCAGTAGTCTACTTACACATGATGTTAAAAAAACTTAAACATCATTAACAAGAAAATATTATTATTCTCAAGTCTACGCGAACAAAGTTGCGGACATAGTGTAATTATAATTCTAAAGAATTTATAAAGATAGATAAAAAGAAATTATAGTGAAATTGTAATATTAATTAATTAAATCAATGACCCAAAAACTCCTCGCTAAAATGTTGTTACTATGGCGACTTTAAACCAATTATAACTGTTTTCGGTCCACGTCTGAGGCATCAGTTTTAAATCAACCGAACACCCAAACAAGGCGTCATCATCGTAAAAACGCGTCATAAAAGGCAGTAGGTCACCTCGAAGGAGGCAGGATTGGGTCTTGCGGTAACCACGTCACAAGTTAACACCGTCTGACATAGTCGGACGTACCGTTAGGCCCGAATACCGGCGGGCTATTGCGGAAACTGGACTATCGAACTTCGATGACAGTATAAACAAAGCAGATTTGGTTTTCGCTATGTATGACGAAGCGGTCATGATGACCAATAGAAACATTGACATTTGTGACTTCGTGATCGCATAGTTAGCGAGATAATTGGTTTATATTACACGGTTACGAAGGAGCTGAACTGTGTCGAAGGATGCGTAATTATCTTAGAATAGTACGTTGACTTTTGTTAAACTACAATACAAGAGCCATAGTAGATAACGTACTGATTCTCAACCAATGTTCAATAGCGCATGTAGCAAGACATTTCTTAATTATTTTTAACTATTGAATTGCGATCCAATTGAGGTCCATTTAATATTAAACTGTTTTGTTTTTCACTTGCGGCATGCTGAACGCATAGTAAAGGCCTTGTGCAGATCTCCTATTGATATGACGTGTTGATTTATTATATTTTGGTATTGTATTTGTTTTATCTTAATAAATAAAAACGTTAGAAGATGACCTAGAAGTCTAAATAATTGTTAGAAGTCTCATTTACTGGAATGACATGAGACTTTTCCATACCTGGAAGAAGAGCACGAAGCACACCCACTGGTAGTAGGTATAGTATTTTTTTTCGTGCGTGCCGTCGTACTCGTTCGCGACGCCAGGATGCGCCACCTCTTTGCCCACCTGTGAAAAGTAATGGATTAGGAGCTGGTATGGAGCGAGGGATCCGCAGACGATCCCACATAAAACAAACAAAGCTAAAAAGACGCATGGGATGAAGAAGATAGATCAGAATATGTCTTATTGGATTGTAGAATTAAAATTAGAAGTGTATTGTCATCATCATCATCTCAGCCAACGACGTCCACTGCTGGACAAGGCCTCTCCCAAGGATAGTCACAACAACCGGTTCAAAAGTGTACGCTAAGACATATTTATTAAACAGTACATTTTATAGCAAAACTTTTAGACTTTGAATTGAATAAAAAATTTAAAAGAATGCAAACATTTATATTTTCCTGACTAGGTACATGTGACGAATACACATGTAAAATAAGAAATAGTTTACAAATTTAGTGTCAAATATACCACATAAAAATGTTTTATTAATTTAAGGTTTCCATAATGCCTTTTCGTAATGTCCTTTCAATCTATTTATTGTAAATATACCAATTAAAGAAATTTTACTGACTACATTTGACGAGTATACTTGTAAAATAAGAAATAGTTTACAAATATAGTGTCAAATATACCACATAAGAATGTTTTATTAATGTAAGGTTTTCATAATGCATTTTCGTAATGTCCTTTCAATCCATTTATTGTAAATATACCAATTAAAGACTATTGCATGCACCTGGGATAAAGATTTTCCAATAGAAGTGTGGAGAAACAAGGATGAACATATTAAGAAATTATAAAGAGAACGCTTGAAAGTGGCAATACTCAATATCTCAGTGTCGTAAACTACAACATAAATGATTTCTCAATTCCGTTTCATAAATAAACCAAATGTTCATGGAAAAGTATTAAATCAAAACCTCCATAAATACATCATCAAACATTTATGATTTCATGTTGTGAAATCTAATATTCTCCTTCGCAGTAAACAATATGTCCTTGTTTCATAAAATAACAGTCAGTAACAGTACGTACGTTATGTAACAGATTTGTTTAAATTTTTATACTCAGTAATCGTACTTCTCTTAGTTGGCCTATCAAGCAATATTTTTACTGACCAACAAGATATGCATGGATGAGTAGAGGAGATAAAAGTTTCACGATGAAATTAAGTGCAATGACTCTTCCGACTTCGAAGAGAAAAAACCATTTTACTTAGATTGAAAAATATTATGGGTTGTGTATGCACAGAGCATTGGCGGTATAACCATACGCCCGGTCGTACACCTGTTGACCCGTATCCGGCTGGAAGAGGCTTCAGTGACCTTGGTGTTTAAATCACTCCAAAAAGACCTAGTGCAGAAGGCAACGGAAAACCACTGTAGTATTTTCCCAAGAAAGTCGTTATGGACCAAAGTAATGACCACGACCACTCCGTCTAGAGTGTAACGACTAAGAAGAGAAGAGATGTAGGTATTTTTATCTATGCAAATTGTATGGTGTTGAAAAGAAACATTTCGAGATTTTGTGTATTAACAAATATGGGTCGAACATGTATCTGTTTCGCTATGCTTATTTCAAGTGTTGAAAAGTTCCAAGTAAATATGACCCTAGTTACCAAACTCCATATATCTATGTCGTGTTTACGATCATTAGCATACAATAGGAAAGGATACATGACTGCGTATAAGTAGTACCTCCAAAAGGCGCTAAAATGTAATGTAAAATATGTCTATAGGTATATCCACAAAGTAAGCAAATTTATTATAGGACAGTGTCATCAATGCGGAAGATTTAACTTTGAAGATGAAATTTAAAGAACATAATATTATGTGTAACACCCTAAATAATACTAAATAAATAAGAATACTTAATACAGATGAAACGATCCAAGACAAATATCACTTAAAACGGAAAAGTCGAAATTATCTTAAACTTGCAATATTGTCACGACCCAGTGACTCAGTCCAATTAGGTTACGTCTTACAGATCCTACTGAGTCACAATTCTAACGAGATCCTGTCACAGAATATTAGTGATTCAATATTAATAAATCTATGAAAGGAAGTGAGCACAACTACATACCCTAGTACAATTAAGTTAAGTGCCACATGCATGAGACATAGACAGACAATGCATTTGTTTAAAAATCCATAGACAATCACTTATATTAAATCAACAAAAAGATGATGTGTAACTGAGCAGACAAATTCTATCAGAAATCCTAGCAGTTACGTATGAAATTAAAAAAAAAAGTTTGACGAGACAATTAGGACCCTACCTCAGCATATGCCGCTACGGTGTGAGAAAGTCACATCGCAACGGCGCTGGTACTCTGGCAGGACCTGTGCGAGGTGACGTTTCCAAGCAAAAAGAGACATTTAGACTAGGTATGTATGTATGTATGAGCAAGCATAATACATAATCTGCCAGTTACTGTATGCAAACCCTGGAAGTGCAGTTAAAATATTAAATTAAGTCAGCCTATGTTGTGTCGCACCAATATTTATTAAATATAAAAAAAAATATATAAATGTATAGTAAGATATACAAAAATTAATGCAAAATTATTCATATTCAATTTAACGCTAATTTCATGTTTCCTATTGCATAATTAACACAGAACAATCAATACATTCATTAAGTTAAACAGAACTAATTGATTGTCACATACATAACTTGTGCGGTGCTTCGCGCGACCTCTGCGATCACAATGGACAGTAAACATTTTAATTTATTCAATTGACACACTATCTAAATCGAGTTGTAAAATCTATTTTAGAACATCGGCCTTTAAATAACTTAGCTTACTTGTTCAGAATATCATATTGGCGAATGCTATATCAGAATCCATCAGCATCATTCTTGTCTCTTTGTTTCACCGCACAAATACCCCAAATTGTACAGTCGGCGGCAGATCAACCTACCCAAATCTGTCAAATTTCTCCAATGAATATTGATCCTTATAACCAAACAATAAAATTTGAAATTGATTGTAGAAATTTGACACTTTTGGGTAGGTTGATCTGCCGCCGTGTGTACATATAACTATAATAGTAATATATGTAAAAAATTCAATGCATGCTTTTTCATCTAAACAAAGAACTAGTATTCGCAATTTAGCAATAAACTCCCGAAATATTGATCAACTCATAACAAAAGATAAAAGACCTTGTTTAGTCACGTTTCGAATATACTTACTACAAAAGAATCACAAAGAAATTGAAAGTCCAACAACAACAGATGTCAACGTTGGGTGGACGCCAAAATGATGTGGACAGAGAAAACTAACAATATGGCGTCAATAAGCGTAACAATAAGATTGGTGTGATGCCCTACTACCTTCGATACCAGGGCATTGCAAGCATTTACCGCGCTATTCAAATTGGGCCACGTGAACCAAAAAATTTCTCCCTCTTTGCTGTACTTTGTTTTATAAATACTTGGACGCCCAATGTAACCACGGTGCCATAGAACAATTGAATTTCTATTATGTCTGGTTTAAGAACAACTAAGTCGCTAAGATAATTCTCGTTGTTCTAAAAATATAGAACCATAATAGGTAAGACCAACAAAATAATAAAATTTGCAGAATGCCGATGACAACAGAGTTACCTACATAATTTATTTACGATCATAATAGAGGTATGAATACAGTATGACATCAATCACGTTGATTCACAGTAGTTAATTAAAATAATAATAGTCATCATTCACTAGAAATCAAACAATTGTAGTTACAACCACCTATTTTTATTTGGTTTGAGGAAGTCTCAAATTCATCCATTCATTAATTAATTCATTCATTCATTCATCAAGAATTGTATTAAAAAAAAAATAGAATAATTAATCTCACCTCTCTAGCGAAGGCATCTGGCATTGTGAACGTGGAAGTGATCCAGCAGAACGTGTTGACGACATTGACTGGCAGTCCGCTGACGATGCACTGGATCGGCTGGCCCACATACTGGGTGGCGGTGATTATCATCGAGCAGGTGAGCAGCAGCACCGTTGTGAAAATATTGTGTAGCCTGAACACCGCATTGTCGATTCTAATCGGCTGGTACTTGAAGTACACGCTCAACCCTCCAAGCAACTTAAACATCTTTCTTCGCTTCTTCTACCTTCAATTTCAGATCACAAGTTCATAATTAGAGGAATGTGTCTCTTAATGCCTAGTAAAAATCAGTCTTCTTTTAATTGTTCGGGAATGTTGAGATTATTGTCGAGATTACTTGTTTTACTGAAACAAAAGAAACATTTATCATTAAATTGTGTCACTGGCAACATACAATAACGACAGACAAATACAATGAATTAAAACATATTGGCCACATGCAATCGTTTTGGTTTCATAGACGCTTGACAAATACCTGACAAATAGATTCATATTGGTGTTATGAACAAAGATTTTTATGTTGCAAAAAAACAATCAACGAATGTAAATAGACGGAGTTGAATTCAAATCAAAATCCTTTTAAGGCTATCGGTAAACAAGAAATTTAACATTGTATTCCACCACAGTAAAACATGTTCAATATAAATCCAGGTTAAGTGGTTTAGTTTATAGCTCACTCAAAAGCCTATGTTTCTACAGTAATTGTTAAGGAAAGTGCAATATTGACTGAACATGCAAAGTTAACTCGTAAACGTAGGTTATATCAGGACTTTAATGTGTATCACATAAATAGAACGGTTTCTATTCATAAGTTCTTGGGAATGATAGTTTAATTTAGAGCTACTTCAACAGACAATGTGCCTATATATCATCGATATTACATCAACGGACAGTTTACAGGACAGATAATATATTACTTTATAAAGGATGGTCATGACATGAATCATATTCTTAATACAAGACAGTTAGATTGCTGACCTGTTTTTAATAGTTTAATAATAATTCAAAACAATTTTTAATGTTATTGAGTGCAGGGTATGATGATCAGTGAACCAGTTTTCCTTAAACATAACTTCATTGATGTTAATTAACCATAGGTGAAATGGATGACATAATTTCTGTTAAATTTAAAAGCAATTTACTATAAATAATTGCATCATCATTCACTTTAGCCGTAGTGGAAATATATTAATACTAGCTGTGCTCGCGACTTCGTCCGCGTGGAATAGTGACTTTCGGCAGCATTTTTAATTTTTTAGGCTCTTGTTCCCGTTTTTGCAACATTTTTCACTGATGCTGCGCTCCTATTGGTCGCAGCGTGATGTTATATAGCCTAAAGCCTTCCGCGAAAAATGGACTATTCAACACAAAAATAATTTTTCAATTCGAACCAGTAGTTCCTGAGATTAGCGCGTTCAAACAAACAAACTCTTCAGCTTTATAATATCAATATAGATAAGCTCCATATAAAGCTTACGATATAGCTTTGAAAAATGTATGAAATGCAATGCAATTATTAATGCAAATACGTACATTTAGGTAAAGAACTTATAATGGAAAACAAAAGAGAAATAATGGTTATGTAAATATCAGATGCACGTGAAGGTAGCCTTAGTGTAAAAAAGATTTTCTTAAATGTAAACTCGAACAGTACGATCAAACAGAAGCATAGTTGTAGGTCGACAAGTGCCACCTGTGGCGTGAGTTCAATGACCTATTATCGCAGCTCGGCTGTAGTTATAATAAACACACGTGGTTTGTTAGAGACCATTGCTTATTAGACGTTGGAAATCATATTACGGGCTCAATACTGCATGCAATTTTTTTTTTAATTAAGGGATTTAAGAAGAAACACTTTGGCGCATAGGGTAGAATATAGTAAACTCTTCAAAATCAGAAGAATACATCTAAGAATACCTGGTAAGAGAGTATTGCCCACAATCTCAAGAGAACTAATTATAGTCAACTATTTTTTATAGTAACTATCTAAAATGGATGAAAATTTATAAACCAGACATTTATAGTCCGACGCAGACACTTTGATCATTTCACATGGTTCGGTTAAAATTATGGACGTAAACTCACTAATAGACAAAATTGTAAGAGTAACACACTATACAAATCAAACCACATCCGATGAGTGCTTAACGTAACGTAAACTTTAACCAGCGTTCAGGATGTGGTCAACGTTTACGATCACGGGAAATAGAAAGCTAATTAACATGTAAAGCGGCTTATCCGGCTGAAATAACTGCCACGGAGCTAATATAAATTCTGAATGTGATTGGTCATAAACTCATAAACCTGAGTGTGCCATTCAGAGGCAATGGTGGGTCTATGTGCATGCACATCCTAGTGCTTCGGAGGGGCGTCTCAGGTATATGAATTAATACTCGTAAAACATAACAAATTCTTGATTTTATTTGACACTAACATAGTTTTTAAGTTTCATTGTTACTAACATACTATATAATATGTTGATTTGATTGATCCATATTATATGTATATAATATATATAATATGGATCAATAAAATACTTTTTTTTTTAAATATAAATACCAAAAAACATGACCCAGAAAGTACGGAAAGTACTAACTAACAATTGCATCGGGCTAATGTTTTCTTTTAATATTTCTATAATTTATATTAAAATTTATCTATTTGTGAACTATATTAAGACTGGAGGAGCTCGATGGCGCAGTTGTTAACGCGCCCGGTCTGCGATTGCTAATGTTAAGCAACATTCGCATAAGCCGGTCATCGGATGGGTGACCAAAAATGTATCATCTCGAGCTCCTCCGTGCTTCGGGAGGCATGTAAAGCCGTTGGTCCCGGCTGCATTAGCAGTCGTTAACAACCACCAATCCGCACTGGGCCCGCGTGGTGGTTTATGGCCCGTTCTCCCTATCCATCCGTAGGGAAGGCTCGTGCCCCAGCAGTGGGGATATAAAATTAGGTGATGATTAAGACATTCTCACACACTCACTATTCATATTTATGGCGAAATTACGAAAGTCAATCCTTGACTTCAGTTTTCATTTAAAGTTACGTAGCCGAAAAGAAAAAGTAATATAGGTACTCAGGTACCTAACTAATTCTCTAATTTAAGCTATTTGAAGAGAGACATGGTGGTGTACAATTTTAAAAGGACCGTTGTTTTAAATGATTATGCAGCTCGCATATGAGTGACCAGCTACTGGCACGCCTTTGTGCAAATATCGTTTGCTCAATAGCCAATTGTTCGCGTAGTTTACACGGCGTGTTTTGGGTTACCTGCAGCCGCGTGTGAACGTATTTCTGCACAAGAATTTTATGCTTCTTTTGAAAGAAGCTACATTTATGGTTTGAAAAAAAAGAAAAGTTGCACGAGACGATTGAATCCAGTGGACCTACAGTTGATTAGTAGGTAGATTAAGTTGCTTTTTTTTTTAATTGGGACAGTAAACACGGTCTGTCTGATGGTAAGCGGGCACCGCAGCCCACTTGGTGTTGTCAGCGTTGCTGATCCTAGCTCGTTAATTATTTTGCCTTATTGCTCTAGTATTTCTAGATCTAGTCGCAGAAATGCAAAACGCTGCTGATTGACAGCAGACATAAGTATTAGGGTGGTCGCCATTCTGCGAAAAATCATGCCACCACCAGGCAGCTTAGGGTTGATTTCAAAATTTAATTTTAAAGTTAAAATTAAATTAATAAACGTTATATTTAACAAACCCTACAAAACAGTTTATTTTAATTGCATTAGGCAAATTATAACTAATAGGTACTTAAACTAAATTGAACAATAGCTAATTTTCATTAGAGTGTGAGCGTAGGCGGTTCGTCACAATGAGGGAACAGTGCAATTAATGCAATTAATTGTAGTTTGTATTTCGCCGAGTGAACATTATTAATACACCTACTAACTAACAGATAGAAACATTATTATTATACTAACAACATCTTTCCATATAATATTTAGAACTAAGACTGAATGAAGAATAAATACAAAGAAATAAGAAATAGGTAAAGTCAATAAAACCTTAACAGTTTCGCTGTCCAAAAATTAAAACAATAGATAATCAATTGTTATGTATCACATGTGATATATGGGACAGGGAACCTGTTAAATTGGAAACTAATAGGTAAGTACCGTTAATCCTTTTTCAGTTGACAAAACATGAAACGCTAATACAGATAAATTTAGCGTTCAATAAGCATGTTTTCTAAGAGAAATGTCATCTTAAGTTATGCACAAACATTTGGGCTAGGAAAAATTAACAGTGCCGCATGTTAAACCTGTAACTACTCAAAGTGCTTCTTACAGGAATTAGCACCTGAGACAGTCCATGGAGAGATGTCACCAAGTTCATTTGTTATTCGTGTTAGAATATATTTAGAATTGTATCTACCAACAAAGAACCTACGGTCAAGCATTTCCTTGGTAAGGAAATCTGCTGAAGTGAAACCAATTATCGCTAGAATATTGGAACTGAAATGTCACCGTAGTTCTATTGTTGCAATGTTAGCGCCTAATAAGGAATGTTTACGAAGTCTTGTCACCAGTAGACCATTTAGCGAAGCTTTCTATGCGATAAATGGGTGTATGCAGCGGATAAGCCACTGAAGTGAAATCAGGAGTTGACAAGTGGTCAACTGCGACTTGGACCGAGGGTTTCTTACAACGATTTAGATACATCAATCCTTAGTATCTAAAGTTTCACCATTGCAAAATAAAGATAACGTATTCAAAAAAAAAAATTAACTTGATTTTATTTAAACGTTTTATTCACAGTTACTTCGTTTATATTTGTTCGAAATTGGAGCAAAACAGTTCCATAATTCAGTATCACTTCCCGATTTGGCATAATACCTACATTGGCAAAGCCACTGAATAAATTGAATGGAAATTGTGTAGCCAGACTGAATTCTATGAAAATCGTGGTGATAAATTATTCAACTTGCACATGTATACTGACATATGATTAGGTACTACTACATATAACACAGAATAAATAATAGTAATATAACCTACTTCCTTATTAGGGAAATATTTGTAAATCTTTTTATTACAAAATAAAATTTACCATTTAGCTACTTATATTAACAATAATTTAAATTTTCCAATTGTACGAGATTTGTCTTACGAAATTCTACCTGTATACTTACGCAGTACAATACAGGTAGAATTTTATCGGGACAACGGAAACGTGACCTTTGATTTGGTCAAGAGATTTAAAGCATTCCATTTATCCCTTCACTAAGGGTAAAAATTCTCTTTAACGAAACCAGTCACTAATGGATATAATTGTAGACAGAAAGTGTTTTAATGTTACAAAACAAATAAATATAAATAAATAAACTTTCCTACACTCACACCAATTATATAGCCCAAGAGAAGCTTCGTTATGAAACTCATTAAATGGTTACTAGACAACGGATAAACATACTTAAAATACTTAAATACATACTCATTATATACATAGAAAACACCCAGACCCGACCGGGGATCGAACCCGGGACCTCAGAGATGGCGACTCCATGAAAACCGGTGTACAAACCACTCGACCAACGAGGTCGTCAAATGAAAACTCTTTTACAGATTTCAATCCATTTCAATTAATACTAGGTATCAATATATCGTCCTAACAAACAAAACGACAACTTCCTCCTTCATTTTGAATTCGATTAAAATCATAAGGAAAATTGATATTGGTTTTTTCATCAGCTTCTCAGAATTGGTCTGTGGCACCGGCATCGCCGCAGGGTGAAAGGCTGTTGCTTACAGTTCTTGATAATTAACATTGTTCACTACCCGAATTGCTGCGCGTACGCATAGATACCTACAAAAGAACAGGAAAGCTATCGAGTGCCTAGGAAATTAATAAGTTCACAAGCGAGATTGCTTTCGTAACTTCCCTGTTATAATTTGGCACTACTATCTACCACCAAACTTTTGTATTGATAACGTAATGAAATACCTAATTAAAGTTTCGCAACGCAAAGTAATTGGAATTGTAAGACGTTGATTGAACATTTGAATTAAAAATTAAACAAAAACGTTGTTTAGTAACACTACTACAAAATAATAATTGTATCTTTACAATACAATAGAATATGAACGTTAATTCTCCCTCACTTGTTCCCCTATCTTTTACCTACCTTTTAAGTTCTAGCTTCGACACTAAAGAATTTTGACATCAGGAAATGTAAATAGGTACGGAGTGGGAGACTACTAGTTTAATAAAGTGTCTATTTTATTTATTTATAAAACTAATTAGTTGAACTGATTGCAAGTGACTTTTTCCAGTGATTGTAATTAACCTTGATTGATTGAAAATGCATGCCTTAGTTCAACATAGCGATGTTTGATTAGATATGGACATAAATGTCGTCAATACTTATGGTCAACAGGAAAACACGGCTTTCTTTTAAACACAATAACATTAACATTGTTCTGTTTCTAACATTTCTAAATCTAGTCATGGACAGATGAAACAATTTAGGTCATGTTGGTGATGAAACAAATGAATTGCGATCATTAAAACGAGACAACCGTTTCAAACAGCAATGAAACCACAGCTCTACTATTAAACACAGCCATAATTTTATTATATTTTTTAAAGACACTAACTTTGAGAATGCCTTCGCCCACTTGGAATTTGGTTTATATTAAATTTTAAAAATAATGAGATTATTTCCCGATAGAAAAGTAGTTTTCATGTATTTCCGAAACTAGCTCAAAGTGTAGATTTCGATTTAAGTGTGGAATTTATCGAAAAGCAAATATTATTTAAACAAAATTTCAATTGTATTCAATTCGGGTCATCAGTCTTTGGAAACATAAAACAAACACACACTTTATTCTCTTATTGCTAAATAGTGTATGTAGAAGATAAGGAAGTGGGTCTCTTTCTGGTACAGGTCTACATGCACTTAAAATAAAGAGTCAGCCTTGGATATTGTTCTAAAGGAAAGTGATAATGCAATAAATAATTTAGATTTTTGATTTTCAAAAATTATTATTATAAAGATTTTTTTAAATGTAACTCATAACAACTATAACAAAGGAAATATAATTTCAGATATATAAAACCGGATAATAGTCATGGAATCGAACATGAAGAAAAACAATAAATAAATTGAAAAAGAACAGTCATATTGTGTTATCGAAAACGAATATGTAAACAATAAACGTCCATTCGTATTATGATACAAACACTATTATAGTTTTGTTTCCACCATGTAAACGATTGAAACAAAACATTACGAAACAAAAACCTCGTTGTATAGTTCGATAAAAATACATCTTGAAACGTTGGTTAATAGTTTCAAGATTTTATGCTCGTAGGTAAGACCAAAGTTATTCGCACACACACTTTATACTTCATAATATCTTTGTAATAAGAATAACTATATTTTTAAAGGGCTTAAGTATTTTAGGGTCCTGAAACCTGATTTGTAATCTAAACTGTACCTATACTTAATTTGAAGACACAATTACAGCACAGGAAATACAATTTATTGTACCTTTTTTAAGTTCTCTAAATGCATTCAATATGTAATATAAATAACCTTTCTTTCTTACCTTAGTCAGCTTATGCCACATCATCATCATCTCAGCCAAAAGACGTCCACTGCTGGACAAAAGCCTCCCCCAAGGATCTTTATAACGACCGGTTTTGTGTTGCTCGCAAAAATCGACCTCGACGGTTATTCATCAGCTTTCCCGTTTCTTCCTCAATCAAAATAACAATAGGCACGCGCAGATTGAATGTGCCAAACGTTTGCAAAGCTAATTGGTGCGGTGAACCCCACAGGCCACCCGGGTCAAGTGCCAATTAACAATATGACACAGATTGTGTTCCATTCATCTAACTCGGTAAATGTGCAGAAATCTCTTAATTAAAATCATCAACGTCGACGGGCCAAAGGAGGCTGGCGAACTTCTATGTATTTTCAGACCTCGATTTATATGTCCCGTTCATGGATGAAATCAAATGGTACTTTAAGAACTATGCTAGACTAACAAAAAAGTTAATTGTTTCTATGTTTTTAAAGTTGGGACAACAGAGATAATGTTAAATAACCAAAAAATATTAAAGTTAGGGTAAAAATCATTTATTTTATAACTTTTTATTAAAAACAACGCAAATAATTATTAAATGATAAAATAGATGAATAGGTAGTTAATAAATAACAAAGACAAGTAACGAAAGTAACCATTATTCTATCAGAGACATAGTAGGTATCTACCTACTCGGAGACTCAGAGGGTTAACATACGGTACAGAATTTGCAAATCAAAATCCAGGGGGCAATAAGGCAAGAATCTAAAGTCCATAAAACACGCGAAAATCCAATGAAAAAAACCACTTTTAACAACTTATCACAGAAATAAACTGAAAATGTGTCAAGTCAAATGACTCATTGATCAATGTCTGTCTCTAAATAAGAAAAGCAAAGAATCTATGTTTATACAGTCAATTCATCAGCAGCTCATGCTTTATACTTCATCGAAAATGCTGACCTACCGTGTTCTATCAAAATATTAATTGGTTTTTAATATTATGATATGTGCCTTCTTTGATGTATCTAATAAGTAAATAAAAATGGCCTTGGTTTACATGAGTACTGCGTCAAATGAAACGTATTTACGAGTATAAAGAGTTTTAATCGTTTAGTTTATTACACTATAGAAAGCGTCTTGTTCAGTCAATTATTTGCGATTTGAAAATAATTTATCTTTTTATCTCCTTCTTTATTAAATCAGACGTTCGTAAAAGTAAATTGTAGGAATTTAATCTAATTAAATTATCATGTTTCCGAAAGTGTACTACTTCGTAAAATATTAGGGCGACTCTCGCCGGTCTTCTTTTGGTCCCACCTTTGCAATGTTTTCAAGAAGCTTTGAAATGAAACTGTGATAAAAAAATTTTTTCTAATAAACTGTTGCATTCCGTCTATTATTGTTATCTGGTGCGTTCCGTTTTACGCAAAATGAAAACGATAGAAAACAATATTTTAAGTAACGTTGTAAAAAGTGCATGCCTAAAAGTAAAATTTTTCGTAAAACTCGAAGATTTTAAGTTAAGTTTTAAGTTTTTAATAAAAAGTTTGGACTCAGTCTTACCACTCTTGTAAACATACGAATTTGAAAATACGAGTACCTAAATGTGATCGAGCAAAAGGGGAGCCTGTTTAAAAGATCAGTGACATTATCAGTCCCTGCATCGCCATCGTGGCTGACGTAATAGAGGATGTAAGCAGTTAGGCCGGGAGCAAGATGCAGTACCTTTAGCATAATTAACTTCTCCTCGATTTTTTTTTTGGACAGAGATTACTGATTGCCTCAAACGGCATTTTCAGCTTCACCGGGCTTTGGACTTCCTCTCGAGCGCTACGACTGTTACGTAAAAACATGGGAATACTATTCTAGTAGTTCTAGTCATGCCCGTCAAGAATTTCAAATCTTCCGTAAGTATATGAGTTACTGAGTAAGAAATGTTTTTTATAGTACTTATTAATGAATTTATTGTGTGCAAAATATGAATACTATTTTTAATTATAACTATTTTAATTATTTTCTTGTTTTTGCTAATTTAGATTTCTTTTAATTTTTCTTTGATTATTGTTTTATGTTATTTTGTTATTTTACTTTATTTAATTGATTTACCTATTTTGGATTTTTTAATTTGATTATTGTTTTATTAAATTTTATTTTACTTTATTTAATTGATGGTAATTTTTAATTGTATAACAGCCAGACTTTTCTCTCTGTAATTGCATACCAAGTTTTAGTTAAATATGAGATGCTAAATGTATGTAAGAACTTGTTCCTTCCTACCATATTTACAGCAATAAAGAACTATTCTATTCTTCTATTCTAGTATCAGACAAATTGACGCGTTTTTCCGGGTTCTGGGAAATATATACACAGATTCTTCCTTTTTGCTTCCTTACACTGTTAGTTTTGTTTAGTAAAATGTTGTTTTATAAACTTTTTATTTATTTATTTACCTATTTATTTGTAACTACATATAGCATTGTGAATGCTAAAATTTAAAAAATACAAAGATATTCCTCTATCAATATCAAGTAAGTTTGTTGTGCGCATGCGATAATTTCCGTGTTAGATAAAATCATCTCGGGTACACAAGTACGCCAGTAGCAAATTAAAGTTTATTTTGTAAAATAGATCGGCTTTCTTGCTGTTGCATAATTACGCAATAGCTTTCATCAAGTTAACATTCCTCAAATTAAGGTTAACTGAAGGAGCGAGCGATAGAATCTATCGGTCCATCCTTCGAACAACTATTATTGATCGAAGGGTTCCATATAGGTAGGAGTACCCTGGGTGACGGCGAGGCCAGTTCAAATTGTTCAATTGTGGGTGTCTCCGGCAATTGGCCAGATCGAGATCGGCAATGTAGCTGATTGCGAGCCACAATACCACAATGCGGGGCAATGCACGTCATGTACTCGGGCACCTTACAGAATCAATTGGTTTAACTAATGGCCAACAATTCGGGTTAGTATTTACAGTTAATCTGTAACAAATTCTTACACAGACTTCTAACCGACATGGATATTGAAATCAGGACCCTCGGATACAGGGCAGAACGATTCGCTACATGGCCACCCATGCGTTCATACCTTTAAAGACAAGTCACTTTCTATATAATTTCTAAGGAATACGGTATTTTCAAACAATTATATATATATATATATATATATATACATATATATAATACTAATATTATAAAGAGGAAAGCTTTGTATTTTTGTATGTATGTTTGTAACGAATAAACTCAAAAACTACTGGACCGATTTAAAAAAATCTTTTACCATTAGAATGCTACATAGCGCTGAGTAACATAGGCTATAATAATAAAAAATCCACCCGTGCGAAGCAGGGACGGGCCGCTTGTTATATATAATAATAATATTATAAAGAGGAAAGCTTTGTATTTTTGTTTGTAACGAATAAACTCAAAAACTACTGGACCGATTTAAAACAATATTTCACCATTAGAATGCTACATTAGCGCTGAGTAACATAGGCTATATTTAAAAAAAATCCACCCGTGCGAAGCCAGGACGGGCTGCTACTGCTAGTCAAGCAATAATATAAGAAATTAACAGCTTCCAAAGCAGCGGACTTCAGTGAACGCTTTAAAAACAAACTAAAGGAGCTCATAATTATAATCAGTTAAACAATAACAAAACACGCCAGATAATTGCTGTCATTTGAAACCAATTAACAAATGTTGTGTACAAAACTGTTGGCATACACACTAAGACTTGCAGATATTGTTTACGGTAATGAATGACAAAGCAACCAGCATCAACTAATTGTAACAATATCTTGCGCATAGATGTAAACACCCGCTGATGAATCTACGAGTCATGTCATTTCAATTGAATCTCGCGATTGTAGATCTGGAGATGTACGAACGATCATAGGCAATCAGTAAGAGAAAGCCCGTACGAATCACTCGGAATTTCTCTGAATAATAATAACCTTTTAGTCCATCTACAAGAAATGTTGTTAATCCATTACGAGAAATGTGGGAGCGGAATCTTTCGGAACTGGCTATGTTACCTTTAACTGTCAGAACTTAAGAAAGCTGCTCTGTTCATTGTTTGATCAGATCCGATCCGAAGGCCGATCCACCCTTTAAGTACCTCGCCGCCCCCAAAAAAGCCCGGTGAAGCTGAAAATGCCGTTTGAGGCAATCAGCAATCTCTCTTCAATTCGTTTCACACGGCTTGAGGTACCCTTAAGTACCTTGCACCCCCAAAAAAAGCCCGGTGAAGCTGAAAATGCCGTTTGAGGCAATCAGCAATCTCTCTTCAATTCGTTTCACACGGCTTGAGGTACCCTTTAAGTTTCTCGCTGCCCCCAAAAAAGCCCGGTGAAGCTGAAAATGCCGTTTGAGGCAATCAGCAATCTCTCTCCAAAATAAAACATGTTTGATACCTTTTAAACTTTTTTATTATTGTGACACTTTAGAACAAGCCTTGCTACTACCAACTGAAGCATGTATAATAAAAGAAAAACATAACAGAATGCACACAAAAAGGTTAAGTAATAATTAGTTTACGCAATAAATGACGTCAAATCGTTTACATTTTTTTAAACATCTAGCTCAATGTGTCGCCTTTAATTCCGAACGCAAGTCCGGATCCTCTTCCTCATTTCGGTTTTTGTAATTCTTGATGAAAATGTCTGTTTCATCTGATTAAATTATCTCGGAAACTTTTTGTTTTCGGCCATACATATGGGGGGTTTTTGTCACATTTTAGGCCGCCTATCATTTCCTGCAAGGAAGTTGTCGAGTTCCCAGTAACCCTGTATAATCAGAAATTGAATCACCTAGTTGTAAAGTGGCATTAGACCCAGAGGTCCACTAGACCACAGAAGCAGTTAAGGTTAAGTAAGTTTTTTCATTTCCGTAAACCTGTCAGGATATAATAAGGCCAAACGCATGGTCGTTGGGTTCTATAAATTCTATTTTACTAACAAGGCGCTAAAGAAGGACAAACTTGCAAGCTGAGTCGTTTGTTTTATAATTAACGTCCACCAATATGACACCAATGATACCGCCATCGGGATTCCTTTGGGTCTGAGAATGATGTTCTAGCAGCTAGCAAGTGGTATGGAACCACCAGACAAAAAGTGGTTAAAATGATCATAACGAAGGCGGCGGGGAATGACTAAGGATCGAGCATGACCGTGTAACGGTAACTATGAACTCAGATCTACCCACGTTTGTATGTGAGATTGGGATTGAGAGATTATTTTAACAATTGTTGTATAACAACTGGAACTTACTAGGATGTTTCAAAGAACCTTAAGCCCATTTTTTTACTTCTTATGATACTTACATCATCAACATGTAAGTAAAAATTATTAAAAAAAATTAAAAATCAAAGCTATTTCTTTATTATTATTATTATTTTTAAATATTATTAAGCTAGTCAAGCTCTTTTATAAAATTGCAATTGATATCCACCCTATGGTTGACTGGTAGAGAATGCCTCAGGCATTAAGTCCGCCATGTAATATATGTTGCAAAAGTTTTAAAATAAAATAAATATCCTCACAATACACAGCCACCAATAAAAACTGATAACAAACTAGATTATGATGTGGATCGTTTCGGCAGAGCAAGTAACCTGAATAGCACAATCAGATCAATTGCCACACCGGCATGATCAGCGCTGCGGGCTGACATCAAACATGCAAAGGTCGGCGCCGCTGATAACTAGCATAGGTAGGCACATACGAGTATACCTAGCATACAATGACACAGTGGTACGTTACTAACCGCTTTAACCTAAGTATCTATTTGTAATCGAGAAACGCGTAACCGTGAACAGCCTTTAAGCTAGGATCTAAGTTTCCTGATAAAAAAAAAATATTGCAGAAAAATTATATCCTAATTCAAACTTCAAAATCATTTATTCAATTTAGGCTACAAATAGCTCTTATGATCGTCATTATGCCATCAGTTTGTAAATCTACTCTGGGCGTGAGACCTTGCACTGAGAAGAACCGGCAAGAAACTCAGCAAGGGCATACAGAGCGTCAAAACATTGGAAAATTCCCCTTAAAAAAAGGACACTTTCCATCCCACGAAAGAATCAATTTGATCTCGAATCGACTAGTGATAACTAGGACCTCGATCCATCCTGGTGTACCAAAACGTACATCGAGTCTCAGTGCCCTGATTTTGTCATTTGTTTTATGGGGAAATAGCATAAAGTTATTTTATCTACACTAATGTTGTAACATTCTACTTATGTTTCCAATACTTGACTTATAATTACTACTGTTATAGCGCAGACAACAAAACACTCAATTTAAGCAATTTCACACGATGGTATAATATCCACATCGATATCGTAAAATCTCATTATAACATCAATAAAACGCGACCAATTAACCTGGCGAGCCTTATGTCAAAATCCTCATACAAGTTGTATAAAATTTTGATATTAGGCTGGCTTTTGAAAACAGTTGGGTTATACGTGAAAACTTCGTCGAAACTACTAAACTTACATACACAAAACTCTTTGGTAAGATCTTGTGCCAATTAAATAAAAAAAGAACAGCGCGCGCTCGCTCCTGATTGGCCCTGCGCGCGCAGCTGCGCTCTCATTGGTTAGATTTTAATGGCGGCAAGTTCACTGTGACAATACACGTTTGCGTGAATTTAATGTTTCGCAATGTGTTTTGTTTTTAAAATACAAATTAAAAGTTAAAAATGGACAGCGACGATGATATTTGTACGCCTCCGGATATTCTAGAATTGGCAACAAAAGTAACTCACAATCTTTTGCCAGAAAAATCTAGAAAATTATATAAAAAAGAATATAATAACTTTTTGGCATGGAAGATCGAAAAGAAAACTACATCATTTTCTGAAAATGTCATTCTTGTGTATCTCAAAGACCTCTCCGACAAATTCAAGCCATCTTCTATGTGGGCTAAATATTCTATGCTCAAGTCCACACTGAGTATCTACAACAATATTGATATCACGAAGTATTCAAAAGTCATAGCGTTCCTGAAACGCAGTTCAGAAGGACACAAGGAAAAAAAAGTCCTTGACGTTTACATCAGGTCAAATAAAGATGTTCCTGAAAGATTCACCAGATATTTTGTATCTTTTTGAAAAGGTAAGTGTATTTTAGTTCTGTTATTTAATCTACCTAGTACTTACGTACTACACACGCAAGTTATCTAGACACTCCGTTTAAGCGTTTTGTGTA
The DNA here is from genome assembly GCA_947562085.1 of Eudonia lacustrata. Classification (NCBI taxonomy): domain Eukaryota; kingdom Metazoa; phylum Arthropoda; class Insecta; order Lepidoptera; family Crambidae; genus Eudonia; species Eudonia lacustrata. The sequence continues at coordinate 1,915,634 of OX387341.1, forward strand.
TAAATTAGGTAAGAGGTACCTACACTTTACTACTTCATAAATCATAGTTTTTGCCTTGGCTATGTACCTCAAGCTTATTATATCGTTTATTGTTACAGGTTGCACTAATCTTCGGCATAATGAGGGCATGCCGAAGGCAAGAGCTATACAACATCCAGTTCGATGAAGTTTCTAACATAGACGACAGTACAATCATGGTGAAAGTTTCGAAAACAAAAACGAAAATAGATCGTTCTTTCGTTGTGACGGGCAACTGCTATGCCGTATGTAAAAAATACATGGAACTTCGACCCACCCCCTGTCGAAACCCTGCCTTCTTGAGCTATAGATCGGGGAAGTGCGTCGATCAAAGAACTGGTATTAATAAATTTGGTGCTCTGGGAAAAACTATCGCAAGTTTTTTGAATCTGCCTAACCCAGCGTTGTACACGGGGCATTGCTTCCGGCGCACCTCGGCGACCCTTCTCATAGATAGCGGTGGTGATTTGACCGCACTGAAACGACACGGGGGGTGGAAGTCTTCTACTGTGGCTGAAAGCTACATTGATGAGTCTTTAATCAATAAAATTCAAGTCTCAAATACGATCTTGAACAGTATAGAAAACAAGACGAATGAAGTAATTATAAATATTCCAACTCCGTCTACGAGCTCTACTGCTTGCCCCGCGACCGCTACAGCTGCTGGATCAATAATTAACATTAACTTTCAAAATTGTACCATCCAAAATTTGAACAATTATTATAAATAAACTATTGTCAGCTTTTACTCTTGTTGTTTGACTAATTGCATTAGTGAAGATAAAGTAGTGTATGCAACTGCATATAACACGGGTATTAAAACACTCGTTACTATTATGAAACTCGCTGCGCTCGTTTCATAAACTCACAATCGTGTTTTAATACCCTTCATTATATGACAGTTGCATAAACTACTAAAACCAACGGTATAATAACTTTATGGGAAATAGACGGATTTAGACCACTGAGAAACGATGTGCGTTTTAAAATACCAGGATCGAGGTCCTGGTAGGGTTGCCAACTATTTTTCAGGAAATTAAAGTAAATCTACCACTAACTAGTATAAAAAAAGGATTTGAATAAAAAATAAAGTTTTTTCCAAAAACATATTTCTTTGTACTCTTGGCACTATCTAATATTCTTTTATTGTTTTATAGCGCGTTCAGAAATTAGCGTTGCGTTTCGTTTCACTTTACACATTGTCTGAGTATCATTCAGTAGTTCAGAAATTCAGTCAACAGAAATATTCCGTTCAAACGCACGCATTAGTCGGAAATAAAGTATTTTCCATACTTTATTTTTATTAAAAAGAATAAAGTATGGGTAGGTATGGAAAATGATGATGATGCGAGCAGCATAAAACCGGTCATTGTGGAGATCCTTGGGTGAGGCCTTTGTCCAGCAGTGGACGTCTTTTGGCTGAAATGATGATGATGATGGAAAATAACGTAGGATACGTTATTTTTGGCAACCCTAGGTCCTGGTTACCTATCACAAGTCGATTCGAAATCGAATTGATTCTTTCGTCGAATTCAGACAGAGAAGAGAGAGAGACAGCCTCACAAATCAGCTTTAAATCCTTGATTGATACTGCACCGATAGAGTAAAACGCCAGTCGCAATAGGTACAGTATGGCAATGTAGTTATTGTGGGCAGGTCTCGCTGCGGACAAGGCGAGCGTGCCAGTGCAAGGTGCAGCGGGTGTCGGATAACACTCTGAACGCCGGTAACCGACACCCTGCCTAATGAATGACAGTTGCCACGGGAGGCGTATCAATGGCAGCGACACTTCTGGCGCACTAACTCGTGCTAACGTCTTCATGGACAAAATCTTAAAAGCGGTTTATGGCAAACTGATCAGTACGCATAGGCATGCGCATGCCTTTTTAAGTACCTACTACCTACCCGATGTTTTATCTAAGTCGGTGGTTATGGGCTAACACATGGCAAAAGTGTATCTTGACTTGATGAACCTCCTAGTGAAAGAATAGGTATGTCCATAGACATTCTGTCATAGACCAATTTTAACTAAGTCTCGGTGTTCGTCTGTCGGTCAGCAGCCAAAGTGGACGATGCTGGTTACATGCCGATAAACCGATGCCGATTTCCAAAGCCGGGCTCATGGATTTTTTCATAGACCATAACGCATGAGGACATCCACCCATAGCTACCTCACCATGCTAGCCAACTTACGACCAAATCGATGTTTACATTTGAACTTTACTCAAAATGATTAACTAATTAGAGCAAATAATAATTGATACGCAGTTTCCATTAAATATTTAATCACGTTGACCTAAAATTTTATTTTAGACACAAATTACGAAAACGATCCGTCTGCCTGCCTAGGTATACTTAAAATGCACCAGGCATGCAATTTTATTGTTGTCACGAACTGCAATATTAGCGAAATAACACCTTCGGAACCAATTATTATCCTTAGCTTAGCGTTACCTTTCAGTAGCAAAGGTTACAACTACGTAGAAGTACCTACGCGTGTAATTGTAGTCCTAATCGAGGAAAATTATGTTCAAGTTAAGAAAGCAATGTTTATTTTTATGAGCAGTATAGCCATTTCCTATCGGTATTTATCCCCAAGCCATAAAATTAGCTGACGATATTGGTACAAGGTACGAACAGCAATAAATTCGAGATCGAACACGACATAAGCATTCGTAGACGCCGAACACCTTTCATTAGAAATAGGAAATTAAGTTGACCGGTCTCCTTTGATCCTTGCGGGCTAAGGTGTAGAGTGGTGCAGCTTAAGGTTTGTATGTCTCGCAAGATTGGATCGGAGGCTAGACGAGTTTGGCTATAAATCACACGCCCCGCCCCCCGGCGATGTACCATTAGAGGTGATTAAAGTGCGCGAGCGCAGGATGGACCAAATTATACGGTCTGGCCGCGGTTTGGGCCACAAAAATGTGGTGCGGTCGCTATACGGAGCGCGGGTGAGGCACGTGCTCTGCTTCGGGATGCATTTTTTTAACTTATCTCTAACTTCAGAAATAATATATTTAGAAGCTCCTTTAAATACAAGGCATCATTTTAAAAGTATGTACACAGCAAAAGTAGATGATGTTTACTAGATTTCAAAATTAAGTTTCGATAGTGTAAGTCGGTATTTTCTATATGACTACATACAAAGTCTGCAGGTAGGTACTAGTAGACACTCGAAGGTTTTTGGATATGCGTGTAAAAAGTCTTGATTTTCATACTGATTTCATATTTTGAAAATTGACCAATCATCAGTTACCTTTGCTGTTGACTGCACCTACCTACCTATCAGTGAACTTTAAAGTTTATAAGGTTATAGATTTTTTTAATTGATTATGAAACCATAATAGGCAAAATGAAGATTAATTGAATATACCAATAATCTGGCTGATGTGGAATAATTATTTGTTCATTAGTAGTATTATTAGGCTATTATTTACTAAGGAAAACATTTAAAAATGGTAAACATTATTGAAGATACTTGTTATGCCAACTTGGATGTTAGTATATAATATTATAGCAACACCAAAATTTATAATATACCTATACAAACCATAACATTTTTAGTAGAACTATGTGAATAACTTAACCATTTGAAATAAGAACTGCTTTACAGAGCAAGAGAAAAACTTTCACTGCTGATTTGTGTGTTGCATTGTCCTCGGTTAACTAGATCAGTATTCCGTTCAAGAAAGATCATAAGCAAGCAGATAATTAAAATTTTGTCAAAATATAGTATTACTTTATTTCGCCAATGTCTAATGTAGGCTACTCAATCAGACTATATTGATAGATATAGACTTTCTTTCTATTTAATAAGCCATTCTTGTCTCATCGGCACCTATTCTTAATAAATTCTGAGTCACAGTAGTTTCCGCTGTCAACAATATTGAATAAATGTAGTGTGTTTACAAAATATTCTACATTTATTCAATATTGTTGACAGCGGAAACTACTGTGACTCAGAATTTATTAAGAATAGGTGCCGATGAGACAAGAATGGCTTCAATCAGACTATATTGATAGATATAGACTTTCTTTCTATTTAATAAGCCATTCTTGTCTCATCGGCACCTATTCTTAATAAATTCTGAGTCACAGTAGTTTCCGCTGTCAACAATATTGAATAAATGTAGAATGTTTTGTAAACACACTACTCTCATTATGATCCAGTTTAAACAACTGAGAAGTAATATTTAAAAATAGAATATAATTTTAAAACAAACCTGAGGAGCCACTGATCATAGCCAAGACAACAGACTAGCACGGAAATTACTTCATCAAAAGATGAAGCAGAAGTGTAAATGTTTCAACATACATTGATACAGACCTCTTTACATTTATTTTACATGCATCTATCATTCATCGGTTCATCACACATAATTCAGATGTTTCACCATTTGCAAGCTCTGTTGTTGCATGGAACTTAAGGAAAAAATATGGCATATATACATCCAGAGTGTAATTCATTCATGTGAATTTATATAGAAAAAATACATTTTAGTTTGTAAGTAAAAAATTAACTTAAGAAATTAACTTAAGAAATTTTTAAGAAGAATTGAGTTTAGTATCTATGCAGATCCATCAGATAGTTTTAAGTATACCAATTATTTAATTAAGTCTTTATTAGTCAAATCTTAGTGATTTCTTTAATTATTGGCCTGTTATTTGTACAATAATCTATCACTATGAAAAAATACAATAACACTGTAAAGAGATGATCATTTGAGATAGAAACAAATGTTTAATTGGAATAAAGAAGTTATTTCATACAAATTCAGGTCAAAAATTAAAATAACAAAACAAACGAAGTTCTACATTATCAGCTGTAACAATTTCTGAAGCATTTTAATGTAAACACTCATTGACAATGACAGATTTAGTTAAAGAAAAATGTACTCACCGTTTCGTAGGTAGCTAAATGTTACACAAAACTTGATTACGACTATTCTTCAGCACTTATAAGTTTTAGCGAAATAGGAAGAACCTAATTTCTAAATTTGTCCCTTCAAACCGAGCAGTTTCAATAATTTTAATTTATTTCAAACTATAGTCCACACATTTGGAAAATTTAATTCACATTTATGTTGAATAGCGTCTATAAAATGCACAATAATCATCGAAAACACAATACAGCACTCAAAACGTAATTATTCGATTCGGCGTCAAAGAAAAGCAGTCCGTGTCGCACGCAGTTGGGCTCTCCTCACCACAATATTATTTTGTACGCTGTCGCTGCTGCAGACAATAACATTTCGGTGTTTTTTTCAGTGAAAGAAAGAGCTAGCTGTATCATTTCGCGCAATGACAGAAAGAGTACGATGTCCTTCCCCATAGACAATAAATTACTTTTTTACCTTCTACCGGCTCTATGGTCTGCAATTGACAAATTGGCGGGTCGACTAGTTGACTGAACTGACGCCATTTTACGCGCGGAGTGTTCCACTAAGTGCCATTAAATATTAAGGGAGGTTCGGTTTGTTATCTAACGGTAATTCGGTATTGCATAATAAAACTATATTAACAAATGAAAGGAATGCTGAACTAAGAATGCAGGCATCTAGACAAAAATGACAGATTGATTGAACTGGTATTGCCATAAAAATAAAATATCATATCATAACGTTCCGTTTGACGTTACGTTAAAACTATACGATAACTTTACTACATAAATTTATGTTTCTTAAATTATAATAAAAAAACGTGTGACACTTTAATTGTATCGTTAACAATATTTTTACAATATTTATAAACAAAAACTTTTCTAATCCAAACGGTCGTGGAACGAAACGCGTTGGCGCCACCGCCGCCGCCGCACCTCTCTCTCTCTCGAGTAGCCTTGAGTCTCGCGTAAGTAGCGCGTAATAATATAGCGGGAAAATTAAAAGTGACAAAGTTTTACTTTTTTACATTTTCTATTTATTTTAACGAGCATGATTGTTTTCATGCGGTTCGACAAGTCGTAACTTTGTTTATGTGCAGTCAATGTACAGTTTATGTACCATAATCTATATTACAATAAATAAATAAATAATAAAATAAATAATTGTGACAACTATTTGGTTACAATCAGTCGATTATCCGAAACGGTGCTTTCGTCGATGTAGTGGAGTGGCACTAGTACCTATTAGGTTTTTTCGTCCGTCTGTGATTCCATCTCGAAGCAACCAGTCCTACTACGCTACCTGTGACTTGCGAGACCAAAATTCCAGGAAACGTCTAGATCCTTCGGGATGCTTTTATTTAATTATATAAAAACTTTGATACTTAGTAGACTTCAATAATATTAAATGAGTAGTTCTGTTCGTAGGTACTTACAGTACTTAAATAACAAGGTATTAAAATTATAAAAAAGCAGGAGACTTTTACTGTATTTAGATTACATTATGTTTCACAAAAACGTAGTTTTATTAAAGCATATAAATTGCACTTATGATATAAATAATATTAAATCATAAGTGCAATTTATAAGCTTTAATTGAATAAAGATTTTTCTTTTCATTTCATTTCATTTGTATGTGTTTAAATGTTTTAATATACAGGTTGACTTTTTTATTACACCGTCCAAAACTTCTGAGATGACTCCCGTGATACAAACGAACAACTCTTACTATTGGACGAACTCCCTAACTCGAAAATAAAATACAGCTGTTCCATACATTTTGGTCGAATGATATTGATGTTTTGTCACGGAGTCATCTCAGAAGGTTTGGACGGTGTAAAAAAATTTACCATGTACATAAAAAGTGAAGATTCAATAAAAAAGATTTGCAATAGGAATTTGAATCTAATGGTCTTCTGGATCTATTAATACCCTTTAAATAGGAACATAGCGTTGCAAATCACCGCTGTTGCGCGAATGAACTATGTAAGTATTCGTCGTAAGAAGACTGAAACTTTTTCGTAGAAAACTTGAATTTAAACAGGTGTCTAGGAAGGGAGCTCAGTAGAGTGGTTTAGTTTTAACGTATATCTACGATACTACTTCTAATAACTACATAATAAATTAGTGACTGTCAAAAAAATATCAACATATTCGAGTTCAAAACTTTATCTTAATTTTAAATAGAATTTATCCTTTCATGTTATTATAGTACCTTGATGACATTCATTTCATATGGGTAGGTACCTAAATACATTTTTAAATAGGGTGTTCATTCAAAACTAAAATCACGTTGTGCTGTCTTTTTCTTACCCTGAACTCTCCCCATTACCTATTTTTTATTCTGTGCCATTACAGCTACTTTCCGAAACTACGCAAGCAAACCCGCGGACCGAGCCAGTGGGTCTGAGAGCGCGTCCCGAAGCATCCGGGGTCAATACGCCTGAGTAAACTCGTTCCGTACAGGAACGGCTTTAGTAATTAACTGTCGTTTACTTACCATGCACTTTTACCATGGAGACGCTACGTGGAGTAAAGCTTATTTCAAATATACTTTAGAATGTCCAGACGTGTGTAGAAAATTTGGCAGACCGAAAGGAGGCAGCACGTAAAGATTGGTAGAGGCAAGGCGCCAGAAAATGATGAGGTTTAATATATAAGGCAGTAGAACAAAGATATAAAATATTCCAATGTAAAAAAATATTATAAAATAATATAAATAGTTTGTCATGCAAAGAATCGTGTTGTTCTGTCTATTTAATTAGTAGATGCCTAAATAATCTCTCTTCTGTGGCCTAATGGCGCTGGCATGGCACCTCCTTCGTGGCAACTCATAAATAAATTAGTGTCTCAAGAACTCTTATTTACTCTGTGGCAGGGGACAGAGTGTAAAAGTGTAATTTATGAATTTGAATAAATTTAAAAAAATAACGTGAAACAATTTTTCCCAGTAGGTATCTCAGCGTCCTCTCGGTATTAAGTTTCTTTTTCAACAGATAAGACCTTGATTGTACTTGCTTCGTGATTGTACCTGACATGGCATGGTAGATGTTGGATAAAACCACGACAAGAGTAAAAAAACATCCACAGTACGATTAACTAATATGTACCTACCTAGCTATTTAATTATATTATTAGGTACTACACATACAGTTATCATCCTGGGGTCATACGCTGTAAAATACACATAGATAGGTACTCACACATGCACACACACCCTCACATACAAAAATTATATTATTTTGATGAAATGTTGGCCATGACATGACTATAGACAATGCATGTAGGTTATGTACCTATTTCACAACACCGCAGGCCACATCATTTCATGACGACATTTTAATAATTTTCTTACATTATATTGAAAAAGGCCATTACAACAAAGCCATGTAAAAAGCCGGTTGTATTTTACTTCAAATACCTTGGAATTTCTTCGTTTCCCTTTAAAATTTACCTGGTGGTGTTAGATTCTGCCGAGATTCTTACCAGATGCCTGGATGACGAACTTATACCCTAACACATATTTTTACCACCAAATAGTATTATTTGCAAGCTGCAAGCCTGTGGTGACCGTTTTCCACCAGAAAGGCCGTATGCTCGTTTACCGTCACAGTAACATCATCATCATACGAACTAGAGATTGAACAAACTAGGAATTTGTACCAATGGGGAATTGTACCAACTAGGAACGAAGGTTTCCTTCGTTCCTAGTTGGTACAATTCCTAATTCGTACAATCGGCAAATCTTTCCCAATTTGTACAATATGTCATTGATTGTGTTATTGAGAGATGTAAAGGTGCCTGTAACAAAATTTTATGAGGGACATTTTAAGCAAATTTTTCGCACCATAAATTTTTCGAAAATTAAGATTAAATTAAGATTAAATTAAGATTAATTAATGTGCGGAAGTCTCAAAAAAAAAATTAGTACTTTATGGGTAGGAATATGGTAGAAGGATCAGAGTCAGATACACTTCTTGTCGTACATTCGTTACGACAACTTCGTCGTACACTGCTTTGTATTGTGCCAATTGCCAGTAAAAATACAGTAGTGCGCGCGCAATGTACGACAGAGGGTGAGCGTTTGCCAATTGGCTTGGCCCTCAGGGTGGCGATTGTCTAAGAATATTATTTTACCCACTTTGATCAAAAAAAATCCATGACGCCTCTCAGGCGCCATCCGCACGGAATCAGTGATAGATTCCGCTTTGAGAAAAGGTTTATATCCAAAAACGAACGCTGTATGCATGATCTACGTGACAAATTAGGAAACTTTTATTAATAATAAATTAAATTGAAGTAATTAATAATTTTAATTTTATTAATAATTAATTTAATTTAATTAAATTGCTTTTACCTAATTGTAGAAAATTGATTCAAATATAAATCGGGAATTATACGAACTAGGAATTTGTACCAATGGGGAATTGTACCAACTAGGAACGAAGGATTTTTATTACCATCAGCTCATTTTATGTCCCTACTGCTGGGGCACGAGCCTTACCTATAGATGAATAGGGAGGAAAGGACAGGCCATAATCTACCTCACGGGCCCAGCGCGGTTTGGTAGTTGGTAAGGACTCCTAACGCCAGGGACCATAGGCTTTGCAGACCTCCGAGCACGGAGGAGCTCGAGGTGATACAATTTTGGTCACCCATTCGAAAGTTGCTTAACCTTAACACTCGAAGACCGGGTGCGTTAATCACTGCGTCATCGAACTCCTCCTCAGTCATCATCATCATCAGCTCATTTTGTGTCCCCACTGCTGGGGCACGAGCCTTCCCTATGGATGGATAGGGAGAACAGGCCACAAACCACCACGCGGGCCCAGTGCGGATTGGTGGTTGTCAACGACTGCTAATGCAGCCGGGACCAACGGCTTTACGTGCCTTCTGAAGCACGGATGAGCTCGAGATGATAAATGTTCGGTCACCCATCCGTTGACCGGCTTATGCGAAAGTTGAGGACATAAAATGGGCTGATGGTGATGATGATGATGATGATGATAATCAGAAGAACAGGCTATGCATCGAAACACACTTTGCCTGACCTGGGAATTGAACCCGGGACCTTCGGGTATCGAGCCGAGCGCTCTGCCGCTCAGCTACCGAGGCGTTTCAGTAACAAAAGAAGTCATTAATAAAGCCATTGATAGCAACGATAGAACAGGGGCAGTGGGGCGCGCCTGCTGTCTGCTATCGCTGTAATTAACACTAGCCCGCGGATAGTCTAGAAGCCACCGTTCTACTCAACACAACGTTGGTCGTTAAAAAAATGATTAATGTTTTTATCTCAGTACCCTCTCTGTCAAACGCGAGAGGGTGTCACTATAATTTATGTTTCTACATCCTACAACAGTAGTTCTGCCGTCTAAGCTTAAAGGCCACTAAATGACAAAAACTAGTTATAAGATAGAGCCGAAAAAGGCGGCAAACTTTCAAACCGCTGGTACTCATTTATATTATTATCTATATTAATATTATATAGTTGAAGAGTTTGTTTGAACGCGCTAGTCTCAGGAACTACTGGTTCGAATTGAAAAATTATTTTTGTGTTGGATAATCCATTTATCGAGGAAGGCTTTAGGCTATATAACATCACGCTGCAACCAATAGGAGCGAAGCGTCAGTGAAAAATGTTGCAAAAACGGGAACAAGAGCCTAAAAAATTAAAAATGCTGCCGAAAGTCACTATTCCACGCGGACGAAGTCGCGAGCACAGCTAGTGATTAAATAAATGTAGATAATACTTATAATAGCACTGTCTGATCATAATAATGACAAAGGTTACGTTTAAACGTAAACATATGTTCTTATAATTGACTGCTAAATTTTTTTCTACCAATACAAAATCTACTTTGACTTGGACAAATAAAGAGATTACTTACAAATTTGAAATTAAAAAAATATTTACAAGATTAAAAGCAAGCTGCCAAAGATTTTTACTATGACAATGAAATGAAACTACTTTTACAGATCTACTCGCGTTGATTTAATACATAAGGTTTTTTTTTATGGCTTTGCACAAGCATTTAGCCAATGAAATAATTTTTCTTACAAATACATAAATAAACAATATTTCCTTCCTGTATGATGATGATGAATGATAATAGAAATGGGAACTGAGAAAAGATATACCCCCCAACCCCTCGAGTATCTCAGTAAAGATGTGGGGCTTTACTAAGTCCTCACGCGGACTTCTTGAGAGAATTTGAAAAGTGACGTTGCACTGTTTTGTGTCCTTTGCCAACAATTTGCACACTTACGAACACTTATCGGTTAATAATCCACCATTATTTCACATTAATATTCGACATAACACAATTTTTTAAAAATAAAACAAAACCGCAGACATTACTCTTCACTTTCCCGCCAAGAAGTCCGATTTAATACATTAGTCGTAATAATGTTTATCCTATTTCGAACCCTTTGCAGTATTCGTGGTCACTAATGTATAAAATAAACGCGAGTAGATCCGTAAAAGTAGTTTCTTTTCAATGTGTAGTGTTTGCGTAAACTTTAGAAAACAATATAAGGCTTTTAAGACTTTTGTATTAGGTTTATATTTGGTTTGCGCAAATATGACCACGTCTCCGAATTTCGCACTAAGCTCAAGTGGTTGCCAATTCGTCTTCGCCGGAATGCTCATATTGTTTGCTCACTTTACAATATATTATTTAATCCTACCACCCCTTTTTATCTTAAAGATCGTTTCCAATTTTTGCACGACTCCCATTCCCGCTTCTTGAGATCATCGGAGAACTTGAGTTTGCAGATTTCACTGCATTCAACAGGATTCTATGATAAATCTTTTACGGTCCATGCTGCTCGCCTGTGGAATGCTTTGTTGTGCCTGTAAGATGTGCGAAGTCTCTGTCAAGTTTTAAGAAACTCGTCATAGATCACTATCTGTCATTGTAATTAATCTACTGTTAGTCCACTATTTTTTTTTTTTTTTTTTTTTGTTTTTAAATGGTATGTATATGTTTTACATATTTATATGGTTGTATGTATATATGTATGTGTGTATAAGTATGCAAGTATTTTGTGAAAGCTGTTCAAAGGTGTTAGAACAAAATAAAAAAAAGTTAAGTATATATATGTGTTTATATTTGAGTAATAATAAGTCTGTACACTTTTCTTATTTTTTTTTATTTTTTTTATTTTTTATTTTCAACGCTTCCATTTTATTTATTATCAATCCTCTCCATCCTTAGGTTGCCTGGAAGATATCGCTGTTAGTGATAAGGCCGCCCTTTGTACGACTCCAATTTTTAATTTTTTAATACTTTGTCATGTATATGTTTTTATGTGCACAATAAAGTATTTTATTCTTTTATTCTATTCTATTTATTCTAAGGCACATTGCACGAAATGTAAAATTCAGATTTCAGCAATAATAAGCGATCCAGTGCTTGCAGGCAAGCGTCCGCTAACGATGCCGGGCGTGTAAATCAGCCGTAAACTATCAAACTGAGCAACTAACTTCAAATTTTGGATAAAACATAAATTATTGTACAATAAACTTATTGTTTTTTAAAATTTATAAAACTCAAAACATAAATAGGTATACAAGGTGTCTCAAAAAGGATGTTTGACATTGGACAACAAATATTAATCAAAAAAACTAACTTCCGATGCATAAAGTTACTTAACATATCGTTTAACACTAGACATTTAAGGAAAGCCATACTTTAAAATAAGCCAACCATTGGCCCCTAGAGCACAACATTCGGCGCGTGTTAATTAATCAAATCATCTAACATCTGTATTCGAGGCGACTGTCCGTTTAATTTTAGGTCATTGTGTGCTCATTACCGGCAGCACATTTGCTTATGATAAACTTTAAATTCCTGCTGTATCATACGTAAAATATATCATGTTTAATTAAAGACACTTACGCAACACCAGCTTCCTTGATCGGTGACTGAGTTTTATTACTTATTAGAATTCAGAAGGCATGTAAAACTATTACACATTTTTTATTTGTTGTGATTGTCCTTTATATTATTTTTTTTTCTGTTTATTTGTGATGGAAAGTGTCCTTTTATGATGGGGCACTTTCCAATATTTTTGACGCTGTAAGGGAGAAAAGAGCTGGACACTTGCTGAGTTTCTTGCCGGTTCTTCTCAGTACAAGATCTCCCGCCCAGAGTAGATAGACTTACGAACCGATGGTATAAAATGACGTTCATAAGAGCTATTTGTAGCCTAATAAATGATTTTGAATTTGAATTTGAATTGCTTTACATTCTTGCATTCATGTCTACAGCATTCAGGACTATTTTCCTATTATGTTGTTGTAGCATCCGCATTCTGCAAGCGATGGGTAATAATGAAATGATAACATTTCTGCCGGCTGCTGCTGAAGAATGGTAGTGTAGGACGATGATGACGATGACGTATTGAATAAGTAACAATATTTCAAAAAAAACTTTACAGCTTTAATTTAATATGTAACGACATATACAAAATTATATGCCGTTACCAAGTTACACAAGTTTAAAAAAAACCTTAACAATAAAATTAAATATTAGAATCAATTTAGAAATTATTATTAAGATAGGAATTAGGATCAACTTCCGGTATGAAATTGTTAAATCATGAAAACTACAAGAATAATTGTTTAATTTTATTAATAATTCATCAAATATTGTTTAATTAATTATAAGTTATATTTCGTTTATTTTGTGTGACATAATTGCAAACCGGATGTGGTTTTATTGTCATTATGTAAATTCAATACCGGAAGCCTCCTCTTTTGTCATTTGTAAGTTTTCCGTTAGGATAGAACTGTATAAAAGCGTGAGATTTGATGTCTAACGGGTCATTCTGTTTCAAACTGCAACTATTGTAAAGGCGAAGCTCTGCCCAAATATATACCGAACTACTGATTTGAGAAAGTTTTTTTGGCCGTATCACTATCGAGCGGCACAACTGAATAAATGAATGAAATACCTACCATCCAGTTTCCTAGCCGTCCGTCATCCCGTAAAATATCAATGAAAATCTATCTTAGTTTTTGGCGACGAGAACTGTGTCGAGCACTGGGTTCAATGTGTCGATTACTGATGCAGTTGCAATTTTTGATTTTGAAACTAGGTAAGTAATAAGAATAAGTAAAGATGTGTATTACCTATGCCTTCCATAGTTCGTCCATAACTCTACCTATTGGATTTTGCTTAAATATTTAAGCTCAATTATTAATATATATGTATTATTATCATCGCTCTGATCCATTGCGGTAACTATAAAAAAAACCATTATCTATAAAAACGACAAAAAAAATAATGTCTGTTGTATGCGTTGTATGGGAACCCCACTTAAATATTAAATTTATTTTAATTGAATTATTTGTTTTTAAAGTGAATAATTTATATTCTATGAATATTGCAAGCGTCTACTTGTTGCCGTTATCAATATCGAGCAAAAACGAGCAAAAAAATCTCGTTTGTTGTATGAGAACCCCTTCAAATATTTATTTTATTCTGTTTTTTTAGTATGTATTTGCTGTTGTAGCGGCAACAGAAATACATCATCTGTGAAAATTTCAACTGTCTAACTATCACGGTTCATGAGATACAGCCTGGTGACAGACGGTCAGACAGACAGACAGACAGACGGACAGACAGCGGAGTCTTAGTAACCCAGGTCCTTTTTTACCCTTTGGGTACGGAACCCTAAAAAGAACATCAGTAAGCCGCTTCGCACCTCGGCGGAAGATTATTAAAGCGAAGAAGTACTGCGATACCTATGAAGTTGCCGCCCTTATCGGACCATTTTTATCAAATAATTTACAATCGCGATCGAATTATTATAATCGAAAATATGGCGTTTCATTGTTACCGACACGCGGACCGGGGATTAGTTAGTTCAAAGAGTGTTTAGTATTACCGACAGTTAATCCTTCCCTCCTTAATAATAAACACTTTATTGGGTCCCTTTATCGGCTGTTGCAACCTTTTTGCTGCAAAACTACAGAAAGCTTGACCGGTTACTAAAGAAAGTTTGAAATTACCTTCAAACCATGGTTATTAGTAGTAACTAGTAGAAAGGAGCTTTGCTTTTTTACCAAGCAACATTTTAACTAAGGAGTAAGTACCTACTTATTTTACAAAAATGCAAGAAATTTAAATAGATGGATAAAAAGTTTTTGTAGTAATCTAGTGTTAACTCTGCCCTCCCGTCTGTTAAATGCAGTATTTTTGTTTGAATTTTTGTATGCCACAGTAAAAGTATAGTAAACAGCCTATAACTGTCCCACTGCTGGGCAAAAGTGTCCATTATTGAAAACAAGTCATCACCACAATTGATGGGTAATGGCTTAAGGGTTGGTGAACACAATCCCGGGCTATGCATCGAAAAATCCGAAAACACACTTTGCCCGACCTGGGAGTCGAACCCGGGACCTTCGGGTATCGCGAGCGCTAGCCACTCATCCGCCGAGGCGTGTATGCCATATATTACCGCAAAGCGACTGATTCCATAAATTGTCTTAAAGCGACGCATTGGAAATTTACGTGGCGGGGATCTTGATTCTTCCCAACAATTACAAAACATATGAAAGTGATTTTTAATGACATGATTTTTCATTTAATTGACTGCATTTTGCTAGTTGCAGAAACACGATTTGTTAACTTTTATAATAACAGAGAAAAAAAATATCAAAGTAACCTCTTTTAAAACATAGATTTGCATTTTACAGGCAAACCAAACCGATTTAAGCATCTAAATTTTCTTAGTAGATTAGTCTTAACACACACTTCAATATGCTAGTTCATTTTTTTAAACTTATTTGTAGTTTTAATTGGAAAGAAAAAACAGTTTTTCTTATGGTACGTGGCGCAAACGCTCTGTATTAGATTAATTGTTTAGCGATGCTAAAAAAGTCTTATTACTACGAGTAGGTCTTAGTAAAAACGTGTAGTAATCCGTAGTAATCAATCATGCTACGGTTTGGGAAACAAAAATACAACAACATAAAATCAAATTTATTTTATTATTTCAATTAAAAGCGTAGGACTAGAAATTTATCGTAATTAATCTATGTACAAATAGTGTTTTGTCATACAGTCACGGAAAACTTTTTTATAGTAAGTATAGGACTTGGTTTATGAGTTGTTATTGTGTCATCATAATTCATAAATAAATAAATAGTACATATGTTTTCATATTTTTTATTTGTTATAAATTTATATTATTCGAAAGATTAAATCTTTTAGAAAAACCACTTTTATTCATATTGCGGTGGAGCGCTGGTTATTTTCTCTCACCTCATTTTAGTCTTAAATTTAGTCAAGAATGCTCAATCACTGAGGTTCCGCCTATCTTGCCGACATACGTTAATGTTAAGTCACAATTACTTTGCTGCCATACATTGTCGTTGTGGTTAAGTTATTATTGTGACCGCGAACATTCCATCTGTCAACCAATCGAATCTGGGACCTTTTAGGTGTAGTACCTGCTGTTTACTCAGCAAACAGCATCAGTTAATACTAGTTTATTCTTTACTTCAAAACTCTCTACTTCTACTAACTACTTGAGCAATATATTAGTCAACATCAAAACAATCAAAAGATACGAGTACTTAGCAGAAACACTTACTTCACAATAATTCTCAATCTTATTATAAAAAAGAACATTCAGTCGTATAACTGCTTCCTAATATAATAAATTCGGGATTAAAATAAAAAAATATCAGCTTTTTGTTGCAACCTAACAATTACCAAATAACTATTTATATACATATACCTGAATTATGATATTGTACCTACCTACACTCCGATCAATTATGTGTCTACTAGATAACGGATCCGGTACAAAAATTCATCTCGCACGCGGTATACCATACCTATAAACACTGAGCCTATACATTTAAATTTCAATAAACAAAATCTGAAAAAAAACATTGTATAGCATCAACAACTTTAGCTTACTATGAACTTTAAATCTCTACATAGTAAAAAGTCGCTTCCCGCTGTCCATATTGTGTATGTATGTATGCTTAGGTCTTTAAAACTACGCGACGGTTTTGATGCGGTTTTTTTAATAGATAGAGTCATTCAAGAGGAAGGTTTATATGTATAAATACATGCATAATATAGTAGAGAAACACTGATAATTTTAGAGGTTTCACATTTTTTTGCGCTTACATTGCAAACGCTGGCTGAACCCTACGAGATAGATCAAAATAATGTACCACAGTATTGTACACCTTAAAAAGGTCTACAAAAAATACGCGATGGTATATGTCTATCTCTTAGGGATAAACCACAATAATCATTTTTTTATCCTTTACTTTTTACGAGAAATAATGGCTTATTTACGAAACGATTTAAAGCAATACAGCAATAATTCTTATCCAATTAAGTACCTTAAATACATTGTGCATTTAATATAGATCAATATGGCCCTTTACAGCATGTAATTTAAATGAATATTTTCGAAGATATTACAGATTTAAAATGCAGAGAAATAGCGGTTGCGTGTATCAGCATTACAGCCGTGCGAAGCCGGGGCGGGTCGCTAGTCTTAAAAATAAAGATTAAATTAAGGTCGCATAATATTTGTACTTAATATTTACTGTCATCACCACAAACGTCATTGTGGGTAGTACTATTATTTATTCTGTGATTGTGGCTCCATGGCCCCAAAGGCGTCTACCGCCATCTTTTATTGCCATCGCCATCGGGAATCTAGTATACTTGATCGAAGTACCAACAGCTTTGTTTTTAGACCGCTCGCTAACATCACGTCACATTTACCTATATACCTCACTCCTATCGTAGATAGGACTATATAGTTTACACTAAATAGTTCGCAAATCAGTTGTTTTGTTATTTTTATCGTGACGTACAAAAAAATTTGACACGTAAGGCTGTGGTCTAGTTATAACACAGCACTTTTACAATGCGTAAGTACTATAGCACATATTGAGGAGCACCCAGATTCTTAGGACGCTTTCTTGTCATCCTTGAGTGGCAGCGTCTCGTCATCGTAATCCACTCGCCCGACCAGCACCGGCTCCGCCCCTTTCTCCTCATGCCCTTCCTGGTCAAAGGGCATCTCTCTCTTCTCCAACTCCTCAGCCAGGCCAATGAACACCTGCCTGTTGGTTTTGAACGTAAGTTAGAAAATTGCGAGGAAAAACTGATAGAGATAATTATAATTGGCTTTTAATATGTAACATTTATGAAGATACCGAGTATAACTGATAAGAGGGATATACCAAGAATTTAGGTGTGCTATATTTATCGCTTTAATTGGAGGCCCTATGGCCTAAAGCGACCTAAGTACCTAAGTATACAAAATTAAAGCCATCAAAATTACATTTCAGAAATTAATGCCAAATTTAAGAATATGTAACAAGGACTGCTTTGTTACTTTTATAATATGTATGTTGTGACAAAACAGGAGATAAAAATCAGATTATTTTGACATCTAATTTAAAAGAGATTCCAGTTACTTACTGGAAGACCACCCCGCTCATGTTCTTCGCAAGGTAGTAGAGGAACAGCCAGTCCCCGAACTGGCAGCCGTTGACGATCCTGATGACGTTATACGGGTTGAACTTGCCGTTCGACGCCTGCCGGAAGATCAGCTCGTTGAACCGCAGCGACCGCCGGTACAGGAAGAACGATATCGCTCGCCAGATCACGGCTGCGAATAGGAAAATATAGTTGCAGATTTTAACAACAATTTTAACCGCCTCTGTGGTTCTTGGCTAAGGCCACCGGTCAGACCCAGAGAACCCGGGTTCGATTCCCAGTGGGGATACATATTTGTGTACTCGGTTTGGTTGGTGGTAGGGCTGTTTGTCCGCCTGGCTAGCTACCACCATCTTATCTAAATATATCGCCATAACATCAATGTTTGTAGCATTGTTGTGTTCCGGCAGCTAAAATAACGATATAACCACGATAGCATAGTTGGTGGTGCACCTGACCCGGCATGTCATGGGGTGCGGGTTCGAATCCCGCTCGTGGATTTTTTTCAGAACTTTGTCTTTTTTCAAAAAGCCAGTATAAAATAGCCAGTTGCTCAGTAGTGGAGGATCCCGGGAGAAGTGCGCTTCTACCATTGGCCTTTATCATCACTTAACATCAAGTGAGACGACGCACTGTGCTTTCCCAAAAGATATTTAAAAAAAGATTTTACATACAAAATCTGTCTCCGTTAAAGGTAGCTAATCGAGTTTGGATAGCAACGCTGCCCGCAACCACAAGAAGACCAGAATCAACTAGAGAAATCAACAGCCATATAATATAAGCAACGACGAGGAGTTGATTAAGCCCTTCTCCGTTGGGACCATCACCCAGAGCGTTCAATCTCGGAAGATACATTGGCCAGATCCATAATAGATCTAGCGAGGTTTTTTTTCTCATTGGTTCCTGATTTCAAGATGTGGATCTACTGAGATTTATTTTGTCAGTTGATCTCTTGGCCAGATCCACAATGGATCTAATGAGATATGTATTTCTCATTAGAACAAGTTTTGAAGTTTTGGATCCACTAAGAACTTTCCTACTCAGTAGATCTATGCTATGGACACGATTCTTGGACACGATTTACACATATTGTTATTTTAGTTCGCTGCCAACACATCTGTTCCTGGTGAAAAAAATTTTTGCAAAAAAGGGGCATGTAAGTATATTCCTTGAACTGCAATGTCAATATCACATTTATAACTCATTCGTTTTATCATGTCTTGTAGATTTAATAGCAAAGCATTGTTTACTAAAATATAGATCGAGAAAGTTCTTAGTGGATCCACAACTTCAAAACTGTTCTAAAGAGAAATACATATTTCATTAGATCCATCGTGAATCTAGCCAAGAGATCAACTGACCTAAAAAATCTCAGTAGATCCACACCTTGAACTCAGGATCCAATGAGAAAAAACCTCACTAGATCCATTATGGATCTGGCCAATGGATCGTCTGAGATTGAACGACCCAGAGTGGTGTGGTGCCCAATATCTAGGCTTTGCTTCTGCCCCAAGAAGACTCAGCAAAAGAAACGCACGCACTTACCTACCCACTCATCCATGCAACACAACCAATGTTCTATAAACTATTATAAGCCCTGTAATTAGTGCTGTACGCTAAATAGGTGATATAAGGCTCATTACCGTCATATTAACAGCAAACTAGCGGCCCGTCCCGGCTTCGCTCGGGTGTACATTTCTTTTTAAATATAGCCTATGTTACTCAGCGCTAATGTAGCATTCTAAAATGGTGAAAGATTTTTTAAATCGGTCCAGTAGTTTTTGAGTTTATTCGTTGCAAACATACAAAAATACAAAGCTTTCGTCTTTATAGTATTATACTAAGATATGATAGTGCATCTGTATTTATCAAATACTGTTTTTAAAAACACAAACACTATTTCACATTCCGTGATCGAAACAGAAACTGGTAAGGAAGAAGAATGAATAAACGGTACTTAATGATGGTAAAAAATAAGTGGTATCAAAGAGTAGGACATCATACCGAGCACAGAGACTATGAAGAGGAACAGCAGCCAGAACCAGAGCATAGTGTAGATCTTCTCGTGGATGATATTGAGCGCCATGACGCACAGCGCGTCGTGCTGCTGGATCGAGCCGCTCGGACCGTACTTGTGGAATATGCACTTTGTCACCTGTATCAATCATAATACAGTAATCAAGTAAGTAACAATCATTTGAGGAGCTCGATATCGCAGAGGTTAACGCGCCCCCCGGTCTGCGAGTGCTGAGGTGAAGAACTTTCGCAAAGGCCAGTCATCGGATGGGTGACCAAAAATTTATCATCTAGAGCTCCTCCGTGCTTCGGAAGGCACGTAAAGCCGTTGGTCCCGGTTGCATTAGCAGTCGTTAACAACCACCAATCCGCTCTGGACCCGCGTGGTGGTTTACGGCCCGTTTTCCCTATCCATCCATAGGGAAGGCTCGTGCCACAGCAGTGGGGACATAAAATGAGCTGATGATGATGATGATGAATCATTTGAAAAAATACAAAGTGTTGAAAAATTTCACGAGCGGGATTCGAACCAGCACCCCTTGACATAACGGGTCAGGTGCACCGCCAACTAGGCAATCGTGGCTCTATCCAATTCGCCAAAAATAATTAACACTATCTACGCTTACTCTGTCAGCCAAAGGAGCCCTATCCAATGTCGACAACTACGTCATCAACATCCGATCTTAATACTTTTGCAAATATTAAAGATCAGTTAAGAATTAGGCAAGCTATTTAAATGATTTATCTATATAATATAAAATTCTCGTGTCATATGTTAGTTGCCATACTCCTCCGAAACGGCTCGATCGATTTTTATGAAATTCGGTAGATCTGACAATCGGTCGTAATCTATTTTTTATACCAAGTGATAAGGGTGGTCCACCCAAAACATTTTTTTTCCAATACAAAATGTTCCACGATTTATTTGTTTTGTTGTTATAGAAACGATTTGATTGTATTGTTGACATATTAAACTGTCAAAGCGATACGAAGTCCGCCAGGTCAGCTAGTGGTTATTACGAGTATGTAATTTTACGCAAATTTTGTTGCGAAAAAATTACAATTTGAAAAAAGACAGTGTAGAAAAAAAAAGAGAGTTCTTATTGTCTCAGGCAGAATTTTCAACGTCACCGGATTGGTTTGGAGGCGGCGAGAAACTTAGAGGGTTTCTCAAGCCGTGTGAAATGAAGCACCATCAGAGGTTCTTCACTATCAGACGCAAGAACATTTTTTAGCGAAATATTATATTTAAAAAAAACTAATGATAATATCAAAACAAACCTTAGGAAAAACAGTTTCGAGCGGGTCAGCAATATCATCCCAGTTCTTGAAAGCCATCACCCTCGGGCCGAGTTCTATGAAGTTGCCGTTGAGGAACACATTGATGAGCCAGATCTGGAACATCACGTGGAGCATGTTGAGCACCTCCATTGCCACCAGCCACGTGGACCACGTCCGCGATATCCGCAACCTGAAAAAGAATGTTTTACTAAAACTCCAAACTAGCAGTGGCTCCAGTGCTCTACAGGAACTAGTATAATTGACAATTTGAAAAAAGGCAAGGTGTTAAAAAAAAATCATGAGCGGGATTCGAACCCGCACCCCATGACATGCCGGGTCAGGTGCACTGCCAACTATGCTATCGTGGCTCAGGTGACGCATCGCAAAACAATTAATCTCATACGGAGCGTTTGCGACCCGTACCATAAGAAAAACTGTTTTTTTCTCTCCAATTAAAACTACAAATAAGTTTAAAAAAATGAACTAGCATATTGAAGTGTGTGTTAAGACTAATCTACTAAGAAAGCTTAGATGCTTAAATCGGTCTGGTTTGCCTGTAAAATGCAAATCTATGTTTTAAAAGAGGTTACTTCGATATTTTTTACTCTGTTTTAAAAATTAACAAATCGTGTTTCTGCAACTAGCAAAATGAAGACAATTAAATGAAAAATCATGTCATCAAATATCACTTTTAAATATTTTGTAAATGTTGGAAAAAATCAAGGCGACGCATTGGAAATTTACGTGGCGCGGGCCACGTAAATTTCCAATGCGTCGCCTTAATTACTAAAATTGGAATCAGCAATTTTTAACCGACTTCAAAAAAGGAGGTTTCTCAATTGGACCGTATATATTATTATTTTTTATGTGTGTTCTCGGATAACTTCGTCGTTTCTGAACCGATTTTTATGAATCTTTTTTTTAAATTTAGCAACAATACAATACAGACCACCACAGACGCTTTCTAGCTGTCGTGTAAATCTTCAATTTAATTCTCTAATATGTTGTACTCTGCACCCTACATTAAATGGTGATATATTGACTACCATATTGAGAGTAAACACCAAACAACTGCTCTTAGAGCGACCACTATACGTCTGCCTAATCAAATCAAATCATTAGAATAGAATATAGAATACAATATCGTTTATTGCTTTAATTTTTTTTTTTTCAAAAAAATTTCAAATCTAATCATTTATTTATTTTTGATTTCACCAACCTTGAAGACTTGATGCAAAAAATGAAGAACTACTTATTATATTTATTAATTAAACATGTTACAGTGTCACATAAGTCTTGTTAATCACAAGTAAGCCAGCTCATGATTTGGTTTACTTTTATTTATATTGGGCTATCATTATTTATTATCGCCATTTATATTTTGTGTGTTTATTTGTAATGGAAAGTGTCCTTTGACGGAGCATTTTCCAATATTTTGACGCTATAAGGAGGAAAAGAAATGCTCCTACTGAGTTTCTTGCCGGTTCTTCTCAGTACAAGGGGAGACCTCGGAGAGTAGACTTACGAACCGATGGGTTAATGACATTCTTAAGAGCAATTTGTAGCCTAAACCAGAATAAATGATTTTGAATTTTGAATTAACGCACGATTGTCTCGTAAAAAAACACAAACCAATACTACACATTCTAATTTAAATTAATGTAAAATGGTCAAAATATTCGACCTAATATTCCTAGGTCGGCCAAAGCGTGTTTCGGATTTTTCGATGCATAGCTAAATATATAGATAAATTGTAGTGGTGATTTGATTTCAATGATGGCGGCTATGCCCAGCATTGGGATAGATAAATAAATAAAGAAATAAATAAGATGAGACAAAATCACGTACTTTGCATACATACATACTCACATACATCACATACTCCTAAGACAACCACCCAAACCGGATAAAATATAGAAAAAGTCCATTTTTCTACATTGACCCGACCGGGAATCGAACCCGGGATCCCGGATATAGCAACACCCAGAAACTGGTGGTGCGAGAATATTGACTAAGGAGGCCGTCAAAAGTCAATAGGTTATTTACATATACATAAATGTCAGTTACCTGAGAATGATGTCTCGCCTTATAAGGTTAATCTTATTGTCGAGTGTGGTCTTGGACGGCACCACCTTCCCCTGCACGGTCATGTCTTCATCTTCCAGTGCCAGCGCGGCGAACTGGAGCCCATCCACCAGAGATTTCATCCTACCACCTAATGGACAAACATTACAAAAGTTAGGAGTTTATTTAAACATTTTGGCTATCTATAAAAACTTAGAAGTTAGTTTTTAAACCTATATAAGAATAAGAATAAGAATAAGAATAAGAATAAGAAACATTTATTGACCTGCACAAAAACAAATACAAACAGATGAGAAAAAACAAAAATAAAATAAAAAAGAAGAACATCTTAAAACAATTAACACAATCACAAAAAATAGAAATAAAAATAAAAGAGAAAGAACACTATAAATAACTACGATATGTGCAAGGCCAACGGGTAGCTGTCTCAGCAATGCTTTTGAGCCAATTTAAATGAAACCTTTTTTGAGATCAAAATAGTAATAAGTAGGTAGTTAAAAACATTTTTATTAGACGACCTCCTTGGTCGAGTGGCCTGTACACCGGTTTTCATGGTGTTGCCATCTCCGAGTTCCCGGGTTCGATCCCCGGTCGGGTAAATTTTAGAAATTATTGTTTTTCGTAATTGTCTCGGGTCTGGGTGTTTTCTAAGTATAATGAGTATGTATTTAAGTATTTTAAGTATGTTTATCCGTTGTCTAGTAACCATTTAACGAGTTTCATAACGAAGCTTCTCTTGGGCTAGATACCTAATTGGTGTAAGTGTAGGAAAGTTTATTTATTAACTTTCCCTTAGGGCAATTTGAGTTGTATTAAAGTTTTTTTTTTATCATGGACTCCATTTAAATTTCTTTATTGTGGCTAAATAATTGGAACTAAGAAGTTTGTATATGATATTAAAATGTACGACAAAAAGAGTTTAACAACCTAACATACCTATATGGAGAAAACTAATCGTATATTCGTAGATATCTTATCATAGAACAACACAGTGTTACCTAACGACGGCGTCGACCTAATTGGGGTGAGTCAAACCCTGCACTGGGTCACGCGGCCAGTAAACCTTTCGCAGTTCAGTCACTTTCGTTTTCTTGCTGATTAGAAGCCCAAAACCATGATTATCATCAAACTAAGGCTTGAAACCTCGATCAGATCAGATAACAAGAGATTAATATTGAAGTTTATAATTAAAAGTAAAAGTAATAGTATACATTAGAGAATACATAATCATAAATGAAGTATCACAAACCACCCCGTGTGATAACACAAATTATTGCTTGTGTGCTCACGCAAAATGTAAGCCCTGTTGTGGGTGGATTGTAATGTAGACATTGTTTAACTATTTTATTTTATTTTTTATTTTTTATATACAGGGTGTCCCAAAAATGGCACGCCAGGCTGACACTGGAGATAGCTTAGCTATAAACCTATTAGATAAAAATAACATGACA
Organism: Eudonia lacustrata; assembly: GCA_947562085.1. NCBI lineage: Eukaryota > Metazoa > Arthropoda > Insecta > Lepidoptera > Crambidae > Eudonia > Eudonia lacustrata. The sequence continues at coordinate 1,940,854 of OX387341.1, forward strand.
CTAGTAAAAGTCTCATAGTTTTGGAGAAAATGACACTTTTTTATGTTTTAAAAACTCCACTTTTAGTTCGTTTTAAACCTATCAGATAAAAATAACATGACTCTAGTAAAAGTCTCTAAGTTTTGGAGAAAATGCCAGTTTTTTCTTTTCTAAAAACTCCACTTTTACTATGTTTTTTTTTTTTAAATCTTGTTTTTGATTATTTTATTTTTTGTTTATTTTTTTTTATCTGATAGGTTTATAGCTAAGCTATCTTCAGTGTCAGCCTGGCGTGCCATTTTTGGGACACCCTGTATTGTGAGCGTAAGGCGGTGAGTGCCGGTGTGTGGACAAACCAATATTGGTTTTTATCACACTGCTTCGATCTATATATATTTTTGTTTAACTGAGCATTGGCTAAGAAGTCATGACACATCATTCTATGTAAATAATTTCCAATTAGCAAGCGCGTACGTGCGAAGCTCAGCTATTCACGGTGGTTCTTTAATACTAGTAAGAAGTAATATAAAATATAAAGATCGCAACGATATTGTAGGCTTATCAGTGGAGCGTAATATTGAGCTATCATGTGTGGAGTTTAATAGTTTTGTAATAGTGTGTGTATACCGACCCCCATCGGGCAATTTCGGTATTTTCGAATCTGTATGCGTTTTAAAAATAATATATCGAGTAAAATTAATGCATTGCCATTTGGACAAGATGATCCAGATGTATTATATACTAATCTTTTTAACTTCATAAAGACTGAATATGACCAAGTGTTTACACAAAGAACAATCAAAATAACTCATAAACTTAAGTTCTGTGACTGGGCCACGACTGGTATATATAAAAGTAGAAATAAATTGTATGATTTATATAGTCTAAAACAATATAACCAAAATTCTAATTTTACGGAATATGTAAAGAATTATTCGAAAATATTTAAGAAAATATGTATAGTAGCAAAATCTAATTATATTAAAGAAAAAATTAAAAAGTCCAACAATAAAATTAAAGCCACTTGGGACATTATAAACCGTGAAACAGGTAAATTTAAACCACGGGATAATACTTTCACTTTAAAAGTAAACGACAACTTAGTCAATTCAGATTCACATATTGCTAATATTTTTGATGATTTTTTTGTAAATATACCTGTGCTGACAACCTCAAATTTGGATTCATCACCAGAAGCTGCACAAGCATTACTCCAAAAATATGTACCAAAATGTAATGTTTCTTTTCAATTTAAATATATTGATTCAATGGATATTATAAAAACATTTAAATCACTGAAAATGAAAAACACAAGTGATTTGTGGGGCATCTCTATAAAAGTAATTAAGAATATTATACATTCTATTGCACCATATCTTGCTGAAATTTTTAATAACTGTGTGAATAAAGGTATCTTTCCCGATCTTATGAAGTTTAGTAAGGTCATACCTTTGTTCAAATCGGGAAACAAAGAAGACCCCAGTAACTATCGACCCATTTCAATACTACCAACTCTAAGCAAAATTTATGAAAAAGTTATATTGGAACAGTTGATGTCGTATTTTAACATAAACAACCTTTTACATAATAAACAATATGGATTTACAAAGGGTCGTTCTACTACTGATGCAGGTGTTGCTCTATTAAAACATATATTTGATGCCTGGGAGAAGTCTCAAAACGCCCTTGGAGTGTTTTGCGACTTGTCCAAGGCTTTCGATTGCGTTGAGCACAAAACTCTGGTGATGAAGCTAAATTTCTACGGTCTCAAAGATTTCGCACTAAATTTAATTCAGTCGTATCTTAGCTCTCGAACACAAACTGTCGATATTAATGGAACTAAATCATCTGGTTCTCATGTAAAAATGGGAGTTCCACAAGGGTCCATTCTTGGTCCTTTTCTGTTTTTGATTTATATTAATGACTTGCCATTCTTTGTAGAGAACTTCTGTGAAATCGTATTATTTGCAGATGATACTTCACTCATTTTTAATGTAAGTAGGTGTAAGAATAATTACGACGATGTAAACAAAGCACTCTCTGATGTACTCAGTTGGTTTACTATTAATAATTTGCAGCTTAATGCTAAAAAAACAAAATGTATTAATTTTAAATTACCAAATGTCAAAAATGAACCAACTGATATAAGAATAAACGGTGATCGATTAGATTTGGTAGACTCAACAGTTTTCTTAGGTATAACCCTTGACTCAAAACTTCAATGGAATCCTCACATTTCGAAATTGGCCGGCAAACTCAGTTCTGCTGCTTATGCCATTAGAAAAATAAGGCAGTTAACAGACGTAGAAACTGCTAGAACAGTTTACTTTAGTTATTTTCATAGTGTCATGTCGTATGGCCTCTTACTGTGGGGAACAGCGGCTGATATTGAAACTATATTCATTTTACAGAAACGAGCAGTAAGAGCAATCTATAGACTAGGTTCACGAACTTCTTTAAGAAATCTTTTTTAAGAAATTGATGTCTTGACAGTGGCGTCTCAATTTATTTATAATTGTATAGTTCTTGTACGTTGTAATATCAATTCATTTGCTAAACACAGTGATGTACACAATTTTAATACTAGAAATAAGTCAAAACTTGCAATGCCACTGTTCAGGTTACAGAAGGTGCTCGGTTCTTTCTTGGGGCAAGGTATACACTATTACAATAAAATACCAAATACTGTACTAGATTTACCTTTAGATAAGTTTAAAAAACATGTAAAGTCTTCTTTATTAAAAAAAGGTTATTATACAGTCAAAGAATATTTAGAAGATAAAACAGCCTGGCTATAATAAAAAACATATACATAATACTACTTATAAATAGTGTCCTGCAGATAACAAAATAGCGTTGCATTGAACATTACAATTAGTTTTATTTTTATTATTATTAACTATAGTTTTTTTTTACTTTTACTAGTACTGTATGATATTGTAAAAAATTAAACTGGTAAATTATGTTTTTGCTGACTTAAATATTTTATTTAGTTATTTTTTATTTTTTGTGTTTTTTTACATGTTGTGATTGTCCTTTACATTTTGTGTTTTTATTTGTGATGGAAAGTGTCCTTTATGATAGGGCTTTTTCCAATATTTATGACGCTGTAAGGGAGAAAAGAGCTGGACACTTGCTGAGTTTCTTGCCGGTTCTTCTCAGTACAAGATCTCCCGCCCAGAGTAGATAGACTTACGAACCGATGGCTTAAAATGACGTTCATAAGAGCTATTTGTAGCCTAAACTGAATAAATGATTTTGAATTTTGAATTGAATTTTGAATTTTTTGAATTATAAATTAATATTAAGTACCCTTGTAAATTTTAATAAATACATAAATAAATAAATAATTAAAATAGCCTTTATCTCTTCCACAATAGCCTGCATCATTGAAATCAAATTATCGCTTCAGTTGATGAGCAACGGCGTAATCACCACGCTTGCCAAATGCGGGTTGGTGATCACAAACAAGAGCTATGCATCGAAAAATCCGAAACACATTTTGCCCGACCTGAGAATTGAACCCGGGACCTCCGGGTATCTACCCGAGTGCTCTGCCACTCGACCACCGAGGTGTTATTATAATTAAAAACACTGTTTAACTATTAACTGGCTAACTTCATTATAACATACTCGTATATAATACCACAGATTACCTAAACACATGAAGCAAGTAGCATTTATAAATTTTGATAAAAAAAAAACAATCATTATATATAATATTAATAGCGTAAGCCGATTTTTGTCCCAGTGATTATGGGACGACAGCTGCACATAAAAAATCGATTATGGTCTCACTTGAAGAGCTCCAGCCGTAGATGTGCAGAAAAATAAAGAAACCTGTCATAGGATTCGAAATTCCTAAAAAATCTGTTGAATAAACGCGATGTTTTGCGGGCGACCCACTAGTTAATAATAATAATTATACTCGTATGCACATAATAATACCACTATTTATTAATAAATAAATCAATAAATAAATACATAAATAAACTTTCCTACACTCACACCAATTATCTAGCCCAAGAAAAGCTTCGTTATTAAACTCGTTAAATGGACACTAGACAACGGATACACATACTTAAAATACTTATACATAGAAAACACTCAGACCCGAGACAATTTAGAAAAACGATAATTTCTAAATTGACCCGACCGGGGATCGAACCCGGGACCTCAGAGATGGCGACACCATGAAAACCGGTGTACAAACCACTCAACCAAGGAGGTCGTCAATGCTCATTAACTTTTGAATCTAGGAGCAAATCGTGTGAAAGTGCGTTTCGGGATATCAATATTGTTTGTATTGTTATTATGTGTTTTATAATTTGTATTGGTTTTATAATTCGGTTAATTTATTAAATTGTATTCTATGTTATTAATTAAATATGTATCAATTCTATTTTAATATATTCAAATTTAATTGGTATTTTTTTGAGATTAATTGATTTATACATAATTTATAGATGGTATTTATCAAAGTGTAATTAGTAATTTAATACTAACAATTAATCTTTAAGTCTACTAACAATTATGGATCATTGTTGTCTTATTTAATAAACTATTATTATTATATTATTATTATTAATAGTAGTCGTTCTTAGCAGTCTATATATATAACTACCTTCGTAATAGCTACGTAGATTTTCGTCCCATATTCCTATTGTTTTACACGTCAGTCTCCACATGTATGGCCTTAATTGCAGACATTCCGCACGTCACTTTAACCAGGTGTCAGATAAGATAACTCGCGAACCTATTGTGTGCACAAAACTTGCATTTAAACAAACTTCAATTTATAGTATTTAACATATAACTAAGTATATGTTTGAAATAGTTTGAATATTTTGTTATGTAGGTTTACGCAAAGGAATATAGTGTTTATTGTTTTCTAAAGTTTATATGTACATTACACCACATTTAAATAAAACAACTTTTAAGGATCTACTCGCGTTTATTTTACAAATTTACTTTTATTATATTATATATTACAAATTTTAAGAATTGAAAGTGTTTACTATTGCTTAACAAAACCAATTAAAGCCAATTTCCACCCTGAAATGTCATTCTAAATATTAGTACAAGAATTGTTAAAATTGGGTTAGTATTTTGTTTGTATATTACCTCCTAAATCCTTTACACACTTTACCTCTTCATAGCATTAGTGTAGATAAATAACGTTATTGTGACATATAAAGTATAAAAGCTAGATATATTGTGTCGCTGACTTTTTTTATCAACTGATGAAAAACATTTTTGTAGCAATTTTTATGTATACGCATCCGTTTGGTCAGCGTACGCCGATGAAGCAGCTAAGCAGCGTTTTTTTAATCGATTTGATTTACAAATTTAGAGTTTTCGAGCTGAATACTGATCTGTATTAAAATAAAATATAGCTTTTGTTACCCGCAAGGTATGTAGCATTCTATCAGTAAAAGATTTTTTGTTATCGGACCAGTAAATCCAGAGATTAGCTTCGACAAACAAACAAACAAACACATATCACAACCCTTTGCGGGGTCCGTCGCCACAGTAGGGAGACTGTGACCCTGTGTGATGATAAAATAATATAAATCAATGTGTTGTCGTCACAGTAGGGAGACTGTGACCCTGTGTGATGATGATAAAATAATATAAATCAATGTGTTCATAAAAGCGTGTACAGCGTGTGTATAAAGCGTGTGTACTTTTATAGACCCTATACACGCTTTCCAATAGAACCGGCAATAAAACTATATTCATTTAAATAATTTAATAATTAAATGAATATAGTTTTATTGCCGGTTCTATACTTCAAACTTTCACGTCCCATTATTATTTCAGTAAAATGTAAAAAGCGCATTCAAAAAAATAAAAAAACGAACTGAAGATGCAACCTCAATGGTAAAAACTTATCACCATGAGCACACCAACCTTCCTTGCTTTTCCAGACGTAATGCGGCAGATAGAAGCAGATGGACTGTATGAAGAGCACGAACGGCACCCACTGGTAGTAGGTGTGGTGCAGGATCATGTCAGAGCCGGACAAGGGCCCAACGCCGGGGTGCGGCAGGAAGCCACTCTGGAGCAGGCTCTCGTTGTAGTGACGCACCTAGGAGGACCAAAATAATGACGTCACGGTAATTTAAGCGGTATGTGATTACCCCGGCCGATCCTCTAAATGCCACACACATTGACATGATACACTTAACATGCACACTCGCTTACGCCCAAGACACCGTGCTCGTTAAACGAGGGTACGTCGATCCGGTTCTCGCGCACTCAATACCAGCCCCCCGACCGCCTAATCGATCGCTCTGACTACGCGTATAGTTTATGACGTCATCTTGCCACCTCGCACCGTTAAAGAAAGCAATATCAAAAGATAAAGGCTATTATAAGCTTTCGATATTGCTTTCATAGGCACGAAACGACAAGATGACGACATAAACCACAAACGAAGTCAAAGCGATCGGTTAGGCGGTCGGGCCCCATGTCCAGATCCAGACATGTAAGTATATGTACGTGGGCCGTCAACACGAGCCTAAGTCCTAACCTTTAGAGGCGCCCTCGGGTTGTTTCGCTCCCGATCTGATACAAACCCCTCGGAGAATCGAGAAGGGAACTTGGGCACGCACTAGTGCGTGATGATGCCTATCCCTCTAGACTACCTCTGGCGGTGCCTTGTTTCACACGGGTAAGGAACTCTTTAAGATTATCACCACCCGAAAAAAAGTCCAGTGATGCTATAATTGAGGACATTGAAAGAATTGAGGAGCAGATAGGCGCAGTGTTTAACGCACCTGGTCTGCGATTGCTAAAATTAAGCAACATTCGCAAAGGTCGGTCATCGGATGGGAGACCGAAAATGTATCATCTCTAGTTCCATCGTGCTTCGGAAGGCACGTAAAGCCGATAATCCCAGCTGCATTAGCAGTCGTTAACAACCTCCGATCCGCTCTGGGCCCGCGTGGTGGTTTTTGGCCCATTCTCCCTATCCATCCATAGGGAAGGCTCGTGCCCCAGCAGTGTGGACATAAAATGAGCTGGATAAGATGATGATGAACTCACGATGGTGAACGTAGCCATGAAGAAGCAGTAAGTTTCAATGACTTTTGGTGGAACTCCCTTGTCCGACAGACATTTGATATGGTCCCCGAAGTATTCCCTGGAGCAGACGAGGATCACCAACACCAGCAGCATGGTCACCGTCAGCTGGTAGTGCAGTTTGAACACTATGTTCTCGATCTTCGCCTTCGTCGACTTAAACTTAAAGCGCGGCGTCAGCGCGCTAATTCCAGTCATTAACATACTGTGGGTTGCCTTGTGTTTTCTTAACTTAAATCATTGGAACCCCTGAAAATAGAGTTAAACGTTAGAACTTAGTAACAGCAAATTCACAATTAATGGTGTCAAAAGAAAGCTCCGCGATGGCCACGGAAGTTATTCCGTTCGAGTAGAATGCGAGAATTTATTTTTTACTAGCGGCCGCTCGTGGTTTCACCCGTGTGGTTCCCGTTCCCGTGAGAATATCGGGATAAAAATTATTCTATGTTTTAATCCAGGTTATAAACTATCTGTATGCCGAATTTCATCCAAATCCATCCATCCGTTGCAGCGTGAAGAAGCAACAAACATACACACAAACTTTCGCATTTATAATATTAGTGTGATTTGTTACGGGTACGCACTTGGCTTACATCTCAGCAGATGTTTAAGTGATGATGAGGCCGATGGTGGAAGCGCACTTCACCCGGGATCCTCAACTACTGAGGCACTGGCTATCTTATCTCTAGCTGCCGAAACACAATAATGCTACAAACTGTTATGGCGATTTAGCTGAGATGGTGCTGGTAGCTAGCTAGCCATGCGGGCAAACAAGCCCTACCAGCAACCAAACCGAGGACACAAACATGTATTCCCTTCTGGGAATCGAACCCGGTTTCTTTGGGTCTGACCGGTGGCCTTAGCCAAGAGCCTGTTTGTTTAGGTAACTGTTTGACCTTATCCCACCTTCTCCCTTCCTCCATAGGAGTACACGTGCTGCTCTCCGGAGTCATCGCTTTACTTTCACACATATCCCATCGCGCACAAAGAAATTTGGTGACTCGTTTCTTTGTCGCACCTCTAAAAGATGGAATAGTCTACCAGCACACGTTTTTCCTCCTTCCTATGATATGGGGTCCTTCAAACGAGGCGTGAAGAAGCACCTTGTGGGCGGGCAGAGTGACGTTGACTGATGCTGCGTTGTTTTCACGCTGCACCAGTTGTCTTCGCGTCTGGACTCCATTTCCACTTAACATCAGGTGGTATGGAGTCATTTGCCGTGCTAAGTAAAAAAAAAAATTAAAAAAAATAAAAAAAAAAACAGAGGCGGTTAACAGCGGTTCTTCCCCCCCCCAGAAACTTTCCATCAAGCAAAACGTCCATTGTTTGATTCCCATCGCCACGTTAGGCTTATGACGTGATCTCATCATCATCAGCCTATACTAGTCCACTGCTGGACATAGGCCTCTCAAGTGCACGCCACCGAGCACGATCCGCGGCTACTCTCATCCAGCTCTTGTCAGCCACCTTGCGAAGATCGTTGCTCCACCTAGTCTGAGGGCGTCCTACACTTGCCGATACGTTTGCTGATACGCGGTCTCCACTCGAGAACTCGTTTACCCCAACGGTTGTCGGTTCTGCGGCTAATATGCCCGGCCCACTGCCACTTCAGCTTGCTGATCCGTGACGTGATCTCACTCCTATCTTTTTACACATGAGGCAACACATTACGCATTCCACTGCGACCGAGGAGAAGCAGATGGCTATATGGAACACTCTCCCCGACACCTTCGAAGGGGAAGAAAGCAGAAGGGAGGAGGGTATCTCACTAAAAACTCTTGCACTTCCCCTCATGTGCCGTCAGGGTGATCTGGCAACGTGAACACCAAGCATGAAAGCTTCAAAACTATTATTGTGTGTTAACTGCACAAAAATGTAAGAGTTCTTGTAGAATGTGCTTCCTGCGTAACTTTCTGCTTATAAACTCTAAAAGGAAATTGAAAAAGCTTTGTAGTTGCATTGCGATACGACAAAATATATTAAAGCCTACACCTTGAATCAAATCGTTTTGTTAAGGTAACAATTCTTCATGTTACAAAAATCTTCGCAAATAGTTTTGTCTTTAAATATTCCTTCTAATGGACAGTGGCCCGTTAAGCCTATTTCAGACAAATAACCCTTTGAAGTTACACCCCCGGTTCGCAGGTTTAATAATTGATTAATGAAACTAACTAAAATAATTAAAGTTAATTGCAACTAATATATTCATATAGTAATTTTTCTGAAAGTTTTTAATAAATATAAATGATAAATTCACCAAAATACTTATTAAACTAACTATTAAAATAACTATTATTAACTTTTAAACTGTTAGTTAAGTTTTAAAACTTTTTGTCAAGTTCAAAAAGTTTATTTGACATTATGTAAAACAAATCAGTGCCTTATTTATTAAACCTTAATACGATTATACACTAATGGCATCGATTAATTTTAAAATACGATTGATTGATAACAAAATAAACGAATTGTACAGATCGCTTAGTTAAAATTCTAATGAAGTTAATCTCTAATTTTGTTGACAAATATTTAAGTAAAAACACTCACCAACTATCAGAAAAATAGGGGATGGTTATTAATAAATAACCAAAACTTAACTTGAACTTTATCAACTGCCACTTCGATTAATCGTTCGTTATCACAGAGAAGGAAAACTTCGCGTTCAACCAAACGCAAAATATATGGTACTGTGGTGCGAGGCACTCGCGCGCCGCCCGAATATGTCACACTGCCGTATCGAAATGATAAGATACGTTATATACTTTAAAACTACGATAAAAGGTGTTGAGTAGGTGAATTCACTACTTTTGTCTTTCAAATGGCTGGCGAAGCTAACCTATTCAGTTTAACTAACTAGGTGAATTATTAACTTGAAATTAACTAACTAGGTGAATTATTAACTTGAAATTTCTTATTTTTCTTGAACATTTTTGTTTGTAGTTACTAACTACTAACACAGCATTGTATTGATGAAATGCATTGTAATTATCTTTAATAAACGATTTATAATAATAAAGTTAGGCAAATTTCGCAAAAAATACATCATCTCGAGCTCCTCCGTGCTTTAGAACTATCATATTCATAAATTGCGACGAAAAAGTATTATTTAATCTGTGTACCATTTTTAACTTCAATGACTATCAGTATTTTTTTTATCGATAGCAATGTAGGTACGTGATAAAATTATATCCACCAGGAAAATAAAAGTCAATAAAATTAAATAAGATTAATTTAATCGCACTCTGCCATAATATCCAAACTTCACCCGGCATCCTCGACCACTGACGCTAAGTACCCTAACTTTAATTGATTGAAACAACACAGCTTAAAGCAAAGTCAAAACTGTTGTTATGATTCTGATGATAAGCTGGTGGTGGCTAGCCTAATGGAATTAGAACAAGTCACACTACCGATTACACTGAGCACAATTACCCCCACTGGGAGTCAAAGCCGAAATCTCTGGATTTGACCCTGGCGGTCTTACTACTGGACCACAGAAAAGCGGAGACGGATTTGATGTGCTTTAATGGAACGGTCAGTACATGTGACCTTCATGCAGCCGGCCATTGCCTTGCAATTTAAGGCAATATAAAATTATGTGATAGTTTTAAACAATGATACTACAAGACTCAAAACTAGATATTGCTTCTCCAAGAAGGACATTGGAGAGGCAATATCTAGTTTTGAGTTTAATAAGATAGGTAAGGGATTACCCATCCTATTCCAAAACGTGGGCAAAAGCTAAACCTGATTATCAAGGACAGCATCAATTTTAAAACAGTTTTACTTTACTAAATTTTACTTTTTATTTTTAAGTGCTAATTGCAGCACTGTAGCTGAATTAAATATTTATAAAATATAGTTTACTATAGCGTTGTTATCAAAGTGGTATTTCATCTGTAAAGATGAATCTGCATAGCCAATATAGCTATCGGTTGCAATAACCGTTGGATAGATGGCGCTATGCCGCTTAAAAAAAGCTGTCAAAAATAAAAATAAAACAGTGAAAAAATTCAGTGCTTACGTCGGCCTTCCCGGTCGCATAATGGTCAGTGCAGCCACATGAGTAAATAGGGATACTTACTCATGTGGTGCAACCCGGATTGCGGATGACCCAGGTTCGATTCCTGGCTGAGTCGGGTAGGAATTTAATTTTTTAACTGTATTTTATAAACATTTAGTTTTACTTTAATATAAATTGAAGAACAATAGGGTTGTGTTAAAAAATCTAGACACTCGGTAGCGTGTCCGACTGGCGAGCCGCACCGTGTGTAATATAAATATTACACGAACCATTTGGAGTCACTTTTGACCCCCTCATAACTCGAAAACTATTTCACATAAACATGTCAAATTTGGCTCATATATTGAGACTTTCGAGATACATATGTGCTTCAAATTTCATAAACAGACCACAAACGGTTATTTAAATATAAACGTCCAAAAATCGTCATTTCTATCACTGACTGATCTATAGATAGATAAAAACTCTAACCCAGTTCCAGGTGACCTAGAAAGTTTAAATTTGGCATCCAGATAGGTAGTTGGGCGAATACAAAGGAAAATAAGTTTTTTCAAGTTAAGTTATGTAATGTTTCTTTTTGTTGTGTAAATAAAATTATCATACAAAGAAATAAATCAGAAACTAGTGAATTTTTTATCAATTTATTATATTTTTCAATTAATTGATTCTATTAGGAACACTTACTTATAGACGCCTGTAATTTTAGAATCAGCAATCAAAATTGATGACAGCCGGTCTTTATGTGGATTTAAGGTCTTCACGTGAATATATAATAACGAGTGGAATACCACCCTTAACTTTTTTAATCCAAACATATCAATTTTATTAGGTACTTATAACTAAGAGTATAGACGACTTTCGTATTTATTACGTTATTTTTAACTGGGATTTAGTATTAATACCTACTAATAATTTCTGTACAAAAAGTAATGATATCCCATCAAAAACATAAATGTGAAATGAGAGCCAAGTTCAATATTATGATATATTATAAAAAAATAGACGTCCTGAATGGGTAGTAGGTAAAAAAATTATGGACGATTCAAAGCACTTTTCTAAAGTTTATTTGAATAAAGAATATTTGACTTTGACTTTGACTTTGACTTTATATGCCTTGGTTGTTCACTTCAACGACAAAAGAAGCGAGATCTAAATGGGTGCCAAGCTGGACCTATTTTGATGAAATTTTTTGTGTGTGTTCATGTGGATTCGAGAATGGTTTAGATTTACAATTGTACCCGGTAGGTGGCGCTGCAATAGTCCATCATGGGACACGGGTGTTTTCAAGCGGACAAAGTCGCGAGCGGGCCTCTAGTTTCGTATATTTTTTTTAAAACACTTACATTGTGTATACACATGGAGCGATACAATGATTAAATATTAATGTTAACTTTCTGTCACTTATGTCATCGCAATCATAAGCACTGTATTATATTCATCTTTATTATTATTATCTCTTTATTTATCTTTTTTCTTAGCCTAGGCTATATATTAATATAAAAGTAAAATACAAAAGCACATACAAAATATAAAAATATTATAAAAAACCTAGCCTAGGGTGCCACCGGCAACGGGGCAGGGCTCAAGCTGCCGGTGGTTAAGGCTGCAGAGACAGGAACCTTCGGACTATCCGCGTCGTGTCCAAGAGTACCGCCTTCTGTATCTAACCCTTGATCCAACCATTGAGCGAGAGTTTCTTAAGGTGTTGGTCGAGACTCTTCGCTACCAGACCGTTCGCAGACACGACTATCGGCACAATGATTGTAGAGTCAATATGCCACATGGCGGTTACCTCGTGAGCCAAGTCAAGGTACTTGCTGACCTTGTCCTTCTCGGCCTTTACAAGGTTCTCGTCATGTGGGATGGTGATGTCGACAAGCACTGCCCAGCGTTGCGATCGATCTATCATCGATCGAACAGGTCTATTAGCTAGAATAGTCCTGTCCGTGATGACAGCTCGATTCCAATAGAGCGTGGCGCGGCCGTTTTCGAGAACCGGTGCAGGTGTGTACCTGTAGTACGGCACTTCGAAGTCCACAAGACCGTATAGAATAGCAAGTTGCTGGTGAATAATCCTAGCTACCAGATTATGTATGTGCAAATACTCGCCGTTAGCAAGATGAGAACAACCGGAGATAATGTGCCTGAGTGATTCCCCGGACGGCGGGCGGCATGCCCGACAAATGTCGATTCAAAATTCAAAATTCAAAATTCATAATTCAAAATTCAAAATTCAAAATCATTTATTCAGTTTAGGCTACAAATAGCTCTTATGAACTTCATTTTATGCCATCGGTTCGTAAGTCTATCTACTCTGGGCGGGAGATCTTGTACTGAGAAGAACCGGCAAGAAACTCAGCAAGTGTCCAGCTCTTTTCTCCCTTACAGCGTCATAAATATTGGAAAATGCCCTATCATAAAAGGACACTTTCCATCACAAATAAAAACACAAAATATAAAATGTAATCGTACCGCCCTTCAGGATATATCTCCGATAGTTCTTCGTCATGATAACTTTGTCTGCAACTGCACAGACAAACCTTCGGTTTCTCCGAAGAGGTCCCCGAATCGTAGCCAGTTCACCGATGCGAGCAAATCTTATTTGAATTAATTTTGGTTGCACTTTTGCCGCTTCCTTTTAAACATAATGCTCGGAATTCTACCTTAGGTTGGCTGGAAGAGATCTATTTTAGAGATAAGTACACCTTTCCTCACCATTGTTTGTAAACATGTGAGTTTTTGTGCTAAAAAGAATATATATAAGTACATATATCTTTTCCGATCGGTAATATCTTATTAAAAAAAGAACAGAAAAATGCTTTTAAAAAAACCATTTTCTGTAATGTATCCGCGGAGTCCGACGAATGAGGTGCTCAGTTCTGACATGAACAGTCAAGTGGTAGGGGCTACCTTCCAGGTAAGGGATGTCACTGCAGCCATAAGGCTGATTTCGCGAGGCAAGTCACCAGGTCATGACAGACTTAGAATGCTAAGTACCACCACCTTGAGCACACATTTCTAGGGTTTTGACATGTTCTGCTCGCCTTGTGTGAGTCATATCTTTTAGCCAGCTGACTTTAAGAAAACAGTGTTAGTACCTGAAGTGAAGAATAAAACAGGTGACCGTACCGACAAGAGTAACTATAGGCCTATTTCTCTTGCCACTATAATTGCCAAAGTGTGTGATGGTTTGCATAACGCACAGTCAAATAGATATGGAACCCTGCATGATAACCAGTTCGGGTTTCATCCTCGGCTGTCCACAGAAAGTGCTATACTGTATATGATACCATTAAATACTACACAGATCGTAAGAAGCCAAGGCCGCCAGAAGGCTATATGGGCGGTTAGAAAAGCCCAAGACCGGACAAGATAGCGTGCATATGAGGAGGCTACACTCAGCAGTGGGTGACTATAGGCTGAAGAAGAAGAAGAGAAGAGATCCTAAGACACCCGTGTATGCGTGCATCCTTGACTTGTCCAAGGCCTTCGACCTTGTAGTTTATACCGTACTGTGGGTCAAGCTGAGGAGCATAGACTTGCTGCAGGAGCTCATCAACATGTTTCAGTATTGGTATGCGCACCAGTCCAACAGTATCAGATGGGCGGGCAATGTCGGAACCGTATCAGCTCGAATGCAGAGTCAGGCAAGGTGGATTGACTTTTCCAACCCTCTTAAATTTTTACATTAACGGACTGATCGTGACGATCAGCAGTCAGCATGTCGGCTGTCATTTTAATGGTGTATGTATAAGTCATTGTGTGCTCTTTGAGGCCGCCGCGCCGCCGGCGCCGCCGCCGCCGGCCGCCGCCGGTGCAAAATGTCCTAGGAGCATACCTCCGGTTTAGCTCAATGGCGTTCCTCTAGAAAAATCCGCAGGGAAAAATTAACACGCCATCCGTGTCCAGTACAATAATGCCCTCAGGGCAGTGATGGGGCCCCCGATACTGCAGCGGCTCGGGCATGTGCGCAGAGGCGGGCGCTGACTGCTTTTGGCGTGTTTCGTATTCGTGCCACGAGCTGTGCGTACAACGGTATGAACGGCCTAATGCCCCTTTTTAAAGTGGGTGATTCGTACCAAAGACATTTTATTATTACTTAGGTAACAGTCATGCACAACAGTGCTTATGTATATGAATTTATTTAGATTTTTTTATCCATAACTAGGCAATCGCTTGGAAATTCAGAGCTGTCTTCTTCATTTAAAAAAAAGACAACGTGTTTCGTTCGATACATTATTAAAATATCAACTATTAAACACTTATTCCGACTGCTTGTTTTAATAACTGTTTTCTATCAGTCTTTTTCTTCTTCTAATTTTTTTCTAAATAGTGGGTCGAATCGCCCTCTTCAAAAAGGGGGCCTAGGCCGTTCATACCGTGCGTGCGTGGTACGAACAGCTCGTGGTACGAACGGCCTAACGAGCCCTGATTTATATTTGCGCAAGCGCGCCGCGTCCATGGTGCGTCGAGTACGGGCCAGCCTCAAAATCGTCTTGAGGCTGATTGCTGAAAGGCTGGACTGCCCTTTCATACGGCACTGTTCCAACAGGCACGCCGTACCGGTGCCGGAGGTAATACCTATATTGACAGCCTCGTATCAAATGTCCAATCTGTTCGTCCAATTCCAATTCTAATTTTAATTTATTTAAATTATTTATTTATTTATGCCCAGAGCTAGCAGGTACTTGGGCCAGCGTATAAGCATTGCTATCCAACCCAACGATCGTGGCAATGCTGCTAGCTTACTGGGCATTCTGCCTGATGGGGATAATTTGGGGCAATTTTTTTATTTATAGTTAGTAGTAGATAGTTTATAGGTTTTATAGTTTAGTTTTAAGTAGTTAAATTATTATCTTGTTTTTGTCTTTGTTTGTAAACAAATATAATTTATTCAATATGGATTTTTTGGTGTCATATTATTTCCAAAATCTTTGTTAGTGTTTAGAGTTTTGACATCGAAATTGTTATTGAAATAACAATAAAACATTCCATGCCTTTTAGGGCTTGACAACCAGTTATTAATTTTATTAAGTTTTTTATCTTTTAATTTACCTATTTGTTTTGACATCAAAATTGTATTGTGATTTGTTTTATATTGTTTTTATACAAAATGTGAAGCGATAATTTATTTTATTTTTTATTATTTCTTATGTTGCCTGAATAAATGAATTTATTATATGTTATTATTATATTATATGTTGTTATTTATTTATTATTAATTGTTTTAATAGCCTTTGGAATGTGTCCATTATAAAAACAGTCGACTTGACCTTTTTAAGGAACCTTTAATTTAAAAATATAAAGTCATAAATATTATATGCAGACTTTTAATACAATACAGTTCCTACTACATTACCTTGAAATCTTTGAATGGTCTACGGAGGTCGAGAGAATCTTTAATAATATTTGATTTTAGTGGAATTTAAATGAAATATTTCATAGTCAACCTTTAATCTCTTAAAATATATGATTTTCATTATTTCTAGAAAAGATATAAAATGTTTTTTTTTGGAGTCAGAAGCGTAATAAATAATATTATCGCAGCAAGATTGTGTAATTTCGTATAGAATAACATTATTCAGCAGAAATAGTTTAAGTTGAAATTGTTGAAGCGATATAGGCCAGTATCATAAATCATTATCTTTCGCATGAATAAGATAAGAACAGATTTTCCTTCAAATAATCAAATCACGCAGCCTTTCAGCCGGTAGCTTGTAATCCCAGGATTTGAACAATGATTAATTGGTACGGTTCTGTAACCGTAAATATACGTACTCGTGATTTTGTAAAACCTATAATCTATAGCTATAATGGCCTCTGTGGTCTAGTGGTTAAGACCACCGGCTCATACTCAGAGGTTCCGGATTCGATTCCCAGCGGGGGGTACATATTTGTGTACTCGGTTTGGTTGCTGGTCACCGTCTTGCCTGCCTGAAGCCTGCCTCAATAATCAGTGGTGGCTGCTTATCATCATGTTCACCATCAGTCGGTCCAACTGTTTGCCGGTCGTAAAACAAAAGTCTCAAGCAACTATATTGAAATGGAGCAGGACCTCGATGGCGCAGTGGTTAAAGCGCCCGGTCTGCGAGCGCTGAGGTTAAGCCACTTTCGTAAACGCCGGTCATCGGATGGGTAAACAAAAATCTATCATCTCGAGGTCCTCCGTTCTACGGAAGGCACGCCGTTGGTCCCGGCTGCATTAGCAGTCGTTAATAACCACCAATCCGCACTAGGCCCGCGTGGTGGTTATGGCCCGTCCTCCCTATTTATCCATAGGGAAGGCTCGTGCCCTAGCATTGGGGACATAAAATAAGCTGACGATGAGAGATTACTTCAATTTATTTGTTATACGTGCACCATTGATAACGAATGCTAGCTTACGTGATATAATTCATGAATCAATAATTTTCCGTTAACTTTAAATATTATCAAAAGTACTGTATTTTGATAACATTTTCAGTATCTTTGCATTATTATTTTAACAAGTTTTTTTAATGATGCAAATTCAATCACTGTGCACTATTTAACTTTACCTCAGATTACTTTTTCGTCTTCCTTTGCCGACAATGCCAAAGTTCAATGTTCAAATGCCTAATGCAAATAAGTTTCTATTGATTTAAAAGCGACAGGTTATGGGTAAGTCTTGTATTTTTTTTAAAGCAATAAAAACCGCTGTTAAAAATTCTCCTGAAAATCCTACTAATACCTATTATAAACGCGAAAGCGGGTTGGTGATCACAAACCCGGGCTATGCATCGAAACATCCGAAACACACTTTGCCCCACCTGGGAATTGAAGCCGGGACCTCCGGGTGTCGAGCCGAGCGCTATGCCACTCAATCACCGAGGCGATCAGGTGACATCGTCACTAATTCACAAGAATCAAAATATGGAATAGTCTGCCAGCACACGTTTTCCCTCCTTCCTATGACATGGGGTCCTAACGAAGCGTCAAGAGGCACCTTGTGGGCCGGCTGGGTGAGGGTGACTGATGCTACGTTGTTTCCACGCTGCACCAGTTGTCCTTGCGTCTGGACTCCGTTTCCACTTAACATCAGGTGGAGTGGAGTCATTTGCCGAGCTATGAATAAAAAAATTTAAAAAAATGGATTGAAACAGGAAACAAACAAGTGATTAGCTTATGAGCATAGATCGGAATATGTAGAGTTTTTTCTGTGAATTGCGTCATAACGTTATCAATAGTATGGATAACCCGATAAAATAATAAGAGAAAATACACTTTTAACTCTTTTGCACGTCAGACTATCAAGGTGTGATTTAGGCGATCGTTACTGGAGATTATTTTCAAAAATCTTATACTTTGTTTTATCCAAATTTTGGAAAAAACAAAGTTTTCTTAAGATTAT
This sequence comes from Eudonia lacustrata, assembly GCA_947562085.1. NCBI lineage: Eukaryota > Metazoa > Arthropoda > Insecta > Lepidoptera > Crambidae > Eudonia > Eudonia lacustrata. The sequence continues at coordinate 1,959,309 of OX387341.1, forward strand.
ATCAAAAATGTATGTAATGTAATGTATGTATGTCAAAAAACTCTACCTAATCCGATCTATGCTTATGAGTGTTTAAATAACATTAGTAATTCAGCAGTGATGCAGTGACGAACTGTGTGTCACCTCTATAGGCATCTCACGATAGCTGGCGATAAAGATAAGCGAAGCTGTTTCTCTCAATGATTCTGCTGATCGACACCTGTAGGCTTAGCCAAAGTAACATTAAGAAAACGATAGCGAAATTCGAAAAGAATAAAATGTATGGGATTGACATAAGCCGCGCTAAATCACGTGGTCAATCTTATGTCAATCCCATACATTTTAATCTGACTGATTTTTGTATAAATAAAAAATAATATAAATAAACTTTCCTACACTCACACCAATTATCTAGCCCAAGAAAAGCTTCGTTATGAAACTCGTTAAAATGGTAACTAGACAACTGGTAGGCTAGCCAAAGTAACATTAAGAAAACGATAGCGAAGTTCGAAAAGGATAAAATGTATGGGATTGACATAAGCCGCGCTAAATCACGTGGTCAATCTTATGTCAATCCCATACATTTTAATCTGACTGATTTTTGTATAAATAAAAAATAATAAACTTTCCTACACTCACATCAATTACCTAGCCCAAGAGAAGCTTCGTTATGAAACTCGTTAAAATGGTTACTAGACAATTGGTTACTGGGTTGTATGGCATTGACATAAGCCGCGCTAAATCACGTGGTCAATCTTATGTCAATCCCATACATATAATTATTTTCGAACTTCGCTACCGTTTTCCTAACGTTCCTTTTTTTTTTTTCCTATGCTCCTCCAACATTATCGGAGACTTTTGTATTTCTATTCTCTTTCATACTATTTCTCGCATTTATTCCTCTCGCACTTTTATACTTCATACTTCACAGCCATTCATCATCTTTTATACTTTGACGGGTGGGACTCCCGTGTTACTACTCTACTTCTAATTAACATCTTTTTCTTATTTTAATTTCCTAATGTTACTTTGGCTACCGCCACAGTTGTGTAAGTGCCATTTCTTCTGATACTAGACCTTAATTTTAACCGCCTCTGTGGTTTAGTAGTTAGGAAATACCACCGCCGGTCTGAGAACCAGACCCAGAGGTCCCGGCTTCGATTCCCTGCGTACATGTTTGTGTACTCGGTTTAGTTGGCCCTGTCATAACTTACGCTAGCGTAGTTTTCGCGCATACCGCGCCCTCTTACCTGTACCCGTTGCAGACCCTCCGAAACCGTTTCATGCGTCGTCTCATGCAATGATATTAATAAATTTTGTACTGTAACAATCAGAATGACTGCTACTTATATGGGGGCGTGAATTGAAAAGAATTAGATAGTTTACTTTTATATATTGAATGTTTTCAAGAAATTACAATAATAATAATTCTATTAATACGTCGAAGCCGCACCAGCCGTCGATGCTCAACTCGATTGTCTTTTCTTCCGCCGCGTGTCGTTTTAAATAATATTTAAATGCAGAACGCGACGGCTGCCAGTAGGTCCGCGCCTCCAAGCAGTCCCGATCACTACAGTACACACGCCTGCACTTCAACCTACCACAAACTGTCAAGTTTCCTTAATAGACATTGAACTTAATACAATACAATACAATTCTTCTTCTTCTTCTTTCTTGCCGGTTCTTTTCTCAGTACAAGATCTCCCGCCCAGAGTAGATAGACTTAAGAACCGATGGCATAATGACGTTCACAAAAGCTATTTGTAGCCTAAACTGAATAAATGATTTTGAATTTTGATTTTTTTTGGATTGAATTCATTTATTCCAAACAATACATATACCTATAGGTACATTTAAATTACAATTTCTTTTAATTATATAGAATTATTAAATTACTCATGTTACAAAAATAAAATAAAAAAACGACAAATAATTAAATGTCAAATAAAACACAAAACAAACAAACAAAACGCAGCCATTACACAATATTTAAATGTCAATTTAAGTTAAAACAATACAATGTCACTAATTTTCATTTCTTAATTCATTTTATAAGTACTTGTTATAGCTATTAATAATAAATTCATCTACAGTATAATAACATCGTTCTACTATTGTTATACCTTTATACCATGGTTGAAAACGTATTGAAGAAGTGCACTTGACCCGGCATGTCTGGAGTGCGGGTTTGAATCCCGCTCATGGAACTTTTTCAACACTTTGTGTTTTACGGGACGAGACGGGAAACGGGAAACGGGAAACGGGAAACGGGAAACGGGAAACGGGAAACGGAACCCTATTACTAAGATTCCGCTGTCCGTCCGTCTGTCACCGGGCGGTGTCTCATGAACCGTGATAGTTAGACAGTTGAAATTTTCACAGATGATGTATTTCTGTTGCCGCTATAACAACAAATACTAAAAAACAATATAAAATGAATAATTTTACGGGGCTCCCATACAACAAACGTGATTCTTTTGCTCTTTTTTGCTCGATATTGATAACGGATTTTATCCGTGCGGAGACGGAGAAAGAATACTATTCTCCGCCCCTCTCCTCCGGTGGGTGTCGTAAGAGGCGACTAACGGATTTTCGAGCTTCCATATGCTCCACTGCGTGGTAGGGCTTGCCCGTCTGGTTAGTGACCACCGTACGCATGGTGTAAAACCCGTCAAGTGACCTCTTGTCGGTCGCGTTTCGGGATCAGCCAGCGTATAACCAGAGCTCGAGTGGATGTTACTGCGATGCACTTGGTCTGTGGAGGCTTCCGTCAAACCAGTGCCAGGAGGACTTCGTTAACCCGCCGACCAGGGAGACCCGTAGAAACGGCTGTCCCGCTGGCCGTCCGTGGCACAGTACAGGGGCCCAAGCGAGCCTAACCAGCTCGTGAGGCTGCCTCACCATGCCACGCATAATCTCGGGGTGGTCCGTCGTGCCGGTTGGTGACCGGAAGGTGGGGTCCCGGCGGCCATTCCCGGGGGGGTTCGGGGGCCCTTCCGTTCGGCGGGTTAATTATACTCATCTGTAGGCAGATCCCTGGTGAAACAGGCCGCTGCACTTTGACTATTTGCATCGCGGTAGCATTTCCTCGATTCACGCCTCTCTCCTTTTCTCCACCATGACAGCGCCTCACAATAAAACTGGTCCTACAGCGGTGCACACCCCCACCACAACTATACCATTTGAGGTCGAGTTCGCTAACATCCGCGGACTCCATGCAAACCTCAATGCCGTCTACCACCATCTTGAGACGGCACGGCCAGCAATGTTGTTATTGACGGAGACGCAAATAATCTGTCCGGCCGACACCAGCTACCTGCACTATCCGGGCTTTGTGCTTGAAGAATCCTTCAAAGCCAAAGCCGGAGTTTGCTTGTTCGTTCGGACGGATGTTTGCTGTCGCCGTCTGCGCTGTCTGGAGGACCCTTCCTTTTCCCTCCTTGTGGTACACGTCGACTTGGACTCACATAGCCATGTCTACGTCTGCGTCTACCGATCCCATAATGGCGACATGGAGACAACTCGACTTATGGACCATCTTAGTCGGGTAGCAGATGATGCGCAGGAGCGGTTTCCATCGGCGGAATTGGTGTTTTTGGGAGACTTCAATGCTCACCACGAGTTGTGGTTAAGTTCCTCCAAAACTGACCATGCTGGTAGAACTGCCCATGCTTTCGCTCTCACGCACGACCTGACTCAACTGGTGAACCAGCCCACCAGGATCCCAGACATAGTCGGTCACGCGCCCTCTTTGTTGGACCTTCTGCTGACGAGTCGCCCAGCTGGCTACCGAGTGGAGGTTCGAGCTCCTTTGGGATCTTCGAATCACTGCTTGGTATCCAGTAAAGTGCCTCTGGCCCCGCTACCGCCTTCAGCGGTATCGAAACGCCAGATTTGGCACTACTCGTCGGCAGATTGGGATGGTATGCGGGACTATTTCGCATCCGTTCCTTGGGGGCAGCGCTGTTTCAGTGGGAAGGACCCGACAGCTAGTGCGACTGCAGTTGCTGATGAGATAGTTTTAGGGATGGAATACTATATTCCGCACTCCTATCTCATCAGCAAAGGCAGGCGCAACCGATGGTTCAACCGCGAGTGTGCCAACGCTGCTGATAACAAGCAGGCGGCATACCGCGCTTGGATCTGGGGTAAAGCTCTTGGGGATCCCGAAACCCGCTCGCTGAAAGCAGCCTATAATAATGCCACTAAGTCCTGCAAAAGAGCTTACATTAGAGCGGATGCCCAGCGCGTTGCACGAGTCGGCCAAGAACTACTGACGCATCCTACGGGCAGCCGTAGCTACTGGCGTCTGGCTAAAGCCGTGCAATCGAACTTCTGCCAACCCTCGCTGCCACCATTGAGATGTCCTGACGAAACTTTAGCTCACAAGCCGCAGGAGAAAATCGATCTCCTGGCCAAACTCTTTGCGGCTAACTCCCGAGTCGATGACTGCAATGTACAGCCACCTACAATCTCTCACTGTGGCCACACAATGCCCGATTTTAAAATCAGGCAGCGTGACGTCCGTGCGGAGCTGCAGTCAATCGATGTCCGGAAAGCTAATGGTCCTGATGGCATCTCTCCAATAGTCCTAAAAATGTGTGCAGCGCAGTTGTCCCCCGTGTTAACGCGCCTTTACCGTCTCTCACTCTCTTCAGGTTGTGTGCCGGAATCTTGGAGAGAAGCTAATGTGCAATCGGTCCCCAAAAAAGGAGATCGGTCAGATCCATCGAATTACCGCCCTATAGCCGTAACTTCAGTTTTGTGCAAAGTAATGGAGCGCATTTTAAATAAATAACTTGTCCACTACCTAGAAGAACACTCCATAATTCACGATCGCCAATACGGGTTTCGGCCGAAACGGTCAACGGGTGATCTTCTAGCGTACGTTGCACATCTTTGGGGTGAGGCTATTGACAAGCGTGGTGAGTCGGTGGCTGTTAGCCTTGACATAGCCAAGGCTTTTGATCGGGTCTGGCACAAAGCTCTTCTCTCCAAGCTCCCGGCATACGGTCTGCCTGCTCAGTTCTGCAACTGGGTCGCTGGCTTCCTGCATGAGCGCAGAATCCGTGTTATATCTGATGGATGCGCTTCCCGGCTCATGTCAGTGAACGCTAGTGTCCCTCAGGGGTCCGTTCTATCCCCCACGCTGTTCCTTCTGCATATCAATGATATGCTTCCACTTGGAAATATTCATTGCTATGCAGATGATAGTACGGTCCATGGAGGATATAACGGTCACCCAGCGGCAGGGCGGGTCGAAACCGAAGTGAATCGAGTTAATCTTGTCATTGAGCTCAATCGGGTATAGGACCTCATATCTAATTGGGGCACCAATAATCTGGTTGAGTTCAATGCCAAGAAAACACAGGTGTGCGCGTTTACGGCAAAAAAGTCACCATTCCTTCCCCTTCCAACTCTTCGGGGTACATCTCTACGCCTGCAGAGCAGTATCAACATGCTCGGTATGACGATACGCTGCGATCTGAACCAAAGGGACTACATCGAAGCCGTGATCAAAACAGCCTCACGAAAACTCGGAATTCTGAACAGAGTGCGGCGATTCTTTACGCCGGACCAGTTGTGCCTTTTGTACAAGACGCAGGTACGGTCTTGCGTGGAGTATTGCTCGCACATCTGGGACGGTTCCGCTAAGTACCTTCTCGATGCCTTGGACAGATTGCAGCGTCGCGCTGAACGCATTATCGGCAATGCAGAAGTGGTAAATACTCTCGAATCTCTGCAATTGCGTGTGCAGCGTGTTTTACCGCTTATACCATGGCGAGTGCTCTGAAGAGCTCTTTGACCTCATCCCACCTTCTCCCTTTCTTCATAGGAGTACACGTGCTGCTCTTCGGAGTCACCGATTCACTGTCTCAAATATCCCATCGCGCACAAAGAAATTTGGTGACTCGTTTCTTTGTCGCACCTCCAAAAGATGGAATAGTCTACCAGCACACGTTGGCGTGAAGAAGCACCTTGTGGGCCGGCAGAGTGAAGTTGACTGATGCTACGTTTGTTTCCACGCTGCACTAGTTGTCTTCGCGTCTGGACTTCATTTCCACTTAACATCAGGTGGGATGGAGTCATTTGCCGAGCTAAGTATAAAAAAAGAAAAAAAAAAAAACGGCAACATGTACGCTTGAAATATTCACAGAATATATAGTATAGTAATACCTATATTCACTTTTAAAAATAAATAATTAAATTAAAATAAAACAAATATTTAAGGGGGAGTTCCATACAACAAATGTGATTTTATTGCCGTTTTTATAGAAAATGTTACGGAACCCTTCGTGCGCGAGTTCGACTCGAACTTGGCCGGCTTTTTTCAAATTGTATTGAAGAAATGCCGTCTACTACTAACACCAGCACTTCTATAGAAGTTCTTCATTGTACCTACTATAATAAAATACATTTACGATACATAAAACATTTGTTTCTTTAGTGAGATGGACACGACTGAAGCCCTATTTTTTATTTTCCCAGGCAAAACAGGCTTTTTTGTGTTTTAACAATCACTATTGCCACCACCGCACTGAGCCCGCGTGATGGTTTATGGCCCGTTCTCCCTATCCATCCATAGGGAAGGCTCGTGCCCCAGCATTGGGGACATAAAATGAGCTGGTGTGATGTGGTGATGTGCTTACATTCTCTTTGACGTAAAATGTGGTAGCTCTTTGAATTTAATTGGTCAATTTTCTGTGGCCGCCATCGTGTACCTAGTGTTGTAAAAGCTCGTATTAAAGAAAACCCTTTGTCATTCTGTGTTACACCATCTATCTAACCTTTGCATCGATTAACTACGATCGACGAACCTTAGTTTGCAATCTCGACGTCAACAACCGGTTTGACGTTAGTTACAAAGCTGCCACGTCTACTTTTGTGCTCGTTTGTAAATCTATTTATTCTGTTTACATACATACACAACCTCAAAATACCCATCAGCTGTTATTTCTAAATGCATCCCAACAAAAAGAATCGATCGATTGATAAAAGTCGTTTAATACACGAATTACGTAATCGATAACTGACTGAGTTATGAGCATAGTTACCATGTTACTTAGTTATTGTTTATTGTTTATATCTAAACAAACTAATCAAATACGTTACCAACTCTCTCACGACCACCTAGATCCGACCAATTAAGCTAAACGTCGGAACAGGTAGAGCCATTTATGACCTAACAGCTCCGATCGCCATGCAAAAAATTGCAAATGTGTTTCATTAATAACGACGACATTACTAACACAAGCAATAAACGCGCTACCATTGGACCAACTCACAAGTTTTTCACGCAAAGTGACTTATTATGTCACTCTTCTCACAACTTTATCACATTGTGGCGACCGCCTTCATCCGCGTATGCACCCGTATCCGATTAATACGTGGGAACTTCGGAAAGACACATCGTCGTATCTTTTACCTAAGTACATATTATCACGATTCATAAGTGCTTATTTTGTAAGTTTCCTCGAATAAAAATTAATTTCATTACGTCATGCAAGGGGTACAAATTGTCAGCGTTCTAAATCGAGAACAGGACTTTCAAAGATTAGATTAGACTCTTTATAGATTATAGTGTGACTCGGCTAAGATTAATATTAATATGTATATGACAAATAATATATTGTATAGATTGATATCAAATTGTTAGAATGGTTGTCATTGGTTTTAAAAACGCAGCCCAGTATGTAGAGAATACCTCTTACTTTAACAATATTATCCGTATGTGTCGCTTGTTAACGATCTCGGGGCAACGCATGAATTTTTGGATGTGATGAATGGCAGTCGTGGTATTTTTGTACGGTCTGGTCTTAGTATACTTTTTCAGAAATGGTAACATAACTATTTTGTTAGATTTGAAACTTTATATAATAAGTAACCTATTTTATGTAAACCTTAACAAGATTGTTAAGGTTTACATAAAATAGGTTACTTACTCTCTACTTGTATTACTCTCTTTGATTGTAATCTGTTTTGTAGCTTTTTTGTCAATAAATAAATAAATAAAGCACTATGTAACGTGCGTGTTACGTATGAGTTAATACTATAGGCGTGGTTTAATTGTGCATTCTTTATCAATGATTGTATTCATTTATTACGATACTATAAAATGCTATCAATAGCTCATAGCATTTATTATATTGTCGTAAAAAATATCGTAAAGAATATTATATAAAACATAGTAAGTAACATGAATTTTATTGATCTAATGACTCAAATCTATTACGAAAGAGAACACGATATACTTGTTCAAGAAAATTTGTTATTGGTTTATTATTTACAACTACATGGTTTTAGTATTTACAAAAAAGTACATGTATATTAAACTACTTAGATTAACTAAACATATAAAAACTATAAACTATATGTACTAGTTATAAATATATTTTTTTAATTATTCTCATTTCAATAAGCTATCCTAAATAACCAACAATTACAACAGTTGAAAAGTAGAATCCAGCCACGAAATAAGTTAGAAACTAAAAAAAACTTCGCATGCTTGCAAAGAGCCTCTTTACGATTCTCGAATTTAATGTAAAAGCAAACTTGTTGGATACAATTTAAAATTCGCGCCTTCTCCACTTAGTTCATTCTCTTAGACTCCATGTTTTTTTCGACTGTGTGGATATTACAATAGCGTGCCATGTTGCATATAAATATCTTAATAAAGTTTTGTTGATTATCACTCACAAACAATAGTAGATTTCATTTATTTTAACAAAACTCGATCAATTCCATATTTTGATAACACATAAAATTACGTTATCTTAATAAATAAGATATTTATAGATAGATACCTAAGAAAAAAATAAGGTTTACGTTTATTTAATTAAGGACATAAATAAATTCGTTTAGATTTTGAATTTATCAATAAAATAAGTCTTTACTTACACTCACTCGATGTGGTCGAGTGGTTAACGCGTCTGCGATTGCTCAGGTCAATCCACTCTCGCGGCCATCGGATTGGTGACTTAAAATGAATGTCCTGACTGCATAAGCAGCAGTCGTTTACAACTACCAATCCGCACTGGGCCCACGTGGTGGTTCATGATCTGTTCTTCTATTTTTATCCATAGGGAAGGCTCGTCCCCCAGCAGTGAGGACATCAAATTAGTTGTTGATGATGACAGTGATGATGATCTGACGCTTGATATACTCAATCACATACATTCACATACACAAACTCATTCATATACAAATTCACATGATAGGAAACAGTTTCAAGTGTTAACGGTATAATGTTTTTGTATCGTGGTCAATTTCTTTCATTTCATTTAGTAGGTTTTCTGAGGTTCCTATATTATCCACTTAATATACTTTACATACAGTCTTTAATTTTTTTAAGAAAAAGAGAAGTTTTAGCGAGAAAGCAGTGAGTTCCCGTAGTAGGACGGGGCCATAGCCGCGCACACCAGCACGCATCCTACAAGCCGCGTGTGTGTACCAGCGTGACTGCATTCCTCGGGCGGCGAGCGCGACCCGGCGAGACACTACGGGCTACGGGCCATCTCGTGCAATCTTCTACTTTTTAAAAACCAATCCGCCTCAAAATAGCCGTCCACGAGTATGTTCCAAATTTAAACAATCTTAACTTTTTTTAAATGTCTACTTCATTCGAAATGAGAACGTGAGTAGTTTTTTGTTTAATTACCAAATGACAGTGTCATTGATTGTCTTTGTGATTTAGTGAAAAGACTAATGGCTGCAAAGTTTTATTCCTAGCGTAGCCAGGTTGAACACAAGTGTTGATGGATGGAGGGGGAGAGGGAGACCAAAGAAAATATCAATGGATTGTGTGACCGATGATATGAATGTGAAGGGAGGGACGACTGATAGAGGAGAGTGGAAGAAACGGAAATTTTGTGCCAACCCCAAGTAACATGGGACCAGGGCAGGAAAAAGTAGTAGCCAGGCTGATTTAAATTAAGTCCTTCGAGCCAAGTACAATAATATGTGACTCCAAGCTTGGAATCGAACTCAAGACTTTTACTGATGGTCTAGTCTCAAATCTAAGTCTATCGCCAAAATACCAGTGTTAGTAGAATTGATGTGTTTCGAGACGTGTTTTGTAGTTTGAGAGAAGATAACCAGTTCCTCCAGTAGTTGAGGATGCCACCCGCCGGGTGCAATCCACTTTCTGCTTTATCTTCAGTTACTATAGTGAAAACCGCGCTGTGGATAGTAATAATAATAATAGAACAAAGAAAGCTCAGTTACACAGCCTAACCGTTTGCTCTGACTAGAAGCTTACGTCAATTGTTTCAAACGGAGCAGTCGTGATTCGCGTTGACCTTTGATTTGTACCAGTGGTGGCTACGTGAGAACTGAGAACTAAACGCGAGCATGAATCGTCAGCTGAACTAGATAAATTGATGCAATTAAAACATTGTTTTCAATGATGAAATGTATTCATACTACATTTGTTGAATGTAACAGGCGCATGAAGGTTTTCGTAGATTTGTTTTCTTTTGCTAAGCAGAAGCAAAGTCGACATACGAAGACCACTAGCGGAGACTGGAGCAGGATTTTTGTTCACTAGCCGTCATCATTTTGCTAACTTGCTAGTTGCATCTTTACACCTTGTATAAAGGATCCCATGTTGTAAGAAGGAAGGTTATGGTTATATCGCGGTTTCACCCGCGTGGTTCCCGTTCCCGTGGGAATATCGGGATGAAAAGTATCCTATGTTTTAATCCAGGTTATAAACTATCTGTATGCCGAATTTCATCCAAATCCATCCATCCGATGCAGTTTGAAGAAGCAACAAATATACACACATACATACCCCACAAACTTTCGCATTTATAATATGATATATACCCTTATATATATATATTGTTTCATTAATACCAGTATGTTATAGTACGAGTATACTCCTAGTAGTATCCAATCCATCCATGAGCTGGCATTAACGATGCTGTAATCTGCTGGCCGCTATTTGTAACATCACGACACAAACAAGACAAAAATAACACTTACAACACATTGTTTGTTATTAATGTAAACAAAAACAATGAAACATAAACATAAGGCAGTATGTTACTTTATTGTTATGGCTTTGTCTGTCATCGCCTATTTAACTAATAATAATAAATAAACTACGCATATCAATGAAAAATGTCGCTTGATTTAAAATAATAATTCACAAACCCATATATTTTAAGCTTACACTGGTGACTTGACTTAGTACCAACCTTGGTACTTGGTACCTTGGTGCCAATGACTTGGTATCTCAGCTACAAGAGCTTTTGCCCAGATTAGGAAAGGTCGTGGTTTTGATCACGGAATAGATAAAGAACCTTATTAACTGTTCTGCGGTTTCGATTGCCATTTTTTGACAACCTCCTTGGTCGAGTGGTTTGTACACCGGTTTTCATGGTGTCGCCATCTCTGAGGTCCCGGGTTCGATCCCCGGTCGGGTCAATTTAGAAATTATTGTTTTTCTAAATTGTCTTGGGTCTGGGTGTTTTCTATGTATAATTAATAAGTATGTATTTAAGTATTTTAAGTATGTTTATCCGTTGCCTAGTAACCATTTTAACGAGTTTTATAACGAAGCTTCTCTTGTGCTAGATAATTGGTGTGAGTGCAGGAAAGTTCATTTATTATTTATTTACTTTCAATGAGCTCTTCATATTGTTGAAACTTGCTGTCCACCATCCGGGTGCTAAATGCGAGTTTCATTCGCCATTCAATCATGCGAACGAAAACGAGAATGTGTATGGCTATATTTTAACTCTTCTCGTATGCCGCCAGGAGGCGCTGCTTCAATGTCATACTAGTTTTCGTTTTCGTAAACGTAATCGAATGAATACGGATAGAAAATAAAACTCCCACTAGGCACCCTAGTGATAGCCAAACAATCCTGCAAGCGAACTAAACCAACACAGCAGACTTCTCATATACTTTACTAACTTCTTAGGTAACTTGCCCTGTAGCACCCGTGATCACTTATTCACTTTTGTCTTAAATAATTTTAAATTTAGTACTTTAATGTCATTCGGTAATTCATTAAATATTCTTACACACATACACAGACAACTCCTGTTGTATTTTTCTGTTTTAGGTATTTCATCTATGGATATAGCTCAATTGCTTTAACAAAATATTGATAATATGACTTGATGCACGTAATACCTATCTTGACTTTTGACGACCTTGGTCGAGTGGTTCGCACACCGGCTTTCATGGTGTCGCCATCTCTGAGGTCCCGGGTTCGATCCGGTCGGATCAATTTAGAAATACTTGTTTTTCTAAATTGTTTCGGGTCTGGGTGTTTCCTATGTATAATAAGTATGTATTTAAGTATATTAGGGATGTTTATCCGTTGTCTAGTTAACCATTTCTCGAGTTTCTTACGGAAGCTTTTCTTGGGGCTAGATAATTGGTGTGAGTGTGGGAAACTTTTATTTGTTTATTTTATCTACACAACTCAACTAAACTATATTGTCTAGTGGGAAAATAGGTTAAGATATAAAATGCGCAGTATGCCTATACTGCTTATTTAGCAAGCTAATCATGATTATTTAAAAAAAAAATTACGCAAATTTTGTTGCGAACAAAATAATTACCTACAATTTGAAAAAAAACAAAGTGTTGAAAAAATTCCACGAGCGGGATTCGAACCCGCACCACATGACATGCCGGGTCAGGTGCGCTGCTGCTAGATAATCATGTCAACTCTGCCAATTTTATGCTCGTCGATGAAATATTTTGGGAAATATTTTTAGTATAGCCACGTTTGAAGTTCTAAACAGATATCACAAATATGTGGCTTGCTATGATTTGGAGACGTAGATAAACGATGCACCGCAGTGTATTCGCGCCTTAACTATGCAGTAGTAGTCTTCGGCCTTAACAGGCAAATTGTGCGATTTGACCCCCACCTCACGCACACAGCCACTGCCAATAACGACGACATTCCAGCGTCCAGAATAAGATAGCTCTTTGAAATAGCACATAATTCAAGAAGCTTTTGTGTTTCGATGATTTTTTTATTATGTTTAATCATCTGTTGGCCTGTGTGGGCGCGGGTTTGTTCACTGGGCTTGTTCTGCCTGACTAACACCATCCATCTTATCTAAGTGTGTTTCCAAAACACCAGTGTTAGGTAGTAGCATTGTTGTATTTGGAGATGTTCGACCTTTTTATATTACTTAATTTACGCCTTTGGCTGTTTTTTATATTTCTTTTTAATTAAGTAAGTTTATTACTTCTTACTGTCGGTGTGTATTTTTCCACTATATTAATAGGTTATGGCCTATCTCAGCCCCGTGAATAGAAAGCAAATTTCTTAGCCTAAAATTTATTTTAGTTTTTGCTTTAAGTATTTTACTTTTATTGTTACTTGTGTAAACAGGTTCTTCAGTGCTTATGGATTCCGTGTGAAGCGCAATGTCATCATTTACCATCAGATGAAGTGAGATGAAGATCAAACGCTTCTCCGTCGCGTAACAATAAATAAAATAATATTTCTCTTCCTATTTTCGTAGACGGTTTTCGTCGCCAAATAATAATAGTATTTCAATATTTTACTGAACGACAGCTAGTAAGCAGTTAGGTTGTCTTTATTTAATTATAGCTAAAGTCGCAAATCACTTGCTCACCCCCTATTTCTACTTAGTTACTTACTTACTATCCTGCCTGGCGCTGTAGCCCCAAGTGAGCTTTGACCTCTGTTACAAGTAGAGTTGCCAACTAATATTCAGGAAATTAAATTAAATCTATCACTAACTACTATAAAAAAAAGGATTTGAAGAAAAAATAAAGTATTTTACAAATTTATTTATTTATTTAAATGTTTAAAAACATATTTCTTTGTAATATTGGCACTATCTAATATTATTTTATTGTTTTATAGCACGTGCAGCGTTGCGTTTCGTTTCACTTCACCTGAGTCTGAGTATCATTCAGTAGTTCAGAAATCAAGTCAACAGGAATATTCCGTTCAAACGCACGCATTAGTCGGAAATAAAGTATTTTCCATAGTTTATTTTTATTAAAAAGAATAAAGTATGGAGATGGAAAATAACGTAGGATACGTTATTTTAAAGTATGGTTGGCCACCCTAGTTACAAGTCGGCGCCTCTTTCTAACAATTACAGGAAAAAACGACTACTACTACTATTTTATGCTCTTTTACGGTAGGCAGACCTCCAGTTCGGTGGTCAGACGACCTAGTGTAAATTTGTTAACTTAGATTTTTTATTTTTATTTTTTTTTAGATGTTGTCATCATCATCATCATCTCAGCCAAAGACGTCCACTGCTGGACAAAGGCCTCCCCCAAGGATATGAGGGGTATTTGCCGTAATCGCCACGCTTGGCAGGCGGGTTGGCGATCGCAGTAGGTTGAGGGTAACCTCAGAGGGATGCTGCTGCCCATCCTCTGGAATGGTCCCTTAGTCGGCTTTTACGACACCCACAGGAAGAGATGGGGTGGTGCAATTCTTTATCCCCGGCACCACACAGGGAAAAGATAAGATTAGATGTTGTGGTTGTCTTAAATTTTTTGTGTTTATTTGTAATGGAAAGTGTCCAATATTTTTGACGCTGTAAGGGAGAAAAGAGCTGGACACTTGCTGAGTTTCTTGCCGGTTCTTCTCAGTACAAGGTCTCCCGCCCAGAGTAGACTTACGAACCGATGGCATAGCGACATTCACAAGAGCTACTTGTAGCCTAAACTGAGTACTTAAATGATTTTAAATTTTAAGTTTTGAATTTTTGAATTTAGTCCGGGTGGCGAGCAGGGGATGGATGAGGATGGCGCAGGACCGTAAAGAGTGGCGTGCGAGGGAAGGAGCCTATGCCCAGCAGTGGGCGAAATTGGACTGATGATGATAATGATGATGATGATAACAGGAAAAAATGACAATCACTGGTTTCTATCAAACACTGATGCCATTACCCTAGTTGAAAGCAGAAGACATCTTCATAAACCCTAATTAGTGTTGAACAAGTTTCTGGCTGTGAATTCATGTTCCAAGTATCTTCTAATAAGTCTGTTGTGTGTTTCCGAGAACTTCTCAGCGCTTGTCGTGTCTAAACAAACGTAGAACACTCACATTTATCAGTTACGAGAGCTGAGATAACACACAATGGTATCAGCTCCTCGACAGGCTAACAACAAGGCTGTTGTTCTGCTCCTCCATTGAAGTGGCTTTATCTTCACGTAAATACGTTAAAGAGGAAAAGCGATATGTTCATTGTATTGAAAAGTAATATGAATATTGTAACCAATACTTAGCATTTTTATGACATGTTTTTTTGAAGATACGTGTTGCCGTAGTAGCATCTCTAAGGTCCCAGGATCTAATTCCAGGTCAACAAAATAAAACAAGCCAGTGTAACAGTTTATAATAATAATATGATAAGAATAATAAATAAGAGTGTTTAACTTTTGATTTTATTAGTTCTATGCAATATGGAGAACATAATTTTCCCTATATAGTTAATGAAAACAGTAGGCAAGTTCAAGGATTTTAACTTCATTATTGAATCACGAAGAAGTCAAAAAAACCTTAGTCACTATACACTTTTGTAACTTTGATTTAGATTTAACGACACATGGATCTTTAATTTTAAGGAAAAAGGTCAATAGGTTTTCACTAATACGCTGCTAGCACGTTTTGCTGCATTCATGCGCGACAGCCAAAGCAATTCCATATCAATAGCGTCTTAAAAAAACGTCTCACAAGTCAATACATTACAATCCACGTTGTTTAAATAAATAAGCATCGCGCATTATCACCTCCCCCTCCCTTCTTCATTACGGACAAAGCACGTAACTACCTATTGAGAGCCGAATTCTCCAACTTCAAAGAACATACAATTAAGGGCCCTTATCAAAACACCTTCCCACCATCGCCTAATCCCATCGGACCCAGTTATTTGAGCTACACCTACGCAAGAAAGAGAGGCGCTATAGTTTTTTGTGAAGAGTGAGGGAGACACAAAAGGACCCGTTAGGAAAGTGCCGAACCAACTACCAGATTTACGCACGAACAGTGATGTCGATAGTCGATAATTTATGGCTATGCTTAGTGATATATCGTTTTCTATTACGCGTGCTATCGACTCTTAACTATGTATATTGGCGTTTAATTAGCGTTAATACATTAAGAGTGTTTAAGAAAGCTTTTAATGTGTTTTATCTAAATAAGACATATCATAGGGTAAAAATGATTTATGAACATTGCACACAATTTGGCAATAAGCAACCATCGCCAACCTTCCACCTACATGGTACTTCAGGACATTTATTTTATTTTATTTTATTTTTATTTAAAGACCCCTAAAATATGTTACATCAAAATTAAGTGAATTAAACGTAGTTATAAATGAAACTACTTTAATGCAACTGACCGTACTTTCACACATTCGCAAGCGCAACGCGTATAAACTGCGTCACTATCGAAACGTTCGTTAAATGTGCTTCCCTATTCGTCATTGTCGTAGAACAGAATCTGGCTTACCTGCCGCCTGCTGACTCACCCAGCGAGTACCTGCCGGGGTACCCCACGCGCACCGACCCAGGAACCATTACATAATCAACATACAATATATTTTACTTAAAAACAAATAACATAAATTACATTTTTTATTTCCTTTATTGTTCGGAAATTCTACAACTTTTTAAGAAACACATAAATAATAGTAAATTACTTTAAAGAAACTCTATCCAATTAAGTATTACGCAACTTAATGCCGATGATTTTTGTTTGATTAAATCGAAAGAAACAATTTCTCTATCTAAATGGTATAAAATAAATCTATTGTACATAACCTCAATGTTAATAGCATTGAATAAGAATAAGAAACATTTATTCGGCTTTTAGCCACAAGATAAACATACAAAAACAATACATAGAAGTAACAACTAAGCTTAAAATAAAATAAATATAACATTTCACAATATGTAACAAAAATAAATACAAAAAAACCGGTACACATTGTTGTGTTCCGGCGGCTAGAGACAAGATAGCCAGTTCCTCCCTAGTTGAGTATCAAGGGTGAAGTGCGCTTCATCCTTTGGCCCATCATCACCTAACATCTGGTGAGACGAAGGCCAAGATTACCACCACCAGATAAGGGATAAAAAAATCACAAACAACCTTTCACAAAAACTCAGAATATTAAACTTCATTTGATGATAAATATGTATTGACTATGATTTTCTATTGTTATCAGATAACAGACAGAGTTCCCTATTTTTAGTTTCCGGAAGTAGAGATAACTCTTTTCCGCTCGCTGTTGACTGTACAATAATAAATTGCTCGCGGCAACCGATAAATCATCATATACTGAATGACCGTGACTTTGCCCCTATACACTGACTTATACGATCATATATATTTTTATCTACACTAATGTTGTAACATTCTACTTATGTTTCCAATACTTGACTTATAATTACTACTGTTATAGCGCAGACAACAAAACACTCAATTTAAGCAATTTCACATGATGGTATAATATCCACATCGATATCGTAAAATCTCATTATAACATCAATAAAACGCGACCAATTAACCTGGCGAGCCGTATGTCAAAATCCTCATACAAGTTGTATAAAATTTTGATATAAGGCTGGCTTTTGAAAACAGTTGGGTTATACGTGAAAACTTCGTCGAAACTACTAAACTTACATACACAAAACTCTTTGGTAAGATCCAATTAAATAAAAAAAGAACAGCGCGCGCTCGTTCCTGATTGGCCCTGCGCGCGCAGCTGCGCTCTCATTGGTTAGATTTTAATGGCGGAAATTTGAACAATTATTATAAATAAACTATTGTCAGCTTTTACTCTTGTTGTTTGACTAATTGCATTAGTGAAGATAAAGTAGTGTATGCAACTGCATATAACACGGGTATTAAAACACTCGTTACTTTTATGAAACTCGCTGCGCTCGTTTCATAAACTCACACTCGTGTTTTAATACCCTTCATTATATGACAGTTGCATAAACTACTAATATTGTATACCTTTAACAACTTACAATAGTGTAACTGGTTAAAATTAAGTACGTAAGTTGTTTGAGAAAATGATATACTTATGTTTGGGTATATATAAGTTTTTATTAACTACACACGGAATCTGCAGGCTAAGATAAGAAGCAAACATGTCGCCAAAAATTAGAAAAAACTGACATAAATTTTGAAAATAGATATAATATACAAATTTTCAAAATAGGTACGGTAATATACTTTATATAGTATGGGTCTCATAAAAAGGCTCGAGGTCACTCAAAGAGCAATGGAGAGGGCTATGCTCGAGGTTTCTCTGCGTGATCGAATCAGAAATGAGGAGATCCGCAGAAGAACAAAGGTAACCGACATAGCCCGAAGAGTTGCTAAGCTCAAGTGGCAGTGGGCAGGGCACATTGCTCGCAGGACTGACGGCCGCTGGGGCGGGATAGTCCTTGAGTGGCGACCGCGTACCGAAAGGCGCAGTGTGGACAGGCCTCCAACAAGGTAGACCGACGATCTCGTGAAGGTCGCGGGAAGCCGCTGGATGCGAGCAGCATAAAACCGGTCGTTGTTGTGATCCTTGGGGGAGGCCTTTGTCCAGCAGTGGACGTCTTTTGGCTGAGATGATGACTATAAATAAATAAAAACATGCAAGAGTCATTGAATATGTTATCTGATTGACACAATATAACTCTAAAAAATAAACGAAGATACATCAGTTTTTAGAGTGTTACATTACATTTTAATTTGTAGTGTTGTAAACTTATAAAACAATACGAAATCGAATCGAATCGAAACGGATCGTGCTCGGTGGCGTGCACTTGGAGAGGCGTACGCCCAGCAGTACACTAGTATAGGCTAATGATGATGATGATAATGACATAAAACTGGCAATAATATTTAATTAGTTATTTACGAAGCAAATCCCGTTTCCAAGTAACGGAAATGCGTCAGTGATACCTCTAAATGTGACCGTGACTTGCGAATACTTTCTATGTTACATTACGGCTACACTATGTGACGAATATAGATACAGTTGACGCATTATTCCAATTACTCATATCACACTCTAAAAAAGCATTTTTGGTTATACACGGTCATTTGGGAAATACTTTTAACCTCTCATCCTGTTATTCCAAAACGTGGTATAGATTAATTGTGGTCCTGTCTTATCTGTTATCATATCAACTATATGAACCTGGTTTTAACCAGAAGTACGCTATTTTAATAAGGTTCAGAACTTACTGAACAATTTTCTCCAATGAATTAAGTAAGTATTTACCTAATGTCTCACTTTTGGGCAAAGGCCTCAATCATTCAAATCAAACCTGCGCTACAATAATTCAGCTTAATCACCACGCCTCACAAATGCGGATTGGTGATAATTACAAGCCCGTGCTAGCTGCATCGAAAAACTCGAAACATCCTTTGCCCGACAAGAAAATTGAACCGGGGACCTCCGCATTCGGGCCGAGGCATTAATGTCAAAGTCAAATTCAAATTCAAAGTCAAATTTTTTATTCAAATTAACTTTCGAAAAGTGAAATGAAACAACTTTTATGGATCTACTCGCGTTTATTTTACACATTACTTATTTAATGTTTATCCTGACGTTTCGAACCCTTTGCAGGGTTCGTGGTCACAGGGAGACATTAAACATTAAAATATAAGTAATGTGTAAAATAAACGCGAGTAGATCCTTAAAAGTTGTTTAATTTCAATGTGTAGTGTTCGCGTAAAGAAAGTTTAGAAAACAATAGGTATTTACGAAAAGTGCTTGAGAATCGTCCATAATTTTTTTACCTACTACCCATTCAGGACGTCCATTTTTTAGCTGTGGAAAAGAATGGGCGTAAAAAACTCCATAGCTTTAATAGAAGTAACGACACTTACAAAAAAAAAGTATGGCGTTACAAATCATACAATAAACTTAAAACTTATACTTTGTGCCTAATACTTGTAAAGCACTCATCTCATATTGCTCTTCTGCATTTCAGAGGACTGCTCTTACCAATGAACCTACTGAGGCTATATTTTTAAAATGTTTATATAATTTTTAACGCAAATTTTGTTGCGAAAAAATTACAAAAACACAAATGTTGATAAAAATTCCACGAGCAGGATTTAAACCCGCACCCTTCTGACATACCGGGTCAGGTGCTCTCCCAATTGAGCTATCGTGGTTCTATAACCAGCCCGCCGAAATTATTCAACACTATTTTTACTTTTTACTTTGAAAGCCAAAGGCGCGCCCCATTCAATGTCAACAACTACCGTCATTAAATCTGATCATAATATTTTTTTCTATATTTTTAAATTAGAGAAAAATTATGAATGTTTATTTATTAATTAATGTAATAATTATTGTAATACCACAAACTTTTATATTTTAGTGGGTCAAATTTCTCAATCAGTTACGTATTTAGATACCCACGCGTTGACATCAACTTTTCTAAGGGTTAGAAACCCCTTTTTTAATGTGGGAATAAAATCTAATATATATATATATTTTATGTATCTACATATTTCAACAGT
Organism: Eudonia lacustrata; assembly: GCA_947562085.1. NCBI lineage: Eukaryota > Metazoa > Arthropoda > Insecta > Lepidoptera > Crambidae > Eudonia > Eudonia lacustrata. The sequence continues at coordinate 1,979,797 of OX387341.1, forward strand.
GTGGATACTTCAATGTCGCGCTAAAGTGCGCAGGAGTTAGAACAAGGCCGAAGCAATTGTGCCCCTTCCATCCCGCGGGATCCGCCAATTAGCATCGTCGTCGCCAGTGGCATAGCGGCTGAGGCACACTGGACGGAACTAGGAAGCTGCTGTTTTTTTATACTTTTTGGAAGGTTTATCTTATTATAACTTAAATGTCTCACGGGGACAAACATCCTAATTATACAAATAATAAATAAAAATACAAACATATTTATTGTGAACAAGTGTTTGAAAATTTGTACACTAAAATACGGTTAAGAGCGTTTACGCCGCACACTAGCGCCACCAATGAAAAAAAAACATATCTAGTAATTAGAGATAGAAAATCAAATTATGCTCAACAAACTATCTGAATGAAGTAATTTAGCATTTTTACGTCACCTAATGAACACCTGACATGTTATGGTTTAGTTAAATATCGCGTTATAGTTAAAAGTGGCCGTAACGTCTTATTTAACTAAACCATAACATGTGAGGTGTTCATTAGGTGACGTAAAAATGCTAAATTACTTCATTCAAATAGTTTGTTGAGCATAATTTGATTTTCTATCTCTAATTACTAGATATGTTTTTTTTTTCATTAGTGGCGCTAGTGTGCGGCGTAAACGCTCTTAATCACTACAATTAGATACTCAAGTAAAACAAATGTGTACAAATATAAAATAAGATATTTACTTTCCGTACTAGTATAAAACTGGGATACGGCAAAGTAATGATTCTCGGCCTATCTTTAAGATTAATTTTAAACAAAATAATAATAGAAATTAACTAACTAATTATTAGATACAATAATCCTTAATCGGCTTTTATTTTTCTTAGGCAAACAATAATTTAGAATTTTAGACAATAATAAGAAAACTTTATTATTAATTGTAAATTCCGTGTTTAACAACAATATACACATATGTAACTATGTATAACACTGTGAATGCAAAATTCAAAATAATAAAAATATGAACATATTAGTAATAAATATTAGTATAAAATGTAATAAAATGTCGACGCGGTGACGTCACTTTACGTGTTTTGCATACTATTGATAGTCATTTACTTATCATATTTTAAATAGTTTGTGTTTAGTTTCTATAATATTTATATCAACCTTCAAACACGATACTCTAATAATGAATACAAGCATGTCAGTTCCCTATTATCATGGTTATGCGACTCCTTGGTTTTATATTTCACAGCGATATGTCTACGTCTTTATTCTGAATAATTGTTCGGATAATTGAAGTAAACAGACGGATTGTATTACCAAGGAGTGGTCTTAAGCCTATAGAGACAGACACTAAAGTCCGACAATTCCATGTCTGACCAGTCAGCAAGAGTGCGAGTTTTATTTACCATTCGATCAGGTTATTTAAAAAGAGAATTTATGGCAAAATTGCAGTTTTCTTTTATAATCATCATCACAAGCTCATTTTATGTCTCCACTGCAGCGGCACAGGCCTGTCCTATAGATAAGATGAGATAATATAAGATAAGATAAGATACGATAATATAAGATAAGATGATATAAGATACGAAACGATAAGATAATATACAATACGATAAGATAAGATAATTTATTGCTGTATAAAACTTAGCCTAGATACAAAAACTTAAACTAATATACGATAGGGAGAACGAGCCATAAACCACCACGCGGACCTTGTACGGAATAGTAGTTGTTAACAGCTTTACGTGCCTTTCGAAGCACGGAGAAGTTCGAGATCATACATTTTTGGTCACTCATTTGATCATTTGATTTGGTCCAGCCTTTGCGATAGTTGCTTAACTTTAGCGATCGCAGAACGGGCGCGTCAACCAATGCTCCATTGAGCTCTTCGGTTTTCTTTATCAAGATTAAATGTTGAATAAAACTCACGTTCGGGATTCAGGAGAATTTGATAAAATGGTGTCGAAAAACTAGTTTAAATTAAACAGTTATTTGACACCATCAAAGATAGCGTCGTAGTAATCGCAGACGACGACCTGTCATATCCAAAGAGATTTTTATAATCATATAGAAATGTTTTGACCAAATCAACAGACGGGTGGGCGTTTAATTTCTTCACTATTTTATAAATTTTATAAATATCAAATCAACAGAATTAAAATATTAATATTGTTTAATTAAAACTAATGCGAAACTGGGAGTGTGTTAAAAAACTTAGTGCCGTGGTGACGTCATCACAGTCTCTGTAAAGTTGTCTGCAACTAGACTAGGCCATCCATATACGTATGTGAAAGTTATGGTGTTCTTGTTAAAGTTAGTCTGTAATCTCTATATACTTCCGGCAAAGGCTACTCGTACTTATGTTGAATAGTGGTAGAACTTAACAATAAATAATAAAGTTTTGTAAAGTTCACGCAAACACTACACATTGAAATGAAACAATTTTTACAGATCTACTCGCGTTTATTTTACACATTATTTATTTTATGTTTATCCTGACGTTTCCTAACGTCATGATACGTAAGGTTCAAAACGTCAGGATAAACATCAAATATATAATGTGTAAAATAAACGAGAGTAGATCCGTAAAAGTTGTTTCATTTCAATAAATATTTTTTTCAAAGAAAATATAAAACGCTTACATTTTGAATAGAGAAGGCCGTCAACAAAGATGTATACTCGTAGCACGTTCGATGCTCGCAATTAAGAATACTAAGCACTTTCTGTAATCCCAGATACCTTGATGGGTGTCCAAAACATATCTCGACTTGAGCCGTTGGTCTACGTTGCTTTCGTTTGATTGTTTATATTCAACTTCTATCTTTGTTTGTTTACTTTGTAGCTCAAAACCTTTAGATAAATTTAAAAAACATGTAAAGTCTTCTTTACTTAAAAAAGGTTATTATACAGTCAAAGAATATTTAGAAGATAAAACAGCCTGGCTATAATAAAAAACATATACATAATACTACTTATAAATAGTGTCCTGCAGATAACAAAATAGCGTTGCATTGAACATTACAATTAGTTTTATTTTTGTTATTATTAACTATAGTTTTTTTTACTTTTACTAGTACTGTATGATATTGTAAAAAATTAAACTGGTAAATTATGTTTTTGCAGGCTTAAATATTTTATTTAGTTATTTTTTATTTTTTGTGTTTTTTTTTTTACATGTTGTGATTGTCCTTTACATTTTGTGTTTTTATTTGTGATGGAAAGTGTCCTTTATGATAGGGCATTTTCCAATATTTATGACGCTGTAAGGGAGAAAAGAGCTGGACACTTGCTGAGTTTCTTGCCGGTTCTTTTCAGTACAAGATCTCCCGCCCAGAGTAGATAGACTTACGAACCGATGGCTTAGAATGACGTTCATAAGAGCTATTTGTAGCCTAAACTGAATAATGAATTTGAATTTGAATTTGAATATATTTTTACTAACGTACTTATATACATAAGTTATTAAAATCGGCACTACGTATCCTTTCGTTACATCAACGGTTCCGTAGAAGTTTCTCATGTAACCCATACATACGCTAACCGAAAAGCTTATCACCGAGAGCTCTCATGGCGCTGCCCACTCTCCGATAGCGTCCAATTTGACTTGCTAAAGGCTGTTGCGCAACGCATTCCGTCTCATTGGGAACAAACGATGACCTCTTCAATGTATCGACGGCGCTGGTTGCGTTACTACTAGTACAACAATCTAGAGATTGGGGGTTTTTTCCCCATTCTGGGGTAAAAAATGTTTTTGGGGAGAGTTTGGGGAAAAGTTAAAAGCGGAAACAAATTTCTAATACTGACTCAAAACTACCTACTCAATAGTTAAAAGCCAAAATAATAATTGGTTAAATTTGTCGATAATGATGCAGTACAAGAATTATGGGAGGTAATGAATTATATATAACGTTTTTGTCAAATACAGTGTTTTATTTTTGCTGAATGCCAAACCAATATAAAGCACAAGGAAAGTTCTTTTCATAACTATAAATACCACAAAATTATTTTATGGGAAAAAAAATACGAAGTAGTACGTTTTTGGGGAAAAATAAAATCTGATCTGGGGACATTTCACATCCATAACCAGGGTGCCTAGTGTGAGTTTTGTTTACTATCCGTATTCATTTGATTACGTTTACGAAAACGAAAATAGTATGGCATTGAAGCAGCGCCTCCTGGCGGCATACGAGAAGAGTTAACATTTTGCCATAAAAATTCTCGTTTTCGTTAACGCGATCGAATAGCGAATTAAACTCGCACTTGGCACCCTGGAGACTCTGGTCCAACAGTTGTTTTGGTACTAATACTCGTACAAATGTCACGCTGTGATTTTTTTATTGCTACTAGTTTTTTGAGAGTTTAATGTTGACATCATGCCTTACATGACATATTGCCTTTACAGGGTCACCGGACATTTTGAGGGCAGGCGGCGAGAAACTTAAAGGGTTCCTCCAAGCCGTGTCTCCACCGTCAGAGGTTTTTAGAGGGAATGGAATCACGCAAGCTTGTACAGTCAACAGCAAAAATAGATGATGTTTACTAGATTTCAAAATTAAGTTTCAATAGTGTAAGTCCGTATTTTCTATAAAAATACAGTCAAAGTCTGCAGGTACTAGTAGACACTCGAAGGTTTTTCGATATGCGTTTAAAAAGTTTTGATTTTCATACTGATTTCGTATTTTGAAACTTGACCAATCATCAGTTACCTTTGCTGTTGACTGTACCCGTCCCCTACCATCCGATATATCCGAGGGGCTCGGATAGGTTCAGGGTAAAGGCTCTTTCAATTCAGACGTTTGTTGTCGGACGGCTAACACACGTTTGCACTGCGTTCCATATTAAAACAGTCGTGCGGCTGTCGTGCAGCTGTCGTGCAGCTGTCGTGCGGCTGTCGTGCGACTGGCGTTTAATATGGAACCACACGGCAGCGGTCCGACACGAAACGTCTAGATTGAAAGAACCTTGAATGTTACTGAACCGGTAAACGAGCATACGGCTCGCCTGATGGAAAGCGGCCGCTGCTGTTGCCCATGGAGGCTTGGAACCCTTCGTACTTCATCTTACTGCGTCTTGCTACTAAGATTATATAAGTGCATGTACCCAATGATTTTGTGAGTAAAAAAGTTAGATACGTTACCAGCGCCCCGGAGACGTCACGAACAAAGGACGGCAATTGTGCAAAAGCCGCTCTCGAAGAAGAATTGTAAATTCTTCTTCGAGAGCGGCTCCAATTCCGCGGAGTCCAATTTTAGATTTAGTTTTTGTTAAGAAAAATCAAGCGAGCCTTACAGTAGTCGCATATAATGTGTAGCATTTGACATCTCACCTTAGTAATAAGCAATTTTAACATTATAAATAAACATTATAAATTTTATAAATATTATATTCTGAAAAAAATGGGTCAGGTATTACATCATTTTATAAATATAAAAAAAATGCATTAATCCTCATTTTAAGACATTTGAAATATCAAAATGACCTTTGATAGTCAAATGACAATCATCATCATCTCAGCCAAAAGACATCCACTGCTGGACAAAGGCCTCCCCCAAGGATCTCCACAACGACCGGTTTTGTGCTGCTCGCATCCAGTGGCTTCCCGCGACCTTCACCAGATCGTCGGTCCACCTTGTTGGAGGCCTGCCCACACTGCGCTTTCCGGTACGCGGTCGCCACTCCAGGACTATCCCGCCCCAGCGGCCATCAGTCCTGCGAGCAATGTGACCTGCCCACTGCCACTTGAGCATAGCAACTCTTCGGGCGATGTCGGTTACCTTTGTTCTTCTGCGGATCTCCTCATTTCTGATTCGATCACGCAGAGAAACCCCGAGCATAGCCCTCTCCATTGCTCTTTGAGTGACCTTGAGCCTTTTTATGAGGCCCATAGTGAGCGACCACGTCTCAGTCCCGTATGTCATCACTGGCAACACACACTGGTCAAAGACTTTCGTCTTGAGACACTGCGGTATATCGGACGAGAAGATATTTCGAAGCTTACCGAACGCTGCCCAGCCTAATTGGATTCGACGATTGACCTCTTTGCTGAAGTTGGACCTACCTAGCTGGACCGTTTGTCCCAGGTAAACATAATTGTCCACAACTTCAAGGGCAGAGTCCCCAACCTTCAGAGGAGTGGGTACGACACGTGAGTTCGACATAACTTTCGTCTTCTCCATGTTCATTTTAAGGCCCACTTGTTGAGGACTCTGTTGAGGTCACCGAGCATTGCGCCGAGGTCTTCCAGGGTCTCAGCCATGACCACTATATCGTCAGCAAACTGAAGGTGAGTGATGTATACGCCGTTGACGTTGATGCCGAGTCCTTCCCAGTCCAGAAGCTTGAAAACATCTTCCAGTGCAGCAGTGAACAGTTTCGGAGAAATCACATCTCCCTGTTTCACTCCTCGCTGCAACTGGATAGGTTTCGAGCTCTGGTCCTGAAGACGGACTGACATAGTGGCGCTTTCATACAAACACCTCAACACTTCGATGTACCGATAGTCAATTTGGCACCGCTGGAGAGACTGTAGCACGGCCCATGTCTCAATCGAATCGAAGGCTTTTTCATAGTCCACAAACGCTAAGCAAAGAGGCTGGTTATACTCTTCGGTCTTCTGTATAACCTGCCGCAGCGTATATATGTGGTCTATGGTGCTGAAGCCTTTTCGGAAACCGGCTTGTTCGATAGGCTGGAAGTCATCAAACCTGCGTGCGAGACGATTCGTTATGACTCTCGAAAACAGCTTGTAGACGTGGCTTAGAAGTGAGATGGGCCTGTAGTTCTTCGGCAGGGTTTTGTCGCCCTTTTTGAAGAACAGTACCACCATACCTTCGTGCCACGTCTCTGGCGTTCTGCCCCTAGTACGATGGAATTAAATAGCTTCTGAAGAGCTACGAGTACCGGTCTTCCGCCTGCTTTCAGAAGCTCGGCCGTAATTCCGTCAGCACCTGGTGCCCTGCCGTTTTTGAGCTGTTTGAGAGCCATACTAATCTCGTATAGGCTGATGTCCGGGATGTCTTCGGTATAGTGCCGGGTTAACTTAGCTCTAGGGTCTTTAGCTAAGCTTTGTACAGGTGGCCGTGTGGATGTGTAAAGCTGTCCATAGAACTTCTCGACCTCTCCCATAACATCGGACCTGGTCGTGACAGTTCTGCCGTCATCGGTTTTCAGCGTCGTCAGTTGGCACTGCCCAATACCCAGATCTCTTGCGAACACTTTTGAGCCTTTGTTCCGCTCAATGGCCTCTTTAACACGGTTAGTATTAAATTGGCGCGTGTCGCGAGTCATAGACTTCGAGATCTGCCTATTTAGCCGCCGAAACTGAGACGCATCACCTGAGGAAAGCAGAACCATTGCGCGCCGCTCTTCCATTAGTTTTAGGGTATGGTCTGAGAACTTTTTGGTTCCTTTTGCATGGTGGGTTTTAAAGAACTTGGACCCAACCGTTTGGACAGTTTCCACAAACCTGTTGCTGTATTCGTCCACATTTTCACAATTATTTAGGCGCTCGAAGCGATTCTGCAATTCGAGCTGAAAGCTTTCGGGGTTTTGGATTTGGATGGGTGCAGGATGGAGCGTAGACCTTACCAATCGACGTCTTTCCAGCTTAACGTTGATATTCAATGTGCCTCTTACCAACCGGTGAATGCTGCCAGTTTTAAACGCATTGATCACAGTGACATCATTGAATATTTGCTTCCTCGTCGACATGATAAAGTCAATCTCGTTTTTTGTTGCACCATCGGGACTCATCCAGGTCCACTTGCGGTGTTCAGCTTTCCTGAAAAAGGAGTTCATCATAAAGAGGCCCTCCCTCTCAAGAAAGTCCGCCAGCAGTTGGCCCCGGGAGTTTCGATTACCAACCCCAAATCGTCCCACTCTCATCTCATCGCCGCTTCGTTTGCCCAGTTTTGCGTTAAAGTCTCCCATGACAACGGTGTAATGAGTTTTGGAGGCTTGTATGGCTCTAGAGATGTCCTCATACGTAGCTTCCACCTCATCGTCAGGGTGTGTCGTAGTAGGAGCATAAACCTGTATGACCTTCAACGAATACTGTTTGGTTATTCTGAGTATAAGGTACGCTACCCTAGGCGACACACTCCCGGTCTCGACAACGTTGTTCACAAGGGACTTGTGGACGATGAACCCGACACCACCTTGGGACAGTTGTTCGCCCTCCCGGAAATAGAGCAAGTTACCGGACTTGAGGATTATCGAGTCCTCCCCCTCTCTTCGGACTTCAGATAATCCAACTATGTCCCACCGTATCTTGCTCAATTCTTCCTCCAGTTCATAAATCTTCTCGTCAGTCCGTAATGTGCGCGTGTTAAATGTTGCCAGGGCCAGAGTTCGTTGTTGGCGGTAGCCAGGTCTCTGCCGGAGATTCTTAGCACCCCCTGCCCCGTCGCTGCCTTGGCCGCTACCGTAGCTAGGGCGAGCGGGGCCGCCGGGGACTAGGGGCCGGTTTTTGCTGGTGTGCATGTCATGGGGGGTTTTTGCCATAATCGCCACGCTTGGCAGGCGGGTTGGCGATCGCAGTAGGTTGAATGTAACCTCAGAGAGATGCTGCTGCCCATCCTCTGGAATGATCCCTTAGTCGCCTTTTACGACACCCACGGGTTGAGATGGGGTGATGCAATTCTTTATCCCCGGCACCACACGGGGGGTGAAATGACAATATGTCACATATATATGTCATGTTCATAAATAATGATTTTAAATTTTAAGCTTCCCTGAATTCCTGTTACACTGTTACACATACTTCCGTCCCATTTCACGAAAACACTCCCACAAATTGCATATATACTATAAAGCGAGCGGAAGATGTCAAATTACAAACACATGCTCAACTAAGCAATGTCTTTTACACCATTTGTTTGACCATGGCATTGAAATGTTAGTTCAAATAATAATCTGTATGACATGTGTGCTGTTGTTGCGTCACAAAACTTCGAATCACTTTTTGCGGTTATTTTGTATGCATATAACGTATACCTTCATAATATCATTGAATGTACACACGCCTGCACATAACACTACCCCAAACTGTCAAGTTTCCTCAATAGACTTTGAACTTTATGTATATGGCATATGGTTGAACATTTATTGAAGAAAATTGACAGTTTTCGATATATGTTGACGCGCAGGCATCTCTAAAATAGATATACACCTTATCAGAGAACTTTATAATTTTACTCATGTTTGGGTCTTTTTTAAGAATTGGAAATTTTGTTTATCCCGCACTTGGAAATTTCATATTCTCATTTACTATCTGCCGCAAATTCGCAATTGATAAGAATCTTTCACTCATTGGTAAATCCTGGTTGCTGATTTAATTAGGTTTTATTTTATCTCGAGCTTACATTAATAATTTTGTATCTGCTTGCTTTCAGACACAATCGCTGAATGGTATATCCCGCAATTATACATATCATATTATTCACTTAACAAAACATTATTTATCTGTTATTGTCATTTACAAAATGTTTTTCAAGCTGTTTAATTAATTCTGTGATTCTGTTAACTACTACTTACGATAGATAGATAGATAGATAGATACTTACGTAAATAAATATAGAATAATGTAAGTAGATTAAATATTGTAAGTTTATTTTAGTATTTTAAACAGGCTTGTTTGTTCTCAGCTAAGCGGAGCCCATTTCACCTGGCTCCGACTTTCCGGAATGTGACTGTAGCTATGACTGACAGCCTACAGCTCTTAGGTGTTGAGCTCTCGTCCAACCTCAACTTCGGGCAGTACATCGAGTCCAAAGCAAAGACTGCAGCTAAAAAACTGGGGGTTCTCTCTTAGGTCAGGCGGTACTTCACGCACAGCTGCTCCAACATTATCAAGCACAAGTTCGATCATGTATGGAGTACTGCTGCCACCTTTGGGATGGATCAGCCAAATACCATCTGGCTGCTTTGGACTCGATTGAAAAACGAGCTAAGAGACTCATTGGTGACCCTGCCCTGATAGACGCTAAGCTGCAAAATCTAGAACATCGGCGTAGGGTGGCTCGTCTGTCGGTCTTCTACAGGATTCATTTCGGGGAGTGCGCGAAGGAGTTGCACGACCTAATCCCACCATCCACTTTCCGCTATCGGAGCGCGAGGCGCGAGTTCCATCCCTATGTTGTAGATATGCCACCTTGTCGCACGAGCCGATTCGGTTCAACTTTCTTAGTGCGTACAGCTAGGGAATGGAACGCGCTGCCTGCGAATGTGTTCCCTGAAAGGTATAATCTGGACCTCTTCAAGGCTAGAGTGAATATCCTATTTCTAGGCAGGCATGTTCCATCCTCGACCGCACCGTCACTTAACATCAGGTGAGGTGTAGTCAAATGCCTGTCTATAAACAATAAAAAAAAAAAAAAAGTATTAATTTATAGCTATGGCAGAATAACAGGGTTTGTGGGTCTCCTGCAAACAGCCATAGACCTTTTTGTCTATGTTTTTTTATTATTATTGTTATTACTTTTTTAATAATGTGTTAACAAAGACAGTGATTGCTTTTTCTTATTACTCATTATAGAGGATTGGTAAATATAACTGGTCTGCTTGATACGTAGATTCAATAATCCCGTGATTTACAATTTCTTCCTGCTTTTAAGTGCAAAAATATTTTAAAGTAGGTACTGCACTCCAGCGTCATCGAAGAAACGAACAACTGTCGAGCGCTTCACGGAGAAAATGCCGCGTGTCACCACTCACCGTCACCGCGCGTCATTGAAATGACCATATCCTAAGAATTATGTTTCCAGCTTCATTCTTAGCGATTTATAACATAGTGTAGTAGCGTTGCCACGCTACAGCCTTCTACACGTTATTTAATAGTATTATTTAATTTAAAAATAAGTCACTCAACTGACTACTCGAGTCAATTGTAATTGTAGTTGTTATCAACCGTATTGAAGCCAAGCCTGCAGTGGTGTAAGTGAAAAGAGGTCACAAAGAGAACTTAATCAAATAAACCCGTTCCATCCCAATGGCTTAAGATAACAGGCACATGTTAGCGTTATCTTATCTAGAAAGCGTCTATCAAGTCTCACTAGTCTTAAACTTATCTCGCTGTGAGGCGGCTGCGTGTCGCCAGGTGAATTGAGTGCCTTATTAGCTGATGACTATTTAACCGCCTCTGTGGTCTAGTGGCTAAGACCACCGGTTTAGACCCAGAGGTCCCGGGTTCGATTCCCAGCGGGAGGTACATGATTGTGTACTCAATTTGGTTGGTGATACCTAGGGCTTGTCAGTCCACCTGGCTAGCTACCACCATCTTATCTAAATATGTTGCCATAACATCAATATTTGTAGCATTGTTATGTTCCGGCAGCTAGAGATAAGATAGCCATTGCCTCACTAGTTGAAGTTCCCGGGTGAAGTGCGCTTCCATCATTGGCCTTATCATCACTTTAGATCAGGTGAGATCACGGCACTTATCTTATCTTATCTTAATGGGGCCTGCTGAGGTTTCCCTCACTCAGTAACACTTTGGCCCATCAGGATCTTTTGTGCAACCCCATCCTTTCATTCTTCCTCCTCTGTAAAGACAGATGCCATAAGTTTGGCAACGTCCTTAAGAGCAAAGAGCCTGAAGTCCTCCGGTTTCGGATAGGCCGACCCCAGGAGCCCCATTCTTTTCCTAGCCAGAGAGTCGCAGTCAAACAGTAGGTGCTGCATTGACTCCGTTTCCTCTCCACATGCCCTACATAAACTATTTGTTGAGTGGTGCATTCTGTGAATCATTTGCTAGCATTTGCCGGGTATGAAACACTCCAAATCCTTCCTAGGCGAAAACGCCTTTGGACGGAGTAACTTCATATGCGGAGGCAGCAGAAGGCAAGCCCGATTAACCATCGGTGCTTTGACAGGGTACTATGCCACAAAGCAAATGCTTCACAGGCACTGTGCTTACTCGTAAAAAATATTTTTTTTTTAAATGTACCTGTCGCGCCTGCACCACACCATCACCATAAAATAGCAGCAGCAGTCTCCTGCGAAGGTATATACTTAAGCTTCGTAAAAACGCGCCGGAGCAACGAACACATAGATAACCTCTCCGAACATGTAGACCTGTTCTACGTGTTCGGAGAGTCACCAATCAGTTTCACTCGGGGTCCGTTTTAAGAAATAAAATGGCCATCGCGGTCCGCACAACATTTTATAGAAAAAAATATTTATTAAACAAATGTAATTACGGAAATAACAAAGGTGTTTTTGTAATTTGTTCGCAACAAAATTTGCGTTAAAAATTATATAAACAAACGTGAAAGTGTTTTTTTTACATATCAATGAGAAAAATTACATTTTTTGTTGCGGACTATCTGTCTGAAGTTTGGAGTAAAATTGGTGCAAGCTATTACATATTTATTAATTTACTAGTTGTCGCCCGCGACTTTGTTCACTACACTAAGACTACACTATCCCACAGGAACCTGTTGCCGGGATAAAAAGTTTCCTATATATATCCTAGTCCGGGTTATGGTCTGTCTATGTGCAAAGTTACCTATATGCGGATGACCTCCAGATTTACACACAAGCTCCTTTATCTGAACTCTCATGCGCTGTGGCCATCACAAATTCAGATCTTGGGCAAATTGAAAACTGGAGCAAATCTTATGGTCTAACCGTAAACCCTTCTAAGACGCAATGCATTATTATCGGTAGTCCTTATTTCGTTTCGAGGATCAATTTTGAACAGCTTCCGGCAATAACTTTCGATGGCACAGTAATACCTTACTCGAAATCCGTCCGAAACCTCGGTGTTATTTTGACCAAAACCTTTCATGGAGACCCCAAGTAGATGCCGTTAGGAAGAAGGTGTTCGGTGCATATAGCTCGCTTAACCGCCTGCGTAACTTTCTGCCGATCAGTACTAAAATAACTTTAGCAGAATCACTAATGCTGTCTATTATTGATTACGGTGATGTTTGTTACACTGATTTGTCCGAAGAACTGCTTGATAGAATGGAGCGTCTGCAGAATGTTTGTATTAGATTTATCTTCAACCTCCGTAAATTTGATCACGTGTCTACCTTCCGCGCTAAACTTAACTGCCTCCCTATTCGCCGGCGCAGGGACTTACACGCTCTTAAGCTCCTTTATTCTATACTTTTCCTACCAACTTCTCCGCCTTATCTTAAAGACTGCTTCTCCTTCCATTCCTCAACTTTACATTGTACCTTGCGTTCTTCTTCTAACCTTTCTTTAAACATCCCTCAACACTCCACCGACTTCTTCTCCTATTCCTTCACTGTCCATGCTGTCCGCTTGTGGAACTCACTTCCTGAGAGCATCAGGAAAACTCAAAATCTAAGGTCTTTCGGCGATCGAGTTAGAAGCTATTTCCTTTCTTCTGCTCCCATCTAGCTAACTATAAGTATATATTTCAGTCCTTATTTGTAATTTTCTTTTTTCCTTAATCTGTAGATATTTATTTATTCTCAGTTCTTTCTTTCTTTATATGCACCTACTCCCCTATTACTCCTTACTATTGTTTCACTCTTCACCCAAGGTTGCCTGGAAGAGATTGCTATAAAGCAATAAGGCCGCCTACTTGTACTCTCTTCTCTGTCTATTGTCCTGTTTTGTAACTGTTTATTTTTTAGTGTGCAAATAAAGTGTTTATTATTATTATTATTAAAGTTGCATCCAAATCCGTTCAGCCATTTCCACGTAATGCGCGGTCAAATAAACAGACAAACAGACAAAAATGCTAAAAACTGTTGGAACGTGTTCTGTTATCGATTCTAAGTATCCCCAGCCAATCTTTTTTCGAATATCTTCCATGTACAGACTTTCGACCCTCTTTAGGTTTATTATATGTACTAGTGGGTCGCTCGCAAAACTTCGCGTTTATTCAACAGATTTTTTAGGAATTTCGAAACCTATGTCATTTTTCTGCACATCTACGGCTGGGGCTCTTCAAAATGAGACCATAACCGATTTTTTATGTGCAGCTATCGTCCCATAATCACTGGGACAAAAATCGGCTTACGCACAAAATGGGTCAGGCGGTCCGGATTCGGACCGCGGTCCGCCATTTGGTGACGTAGAAGTTGCGCTCGGACTGTTCCCAGCTGTTCTGAGATCTGTATCTGTGCAAGGGGTCTGTGTGTGAGCTACTCGAGTGCGGTATGTAAGCTCGATGGAGCTGGATGGAGGAGCTCGATGGCCCATTGGTTAACGCGCCCGATAATACATTGATATATAATAATAGTTAGTTTATAATTTATAAATCTATGGGCCTGTAGTTTATTTTGTAACTTTTTAACTCGAAGCTTCGAATGCTATATAAATGAGTTGCACTGTCTAACTTTAACAAAAGTGACGGTAACCGATGACAGACAGACCAATTTAAAAACCTCTGGTCCCGTTACCTATACATTTTATAGGCATATAGGTACTACGGTCTACAGTTCATAGGGATATAAAATAAACTGCATCTATACTAATATATAAAGCTGAAGAGTTTGTTTGTTTGTTTGTTTGTTTGTTTGAACGCGCTAATCTCAAGAACTACTGGTTCGAATTGAATAATTCTTTTTGTGTTGGATAGTCCATTTATCGAGGAAGGCTTTAGGCTATATAACATCACGCTGCGGCCAATAGGAGCGAAGCATCAGTGAAAAATGTTGCAAAAACGGGAAAAGAGCCTAAAAAATTAAAAATGCTGCCGAAAGTCACTATTCCACGCGGACGAAGTCGCGAGCACAGCTAGTTTGTTTATAATGCACAGACACACACACATAAAACATAAAGTACTTAGCAGTTTGCAGTCTGCATTTGTCTATTAGGTGGTGGTTAAAGGAAAACACTGGAAAACTCGCAGTACGTATATTAAATAAGATAAATAAATAAATAAACTTTCTTACACACCAATTATCTAGCTCAAGAGAAGCTTCGTTATGAAACTGGTTAAATGGTTACTAAACAACGGATAAACATACTTGAAATACTTAAATACATACTTATTATACATAGAAAACACGCAGACCTGAGACAATTTAGAAAATCAATCATTTCTAAATTGACCCGAACCCGGGAATATTCTATAGTAGTTAGAAGCAAGTAAGGGCTAAGTTATCAGTGTGCATTCAATTTTCTTTAGTGACATAGTAGTTCCAACACACACAGTTGTTTGTTGTTTTTTTTGTCTCCAATAGTTGAAGATTATTTTTTTAACAGGTTTAGCATAAAAATAATTTGTATTTTTATCTTATACGTTAGTTATTGTTAAAAGTATTTTCAGTGTGATATATCCATCAAACTCTAACCAGTGGCGGTAGCGGTAAAGTAACATTAAGAAAACGATAGCGAAGTTTGAAAAGAATAAAATGTATGGGATTGACATAAGATTGACCACGTGACTTAGCGCGGCTTATGTCAATCCCAATACATTTTATTCTTGTCGAACTTTGCTATCGTTTTCTTAATGTTACTTTGGCTAAGCCTACAGGGATTTGTGTAAAGACACTGGTGTTCCCAGAGAAATATACCAGTAAGTAAAGTAATATTTCCTAGTTACAGGGATTATTAATAATATTAATTATCAAGCGAACAATTAATAATTTACTGAAATTAAAAAACTCAACATAGCATATTCTTTGCCACTACGTCTTTTACGCTGTCTATTTATGTTTTCTTCTATTTTTCTTTTCCCACATGAACATAACACTATTATGTATTCTGTGACATAACTCAAATATACAGGATGAGCGATCCGAATGTTTCTGTATAGAATAGTATAGAAGTCTGAAACTATAAGAGACAGGAAAATTTGTTCTTAGGAAACATGTCATCAATTTTAAAATTCAGTAAAACTGCATTTAAAAATTAATTGAATTGAAAATAATTATTCTATTCTATTCTATTCGGGATAGTCCTGGAGTGGCGACCGCGTACCGGAAAGCGCAGTGTGGGCAGGCCTCCAACAAGGTGGACCGACGATCTGGTGAAGGTCGCGGGAAGCCGCTGGATGCAAGCAGCACAAAACCGGTCGTTGTGGAGATCCTTGGGGGAGGCCTTTGTCCAGCAGTGGACGTCTTTTGGCTGAGATGATGATGATGATGATGATTCTATTCTGAATGAAACTCTCATAAGAAGCATCTTTTCATTATACCTATACCCTAACACTTTATTACTTAACATAAGTATTTTTACAAAAAGCAAAATAAAGTACTATGTTAGCGTTAATTACGCTAACTTTAGTTAGCACACCATCGATTTCCGCCAAGCAACGCCCGATTCCATTAATCATCATAAGATTTACTGTATCCCGTCGAAGTTTTATACGCTATAGGTATCTTATTAATCTTATCTTATTATCCCACTAGCGGCTGGTAGTTCACGTTCGTGGCGCTGGGAGTTTCTGCGCGAGGTGAGAGGTCAATCAGCTGATAGCGCGGCCCTCGGCGGCACTTGCCCCCCGACCCCTGATAATGAGTATCTCCTTTATCGTACCCGCGCATTACATGTCGTAGCAATTGCGTATTGTACGAGTTATCGATGTCAACTGTTTGGTAGGTATTTTGAAAAGAAGGTTCGATGTCGAATTAATGTTACTAGGGTCGCCCAGTGGTCGAAATTCGACCGTAATTTTAATATAGCTGCACGGATTGTATCCTAAGCAATGAAAAATTTAAAAAGATAGAATGTGGTTTGGATTGATTTAGGCCGCTCCTCTTGCATTTTTGAAATTTTTGAAAAGAGTACAATATGCTTGTGTGTCAAATACATATGCGTGTGTGTCAAATACATGGTAGTGTGGGTAATGTTTGTTTTATTGATTTAATGTATTTTTATGCATAATTAAAAAAAAAATTAACATTCGGATAACCTTCTCTCTATAAACTATAAGTGTAAAATGCGAAATTTCATACTCCTCCTTCCGCGCAATTTTCGTAAAAAAGGGGTACAAAGGTTTTGTTTCACGTATTAATATATAGATTTTAGGGTTATTAGCATTATCAGCCTTCCACACTCCGTCACTCAAAATTAGAGTTGTTTTTTTTATATATTTATCGGGTAAGTGCTTACCCGTAAGATATATAAAAAAAAGCCTTGATCTCAACTGATGTTAAGTGATGATATGGCCGAATGTGGAAGCGCACTTCACCCGGGATCCTCAACTAGTGAGGAATTAGAAGTGGACGCAATCCACGTAGTTATATGGCCCCCATTCACGGGCACTAATTCGCGTTACTACATCACCCCAAATTGATGGATTTTGGAATGTTTGTACATCCAACGCTCGGACCGACGATGCCACGCAAACCAAGTAGTAGATTTGGTTATGGAGTGATATAGTGGAGTGCCCATGAGTGGGCATTATAAAGTTCGAGCTCGCCGTGCTTTGAAAAAAAGAATAGCGTTTGGAAGTATTCCACGAAGGAACTTAGCTGAAGAGCACCGATGTGAAGCAGTGGAGAGCACTTAAGCTAAGCCAAACGAAGCTTCATAGAATATAGAAAGGCAGTCAGCTGATAATCACGCCAGGTGCTACTCTGCCAACATTTCGGCTATAAAAACAGCTAGAAGATTAAAAAAACATAATAGACATACAATTTTACTATATGAATTAGATTAATCAAAATGTTAATCAATTCAATTCAATAAAAACAGCTAGAAGAATTAAAAAAAAATCAATTCAATTCAAAATTCAAAATCATTTATTCAGTTTAGGCTACAAATAGCTCTTATGAACGTCATTATGCCATCGGTTCGTAAGTCTACTCTGGGCGGGAGATCTTGTACTGAGAAGAACCGGCAAGAAACTCAGCAAGTGTCCAGCTCTTTTCTCCCTTACAGCGTCAAAAATATTGGAAAATGCCCTATCATAAAAGGACACTTTCCATCACAAATAAAAACACAAAATATAAAGGACAATCACACATATAAAAAAAAAACAAAAGAGAAGATATAATAATATCTACATTTGCAAAACATCAGTTACCAGTTAAAATTTTCACAATGTCATACAGCACTAATAATAAAGGTCAAAAATTGTCTAAGAAAAAAACAAAAAAAATTAAAACAAAATTAAACTATAGTTAATAATAATAAAAATAATAGTATGCAAGAGCAGACCAGCCTCCACAGGCGGCACCCGTTCACGAGTATGACATATGAATCAGCCATCGCTTCACTCAACCATGTCTTAGGGAATGTAACGACCCGACGCACACGCCACCACCGCAGAGACACTAAAGAGAGCATGACACACTCAAGATACTTTAAATAAAAACCTAATGAAAAGTTTAACGTAACATAAATATTATTTGTAAACTGTAGGACATTGCTGATAAAGGCTATCATATCAGCGCTAAGATATTTTTAAAGTAATTATTGATCCCAATAAAATAAAATAAAGAGTAGTTTTATTTTTTATTATAACCAAGCTGTTTTGTCATCTAAATATTCTTTGACTGTATAATAACCTTTCTTAAGTAAAGAAGATTTTACATGTTTTTTAAACTTATCTAAAGGTAAATCCTGTACAAGACTAGGTATTTTATTATAGTAGTGTATACCTTGCCCCAAGAAAGAGCCAAGAACCTTTTGCAACCTGAACAGTGGCATTACAAGTTTTTTCTTATTTCTAGTATTGAAATTGTAATTATTATTGTAATTATTTGTGTACATCACCGTGTTTAGTAAAAGAGTTGATGTTGCAACGCACAAAAACTATGCAATTATAAATAAACTGAGATGCAACTGTAAGAACACCAATTTCTTTAAAAATATTTCTTAAAGTAGTTCGGGAACCTAGTCTATAAATGGTTCTTATTGCTCGTTTCTGCAAAATAAATATAGATTCAACATCAGATGCTGTAGCCCACAGTAAGACACCATACGACATGACACTATGAAAATAGCTAAAGTAAACTGTTCTAGCAGTTTCAACGTCTGTTAATTGTCTAATTTTTCTGATAGCATAAGCAGCAGAACTGAGTTTACCGGACAATTTCGATATATGAGGATTCCATTGAAGTTTTGAGTCAAGTGTTATACCTAAGAAGACTGTTGAGTCTACCAAATCTAATTTATCACCGTTTATTCTAATATCAGTTGGTTCAGTTTTAACATTAGGTAGTGTAAATTTAATGCATTTTGTTTTTTTTGCATTAAGCTGTAGATTATTAACAGTAAACCAACTGAGTACTTTTGCTAGAGCATTATTTACATCATCATAATTATTCTTACACCTATTAACATTAAAAATGAGTGAAGTATCATCTGCAAATAAAACAATTTCACAGAAGTTCTCCACAAAGAATGGCAAGTCGTTAATATAAATTAAAAACAGGAAGGGCCCGAGGATTGACCCTTGCGGAACTCCCATTTTTACAAGAGATCCAGATGATTTAGTTCCATTGATATCGACAGTTTGTGTCCTAGAACTGAGATACGACTCTATCAATTTAAGTGCAAAATCATTAAGACCATAGTAGTGCAACTTCATCACCAGAGTCCTGTGCTCAACGCAATCGAAAGCCTTGGATAAGTCGCAAAAAACTCCAAGAGCGTTCTGAGACTTCTCCCAGGCATCGAATATATGTTTTATTAAAGCACAAAACATAATAGACATACAATTTTACTAAATGAGTTAGATTAATCATGATGCTAATCATATTGTCACATTATGTTTTGTTATGAAATCACTAAGAATGTCAAATTAAAATAAATATTTAAATATAAATGACTAAATACGCGCTTGTGACGAGCCACTGTAACCTAGGAATGACTCTTGAACTTGAACACATAATGAGGATGACGAACGCAAAATGAGTTATCGCAATACCTATATATGTTAATATAATTAATTATTACCAGGATGTATTGTGACATGTGATAGATAATACTAACTAGGTCTGACTGTAAATAATATCCCCTCTTTGCTACTCTCCATTTTGAGCTATCGACTTCTTGAGAAGTCATAATTTTGTTTACTCCTTGTTTTTAGGGTTCCGTACTTTAAAGGAAAAAACGGAACCCTTATAGGATCTTTGTTGTCCGTCTGTCTGTCTATCTGTGTGTCAAGACCCTTTATCTCGGGAACGCGTGAAGGTATCGAGTTGAAATTAAAACCATATACTCAGGTCTGCGGTCTTTTGAAGCTGTGAAAAACTTCTAAGTTAACGAAAAAGATACCTACGGCCGTTTATGTCGCAAAAAACGTATATTTAGACACTCTTGCTTGCCGTTGACCTAGAACTATGAAGTTTGGCAAGTAATATCGTCTTATCTAATTCTGAAACTATACATATTTAATTAAATCACAAAAAACAGGGTCTTTATGCAAGGAACGGGGATCCAAATTTTGAAGTAAGTTAACCGTGTCATGTGGGGTATCATATGAAAGGGCTTCATTTCCACAAGCTTAAATAGATTTTTAATTATTTTTATTATTTATAGTTTTCGATTTATGACGTTGAATGAAATACCTTGGAAACTGAATTTCGGGAAAAGTTCGAGACTCTATTCCTGAACTATATAATATGTATATAGTACCCATAAATTTGTACGAAACCCTCGGTGGGCGAGTCGGACTCGCACTTGTCCGGTTTTTTTTTTTAAATCTCTCATAATCCTTTTTAAGGTTTAATGTCATGCTCTTGGTATAGTCACGAGGATTACCATGTAAAACAATGTAGATCTTAAAACAATGGAATCAGGGTCAAAACTTGTCAAAAGTGTATACATGTTTATGATCGTGACTGTACATGGCCGCTATAAGTTTAACGACGCGACGTTATGCTTGATTAGTTCACTTCAATCATTAACTGATTCACAACAAATACGTCAAAATGTAAAGTGAAATCTCCATTGTCACTAGAACGATAAATCACAGTGATAAAAGGTATGTTGCTTCACGCGATATCAATGTGGGTCACTTAGTATTTACCAACCGTGATTACAGTTCTCAGGGTCGGGAATGCTATATACACGTGGTTTTTTTTTTTAATTAATGGTTCCAAGGTGTTTGTGGTGTTTCTATGTTTTAACTAGTGGTTAGAACCCCTTACCTACCTTAGTCTAATACCCAGAAGTATCGGGTTCGCTTCCCAGCTGGTGGTACTCGCTTGAACTAGGTTAGGTTGGTGGTAGTTCTTGTTTTAAGACCGCGCGACGCCGCGCACATTTACACAAAACGGGTCTCCGCGGAAGATCAGCGTTGTAGTTTTTGTCCACTACTGCAACAAATGCTGAGTGGAGTCCTTTTAGAACACACATTTCTATTATAATTGTTTGTTTTGTTTTAAGTACCTACATAAATTTGTACTGTGTTCTAATAAATATATTTCATTTCATTTCATTTCATATGTCGCGATAACGTCAATGTTAGACACTGGTTTTGTTCCGAGAGTTTAGTTAAAGTTAAGATAAAATAGTTAGTTCCTCAGCAGTTGAGGATCCAGGTGAGGTGCGCTTCCACCCAGCCTTAATATCACTAAACATCAGGTGAGATCTACTTCTAATAATCCCCCGTAATCAGTAAAAAAAACATAAATATTAAGTCCTTACCTATGAAATTGGCGTTTTGTATGAAGATTTATTATAAAATTTATTTTTCATACTAACGTTTTTTTAATTTTCTTAGCATCTATTTATTTTAACACTATACAAATTGCAGAGTAGTGTGTTTGTTTCACTAGCTAAATATCGCAGACATTAAAAAGAAAAAAAGTCAAGTCCCTTCAAAGCTACAATAAAACAAAAGGATAATTCCGCGAACGAAAAAGTTAGTCAATTTAAAAAAAAAAATGGGCGATAAAGACACAAAATTAATAATCACTGTTATTACTGAAGCCTAAGTAACATAGTCCTAATTAAAGGTGTTTAATAATATTAACAACCGGTATTGACTTTTAGAAGTAATACACCTATTAATAGGTGAGAAAAAAACGTCAATTTCCCATTAACCCAATAGTTTTAGATTTTTTTGGCAAATATTAAGTGACGAAGAGGCCTAGGATGTATACTTGCCAAGTGCGCATCCACATGGATTCAAATATAAAATATCGCGCCGCTATCGTCCACAATAGTATTATAATAAGTACAGTGCAGGCATCTCGAGCCGGCCCGGCCACCGCTCGCCGCCCGGTAACAACTCTCAAATGCTTATTCAGTTTTACGATACAAGATAACCAACCGCAAGTTGCAACAGGGCTGGCGGCCATTGCCAATATAAATAAACTTTTTTTTCTATTTAATCTATAAAATAAAATCAAATAAACCTTAATCTTTACACAAGCCCACACACACACACACTCACACACATTTAAGAGGAAACACTAAGGTCGACTGAATTAAAAAATATGTATGAAAAGTAGACAAAATCAACGTTTCGTAGTCTCCTGATTTCTCCTCCAAAACTAGACCGATTCAATTACTTTTTTTAATAAAATTTAAAGAAAGGCTTTGGCTGTGTCCCTATGTTTTGCTTTTTTATATAATCTCGTCAAATTTGGGAAACACAGCGGAAAATCTAGTAAATTTTTAAGGTTTTTAAAGATTCATATCTTTCTTTTTTGATAATTAATTTATGAAAAAAAAGAAAACATAGGGACACAGCCAAAGCCTTTCTTTAATTTTTAATGAAAAAGTGATTAAACTGGTCCAATTTTTGAGGAGGAATCAGGGCTGGTTAGAACCACGATAGCTCAATTGGGAGTGCACCTGACCCGGTATGTCAGAAAGGTGCAGGTTCAAACCCTGCTCGTGGAAATTTTTTCAACATTTGTGTTTTTGTAATTTGTTGTTGTGTGTTTGTTGTTAAAAATTATTTAAACATTTTCAAAACAATATTATTAAAGGTACGATTCTGAAGCTGCTGTCAGGTTTTTTTTTTGAAGGTGGTGTTTCAATTATGTAAGGCTAAAATGTGCTGATGATGTGTGTTGTTGCAAAGTTAAGGTTCTTCAAGCCGTAGTGATTGAACATCGAGGGTTTCTAGGGGGGATTGCATCACGCTAGCGTTTCACGTCCAATGCTAGATACATGGTGTTCCGATTAGAATCGAAAGAGTAAAATCCATAGGGCGTGTCTAAGAGCCCTATTACAAATCTCCACTCTGCGAGAATAGATATCGTTCGGGCGGCCGCCGTAATTTTGCCGTTGTATTTACCGTTTTTATCGAAATAGGATAATAAATTCATAAAATTATACAATCTTTATTCCTCATGAAGTAACAATTATTCTGGTATAAATTTTGCTCAATAATATTATCGTAGATAGGAGAAATTCACAGTTAACTTAAAGCGAATTTCGAAGTTTTTTGGTTTAGAATAAGATCTTTTTTCTATATAATATCAATGATATCTAAAAATTCCGAAGCCGCTACGAACTATACGACTACATAGGAGATCACATTCAAATTTTTTATTTCATTTGTTTACAACAGTAGTTCAGTCTAGGAGCTCAAAAAAGTGCCTTTGCGCATTTTATGAAAATCTTTCTCTGCTTTTTTGGGTTTCATTAAAAAGTTAAGCAAAATTTACAAAAGCGAGGCCACTACGAACTATGCCAATAGCTATACTACACTATTCAATAAGTCAAAATTGTTAATGTATTTTTGTTTCTGAGATCAAGAACGCCAAATTTGGCCATTTTACACAAAAATCACAGTCGAGATCTAAGTAATATGGCTCTTATGTCTACACAATGAGTAAGCAAGGACTACAAGAGACTCGTAATTTGTTATGAGTCTGGAGCTTTGAATATAATGCGTCAGAATAAGAACAACAGCGAAAAGACTTGACTGTGAGCCCTACGGTGAAACATATTTCCCGGTGGTCTGTAAGGCTGAGCACACTCTAATCAACCAAAATCTCATCCTACTAATATTATAAATGCGAAAGTTTGTGTGTATGTTCGTATATTTGTTGCTTCTTCACGCTGCAACGATGAATGGATTTGTATGAAATTCGGCATACAGATAGTTTATAACCTGGAATAATACATAGAATACTTTTTATCCAGATATTCCCACGAGAACGGGAACCACGCGGGTGAAACCGCGAGCGGCCGCTAGTTTTTAATATTTTTATAAACAATTTAACAAGTCAAAACAACACAACACACACAACACAACACAACACAAACAAGTCAAGTCAAACTTGTTGCTTAGTACAGGTATCTTAATTTTATGTGTTTTAATGTGTTATAAAATTTAAATGGAAAGTAATAAAAACACAAATGTTGAAAAAATTTCCACGAGCAGGGTTTGAACCTGCACCCTTCTGACATACCGGGTCAGGTGCTCTTCCAATTGAGCTATCGTGGTTCTAATCAGCCCGCCGAAATTATTCAACACTATTTACTTTTTTACTTTGAAAGCCAAAGGCGCCCATTCAATGTTAACAACTACCGTCATTAACATCCGATCATAATATTTTTACAAATACTAAAGATCATTTAAGAAGTAGGCAAGCTATTTATAAATGTTTATATAATTTTTAACGCAAATTTTGTTGTGAACAAATTACAAAAACACAAATGTTGAAAAAATTTCCACGAGCAGGGTTTGAACCTGCACCCTTCTGACATACCGGGTCAGGTGCTCTTCCAATTGAGCTATCGTGGTTCTAACCAGCCCGCCGAAATTATTCAACACTATTTACTTTTTTACTTTGAAAGCCAAAGGCGCCCATTCAATGTTAACAACTACCTACTACTTTCGGCGGGCTGGTTAGAACCACGATAGCTCAATTGGAAGAGCACCTGACCCGGTATGTCAGAAGCGTGCAGGTTCAAACACTGCTCGTGAAAAATTTTTCAACATTTGTGTTTTTGTAATTTGTTCGCAACAAAATTTGCGTTAAAAATTATATAAACATTTGGAAAGTAATAGTTCAAAACTCGAGCTATGCATCGAACACTCCGAAATACACTTTGCCCCATCTGGGAATCGAACCCAGGACCTCCGGACAACGGTTGCTTCGCCATTCGATCATTGAGGCTTCAACAGAAACAACACACAATAATACAGAAACCGGGAACATGAGCCTTAATAACTTGGCAGCTATAGATAAGATAGTCAGTACCTCAGTAGTTGAGCATTTTGACGACCTTGGTCGAGTGGTTTGTACACCGGTTTTCATGGTGTCGCAATCTCCGAGGACCCGGGTTCGATCCCCGGTCGGGTCAATTTAGAAATTATTGTTTTTCTAAATTGTCTCGGCTTTGGGTGTTTTCTATGTATAACAAGTATGTATTTAAGTATTTTAAGTATGTTTATCCGTTGTCTAGTAACCATTTAACGAGTTTCATAACGAAGCTTCTCTTGGGCTAGATAATTGGTGTGAGTGTAGGAAAGTTTATTTGTTTTATTTATTCCGGGTGAAGTGCGCTTCCACCGGCCATCACTTAACATCAAGTAAGATGTAGGCCAAGTGATGAGCCGTAATTAAAAAAAAAAGCAAAAATAGTTTTGGATTTTTATAGGCAAGTATTTGACCGCAATCTCACCTGAGAGTAAGTGATGATACGGCCTAGGATGTTTGTAGCATATACTTGCCCACAAAATGTCAACCTCTGTCTGTGGTGAAGTGTGCGCCTGACCTAAGCGGCGGTTCCCAGAGCAGTCCGCACCAATCTCACCGCAGACCGGTACTTCACCGTGTCGCGGCCAAAACGGTCTGTACAAAATTAACTGAGCGTTTTCCTGCAACGCTCAATAATGCAATAACCACGCAAATTATGTTGGTTTAATGCTCTAAGAAATTATTACTAATAGGGAAGAAACAAAAAAATAGCGGGTGTCATTCAATGTTCATTCTCTGTGACCATTGCCCAATTGTCCATTCTCTGAGACCATATTAGTATGTACACACGGCGGCAGATCATCCTACCCAAAAATGTCAAATTTCCCCAATGAATATTGATCCTTATAACCAAAACATAAAGTTCAAAATTGATTGTAGAAATTTGACAGTTGATCTGCCGCCGTGTGTACTGTATTCGTTGATTTATTCAAAGAACATCTTTTTTGCATTGCATTAGGTATAATGCAAGTGTAAATTATACGATGTTAAAACAAGGTTCAATGAAAAGTTTTAAAGAAAGGGTAGGTATCCAGGCTGTCAGCATTTTATTAAATGGGTCCTTTTTATTAGGTTTTTCCTTTATTTATTTTATCATATTTCTGTTACATTATATTTTTGCTTTCGAAACGTCAGGTATTTCAAAAAGTACACTTAGGATACATACTAAAAATAATACTAACTAAATAAGATGTAGCAATAGTCTTAAGTTTAAATGTTACTAACAAAATGGATCATGTTATCGGTTTAATAAAAATATAAATAATAAAAAGCGAATGGATCCATTTATGGCATACAGCCTTCCGTCCTCCTATCAATCTTCTCTCCTTCATCATAATGCATTTAATTTTACATATCATCAGAAAACATTATGATTACCTTTGATTATTTAATCGCTGCGCCAACTTCTATAATAAACCCTCTTTCACTCTCCTGTGTAAGCGATATATAGCATCCATAAACGATCTTATCCCATGCATGCAATAAAGTATTGTACCCCAATTGATGCTACGCCTTCAAAGCGCAATGCAATGCAACATGTTTCTTTTGTTAACTGTTTGTCAAAATTAGTTGGTAAGAAATACATAAAATATCCATAATATTTCATGTATTTCTTATTTCTACTAATTACTTTTAATTATGTGTATTGTGTATTGTGTGTTGTGGTTTAAAAAGAATAGAAGTGTCTATATACATACATAAGATTAGGACAGGACAGGACTCTGGTGGTCGCCCAGTGGTCGAAATTCAACCGTTTCATGATAAATAAACGTAACACATTATGTTGCATAAATTTTATCTGTTAGACTCCTTCGAAACTGTAACTATACCAAATCTCAGATAATGTCGTGCGCGCAATGTGCTGACAAAGAGGCACGCAGTTTTCTCTACACGTATTATTATATAGATAAGGGTCCAGTTCACAGAAATCTTTGAAGAACAGATTACAGAACCTTATTAGGAGTATAGGGTTTCGGTAGTACATACTATCAAAACACACCCGATCCGATCCGAACCCCGATCTGATCCGAACCATTCGGAGAATCTAGTAGGGCACGGGGACGCGCACTTTTAAGTGTGCGAAGCCGTTCCCTCTAGAAAACCTCCGAAGGTGATTCGTTTTACACGGCTTGAGGTACCCTTTACGTACCTCGCCGCCCCCAAACAAGCCCGGTGACGCTGAAAATGCCGTACGAGGCAATCAGCAATCTCTCTCAAAAAAAAAATCAAAACACACAATTCATTGTAATATTAAATTGAAGAAAGGACCTATTCATTTTCAAGCCCAATTTATACTATTAATAAAGATGTAAAGTTGGTGTGTTTGTTTGTTTGAGGAGGGCGATCTCTGGAACAGCTGGTCCAATTCCCAAAAATCTTTCACTGATATAATGTACATTCCTTACTTGTAACCTAAGCTACATTTGATCAAAAAAGCATTTTAAAATCTCCAATCCATGCGGACGAAGTCGCGAAGTAAAGTACAGTCAACAGCAAAAGTACCTAGATGGTGTTTACTAGATTTCGAAATTAAGTTTCGATAGTGTAAGTCGGTATTTTCTATATAACTACAATCAAACTCTGCAGATACTAATAGACCCTCGAATACTTTTCGATATGCATTTAAAAAGTTTTGATTTTCACACTGATTTCATATTTTTAAACTTGACCAATCATCAGTTAACTTGATGTACTAGTACTGACTGTACTAGTCATACAAATATTATAAAGAGCTTTGTATTTTTGTATGTTTGCAACGATAAAACTAAAAAGCTACTGGACCGATTTTAATAAATCTTTCACCGCTAAAATGCTACATTAGCGCTGAGTAACATAAGGCTATATTAAAAAAGTAATGTCAATTGTCAACCCGTGCGAAGCCGGGACGGGCCGCTAGTTTTACAATAAAACCTTTCAAAAACAATAACGGCGAGGTGTCAAGAATGAAACGGCATAGAAGACAAATACCTCCCAAGGAATAAGGTAAACAACCCGATGATAGACCGTGAGTTACTAATCCGACGTGGACGGATGGCGAGGCGGGTTTTTGTGCGCCGTTTTTTGTGGTAATTTTTAAAACGGCTCGTGGGACCGGACTTCGGACATAAAAATGCAATGCTCGTACGGTCGACTTCACTCGTCGATACGTATTAGGCTTCGATTTCGAACCTTATTTCCGGGGGTTAGAATACGTTTTAATGCCGCCTTATTGTTGTGTAGTAGACAAGTAGACACCGGCTTAAATGAATATGATTAAGCCTTTTAAGAGCTACGTGCCTGCCTACATAGAAGGCTTTTTATGTATAGACGACATATAGTTGGTGCCAAAATTTAGTTCAGTCACCTCTGCTTTATTTAATTCGACTTGTGTAATTATCTATTTATGTTTGTTACGACCTTTAACTAAACAATGCTACTATGATGTCTTACGTAGTGTTTTGCTTGCCGAGTTTTTCATGGTTTTGTGTTCTACTATATCTGCCAGCGCTGTTTTGTTAGTGTTAAGGTGATTTGGTTGGACCTGACGATGCAAAATTTAACGATCGGTTGTTGTGATGAAACGATTCGAAAAGAAAACTAAAATATTTTCTCAAGGCATCAAACTCTACATGCAAAACATTAGTAATCTTATTTTATATTATACCTTATTCTTATTTGAGCTTATTTTATATTATATTATAACTCTAAATGTTGTTCTCTTAATTATACCTTAAGATCGATCATCAACAAATCAATGCCTCTATAAATGCCAGCTAGCTTTATGGCTTTCGAATCACGACAACTTAATTTTCTCAAAAAAACCTTAACCTAACGACAGCATTTTCAATTCCAAGAACCTTCAAGCACAAACATGTCTTGTGCATTACTCACTTAACCACAAAAGTATGGTGTTACACCAAAAGATCACAATCCAAAATGAACTGTGAGCCGGAAACGCTGAAGGTGGTGAATCGCGTGTACCGCAGAACAGATAATATTCAAACCAATAACATCCTTATGTCGAAGCTCTCAATAGCGAGGTTACAATATTGAATTCATTATTTAAGGCTTTTTACTTGGAAAGCCGGTATAAAAGGAATAGAAAGGTAACCTCAAACACTTACTCAGCGTTTTAAGAAAACTATGCTCTTTATCCGTGGTTATAAGGTTGAAAGTTGAGGTAGTGTGTCTCCTAGTCTGGACAAAGCATTTCGCGAGAGAGGAGGGGGTCGCGGTCGCAGGTTTGACGGGTTCCGTGTTACTCCCGCCTGCGCCCGCGCCGCCCGCCCGCCCGCCGCCGTCTGCGCAGGCTACCCGTCTCGTCTAGAACCAATTATGTGTATTAAAAGCGTGCATCCACTTAAAGCGTCTGAATTCCTGATGATCTTTTAATTATGCTCGTCACATGATGCAGCAATCATTACACAATTTGTTATTGCTTGAAAACTGCGGTAGTTGTGATGTCGTGTCGTACATCAAATGCAGACTGTTTTTCTTTACACTAAAGACCTTATTCGCTTTTTGACGATCTTTCGACTTTTAACACTTTGGGTATTGTCGTGCGTGGCTGACCATAGTAACTTAGGCCTTATTTACTATACCTAGTAGTTTTATACAAGTCAACAATTTTTTATTTAAGCACTTATAAATCATCCACAAGAATTTTTTATCTAGGTACTTACTACCCATACAAGACGTTTTTCAGCTTTGAAGAAGAAAGGGCTAAATTACTTACTTGCAATCTTTTGATAATTAATATATTTTTAATGATATCTCTCAACTATCGCAAACAAGATATTTGCGTTACGTTGACACCGGTCACAAGTACGTGGTCGGTATTATTTAATCTGTAACCGGTTTGTGTGCGTGACGTCACTCCTGCGCAACGCGTCCGCTGATCACCGGTGAAAGGGTAATTGCATCGCGGGTTATCATATCGCAGTCACTTTTCGCTCTAGTAGTAGAGAGAATCGTCTAGTCTCTACACATGGGATTGGGTTGCATTCAGAATCCTGTAAGTATTGAATGAAGATTTTTTCGAACTGTATGTGTATAAGTACTACTAATACTACGTTCAATAAGTTGCGCAACGCGACGTATTGTAGTTCCTCTGTCAAACACATTTACTATGTTCGGAATAGTTTGACAAACTATAAAGCATTATTGGGTTATTCGCCTTCTACTCATCACGTTCCGTTTAGAGTGGTGAGTGCGTGTATTGTCGACAATGTAATTGCTTCACCACCTTAGAAGTTAATTTTGTTTGCATATAATAAAACAACAATTTCTATTTTTGTTTAAAAGACCAAGTGACAGATACGTCGTCATCATTGACAATGAGCCTTAGCGAAATTTTATTGTACTGAAAATTTTTGTCAAAAGTGATAAAGCAATTTCATGGTCGACTATACCATTCGACCACGTTATCGGAAACAGGAATTAGCATGTCTTAAAGAGTACCTCCCGAGAGCCTAGTGATAGTTTTCTTTGCAAGAACGGGAATTTGTATAGCAAAACTTTAACTCTCGTCGATTACTCTTGTCAACGAGAGACAGTACTTCAACTTTATACAAATTACCCTAGCGACAAACGAGGAAATTTGTAACTTTGCCATACAAATTCTGATGAATTAATGATGAATCAATCGTAACTAAAAAAAATTAAAATAAACAAGTAACGGAATGGATTAGATAAACATTCAATTCAATTGAACGATTCTTACACAGAACTAACATGACAAGTGAAGGTTGGACTAATCTACATAAAGGCTTATCAATATGATATTAGATGTTATTACAATTTGAAGTAATGCGTAATTTTACTAGTAAATAGCAATAATGTAAATCGATAAATAAATAAATAAGAGCCCCAAGAAAAGCTTCCTTAAGAAACTCGAGAAATGGTTAACTAGACAACGGATAAACATACTTAATATACTTAAATACATACTTATGATACATAGGAAACACCCAGACCCGAAACAATTTAGAAAAACAGGTATTTCTAAATTGATCCGACCGGGGATCGAACCCGGGACCTCAGAGCTGGCGGCACTATGAAAACCGGTGTGCAAGCCACTCGACCAAGGAGGTCGTCAATCGATAAATGTTATATGCATACAAAACAACCGAAAAGAATGGTTCGAAGGTTTCCGTTCAAATTTCGAACGCAGCGGCAGCATGGCGGCAACACACAAGTTACAAACATTTTTTATATTTTTTTATAACCGGTCAACCACACCATACGTTGTGCTGTTTTCAGGAGTCATTGGCAGTAATGGTCGCTAACCTAAAAGTGACCCAGTTGCCATAAACAAAAAAGTTGAAGTTGAATATTTTAATAGATTGTCAAGTGATGTAAAAGAAATAGCGTTAAGTACTTACGCTATTTCTTTTACATAACTAACGCAATAATAACAAAAAATATCTATTATTTGCAATTTAGCACTCTCTAACGAAAACTAAATCTAAAAAGAGATTTTGTAACTGTTTCTGCGAGAGCAACTGCGGCCAAAAGGATACGATTGCCTTCTTTTCTTTGGAACGTCTTCGCGGCGCTAGTGACGTCTTTACATTTTTTACTTATCTATCATTAGGAAATAGCGTAAAAACCGATAAAGCCTGCTCGCCCGCGCCGCGTGCTACTCGAACCTTGTCCCGAGACTCGGTCTAACCGTTATCGCATCTCTACGATATCGACACGTCGAAGTTTTACCGATACCGTCCTTTTATTGAACATGCCTCTTCGACATGATTCAAAAATTATTATTACAGAATATCTAAGAGATATTTAAAAAATATCTTTCAGAGAACGCAGGCGCAGACTCTGCAAAATAGGTTCAAATCGCCCGGAAATAAAATTATCTTGGACCTAGTTTAGCTAAAAGGACTCAAACCACAAATAGCTAGTTTTAAGATTAACTAAGAATTTTAAGTTTAGATAATAATTAACAATGATGTATGTATTACTCGATTTTTTTTAAATAATCCACTTGTGCCAATTTGTGGTTTGAGTCCTTTTAGCTAAACTAGGTCCTATTATAGTGTAAAAGAAAGTATCTTTAACACGTCTGTTTGCCTGTAGGACGGGCTAATCTCAGAAACCACTGGACAGACTTTGATGTGGTATTTATTTATAGATAATGTCTTTCGAGAGTGGTTTACGTACACAAAACGACGCGAGCGAAGCCGGGCCGGGTTGCTAGTATAAAATAAACGTGAGTGTTGCCACCACTCACACGCCTATTGCTACGGTGTGCTTATGTACTTTAATTCAATGTAAATAATCCTATAAAAAGAAATAAACAATATAATATAATGATATGCTTCCAATTGGAAATATTCATTGCTATGCAGATGATAGTACGGTCCATGGAGGATATAACGGTCACCCAGCGGCTGGGCGGGTCGAAACCGAAGTGAATCGAGTTAATCTTGTCATTGAGTTCAATCGGGTATTGGACCTCATATCTAATTGGGGCACCAATAATCTGGTTGAGTTCAATGCCAAGAAAACACAGGTGTGCGCGTTCACGGCAAAAAAGTCACCATTCCTTCCCCTTCCAACTCTTCAGGGTACATCTCTACGCCTGCAGAGCAGTATCAACATGCTCGGTATGACGATACGCTGCGATCTGAACCAAAGGGACTACATCGAAGCCGTGATCAAAACAGCCTCACGAAAACTCGGAATTCTGAACAGAGTGCGGCGATTCTTTACGCCGGACCAGTTGTGCCTTTTGTACAAGACACAGGTACGGTCTTGCGTGGAGTATTGCTCGCACATCTGGGACGGTTCCGCTAAGTACCTTCTCGATGCCTTGGACAGATTGCAGCGTCGCGCTGAACGCATTATCGGCAATGCAAAAGTGGTAAATACTCTCGAATCTCTGCAATTGCGTAGAGACGTTGCGTCACTCAGCGTGTTTTACCGCTTATACCATGGCGAGTGCTCTGAAGAGCTCTTTGACCTCATCCCACCTTCTCCCTTTCTTCATAGGAGTACACGTGCTGCTCTTCGGAGTCACCGATTCACTGTCTCAAATATCCCATCGCGCACAAAGAAATTTAGTGACTCGTTTCTTTGTCGCACCTCCAAAAGATGGAATAGTCTACCAGCACACGTTTTCCCTCCTTCCTATGATATGGGGTCCTTCAAGAGAGGCGTGAAGAAGCACCTTGTGGGCCGGCAGAGTGAAGTTAACTGATGCTACGTTTGTTTCCACGCTGCACCAGTTGTCTCCGCGTCTGGACTTCATTTCCACTTAACATCAGGTGGGATGGAGTCATTTGCCGAGCTAAGTATAAAAAAAAATATATATTTTTAGTATAACTAGTTGAGAAAATTGTTAATAGACTTCTGTCAGTTTTCCCCATATTCTTATAAATTATTCAGTTTATTGCTAAATATAAGGTATTTACTCACATCACTAAACTTCATCTAAAAACTGTATACTAAGGGAAAAATATGGCACTTGGAACTCGGAATTTTTCTCGCGTTTTATTTTACATATCATTTTGTCCTGACGCTTCGAACTCTTTACCTTATTATTTGGGTAATTTTTCAAAACAATTCGACAGAAAAAAAACAGTAAGTATAGCCTGTTGGTTTTCTAAATAAAATAAATAAAGTAGATACCTACCCACTTCATCCGCTCAACCAGTTATTACAATAAACTTCTAAAAATCCTATCAAAACATTCACAGAGAAAACGTTTGTTGAAACACTGTCAGCTCCGGTTACAGCTGACACTGCGCCCATCATCAGCGAATCCAAACAATAGCGCGGTGTTTTGATGAGCGTAATCGAAGATGGCCGTCGCGTCGCTGGACATCACGTCACAAAATAGCAGACTGCAGAAAGATAAGAATAAGAATGAGAATAAGAATAAAGTTTATTTCGTTAAAAAATTTCATGTTACAATAGCTAGTGGCTAGAGTCTCCTTTTAGGCTTAACACTCGTACCAGGAGACTCTGCTCTTCCAATACTTAAATACAATGTTTTATGTATACAGTTTATAGTCTCTATTCAATATTAATTAAGCTTATCACTAAAATAAACTTTAAATACTAAACAATGTGCGTTTATATGTGCGTTAGTGTTGACATTATTCAGTTTTTGCGTGTGTGCGGTGTGCGTGTGCGCGCGCGCGCGTGTGTGTGTGTGTGTGTGTGTGTGTGTGTGTGTGTGTGTGTGTGTGTGTGTGTGGTGTGTGTGTGTGTGTGAGGGTGTGTGGGTGTCCGTTTGTTTTTTTTGAGGGAGTTTGTTGGTTGCCTTTGTGTATTTTCAGCTTCTCCGGTCTTTTTTGGGGGCGCCAAGAAACTTAAAGGGTTCCTCAAGCCGTGTGTAATGAAGCACCCGCTCAGGACGAC
This sequence comes from Eudonia lacustrata, assembly GCA_947562085.1. Lineage (NCBI taxonomy): Eukaryota > Metazoa > Arthropoda > Insecta > Lepidoptera > Crambidae > Eudonia > Eudonia lacustrata. The sequence continues at coordinate 2,014,177 of OX387341.1, forward strand.
TTCGTCATTTTCTTAAACTTGACACTTTCCTAACTTGTCTCTTTTTTAACTCGGCTGTTTCTTAGTTGGTCTCTTTCTTAAACTTGACACTTTGCCAACTCGTCTCATTCTTAACTCGGCTCTTTCTTAGTTGGTCTCTTTTGCAATGTTGACACTTTCATAACTCGTCTCATTTTTAACTCGACTCTTTCTCAGTCGCTGTTTTTCCTCTCTCCTTAGCCGTGGTCCACCGGATCAGTTCACCTAGGTAAACTACGGGCAATTTTTTTTCTCGTGGTTCACCTAGATTCAACTGTTAAGGTTCAACTAACAAGATCGCCGGTTACGCATTATAAAAATTCGAAAAAATTAATAAATATAATACTTAATACTAAAGAACTTGTTTTTCTTCTTTCCCCTTATGTGATTGTATATTGATGGTATATTAAAAAAAAGAGCCTAGTTAAAAAAGAGACAAGTTAGGAAAGTGTCAAGTTTAAGAAAATGACGAAGTCGTCCTGAGCGGAAGCACCGTCATAGGTTTTCTAGAGGGAACAGCATCACGCTTTATAGTGTGTGTCCCCGTGCCCTACTAGATTCTCCGAGGGGTTGGGATCGGATCGGGCCGAGATCCTTGTCCGTTGCAAGGGGTCTGTCTATGTATAAGTTGTACGACCTCGGTATGTATCAAGCTTGCTTCTGGGTCCTCCTTTTTTTGTGATCACGTGCTCATGTGTGTAGGCACTAGGCAGTAAGTACGTGAGTAATACCACGCTGACGAGCAGAATCAAAGGTTTGGTTTCGTATAATTATTGCTAAATCGAAAAATACAACTTGTTTTATTATAATAAGTTACCTACGCTCTCTTCTTAAAAACTTCTTAATAAGGTTTTACCGTAAAATTCTTAGTATAGGTACTAGGCATTTTACTTTTTACTTTCAAGTGCTAATTGCTGCACTGAAGCTAAATTAAATATTTACAATATTTATAAAAACGTACTTATTTCAGTTTTACTTACTGACACCTAATAAACTTACCAGATTCATACTAAAGCTATTCTCGTTTTTCCATGGTAAAGTTGAACTGCAGTCTTAAGAGCGTTTACGCCGCACACTAGCGCCACTAATGAAGAAAAAACATATCTAGTAATTAGAGATAGAAAATCAAATTATGCTCAACAAACTATTTGAATGAAGTAATTTAGCATTTTTACGGCACCTAATGAACACCTCACATGTTATGGTTTAGTTAAATAAGACGTTACGGCCACTTTTAACTATAACGCCATATTTAACTAAATCATAACATGTCAGGTGTTCATTAGGTGACGTAAAAATGCTAAATTACTTCATTCAGATAGTTTGTTGAGCATAATTTGATTTTCTATCTCTAATTACTAGATATGTTTTTTTTTTCATTGGCGGCGCTAGTGTGCGGCGTAAACGCTCTTAATAAATAACTTCTTAAGGCTGATTTTTCAATCGTCAGCTAATGCTTATCATTGAATAATTTTGACATAATGACAGATTCTCTTTAGAAAATATGTCATAATGACAATGTTATTCGTTGGATAAAATTTATCTGAGGATTGAAAAATCAGGCCTAAATCGTATCTCCATGTATTTCTCATATCATAATTCAGTCCTTTGTCATTCGTGTGAAACCCGGTGTGTCAATAAGTAAATTGTTTTGGCAATAATGACGTCACTTTGAAACCTGAAATTGAACGACTTTTCCTCAAATGACAAACCGAATAAATACTTAAAATTTCATAGATCTACGAGTAAGTATACGTCATGAAAACACACGTTGGCTGCGCATCTACGACTTCTCGGAAAACAATTACTCAGTCAGGGTAGATCTTTCATAAATTGTTAACAAATAGTTATATGTCTAAGGACATAAGCAATGTGTACACGCTAGCACATCACACTAAGTACCACAACTGTTAAATTTCCTCAATTTTCCTCGATTTTGATCTTTATGTCCATGCTGTTAGGTTGAACATTCATTAAAAGAAATTAATTATTTTACAGTTTTGGATATACTGATGTGACCATATCATGTGACTGACTGACTTTTCTCAAGATTTTCATACAGCTAAGACATTGGAGTGTTTTGCTCTAAAATAACAATGTATGTAAACAACAAATCTCAGCCAGAATGTTTGATCTTCCCACTGTTGACCTAGGCTAGGTCTCCCAATTACCTCCATATAACCCAATCTACGCCAAGCTCTGCCAATCATTCTCGTAATGCCTGAAGTCTTCACACCCGCGTTCCCTGGGCTTTTCCCTGCAACGAAATCGGTAAATGAGCTGCCACAGGGTGACAAATCGAAAGCATTTACTTGGATGCATTCGACACACGTGACAAAAGGGAAAATGTCAGAATAAAGGCCACTGAGCCTGAGTATTGATGATTTAAATTAAAGCTAATAATTGAGATTAGCCCGGTAAAATAGTAATATCTATATGCATGCGATGTGTGATCGGGGTGATGGGGTGACCAGTGTCAGTTTCATTTGACATTCGCCAATAATTGGTAATGCATTCAAGCAGGGCCTCCTGACGACGTACGAGAAGAATTAAAAGCCATACAAATTTCCGTTTACGTAAACGTAATCGAATGGATATGTTATTGTTAACAAAAGTCACACAAGGCACTCAGAATAAAGGGGGTGAAAATACCTAAAATGGCCGACAAGACATGACCTAAAGTGGTAAAAACGCCAAAATGTTGTTAATTTTTTTATCGAATCCCAGATCCCGCAAATATTAGTCTATACTAACATGAAATTATACTCGTATGGCTGTACTTCGAAAATCAAAGTCAATATATAAGAAACTAGCGGCCGCTCGCGGTTTCACCCGCGTGGTTCTCGTTCCCTCGAGAATATCTGGATAAAAGTATCCTATGTGTTATTCCAGGTTATAAACTATCTGTACGCCAAATTTCATTTAAATCCATCCATCCGTTGCAGCGTGAAGAAGCAACAAATATACGAACATACATACACACAAACTTTCGCATTTATAATATTAGTAGGATATAGTAATGTCTTGTCGGCAACTTTAGGTATGTTAGCCTCTTTTATTACGATCAATACGAATGACTATCAATATACTGTTTAATTTATCTTTAGTGACAAATGTTGTAAGTGGCTCGATCGCTGTAGGTGCGCCGGAGCAGGCGAGATACCGGCGCACGTCGCAATTAATATTTTATAATCAGATCAATTTTAATGATTACTTAGGCTAAGATTATCGTCAGTAATATAGCACATGATTGTGACTGCCACACCCTTTCTTTGAATTATGACGGCTGTTTTCCGCTAACTATAATTTAACACGTAAGCTGCCTTGGTAGGTACGCCCTACAGGGCGCAAGCTGATTGATGAAAGCACCGTCTATGATACTGATCTAGAGTTATCGTTTGGAGCTTAAGGTATGCTAAAGCTTCAAAAATTATAGTCATATGACAGTAAATTTATATAATAACTATTATTGAGCAGGGTTAAACCGGCAAGAAAAACAAAGTCAATATGATCGATAAAATAAAACCAATTTGTAAAATAAACGGGAGTTGATCCGTAAAAGTTATTTTATTTAAATGTGTAGTGTTCGCGTAAACTTTAGAAAACAATCAATATGATCGTTAATCCTGTTTTTTTTAGTTTTTTTTTAGTTTCGACTAGTTAATAATTGAGAATAAAATAGTGTATGTCCATTTGCCCAGCAGACCGTAACTGTTTTTTTATAGTTCAAGTTACTGATGCTTGAAGCTGCGCCCGAACATGACGGGCAGCCTTCTATGTGTGACAGTGGTTTATCGCTGCGCTTGCGCGGAAAGTAGATCAGCGGGTCAATGCCGGCCAGCCGCATACGCCATGGCGGCAGCGTCGCCACGGGAGGAGGCTCCCTTGACACTGCCAGTAAACGTCAGCGAGAGGCTTAACAGAGACGGGGCCAGCTACTAGTAGCTTTAATGGAGGCCATTTTGCATTTGATAACACAAGTTCACACGCTGCTTTATACAAGCTACTGAGTAACATACTAGAATAGAATATAGCGAGTCATGTATAGCACTTTTAATTATTGATGTCACATCTAGTAAATACTATATTATTATGAGAAAACAATAAACATTTATAATTTATTCAAAATTCAAATTCAAAGTATTTATTCGGCGTTGCAGGCTTAGGTTCTAACAATAAATCTAATACATAAAGTTAAAATTAAAATGCTACGACGAACTGGACTCCTCTAAGCATAAGTTGCAGCTTCAAGAAACCGCAACGCTGATTTTATGAATAATAATTTTGTGTACATCACTTTCCACTTACAAAATGATGGTAGTTATAAAAATAAAAATTGCATCCTTATCTTTTTGTTGCATAGTCCGGCTTCAGTAAATTGTCACAGTATCAGTACATTGTATCTCCAAATCTCTTACTGCCTATCCGTCATTTATTGCACCAATAAACACAGCTATGTCGACATCGAAACCTTGTACAACTTCAGAAGCGACTCATTTTAAGATAACTCATGTAAAGCCCCTACAACAATTTCACTTATAAGGGTATTTAATAACTCTTGATAAACCATCTAATAGGCGAGGCCACTTCTCATCAGATGGCTCGCCTGCTCCTTAGCCAATCAACCTCGTTAGTTCCAACTGGGTGCGAATCCGCATTCGATAGGATTTTATTTGGTTGTCCTGTTATGATGCTGAGCCTGCATGAGCTCATTCCACCTTCCCCATTTTACCATCGAGAATCCAGACGTACGGCTGGCTACCACCCTTACCTGGTTGATATTCCACTTCTGCGCACTAAGCGTTTTGCTTCTACATTTATAATGCGTACAGCCAAAGAGTGGAATTCCCTACCGGCGTCTGTGTTCCCGAGTGCATATAACCCTAAAGTTTTTAAAGCCCGAGTGAATAGGCTATTTCTGGGCAAGCTTGTTCCATCGTCGGCCTCTTCTTAGCCCTAGGGATTAGAATGAGGCCAAGAGCAAGCCCATCTCTCAATAAAAAATAAAAAAAAATAAAAAAGATGGTGTGAAACAAAACTAACCACTAACTTTGATTTGTTATGTATGCTCATTGTATGCTAGTTATTTTGTTTTTTGTATACTTAAAGCATATTCACGTATTTTTATGCGACAACATAATATAATATTCAATGTATGTACTTTAATTAAGTGAATGTAAATATAGTTACTGTGAGAAAATAAAGTTCTTAAACCCGATCTCGTTAACAAAAACTATAATTGGTATAGTTACATTATAACTCGCCACGTTTGCCACCGGAGACGATGCTTTTTTTTCGTTAAAATGATGGAATAGCTAAAAACTGGCATTAAATGACAGACATCCTGAATCATTTGTCCTAAGCTGCAGCACAGGTAGGGTTGCCAACTACTTTTCAGGAAATTAAAGTAAATCTATCAGTAACTGTATAAAAAAAGGATTTCAAGAAAAATAAAGTATTTTCCAAATTTATTTATTTAAATGTTTAAAAACATTTTTTTTTTTTACTCTTGGCACTCTCTAATAATTTTCGGTTGTTCCCAGTTGTCACCACTGGCTTCGTTCCCACTGGTGACAAATGAGAAAAAAATCCCATTCATTGCCAGTGGTGACGCATGGAGTATTAAAATCCCTTGTTGCTACATAGCGCGTTCAGAAATTAGCGTTGCGTTTCGTTTCACTTCACCTGAGTCTGAGTATCATTCAGTAGTTCAGAAATTAAGTCAACAGGAATATTCCGTTCAACGCACGCATTAGTCGGAAATAAAGTATTTTCCAAACTTTATTTTTATTAAAAAGAATAAAGAAAAAAAGAATAAGAGTAAAATACGTTATTTTAAAGTATGGTTGGCAACCCTAAGCACAGGTGATATTGGCGCCGCGTGTGTCGCTGCTAAGAAAACCAAAAACAAAGAGTATAAATTAGTAATAAAACTGTTTTGTCACTACGCAAACATGTTTTTAACCACACTAAAGAAATAATACTTTTCCCTTTCGCGGTTTGATTTGAGTATTGGAAACCACAGCTTAGTACACGTACTGCACTTTTTCCCGTTACAATTTAAAAAGTGACTACACAGAATTTGACACATTAATATAAAAGATGATACTTTCAATCAACTTTAAACTCTATTTGTACTTGATATATGTTTGAATATGGCTTAGATGAAATTTTACACGTACACGTAGGTTCTCCGAAAAACACCTATTTAAAATTCAAGAAAGCGCGGGTTCTAAATGCTTATGTGACAAATACCGGTGACCGCCCAACTAACGGTCAGAATCATAAGTGGTTTGTGTTTTAATAGGTACCATGGGAAAAGGCAACGACGGTCTTGTGGATAGAAAACATCTTAGCAACAGGGATGTTGATGACAATGATAATTAATTCCAAAACAATAAACGTATAAATGAAATCATTTAACTGTTTTTCTTTTTTCTTTCAGTTGATGGCTTCGTGCGGTTAGCACATTTAGCCAGTGTCAAAGTAATTTTCTTATTATACATTATATTTAAAACATATCTTTGTTAATATTAGGTCCTTACCTATGAAATTGACGTTTTGTATGAAGATTTTTTATAAAAAAATATTTTTCATACTAACGTTTTTGAAATTTTCTTAGCATCAATATATGTTAACACTATAAAAATTGTAGAGTAGTGCGTTTGTTTCACTAGGTAAATATAGCAGACATTAAAATAAAAATAAATCAAGTACCTTCAAAGCTACAATTAAACAAAAAGACAATACCGCGAACAAAAAAAGTAGTCTATTAAAAAAAAATTGGGCGATATAGACACAAAATTAATAATCATTGTTATTACTGAAACCTAAGTAACATAGTCCTAATTAAAGGTGTATAATATTATTAACAACCGGTATTGACTTTTAGAAGTAATACACCTATTAATAAGTGAGAAAAAAACGTCAATTTCATAGGTAAGAACCCAATATATGATGATGATGAATGATAATAGTAATGAGAAGTGAGAAATGATATACCCCCAACTCCTTGAGTATCTCAGTAAAGATGTGCTTTACAAAGACCTCACGCAGACTTCTTGAGAGAATTTGAAAAGTGATGTTGCACTCATGTACGTTCACAAACACTTAACGGTTAATAATCCACCATTAAATCACATTAATATTCGACATAACACAAATTTTAGAAGATAAAACAAAATCGCAGACATTACTCTCACTTTTCCGCCAAGAAACCACGTAGCAGTTCATTAAAACAGTATCCAATATTTTTGTTAACCTTAGCATGAATATCTGTAACCTATACTAATGCCTAACCTGTAATGCCACTGTTCAGGTTACAGAAGGTACTTGGTTCTTTCTTGGGGCAAGGTATACACTATTACAATAAAATACCAAATTCTGTACTAGATTTACCTTTAGATAAGTTTAAAAAACATGTGAAGTCTTTATTACTTATAAAAGGTTATTATACAGTCAAAGAATATTTAGATGATAAAACAGCCTGGTTATAATAAAAATCACATATTATATTTGAATCAATTTATTAAAATTATTTTTTATACTTTTTATACTGATATGACAGCCTTTATCAGCATTGTCCTACAGATAACAAACAGCGTTGCGTTAAATAGATCATTAAGTTTTTATTTAGAGTATCTTGAGTGTGTCATGCTCTCTTTACTGTCTCTGCGGTGGTGGCGTGTGCGTCGGGTCGTTACGTTCCCTAAAATATGGTTGAGCGAAGCGATGGCTGATTCATACGTCATGCTCGTGAACGGGTGCCGCCTGTGGAGGCTGGTCTGCTCTTGCATACTTATCTTATTTTTAGTATTATTAATTATAGTTTGACTTTGTTTTACCTAAACAATTTTTGACTTTTACTAGAGTACTGTAGTGGTGCTGTATGACATTGTGGAAATTGAAACTTTTACATAATTATCTGATGTAAATTTGTTAACTTACATTTTTTATTTTAACAGCATTGTCCTACAGATAACAAACAGCGTTGCGTTAAATACATCATTAAGTTTTTATTTAGAGTATCTTGAGTGTGTCATGCTCTCTTTACTGTCTCTGCGGTGGTGGCATGTGCGTCGGGTCGTTACGTTCCCTAAAATATGGTTGAGCGAAGCGATGGCTGATTCATATGTCATGCTCGTGAACGGGTGCCGCCTGTGGAGGCTGGTCTGCTCTTGCATACTTATCTTATTTTTAGTATTATTAATTATAGTTTGACTTTGTTTTACCTAAACAATTTTTGACTTTTACTAGAGTACTGTAGTGGTGCTGTATGACATTGTGGAAATTGAAACCTTTACATAATTATCTGATGTAAATTTGTTAACTTACATTTTTTATTTTGTTTTTTTACATGTTGTAATTGTCTTATATATATTTTTTTGTGTTTATTTGTAATGGAAAGTGTTCTGCTATGATAGGGCATTTTCCAATATTTTTGACGCTGTAAGGGAGAAAAGAGCTGGACACTTGCTGAGTTTCTTGCCGGTTCTTCTCAGTACAAGATCTCCCGCCCAGAGTAGATTTACGAACCGATGGCATAATGACATTCACAAGAGCTACTTGTAGCCTAAACTGAATAAATGATTTTGAATTTTGAATTTTGAATTTTGAATTTTGAATTTTGAATTTTGAATTTTATAAACACTATATTGACGGAACAAAATGGTGACGTCATAGTTTTCACTCCCATACATACAATTTCTATTATTTTGACAGAACTTGCTAAAAAGTTTCTAATATTCTCATATTTAGTAACCCTTTAATACTAATTTCAAATACTCAATGTACCTATTTGATTAACCAGTCAAATAGCCAATCATGGCGATAAAACAAAATATCTAAAGATATTATAGAGCTGTTGAAAGAAATGGTAAAATATTGGTTTGGTTGTGCTATTATTTATTTATTAATAACTACATTCTATACAGGCGCCAAAACATAGTATAAGAAAAAGCTTGCCTAATTACTACCTACCTTTATAAATTGCTAGTCGGTGCTATTGATAATGTATCTTGCTTTTATTTAACGTTTATTTTGTATGTAAGTGGATTTTGTATCTGTTAATTACTGAAATTACTATGAAACACACTGAAATAATAATATGGTGATCAAAGTAAAGTAATTTTAGATAGTCTTAAATCTAATATATAAAATTCTCGTGTCACAGTTTTCGTTGCCATACTCCTCCGAAACGGCTTGACCGATTTTGATGAAATTTTTTGTGCTTATCCGGTATCTATGAGAATCGGCCAACATCTATTTTTCATTCCCCTAAATGTTAGGGGTAGTCCACCCCTAAATTTTTTTTTTATTTTTTAGACAAAATTTTTAATTTTTATTTTTTTATGATACAACATACAAAAATACATACAATCCTCAATTTTCACCCTTCTACGATCAACCCTTATTTGTGGTACGAAGTCCGCCGGGTCAGCTAGTATAATATAATATTATCAAAGTGAACAAAACTTATCAGAAGATTGACGTAACCTTGAAAGCGGTATTGATCCCACTATTGATTACCTTATCACGAGATCTTGCGGCGCCTCAGTCAGCAGCAAGGAAAGGGTACGCAGATCAACTGTCACATTGTGGACGTATGATCCACCCTCGACTATCAAACATTTTCCGAGTGAAAGTTTATTTTTTAATTTTGTTTTATTGTAACGTAACGAGCCGTGTGATGGCGGCCATCAAAATAATACTACCAGCCCATCTTCTCTTTTGGGTATCGTAAAAGGCGACTAATAGATTTAAAACTGCACATACATACAACAGCTTATAACGGCGACGGGCTCACCACCTGTCACGCTGAGCACATGTGCAGTTACTGCTTGGTAAAACGTGGACTGTGTCAGTGGACTGCTTTTGTGGTTCCTATTGCCTAGTCTCTGACTAACCTTTTGGGAATAATAGTCGTGATTATATGTATGTAATTTTGTTTTGTCGAATACAGACTCATAAAGATTACTTATGTTGCAGATGTCGAATTCAAGTTGTCAAGAGGGTAGATCTACCAAGCGAGGTTTTAAAGGTACACCTAAAATTTATGATGTGGAGTTTAGCGATGTCGAATATTCAGTCGAAGATCACGACATTGAAATAGAAAATATGCAAGAGCCAGAGGGATCAAGAATTGTGAGCGAAAGTGAACAAGCGAGTGTCAGGGAAAAAGAAGCAAGTGAGAGAGAAGAAGAAGAAGCTGGAACCTGGACCGCCAGCAAGAAGAGTATGCAGCATTTGTCCTAGCAGCTTAAAACGTCAGACTTGATTTACTTGCTGTGCCTGTAAGAAGCCTATTTGTCTACAATGTTCGGCCCAGATCTGCGAAAATTGTAAATTTTAAATCTTAAAATGTACTGTAACTTTACGACTGATTTGTGCCTACACGTATCATACGATCTCGTTGATTTTTTTTGTTAAGGTTTATTAGTTTAATAACTAATAGAAAAAATGTTAAGTTTTTAAAGTTTTTTTGTCAATAAAAAATACTCTATTAATCTTAGCGTTTTATTGAAATATTACTTTTTATTCTATTAAATAATTCTTTGTAAGACATATAAGGAAATAAAAGTAAAAATAAAATAATATCTTTGTATAATTTCATGATATTTACATTTTAAAATGGTGTCTGACAGACACCACCTCAGTCGAATGTGAACAATAATTTTACCTCAGTTGCAGAGGGTTAAATCTGTAATATCTTCGAAAATATTTATTTTAATTACATGCTGTAAAGGGCCATATTGATCTATATGAAATGCACAATGTATTTAAGGTACTTAATTGGATAAGGATTAATGCTATATTGCTTAAAATCGCTTCGTAAATAAGCCATTATTTCTCGTAACAAGTAATGGATAAAAATGATTATTGTGGGTTATCCCTAAGAGATAGACCATATACCATTGCTAACTTTTTTGTAGACCTTTTTAAGGTGTACAATACTGTAGTACATTATTTTGATCTATCTCGTAGGGTTCAGCCAGCGTTTGCAATGTAAACGCAAAAAAATGTGAAACCTCTAAAATTATCAGTGTGTCTCTACTATATTATGCATGTATTTATACATATACAGACCACTGCCCTGTTCTTTTAGCAATTGCTAATAAGTACCAACAAATCACGCGCCCAATGGTTAAAACCGTAGTCAACTATGAAAATGCTTATAAGAGTTTAATTAATAATGATGTTTCCTTCTTCAATGTTTTTAAGGACCCTGATACCTTCGCTTTTGCTCTAATAGAAATGGTCAGGGCGACTATCCTACCCAACACTAAAAATGTAGTAGTCACAAACAGCAGAAGAACCATTAAACCCTGGATGACCTCAGGTGCTCTTCGGGTTATTAGGCTGAGAAACACTCTTTACCTAAAACTTAAATCAAACCCCCAAAGCTCAATTCTAGTTATAACTTACAGACGTTACCGAACTTTCTGCGGTAACCTTATAAAAAAAATAAAAACAAAATATAATAAAGATAAAATTAATGCATCGTTAAAAAATCCCCGAGCCCTCTGGTCAACCATTAATGAAATCACCCACTATAAGACACCTAAAAGCCAAAACTGTAACCTACTTAATATAAAATCTGGTCCACATACCTCAATTAATCATGTTAATAAATATTTTATTAACATTGGACAAACACTAGCTGAGAACATCTCTAGTAATTTTGTACCATCCGATTCAAATAACACTGACGACTATCATCACTTATCCTCATTTGTTTTACTAGACACCTCTCACAAGGAAGTTGAAAATATTTTAATGTCCTTGGATTCTAAGAGCGCACCAGGTTGGGACGGAATTTCTACCCTTTATCTAAAACAAACTAAGGATATTATAGTTCCATTTATCAGTAACCTGGCCAACCTGTGTTTTAAAACAGGAATCTTCCCATTTCTACTTAAGCGTTCCATTGTCACCCCTGTGTATAAGAATGGGGACAGCGACGATGTTAACAACTACCGACCTATCTCTGTGTTGACCTCCATTTCTAAAATCATTGAGAAACTGTTGAACATTAGAATAGTTAACTACCTGACTAAATATAACATACTATCAACCTCTCAATTCGGTTTTAGAAGGGGAATGTCGACACAGGATGCTATCTCTGACCTTACATCCACTATTACAAAAGAAATAGATGAAGGTAATAAATGCCTAGTGGTCTTTCTTGACCTCAAGAAAGCCTTTGATACCGTCTCTGTCCCCATTCTTACACGTAGGCTGGAAAGGATCGGGATTCGGGGTCTTGCTCTCTCCCTTCTCAGCAGTTATCTTCAGAACAGAAAACAAGCAGTAAAAATCGATAATATTATAAGCGAGGAAGAGAATGTTACGTTTGGAGTCCCGCAGGGCAGTGTTCTCGGCCCGACGCTCTTTTTGATTTACATTAACAATCTCTGCAACCTTGGTGGCGTTGGGGGGAGGATATTGTCCTACGCCGATGACACCGCTATTATTTTTACTGCTAAGACCTGGGATAAAGTAAAGTTGGTAGCTGAGAGGGGATTGGGTAGAGTCTGTCACTGGCTCAATGAAAATCTCCTTACTCTAAACACCCTAAAAACAAATTATGTATGCTTTGCTCCATACATAAATTCACAGCCCTCACCAAATTTTGAAATAAAAATTCACAACTGTGGCATCCCCATCTCTGGCACTTGTTCATGCCCTATTATTCAGAAAGTAAGTAGCGTCAAATACCTCGGTATCATTGTGGACCAGAGGTTGAGTTGGTATCCACACCTAGAACTTGTGATAGGTAGAGTTAGGAAGCTTATGTGGGTTTTTAAATCACTGCGATATGTCATGAGTATGGAACTACAGAACAGAATATATATCGCTCTAGCCCAATCCGTACTAACCTACTGCACCACAGTATGGGGGGGAGCAGCCAAATCACACTTCATAGATCTAGAACGGGCTCAAAGATCTCTAATTAAGGTGATATACCGCAAGCCCTTTCAGTTTCCCACCGAAACCCTATACCAAATATCCGGATTGCTCTCCGTTAGAAGACTTTATGTTTTGCACATGACACTACGATACCACAAAATGTTACCATTTGACCAAAACAAACTTAGAAGAAGAAGGTGCGATATCGTTGCTCCTACATACCGTACTCGAACAGTCTTTGCCACTCGACAATACAAAGCTCAAGCCTCACACGCCTACAACAAAATTAACCGCTCACTTAATATTTACCCCTTGCAAATTTATGAGTGTAAGAAAACTCTGTTCAAGTGGCTGTCTGCTCTTAATTATGACGACGTGGAAAACATTTAAGTAAGAATAAATAGAACTTAATAGTTACTTATTAAATAGACTCAGGCACAATGTTAATCAATAGGCACATACACATACATACACGCACACGCACTCACACATACATACACAAACTCTCACACACACACACACACTCACATACACACACACACACACACACACACACACACACACACACACACACACACACACACACACACACACACACACACACAAACACACATACACACACACACACACACACACACACACACACACACACACACACACACACACACACACACACACACACACACACACACTACTATATACTATGTTCATTCGCAAATTGCTTGGTACCTCACTAATATCAATTGCAAAAGGGTTTTGGAATATTTCCATGTTAAGGGAGCTCTTTTTAAAGTCGGTGAATCGATTTACAAACTCAGTTTGTAGTTGTGTTAACACGTTTCTCATTGTAATATTTTGCCACACAAAATTATCTCCAGCTTCTTCCACGGCTTTCTTGCAATTAGGAAAATGGTCAAGCTTTTTTTCATCAATATGCTTGATAAACAGTTTCAGTTTCATTTCAAATGACTTTACATCTGTATACATATCGCAAATCAATTTATTTTTTCCCTGCAAGCGTTTGTTGAGCTGATTCAGTTCCTTAGTCAAATCAGTCAAAAAACCAAGATCGATAATCCACTGTTTGTTAGTAAGCTCTTCTACTGGCTTTCCTTTCATCTCCATGAAGTTGCCAATTTCTTTCCTCAAATCAAAAAACCGTTCCAAAACGGCACCTCGACTGAGCCACCTCACTTCACAGTAGTAAACCACGTCACCATGTTCAGCTTCCAGATCTTCCAAAAACTTTTGGAACTGACGGTGTGTGAGCCCATTTCTTCTTATAAAATTAACAGTGGATGTTACAGTATCCATTATTTCTTTCCAGGATATAACTTTGGAGCACAATGCCTCTTGATGGACAATACAGTGAAAAATCAATGGCACAGTAGATCCAGAATCTTTCACTTTGCTGATGATTCTCCCAACAACACCTTTGTTTTGACCGCTCATGTTCTTGCCTCCATCGGTAGTGACACTTGTTAACTTTTCCCAGCTTAATTGCAATGAATCCAGAGCTTGTTCCACATGGTGAAATAAATCTTCTCCCGTAGTTGTACCTTTCAAACTGCACATTTTCACAAGCTCTTCGTAAACAGTAAAGTTTTCGTCAATGCCGCGTACAAATATGAGTAGCTGTGCTGTATCCGACACGTCCGTACTTTCATCCATCGCTAAAGAGAAGCAGTCGAAAGACTGCGCCTTATCCCTGAGTTGTTCACACAAATTAGCACCCAAGTCTTCAGTACGTCGGGTGCAAGTTCTTGCAGAGAGACTAAGACTTTCAAACATTTTTTTCTGCTCTGGGCATATTTCTTCTGCGATAGCTAAGACACACTCTTTTACTAATTTACTATCGGTAAACGGACGTCCACTTTTTGCAAGAATCTCTGCTACCCTGTAACTGGCCCGAACATTCGATTCGCTGTTGTCTGCCACAACCTTAAATATGTTTTGTTGATTTTGTAATGACGATTTCAAAGTGGAAATTTTCCTTTTCCGTATTTCTCCTTCAAGACAGTCAAATTTAGCTTTGTGCTCAGTGTCGTAATGTCGCTTCAGGTTATATTCCTTTACTACAGAAATACTCTTTTGACAAATCAAGCATAACGGTTTTCCTTTAAACTCAATAAAAAAGTATAATTCTGTCCATAATTCGTTAATAACTCTTTTTTCTTCTTCTATCTTCCTTTTTCTTGAAGCCATGTTTATATAATTATTATGTAACAATAATGAAAAAAATTAAATTCGTTGTAAAATTATATGTTCCAGTTAGCACCTACAAATTCAACTCCATATTCAAATAATAATTAAAACATGACACACTCGTAACTAACTTCATGTCATGTAACTACTATCCCCGTCCTTATAACATTTACCCATCAATCTGAAGGTTCACATTAACAAGCAGTAAATAAAATAAAACAAAATGCTCGCGAGTGCATACAACTTACCTCATACGTCGTGCGTGAGAAGCTATCAGCGAAGGGAAGAAAGGTGAAACGAAACGCGTAGCTAGCAACCAGATGAGACGTGAGTTTCCGGCGAATTTCCACAACCGAATGTGGCGAGAGCTGCGCGCGGCTGTGATTTTAACTAAAACCGGTCGCTTTGAATTTTTTCGCCGCCGCACACCTGCGTCTAATCAAAGACTGCCGCCCCGCCTATTGTCTCAAAGGAGCCGCCCGCCGCCGCACGTGCGGCGGATAAACGCAAAAGAAATTGCCAAGAATTGAATAAGTACAGCAAATATTTATTTTCGGTAGAAACAATACATAACATCACAGTCTTGATAAACAGTTCTTAAGAAATGAAATAGAGGTACATTATTATCACCCCGCGTGGGAGCGAGCTTTCAAGAATACTCTCATGGCCCAGCAGCATGGCCGTATAAATTCTAGTGAATTTATATGGCCTTTTGCTTCGGTATTTTTTTCTTACGGACCTCAGGCTTGCGGGCTGCACCGAGATAGTCTACGGGCCGCATGCGGCCCGCGGGCCACCGGTTGCCGACCCCTGGTCTAAAAGCTTCCCTATTCTCTCTCACAACACGTTCGGCTTCTGTAATCTTTTCTCTAAGTTCTTGTTCACTCGAACATTCTCGGGCGTAAGCGATTTCCTTGTAATAGCCCCACACAAAGAAGTCGATTGGGTTAAGGTCAGGTGAGCGTGGAGGCCATCTGATTGGTCCGCTGCGTCCGATCCATCTGTTGGGGTAAGTTTCATTTAAGTGGTTTCGGACTTGCGTTGCGTAGTGACACGGGGCGCCATCATTTTGAAAAACCATGGTGCGTCGAAGCTGAAGATTCACATCTAGCAGCAGCAATGGTAGTTCATTTTCAAAAAGTTTTTGTAAATTTCTCCATTAAGTCTGGATGGCAATTCAAACGGGCCAATAAGTTCGCCGTTGAGGATACCCGACCACATGTTAACACTAAACCGGTGTTGAAAAGATGAATCTCTCGTTTCGTGTGGATTCTCGATTGCCCACGAGTGGTAATTATGAATATTGAATATTCCAAATCGCTCAAATCGTGACTCATCGGTCCACAAAACTTTATCGAAATATCCAGGATCTTCTTGCTGTTTTCGTAACATGGTTTGGCAAAATTCAACGCGCAATGGGTAGTCTGCAGGTAGCAAAGCTTGAACTCGTCGGATATGGAAAAGGTGATATCCTTCATCGTGAAGTATGGCTTGAATAGACGTTCTTGGGATGCCCAGAGCACGAGCCATTCTTCTCGTACTCGTGGACGGATTTCGCTGAACTTCTTCGAGCACTCTTTCTCTGCGATCTGGATCGACTCGAGGGATTCCTTCACGACCACCGCGTTGACCAGGAATGTGGCCTGCCATCAACGTGTTGTGCGTTTTAATAAAAACACGATGGTCGGGATAATGTGCAGGTTGCGGCCCACCACGTCGTTGAAGTTGTTCGCGATACAATCGCGCTGCTTCACGGCCGTTGCCTTGTGCAACTCCATAAAAATAATGCATTTCTGCATATTCACTTAATGTGTAACTCATCTCTTTCACTTCCAAGTAAACAAAGTCCAAATCAGAAGGCAAAACAGTCCAGTAAACGAGCAAAGTAGTCAAAAAAGTAGGGCAAGCAAATTTGGGGTGAGCGATGGCGACACGAGTAGCAGTAAACACAAAGTGAGTACGACTGAGATAACATTTTGGCGTTGGCTTGGGTTGTCGCCCGCGCTACTGAGAGTGAGAGAGATGGCAATTATTCCGTCACTATCCTCGCGGTCGACCTATTGTTATTGCAGGTAAAATAATCGCGTTCACTTTTACAACCCATGATTCGCAAGAATGCAACGCGCAGAATTGATAAAATTTAAAACTAAAATTAAACAAAATGTCAATTTTTTAAGCATTTTTTGGTTAGTTAACAAACCAATTTAACATTAGGAACCATAAAATAGCAAGACTTTTTGTTTTAATCACATGGATTATTTAAAAAAAATACCACGTGGCTGTCTTTGAAGGCCGATTCTAGGAAAACTAGCTCATTAAGTACTACTTTTTTTTAATGATTATGAAAGCTGAGAATATGTCGCATGTTTTAGGATCACTAAAAAACCATGCAGTCATCTGTTTAGATTTTAAATTTTAATCTTAATGTTCTAGTCATAATTCAATAATCGTATTTTTTATTCTTGAGACCTGCATTTCCAAATTTTCATCAAAGTTACGAAGCTAATTGTTTTATGCATAAAAGTACAACTTATGAAGATTTCGTTGCAAAAAAAAAATACAAAAAAGTCTTCTACTTTTTTTTCTAGAAACTTTTTAAGTTGATCGCTCGAAAATTCTCAAAAATTTAGAAAAAAATTCATAACTCGAAAACCGTGAAAAATCGCGGAACATACATGGGGGTGATTCGGATACCCCACGACACGAGAGACCTAATTTTTTCTTTTGGACGTCAATCTTCCGGCCACCTTGTATACATATACATACATAGGGACACCGGGAAGCGACTTTGTTTTATACCATGTAGTGATGATGATTGTAGTTTGGTTGAAAAGATGGAGGAAAATAAATAAGCCTCCTGAGTTTGTTGTCAGCTCTTCTAGGTCGAAGGCTCTCCCAAAATCCGAACTGGTGGTAGATTCAGTAGTTTATTTTATGATTTATAGTTTTCACGTCAATAAGTGCTTGTGAAGGCTTGTTGAATAAAATGATTTTACTTTGGCTTTGGGAATCTTATGAGAAAACGCGGAAAATTCGGTTCCTATTTCTCTGTGGTAAAGTAGGCTATTACAATCTCAACACTTAGCATCCTATCAGAGAATAAACAAACACATTACCACTGCAACTTTTCCAAGAAATAACACCAAGTAAAAAAATTTTTTTTTATCAAAACGTAAAAAGTTTCAAATTTTCATATAATATTAGAGATCTCTTTCTGTGCAGTATTTATATGCAATAAAACCTATTTAAGCAACAAAAAAGAATATTTTTATCACAAACCGCAATCTGTATAACTCACAAATACTACTCAGTAAAAATATAAATTTCAGTGGTTCTAAAACGTCTGGTGACAAGTCCTTCTGCAATCTTTAATTCATGAAGCGGATGACAGTTCGCCGGCTGACTGAGAAACCTGTTCAGCGCTCGTCTCTACGCTGCTTTCCGAGATAATGTCCTGCATCAACAGATTTCAAATATTTACGATAATATGTTTTTTGCCCTTTACTTTGTCCTGAGTACTGATGAGGTCCGAATGGGAAAGAAACAATACACAGACCACAAATTGGAAATCGAAGCTCTTTTCAACAGTGGACCTAGTTTAGCTAAAAGGACTCAAACCTATTGCTAGTTGTAAGATATTTGAATTTTAAGTTTAGATAAAAATTGAACAATGATGTTTTACTAGTTTTTTTTTTTAAATTGGCTGCCAATCATTAAAACCCGCCCCGGCTTCGCACGGGTGCAATGCTGATTCACGCAACCGCTATGTCCCTGCATTTTAAATCTGTAATATCTTCGAAAATATTCATTTAAATTACATGCTGTATATGGCCATATTGATCTATATTAAATGCACAATGTATTTAAGGTACTTAATTGGATAAGGATTGATGCTGTATTGCTTAAAATCGCTTCGTAAATAAGCCATTATTTAAGCCAGTAAATAGTAAAGGATAAAAAATGATTATTGTGGCTTATCCCTAACAGATAGACATATACCATCGCGGACTTTTTTGTAGACCTTTTTAAGGTGTACAATACTGTAGTACATTATTTTGATCTATCTCGTAGGGTTCAGCCAGCGTTTGCAATGTAAGCGCAAAAAAATGTGAAACCTCTAAAATTATCAGTGTTTCTCTGCTATATTATGCATGTATTTATAAACGTATTTATAAACATTCCTCTTGAATCACTCTACTATTGAAAAAAACCGCATCAAAATCCGTTGCGTAGTTTTAAAGATCTAAGCATACATACATACATACATAGGGACAGCGGGAAGCAACTTTGTTTTATACTATGTAGTGATAATTGTTGATCTAAACTTAAAATTCAAATATCTTAAAACTATTGCTAAAGCTATTTGTGGTTTGAGTCCTTTTGCTTAAAAATGTTGCTTATGAAACTTGTGTAAAACCACGTTAAACATCTCTTTACTCCTTTCATTCATCAATATTTATAAACTTTGCTAATGCCAAATGAGCATCATCATCATCATCACCAGGTTGCTGGTGACACCAGCTCATTTTATGTCCCCACTGCTGGGGCACGAGCCTTCCCTATGGATGGACAGGGAGAACGGGCCATAAACCACCACGCGGGCCCAGTGAGAAGGTAGTTGCTAACTACTTACTGCTAATGGAGCCAGCAACGGTTTTACGTGTTTTCCGAATCACAGAGAAGCTCAAAATGATATATTTTTGGTCACCTATCCGATGACCAGCTTTTGCGAAAGTTGCTTAACATCAGCAATGGCAGTCGGGGCGCATTAACCAGATGCCAATACCAATAACAAATGACATACATTGCTATTCATACGATGAATTGTGATTACTAATCACTCATTCATTTTAAATTGTTCCAATCATTGTACCTATTCGTTGTGAGTCAGTCAGCTGGTACCTATGATTACGTAGGTAATAGGTGCATTAAACCGTTGTTTTCCTCGTCATACCCACGATGTTCATTCAAAAACCGCTCTCGCTAATCATAATCATAACACACTGCGTGTAAATTAATGGGGCACGAGTTGTGTCAATGACATATATACGGCTGTACAATTTCCTTACTGTTTATTTACATAACTGAGTAAGAACCACGTGTGCGACATTACACTGGTGACAAGGTTTTTATTACAGAGCAGAGACGACAAGCCACATTATATCCCTAAAAGCACTTCTGCCAGTTTCTGAATGACAAATTTTTAAATATATGACGCTTATTGCCTTTGTTATACATTACGCTATTAAACGTACCTATCAATCAATCAATCATCTCAGCCAAAAGACGTCCACGTCTTGTTCCTATAAAATATAAATATTTTCATACACGGCATCAACAGTCATACAATATTGCCAACGGGTTTTCCTAAACCCTCCTGACTCTACACTTATCCTTTATTAATTTTTCGTCATAACAACCGTTTTGAAAGCTGTGTATCTGTTACGTTATGTTACCTCTACCTGTAAGTGGAATAAACCTGCAACCGTTAACCAATATGGAACATTTCAATTAGTGGTTTAGGATTTATTTTCATCTTCGCCTTTTTCGTCACTTATCACCTATTTCTATGAAAGTTAAAAGTTGCGAAACAATATCATATTTAGCGTTACTGGATTTCTTAAATATACTGTAAATAACTTAACAGAATATAAAAAATATCAATGCATAAAAATCTATTTCATTGAACACGTATTTCAAAGTCGCCGGAGGCAATACTAAAAACATATAGCAGAACGTAATGCCCCTTTTTTAATCTGATAAATAACTTTTAAAAATGCGATCAAACGGCTCACTACGTCATTTTATAGGTACAAAAACTGTCACTCCATTTCTTAACATTGATATAGCCATCAAATTTTGGCTTTACCAATTGATATCAATATGGAAAATGACGGACATCGTTCCAAAGACGCAAAAGCAGATAAGATTGAACGCGATAAACAACATTTAAGTAAGTGACAAAGAAGCTTGAACGGAAATAAGATATTTTTTATAAGTCCTTTACTTAATGCTCAATTTTACACGTACTAAAAGAACTTTGTCCTTGTACAATTAAAGGAAGCTGACAGTTTTCTGTAATATCCGTGAATTCAGTTCAGGAGATAGCGTTTTACTAATTATTTCTACTATTAAAAATATTGTAAATGTATTGTAATATTGTATGATTTTATATAATTTTTTTTTTTTTGTAAATTAATGTCATTACTTCTTTTTGCGATAGTTTCTGCGCCCATTCTTCGCCACAGCTAAAAGATCCAGACGTCTGGAATGGTTAGAGATAAAAATAGTTTTGACGATTCAATAGTACTTATTTGAATAAAAAAATTGACTTTGTATTTGACTTGTTCCCATCACAATCTTGATTTCTTTTACGCCCAAAATTTCCGAACAAACGAAG
The DNA here is from genome assembly GCA_947562085.1 of Eudonia lacustrata. Lineage (NCBI taxonomy): Eukaryota > Metazoa > Arthropoda > Insecta > Lepidoptera > Crambidae > Eudonia > Eudonia lacustrata. The sequence continues at coordinate 2,035,709 of OX387341.1, forward strand.
TCTTCGACTGATGGTATGGTGGCCGCGGCCTATTGCTGTAGTCACAGTGGTAATTTTACTGTTATTAAGTGTTGCAATTTTGCCAAACATGTTTTGGACAACAACTTTTCAGGTCCGAATTTAAAAAAGCTGGCCGAAAAGAAAAATGCTGTACCTATTCTGTTAGAACTTGTCTGTCAAGTATTTATTATGATGACACCAAAACTGGTGAGGTCATTATCCTTGAAAATTTTATGTTTTCATAAATTTTATTGAACTCAAAACAAATGAATTGTTTTCACATTGACTTTTTGAATATCTTTTAGTTTGGCTTTTACTCGTGGTCTCTTTGATTTACTTACCTTAATATTTGTCGGAATTAGAGATTCATTCATTTCATTTTCCTGAATAGTTAAGTATATTGGCGTGGTAGCTAGCAATAAGAACACTACGAAAACTTTTGCTATGTCCACTCTGCGGATGATAGATTAGGCTTTTAATGACTTTTAGTGTCTCAAAGGTCTTGTTCCAATGACTTTTTTTGTATCTTATGTTATCTTTTTTTACGTCTTGGAAAAAGGCCAGGTCAAGAGTACCCTAAACCGAAGAGCATGTATGAAGGAAATAATGAAAGTGGACGAAGCGAAACAAGTATGTATGGATCGTAGCAAGTGGAAAAAAGTGGTATCTGCCTACCCCTACGGGAAAGAGGCGTGATTATATGTATGTATGTATGTAAGCCCTGATGTTAAGTGAAGATGAGGCCGATGGTGGAAGCTATCTTATCTTATCGTGCGTTATCTTATCTCTAGCTGCCGGAACACAACAATGCTACAAACGTTGGTCAGCTTCTCACAATCCTAGATGCTTTAAATAAGATCGAGAGTATTTCTGCAGGCTTACCGATATCATATCACTATACATGTAAAGAAACAGATAATTAAAAACTTTAACAAATAAGATAACTAAAATCTAAGTGGCATACTTACCTACTTTATAAAGTAGGGTATTGTTAAAATTGTTAAAAACATTGTTTGTACAATATCAATTTTTGAATACGGCCCCGGTTTTCTATATTGCATAGTTTTTTTTTGGACTTTAGACGAGTGATAACAAATACTGTCTCATAATGTTGTCTGCCTGTCGTCTACTGGAACAAGGGATAACTTACAGCTAGAATCTGCCAAAAAACATTGTACCGTGAATGCTTAGCCAGACAAATTACTCTTTTCTATTCCAATCTTAGCCCTGGTGCCGAGTTTATACAACCATTCAAAAACCAGAATTTATATTGCAAATATTTTATTCACCTCGCCTGTTACAAGGTGGCGCTGCCGCTGTTTCAATTACGTAAAAAACTAGCTTTCTTGTATCGAGAAATTATAGAATGGAAAATAAAAAGTCATCCAGTTAAGATTTCCCTAAAATATATTAGATTTCCCTAGATTTGAAAGGTTTCATTTACTACAACTTTTCACCTAAGTAAGGAAAACTAAAATCCTCTAGCTATCAAATATTTTTTATGTGCACTAAGCATAATTGTGTGATGTCAAAGACTCCTTTGTTTTACGGCACATTGAAGTCTGTGTTTTAATCTAAAAAAAATATACAGAAAAAGGGAATGTTCTTTTAAACTACAAAACATTAAATCGAAAGAAATTAACATGGAAGTTTCAAGATAACATGCGGATACTTCACAAAAATTTGGTTTTTGAAGTCAATGTGTTTGAGGCTAAGTTTAAGACGATTTCAATTAACATTTAATAGAAATTTTCATGATTTTTAACCGACTTCAAAAAAGTAGGTTTCTCAATTCGACTCGTTTATAATATATTTTTTTATGTATGTTCGCGGATAACTTCGACGTTTATAAACCGATTTTGATGAATCTTTTTCTGTTGGAAAGAAGGGTGGTACCATTATATGAAAACCAGGATCTGATGATGGTGCCATAACAGGTCTGATGATGGAGACCATAGACAGTCGAGGGAATTCCTCAACGATTTACACCAGTTACATTTTGTTGGGCTTACTTCATACGGTTCAATATGCCAAAATATTTAGTTCGTACAAAAATAATACCTAATTAAATTACGATTGAAGTTTTACATAGGAATACCACTACATACTAGGCGGTCGTTTCCTCATCCGAAAAGCATCCTTGTTAGGTCTACGTTTACCCATCACTAAAAATCGTAAAATAAAATATTTTTACCAAAAATAAACCGACTTCAAAAACAGGAAAATTAAAACAGAAAAAACAAGAAATAATATTGAAATCATATTATTAATGACCTAGATACGCATATTACTTTTAAAAAATGTCTACTGAAGTCGGGTGGGGCTTTTACAATAAAAAAGTGGAGATAATGGAACAACTATAAAAGTTTAATTGAAACAAAATGTCCCCCAGCCGACCACCAACCACCCGACTTCAATAGACCTTCTTTAAAACTGATATGCGTATCTAGGTAATTAATAATATGATTCCAATATTATTTCTTGCTTTTTAAAGCTGTTTTTACTTTTTAAGTTTCCTGTTTTTGAAGTCGGTTTTTTGGATACCTAATAAGACCAACGACAACAAAATCCGTCTAAATCGCAAACGACTCATTAGAGGGCAAGTGATTCGTTTTCGAAGCATGCTGACAAGTGGTTGCTCGCTCCCGCTACTGGACGACAAAAAGTCGAGCAAAAGATGTTGTTAAATCATTTAAAGTGGGTAATTGGGACACTTGATTTTCACTGTGTGCGACGACGGACGGCTGTCGCACGAATCTCCTGCCAGCATTGTTTACATGAAGCAATGTTACAAGATTATTTCAATGTCATTTGTCAATAATCACTAAGTACAATCACTAGTTTAAATTAAATGCTTGCGGTTACTAGTTGTAATGGCATCATTAGCAAACCGAAATCTGAGTTGATTCCATGAATTGATTGCCATTTACTTCAACGACAACGACATAGGTAATTGCTTTTTTTCTATTTGGCAACAAGTAGTAATTAATACAATTTTATATTGTTTGACTATTCTACACTTATCATACGCGGATATGGACACAACGAGTACGAAGAATTTATACCGTAATTACAATAAGTAGAACAGGAAACTACTTTATTACAATTGTAATCCTACACAATTACCAAGCTTAGCTTGTTTAGGTTTTCGTGTGTTAAGCGCTTAAGTTTAGCAAAGGAATGTCATTGTACCATCAGTAACAGCTGTACGTTACGTTAATTACGCTTCATCGTCGATCGCGCTCCGCCGGCCGTGATGCAATCAATAGATACTCCAATAACCGAGAGCACGTGCAGCCCGGTAGTAGCACGTAATATTCTTTCTCTCAGGCTCGAAATTGAGAATGTCGAGGTGCATAGCCGCTGGCTGCGCCGTACTCGCTACCAGATGACGCCACGAATGTGTGGTAGAAATAGGGTCAGTGCTGTGTCGTTGATCCGAGCACAGAGTCTGCGACTGTGTGCAGCGCGGGGGGCCGCCCGCCGCCGCACGCCTCGCCTGCCGGCTCCCCTCGGCGAGGCGCTCACCCGCCCCGTCGCCACCGCAGCGCCTCAGCACTCCGTATCCGACGCGAGGGCGAAGCGCACGCCCGACATTTCGACGACCGCGACCGACGCGCCGCGCGCCCGCGGCTAGTGAAACCGCCATGTTTGACGTTTTCGGCTCCGTTAAAGGGCTCCTAAAACTCGACTCCGTCTGCATCGACAACAATGTCTTCCGCTTGCACTACAAAGCCACCGTGATCATCCTGATCGCGTTCTCGCTGCTCGTCACCTCGCGGCAGTACATCGGCGACCCGATCGACTGCATCGTGGATGAAATCCCGCTCGCCGTGATGGACACCTACTGCTGGATCTACTCGACTTTCACCATCCCCAACCGGCTGGTGGGCCGCGTGGGCAAGGACGTGGTGCAGGCCGGCGTCGCCTCGCACGTCGACGGCCAGGATGAAGTAAAGTACCACAAGTACTACCAGTGGGTGTGTTTCGTGCTGTTCTTCCAAGCCATCTTGTTCTATGTGCCGCGCTATCTGTGGAAAACGTGGGAAGGAGGCCGTATCAAGATGTTAGTGCTTGACCTCAACTGCCCGATCGTCGGCGACTCGTGTAAATCGGACCGCAAGAAGTTGCTCGTCGACTATTTCCATACGAACCTGCACACGCAGAACTTCTATGCATTCCGCTTTTTCATATGTGAAGTATTGAATTTTATCAATGTAGTTGGCCAGATATTCTTCATGGACTTCTTCCTTGACGGTGAATTTTCGACATACGGCGCAGACGTAGTGCGTTTCACCGAAATGGAACCGGAGGAGCGCGAGGACCCGATGGCTCGAGTGTTTCCTAAAGTGACCAAATGCACCTTCCACAAATACGGTCCGTCGGGAACCGTGCAGAAGTTCGACGGCCTGTGCGTGCTTCCGTTGAACATCGTCAACGAGAAGATCTACGTGTTCCTGTGGTTCTGGTTCGTGATCCTGTCGATCCTGAGCGGCATCTCGCTGCTGTACCGAATGGCGGTGGTGGCCGGGCCGCGCGTGCGCCTGTACCTGTTGCGCGCGCGCAGCCGCCTGGCGCCGCAGGAGCAGGTGGAGTCCGTTGCGCGCAAACTGCAGATCGGGGACTGGTTCGTGCTATACCAGCTCGGGAAGAACATAGACCCGCTGATTTACAAAGAACTAATGGGTGAACTAGCGGAGAAGTTTGATGGGAAAGTGTAGTCGCGTGGTCAGTTTATAGTGGACTTTGGGTCGTCCGTGTGACGTGCGGAGCCGCGGGAGGCGCAGGTAGCGCGCCGCCGGGCGGGCGGGTGGCCGGCGCGCCCGGCGAGCCCGGCGCGCCCTGGCGGCTGCACGCCGACATTCCATTACCAAGCCGACGCGGGGAACGACCTCCGCCGCGCGCCGGGCCACAGCCATTGTATTCCAGAACGCTTAACTTTTATCGCTACTGAAACTATGATAGTCGTTATAAACTTTTCCAAACGCAACACTTCGACTGAGCCGCGCTGCGTGGCGTGGATGCATTTAGATTAAAACCTTTTTGGGGCCTGTCTTTTAAAATAGTCCTAGACGTAGTTAGATCTCGTGCCTTCGTTTTGTATTATTATTTGTGTGCGAGTGTGTAATGTTGAAGGGACGTCTCATTGTGATATGTAATTATTATTATAATTAATCTAAATTAAGTGTTTAACGTGGACAAGGTTGATCGATTGGACGGCTGATTATTCCTAAGTTAGATAGGTAGTTTATCTATGAGTTGGTTATCGAACATTTTACTCGATACGATATTGTATAAAGCAAGCAATAACTTCTAATGTTAAGAGATCAATTATTCGGAAACGATCCTGACAATACTGTAATTTTTACTGTTTGATAGCTATGAACTTTTTATACTGACGAAATTAGGTCAACTACTGTTAATATTTTCTGAATATATTTACTGCCATCTATTTTTCTAGTATTATTTCATCGTGCAAACATTCCTTGAGCTTATCGTCTGATAGATACATAAATGACTTAATGAAGAAAGGAACGCAGTGAGATTGCAACAACGTGCTTTGTTCTTTGTTGCGACTACTAGCGCCATCTGTGTGGCGGGCGCGCAACTAAGCGATGATTAACGTATTAGGTATTAGGTAGTTATTGTTTTGTTTTTACAGTTGATAACATTATTACGTATACACACTTCTGGACTAGTGCGATGTGCAACCGGTTCGGCGTACCCCTGCATCAATCGCCCCACACTACAGCACCGAACAAAGAGGGTTGAACATTGTATTTATTTACAACGTCACACCTGCCGGGCCAGGTAAACTGACACCCGGGATCGCCGGACGTCGAAATTCCTCTACACGACGAGCCATTATTGACTTACTCTATTCATTCAGAAAGAAAAAGATTCAAGACCTACATAGTGGAGCAGATTTCGACATAATTAGGCCCAATGTTCGACACAAGTTTTGTTTGCCAAAAATAATATAGAATTTCATTAAAATGTTACTGGATGACAGCTAGGAAACAGGTATTTAGGTTCCGTTCTTCTCCACAGAAAATAAATAGACGTCCTGAATGGTTAGTAGGTAAAATAATGTTTGGACGATTAAAAGCACTTTTCTAAAGTTTATTTGAATAATAAAAAATTACTTTGATTTTGATTCCATTTCATCATCGACAAGATAAAGTCACAAATCAGTTGCCGACCCTTGTTTCAATTGGGATACCTACTTGAGTGCGAAAGCCGTATTACCGAATTTTGATTCTTCGAAAACCTTTCAACAACATCTCTAAGCTGCGACGCCTTGTTAGATCGCCGTCTTGTTACTGCGATGTTTCGTTACATCGATAAACTGTACGATTTTACTGCGATGCCTTGTTCAATCGACGGCTTATGTTACTGCGCATCGCAGTGATCATCGCATGTAGAGATGTCGGTCGTTGAAAGGTTTCGAAGAAACAAAATATCGATGATACGGCTATCGCACTTATGAAATGAAATGTAATGAATATCCTTTATTCAATTTAGGCATATAGATTGCACTTATAAACGTCAAGTAGTTACTTAAAAAAAAACAAAAATATATTAAAAAATAATAATTATAACAATAACTAAATAATAATAACTAAAAATATATAATTTAATAAACAATACATATTATGTAATGCGATTCTACTGCTGGTTCGGAAGGTTGATTCTGCTAAGAAGACTCCAGCAAGAAACTTAGCAGCTACTCTTTTAAACTAAGAGTTGTATAAGTACTAAAGTGTAACTACCTACCTACTTACAATGTGAAATAACATGCGCAGCTGCGCAGGCGAGCAGACTAAGATGACCACACATTCTTATCATCAAAATAATCATCAATTTTATAGTAACCTTTTTTCATTAGACCTTGTTTTATTTCTGTCTTAAACTTGTGTAGTGGCAATTCCGTTAGAGTGAAAGGCACTTTATTGTATATTTTTATTCATTTCCCAACAAATGAATTACCGACCTTATTGAATCTAAGTTTAGGAACGGCAAGTTTGTTTTTATTTCTTGTGTTAAATTTATCTAAGTTTTTATAAACATAAACGATATTTATTTATTTATTGAGACAACAACAGCCATAGTAAACTTCTAATTTGACAATCTTACTAAAACTAAACATATTCGGCTAAAAAGTTGTCCACAGAAAAATTAATAATAACAAAACCGCCAATAGAGGCAACTAGGTAGGTACCTATATTACGTTAGGCTTACATTTCAATGATCCTAATAAAAGCAAACCGTCACTAGCAGTATTGAATATTAAGGCAACTATATTAGTGCATGCTTAATAATATAATAATACACATATACCTACAGGATAATATTTTTACTAGTGCGCAAATTTCCTGGAGCGACTCAGAATCGGTAAGTAAACAATTTTCTCATAGTAACATGGGTCGAAATATGTCAAAAACATTGGGACTCATCATACAAATCAGGCTAATCAAGTGTTCGCTCTTTTTAGTGTATGGGGAAGTCCAAAAGTTTTGACATATTTCAACCCATGTTACTATGTGTAAAAACACACTATGCCGAAGGTACGCGACCGAAGTTCCGCAGCTGATTTTACGTTCCGACGTATTCGGCTGATATAACACACCATAAGTGCCGAACTTACGCCCCGCCCCCGGATCTTCGTAGGCAATCGAAACGAACTTCGGTCGCGTATAATGTGTGCTCTATAGAATAAGTTGCCGTTGAACTTACGCCCGACCGAAGTTAGGCTGTACGCTATAACGCAACGTAATTTCGGTATTACGTGTCGTTAGTAATTCAAATAGCATTGCAGGCGTAATCATGCCGAACTTCAGTCGCGTAATTTCGGCATAGTGTGTTCCTACACTATGAGTAAGTTATTTACTTACCGATTCTGAGTCACTCCAGAAAATTTGGGCACTGGTAAAATAAATATCCTGTAAGTATAATTGAACTGACACAAATAATTAATATTTTCATATAATATACTTAAGTAGGTATCCCGTTTCTAAAGATTAAAGGGAGGTCACCGGTTCCCGATGGACACTGGGTACTTACTACCCTAGTTGATAAACAACACGAACAAGAAATATGACATCCTCAACTAAAGTAAAGCCGTGTTTTTGTATTGTATAATAAACGAAACTGATAATTGTGTAAATGTGTCATTAATTAATGAATTAGATAATATCGATTTAGTGACATTACAGTGACCATATCATTCACATTTGTTTTGTATAACATATTGATAACGCGGAACTAAGCCGGAAGAAGTGGAGTATTTATTGAAGCTACGGCATATTTTTTCTGTTTCGTTAAAGTGATATAGAAATTAATAAAGAAATAAATAAACTTTCCTACACTCACACCAATTATCTAGCCCAAGAGAAGCTTCGTTATGAAACTCGTTAAAAATGGTTACTAGACAACGGATAAACATACTTATAATACTTAAATACATAAATATTATACATAGAAAACACCGATACCCGAGACAATTTAGAAAAACAATAATTTCTAAATTGACCCGACCGGGGATCGAACCCGGGACCTCAGATATGGCGACACCATGAAAACCGGTGTACAAACTTTACTTTGTGGTACAAACTACAAACCACTCGACCAAGGAGGTCGTCAAATTATTTCAGGTTACGTCAGGTTATTTTTGATGAAAAGATGAAAGAAGGAAACGCTCAACTTTTAAGCAGAGGCAGAACAACATAAACACACACATCGCGTGTGTTTCTGTTGCTTATTAAATAGAGTAAGTATATTGGCCATAGGTATTTATGTGTTTCTTCGACAGTACTTTTATAAATCCATGTAGTGACACCGGTTTTCATCACAGCACCTAAGCCTAATTATTGTTCGGCACCAGCTTTTGTCGCCATGAAACAAATATAGATTTTTATTGAAATTTTACTAGATGACTCGCTTGGAATCAGGTAGTCTGAATTCAATAGTTCTTTGAGGCGACGCACCGCTAAACAATAAATCTCATGCGGAGCGTTTGCGCCCCGTACCATGAGAAAAACTGTTTTTTTTCCTTCAAATTAAAACTACAAATTATTTTTAAAAAATGAACTACGATATTGAAGTGTGTGTTAAGACTAATCTACTAAGAAAATTTAGATGCTTAAATCGGTCTGGTTAGCCTGTAAAATGCAAATCTATGTTTAAAAGAGGTTACTTTGATATTTTTTTCTCTGTTATGATGATATAAAAGTTGACAAATCGTGTTTCTGCAACTATCAAAATGAAGACAATTAAATGAAAAATCATGTCATCAAATATCACTTTCGTAGGTATGTTTTGTAATTGTTGGGAAAAATCAAGATCCCACAACGTAAATTTCCAATGCGTCGCCTTAATTGCCAGAGTCAAAAATCAGGCGCTGACCGGCTGATCGCTATTTTCCATGATTAAAGGAAAAAAGACTCTGTCACTGCCCTACCCTAATACATTTTATGTTTTTTTATTACTAATATACTTTTAACATTAACTTTAAAATACATATTGTTTTAATCAATCACAATAAATTTAAAGTTCCGAAGGCGTTTCCAAGTTTTTTTTTTAATAAATCAGTCACTCTGGAATCAATCTGTACGAACTTGTTTCTTTACGTGACGAACTTAAATTATGTATCGATCTATCCTTCCTATATTTTAGAAAAAACGACAAAGAGCATAAAAATTATGATTAAGTTTCTTTCAGTACAAACATTTTGCGCGTTATAAGCAGGATTGACAGTTGTCATTCCTATTTGTCCTCAAGTTTTTTGATAATAGTCTCAATTAATAATGCAAGCTACGAAACTGAAAATGAGCAGTAAAAATCATCTCCATCATCTCAGCCAAAGGATGTCCACTGCTGGACAAAGATCTCCCCCGAGGATCTCCACAACAAAAAATAATAATGCAAATTATTAAAATAATTTGTTTGAAATAGAAACCTAATGGAAAAATTACATTACAAGTATGTAGGTATGTTTTAAATGAACCTTTATATACAAGGTCACTTTATATCACCGTCCAAATTTTTTGAGATGACTCCCGTGATATAAACGAACAACTCTTGCTATTGGACCAACTCCCTAGCTCGAAAATAAAATTCAGCTGTTCCATAGAAAACATCAATATTCATTCGACCAAAATTTAAGGAACACCCATTTTATAGTATATCAGAATTCATGGCGAGCTCGTTTCTGTGATATTTTAATGTAATTTTTGTATTTTTATCTTAGAATTTTAGAACTGTCATACCTAATGAATTTTGAAAAATTGTTTTCTATTTTTTATTTTTTTATTAATTTATTATTTATTATTTTATTTTAGAATTGACAGAATGAATTTTGAAAAGTTTGATTTTATTTTTATATGAAAAGGTTTTTTATTTTTTATTTTAATTTAATTAATTTAATATTTTATTTTTATTTTTATTATTATTTTTCCAAAATGAATAGAATCGCTAAATGTTGTTATTGTAGATAAGTTACATTATGTTAAGGAATATTTATTGTAAATGTTTGACTTACCTAGGTTGCGTTATGTAAAAAAAAGGGTGAATAAATAAATGAAATGAAATGAACATCTGAATTTTATTTTCGAGTTAGGGAGTCGGTCCAATAGTAAGAGTTGTTCGTTTGTATCACGGGAGTCGTCTCAGAAATTTTGGACGGTGATAAAAAAAGTCAACCTGTATACCTAGATGCCTTTAAGCTGATTTAATGCCGCTTGGCTATAATATAATACGAGCATGTGTGGTGTATGTATCCTTCCAAACATAAAATAATGAAACAAGAGTTCTGAAAAATCCTTTTTTTATATCTTCATTGGTAAATCCTCTCCCAAGAGCAAATGAAATAATGTAGTAACGTACGATACGCCTTCATTAGGTATTTCATTAACAGCAGAAACATTCATTTGGTATGTTGGAAAATTTCTCGCTTCGACTTATTTCATTATCAAAATTAGTACAGGCTGATGACAGCCTACACTAGTCCACTGCTGGACATAGGCCTCTCCAAGTGCACGCCACCGAGCACGATCCGCGGCTACTCTCAGCCAGCTCTTGCCAGCCACCTAGCAAAGATCGTCGACTTATTTAAATGAAATTAAATAAAATTAATCTTTATTCAAGTAAATTAGATAAGCGCTTTTGAATCGTCTCAAAATATATTGCTTACCATACATTCAGGACGTCTTTTAGCTGTGCAGAAAAACGGGCGCGAGAAACTGTATAGCCTTATATAGAAGTATATGCCGTTACCAATTATGCTAATACTATACAATTACCTACTTAAAAATATTTTATATTAGAAATACCTGTTGGAGAGTTTGGAGTTTTCATACCCATGCTGTTTTGTCTTATTTATTTATTTATTCATTTGGATCACCAACATAAGGTACAGCAATTAAAACAAGATAAACAGAAAATACATTCTATTAAAATACATTATTACACATTCTACACTACAGTCAGTAAATTTAAACACACCATTCAAGAAAAGCTTTATAAAAAACCCAAGTAGCAAAATTCTCCTATAGTGATCGACTTTATAGGACAAAACATCATATCGAAATCTAATAGACGCTTTGATTAGGGCACTGGTCTTATAATAGCATCATCTAAGATTAATTACTTTACAGGTGCATTCGATCCTAATATTTAGTTATATAAACGTTTAAATGACGATTTTATAGGATTCACACTAGACCAGTGGCGGTAGCCAAAGTAACATTAAGAAAACGATAGCAAAGTTCGAAAAGAATAAACTGTATGGGATTGACATAAGATTGACCACTTGATTTAGCGCGGCTTATGTCAATCCCATACATTTTATTCTTTTCGAACTTCGCTATCGTTTTCTTAATGTTACTTTGGCTAAGCCTACTGGCATTCTTTTAAGCGCACGTTATAAAACGAATTAGCAAAGTGTTGCTTCTGTTCCTATAAACGCATTTAATAAGATTGTTTACTCTTGTTAATGTTTTGTTCCATTCAACTATCAGTCTAAACATATTGGGTATGGCTACTATAGGTCAAGGATATTATAAGATTGATTTTTCCTAGTCGTGACTTCTATAAGATAATATGCACCAAACTAGCATGCTCTCAGCACATGTTTATTATTTTACTATCGAATACTTTATCAATAAAATTAATTTCGCAAGATAAGTAGGCTTTCTCTAAAAAACTACCAAAGACAGAAGTTACATAACTTATGTTAATAGATATTAATGCTTAATTAATACTTAATATTATACCATTTGCAAAAATTATATATTTTCTTGTCAAAAGACGCAGCACTGCACTGTATCAAAAACGAATAAAAAACCGCTCTGGCGTCAAGCTGATCACTATAAGATCAATTACACCAGTAACACCACGCGCCAGATCGTTACAGGACAGGATCAATCCCGCTTATTCGGTGCATTCACCGGTTCTGTATACTTATGACAATTTGTCTCGTAAGCTCATCCAATAGGATAATTATAAAGTCGAATTGGCACTCTACCGAACCATAACAAAACGACTATAGGACAAAATAGTCCTATGTGACATTTTGTAGACGTTTTCAGCATTTCTATTAGAGTAAAAATTACGTGCTCGAAATTTACATGACCATTTTTTGCTACTTGCGAAGCTTATTACAAAGTGTCTGATTACACATAAAGAAAATACATTATAATAAGCTTTTTCATAAAACTTTTCTTGAAATGGTCCAAAATGTTCTTCATAGTCTTTCTATTCCTATACATAAATACCCATACAGTAAAGTTTAAGTCCTCTATGATATCAGAATCCAAAAAATACCTACCTATCCTTATCATACAGTACTGGCATGCAAAATAACAGGTTCAAACAATAACCAGCCGACCTAGCTGAGAGTTTACAAATCGCATTTGTTTTGGTCTCGCGGCGCGTTGTTCGCATGCAATCTTTTTGTTTCCGACATTGTTTGTTAAAGATTTGGCGTACTTTGTAAATGGTAGGTTCATTGGATAGCTATTGATATTTCCCAGCGTTTGCCGCCCAGTTCCGACAAGGCACGGTACCTGGAAACGGCCGGTTACCTGCACCTCGTCACACAAAACGAACGTTGTGAATGGAAGACCTGTCCTGCCTTTGTGTTGTTGCTAATTGTTATGACTAACAATTACAGCAGTGTCCTATGGGGGTTTGTAAACGTCTCACGATGCCCCACACAAACTTCAAAGTTCAACATATTTGAGATTTATAAACAAATTCTTAAGAAACTTTAGAATTGTTAATGACTTCTCAGACAATACTTTCTTAAGTCAAAGTCTTCAATCGTCAGTTAAAAGTTATTCCTTAGTTAGATGAATGATTGGTCAGCGAGACCAATCATTCATCTAAGGTTTATTCATTGAATAATTTTGACATATTGACAGATTCTCCTTACAAAATATGGCAAAATGACTATATTATTCGTTGAATAAAACTTATCTGAGGGTTGAAAAATCGGGCCTTAATCATCATCACTACATAGTATAAAACAATGTCGCTTCCCGCTGTCTGCCTGTCCCTATGTATGCTTAGATATTTAAAACTACGCAACGAATTTTGATGCGATTTTTTTAATAGATAGAAAGATTCAAGAGGAAGGTTTATATGTATAAAACTTGCATATAATTGGACCCGGTAGGTGGCGCTGCGCTGCCATAGGATTCTACAGGATACGGGTGTTCACTCAAGCGGGCGAAGTAGCGAGCGGCCCGCTAGTCTATTTAATAAATGTGGTTTGTATCTTTCCATAGATTCACGAGATGACTTTTTTTTTATGTTAAAAGGAGGCAAACGAGCAGGCGGGTCACCTGATGGAAAGCAATCACCGCCGCCCATGGACACCCGCAAAACCAAAGTAATCGCGGATGCGTTGCTGACCTTGAAGAAGGAGTTGGATCTTGAGGAAGGAGTAGGAATTGGGAGGGGGGAGGGGTGAGAGATGGGCCGCCGGACTATGTAGTTAGTAAAGTTATAGGCTTAAATCAATTGCTGAGCCCTATTTTTAACGAACACCTTGACCACAATGTTGCCTCTACCCTACGATGATGTTAAATATGCGTAAAGTAATGTAAATGTCTGTCAAATGTCCAAGGCGTTTTAGTTTTGATGGAACTGCGCAGATTTCTGGCCTTATATAGTTTGGCCACTGATTTCAGGCCTAGACCAGAGGCCCTGAGAACGATTCTCAGAGTGCGGTACATAAGTAATTGGTTTGGTTGATGGTAGGGCTTGTTTGAAGTCAGCCTGGCTAGCTACCGCAATCTCATAAGTTTGTCGCCATAAAAACATTTTTAGATTCATTGTCGTGAGCAAAAACGATACTAAAAAAGCAGCAATACACAAAAAAGCATCCAAAAACTTCTCCAATATTTTTATTGAAGAATGATGAGCATGCAATTGAACTTCCACGTGTTTGTACTAGTTACGTTGGTAGGTATGCCCATCATGCTCCAGATACAGTTCGATACTTAATCGTGGCACAAATATCCTAACTGATCGCCTGCGTAGGCGGCTCCTTGATCAGCCAGCACCTACCGACGACCATTTACCACTTTGTCAATTAAAAATGTATCATTCTCAATCAATGTCTTCATTCCACAGTGCTACTTTTAATTGTTAACTCACATGTAGATACCATTTACTGTAAGCCTTTAAGTGATTTTATTTGTTTAAAGATATCTGCTGTGTTACATGGATGACGTTTACAGCGATACAGGATCTGGAGAATGATTTGCTAATAAGCTTATTTTAGGTAATATATTTCTATCAAATAAACTGTTTTATATTCTATTCTATTCCATTCTATTCTATTCTATAATAATATAATAAGAGTACCTACCTTAAACTGTCGAGAATTACTATGAAGAAATGAATGACAGTAGGTAAGTAGGTATATGAAGCGAAAAAAGTTTGTATGAATCGTAGCAAAAGGCGAGTGTTCTCTGCCTACCTTTGAGAGACAGGCGTGTATGTATGTACCTATGTATGTATGGCTGAAGATGGAAGCGCATTTCCCTCATATCTAATCCTCATTTAGGTATTAAGTAACTGGCTACAATGTAATTATACAATGCTATAATTATTTATAATTAACTATAAGTAGATATAAATAATTTTATGCAAACTTTGTCACCAACATAATTATTACAATATGAAAAATAGATTTTAAAAAATCTAAGAGCGGTGTTCGAACCCGCACTTACTGACATTTGGTTTAATCGGTTCGAATCCCGCTCATAGAAGTTATTCTAAAACTTGTTCAAAAAGCTATTAATTGTTGTTAAAAAGACAGACTCGTTTTATTCAGTTCACCCACAAGAAAACCTTCTATCAGCATCATCATCATCACATCACCAGCATATTATTTGCCCACTGCTGGGGCACGAGTCTTCCCTACGGATGGAAAAAACACAGGAAGAACCACAGAAAGAAGAAAGGCCATAAACCACCATGCAGGCCCAGTGCGGATTGGTGGTTGTTAACGACGGCTATGCAGACGTGACCAACGAACTGCTTCACGTGCCTCTCGAAGCACGGAAGAGCTCGAGATGATAAAATGTTGGTCACCCATCCTATGACTCGACTTCGCGGAAGTTGCTTATATTCGGCAATTGCAGACCGAGCACATTAACTACTGCGCCATCGATCTCTAACAGCACAACCCGCTCCAATGTGAGGAAGTAAATCGCAGCCTACACTCGTATTGCCGCACCGAGGCTGCTGGCCACTAATTGTGTAATGAATCTGCGCCTGCGTCACTTCCGCCGCCAGCGTATAGTGACTTTAATTTCTGACCATTCGTACAATGGAATGGACGCTACAATCTCATCCGCAATGAGTGGACGACTAACTTCCTAAACGATGGTATTACGTAGATATGGCACTTGTTAATGCCATAAAATAAAATGCTTTTGTTTTGTTTGTATAATTTTTAACACAAATTTTGTTGCGAACAAATTACAGAAACACAAATGTTGAATTAATTTCCACGAGCAGGATTTGAACCTGCACCCTTCTGACATACCAGGTCAGGTGCTCTCCCAATTGAGCTATCGTAGTTGTAACCAGCCCGCCGAAATTATTCAACACTATTTATAACCTATAAAAAAACTACAGGTTTCCGCGTTCCGTTTCCTTTTTCCGTTCCGTTCTCTTTCGATTTCTCTCCCCCCCCCCCCATAAATCGAGATGCGAATATTTTTTTTCCTGCATTTATTAGGTAATTGATAAAATCATACCCTTATTGTATTTTAACAAAATTTATTGCAAACCTAGTTTTACCTGGGAATATAAATTAAAATAAAAGGGTGTTAAAATTAAGATATACAAATAGAAGTAATATTTTATATTAAATATTAAAATATGTTGCGACTCTGTCGACTACTTATATGTATAAGTCGATTACTCATATTACACATGTGGATGTGGCCCTTCACAAAAGACCAAGGTCAGTGCCGTCGGTGGTAATGGCATGTCATTCCAATCACATAACAAGGCATAATAATGCTATGCCATACTCATAACATCAGCGCTGCAGCGGCGCGGCGTTATCATCAGCATCACAGAAGAGAGCGTCAGGCGTTTAGTGCAGAAGGTCCTAGTTGCAAAATGTCCAGGTTGCGAAACGTCCACTTAACATCAGGTGGGATGGAGTCATTTGCCGAGCGAAGTATAAAAAAAAAAAACAGTCCAGGTCGCAAAATGTCCTGTTCATCATTTTGTCAGACATGAATAAATTTTTTTTTTTTCAGAATCAGCATTTTATTAACACCCGACGATTGAAGAAAATCTGTTCAGTTGTTTTTCAGTAGCAAAAGCTACATTTCCTTTAGATGCAGAAGGTCCTATTATTACCTTTTTTGACCTGGACAATTTGCGACCTGGACATTTCGCAACCTCGACATTTTGCAACCACTGGATATTTTGCAACTTGGACCTTCTGCACCTAAACGGCGTCAGGGTGCCTGTGCGAGTTTTAATCGTCATTCGATCACGTTAGCGAAAACAAGACTTTGTATGGCAACATTTTGACCCTCCAAAAAAAAACTTTCCTACACTCACACCAATTATGAAAAGAAGAGAAGCTTCGTTATGAAACTCGTTAAATGGTTACTAGACAACGGATAAACATACTTGAAATACTTAAATACATACTTATTATACATAGAAAACACCCAGACCCGAGACAATTTAGAAAAGCAATAATTTCTAAATTGAGCCGACCGGGGACCGAACCCGGGACCTCAGAGATGACGACACCATGAAAACCGGTGTACAAACCACTCGACCAAGGAAGTCGTCCACGTATTCCACCAGGAGGCGCTGCTTCAATGCCATATTAATTTTCGTTTTCGTTAACGTAATCGAATGTAGTTATACGTATAGCACCTAAACAAAACACACTAGGCGCTCGTTATATTTTATGAAAGTTTCACGATTCATATCAATTTAATACAAATACCACCACCACCCCATCTCTTCCCGTGGGTGTCGTAAAAGCCGACTAAGGGATCATTCCAGAGGATGGGCAGCAGCATCTCTCTGAGGTTACCCTCCACCTACTGCGATCGCCAACCCGCCTGCCAAGCGTGGCGATTACGGCAAATACCCCCCATATCCTTGGGGGAGGCCTTTGTCCAGCAGTGGACGTCTTTTGGCTGAGATGATAATACAAATATTGCGGGATGTTCAACTTTATAGCAATGTAGTAATTCACGTAAAGGTTTGGCATTATTCAGCTACGCTAACAATGTTTGAAAAGTATTTTTTTCTAGATTGAAATTATCACTTGATACAAAGCAGCTGAAGCGTTTCCTCCATCTTTCTATTAACTATCTAAAAGACGACGACAATCTTTCTTTTCGTTTCCGAACATTGCGTCTAAATTGGAATTGTTTTAATTTTCAATCACAATTTAGTAATCCTGGTGCATTGCATCCCACATTGTTGGTTTTCCATTTTTCCGTGATTCTTCCATCCAATTCCTGAACACAACATCCCGGTGTATGCGTAGGATAGCATTTTACCTTTTCTTTTAGCCTAGGAATTCGCATGCGAATTAGCTTGATGTTATGGCTTACTTAAAAAAGGTAGTTACATATTTTCTCATTTGTTTTTCTTTCCATTAGTATCTAAACCCTTATATCACTCTCCGCCTGTAGGTTGATATTGAGTTCAATTAAATATTTCTTGTGAGATTGTACACCACCGCCACCATCAGCCACCTAGATCAAGTGACCGGACACCTGCCTTCTGTCTCGCTGACTCCTGCGATCGGTCTAATAGGCAAAACAGTGATATTTTTAGTTTTGATCAAGTTCTTATAATTATTTTTTGTCAATTTTTTTTATCGGAAGAGATAAATAAATAATAAATAGTTTCGGGCGCGTAATATGACACTTTTGCCGCGTGACGTAAGCGTGCATTGACAGGTGTGTCGCTGGACGTGAGAGTGGATAATCAATTAATCTTATACTCGTAGTACCTAGTTAATACCTAGGACGTGTTGACCCAATGCACGCTCATAAAATTGCACATGGCAATAACTGCTTTGATTCAAAGCTTATCGACTAAATTGGCTACTGTATGTGCCGTTGACACATTATCGGAGTACCTACCTAGAGTGATTTTTATTCGATTATGTTTATTGACGAAAACGAAAAGTATTGAAAACCACTTCGTTTGTCACCAGAAGGCGCACAAAGCTATACAAATTCTCTACGCAAACGGGTTTCGAAAAGTGAAAGTGGTGGTATTTTTATGTAAAAATACAAATACAAAAATGTATTTGTTACAAAGTTTAGGACATTATAATATGGGAACAATCACGGACAATATTTTCTATCACCTGAGTTTAGATGTGTCACTAATCTGCAATACCCATATCTTATACCCAAGAAATATATTAGTTATCATATTTATCAAAACTGTCTCTATGTATAAATCATCGGATTAAAATTAATTGATTATTTCTTGACGGTTCTTCTCAGTACAAGATCTCCCGCCCAGAGTAGACTTACGAACCGATGGCATAATGACGTTCATAAGAGCTATTTGTAGCCTAAATTGAATAAATGATTTTGAATTTGAATTTGAATGTAAGTATGTATCTTAAATTATAGTTTGATCACTTTATTCTATAGTCTGAATATAAGATCTGTCCTCTAAAAAGTAAGTCACTGACAGCAAAATACATTTGTACCTAAAAATAGTAAATCTTTCACCTTATAAATCTAATCATGGGTTGGCATCAGTATTACTCATCTCGAATTAGGAATAAGGGTTGATTTTTATAGGGGTTGGGTACATCTTTCAATCGACACCCCCCCCCCACCTTCCCCCCTCCCCGCGGACATGCGTGGTTTTTTTTTACACGTATTGTTATTGATGTTACTAAAAGACAAGCAAGTAGGTATTTGCTTGTCTGTTTATTGATCTGTGTTGATACCAATATGTGCCAATATACCTATGTAGCTTGGGAGAATGAGGTTAATGCATAACATTACGATGACATGTATACAAATACAGGTACCGACTCGACTTCTAATAAAATGCACATTGCATTAAGAAGCTTGCTAAGGCGAGCAGTGTGAACTGACTGAAAGCTCTTTTTGAAAAACATTTAAGGTTGATTTTCGCACTAAGTGGGTGCACCCGACTTGTTGTTCATGGTATGTACCTACTCAGTATGTTTTTATAGCTAGCTATGAATGACGACTGTCAGCTGCATTTTGTAATTAAAAGTTTTATTGCCACGATCGACAGTTACCTACCTATGTTAACATCCGGTAGTTCTAGCTTTTGTTACGACAGAAACAGCTTTATGTACTTATTTATATCTTTACTAAAGCTAGTCCAATCAACCAATCAATTCAACTACATATTATAGGTATTTGTGATTTACGATATATTTCAAATTACGTTGTTTCAGCTTCAGTCTCTTAGGTTCATATCTATACTAATATATAAAGCTGAAGAGTTTGTTTGTTTGTTTGTTTGTTTGTTTGAACACGCTAATCTCAGGAACTACTGGTTCGAATTGAATAATTCTTTTTGTGTTGGATAGTCCATTTATCGAGGAAGGCTTTAGGCTATATAACATCACGCTGCGACCAATAGGAGCGAAGCATCAGTGAAAAATGTTGCAAAAACGGGAAAAGAGCCTAAAAAATTAAAAATGCTGCCGAAAGTCACTATTCCACGCGGACGAAGTCGCGAGCACAGCTAGTAAACTATAACTGAAACAAGCCACTCCGAACGAAGTTATTTATTAGCTTAAGCTAAAATCAAAACTTTTAAATGGTCATCAACTAATTATTGATACCAATCTACTTTTCTTTTCTTCGCGCTTTTTCCGTTCAACCAACGACAAAAATCCGAGAGACCATAGACAAGTCTATGGCTGCACCGCAAGAAGGTGTTGCTCCATCGCGACAATAGCTGTGATTGCCAACATGTTCAAAAATCATTTTTTTTACATGACCTGATTCATTATCTGTGTTATTTTTTACAAGTTATAATCATCAGTCTGTAAATTTCTCCTACAGCTGACTTTCTTGCTATTATAAATTATTATATATTATAATAATTTATAATAGCAAGAATTATACATGTTTATACTCTGTTTGGTAGTAGGGCTTGTAAAGTCCGCCTGGCTAGCTACCACCATCTTATTGAAATAAATCGCAATAACATCAATGTTAATAGCATTGCTGTGTTCCGACTAGGGCTGCCATCCGTCCGAGTTTCCCCGGATTTGTCCTAGTTTGGAGGGCGTCCGGGGAGCGTCCGGGCGGGGTTCTGAAAAGTGTCCCGGGCACTTTTTATGTCAGGGGAAATCCGATTAACTTGACAGAATGGAATGATTAGCAATAAATTACGGTATCCCCCCCCCCCCTGTCGATTAAGTTGATTTTTTATAAATATATAAAAATAACTAGGTATATTAAATATTTATAAAATTTACAAAATACAGTGAAAAAATTAAACGCCTACCTGACCCAGCCAGGAATCGAACCTGGGTCTTCCGCAATCTGGCTGGCTGGCTAATAGGGCGCGCTGTGCCGCTATTAGCACTCTAAAAATAACAAAAGCAGTGACAAAATTCAGCGTCTACGTCAGCCTTCCCGGTAGCATAGCGGTCAGTGCAGCCGCCCGGATTGCGGAAGACCCAGGTTCGATTCCTGGCTGGGTCGGGTAGGCGTTTAATTTTTTCACTGTATTTTGTAAATTTTATAAATATTTAATTTAGCTTCAGTGCAGCAATTAGCACTTGAAAATAAAAAAAAAAGTAAAAATAACTAGGTATGTTTTTATTTTATTGTAATTTTTTTTTCGAGGGAGTCCGGGGATTTTTTTTATTTCACCCAAATGTCCTGGGCTTTTGAAGTTTTTGTCCTGGGTCCGTAATTTAGCTGATGACAGCCCTAGTTCCGACAGTATAAGATAAGATAGTTGATTTCTTCAGTAGTTAAAGATTCAGAGAATGTAGGAACAAAATAAAAAAGCTTAAGTTACACTTGAATTTACTAGGTCCCATCCTACCCTAAATACCTGCCTGCCTTCATGTTTAATTAATTATTCATTCATAAATATGCCAATTACAATACTTACATAATATTTATAAAATACAGTAGCTAAAAAATATATTAAATGCCTACCCGACCCAGCCAGGAATCGAACCTGGGTCTTCCGCAATCCGGGCGGGCGGCGGCTGCACTGACCATTTATGCTACCTACCAGGAAGGCTGACGTAAGCACTGAATTTTTTCACTGCTTTGATTTTTGAATGCTTTTTAGCGGCAGCAATGCCATCTATCCAACGGTTATTGCATCAGATGGATATGCAGACACAGAATAAATATGCAGATTCATCTTTACAGATGAAATAAGTACCCCGATCCGATCCGAACCCTTCGGAGAATCTAATTGGGCACGGGGACACGCACTTTTATGTGTGTGATGCCGTTCCCTCTAGAAAACCTCCGAAGGTAATTCGTTTCACACGCCTTGAGGTAGGTACCCTTTACGTACCTCGCCGCCCCCAAAAAAAAGCCCGGTGACGCTGAAAATGCCGTTTGAGGCAATCAACAATCTCTCTCAAAATAAGAAAAAAGAAATAAGTACCGCTTTGATAACACAACGCTATAGTAAATTTTTCTTTTTTATTTTTAAGTGCTAATTGCTACACTTAAGCTGAATTAAATATTTATATAATAAAGTGAAAAATCTATATATATATAAATCAATCCTTCGAGAGCTCAACATTAAAACCAGGCTATCCACTTCCTGTCTCAAAAAGATTCTGGAATTCTTCGGTCACATCGCCCGAAAAGGTGGACAAAACCTTGAACAACTGATGGTCACTGGCAAGGTCGATGGCAAACGGCCGAGAGGTCGAAGCCCAACTAGGTGGTCTGACCAAATCCGCTCAACGCTGAACACCAAGCTACACGATGCACTCCATGACGCAAAAGACAGAAATCATTGGAGGGGCATCATCAAAGAAAAATTAACTTCCCGTCGGGGGAATCACGACCCTCAGTAATGAGGAGCACGACGCGAGGAGGAGGATATAAATCAATTGCTGTCCGTTTGTCTCGCTAAAACTCGAGAATGGCTGGCTGGACCGATTTGGCTAATTTTGATTTTAAAATATTTGTGGAAGTTCAGGGCAGGCTTATGTGGTGAGAAACATAAATAATAAGTAACGGAAAATACTAAAAACGACAAATAAATTTTCCTATACAAAATTATTTGTTTGTT
Organism: Eudonia lacustrata; assembly: GCA_947562085.1. NCBI lineage: Eukaryota > Metazoa > Arthropoda > Insecta > Lepidoptera > Crambidae > Eudonia > Eudonia lacustrata. The sequence continues at coordinate 2,058,509 of OX387341.1, forward strand.
TCGTTGTCATGGAAACTGTCAAAGCGGTACGTAGTACAACAAAGGTATAGCTGTGAAACATTTGATGTCTTTTGTCACTTGGTTGGTTGTCAAATGTTTATATAGTGCCACAAACTTATCTGACCCGGTGGCCAAAACTGGAATTACGCGTCTGCCATTTTATAATGTCATTTTGCTGTCAAATTGTTGTTGTTTGAAGTTGTGCACGACGCGTAGTGTTTATTTCGTTTTTTGGTAGATTTATTGAAATAAATAATGCCGAAAGCATTGAAAGTGACGCAAGGAACATTATTTTAAAAGTTTTAGCTTTTATGAAGGAGGAAAAACGTCTCGAACTGCCATTAATACCATTCGAAAAATTGTACGAATGAGTTGCTGCTGCTACAGGTTAGTGTTGCCAGCTGTTGATTTGAATCACCCCTACCCATTCATTTTTATTTAGTTTTATGTTGCTAAAGTAAATTATAATAATGTATTGTATTAATTGTGCTTTAAATTATTTTTAGTTTAATTGTTCTATTCGGATAAATTTCTGGCTGAATAATTGCTGTAAACGTTGTGAAATAATCATTTATTTATTTATTATAAGCTATGTCTATCGTTTTGCTTTCTTTATGGTATTATATATAAAAATATGTGTACTATTTTGCAGGTGTTAAAGAGCGGTTCGTACGAAAGTTGGTTAAAGAAATGAACAACAACAATGAACAAGAACAGGCTGATGCAACGGGTTCAAAAATTTCTACTCCGGGGAAAAAAAGAGAAAGAACAAAGGGAAAGATGATCCAATAAAAATAATCCAATAGAGATGATCTGGAGTTCAATGAAACGCCATGTTGCAGAGCATAATATTGGAAAATCAAATGCTGAAATGCCGTAGTTAGTCGAAGATGCTTTTAACAGAATATCACCTGAAGAGTGGCAAAAACACTGTGCCCATGTAAAAAGCATTGAAAATGACTATATAAAAAAGACGCGTATTTAGACGAACCCTTCATTATTACTTTAGGGAGTGACAGTGAAAGTAAAAGTAGTGATTCTAACAATGAAATGACCGAGTTCGATAATTCAACCACAGGCATTCCTGAAATCCAGTCTCTGAATTACACAAATGATTATCTACATGATCATAATTATAACATTAAAATATAATTCTATAAAAATGTGTTTTAATTATTGTTTCTAGTTATATTGTGTTGTAAAGGGTCTTTCAACAAGGACGGGTCGATGTTAAAGTTGAATAAAACTAGATGTGTGTGAGATATTTACGAAATTTTTTTTTATTTGAAAGGCCCATAAATGCCATTATGAATGGAATATAACATCGTTCAAATGTCCGCCGCGGCTTCGAATGGTGGCACGAATCCGAGAGGTCCAATTTTCAATGACTCTGCTGCATTGATCCGGCTGAATCTGAGCGATGGCCTGCGTTATGTTGGCTTTCAGGGCAACGGTCGATTGTGGGTTATTGGCATAGACCTGTGACTTCGGAAAACCCTACAAGAAAAAGTCTATCGGGGTCAAATCACACGATCTTGGTGGCCAATTCACGAGATAACCCTACCCTCAAACCGTTCACGCAGAATGTCCATTGTGTCGTTCGCTGTGTGGCACGTAGCGCCGTCTTGCTGGAACCACATGTCGTCCACGTCCATATTATTCAAGCCCAAAGAAATTGTTAATCATTGATCTGTAGCGCTCGCCGTTGACGGTGATGGCCTCGTCAACGTCGTTTTCGAAGAAGTACGGACCAATGACGCCGCCAGACCAAAATCTGCACCAAACAGTAACTTTTTGTGGATGCATTTCCACCTGGTGAACCTCATGTGGGTTGTGGTCATCCCATAAACGGCAATTTTGCTTATTAACAAAACCATTAACAATACAAACAATTTTTGTATTGTTTTGTATGTGCTTTTGTAAATTGGACCTCTCGGATTCGTGCCACCATTTGAAGCCGCGGCGGACATTTGAACGATGTTATATTCCATTAATAATGGCATTTATGGGCCTTTCAAATAAAAAAACAATTTTCGTTAATATCTCAGACACATCTAGTTTTATTCAATTTTAACATCGACCCGTCCTTGTTGAAAGACCCTTTATAACAATGTCTAAAACAGTAAATAATTTTTATTTTATTTTTTTTTTATTGGTTATAGGCAGGCATTTGACTACACCTCACCTGATGTTAAGTGACGGTGCGGTTGAGGATGGAACATGCCTGCCTAAAAATAGCCTATTCACTCTAGCCTTGAAGAGGTCCAGATTATACCTTTCAGGGAACACATTCGCAGGCAGCGCGTTCCATTCCCTAGCTGTACGCACTAAGAAAGTTGAACCGAATCGGCTCGTGCGACAAGGTGGCATATCTACAACATAGGGATGGAACTCGCGCCTCGCGCTCCGATAGCGGAAAGTGGATGGTGGGATTAGGTCGTGCAACTCCTTCGCGCACTCCCCGAAATGAATCCTGTAGAAGACCGACAGACGAGCCACCCTACGCCGATGTTCTAGATTTTGCAGATTAGCGTCTATCAGGGCAGGGTCACCAATGAGTCTCTTAGCTCGTTTTTCAATCGAGTCCAAAGCAGCCAGATGGTATTTGGCTGATCCATCCCAAAGGTGGCAGCAGTACTCCATACATGACCGAACTTGTGCTTGATAAAGTTGGAGCAGCTGTTCTGGCGTGAAGTACCGCCTGATCTTAGAAAGAACCCCCAGTTTTTTAGCTGCAGTCTTTGCTTTGGACTCGATGTACTGCCCGAAGTTGAGGTTGGACGAGAGCTCAACACCTAAGAGCTGTAGGCTGTCAGTCATAGCTACAGTCACATTCCGGAAAGTCGGAGCCAGGTGAAATGGGCTCCGCTTAACTGAGAACAAACAAGCCTGTGTTTTGGCAGCGTTGAATGTGACCAAATTGGCATCGCCCCAATCGGATACTGCTTGGAGGGCTTATATTATTATTATATTATATTTTGATCACTCCTAGTGCACTTGGGCAATGTCATTATTTATACCTTACAAACTGCGGAAATTATATTTAACAGCAACACTAAATTCAACAACAGCGACGCTGTCACCGGGTCAGATAATAGGTGTGTATCACGCTCAGAACAATAACTAAAGCTATAGAAGGATGGCTAAAATAAAAATCGTGCAACTATGTTTAGTTAGGCCTCCTTGGGGGAGGCCTTTGTCCAGCAGTGGACGTCTTTGGCTGAGATGATGATGATGATGATGATGATTAGTTCCGTTCTATCTTATAGCTAGAAAAGGAGGTTGGAGTGCGACAAATGGTTGACACTTAGTTTTTATTTTTTGTATTGTTATGTCAAACGGTCTTCAGATAATCGGTGATCAAAAAAAAATCTTGAGTCCTCTAAAAAGTCACTCACTACATTACCTCAAATATGACGTCACAAATCTGGTGACACCTTTGCTATTTTAGTCCGGTTTCTATAGCTTTAGTTATTATTCTGAGGTATAATATCACGTGTGTATTGTGAATGTTTTATAGGTTTCATAGCTGTAGTATGAGGTCCGATCTCTTTGGTCTGTTTTGTTGGAATACAAAACAGTTCTGTTTCAGAAATAAAAAATGTGTAAAAGTGTCAGTTGGTGGTCGTAAAAATAAAATAAATAAATAAATTTCAAGACGATTATTAAAATCTATCATCAGTTTGTCAGTGCACGAAAACTTTATTTACCTACTGTTATTGTTTTAAAATGCCAAGGAGAAGAGGACATGACTTAGGTCGTCGAAGTCAATCAAATGGGCGACGAGCTAACTCATGTGCAAACCGCACTGACGACCAGCGAGAGACAGATAAGATCACGGAATAGATAAAGTAACTGTTCTGTGCAGATAATGTTAACATTCGTTTGTATGCCAGAATTGCGTTCCACAGTGAATAATAATGAAGTAGATACTTAGGCTTAAAATGGAACGAGTTCGGGCACACCAAACACAACAACAGCGAGCACGACACAATGAAATAGAGCGATTCAGCAGACGCAGTGTTCCTGTAAACCTGGAACGAGTAGCATTCCACTACGACCCAGAAATAGATTATTCTGCCGTAACAATTGGGGAAATGACAACCATTTGTCAATATTGTAAAGCGTTAAAATACAGCGGTGAATCGACTGGATTATGTAGTGCTGGTGGTAAAGTAAAATTGCCACAATTGGTCTCATCACCACAGTTTATCATTAGTTTCTGGAGTGGGAAATTAATAATTTATTAAAAACAATAATTATGGTATACTACCTTGAAAGTGGGCATGTAATTTTCCTGTACAATATGCGTTGCGCTAAACGACGTCATTTGAAAGCAATTGTTATATTTTTGGATGTTTGCAAAGAAATGTTTGGAGTAATTTCCCACCCCAGCCAATAATGTTTAAGTTTTGACCATATTTTTCACTAGTAATAAATAAATATTTAATTCAGCTTATGTGCAGCAAGCAACTAACACTTAAAATTAAAAAGTTAAATTTATACTTACATTATTTTAAACAAGCAGAAACAAGAAGACAAAAGATAAATATCATAATAAAGCAGTTGTAAACATTATTTTCCCATGACCGTGTACACAGATGTTAGTGGTAGGTATCGAGTGAGTAATCACCATTTTTCCATTTTTGTTTAATTAATATTGATTTTCTGTAAACTGTTAAAACAATGACAAACATGATCTTGAAATTGGTTAAGTATATAAATAAAATAAGTTATTAATAGAATAAGTTATTAATAGAATAGAACAGATTACAATATTATTTCGAACAACTCTATCTCTACAGTTTGTTTTTGTTTGAACGCGCCACAGACCAAATATAGGTCTGTGGAACGCGCTAATCTCTATAACTACCTATCGATTCACGGTTTTTTTGGCGGGAAAGTGAAGCGTCATGTCTGCGGTTTTGTTTTATAATCTAAAATTTGTGTTACCTATGTCGAATATTAATGTGAAATAATGGTGGATTATTAACCGTTAAGTGTTCGTGAGTGTGCATAAGTGTTGGCAAATGAAACAAAACAGTGCAACGTTACCTTTCAAATTCTCTCAAGAAGCTCGCGTGAGGACTTAGTGAAGCCCCACATCTTTACTGAGATACTCGAGGGGTTGGGGGGTATATCATTTCTCACTTCCCATTTATATCATTCATCATCATCATATAAGGAAAATCAATGCTAATCGCAGGAATCCATCAACTAAAAAAAAAAAAAACTACCTACCAGTCTGATATGGAACAATCTTTTCGCATTTGATAGCCCAATTTTTGTTGAAGGCTATTTAAGATTATGCAATGAACATAAAAAAACTTCTAGCACAGTTTAGCAAGCATACAGTTGCGCATCGAAGGTACTTTCGCAGAGCAAGGGAGGGGAACTCGCGGGGAAGCGGGCGCTGCGGCGAGTGTCCCACAAACAAGCGCAGTTTGTGGGAGCTAGCTCCTCGTTTAAAAATATCCATTTTCGTAGCTGGTTATGAAACATGGTTACGGAAACGACAATTCAATTCCGTTTTCGTAATTGGTAGTTAATATAATTTTTTTTCTTGCTATTAAGCAAGAAAAAAAATTATATTAACTACCAATTACGAAAACAATGCTATTAAGCAAGAAAAAATTTTATATTCGTAACTGGTTATCAAGCAAGAAAAAAAATCCATATTCGTATCTGGATAACAAAGATCAGTTACGAACGTGGACTAAAGGCTCATGAGTAAAGTATCGATACTTTCTATTCAATACCGTGTTTCTACACGCACGCACGACACGCCGGACGGCCGTGGCCATTAGGGGCTAGTGCACGAAGTGACTTACCTACTCAACCAAAATGAATGAAACAGCTGATTTTATCGTCATTTATTTATTAAATAAAACATACATTTATCTGAATTTATCACCATGTTATGTTCACTTTTTTTTAGATGTACACTACACTGCTGTATGTAGGGCTGCATCATAGGATTAAAGATTTTCCAACAACCCTTTCATGTTTTTTGTAATAATTTGCAAATTTCGTATTTAAATGAACGTAGTTACTGGTAGGTACGTATTACAAATAAAACAATTTAAACACATAAACTGTAAAAACGTAACCCCTTTTTAAGCTTGCATTCGAATAAACGACCAGTTTTCAACCGTTGTTTATAAGTTTTTATCGGCTACTTTGGATAATATCCGTTGACAACCGTTGTTGAATGATGAATAGTCATCAGACTATTATTTTACTAATGACTAGGCTGTATAAGTTAGATACCTTTGCTTTCTTCATGTGAGTAAAAGAGAAACGAGTGACAGTACTGACAGTACATAGTACTATCTATGGTCTGGGGACTTCTTGGCGGGAAAGTGAAGCGTCATGTTTGCGGTTTTGCTTTATTTTCCAAAATTTGTGTTATGTCGAATATTAATGTGAAATAATGGTGGATTATTAACCGTTAAGTGTTCGTGAGTGTGCATAAGTGTTGGCAAATGAAAAAAACACTGCAACGTCACTTTTCAAATTCTCTCAAGAAGCTCGCGTGAGGACTTAGTGAAGCCCCACATCTTTACTGAGATACTCGAGGGGTTGGGGGGTATATCATTTCTCACTTCCCAATTCTAATATCATTCATCATCATCATCATATATGAAAATATAGTTTATTTATGTATTACTTAAACTAATGACATGGCAGCATGGTCTATGACCTTAGCCGGTTCCTCAAGGAACAAACTACACTAAAAAAAAATAAAAAAAATCTATGGTCTGGGCTTCTTGGCGGGAAAGTGAAGAGTCATGTCTGCGGTTTTGCTTTATTTTTTTAAATTTGTGATATGTCGAATATTAATGTGAAATTATGGTAGTGTTCGTGAGTGTGGAGTGTTGACAAATTAAACAAAACAGTGCAACTTTTCAAATTCTCTCAAGAAGTCGGCCCGAGGACTTAGTAAAGCCCCACATCTTTACTGAGATACTCGAGGGGTTGGGGGGTCTATCTATCATTTTTCACTTCTCATTTCTATTATCATTCATCATCATCATACATGAACGAAAAATACTAATCAAATTAAGAAACTAATGACATGGAAGCATGGTCTATGACTTTAACGACTTAAAAAAAATATTTATGGTCTGTGTTGTGTAAATAAATAACTGCCAATGGTCAGCCAGGCCATTGTTCAGTGTTGCAAAAGTTCCCGATTTATCGGGAGATCTACTTATTTCAGCTCTTCTCCAGAATTTCTATTTTGTTTTTTTTTACTACTAAGGTGGCAAACAATTCTTATGACGACAACACTACAATTAACCTGGTAACACTAAAACAATGCAATGGGATATCGAAATGACTTTAAAATAAGGTTCATTATTGTTTGGTGAGTGTATGGGGGAAATTCCCTAAAAAATAGATGTTCAGCATAACAAATTCCACTAAATCTATTATAGGTCTCCTACACACAAAAAAATGTATAGCAGAAAAAACCAAACCTGTTATAATTTTAATATAGACCATAAAATGTTTGAAAAAATAGCTACCAAGAAATGGTATGAGCATGAATAATAAGTTATTATGTAATCACTGAACCTAAAATGTATGTATCTTTATTTTTGAATAAAGTAATTAGCATAAAATACTTTTTTTTTAATCTCCCGATTTCTCCCGATTTTTGCCTGGAAAATTTACCGATTTTAAATTTTTGACTTTTGCAACACTGCCATTGTTTGGTTATTGTCTTGTCTTACTTTCTGTCCTCTCAGCATAATTTAAGCACAACACAAACTAAGTAGAGATACTGCTAGCTGTTAGCGTAAAGAAAATAATTGTAGTCCTCAGTGTCGGTGTCCTCCTATAACGTACCTAGTGATATAATTCTTTTTGCTCAGAATAATAATTTCTGTCAAGTTCTCATCTCTGTAATCGATCTCGACTTTTATTTTTGCAGTTAAAATCTGCAGATAGTAAGATAAGAGCAGAGCGGCAAGTTACGCAGAAGCATCTAGCGTCATGTTCGGCACCGAAAAAAAAGAATATTTGCAGCGGAAACGGGAGGCTGAACTGCATCGCGTTCTCCTCCCGGATGCGCCTGCACGGAAGAGACGAACGCTGTATGTATTTCAATCCTGACAATATTATTATTTCAATATTGTAAACTATCTCTATTATTACAGAATATGGTCAGAGTGTCGTCTAATATATATATTTATAAGATTGATATAGGTAATAAACTTATAATTATTATTATATTATATTTGTTTTTTATTCATAGAAAACCGTCTCCAGAGCGGGAGGAATGCGAATTCCTTCCGCAATCGCCGAGACCACTATCACCGCAGTCATCGACGTCAGCGCCGCGACAACCATCACCGCAGCCATCGACGTCGGCATTGCCATCACCGCCACCACCGCTTATTGTTGTTCCGGCTGATGTAGAATTGGGTAAATATTTCTGTTTAATTATGAAAGCTATGGCCCATTAGGCAAATAGTTTGCAGACTGACTGCCTGTTTGCTTCCCATATATTTTAGATGGAGCATTCTTGCAACGCATACTACAGTTTAGTAGTAGTAGTAGTTGCGGCGTTTCGCTTGTTGACACAGTCTGTCATCGGCTGATTCGCAGCTAGTTAGATCAAGCCAAGCGCTCAGTGTATGTTACCCCAGCAGAATTTTGTTGAATTTCTTGATTTCTTGATATAGAATAATTAGTGCTTCATCTCGTACACGAGATGAAGCACTAATTATTATGCCCGAAATATTATATTTGTCCAGTAATTTTTGAGATATTCGCGAAAAACAGATTCTGCTGGGGTTATTGTTGATATACAATCCTTACCCTTGCGTGAGGTCCAAATAAAAAAAAATTTGCGTTAAAAATTATATAAACATTTATAAATAGCTTGCCTACTTCTTAACTGATCTTTGTAAAAATATTATGATCGGACAGGCCCATTCAATGTTAACAACTACCGTCATTAACAAATGACGGTAGTTGTTAACATTGAATGGGCGCCTTTGGCTTTCAAAGTAAAAAGTAAAATAGTGTTGAATAATTTCGGCGGGCTGGTTAGAACCACGATAGCTCAATTGGAAGAGCACCTGACCCGGTATGTCAGAAGGGTGCAGGTTCAAACCCTGCTCGTGGAAATTTTTTCAACATTTGTGTTTTTGTAATTTGTTCGCAACAAAATTTGCGTTAAAAATTATATAAACATTTATGTCCAAATAAATTATTTGACTAGGATCCAGTAAACACAGAAAGACTATTAAAGATATAACCTAATAATAAACTGATTCCAACCAAAAGACAATAAGTAATAGTAATTTTCTTAACATGACAACCATTTCACAATATTTAAATATGTTCCATACATCTATTATTTTTAACACAAATAAATTCCAACCAGTAATAAACCATAGACATAAAATTCTATCAAATTTATATTCCAACAGGGGTAACGTTACCCAAGCGGAACTTTTTCTTTCCTGTGGACTTATCGAAAAAAATGTGTATAATGTTTGTTACTTCAAATATTTTTTATCTTTGTAGTAACAATTGTAAATATGACGAGTCGTATGACAAAAGAAACATTTTTGCTTATTATACAGAAACAAAGAGGAATTAGCCTTGATTAGCTACCGTGAATTTTTCATAAAATGCCCAATTTCGTCGTTCTTGTTCAGAGAAACTGAAACCCTTAGACAATTTGACTTATTGTATGGTGGAGAATAGTTATTAGTATAATTCGTAGCGGCCTCGCTTTCTGCAATTTTCCCTTATCTATTTATATTAAGCCAATATTCCGAAGCTAGTTTTCAATTAAATACGCTGACGGCAATTTTCAAGCTCATGGATTGAACTACTGTACTAAGCAAACGAAATGAAAAATATATTATAATATCTCTTAAATAGTGGTTAAGTTCGTAGCGGCCTCGGAATTTCGAAATATGAATTGAATTTCTACAAACAATAATCCCATTCAAAGCCATAAAACGTTCAGAATTAGCTTTTCTAATTATATACTTTTTTTGATCGATAAAAAATTATTAAACATCAAATAAATGTAATTACAACTGCACAAAATGCCACTTTTGCGATACGTCGTCAGCCGCTCGTAGTACTGAGGTAGCGCGAGCGCGCGCATTTTGTGATAGGCCTCTTGAAACGTAAGGCTAATTACTCTTGACGAGTTTTATTCCCGCTCACGTTAGCCTGTGGTGAGAAGGATCGAGGCGAATGGCCTAAGCAAAGAGAGGCCTATGCCCAGCAGTGGATCGAGAGGAGCTGATGATGACAATAATATTGATAATTATGATACATTATATGATTGTTCATAACAAAGGTGAAATAAATCTTTTTTGTGATACTTGATTTTATCTAACTTATAATATTTTCATATATACGTACGTTATACTTATTTTGTGTTAAACACAAAATAAGTATAACGTACGTATGTGAACAGTGACAAAAGTAAAACTAGTAATTTTACTTTCATTACGCTTCAATTTGTAACTACGAGACTATCATCATCATCATCATCATCTCAGCCAAAAGACGTCCACTGCTGGACAAAGGCCTCCCCCAAGGATCTCCACAACGACCGGTTTTGTGCTGTTCGCATCCAGCGGTTTCCCGCGACCTTTACCAGATCGTCGGTCCACCTTGTTGGAGACCTGCCCACCCCAGCTGCCATATATCAGTTATTTATTTATTTTAATAGGTTTACCAACAGTTGTTTACATTAATACTATTAAAGACTCTTACGAGTTATTTAAACTAAATGTAACAACTAATTACAGGTAAACACAGCATGCTTAGAAATAAAGACAATTAAACAGTAAAAACTAATAATTAGACTAATTTAGACCAGAAATATAAGCAAAAACTAATTCACACATTAATTGAGGAAGAAAACTCAGAAATCAGTTCTTAAAAGAGATATTAGGGTCAGAAAGATGCATCCAGATCGATTTGCGGTATGCATTGTTATCTTTGTTCTTCTGCAGATCTCCACATTTCTTATTCGATCACGCAGAGAAACCTCGAGCATAGCCCTCTCCATTGCTCTTTGATTGACCTTGAGCCTTTTTATGAGGCCCATAGTGAGCGACCACGTCTCAGTCCCGTATGTCATCACTGGCAACACACACTCGTCAAAGACTCGTCTTGAGACACTGCGGTATATCGGACGAGAAGATATTTCGTAGCTTACCGAACGCTGCCCAGCCTAATTGGATTCGACGATTGACCTCTTTGCTGAAGTTGGACCTATCTAGCTGGACTGTTTGTCCCAGGTAAACATAATCGTCCACAACTTCAAGGGCAGAGTCCTCAACCTTCAGAGGAGTGGGTACGACACGTGAGTTCGACATAACATTCGTCTTCTCCATGTTCATTTTAAGACCCACTTTTTGAGAGACTGTTGAGGTCACCGAGCATTGTGCCGAGGTCTTCCAGGGTCTCAGCCATGACCACTATATCGTCCACTATATCGAAGGTGAGTGATGTATACGCCGTTGACGTTGATGCCGAGTCCTTTCCCTTTATTTTTATTAAATGGTTAAAAAACAATGATCTGAAAGTAAATTTAGAGAAAGTAGTGTTGTGCATTTTCACTCTTATAATAACCCAACAAAGAGTGTCAGCATTAAATAATAGCTCCTTACCTATGAAATTGCCGTTTTTTTCTCACTTATTAATAGGTGTATTACTTCTAAATGTCAATACCGGTTGTTAATATTATTATACACCTTTAATTAGGACTATGTTACTTAGGCTTCAGTAATAACAATGATTATTCATTTTGTGTCTATATCGCCCAATTTTTATTTTTAAATTGACTTCTTTTTTTGTTCGCGGATTTGACCTTTTGTTTCATTGTAGCTTTGAAGGGTCTAGATTTTTTTCTTTTTAATGTCTGCTATATTTGGCTATTGTAACAAACACACTACCTACTCTACAATTTATAGTGTTAACATAAATAGATGCTTAGAAAATTAAAAAAACGTTAGTATGAAATATATAATTTAAAAAAAAATCTTCATACAAAACGACAATTTCATAGGTAAGGACCTAATATATGGACGCATCCGTAAATCGTAAGTAGATTCTACTTCTTTCCTAGGAATTATATTGATAAGAACCTAAACTGGAAGGAACACCTCGATAAAGTCTGTACTAAATTGGACAAATTCGTGTTTGCCCTTCGTCGCTTACGATTAGTTGCAAACCGAGAAACTGCTTTGGCGGCATATCATGGCTATATTTTATCGGTGCTACGATGCGGTATAATTATATGAGGTAATTCTGTTGATATTAATAAAAAATTTAAAGCACAGAAAAAGTGTATTCGGGCAATTTGCGGAACTGATTACCTCGACCACTGTAAGCCACTATTTAAAGAGCTTAGAGTACTACCACTACCCTGCCTATACATATTTGAATTTGTATGTTTGTTAAAAAAATCTACATCTCTTTCCCTTGCATGATACGGTACATAAAAAAACTATAACTAGAAATAAGTATAAGCAAAAATAAGCTGTACACCTATCAACATTAAAACTGAACGTGAACACATACATGAAACGTCGATTTTAAGTATAGACCAACAAAACTATAATGAAATAAAAGCATAGACAACCCTTTTCCTTAAGAAATTTATCGTGCTACTAGAACCAAAGACTTGATGTAAAGTCAACGGACGACGTTATGAAATGAATAGTAAAGTGCCGATTATAATAAAGCATCATCATCATCATCATCATCAGCTCATAAAGTCCCCACTGCTGGGGCACAAGCCTTCCCTATGGATGGATAGGGAGAACGGGCCATAAACCACCACGCGGGCCCACTGCGGATTGGTGGTTGTTAACGACTGCTAATGCAGCCGGGACCAACGGCTTTACGTGCCTTCCGAAGCACGGAGGAGCTCGAGATGATAAATTTTTGGTCACCCATCCGATGACCGGCCTTTGCGAAAGTTGCTTAACCTCAGCAATCGCAGACCGGGCGCGTTAACCACTGCGCCATCGAGCTCCTCAAGCATAATTATGTTATATCTCTAGCAAGTGTATGCATGTCTTTTTGTGTCTGGTAATGGATATTAATTTTTCTTACAAAAAATGATCATAAAATAAAACAAAATACCATTATAATGTATCAGTGTTTATTTATATTTGTAAATTTAAATACAAACTTAAATTTACACATCTATTTATTTATTATCGATATGAGGTTACCGCCATCCTTGCTTTCGTACTATAGAATCTGTTATACGTTGGCGAACAGCGGCACATCGCGTGCAGGATAGATGGGCGGTGAAAAGGTTAATAAATAATTCTTAACTAAAATAAATAGTTGTTTTATACTATGTCTCCAATGATCTAACGTTGATGTATGCAACTGTATAGACCATAATGCCATCAACATAAGAAGGTCAGCGTCATGTATGGCGCGGCCGCTTTTTGATATTCATTCTTCATTACTTGGTCGGTTTATCACTGTATTTCGCTTAATTTAATATTATTACTCTTTGAATAAAGAGGCGTGATTATATGTATGTATGTATGTATAAAGTGCACAGGGCTAAAAATTTACAGATGGCTAGTTGAATGAAGGCACTATTTATTTGATAAATAAGTAGTTTACTAGTACATACCAAACTCATGTAATTGACGACCAAACGAACGTCACGGGCCGGTCACATATAAAGTGTTATAATTCGTTAACGACTTACAGCAGGTTAATAAGATTTTACTAAACGTTGTAGGGTATCATAAGGTACGAATTACCACCAAAAATTAGTCTCTATATCTCTATAGTATTAAAGGACTGCTGACCCCAGCTGAATTTTGAATAACTTTGAAATTATAAGACGCACAAAATTAAGACATACTTACTTTTTTTTTTTCGATAAGTCCACAGAAAAAAAAGGTCCGCTTGGGTAACGTTACCCCAGCAGAATCTGTTTTCCCGCAAATATCTCAAAAACTACTGGACACACAAATTTAAGATTTCGGGCACAAGTACACGAGATGAAGCACTAATTATTCTATATCAAGATTCAAGAAATTCGACAAAATTCTGCTGGGGTAACGTACACAAGCGCTCAATCGTCGTCACTACTTAAGTTTGGCTCCAATTTGCAGCTCAGAGTCACTCGGCTAACAGTCTATCTGCAAACTATCTAATAGTGCCGCAACTCGTGGTTAAATAAAAATATATTAAGGCAAAGTATATTTTAATACACATGTTGTTACAGCAAATATGCAGTGTCTTCTAAAGGAGGAGTACCTCGAGTCTCCCGGGTCATTCGACAGGAAAACCGGTACGTCTGATGCTGACACCGTACCTGATTCGCCCAGTTCATTGAACTCCCCCGATCCAAATCGACTGTCCACGACAGATTCCCTATCTCCTGAACCTGATAGGTAGGGTATGGCAGCTGGAACTACGGGTCCGGCTGTCTTTTCAAGGGTACCACGGAAGTTCCGGATCCTAGGCCCCCCTGCCGGTTGTGCCTTCGCGGGCGTCTCCGGCAGGTCCCGGACATTGGTTGGACTCGTGGTGGCTATGTGGTTAGCTGTAGAAGTGGGAATGTTAGTCTACCTGGTTGAGGTCTGGCCAGGCTTTCATTTCGTACACAGCGAGCGGGTCCGAGTAGCGGTCTTGAGGAGGCCCGAAGCGAAAGAATTTGCGGGGCACGTACTCACGTGCCCCGCAACACTGTTGGTTGTTCTGCTGTGCTCGGTGGTTTTCATTGAGTAGGCTTCCAAAATCTCCGGCACTAGTCTGGAGAACTAGTAGAGGCGCCCGTTAGATGCAATGTCTCTGGTTGAATCAGCAGCGTAGGATTTTGGAACTGATGAGGTGCCAAAGAGAAGATTTGGTAGTCGAACCCGAGCAGTAGAATCTGCGAGTTGTGAGCGAGCTTACAGCTCCGGTAACCTATCTGGATATTAGGTAGTGGACTATACGTGTCCACAGAGCAACTCGCTCGAGACACTAGTCTTAAAAGTACCGGTTGAAGAATGCGGTTCGGCGCGTCCTAATCTAGCGTTATGACCTGACGCAGATGGCCCCTTGTGCTTGCGCAAGGATGTCTGACACCTAACTTTATAACCGTAAGGTTGGTGGGGGGTGTCAGTATAAACTATAAAGTCGTGTGTAGCGGGGGTGTCCACGACAAAGAACTGGGCGATTATGTGCCGTACGGCTAAAAAAGGCTGTATTAAATAAGTGAGCACACAGATGAATCCGATGAATAATATTTGTGCATTCGTTCACAGTACCGATTATTGGCAGCGAAGTGGTGATTGCAACTGATTCAAAAAGCAAACGACGACGGTCAGTAGTTGGTAAGCATAACAATAATTATTGAGAGTAAGTATAACATTCCAGTTCCGACTGTCAAACAGTTAGCTGCGCGAAAAGATCTCTAGAGATTTCATACAAAAATAAAAGTTCAAAGTGAACCTGATACATAGCACTGCATAGATCCAACTAGAAAAGAGCCACGTGAACACTATTTTGGATTAATTATGCGAAAATCCAAGGAAGAAAACTGTATTATCTCATCAGAATTAGGGCACGGATACCGGGGTCACTACCCGTTCACCCACCAGCTTTACCCACCAGTGGGTGCACGGGGAATCTCTGTTTACCCGTGCACCCACTGCTACCTTATGCATAAGGCGGGAAAAATATATATATCGATAGATATGATTAGTATTTTAACAAATTTAAGTTAAATAAACAAAACCGGTATACCAGTATACCGAAATATCGGTAAACCGATATTTTTTTCATTTTGATACCGGTATTTGAGGATAAAATACCGTTATTTCGGTATTTCGAAAAAGTTATCAATTTTTGCAAGGGTGTTTAAAGACTATGCAGAAAGCTCGATTTCTATGATTCATAGTGTTGTTCATACTGCAGATAAGTTTTTGTATGACACGAATCACGAAAAAGCACAATTATAGAAATAATCACCACTAAATAAACTACGCAAAACTCTGCATGCATATAACTAGTATCTAGATGGTTATTTAATTTCAGCTGCAAGTTACTTATGTAAGAAAATAAGATCATCGCTCAACGACGCAAGTTTGGACGCGTTGTGTTTTCATCGTTCGATTTTCTAACAAACGCGATCTGCCTGATATGGCTGTCAAACTTGGGCTCCCACAAAAGATCACAGCAAGAAACTTGAGAATGCTCAAAGAGCAATAAAAAGAAGCATGATCGGGAAGATAAGAATTGATAAAATCCGAAATGAGGAACTAAGAGACCGAATCAGGGTAGTCAATGTTACTTTTAAAGTGAGACACCTAAAATGGAAATGGGCTGGTGAAACAATGAGAGGCTCTGACAAATGGAGTAAAACCACCACCACATGGTACCCCAGAGATGGGAAAAGAAATAGAGAAGACCTTACAGACGCTGGGAAGACGAAATTGTAGAAGTGGCTGGCAAAACATGGACAAGGATGACTTCCTACAAAAGAGAATGGAGAAGGCTGAGGGAGACCGTTGCCAAAGGGACACGGATGCTGAAGTTGTTATTGTGTAAAGTTACCGCTTAATTTAGTATATTTTTGTAATCTGATTTGCATCTGATTTGTTTGTTTAAGGCTAATAAATAAAAAAAAATAAAAAAAGGCAAAGTATATTTTTTTATTTATTTATTTTTAATACGAATGTTGTGACATATTACTTAATAGTTACTACGTAACAGATAAATCACTCCCTACATAAATTCGTATACCTACAGCGTTAAAAGCCTACTTCATTTCGTCGCGACGCGTCAGCGACCGCTGCGTGCTAAATTGTGCTTAATAGGCTCGACTATAGAGTTGTTATCGAGTCGCAGCCGCGCGGCCTCTCTGCCATCGTAGTAATGCCAGGGCCGCTGCTACGATAAAAATATTTTTTACACACAATAACTTGTACCTAAATTAACTATTAAGTAATCTGTGCCTAAATAGCTTGTTTAAGATTTGTAATGTAAATAAAAATTTATGATAAATTGAAAAGCTCAATTGCTTATGATCAGTACGATAACATGGAACTCTGATTATAATGTTACCTATGATATTAAATGAATTACTTAAAGTTATAAATCTTCATCATCATCATCAGTCCATAATATCCCACTGCTGGAATATAGATTTTCCTTCGTATGAAGGAGTTAAGGCCATAGTCCACCACGCTGGCCCTATGCGTATTTCTCAGGCATGCAGGTTTCCGATGTTTTCCTTAACCGTTCGAGAGCAATCGAATAAATGTAATAAGTAATTAAGAAAAACTCATTGGTACATGTGACCATGTATAGTCCTAGCTAGACGGACGTCTAGGACTATATTTCTTAGATTTACAACCAACAACTTCACAAAAATTGCCAGGCGCAGGCGGCATTGTTTTTATATTATTGAAATGAGATTTAAAATCACACAATTACTAATTACAATAATATATACCACACAAATGTCAATCAGCATAATATATTGAACTTGTTCACTATTTACAGTATTTAATAATAAGTACAGAATACAAATAATTGATGTTTTACGACAACGTGCACAGCGAATGAGCGTGCGCTTGCGACAGCCCACTGACTTTTTGATCGCCGGCGATCAACCGCTCGGTAGGTGGTTACCGCGCGCAAGTACATGGAGTAACGGAGGCCTGATGTTGTTACAGTAAAGAGGGAGTGTCCACCGAAGGAGGAGTGTCCACCGAAGGAGGAGTACCCCGAGTCGCCCGGCCCATTCGACAGGAGAATCGGTACGCCTGATGCTGACACCGTACCTAATTCACCCAGTTCATTGGACTCCCCCGATCCAAATCGACTGTCCACGACAGATTCCCTATCTCTTGAACCTGATAGGTAGGGTATGGCAGCTGGAACTACGAACTAGTAGAGGCGCCCGCTAGATGCAATGTCTCCGGTTGAATCAGCCGCGTAGAATTTTAGAACTGATGAGGTACCTGGATACCCATCTGGGTACTGAGAAGTAAGTGGGCTTAAATACCAGTTTTGAAATGTTTGTTTCATTATTTTTACTTTTGCATTGAAAAATTTTACAAAACATGTAACTACTTATGCGGAACATAAGTAGAATTTCATCAAAATCGTCCAATTATTTAAAAAAAAATAAAAACTCCGGTTACGAAAATGATATCGAAACAAATAACATACCATTAAAAAGCCTACACTTTAGAGATGTTTAAAAAAAATCTGAAGCCTTGAATCACCTTTACTTTTTTTTAAATGCAACGCAAAGTTGAGCAAAAAATATTATTTAAACTTTTTTTTTAGGTTTGGGAGACCACAACTTTGTTTTTAGCTATAACCTATAACAAATACCAATTTTTTAGGACCTACCTATCCTCTAAGATTCCAATAAAGAAAAAAAATTGGGTCTAGCTATAAAAAAGAAAAAGTTATAGGGGTTTAGAGGTACGACAGTGGCGAAATTTCAATCAAATAAAAAATCCTATAAAAAGATTTTTATGACCAGGATTTCTTTTTAATGCCTGAATGCTTAGGTGATGACACTACCTACCCCCATTTTCGTATGTTCAACGATCTGCCGAACACCCTGTATATCACGAATGATGTATAGTTGGTGTATGCAACTGTACTGACCATAATGCCATCAACTTAAGCAGGTCAGCGTCATGTATGGCGCGACCGCTTTTTGATATTCATCTTTGCTTGGTCGGTTTATCACTGTATTTCGCGTCATTTACTATTTTTGGTATAACTCTTTGAATAAAGTGCACAGGGCTGAAAATTTACAGATGGCTAGTTGAATGAAGGCACTAACTATTTGATAAATAAGTAGTTTACTAGTACATACCAAACTCATGTAATTGACGACCAAACAAACGTCACGGGCCGGTCACATTTAAAATGTTATAATTAGTTAACGACTTACAGTAGGTTCATAAGATTTTACTAATTGTTGTAGGGTATCATAACATAAGGTACGAATTACCACCAAGAATTAGTCTCTAGGGTTAGTATTAAAGGACCGATTATTCTTTATCTTTAAAATAAATATATCTCGAGAATGGTGCAGTTTTTTCAAATTCTGCTTTGCTCAAATTACGCACAAATTCATTACATTGTGTATAAAAAAACATCATATTTGTGCGCCTCACCGTTCCCGAGATACAGCAAGCCCCCAAACATTACAGCGGAATTTTGAATAACTTCGAAATTATAAGACGCACAAATCTAGGACTAACTTACTTTTTTTTTCGATAAGCCCACAGGAAAAAAAAAAGTTCCGCTTGGGTAACGTTACCCCAGCAGAATCTGTTTTTTCGCGAATATCTCAAAAACTACTGGACGCACAAATTTAAGATTTCGGGCACAAATACACGAGATGAAGCACTAATTATTCTATATCAAGAATTCAAGAAATTCGACAAAATTCTGCTGGAGTAACTACTACGTCGTCACTACTTAAGTTTGGCTCCAATTTGCAGCTCGAGAGTCACTCGGCTAACAGTCTTATCTGCAAACTATCTGATAGTGCCGCAACTCGTGGTTAAATAAAAATATATAAAGGCAAAGTATATTTTAATACACATGTTGTTACAGCAAAGATGGAGTGTGTACTGAAAGAGGAGTACCTCGAGTCTCCCGGGCCATTCGACAGGAAAACCGGTACGTCTGATGCTGACACCGTACCTAATTCGCCCAGTTCATTGGACTCCCCCGATCCAAATCGACTGTCTACGACAGATTCCCTATCTCCTGAACCTGATAGGTAGGGTATGGCAGCTGGAACTACGGGTCCGGCTGTCTTTTCAAGGGTACCACGGAAGTTCCGGATCCTAGGCTCCCCTGCCGGTTATGCCTTCGCAGGCGTCTCCGGCAGGTCCCGGACATTGGTTGGACTCGTGGTGGCTATGTGGTTAGCTGTAGAAGTGGGAATGTTAGTCTACCTGGTTGAGGTCTGGCCAGGCTTTCATTTCGTACACAGCGAGCGGGTCCGAGTAGCGGTCTTGAGGAGATGTGTGTGTCTACAGCTTCCTCATAGTCTTAAGAGAAATTCTATGCATGCCATATTTTAGAGAATTATTGGAGCAAACAAAGGTTTCAGTCACCAGCCACCACAACTTCGTTACTATGAGTTGTTTTTTGTGTGTAAGCTGGAGAAACGTGTCTCCAGCTGACACATGCCGTTTAGGCAAACCAGTGAGGCTAGGGTTATAGACTATAGTCAAAAATTTAGAGCATAGTTGGAGCAATGAGAGCCAAAAAAAACTAACCATCACACTCAAATACTGTTGAAACTACGATCATAAAACTATGTGCGAGCTGGAGTACCTTGTCTCTGGCTTGCACATCTGTATCTTCGTAATTATTTAAGCTACAATTATGTATTATACCTCAAAATTTAGAGCCGAATTGGAGCATTAGGCTCCAAATTTATCAAAACTTTAGCTCGAATAGTTTTTGAGCTACGAACCGATATGTATGTGTAAGCTGGTGACACGTAACACGGGCTGACACATGGTGAATTTCTGTAACTGTATAAGTTAGAGTTTCGTTTTAAATATCAAATAATACGTTATAATTGCACCACACACGAGACATAATTTCAAATCTCTGGGCCTTTTAATTTCCAAATTATAAGCCAAAAACGATTTTCCCGCCAAAAAATTCAAAAATAGTGGCTCGGAAGCGGCTAAGAGCGCTGTTGCCGTTCCGTGCGCTACACTATTGCAATCGAGTTTGAACTTAAGACTCAGTTTAATTTGCGCTCTCGATCGTTTTAATTGAGGTACTGAAGAATGTTAGACTAGGAGCCGTCTGATAAACTGGTTAATTTATAAAAAGAAAAGTAAAGTCTATTAAATTTGGGAATGTTTATATGACATATAAGTAGTTTTTTAACTGATCCCACTAATATTATAAGTACGAAAATTTGTCTGTCTGTCTGTCTATATCTTTGTTACTCTTTTACGCTGAAATTTGGCGTACACATAGATTTGGTCTGCCTAGATTAACACATAGGGCATTATATCAGCGCGGGCGAAGACGCGGGCAAAAACTAGGATTTTTACTAAGAAAATATTTGTAATTTTAACCGACTTCCAAAAAAGAAGGAGGTTCTAGTTCGAATGTATATTTTTTTTTGTATGTTCACCGATTTCTCCGTCAATTGTGAACCGATTTTAATATTTTATTTGAAAGGATATAGTACCGAGGTGGTCTTATTTAAATTTGGTGATGATCTGATGACGGTCTTCGGAGATAGAAAATAGGTATATTTGTTACGAATAAACTCAACCGACCGATTTAAAAAATATGTCACCAGTAGACTCGTATTTTCCATAAGTAACATAGGCTTTATTTTATTTTAATGCGGGAAATTTATCACGGGCATACAGACAAAGTCGCACTGGAAAGCTAGTAAGTAATGATAGGAGAGATTCCTTAGAGAGAATTCCTTCAAGTAGAACCTTTGCTCTGGCCCTCTTCGTGAGTAAACGGCGGATGCCGAGAAAGCAGTTACTACGCCACGACTAAACCAACTATTCTGACAAGGGTTCGGTCAGTCATCGACACAGATAATGAATTGGTAACTTGTAAATAGAAAAGGTAAAATAATCAAAAAGTCAGCAAGCAATTTTTTTTTCGCGCAGACCTACAACCTCTTTTAACTGAGTTATTGATTATTGTTATAAATAAAATAACCCCCCCCCCCCCCCCCATTCTTTGATTTTCGTGGAGTGTCCCAAGCCCCGATCAGTAGGTTTAGCCAAAGTAACATTAAAAAAACGATAGCGAAGTTCGAAAAGAATAAAATGTATGGAATTGACAAGCCGCTTATATTCAAAACACAGTTTATTTGCTTAAAAGGTGTTTGTAAATTTTTAGCACAAAAGATTTATTTTGATTTCCGTGGTTGTGATTTGCGTGGATTACGTGGTAGTTCTGACCCACGCAAATAAATTTTTGACCATGCAAAACTTTGAGTTTTGTACTAGTTATGAATAATAATATTTTTTATTACTTTAGTTAAATGTAAATTCGTTTAAATCAAACTTAAAATGACACATTTGATGGGTTTTCTGACTTTAACAAGTAATAAATAATGTTAAACTGATTCTAATATAAAACGATTTCAGCCTTAGTAACTTACCTATTTTTTTACCTTATAATTACATAATAACTTCCTATCGTGGCAATTGAAAATTATTGAAAATTCAAAAAATCAGGTTATCAGACGGCTCCTAATCTAATATTCTTCAGTACCTCAATTAAAACGATCGAGAGCGCAAATTAAACTGAGTCTTAAGTTCAAACTCGATTGCAATAGTGTAGCGCACGGAACGGCAACAGCGCTCTTAGCCGCTTCCGAGCCACTATTTTTGAATTTTTTGGCGGGAAAATCGTTTTTGGCTTATAATTTGGAAACTAAGAGGCCCAGAGATTTAAAATTATGCCTCGTGTGTGCTGCAATTATAACGTATTATTTGATATTTAAAACGAAACTAACTTATACAGTTACAGTAATTCACCATGTGTCAGCCCGTGTTACGTGTCACCAGCTTACACATACATATCGGTTCGTAGCTCAAAAACTATTCGAGCTAAAGTTTTGATAAATTCGGAGCCTAATCCTCCAATTCGGCTCTAAATTTTGAGGTATAATACATAATTGTAGCTTAAATAATTACGAAGATACAGATGTGCAAGCCAGAGACAAGGTACTCCAGCTCGCACATAGTTTTATGATCGTAGTTTCAACAGTATTTGAGTGTGATGGTTAGTTTTTTTGGCTCTCATTGCTCCAATTATGCTCTAAATTTTTGACTATAGTCAATAACCCTAGCCTCACTGGTTTGCCTAAACGGCATGTGTCAGCTGGAGACACGTTTCTCCAGCTTACACACAAAAAACAACTCATAGTAACGAAGTTGTGGTGGCTCCAAATGTATGACTGAAACCTTTGTTTGCTCCAATAATTCTCTAAAATATGGCATGCTTAGAATTTCTCTTATGACTATGAGGAAGCTGTAGACACACACATCTTGAGGAGGCCCGAAGCGAAAGAATTTGCGGGGCACGTGATTTATCCATAGTTGGTTGTTCTGCTCTGCTCGGTGGATTTCATTGAGTAGGCTTCCAAAATCTCCGGCACTAGTCTGGAGAACTAGTAGAGGCGCCCGTTAGATGCAATGTCTCTGGTTGAATCAGCAGCGTAGGATTTTGGAACTGATGAGGTGCCAAAGAGGAGATTTGGTAGTCGAACCCGAGCAGTAGAATCTGCGAGTTGTACTCTTAGTGCAACGAGAAGTGAGCGAGCTTACAGCTCCGGTAACCTATCTGGATATTAGGTAGTGGACTATACGTGTCCACAGAGCAACTCGCTCGAGACACTAGTCTTAAAAGTACCGGTTGAAGAATGCGGTTCGGCGCGTCCTAATCTAGCGTTATGACCTGACGCAGATGGCCCCTTGTGCTTGCGCAAGGATGTCTGACACCTAACTTTATAACCGTAAGGTTGGTGGGGGGTGTCAGTATAAACTTTAAAGTCGTGTGTAGCAGGGTGTCCACGACAGAGAACTGGGCGATTATGTGCCGTACGCCTAAAAAGGCAGTATTAAATAAGTGAGCACACAGATGAATCCGATAAATAATATTTGTGCTATCGTTCACAGTATCGGCTATTGGCAGCGAAGTGGTTATCCCAGCTGCTTCAAAAAGCAAACGACGACGGTCAGTAGTTGGTAAGCATAACAATAATAATTGAGGAGTACTTCTATTTTGTTACAGTTGAGTTGCTTATTTCGTCCTATTTTTCTTTCCAGATTTTAACGACTACGTATTCGAAGATACAAATTTGAACTGGATTTTAGACTCGGACAGTGACTTGGACGACCACGACAACGACGAACTGTACCTGACCCCGATTACACGACAAATTGAATCGACGACTGACATTAACTTGACTCCCAACCAACTCCAAATTTTAGAAGCGGAAGACAGGGCGAACGATAGGGTATTACAAGACCTGTTACCTGACGATTGTTTTACGTTCGACTGGTCTAAAGACAAATCGACTTTTAAAGCCAAACGGGAGAACTTTACTGGGAACCCTGGACCTACTTTTGAGGTGACAGATACTACCACACCGACCGACATTTTTCACAAAATGTTCGACTTACAATTTATTGACACACTTTGTGACGAGACCAACGGATACGCACGACAGAAGTTGGACTCCATGAAGGACAAACTGACGCCGTCTTCACGTCTTCACCGCTGGACACCGACCGACCGACAAGAAATGATTACTTTTCTTTCTATCATGCTTCTTCAGGGACTCTACCCTTTACCAAATGAAGAGTCCTATTTTTCCTTTAACGGCTTCGGCACCATGCCCTATTTTTCAAAAATCATCACTTTTAATAGATACCTTCTTCTCAAATCCATGCTGCACTTTGTTGACAATGAAACTGCCTTATCGGCAAAGTCAAGACTTTTTAAAATACAGCCCATACTTGACTATTTTAACCGAAAATTTTCCAGCCTATTTTACCCGCAGCAAGAGATAGCTATTGACGAATCACTTCTGAAGTGGCACGGCCGACTGAGCTTTGCTCAAAAGATCAACACAAAAGCGGCACGAGTCGGCGTTAAAAGCTACGAACTTTGTGATTCGTCGACGGGCTATCTTTGGCAATTTACTGTATATGCTGGCAAAGACAACACGACAATGACAAATAATAATAACGACAACGACGATGAAAATAACACGGACCAAGCTGAACAAGCAAGTACGGAACAAACTTTAACAACTGACTTTCAAGCTACGAATGCTACGGCAAAGATCGTATTTGAGTTAGTGCAACCGCTTTTACATCGCGGTCATACACTAATAATGGACAATTTTTACAATTGTCCTTTATTAGCGCGATGCTTAAAACTGAGAGAAACTGATTGTTACGGGACACAACGACTGAACCGTGAATTCGTTCCAGCTTCAATACGGACTATGACCAAGACTGATTTACGACATGGAGAATTGGTGGCGACTTACTGTTCCGATTTGTCGCTAATGGTATGGCGAGACGTTAATTTAGTTAGCATGATCTCCACATACCATTCGCTACAAATCGGTACACGTAACAAATACAACCGAACGACATACAAGCCCAGTATTGTTCTGGACTATAACAAAAATATGGGGGGCGTTGATCGAAAAGATCAATTTTTATCCGCCCAACCCTTAGAGAGAGTGAGAAGCCGTGTGTGGTACAAAAAACTATTCCGCCGCTTATTTAACGTTGCAGTTTTTAACTGCTTCGTTATACACCACACCAAACACACGAAGCTCTCACATCGGCAGTTCAGAACAATACTGGCCGAAGACTTACTAAAGACATACAGACATATCGATCTAAGCACGGAAACGAGAGTAATCTCAAGACCGTGTGGTGGACAGACGACAACAACGACGACGAAAACGACGACGACAACAACGACGATAACGACAAGACGCAATATGACATTCACTCTGAAGAACCGACCGATCGTCGAAGATAACCACTTCCCCATGCGGTCATCTGCCAACAGAGGTCGCTGCTGGTGGTGCTCACAAAAAAAGATCTTGACCCGAACAGTCTGGCAGTGCATACAATGTGGCGTCTACCTATGCATTGTTGGCTGCTTCAGGGATTTTCACAAGCCCTAAATTGCTGCTTTAGATATTTTTACAAGCCCTAAATTTTATTTTATTTTAAAATAAAGAATTTAATAGACGTCCTGAATGGGTAAAAAAGTAGGTAATAAATGTTTGGACGCTTCAAAAGTACTCGTTCATACGTTTATTTGAATAATAAATCTTGACTTTAATTTTTATTGTTATTTTAATTAACTAATAAATGTTAAATCTTTCTATTTAATCTTTTTGTTGCCCATTTTATGGTCCAACTTGCAGTATTTATTAAAATATGATCTTGTATTTCTTAATAATTCTACTTTGTCTTGTTTAAAAAATATTTACTGTTAGTAGGTACTCAAGCAGTATTTTATACTTTAATAAATTCATTCATTCATTTATTTCATTTGTTTTTCTTTTATCTGAACCATAATTCAAATGCCAAAGGTGTGTCATTTATGTCATCTAAACTAAATAAAAATTTTATAACAAAAGTTTTATCTACAATGATAAAAAGTGACATTTGATATTACCTATCATCATCATCGTCAGCCTATCCTAGTCCACTGCTGGATATAGGCACAATACACATATATGTGTGTTGTGATATAGCCCTCTCCAAGTGCACGCCACCGAGCACGATCCGCGGCTACTGTCATCCAGCTCTTGCCAGCCACCTTGCGACGATCGTCGCTCCACCTAGTCTGAGGGCGTCCTACGCTACGTTTTCCGATACACGGTCTCCACTCGAGAACTCGTTTACCCCAACGGTTGTCGGTTCTGCGGCTAATATGACCGGCCCACTGCCACTTCAGCTTGCCAAATACCGAAATTTAAGGAATGTCACCTGGTTAAAATTCGACTTTGGTATATAGAGAGTAACCTACTCTTTCAATGTCGCAATATGGCTTTCGTAAAGCCAAAAGCACTAGGTATGGATAGTTTGAGTGTTTTTACAACTGATATCAACTTAGCTTTTTCGGAGAATCAGTCTATTGTTGCCGCTTTTTTAGATGTTTCAGCAGCATAATATGACAATGTTCTCATCTCTGTGCTTAAAAGTAAACTTGTAAAATTAAAGGTTCCGTGTATTTTAACAAACTTTATCAATAAGATATTTTTTTTAATAACAAATCAAGGTACTAAAATTTCACGTACAGTTTTTAAGGGCTTACCACAAGGCTCGGTTCTCAGCCCTTTGTAGTATAATATTTACGCTCATGATTTGGAATCATCTCTCAATGGTTCAGTGTTAATGTCTTACAATACGCTGATGACTTATTATTATATTCTGTGAATAAATCAATATGTGCTTGCGATTCTCTTACGGGATCTCTTAGTTTGTTAAAACAATGGCTGGATAATAATGGCTTGGGTTTATCTATTGATAAAAATTCAGTACCTAGTTGTTTTCTCGAGGAAACGTGAATTTCCACAACCTGTTGTATACTACGATAATCTTGCGTTACCTATAAGGGATGACGCTAAATTCTGGGGGGTTATATTGGATAAGAAAATGACAGGAAACCACACTTAAGATATCTCGCAGATAGGTGCGAGAAGCAATTAAATATTATGAGGTGTCTCTCGGGGGTTTGGTGGGGTGCCCACCCTTAGAATATGAAATTACTATATAATGCGATTATACGTAGTATATTGGATTATGGTACATTTTTGCTGGAGGGTGGTAGTAAAAAGAGATTTAGTAAACTATATAATATCCAGTCTAGATGTCTACGAATCATTGCGGGAGCAATGCGTTCAAGCCCTTTTGAATCTTAAGAGCATTAAACCAACCACCTTGCAACCACCGGAGACGCCACTGACAGGCGTTCCCCTCTGCCAAAAGTATATGGCCGGCGCGGCGGTCATAAAGGCGGCTACAGACTCACGCCGAGAAGCACCGAGAACGCCCGAGAAGCGTGAATGTAGATAGTATCTCGCCTTCTCGTTCTCGCGCTCGCCTGTTCTCCAATCGGTGTCGGTATTTTGGCACGAATCAAGGTGGAAACATACTATTAAAACGCGACGCGACATCACGCGTCGACACCCGATGTGCACCGTGCACATTACCAACACCCTACGTGATGCTACATCACGCTTCGTTAGTGTCATAGCCACAGAACACAATTAGCTTCGTGGAGGACGGAAGTGTATTGACGTGGCCATGGATCTAAACCTATTTTTTGGATGATCAGTTACA
The DNA here is from genome assembly GCA_947562085.1 of Eudonia lacustrata. NCBI lineage: Eukaryota > Metazoa > Arthropoda > Insecta > Lepidoptera > Crambidae > Eudonia > Eudonia lacustrata. The sequence goes on from OX387341.1 coordinate 2,086,396, forward strand.
CTATGTACCTACCCTATTAAATTTGCCAATTGCAGGTACAGAACTACAGATGTCCAGTACCTACTGTGATTTGTGGTCTTATGGTATGAGCCAGATACTAAACAAACCAAGACGAACCTAACCTAATCCTAATAAGATCCTAGTTATAATCCAGTTTAAATAAAACAAGCACTAATCATTAAAATAACCTATCTTTGTGATATCTAGTCATAAACCGTGGCAAGCGACAAAATATATGGAATAAGTTATATTGAAACTTACCCGTAGTATGCGATTGCTCTGCAATTTCATCCCAAACGTTATTTTAAATACCATGATCACGGTATTGGCCTGAACTCATATCATATCTGTTAACTAGAAACACACTGCGTGCCAAGCGTCGGGTGGCGTGTGCACCCCCTCTCCCGGCAACACGCCGATCTAGATCGTTTGGATTTTTCCGCGTGGGAGTGCGTGTCATCACATGGTGTGTTTTATATGTGCACCTGACCATAATAAATGTATGGGATTGATTACTACTGAAACGCGTCGGATAGCGTGACGTGGCGTCGCGTTTTAATAGTATGTTTCTACCTTCAAAGGGTTTCTCGGGCGAGAAAAGAGAACGGTATCACATTCTTGTTCGGTCTCAGTGCGACCGTAGCATTGATTGTGTGTTGTTGTGTTTGTGGTCGCCAAGCTATAAACACGTCAGTGCTTGAAAAAGTATAAAATGTGGAATAATGAATTAGAGTAAAAGTTCATAGAACATTTTCATTCAGAGCCTATTATATGGTATTAACCAATGCCGCTGCACTGTCGTTGTCGTCCATTCCGGATGACGATCGAGAATGCGAATGAGAAGGTCGCATGAGTGTAGATGCCTTCTCGGTTCTCGCGCAATTTCTCGGCAAGACTTCTCGCATGAGTCTGTAGCCGCTATAACGGTTAAATAAAACTAGTTCTCGCGTGTTCCGACGTCATTTGAGAATCGCGGTGCATGCGTTAGGACGTGACGTGAGCAAAAATGTCGAAATTGCAGCGTGTTTTCGTGTAAAGAGCGATCAGAAAAGTCCAGTATACAAAAGGATAACGTTACTTTCCATCTGTAAGTATTATTTTGTCTTATTATTGTTAAATAAAGCACTAAATTTGCAAAAAAGACTGAAAAAATATTGTCAATGAAAAAGTGTTGCCACTAAAACGTCAAGTTTCAACTTTGCGTAACTTTTAAAATAGAATGAGCCAACATTGAATTCGTACTTTATCGTTAAAACTATTTTTTAATATAAATGCTTATTTAATTAATAATAAATCACTATATAGAAATTGTTACTTATTTTCTTTTTCCAACGTTTTTTGCAACTAAATTGCTTTAAAAAAATATCAATACTATGAAACTGTATGTTTAGAATCGGTCTACTTCATTAATATAATAACATTTTATTTCTGTTTGAAACAATGTTTTAAATGGCAACACTGTAGCGCATTTTCAGCCACATTACTTACTTGAAAACAAAAAAAGGAACCAATTGTCAACAAAATCTATTGCTAGCAATCTATTTACGCAGCAACTTATTATGAGAACAGGTAAAAACTGCGTAGATTTCCATCCTACCGATAAAATGATTAAAATTATCGACTTAGTTGTTCTTAGACCAGACACAATAGAAATGCAATTGTTCTATGGCACTGTGGTTACTTTGGGCGTCCAAGTCTCTACCACGTCTCTACTACTATCTACGAATGTTTCCATGTACAAAAAGGCTGAAACGCTTGGAACTTAATGTTTATTTGTGAAATAAAGTTACCGTAAATTTACAGTATTTTTAATCCTTGATCCCCTTATTAATGCCCTGAGTTGATCCCCCGTAATTTTTCCGCCATATACCGTATTTTTAAACTAGCAACACCGTAATTTTGACAAATAATAGAGTTGGAGGAGGAGACACCACACAGCAGCACCTTGGCAGCACCACACCTAGCGTTGCCAATCTGTGGGGAATTCCCCAAACTGCGGGGATTTTCAGTCCGATTGGGTAACTTGTGGGAAGAGCGTTTATGTGGGGAAAATACGGGGAATTTAGACATTCACACTATAACTGAATTTAAAAGTAATAAAAGTAGTATAAAAAGTAAGTATAATTTATAAAATTATGTATATTTAATTCAACTTTGACTCATCTTATCCGACAGGAAGAATTTAGAGTTTATTTTATGGCAACATTTATGTCCGTCAAATTTTATCGGAGTTCTTGGCGGGAAAGTGAAGAGTCATGTCTGCGGTTTTGTTTTTTTTTTTAATTTGTGTTACGGTGATCATTAAATGTGAAATAATGGTGAATTGTTAACCGTTAAGTGTTCGTGTGTATGCATGAGTGTTGGCAAATGAAACAAAACAGTGCAACGGCACTTTTAAAATTCTCTCAAGAAGTCGCGTGAGGACTTAGTAAAGCCCCACATCTTTACTGAGATACTCGAGGGGTTGGGGGGTAGGTATATCATATCTCACTTCTCATTTCTATTATCATTCATCATCATCCTATATAGAGTTTAATTTTGAGAAACGTATAAATTATGTTTTCGACTGAAGGACTAGTATCCATAGTCATGAACAAATTTAAAAAAAACAAATTTTATCGTTTATCGGGGATCTGTTGTTTACTTTAGCTTTGTAACGAACTATACAGAGTTTTGCAGAGAACTAGCTGTTGAGTGCTATTGTGTTCATTCATATTTCGAGTTCGCACTTATTAATCTAAGGTTCGCACACACTTCTTGTTGTATACTGCTTGACGCTTGTTTATTTAGTATAATACCAAGCTACAATGGACAAGTGGTTGTTAAAATGTAAAGAAAACGAGAAAGTTATTTTAAGGACGACGATAATTCCAAGGTATGTTACTATAAAACCAATATTCAGTAGTCAGTAGTAGTATACTTACTAGGTGCAAAAATAAATTGGTTTAACCCTTTATTACCGCATGGATTTTTTAATAAAACTGATTTCACACCAATGGCCGACACGACATATTAAATTGTCATTGAAATAGCGTAGTTATCTTAAGCAAGATAGACGTTCGCCATCAATACGGCGCAATGAAGAGCTGCACAACGTTAATAAAAATCATGAAATACTTAAAGTAATAAATATATTTGATTTATATGAATAGTACTTTTATTTGTTTGCTGAAAACTTGTGGGGAATATCAATTTTATTCTCCCCAAAATTGGGGTTTTCAGTTAGGTTTTTGGATAATCCAGACAGTGACCAGGGTCTCCAGATTGGGGTTTTTTTTCCCCATTTTGGGGGAAAATTTTAGATTTGGTGGTTTATTGGGGAAATGGAAACTTTGGGGAGAGTTTGTGGAAAAGCTAAAAGCGAAAACAAATTTCTAATCCTGACTCAAAACTACCTACTTTACAGTTAAAAGCCAAAATAATAATTGGATGATGCAGTACAAGAATCATGGGAGGTTATGAATGTAGATGAATGACTAATATTTATATTTAAATAAACGTTATTGTCAAGTACGGTGTTTTATTTTTGCTGAAACTAAACCAATTATTAATTAATTAAAGCACAAGGAAAATTCTTTTCATAACTATAAATACCACACAATTATTCTAGGGAAAAAAAGTACGAAATAACTATTTTTGGGTAAAAATAAAATCTGATCTGGGGAAATTTCACATCCCTAAGACTCTGACAGTGACAGTGTAAGTTGGCACCCTTATAGCATTATGAGCGTTTACGCCGCACACTAGCGCCATTAATGGAAAAAAAAACATATCTAGTAATTAGAGATAGAAAATCAAATTATGCTCAACAAACTATTTGAATGAAGTAATTTAGCATTTTTACATCACCTAATGAACACCTGACATGTTATGGTTTAGTTAATTATGGCGTTATAGTTAAAAGTGGCCGTAACGTCTTATTTAACTAAACCATAACATGTGAGGTGTTCATTAGGTGCTGTAAAAATGCTAAATTACTTCATTCAAATAGTTTGTTGACCATAATTTGATTTTCTATCTCTAATTACTAGATCTGTTTTTTTTTTCATTAGTGGAGCTAGTGTGCGGCGTAAACGCTCTTATACCAACTTAATCTCTACCTAGTTTGTGGTTGGCACTAATTGGCAGCAGCAGCGTTGCCAGACCTACGGATTTGTCCGTAGATCTACGGACTTTAGGTCTTGTCTACGGACATACGGATTTTAGTCGCAAATCTACGAATTTATTTTGGATTTCATCCACCCAACCTAAACAATAGTATAAATATTCAAATTTAATAAAATTTTGCGTAAAACGAAACTTAACTCCAAAAAAATGCGTGTCGTTTATTGTTATTTTGTCTGTAATGATTTCTCAAGAATTGGCTGTATGGCTCTGTGCCATTACCTTTCCCTTCGTTTAAAAAAACTACCTGTTATGAGGTAGAACCAAAGAAGGAGCATTTTGAATTATTTAATTCTAAAATATATACTACGAAAAAGGCTACAAATGAGAATGATAATCGTGAAAGTGATACCGACAGTAATTTAATATAAATAAAAATTAAAAACTACTATTAAAATATTGTCTTTTCCTTTGTCTTGGCGATTTTCCAATATTTTTTTTCAATTTCTTTACCAGCAATAAACTTGGTTTAAGGTCAGTCCATCTCTAAATAGTCAGGTTTAGCTTAAAAAATGTCTGTAGATCTACGGATTTTTGTAGAGGCAATCTACGGACTTCTACGGATTTTTGAGCGTAGCCCTACGGATTTTTAAAAATTGGATCTAGCAACACTGACCATGCACTGACTGACTGACCATCACCACCAGCGTTGCCGTTTCGGGTATTTTTACCCGATTTCGGGTAATTTAGGCTTTGAGCGGGTAGTCTCCGGGTAACGGTTACTGCCGGTTAATTTTATTTTGGGTATTTTTGCGACTACATACACGTTTACACAAGGTAACCACCTCACTTTGTTTCTAATAACGAGTTAAATCTATCTGAGCATTGTGATTGATGTATTGTTTTTTCTTTAACAGGTTATAGAAGTTCATGTGCTAGTTGGTACCTAGTTAAAAATATTTTTTTTTTCCTTTCTATGAAAAATCAAGTATAACACGATTTTTCTAACTGTGCATCTATCAATAATTCATAATTTAAAGAATTTCAAGGGTTGGGATTTTGGCAATTTTGACAGATATCAAACCACAGTAAGAAAAACCATGTTATAAAGCAAATTTTGTTTATTTTTAAAGATAATAACTGAAAATTTGATATTTTCTTTAAAAAGGTACCTACTTAATATTGTTTTTCAGCAATATATGGTACTTACTTATTTCATTTTTCTTTTTATACATTTTTATTGATTATATTAACAAAATCATACGTAAAAACTACATAAAATAATCCAAATGATTGAAATTATTTTCTTTTTTAGCTCACCTATTTGAAAGACATAAATCGGTTGAAAATTAACAAGTATTAATAATTTATGTAAATTTTTATAAACATACCGCATGTAAAAATAAACCGTACCTTTTTTTTATATAATAAAAAAATCTACTAAACGGGTAATTTCGGGTAATTTTTGAATCAGTTTTGGACTTTTTCTTGAGTGACTAGCGGCAACACTGATCACCACAGTACAAAAAAAAGGCTGGAGCGGAGCCGTCTCGTCTTGTTTAATTTAATTTAGTTTGATAAATCATTAATTACCTTTGATTATTTCCTCAAATATACTTACTAAAACTTGCTAAGAGTATTAAGCTACAACATAAAAAGCAAATTTGTTTTAATTTAATCTTGGTTTACAAGATGGAAGTCGATGGCTCCGAAGCAGCCAGCAAGGATTTTTTTCCCCATCGCATAAAAGTGTTGACGGATGAAGAAAAAGAAAGTTTACAAAGCCAAAACTCCCGTTTGATCGGCAAATCCAAAGCAGCAAAATTAGAACGTGAAGCAAAACGAAACTGGGATTTATTTTACAAACGTAATGAGACCAAATTCTTCCGGGACCGGCATTGGACAACACGTGAGTTTCAAGAGCTTATTAACTTTGATCCAGAGCAAACTATAGTTTTTTTGGAGCTTGGCTGCGGCGTAGGGAACATGGTGTTCCCGTTAGTGCAAGAAGGTTTTTCGAATTTTTACTTCTACGCGTGTGATTTTTCGCCACGTGCTGTTGAATTTCTAAAAGCCAACCCTGTCTACAATGAAGATAAAATGAAAGCGTTTTGCGCTGATCTGACTACTGAGGACTTGTTTGACAACGTGTCTGTAAGCAGCGTAGACATTGCAAGCTTAATATTCGTGCTTTCTGCCATTCATCCCACCTCGTGGGCAAAAGTTGCTGAAGTTGCGTATAAGGCGCTCCGTCCTGGCGGCATTCTATTGTTCAGAGACTACGGTCGGTACGACATGGCACAGCTGCGTTTCAAACCAGGGCACAAGATAGCTGACAATTTTTACATGCGTCAAGATGGGACTAGGTATTACTTACTTATAATATTTTCAAGTATCTATTTACGAATGTTTTCTTTAATGACTTAAACCTTATCTTTGGTACCTATTCATTGTTTCAGAAGCTATTATTTTACTGAAGAGGAGTTGGCCAATTTGTTCACACAAGCTGGCTTTGAAGTTCTCATGAACACCTATGTGCAAAGACGCACAGTTAACTTCAAGGAAGGAATAGATGTACCACGCATTTTTGTTCAAGGGAAATACAGGAAACCTAAAACTGGTAAGACTACATTCTTTACCTACTTAGTAAAGAAGACAGTTTAGTCAACCCTGCCTAATTTCAAAGGGATCATGACAATATAAAACCTCCATAACATGATGAAAAATGCTAACCATTGATTTAATAATGATTTGCATGTATATTAGCTCTATCTGACCTTTATTACCTGTAAAACCATATTTCGAACCCGAAACACTATTTTCATATTATGTATTGTTACAGGCTGAATGCAATTTGGTAAAAATATGAACAATTGAAGCCAACAAAGGAGATAGAGATGGTAAGTTAAATAAAGTAAAATTTATCATAAATAGTCCCAGTCAGTCCCTTTTATTAAACTATGATGATATCGCAGTGCAGCTGAAAACCTTCTGTTGTCCTACAATTGGTATTTATTAGATTAGGGTCTCCATTTCCAGTTGGTAATTTATTATAATAATTATTATTATTAAAAATTTACTTAAGTCTCACTTACATTGAGACTGTCTTTTCAAAATTTTAGCATAGGGCACCGATTGTGGGTTCTGATGCATACAGCTAATAGCTATAAGCTATCTGATACACTTTGTTGTGCATATAAACATTTTTATATAAATATACAAACCAATAATCAAATTTTTGATTTTTAGGTGTTTTCAAATGGTGAAATGACTGAGGAATTGGTGAGTACAAATATAAACATATATTTTTTTTACTTTTAACCAACTATCCAAGTACTTAATGATGATTGCATAGTTCATCTGATCTTTTTGATGCATAGCTTTTTATGTCTTTCGCTCCTATCTGATTTATTGTAATATATATTTGTTCTCACTCTGCCTCTTTGGATGATTTTCTAATGATTTTATTTTTGATAGATAAATGAGATAATCTTCGATAGCGCAGATGTCACTGTCCATAAATGTCACACAAATGGGCATAGGGACTCCCAGGCATGTCTAATGACTGAGAAGGCTAACGGGTAAGTTCTTTGTTATTAAGAAATTATTTGGTTTTTTTTTAAGAACTATATTATTTAACTCTGTTAACTCAATGATGATCCCATAGTTCATCTGAACTCTTTGATGCATAACTTTGCCATGTCTTTCGCTCCTATCTGACTATTTAATTCCTAATATTTTTTTAATAGTTATATCGCAACCTGTATATAAAATTTATTCCCTTTATTACTTTCAGATATCAAACACAATGATGATTGCAATGTGATTTTTAATACCGGGTATGTTATTTTTTTTACATTTTGTACTTTTAACTAAACTTAATGATGATTTTTGATAGGGACATCTTAAATATAATGCTGTTAATAACTATCATAACTGAGCAATCTTACTAATAGCAGACAATCCTTTATTTTTAATTTGAATACTTAGTTTACTGTTTTTCTTTGCAGGTTCAAGTATGAATGCTGATAAGGTTTTGTTGCAAAGAATAATTTGGCAATGGTAAGTCAAACTTAAAATTTACTACAACCATTCAAATGTACCTATCTATAAAATGATGATTTTTGATAGGGACATCTGACATATAGTGCTGTTACGATAACTATCTTCACTGATTTACTTATTCTAAATAAAATAAATTCAATGGTACAATACTTGTATTTACACTATCTATGTTGTTACAGGATAGTGCTAAGCATGATGACTCTGCTTTAGAAAGGTAAATATTAATTTTGTTGCAAAATCTCTTAGTATGTAGATCTAGGCTTTGAAATGATGACCGACCTTTCAGGTCTCCCTCAACAGAGAGAACCCATAAAACCATGTTGACCTACCATATGCGTCTGATCATTACAGACATACTTTTTAAATTTTAATTTAATAATTAAGTTTAAATTCATGTTTTAAATTTTTTTAGGATAGAATATTTGGAGTACTTGGAATTCCAATTGGTGCTTGTTCAGTCCTGGTAATTACTTATTTTATTTTGTCATTAAACTTATCTATTGTAGATGCAATTATTTTATTCTATTCTTCCATAGATGGGCATTAGTAAATAAAGTGATGACTGACCTTTCAGGTCTCCCTCAACAGAGAGAACCCATAAAACCATGTTGACCAACCATATGCGTCTGATTTATTATAAAAAAACTTTACTTATTACTTACTTTATACTTACTTATTTATGAAAACTAAGTTATAATATATTTTTATAATTTCAGGTATCACATATCCTGGTTATTCTGGTGATGTTGGCACTGTGAGTTTCAATTTTATATTACAGAAAACTTTACAATTTTTGCTAGCAATGCGGCTAAATCGGAATATCTTCATTTATATAATATTTTAAACTTCTGTATTACCATACAAATGAATATGATTTAATTTGTAACCAAAATGATGACCGACCTTTCAGGTCTCCCTCAACAGAGAGAACCCAAAAACCATGTTGACCAACCACACATGTCTGATTGACCCACACAAACATTAGTAATATTTTTTCTGGAACCATCTGTGTTTACTAAATTATTTATTGTTTTAGATATTGCCGTTCCTCTGTCGCCATTTTAAAATATGGACATTTTGACATGGTAAGTTGAATTTAAAAACCTATTTTGTTGACTTATACATAACCAATTTAGACTAGCATTCGATTCTTGTTTTAATTAAACAAAAAGTCTGGAATCATATGGACATTTTTTGATGTAAAAAGTATCCTGTAATCCAGACAAAGAAGATAATGTGGTCAAAACTGCTGGGAACGGGGCTAGTCTCTGTCTCGGTTATATAGGCTCACGACAATCTAACATCCAATATTAATTAAAAACTGGATGAGTTTCCTTTAGCTTCTGTGCTTATTTAGTTCAACACAAACCCTGTTTCAGCTTATGTTTTACAGCTAGCCTTTTTTGTATTTTCAAATTAAAGTTCTTTCATATTGTTTTCTAAAGTTTACGCGAACACTTGTTGTTTTTTCTGTAGTTGTTTCATTATCAAGTAAGCTGAGATGATGAAATTCTAGGATCTTGTTTCCATAGATATCTGAAATTTAACTAAAATACAATGTGCATTAAAGTTTTCTTTTTTCTTGTTACAGATTATGAAACCATCAAAAATGTGTCAGACAAGATTTATAAGAATATTTATTTTTTAACAAATAAACTGTTTTTCTGTAGGTATTCTTGTTTTTGTTAAATATTTTCATTACTTTTTTGTTTCAAACTAGAATGTTTAGCAACCCTCATCCGTGACTTATAAATAACCTTCTAAAATATGGCCAATTTTATGCCTTTGGGCTCTAAATGTCCAGTTCTTAAAATGACCACTTCCCAAAAGGACCACATCCCACAATGATCATTCCCAGATCGTCCACTTCCCAATATGTCCATTTCCCAAAACGTCCACTTTTAGGCTACTTATAAAAAGCTAAAATTTAAAAGTGGTATAATACTTGTTTAACAAGCTGGAAGGGCTAGAAATTCGGAAACAGGTGATTATTTTAATTAAAGTGTCACGTTATTTAAAAATATAAAGTTATATTTAATATTTTATATATTTCGAATGTAGGAAGTTATGTTGTTTCATTTACTGCTTAGCTTAACGCTACAGAAGTGGACAATAAAATGTAAGCGACTAATAATCAGAAAACGAGGTGTTCTATTTTGTTTATATGCAAATCTTAAAATTTCGTAGTTTTTATTAAGTGGTCAATCTGAGAAAGTAGTCATTCCGGGAAGTGGACGATCTGGGAATGTTCATTGTGGGATGTGGTCCTTTTTGGAAGTGGACATTATGGTACCAAAAAATTTTATGCCCCCCTTTCTGTGTTCTTTGGATTAACCTTTTCACCGCCAACAACTTCTATAGAAGTTCGAGATTTTCGTGCCGGCCACGCCAGCACTTCTATAGAAGTTCTTCATTATACCTACTTTAAGTTTAGTAGATATTAAATAAATAAAATGGGTATTAAATACATGTTGGTGTGACCACGAGTCCGTACTGAATTTTTCTCTTCGAGAAGAATTCACTGAGATTAACGCGGCCGTTGTAACAGACATGTGCGTTCTTTAGGACTATAATGTCCACTTCTAAAAGGACCACATCCCAGAATCGTCCAGTGTGGCTCATCTTGGCGTGGTCACCATCATCAACTGGAAATCTGACTTCATAGATAATTATTGTCGGTCCACTGAAACTACGGGTCGTAGCGAAGATCGGATAACACCAATAATTTGTCGACAAACGCCAGAATTTGTCGGTGCTTCTATAAAAAGTTATATCAAATTCTTTTTTCCCATAAGCATTTAATGATAACTTGAAATAATTAACGAATTTAAGACCACTTCCTAATATGGTCCATTTCCCAAAAAGTCCATGTTTCAGGCTACTTATAAAAAGCTAAAATTTAAAAGTGGTTAATTACTTCTTCAACAAGCTGGAAGGGCTAGGATTTCTCCTAGCCTTTTCAGCAAACAGAAAGCAGTAAAATTGATTTGGATATAGTCAAGATTAACAGGCCACATAAAATTATATATTTCGAATGTAGGATGTTGGTTTTTGACACTAAGAGTAATGCAATACCGCGTGCTCATTCGTCAAATCAAATGGCGCGCACTTCCCCGATTGGTTGGTACCATCCGACGGCCAACTACCACCGCGCACTCATTCGTCAAATCAAATGGCGCGCGCTTCCCGACTTCCTGTTACACACTTCCATTCCATTTCACGAAATCACTCCCATAAATTTCAAGAAAGCTAGAGGAAAGATGTTACACATCAAAAACCATTTAAAATTTATTAAACAAATCATTACACTATAAAAAGAATTTCCTCCTGGATGTTTCGAGCTGGTGCCGCCTGCCGGCGATGATCCACTCGTAGTCGCCGCGCTTGGAGTCGAAGGTGCCCTGCTGCAGTGATATCAGTTTCAACGTGAACCGCGGGCCCAGCTCTAGCAGCTTTGCGCGCTTGCCGTCTTTAGTAAACTCGTACCTGCAAACATGAATTATCATAACCTACTAAAAGAGCGCTGACGACTGGGTTGAATGGACTAGAAAGAGATAAAACTAACATTGAGAAGAAGAGGGTGCATTTATTACCATTATTTAGTTAATAGTAGGTTTGTGATGTAGGAATGCTTAAGTACTGACCGATGGTGCCTGAAGAAGATATAATCCCTCTGATTGTGGAAAGTGACTGCGCGTCGGCCCCTAAACTGAGGCTCGTAGTGGAACAGTGCGCCGAGCATGCGGCCCACGGTCAAACCGAGTCGCGTGCTGAAATTGTTCAGGATCACCTGCAAATTATCATAAGCTTATTACATCTATTTATTGTCTTTGATTAATTGTATGAAAAACTTCTTACAACTTTACATTTAAAAGTAAGACCCCAGGGAAAGTACTACTGTGTGAGATTGAAGAGTAATGTACTATTATCAGTAGGCAGCAAACTGTGCATGACATCTAACAATCAGGTACAAATGCTTGAACTTACAAAAGATGGCTGTCAGGGAATCACATAGCAGACTTTTAGTAAAACAGTTACCTTCAACAAAAACCTTCAAGACAGCTATTTTAATTACTTATTAATTTTTTCATGCTTATGTAATTGGGATCCTGTTTAATTATCAACCTGTTGTCTGTTGTACAACAGACACAATAGAATTTGAATAAACAAAAAAATTAAATACTTATTTGACACTGAAAAACTGACCTCAGGCCTGTGTGTGGTAATTTCTTTATGATCTTTTCTCAACTCTGGAGTGATTTTACAACTAGACAACCTGAAATGTGCAGTGGGTCCAGCAGGTAAGTGTATTAGGAGGAAGCCATTAGGCTGCTTCTGATTTTCATTGACTATTATGACATCTGTGATTCCTTCCCTTATGCCTGAATGCACAATGCGTTTAACTGAAGATCTGTAAAATAAAAAATTACAGTTCAAATTAGAGAAATATTGCTTTTTATTATTAAGTCTTAAAACAAGGTATACTTATTGTTGTATGAACAACAACAATTATAACATGAGCAAGGGTATTGCAATTTAGTTTGCTACACAACCATATTTTTAGTTATTATAATAGTTTGTAATAGAGCTTAATTATTATTCAGTATTATTTTAGCTGTACAATAAATAGGGGGAAAGTGGGAGTTGATGATGTGCATCAATATAGGCAATTGATTGGCTCATTGTTGTATTTAGTTGATAAAACAAGATAGATCTGGCTTTTCATGTTGGTTATTGTAGTAGGCATCAAGTCTATCTATTGTTGTATATGTTGTTGTATTGTCTATCTATATGTAAATATCTATTTACACTTTTGACCACCAGAGCATCATTGCGTCGGTCTTGTCCTGTACGCCAAGCATTCAATTCAGAGTAAGCTTGCAACAGGAATAGGGATTCCAAAATTTCCAAATATCTTTTATTTGTGTTTTTGTAAAGGATAGGTTTGTTATTTATAAAATTTATAATAGGTCTTTACCTATGAAATTGGAGATTTGTATGAAGATTTTTTATAAAATCTAATTTTAATACTAACGTTTTTTTTAATTTTCTTAGCATCTATTTATGTTAGCACTATAAAAATTGTAGAGTAGTGTGTTTGTTTCACTAGCTACATATAGCAGACATTAAATAGATAAGATCAGATAATTTGTAATTATTTTTTTTTTAATAGAAAAAAATTAAGACCCTTTAAAGCTACAATGAAACAAAAGGTCAATTCCGCAAACAAAAAAAGAAGTCAATTTAAAAAAAAAGTTGGGCGATAAAGACAATGAATAATCATTGTTAGTCCTGAAGCCAAAGTAACATAGTCCTAATTAAAGGTGTATAACAATATTAACAACCGGTATTGACTTTTAGAAGTAATACACTTATTAATAAGTGAGAAAAAAACTCATTTCAGAGGTAAAACTAAAGACCTATTAAAATACAGTAAAAAAAATATATTCGCAATTCGCATTCACAATCCGGGCGGCTGCACTGACGGCTATGCTACCGGGAAGACTGACGTAAGCGCTGAATTTTGACACTGCTTTTTTTTATTCTTTGAGTGCTAATAGCGGCACAGTGGGCCATCTATCCAACGATAATTGCAACCGATGGCTATTGGCCGGATTGGGGAAGACCCAGGTTCGATTCCTGGCTGGGTCGGGTAGGTGTTTAATTTAGTTTCACTGTATTTTATAAATCTTATAAATGTTTTAATTTAGCTTCAGTGCAGCAATTAGCACTTGAAAATAAAAAGTTAAAATTTACTATAGGTTTGTTGATCATTGCTGTTGTTGGCGTACAAGGCATGCCATCGCTTCTTGGTTGACTGTGGTGTTCAAAAACTTCCTTACCTTTGTCTATACCTAGAAATGGAATTAGGTATCATTCTTGCGAGTTCCTTGCCAAATATCCTAGTCTTATTGTGTGGATTGTCTGAGTAAGTGATCAGGACTTTTGGCTCATAAGAATTTTCATAGTATGTTGATAGCTCGTCCAATTCCATATCTTTTTGAGCCTACAAAATATATAAATTCCATAAAATAATATGTTGAATAATAATAAACAAGCTAATTAATGTTATTAATATTATCGAATACAACATAGTTTTGTGCATTCAGTGGAACTGGGAATAACTATTACAAAAAAACTTGTAAAACAAAAACAAATAAATATCAATAAATATCTACAATCACATAAACTTTCATGGTCTGTACACTCTTTGTGATTATTTTTATTATTATCAGCCATTACTTTCCCACAGCAGTGCAAAGGCTTAAAAAAATAAGTATGTCATTTAAACAGCAATGAGCTACAATGTAATAGTAACCTCGTCCTGCTCCTCGGCATCAGCGTTGACGAGCATCGTCTCATCTTTCTCTCGGAGAGATTCCAATGTGTGCGGGATTTTTTTGGGAACATCGTCGCCTTCTTGTTTTTTCTCTAATTTACGCCTAAAACAACATTGCCAATAAATCATTTTTCAAACACTTGCTGAAAACAACACAGGATCATCAAAACATAACCTAACTTACTTCTTTTTATCCTTGCCGCGAGCCATTTTTAGAAGAAATTTACTAAATTCTAAGTTATAACAATCGAAACTACAGCTATGTAAAACAAATTAGTGTATTTTGTTATTTAAATAAATACTTTTACAATTATTTACATCCCACAAACAAACGTGTGGTGTACCGTGAATGTGCGAGCGAGCGAGTAGTTAATTAATTTCCTCCCACAAACTAGGGGTGCGTTCCGAGTCACGATTATAGCGATTACAGCGCTACGAACGCTCACAGCCGTTCCGAGTCGGATATCGCGCTTAAACCGACAAATGACAGATGTTGATTCGGAACGCTCGTTACCGAGCTTACGTTATTCCTAACCTCGAACTTTGTTTGTTTTTTTTTTCTTTTTCTTCGTCACTCACAAGAAGGCTGACAAAATCCATGTTTAATAATTTAAAAGGTAAAACACACGGCTCACGCGTCCAGACGGCGCGCGGCGCCGGGGGCGCCGGTGCCGGCGGCGGCTACTTTTGACATTGACAGCTAACTGACAGGACGCTTACAGTGATTTCGCTCCGAGGCATGATCGCTGTGAGCGCAAGATGGCGCAGACAATGACGTCATGAGTGACGTCACGATAGATTTCGTGAACGCGCTCACGGCAATTCGGAACGACTGTTATCGCGCTAATATCAATATAATCGTGACTCGGAACGCACCCTAGGTAGAGATACTAATTTTTCCTCCACACTAACGATTTCCTCTTTGAGTATGAATGACTTTTATTTTTTTATTTACATTTTACAATTACATGCTTCTCTTCTCAATGAGTGACGTAAAGGACCATGCACGGAATAGATAAAGGAGATGTTTGTTTTTAGGCCCTTATTTTATTAGTTTTTGAAGTGATGCTTTTCTGATAGATCTGCCTTCTGAAATAATGTTTCCAAAAAGAAAAATTGAATGTTGTTGATTTCAATCACCCCTACCCATTCATTTTATTTAGTTTTATGTTTCTAAAGTAAATTATATTAATGTATTGTATTAATTGTGCTTTAAATTATTTTTAGTTTAATTGTTCTATTCGGATAAATTTCTGGCTGAATAATTGCTGTAAACGTTGTGAAATAATCATTTATTTATTTATTATAAGCTATGTCTATCGTTTTGCTTTCTTTAAGGTATATATATATAAAAATATCTGTACTATTTTGCAGGTGTTAGTAAGCGGTTCGTACGAAAGTTGGTTAAAAAAATGAACAACAACAATGAACAAGAACAGGCTGATGCAACGGGTTCAAAAATTTAATTATAACATTAAAATATAATTCTATAAAAATGTGTTTTAATTATTGTTTCTAGTTATATCGTGTTGTAAAGGGTCTTTCAACAAGGACGGGTCGATGTTAAAGTTGAATAAAACTAGATGTGTGTGTAACGAATTTTTTTTTATTGTTGAACATTGTTCAAATGTCCGCCGCGGCTTCGAATGGTGGCACGAATCCGAGAGGTCCAATTTTCAATGACTCTGCTGCATTGATCCGGCTGAATCTGAGCGATGGCCTGCGTTATGTTGGCTTTCAGGGCAACGGTCGATTGTGGGTTATTGGCATAGACCTGTGACTTCGGAAACCCTACAAGAAAAAGTCTAGCGGGGTCAAATCACACGATCTTGGTAGCCAATTCACGAGATAACCCTACCCTCAAACCGTTCACGCAGAATGTCCATTGTGTCGTTCGCTGTGTGGCACGTAGCGCCGTCTTGCTGGAACCACATGTCGTCCACGTCCATATTATTCAAGCCCAAAGAAATTGTTAATCATTGATCTGTAGCGCTCGCCGTTGACGGTGAGGGCCTCGCCAACGTCGTTTTCGAAGAAGTATGGACCAATGACGCCGCCAGACTAAAATCGGCACCAAACAGTAACTTTTTACTTTTTACCTTTTACTTTTTGTCCATTGTCCTTTCAAATAAAAAAAATTTCGTTAATATCTCACACACATCTAGTCTTATTCAATTTTAACATCGACCCGTCCTTGTTGAAAGACCCTTTATAACAATGTCTAAAACAGCAAATAAATATTTTGATCACTCCTAGTGCACTTGGGCAATGTCATTATTTATACCTTAGAAACTGCGGAAATTATATTTAACAGCAACACTAAATTCAACAACAGCGACGCTGTCACCGGGTCAGATAAGTTTGTGGTACTGTAATTCAGTGTTGCCAACTTAGCACTTTCGGTGCTAGATTTAGCACTATTTTCATGACTCCAGCACGAAACAACCAGCATACAGCACCTTGCACTAAATCTAGCACTAAATAGTGGGTACTCATCCACTCAAACGTCAGGAGACACTTGGGTGTCCAAAAAGTATTTTGCACCTTACGTCAAGAGACACTTGAGTGTCCTCTATGGGCAAGCTATGAAAAAACGTTCTTAGTGATTCTAAAAAGCTACGTGGCGCCTTTATCGTTCATATGTTTAGGGACAGGGCACAAAATGTAGATATTTTTAATAAACTAAGGAATAAAATGAACTTGGACTCTTTAAATTCGATTATTCATATCCGAAAAGAAATGAACACATTTCAATTAAAAAAAGTCGGCTGAAAGTCATCGTGAGCAACCATTCACTTCAACGGCGGCAGTACAAGGAGAAGAAAACACGGCAGCGGATACAGACAGTGAAGATGACTGGATATAGATTTAAAATAATTATTACAACTACATTTTGCTTATATTTTTTTATTATTTTACATTATGTCATTTTATTAATTATAAATTATATTATAATTTTATTTCAAGTCCAAAAAACTAGCACTATTTTTGAAAATCCATATATATCTAGCACTTTTTCAGATGTCATTTAGCACCTATTTGTGGTATTGTGTTGGCAACCCTGCTGTAATTTCTTTTGACAGTATAAATTTTTACGAACGAACGTACCTACGTACGATTATTGTGACGTTTTGCTTGACTCGGCCTTTTACTTATAAAAAGCCAAAATTTTACTGGATGACTGGACTGCTGGTTCATCTATTGTGAGAAGAAATCCAAAATTGTAACGAAATCACTTAACCGTAAATGATTAACGTACGTAACACAGTTAATTTTCATTTATGATCATTCGTTCGGTTCCGAAGTTTCGGATAGATAGATTTTAACTTTTGTCATTGTTTTGTTATATACATTATAACCTCTTGCCGCACTTATTCAAATATTTTTGATGATACAACTTTTGCGTGTTTGACAAATAGCTTTTAAATCAATAAACTACATCATTAGCGTGATCATCTCAACCAAAAGACGTCCACTACAATGCTGGACAAAAGCCTTTCCCAAGGATTTCCACAACAACCGGTTTTGTGCTGCTCGCATCTAGCGGCTGCCTACAACCTTCACCAAAGCGTCGGCTAAACTTGGTGAAAGGATGAAAACTAGATGCTATAATATTTCTTTTAGATGACCACCCCTACCCCTGAGCAAATTGATGCCCTGCTGACATTCCTGGAACAGCACCGGGACTTAGCTCGGGGCCATATGCGGAGCATGACCAGTCGGCCCCGCGCGCGGCTGCTGTGGTCGCGGCTCACCAACCAGCTCAACGCGCTGGACGGGTGCAAAAAGAACATTAAGCAGTGGCAGAAGGTAGGCTCGTCCTGTAGTTCATTACCGGGTCCGGGTGTAGAAAAGAGGGCCCCAAAAAATAATACATTTTTTTTTCACGAAATGCCAAAAAACATAGCTAACGAAAAGATTTTTTTTTAAATGTTTTGTATGGAGGTAGATTTCTGTTGTCTAATAAAAAAAATAATCTCGAAATTCAAGACAATCGCTACGCTGCGCTTCGCGATCGTCTTAAAAGCCTAACCTGTCACGTGACCTACAGCAAAAAGTGAAAATTTTTACAAGTCCTAGCTCCATACAAAACATGATAGAAAAATCTGAGGTCTCGGACCCCCTATGCGACACCCTAACCCATTACCGTTATGGCCACCACAGCCACAGCCTTAATGCGTCGCCGTGCTCTGTATGCCAACATTAATTTCAAAGTTTGCAAAAAGAACAGGTGTTTAGTAAACCATGAGTTCGATAGCGTGTGGCTTATGCGTCCGGCTTGCAATTTCTGAAGTTAAGCATCATTCGCAAAGGCCGGTCATCGGATGGGTGACCAAAAATGTATCATCTTCTAGCTCCTGTCCATAAATGTTTTTCTTTTCCTCCGTGCTTCAGAAGGCGCGTAAAGCCGTTGGTCCCGGCTGCATTAGCAGTTAACAACCACCAACTGGGCCCGCGTGGTCGTTTCGATCATTGCCGTCGCTAACATAATAAGACACGTTTTCGTTTCTCGATTATATACGACAGTGACGGTCATAAGAGCTCACTATAGGAAGGTACCCCAGTAATACTTTAACTATTTTTTAGGTTACAACCTATGAGGCTAAATGCCTTTCCTAGTTTTGTTATACTAAACTCTCATCAGGACTTATATACAGAACACAGTGGGACTTAAAGATTGATTTTGATGCCTTGTTCTTAGGTTTGGACTGACAAAAAGTATTTGACGAAAAAAGCAGCTTCGTTAGCTGGCAGCGGGAGTGACCCGACCACCACGGTGCGCTTGACGCCGCTGGAGCAGCGCATCGTCGCGGTGATGAAGGAAGTCGACGAAAGGACGAGCGCTAGCGTGCCGGCTTATCCACAAGTACTTACATTTATTCATGATTGCATTTAAAGTAGTCAGAAAAGGCAAGAATATTTTGTTTTTAAATAAATAGACAAATAGCTCTGCTCTGCCTGATGTTATGCAGCAGTCCAGACGAAGACAGCTATAGCGACAGTCTGAGGTCCCGACCTTTGGGTTCAACGAATTAAACAATCAATCGCCTCTCATTCATTCATAAACTATCCAAAAAACTGTCATCATTTATATATGCCCTCTATAATTTAAAAAAAGTAACAGATCTCAAAACCGCTCTTACAGCTTATTACGCCTACGCTCACTCAAGGCTTACCTACGGAATAGTTCTTTGGGGTAATTGCACTGACGTAAAGGATATATTTATATTGCAAAAGCAGTGCATTCGAATACTAGCAAAAATTGACCAGATGGAGTCTTGTAGACCATACTTTGTAAAGCACTCTATAATGATGACACTAACGTGTATATACATTTTTGAATCCTGCAAATTTGTAAAAAAGAACTTTAATATGTACTCCCCAGTAAAAGATTCAAATCTTAAGAGAAACAACCGAGGGGCTAATACACATAAGCAACCGTTTTCTAAGTTAAAAATATTTACATCAGGTCCACACTCCATGACAATAAAAATATATAATAATATTCCAAATTATATAAAAAATTCAGACACTACTTTCTTTTACAAATCTGTTGAGACAATTCCTAATTAAAAAATGCTACTATGATATTGATGAATTCTTTAATAATAAAATAAAATAATAATAACAATAATGATGATAATACACACCTAATTGTATTACAAAAAATACATATTTGAATTATAACTAACTTATTTATTTATGAACAACATGTTTTTCTCTAAACTAACAATTATATGAAGATCCTTGAATTTTAAATTAATGTTTATTATTTAAATTTTCACATTCAAAATTTTAATGTACCTAGCTATGAGATAATTTCCACTACAGAAAGTCAGCCAGTACCAGGAAAGCTCAGGTGGGGGAGGAAAATAAATGAACAATATTGAAATTCAACTGTAGTACATAAGTTGACTCCCTCTGTTATTGCTATGCCCTTACGGGGCGCTACATTGTTTATTTTGACACCTTGTACCTATTTATTTAATTACTATGTACACCAATGTGGCATGCAATAAATAATTTTGAATTTGAATTTGAATTCTGCTAGTGGTTAAGACCACCGGTTTAGATTCAGACGGGTAAGATTCCCGGCGGGGGGTAGGTACATGTTTGTGTACTCGGTTTGGTTGGTGTTAGGGCTTGTTTGCTGGCCTAGCTAGCTACCACCATCTTATCTAAATATGTCGGCATAACATCAATGTTTATAGCATTGTTGTATTCCGGCAGTTAGAGATAAGATAGCCAGTAGCTTACAGTGGCCAGTTGGCAAATGAAATGCTCAATTTCCTCAATTTCAACAATTTCAAAAGTAACTAATTATTTTTTAGCTAGAGGAAGAAGAAACAGAAGTGATCACAATTCCGTGGACGGATACTGAGCAGCAGGATCAAAGGGAGCAGAATCCACAGCCCCGTGGGTGAGTCATGTGCTATGTGCCACATAATTTCTTATCCTCACATATGGTTAGAGTTTGTAAACGCATTCCTAATCGCGTGTAGATCTGATTAAGATAAGACACGGCATCCTCCCTCCAACATCTACACAGATTAAGTATGCGTTTTACAAACTATGCTATAATGATATCATTACTGGAACTACAAAATAGCTCCTAGCTACTAGTTAACATCAATAACAGTTCTAAACATTAACCATTTTTTTATTTTACCTAAGCATGAATTTCTATAAGTATGCGTGACCACGAGTCCGTACTGGCTAAAAAGTTATAAAATGGTGACGTCATAGTTTCCAGTCCCATAATTTTTTTATAAAAAATATAATTATGACAGTTGTTTAAAAGTTTCTGTATTGACTATAATTAACCAAATTAAAAATAATTAAATAATAAACTAATTTTTGGACGTCTTTTGGCTGAGATGATGATGATGATGATGAACCGCTCCCATGAGCCTTCGCCTTGCCTTCGCCCGATAATCGGAGACCGATTTTTTAGTCTGTGTAAATGAAACCTAGGGAATTCTGTTGCAACGCAAACGTCCTCCAGAAAGTCGGTCGTGGGCGAGGGAGTCGTAATCCCCGGTTTCGCTCGAAAGCCAAGGTCATACAAAAGGCAACATTTTTTTGTCATTTTTCAGCCGCATCTCACCGGTACCCGCAATGGCTCAGCGCACAAAACGTCGGCGGCTAGACACTGACGCTGATGACGAGCAGAGCGTGCGACGGAAGCTGTTCGAGATGGAGGAGCGGCGGCGGGCGGCGGACGCGCGCCGCAGCCGCGAGCTGACGCTCATCAGGCAGGCGGTGCACCAGCTCAGCCGCGTGCTGCAGGACGGGCTGCAGGAGCTCGTCGAGGAGTTGAGGACGTGGCGGAAATAAATGCTCTCGAGTACACTCACGAGCATAACATGTATACACTAGAATAGTTTTGACTCTTAACAACCCTCGCCCACGTCCGCTATCGGTGACCGATTTTTAGTCGCTAGTCGGTGAAAATAAAACGTATGGACATGGTATGTATGTTCTATGTTGCAACGCACTTGTCCTACGAAAAGTAAATCACAAAATCAGTACTATATTGAAGATATACTAATCTCGGCGGAAAATTGGTCCCACAAAAAGTCAGTCGTGGGCGGGAGCCGTTATTATTCAAATGTATTATATATGAGTAACATTGAAGCTCGAAGGTTATCTGTATTTAATTGTTAATAAAGACTAAAATTGGTTGTAAACCCCTACTTTTAGATAAAAATGTCGAACATGAATGCCTACCTGCCCCCCGACCGCTTAACCGATCGCTTTGACTACGCGTATAGCTTATGACGTCATCTTGCCACCTCGCACCGCCTATGAAAGCAATATCAAAAGCTAAAGGCTATAGCTTTCGATATTCATAGGCGGCACGAAACGACAAGGTGACGTCATAAACCACACACGAAGTCAAGGCGATCGGTTAAGCGGTCAGGCCCCTGTTGTTGTGGTGTATCCACACCGCTGTCACTTATTGTGACACAATTTTTCCAAGTATTTGTAGGCAATATCCGATAACAAAAAGTAATTTCTTGCTAGTATTAAGTTACGTGTAAATAAATAAATAAGGCACTTCTGAAAACAATCAACATGTGGTAACAATCGATAACATAGTGCATCGGTACACCCTCCCTATAAATTTAATAGTTACAATAATAGGTGTTTGGAGCCCGAGTCCTATTCGTCGTAGTATTTTAGTTTTAAGAATTCGAATAAATATTTTTTAACTAATTTAACTGAACATTAACACAAAACTGAAAATCAGTCAGTTGAATTGTTAGTTATTGTTGATTATTTTGTACAATTAAATAAGATACTATATTAAATACATTTATATTTAAACTTGCTTTTTCTTAAGAGCTCTTTTGCTTACCTCAATCTGAGTATATTTTCTTGTTCTTCAGTAAAGAGCTTTATTTACATTCAATCGAGTTAAAGTTAACTACAATTATTATTTTTTTTTTGATAGAATCGGAGCAATGCCATCTAGTGACGACTTCCATAATCACAAAGTAATATAAATTAAGAAAAATCGGAGTTTTATTCACTATTCAATCGAGATAAAGTTAACTAAAATTTTGATGGGATCGGAGCAGTACCATCTAGTGCCGACTTCCATAATCAAAAGTGATATAAATAGAAACAAAGGTAAATACTAAAACTTATTTATTGGTATTGGTGGAATAAAACAACACGTGTAACATTAAAACTAGAGGCTCCGGCGCTCTCCACGCTTTTAGCATTGGCAATCAGCAATTATTATTTTTTTTGGTAGCGGTATGCGACGACATAATACTACAAAAATCGATTATACAAAGTGCGACTTCGAACGAATGCAGTGATCCGCTAAAACGCGATAAACCATTCGAGCGCCTAGTCAGGTCGAAGCCATATTAGTTGAAATTAATAAAAATATATTTGCACTCGGCATACCAATAGCTCAGTAAAAGTTTTGTTAGCAATTCGAATAAGTTAACGAAAACAAGTGTGAGAAAAAATTGCAACTTTTCAGGTTTGTCACTAGAAAATAAGGAGCGCTCGCTTCTTCAATGCCTTACAATTCTAGTTTTCGGTAACGTGATCGAATGAAAGAATATTTTCGCTAGGCAGGCTGTACGCCAAATGTAAACTTTTTTGTTTATTACAACTTTTATGGATTCGGAGTGCCTCTTAGTGACGCACAAAGACGCAAAGCCCAAAAAATTCATATGCCGCGGCCGTAACAGAGCGCGTTGTTGTCTCATTCAAATGTCATACTAAATGATAAAAAGAATAAGGCTCAATTTCAAATTTCTTTATATTTCATTTTTAATTTCGTATCGCTTGAAATTGCTCCTTATTTTTTTATAGTTTAGTATGATATTTGAATGAAACGGCCCGCACCATGTCCACGCCATATCTGTAATTTATGCGCCTTAGGTCACCAATCAACAGCTTCTCTACCGATGCTAAACGCTTGCCTCGCGCCGGCGTCGGTCCAGCAGTATTCAGTTGAGCTGCACGTCCTGGCGCGCCAGCTCCAGCAGCATGGGGTCGTCGAAGAACTTGTTGATGGAGACGTCCTCGCTGAGCCCCTTGCGCCGCCGCGTCTTGATCATGAACTCGCGCGCCAGGTGCGTCGCCGGCTGCGGCTCCAGCGGCCTGAGGGATACAATGGGGAAGTTCAGCTAAGCGTGGTAGGTAGAAGCGATACCCAGGCCCTTCTTTACCATTGGGCACTCTGGGCATGTGCCCAGGGCCCAGCAATCGATGGGGTTCCCTTGTTCCTGCCAGATCACTAACCGATAACCGATATTACCGATAAATATATTTGTTTTGCGAAATAAGAATTACTTACTTATTGACTTTTCTTGTTTTTTAATTCAAATAAACCAGGGGCCTTACAGTGGGAACTCTATCTGGCTGCAAATAAATAAAAATACCAGACCTAAAGTGCCCAGAGCCTCCAATAGGTTAAACACGGCCCTGGAGATACCTATGACTCTGTTTGAACACCACATAAAACCCCCCTGGTTCTAAACGGATCTTATACTATAACCAATTAGATAATAAACATAAATAATTACTCAAATAGCAATGAAAACAACAAGATTATGTGTATTTAATAGAAAAGAAAGTTAAATGATATATGAAAGGCAACACAGTACAATATGAAACTTATGAACTTTGTTTTTGTCTCGTGGGACTATATTAAGTAATGATACTGCTTTATTAATGAAGCGAAGCGAAGAAGAACGACTGAGGAAGTAGCTTTCTTATCTTCAGCTGTCGGAATACAACAATACTGCTTACATTAATTTTATGGCGGCATATTTAGATTAGATGGTGGTAAACCGAGTATTTACATATAATACAGAGTATAAACATATCTCACTCGCCCTCCCTGCTAGGAATCGAACCTGAAACCTCCGGGACAGACTGGTGATGTGTTGAAGTCAGTCCCATTGTATGTCACAGGCGTTAATGTCTGATGATGTCGATATCATGTAAAACGACTCTATATCTATGCTAATATTATAAAGCTGAATAGTTTGTTTGCTTGTTTGGCTGAACGCGCTAATCTCAGGAACTACTGGTTCGAATTGAAAAAATATTTTTGTTGAATAGGCCATTTATTGAGGAAGGCTATAGGCTATATTACATCACGCTACGACTAATAAAACGCGGATGAAACCGCGGGGCACAGCTAGTTTAAAAATAAAAATTTAAAATTCAAAATGCAAACGCTATTAGAGCGGGAGTACTGACCGTATGACGATGTTCTTGTCGAGCGGGTCACCGGGCACGATCTGCCAGTGGTGGAACACCTGCAGGCAGAAGGCCTGGCCCTGCGTGTGCGTGCGCAGGTCCGTCTCGAAGCCGAACGAGTCGATGGCCGGCACGAACGCCTTGATCGTGTACAGCGGCGAGCCCGCCACCGGCGCGTCCTGCGTCACGTGACCTGGCACAACAAATAATCGTCCTAATCGGTGCACAAATGGCGGAGATGTGCGCGGATATACATAAATAAAAATATGTATATACATTTTTTTAAATATTTTACGGGTAAGCACAGTGCCTTGATCTCACCTGATGTAAAGTGACGATAAGGCCAATGATGGAAGCGCACTTCACCCGGGAACCTCAACTACTAAGGCACTGGTTATCTTATCTCTAGTTGCCGGAACACAACAATGCTACAAACATTGATGTTATGGCGACATATTTAGATAAGATGGTGGTAGCTAGCCAGGACTAACAAGCCCTACCACCAACCAAACCGAGCACACAAACATGTACCCCCCGCTGGGAATCGAACCCAGGACCTCTGGGTCTAAACCGGTGGTCTTAACCACTAGACCACAGAGGAGGTTAATATTTAAACTGAACTGTAAACAACACTGCACATCATCAATGATCAGAATAGGTAAATTTAACTTACGTTGACGAGAAGATTTATTATGATACAGTGGTTAAAACCACGGCAACCAAATGGTTTTTTTTAGAATCACGGGGTTCTTGGTTGTCTTAAAAACATAAAAAGGAATGCTGTTTTATTTTTATCAATCGGGAAGATAAGTTCAAATAAATAAATCATTAAAAATAAGATCATTACATTTCGGCGGTTTCAACCACTCTTTGTCGTCGTCATTTTGCTGTATATTTGCTATACTTCTTTTAATCACTAATCATTGTATAAAATAAAAATCTACTGTATAGCGGATTGGTGGTTATTAAAGACTGCTCATGTAGCCGGGACCAATGGCTTAACATGCCTTCCAAAGTACGGAGGAGTAATATAAGTAATTCTTTATATCATCATCATCATCATCTCAGCCAAAAGACGTCCACTGCTGGACAAAGGCCTCCCTCAAGGGTATGAGGGGTATTTGCCATAATCGCCACGCTTGGCAGGCGGGTTGGCGATCGCAGTAAGTTGAGAGTTAGCCTCAGAGAGATGCTGCTGCCCATCCTCTGGAATGGTCCCTTAGTCGGCTTTTACGACACCCACGGGAAGAGATGTAAGTAGAGGTGCAATTCTTTATCCCCGGCACCACACAGGGACTTCTTTATATACTCGTATATAAATCTTCTGTGCGTGTGTTTGTAATTGAACTCCTTCTAAACGGCTGGACCGATTTGAATGAAAATTTCTGTGTGTTTAAGTGGATTCGAGAATGGTTTAGATCTACAATTGGACCCGGTAGGTGGCGCTGCTACAGGAGTTCATCACGGGTGTTCTTAAGCGGACGAAGTCGCGAACGGGCCACTAGTTAAAGCGTAAAATAACAGCACGCGCGACTGACCCCTGCGCTTGGCGAGCACGGTGTAGACGGCGGAGACGCAGTCGGCGGGCGCCTGCACCTCCACGAACAGGTACGGCTCCATCAGCCGCGGCGTCGCCATCAGGAACGCTGAGTACGCCACCTTCACGCACAAAGTATATCATCATTATTTTTTGCTCGCCCGTAGGTTTGCTCGATGTTCAGTAGAAGTTAAGATAACGCTTTTTAAAGCTTATTGCCAATCATTTTACTCGAGCAGCCTATGGGTAAAGTATACGCAACGAGCTTATAACGCTCTGCGAGTCCAGTACAACAATGCGTTCAGGGTGCTGTTGGGGTTGCCGCGCTTTTGTAGTGCGTCGTCAATGTTCGCGGAGGCACGCACCGATGGGTTTCACGCCATCAGGCGGAAGAGAGCGGCGTCTCTCCTCAGCAGGGTGCGCTGTAGCACCAATAGCATCCTGAACACCATTGCTGATAAGGTGGATTGCCCCATCCAGAAATACTGGGTGGGATTAATCATAGGTTTACACCTATGATTGATCTCACCCAGTATTCCAAGTATTTTTATGTAATTTTTATTTTTATTTTTATCTAATTAAATGCTTTACTAACATAGCCTGTAAGAATGTATTAACTAACACATGTATGGATACTCACTGTCTGAAATAAAGTTTATATTATTATTATTATTATACACCGTTACTTTTTATTGGTTTTGGACCCGCAGGTGGGTAGATCAGACCATGAAACCGAACAACCTTCCCCAAGAAACATAGGTCAAGAAACGAGATAATTTTTCTTATGACGCTGTAAGGGAGAAAAGAGCTGGACACTTGCTGAGTTTCTTGCCGGTTCTTCTCAGTACAAGATCTCCCGCCCAGAGTAGATAGACTTACGAACCGATGGCTTAGAATGACGTTCATAAGAGCTATTTGTAGCCTGAACTGAATAAATGATTTTGAATTTTGAATTTTAACTTTTCTATACAAAGCCTCTATTGACCGAGCATGGTTTGCATGGGAAAGTTAAAAAAATATCTCGTATTTTAACCTGTTTCTTGGGGAAAGTTGTTCAGTTTCATGGTCTGATTTACCCACCTGCGGGTCCAAAACCAATAAAAAGTAACGGTGTATTTATTTTATACGAGCACAGACATTACGGAACAATTAGATGAAATCGCACTAAAACGCACTGTGCCGTGATTCTCGTAACAAAAACCGTAACGATATCGCAGCGACTTTGGCTTGTTTCACTCGTACCACAACCACACCACACCGTCGCGACAAAAGGTGGTCAAGCTGTGGTTACGTGTGAATAGTGTCGCTGCGGCTTCTTGCGGTTGCGTTGTCAAAGTCAAAGTCAAATATTCTTTATTCAAATAAACTTCAGAAAAGTGCTTTTGAATCGTCCATAATTTTTTTACCTACTACCCATTCAGGACGTCTATTTTTTAGCTGTGGAGAATAATGGGCGCAAGAAACTCCACAGCTGTGTTACCTACAAAATGTGGATGTGGCTGCGTTGTCGCTGGCGGCTAGTTCACGGTGTCGCTGGTGGTTGCGTTGTGGTTGCGACGTGGCTGCGATGTAGCCGGTATCAAACGCGCGGTCAATAATGACGGCAAAATGTGGCCCGTGTAAATTCAACTATAAATTTTCATACAAAATAGCGCCAGCGCACGTGTTGTGGTTGTGGTTGTGGTACGTGTGAAACAAGCCTTAGTCGTTGAAACCATTTTTGTATTCCTATCTGTCAATCGAGCCAATCAATTTTATATTTGTTCGAAAGAAGATACAACCCACCGTATTCAGATCTACTACGGTTAGTTACGATTTTTAAATCAGTATTGGTATGAAAATGGTTTCGACGACTACGAAGACGCTACGATATCGTTACGGTTTTTGTTACAATAATCGGGGGGGCTGGACCAATGTCCAAATAAGTGGGTTATGTCCAGTTATCGGTATAGGTACACTATTATTTTATATAAACTTCACGACCGAAGGGACATAACATGTAGCTGTTAATACCACTAAATTGAATACTAGTATTCTAGAAATTCCAAAAATGTCAAATTCTGCTATTGAAAGTGTTTAGATATTTCAATTCTGCAATCCCAAGGACGACAACATTACATATAATTATGGGTACACGAAATACCGGTATCAAATTAGGTGGTATTAACAGCTCCATGATATCTCGTCATGAAGATTCGGTAAATATTGCCTAGCTGTTCCTATTACTGCTTATCAAAGGTACTTTTGTACTTAAAAATACCAACATCATTTTTCTTTTAGTATTTTTATAATAAAATTGAAATACCTACGTTTGTTACTTGCTGATTTTTGGAACTGTCACTTATAGGCTTAAGTATTTTTTTAAATTGTTTAAATGTACGGTGCAAACTAAAGGACTTTCGGTATGAATTGCCTCATGTAAATTGTTTAAATATGACTGTTTATCAAAATTATTCATCAGAAATAGCATGTATTGTATGTGTGTTTGGTCACCCGGCGCGCCGTGGGTATGATCTGTCCGCCGCCGCGGTGCAGCGGCTCTTGCGCGATGACGGCGTCCAGGATCTTGAACTTCACGTTGCGGATTGGCTCCTCGCACAGCGGGCCCTCGCGCGTGCCCCACTGGAACCCTGCCGAGAAGCGAACATCAATATCAACTAACAGGTAGAACAGCTGAACCTTTATTTATTTGTAAATGTATGTACATTTGTAATTTGATTTTTGCATTGCAAGTTGTCCTGGTGCTTCATATGATAACAGATAATGTATTTTTTTTTATATTAACGGGTAAGCACAGTGCCTTGATCTCACCTGATGTTAAGTGATGATAAGGCCAATGATGGAAGCGCACTTCACCCGGGATCCTCAACCAGTGGAGCACTGGCTATCTTATCTCTAGCTGCCGGAACAACAATGCTACAAACATTGATATTATGGCGACATAATTAGATTAGCCACTGGACCAAAGAGGCGGTTAAAGCTGTATTTACCTATGATAGACATATTACACATTATCACGATGAGACAATAAATTATAGCATGTTACCTATAAGCTTTTTATAACGCCAGTTATAAAAAAGCTTTCATATTTAAGTTAAAAATGTTTAAGAGGCCTAATACATCTCGACTGTGGTTTTTGCGTAAAATGCCCATTTTCGCATTTTATAGTAATTTTCCAGTTGTATTTATCATTTTTATCGAAATAGGATAATAAATTCATTATGAAATATTTATTCCTCATGAAGAATAATTGTTAATTATTCTGGTATAAATTTTGCTCAATAATATTATCGTAGATAGGAGAAATTCACAGCGATCTTAAAGCGATTTTCGAAGTTTTTTGGTTTAGAATAAGATTTTTTTCTATGTAAAATCAATGATATCTAAAAATTCCGAGGCCGCTACGAACTATTCGACTATACAGGTTGTAGATTTGCATTCCCGCCATAATTTTACAGCTGATCGTAATTGGTACACTTAATGACTAAAAAATACTTTTAACACGGAGAAAGTAATAAGGAACCGATTGATTAATAAAATGATCTCAGTGTAAATTAGAATAGCGACCGTCGACTGATGAGAATAGGGGTGCAGACCGTAGTAGGTACATAAGAGCGCAGCGGGCGGACATTAAGTCGATGAACTTACGTAAACTTGTAGGTACTATTATGTATTCTGTGGTAAAGTGGCTAACTCTAACGCATAAGTATACTTTGTTGCAATAAACTATTATTAGGTACTTACTGATCATGTTTAAGATACTCGCAGGTACTGCTCAAAGTGGGCACCTTCACGTTCTATGCACAAATGAGCACGGCGCCTTAAGTTTCTAGGTAACTTTTGCAGCACACTACGATTTCACCTTACACTCTCAAAAGCCATTAAAATATTTTGTTTTAACTGCACAACACTCGTGATTTCGTCTTTATAAACCATTCTTTTTATGTCTCCCCACAAATAAAAGTCAAACATTTCCACAAACATGACCACGGCTCGACGTAGACTGTTCCCACTAATTGCGTATAATCGCACCATCTCCACAAGTTCTACGTTAGAATAATTTTCCGTCATTTTACTTTTTTTACACACACAAACAACACACCTAAGAACACGTTTCGCTCCAAATTCGCTAGGGCAAAGAAATGTGTCACTCGTTCGGGGTTGCGCGGCACACTGGCTTTGATGCGTGCGGCGTGCGCTCGCCGCGCCGACAAAGCTGCGGGCGCGCCGCGAAGCTCGAGCTTGTTGCTACCTACGCGTGGTCGGGTAAGCGGGCGTACGCGAACGAGCGTTTATTTTTTAGTGCTACGCAGACGTGCGATTCGTATTTATAGATTTTGAAAATATGATTATTATTTTTTCATATTTTTTTTTTTATTTATTTGTAATAAGTATAAGCATTACGACCGCTGCTATGAATATGGCGTGAATGCAAATCAACAAGTTGTATAAGAGATAACATTCTAGTTTTTTTATTTCATTTGTTTGTAACAGTAGTTCAATCTAGTAGCTCAAAAAAGTGCCTTCGCGCATTTTATGAAAATCTTTCTCTGCTATTTTGGGTTTCATTAAAAAGTTAAGCAAAATTTACAACAAGCGAGGCCGCTTCGGACTATGCCAATAGCTATTCTACACTATTCAATAAGTCAAAATTGTTAATGTATTGTCGTTTCTAAGATCGAGAACGCCAAAATTGGCCATTATACGCAAAAATCACAGTCAAGATGTAATAGGGCCCTTAACAACGTTCATTATATTACTATGATAAAATTTTACTTGAATCATCAATGTTAACTATCACAGTGAAAAACAGACTTCAGTGCCAATACCTTCTAACTAACATCGACAAAATTATACACAAAGCAAAAAAAAACTATTCTCCTTAAACTTCAAAATTAAAAAATCCATTTATATGGAGATTATACAAATTTATAAGGATATTTTTTTTTTTTTTTTTTTTTACATAGCTCAGCAAATGACTCCACTCCACCTGATGTTAAGTGGAAATGGAGTCCAGACGTAAGGACAACTGGTGCAGCGAGAAAACAACGCAGCATCAGTCACCCTCACCCTGCCGGCCCACAAGGTGCCTCTTCACGCCTCGTTTGAAGGACCCCATGTCATAGGAAGGAGGGAAAACGTGCGCTGGTAGACTATTCCATCTTTTGGAAGTGCGACAGAAAAACGAGTCACCAAATTTCTTTGTGCGCGATGGAATGTTCGAGACAGTACAGCGGTGACTCCGGAGAGCAGCACGCGTACTCCTATGGAGAAAGGGAGAAGGTGGGATGAGGTCAAAAAGCTCTTCAGAGCACTCGCCGTGGAATAAGCGGTAGAAGACGCTGAGTGATGCTATATCTCTACGCAATTGCAGGGGCTCGAGAGCATTAGTGACCTCTGCACTGCCGATAATGCGTATAGCGCGCCGCTGCAATCTGTCCAAGGCATCGAGAAGGTACTTTGCGGAACCGTCCCAGAGGTGCGAGCAATATTCCACGCAAGATCGCACCTGTGTCTTGTACAAAAGGCACAACTGATCCGGCGTGAAGAATCGCCGCACCCTGTTCAGGACACCGAGTTTACGTGACGCAGTTTTTATCACGGTTTCAATATAGTCCCTCTGGTTCAGATCGCAGCGAATCTCCATACCAAGCATGTTTATACTGCTCTGAAGGCCGAGTGATGTGCCTTGAAGAGAGGGAAGGGGTAGGAATGGCGACTTTTTTGCCGTGAACGCGCAGACCTGTGTTTTCTTGGCATTGAACTCAACAAGGTTATTGGAGCCCCATTTAGATATGAGGTCCAATACCCGATTGAGCTCAATGACAAGATTTACTCGCTTCACTTCAGTCTCGATCTGCCCAGCCGCTGGGTGACCGTTATACCCACCGTGCACCTTACTATCATCTGCATAGCAATGAATATTTCCAAGTGGAAGCATATCATTGATATGCAAAAGGAACAGCGTGGGGGATAGAACGGACCCCTGAGGGACACCAGCGTTCACTGACATGAACCGCGAAGCACATCCGTCTGTGAGTACTCGGATTCTACGCTCATGTAGGAAGCCAGCGACCCAGTTGCAGAACTGAGCAGGCAGACCGTATGCCGGGAGCTTGGACAGAAGGGCTTTGTGCCAGACCCGATCAAAAGCCTTGGCTATGTCAAGGCCAACAGCCACCGACTCGCCACGCTTATCAATAGCCTCACCCCAGAGATGTGTAACGACCGCTAGAAGATCACCCGTTGACCGTTTCGGCCGAAACCCGTATTGGCGATCGTGAATTAAGGGGTGTTCTTCTAGGTAGCGGATAAGCTGTTTATTTAGAATCCGCTCCATGACTTTACACAAAACTGAAGTAACGGCTATTGGGCGGTAATTAGTCGGATCTGATCGATCTCCTTTTTTCGGAACCGGTTGCACATTAGCATCTCTCCAAGATTCCGGCACACAACCTGAAGAAAGCGAGAGACGGTATAGACGAGTTAAAACGGGGGACAACTCCGCTGCACACATTTTTAAAACTATTGCTGGGATGCCATCAGGGCCATTAGCTTTCCGAACATCGATTGACTGTAGCTCCGCACGTACATCACACTGTCTGATTTTAATATCAGGCATTGTGTGGCCACAGTGAGGAATTGTTGGTGGCTGTGCATTGCAGTCATCGATTCGGGAGTTAGCCGCAAAAAGTCCGGCCAGGAGATCGGCCTTCTCCTGCGGCTTGTGAGCTAAAGATCCGTCAGGACATCTCAGAGGTGGCAGCGAGGGTTGGCAGAAGTTAGATTGCACGGCTTTGGCAAGACGCCAGTAGCTACGGCTGCCCGTAGGATGCGTCAGTAATTCTTGGCCAACCCGTGCAACGCGCTGGGCATCCGCTCTTATGTAAGCCTTCTTGCAGGACTTGGTGGCATTGTTATAGGCTGCTTTCAGTGTGCTGGTCTCAGGATCTCCTTGGGCTGAACCTCTGATCCAAGCGCGGTATGCCGTCTGCCTGTTAACAACAGCGTTGGCACAATCGCGATTGAACCATCGGTTGCGCCTGCCTTTGCTGATGACATAGGAGTGCGGAATATAGTACTCCATTCCTAAGACTATCTCATCAGCAACTGCAGTCGCACTAGCTGTCGGGTCCTTCCCGCTGAAGCAGCGCTGCCCCCAAGGAACGGATGCGAAATAGTCCCGCATACCATCCCAATCTGCCGACGAGTAATGCCAAATCTGGCGTTTCGATACCGCTGAAGGCGGTAGCGGGGCCAGAGGCACTTTGCTGGATACCAAGCAGTGATCCGAGGATCCTAAAGGAGCTCGAACCTCCACTCGGTAGCCAGCTGGGCGACTCGTCAGCAGAAGGTCCAGCAAAGAGGGCGCGTGACCGACTATATCTGGGATCCTGGTGGGCTGGTTCACCAGTTAAGTCAGGTCGTGCGTGAGAGCGAATGCGTGGGCAGTTCTACCAGCATGGTCAGTTTTGGAGGAACTTAACCACAACTCGTGGTGAGCATTGAAGTCCCCCAAAAACACCAATTCCGCCGATGGAAACCGCTCCTGCGCTTCATCTGCTACCCGACTAAGGTGTTCCATAAGTCGAGTTGTCTCCATGTCGCCATTATGGGATCGGTAGACGCAGACGTAGACACGGCTATGAGAGCCCAAGTCGACGTGTACCGCAAGGAGGGAAAAGGAAGGGTCCTCCAGACAGCGCAGACGGCGACAGCAAACATCCGTCCGAACGAACAAGCAAACTCCGGCTTTGGCTTTGAAGGACTCTTCAAGCACAAAGCCCGGATAGTGCAGGTAGCTGGTGTCGGCCGGACAGATTATTTGCGTCTCCGTCAAAAACAACATTGCTGGCCGCGCCGTCTCAAGATGGTGGTGGACGGCATTGAGGTTTACATGGAGTCCGCGGATGTTAGCGAACTCGACCTCAAACGGTAAGGTTGTGGTGGGGGTGTGCACCGCTGTAAGACCAGTTTTAGTGTTTGGCGCTGTCATGATGAAGAAAAGGAGGGAGGCGTGAAACGAGGGAATGCTACCGCGATGCAAATGGTTAAAGTGTGGCGGCCTGTTTCACCAGGGAGCAGCCTACAGATGAGTATCATTAACCCGTTTATTAAACAGTTATATTTTTGATAAGTTATAATCAAAAATATAACTGTTTTGCATTACAACAAAACAATTATTATGTGTCGGATAAAACACAGTGTTAGGTGAAGAAGCAGTCTATGATTCATTGCCAAATATATCTATGGTATTAAAAAACTTACCAAATTGTCCATGGTTTTTTCGTCGTTTACCTTTCTTTGACACCAGAGGCGCCACTTCCTATGCGAGTGACGCGTTGAAACCTGTTTAAACTTCATAGTCTATCACCAGCAAGACCTTCTTGCAACACTGTGTTTTATCCGACACATAATAATTGTTTTGTTGTAATGCAAAACAGTTATATTATGTGTCTTTATAAAACACAGTGTTAGGTGAAGACCTGTTTGTTATCTGCTGGTGTCAAGCACAAACGCTATGTTATGAAAATAAAACAAA
The DNA here is from genome assembly GCA_947562085.1 of Eudonia lacustrata. Lineage (NCBI taxonomy): Eukaryota > Metazoa > Arthropoda > Insecta > Lepidoptera > Crambidae > Eudonia > Eudonia lacustrata. Next base: position 2,121,721 of record OX387341.1, read on the forward strand.
TTAAATAATTGTTGTATGTAATCAAAAGAGTTATAATTAAAATTACTAAACATAAGATAGGTACTTAAAATTTTATGAGATACTAGTCTTTTAAAATAAATCTTTGTAATTCTTTATTTTAACATAAAATTAACCTAATATAAAACAGCTATGCCTGATACTTTCATAGCAAAGAAATAAAGATAAAATGAAGTTATTACTAACTATGTAAAACAATGATACATTTAAAAAATAATTGTTAATTAAGTACTAGCAAAACTCTCAAATAATAAATCAGCACAAGAGTTGTCCTTATCTGCTCTCTGAACCTTTCAACAATAAAACTTTTGAAATGTCTGTATGCTCTTCCAATTCCCTCTCTTAAGGATTTCTTCAATTGGTCTACTTTCTAACCAACCTCTGGATGCTACTGCTGATCGAATAGATCCAGGTGGTGCATCAATGTTAATATTTTTTTAAATATTTTTGATCCATCCTGCAATATTTGTTCTAGATGCAGGTTTAACTAATCCAGTTAAAGTAATAAATAAACTTGTAATGTTACTTTGTGATCTTCTATCATGAGAAATTCGGATAAGCTCTTTAATATGTCTTACTGGACATATATTTTCATCGGAGTGTTGACTCAAAATCCAACCAGATTGCCTATGTGTACTAGAATCAGTCTTAGAACCAAATTTTGGCCAGAGGGTAATTCTACCAGATTCTTCAAAAAAGCTATCCTGAGATATATCTAAAAGAGTTAAGTCATGTACTCTACGCCCTGAAGCAAGAAGGAGGACTAGTGCAGTTCGTCGAGAAACATCAAAAAATGTGTCTAAGGGTGGTGTGGTCTTAAGCCAATCAAATAATAACTTTATGTCAAAAACAGGAGGTTTTTGCACATCTGGCTTAGCAAGCGAAATGAATGGCTTTTAAAATTTGATGGACAAAAAAATTCTTTGATAAATTTTCAGTTGATGTGGCACAAAAGGTAGCTACAGCAGACTTGTGCAGCAGTATAGTGCTATATGCCAGCTTATCCTCTAAAAAGAGTTTTGCTAAGAATCTTGCTAAATCATTTCCTTTAATGTTATTATTACACCATATGATCCATCGCCTAATGGGTGCTTTGTAAGTAGATAAAGTTGATTCTCGCCAGCTACGCCTTAACAAATTTTGCTCTTCTGAGGCCCAGTGGGATATTTGTTCTGACCACCCCCAACCTTCCAAGCCAGAAGAGATAACTTGTCTACTTGTGGAGGGCACCTGCCTGTTGTCTGGTCTATTAAGGTCTTCCGCAGATCCTTTATCTGTAGTGGCTCCACTAGGGCCCTGGCTCGAAGATCTGGGAGCCAAAAACATTGTGGCCACTGGGGTGCTATCAAAATGAATGTTCCCCTTGAGTGATTCAGATGTGCCAACACCTGTGGAACTAAGCTGGGAGGTGGAAATACCCATCCCAGCTGACAGTCCCATGGACGACTGAAGGCGTCGCAAAAAGTTGCGTATCCATCTGTTGAGTCCAGAGTTACATAGTTTGGAACGACCGAAGTGGCCCTGGAAGCGAACAAATCTATGTCTGGAATTCCCCATTCGTTGAATATGGCCTCCGCGGCCGGGGGCAACAGATGCCATTCGGGTACAACACGACCCCTGGACAGGCGGTCTGCTATCCCGTTGAGCCTTCCTGGCAGGTAACAAGCCGACAGTGTTATTTCCAGCTGTTCGGTCAACTCCAAGAGCTTTGCCGTTAAATTTAGAAGGGCTAATGATCGAGTCCCGCCTTCGTTTCTGATATACGACACTAGTGTTTGGTTGTCGGACTGTATCAGAATATGGGCTCTGTTTAATACCTTTTGTTGACTCAGTATTGCTCCATATACGGCATACATCTCCTTGACGTTGGAGTGCCATCTTTTTTGATGGGGAGCCCATTTCCCTGATATGTACAGACTGTTCAACTGAGCACCCCACCCCGCATCCGCTGCGTCGGTGGTCAAGAAGTGTGAAACTTCTTTTCGGTGTAAAGTCATGGAATTGTGATCTACTGCTCTTACCCACCAGTTCAGATCTTGGTAAACTTCCTGAGGCAAAACCTTCCTTTCTCTGGGTCGGTTCTTCTTGTACTTTCTCAGAAAAAGTTGCATTCTCCGACAATGAAGTCGTCCCCTGGGGATGGTGAGAGTTGCAAAGTTTAGAAGGCCTTACAAGCTTTACACTTCTTTCAGAGTACAGGTTAGGTTCCTTTTCTCTATGTGGGACACCAATTTTCTGAACCTTTTTCAGGGGGTAATGACATTCTGTTTATGTGGGTATTCCAGACTATGCCCAGGTATTCCAGTTCCTGGGTAGGCTCTAAAACAGACTTTGGGTAATTGACATGCCACCTTAAAGTCTCTAGCAATCTCAGTGTCTCCGCAACCTGAGTGACTAGAAGGGAACGGTCCTGATGGACTAACAGGTAGTCGTCTAAGTATACCAACAGACGAAAACCTCTGGCTCGAAGGGTTTCCGCAACCCAATTCGACACCGCTGAAAAAATCTGAGGAGCTGAGGAAAGGCCAAACGGTAGAGCGGTTAGTTGTAGAATTTCCCCGTTGTAAACAACTCTGAGGAACCGTCTGTGAGTCTCTGCTATTGGTAAATGGAAATAAGCATTCTGGAGGTCTACTTTCACTAGCCAGTCGCAGTCCTGCAAAAAATCTACTACATCTGACTGTGATATCAGATGAAAATGTTTTGTTGCTATGTGTGAATCGAGACTCCGAAGATCGAATATAGGTCTCATTCCACCGTCTGATTTTTTCACTAAAAACATTCTCGAATGGAAACCCGCATTGAGAACTGATGGTTGTTCTAATATACTTTTTGCTTTGAGATCTTTGATCATGATTGACATATGTGGGGTAACTTTGGTTGCAAATCTGTTCAAAAGATTTTTGTAAGGGAACTGCAATGGGGGTTTTATTTTGAATGGGATCCTTCCTCGTGTTATGACTTTCAGTATAAACTGAGTTGCACCTAGCTGTTTCCAAGTGTCGACATGATGTTTTAGACATCCCCCTTTGAAGCTCCCTAACGGACTGTCAATTTTGCTTTGAATTGGTATTGGACTGTTCAGTATGGTTGTTGCGACGAAAGGGCTTCTTAATAAACTTTGATTTTCTTTCACTTTTATTATTATAGTTACTTTTATGTGTCTGTTTATTATGCTTTTTGAATGAATTCGGTGGCTCAAAGTTATTATATGGTCTCTTTTTTATTAAATAAGATGGAGTATTTAGCCATGTATGGGAACCACCTAATGATCGAATAACCGGCTGGAGGGCTTCTCTACTAAATAAATATTCTGAACTAGGAGGAATATTCTGTAAAGTTGCTCGGAGATTAGAATTTCCTATCTCTTTTAATATACGATCACGTCTTAATTCAATACATTCTGCCCTTTTGCCGCAAATAATCTGCATTGTAACTTCAGAATTTTTTGATATAGCTGATCCCGGACCAAACATTAATGAGAATTTTTCAAATAAATCAAATAAATTTGTTGAGTCTTTTGCTGCCAAATCGAATATATTTTGTAATGCACTTTGCACTAAATGTCTCTGTTCTAATACTGCATTGGATAAACTAGCCATAAGAGTTTCAGTTCAAGCTAAAAAATCTTTATTTTTATTGAAGTGACATAATTCCTCATTAATCTTTAAACCCATGAAACCGGGTGAGGCAACAAAAGATTGCATTGCTTTTTTATATCTAATGCCTTTCCAAGCTTGAGAGTCAAACTGTTGCAACTTATTGAGTTCACTAAGTCGTTCCTTATTAGCAACAGGTATAATACTGTTCTCATCATAATTAATGTTTATATCACCTAATGACAAGGTACTATTGGTAGCGCAATTAGTAGGATTAGTAAGGAACTCACTGTTATTTTGTGAACTTGTACTAGGTACATTTGAAGTAATTGGATCTGTCGGCAATTGCTGATTCGACAGTTGCGCTACGTAATTTGATATGTAATTTACATGCGCTACCAAACTATCGACCCTTGGGTCGGAATAGGTGTGTTTGTACTTACGTCTCTTGTTGGGAGGAGGTGAGGCAAATCTTTCATCCTCCGAGGATGAAGAAGATTCTGATTTGGAAGAAGAATCATCTCGAGTCTATCCCCCGTCCGGGGCGACAGAACACGATTTTTCACTCACACCTTTCTCCAATTCACTCATTACACACCTTATACACAACTTTTAAAAATATAACACTGTGATTTATCGCTTAAATTTAATTATTTGTAACTTATCAAAACTTTTGCTGGTTGCCCGGCAAAAATCACAAACGCTATGAAGTTTAAACAGGTTTCAACGCGTCACTCGCATAGGAAGTGGCGCCTCTGGTGTCAAAGAAAGGTAAACGACGAAAAAACCATGGACAATTTGGTAAGTTTTTTAATACCATAGATATATTTGGCAATGAATCATAGACTGCTTCTTCACCTAACACTGTGTTTTATAAAGACACATAATAATATATTTTATTAAATAGTACCTGGATGACTGAGCTTTGCTCGTTATTTTTTTATAATGTTTTCTAAAAATGAAACCTAGCTAGATCGATTTATCGTACCCGAAACCCCCTGCATACTAAATTTCATGAAAATAGTTTGAGCCGTTTCCGAGTTTATATATATACAAGAATTGCTCGTTTAAAGGTATTACATAGATAGATTAGATTAATATTAGGTATGTACATAGCCGTTTCCGAGATTCAGTTTATATATATATACAAGAATTGCTCGTTTAAAGGTATTACATAGATAGATTAGATTAATATTAGGTATGTACATAGTAAGTCGATGATATTAGGCAGTTACTCGAAAAAAAAATAGCTAAAAGATATTGGCACTTCGCCGCCGTAGTTAAAACAAAACAGTATATAGCATGTACTATAGCCCCGTCAGCGTTTCCACTACACTCACCTTGCACGATGCTGTCTTTGACAGAGGCGAGCAGGTGCTTATCAACCTCCGAGGGCAGCGTGTCGTCTACCAGGATGTTCGGGCCGGCCGCGTCGGGACCGAACGCCCAGATCGAGCGCGCGGCTAACAAATCCCAGTCGTATCTACACAATTGAAATTAAATAAATAAAAACTATGGTAAAACACACAATTATATTGACACTCCAAGGATTACTCACCATCATTTAATTTGTTACACGTAAGCAATCGTCCTTCACCCCACCTGATATTAAGGTGGTGGTGGGGGTGGTGAAGAATTCACTTCACCCAAAACCCTCAACTACTGGGGCACTGGCAATCTTATCTCTTACTGCCGGAACACAACAAAACTATTAACATTGATTTTATGGCAACATAGATAAGATTATACGCTATGAATTGAACCCGGGACCACTGGGTTTGAGACCGGTGCACTTAATTACTACACCGCAGAGGCAGTTATTTATTTATAAAAGTATATCAACAATGTTCATACATTTTTACTTATTACTAACATGTAAAAAGCAAATATTTGTATGACATTAATATAATATCAGGCATACACAGAATTCGCAATAAAAAACAAATTGCTAAAACAGGACAAAATTAAAAATTGTGTACTTGTTAAAATTTTGAAAAAAAAAACAAAGTAGATAATGGGACTGGAATTTTAAAAAAATACCTCTCCAATATAGCAATACCGCAACTCAAACTATAGAATCGTACATATCACACTAATATCATATGTATATTTGTTGTTTCTTCATGCTGCAACGGATGGATGGATTTGGATGAAATTCGGCATACAGATAGTTTATAACCTGGACTTTTTATCCCGATATTCCCACGGGAACAGGAAACACGCGGGTGAAACCGCGAGCGGCCGCTAGTAATTTATAGTATGAAACTTTAAAAGTTATTAGAAAAAATCCAAACGATCCGTCATGATGAGAGATATATATTCTTTATTGCACAAAAAACACATATACAGAGAACCGTTTACCAACAATGGTGAGCAAAGGTGAACTTATTTCTAAAAGAGATCTCTTCCAGCCAACCTAAGGTGGAATGGGAGCATCATGTTTAAAAAGAAGCGACATAAGTGCAAAAAAAATATCTAGTAGAGTACTGACTTGGTCTGGAAGAACTCGCCGAGCCGCTTGCGGTCCCACGTGACGCACACGGCGCCCGCCTCGATGTCCTCGGCCAGCCCGCGCTCCAGCGGCTCGGCGATCATCGTCAGCTTGTTGCGCTTGTTCGGCGTCTCCGCGAAGCACTTCAGCGACGACGTCTCCACCACCGTCTCGCAGAAGGACACCACGGGGTCGGCCACTGATGGTGGAAAAACAAATACAGTTATGCTGTGACACAAATTACAAATTGATTCAAATTAAAAATATTTATTCGGCGTAGCAGTTTAGTTTAGTTTTTTTTTTAGTTTCAGCTTAGGTACTAACAATAAAAGTAATACATAAAAACAAACATAACTTATTAGTACATAATATTAGTTATTTGTGTAATAACAAATATATTGTGACTGCGTGTGCCAGAGCTAAAATTCTCTACATTTCTCTAGAAGCAACAATATAACAATATAACCTTAATTGCTAATTTAAGTTAGCTAATTCTCAGAAGCTTCTACCAGACGTGTGTTGGTGTTCGAGAAGGAACTGGAAAGAAACTCGATAGCTGCTTTTTAATATAAAAAGGAGCAAGCTAATTAAACAGTCATATCATTACTAAAATTTGGCAATATCACTGCGACACAGTTTTCAATGATATAAATAATGTCTATGCCTGCGCGTACGCGACATCCCTAAGGCGCGAGAGGGGAGGAGGGGCGCGGGACGCACGCCGAACACGGCCCGCCATTACATTATTTTCCTTTACTTTATTGTACCTCATTCATTTAATAAAATCCAAGTAATGTAATAAGAAACAGTTGTTTAAATTACCTTAAACCATTATATAGTAATAAGACAAACATTTTTTACTAGAAAAAAAATCAGCTATAGTCTAATCATTAATTCACTGGAGTAAACTGACAGATGCTAATGTCACATTGTAAAATTATGTTGCCACATTTATTGTACTAGTGATGCGTTTCGTTTATTGTCATTCAGATCACTCACACAAAGTCAGTAGGAACGTTTATTATAAAAAGGTACTTAATTAATTATAATATAGGTAGGTATATGAATGTCTTTTTGTACCGAGAAATTTCACCTGACAGTTTAGTTGTCAGTGTTTGTTTTGCTTTGGGAGCAGTTATTTTTTGGAAGTATTTTAATTATTGCAATTTTTACATCATTCATCTTTTTGAAAGAAAAATATAGATTTAACCACTGTGTAGGAGTACCATTTACTGAATTACAATTAAGACAAAACAGAATACTATAAATTAATAACGTTGAAATGGAGATAACCTCAACAATATAGTACCGTTTTACGTCAATAATCACTCGATCCCGTTCCAAAATGAAAAATCACTCTGACCCGTTCTAAAAACATTTTTTATTACTCTCTCACATTGCACTTTTTCTGTCTCCGAGTGAATTTTCACATGGGTTACTTTTACGACAACTAAAACATCAACGATTTACAATTACTTTTAAAAGCATCGTCAAACAGTACAATTATTAAAACTAAATAATGTTATTGTCGCATGCATCACGGATCGCGCTCATATCTATTTTGACGCAGACTAGAAAAATAGACAACAAAATCAAATTTCAAAACGTAAACAAATTACGCCGTCAACTAATTAATAATCTAGTAGAAACAAGCCGTAAAAATAATAATGTTTCATACCGTAAGACATCAAATTGAGTGCGGGCAGACTCCGACTACAACTGGTGCAACTGTCTCGTTTTCGCACGCGCTGTTCGTAATCTATCTGTTCGCTTTACTCTCCTTCAGTGAAGTGTGAACTAAGTGATATACTTCCTAAGTGGACTAGTCCAATTGAAGGATTCATTCATGAACGACTCATCTCTATATGTCTGACGACGACGAATAAAAATATATCCATTGCATTTTTGTTTAATTTTATATAATTCGAGTAATTCGCCTTTTCAAAAGTTATCATTTCATGGCCTTTAAAGGTACCAATGCTAATATTTTTATATCGATTAAACAAAACTGGCCTAGGAGATTTCTTAATAAAGTAAATAAAATGAGTAATGTGATTTGTTTCAGAACGTTATAAGAATGAATGAGTGAGTAATTGATGTCAATCTTCTTGTCACAACACTATTTTCTGTTCACCAGAAACTGGGAACACCGTAAACGTCAGAGTACTCCAGTGAATTAATGATTAGACTTTAGTCTCTAATGCGAATGATTTTAATTTTTGAGTTTTGAATGTTAAAGTAGCGGCACGCGGCAGTGCACTCACCCTTGATGTCGATCTCCGAGTACATGTTGCGCAGGTCGTGCATGACGCAGTCGAGGTACAGCTCGCCCGTGCCCAGCACCACGTGCTCGCCGCTCTCCTCCACGCGCGTCGACAGCAGCGGGTAAGACTTGTTCACCTGCACGCCGCGGAAAAGAGGGCTTCGCTTTTTATTGGACCTCCATCACCATCATCTCAAGCAAAAGACGCCCACTGCTGGACAAAGGCCTCCCCCAAGGATCTCCACAACGACCGGTTAAGTGCTGCACGCATCCTTGATTTGTTTGATTGCAGAAATTTTGCCTTGAAGCGGACTAGGAGTTGAAGTTAAAGTTAAGTTATTTTCATTCAAAATGTTTTCTATTAATAAATCTGCCGATCGATTAACAATTATTTATTTCCGATAACTTCTATAAGCGAACTTAATGAATTATATTATATTTTAATTAAATAACCTAAAATTTTAAAAAGACAAATGAACAATAATATCTATAAAATTTCCACCCATTTTTATAACAATTTCAAAATAGTATTTACATATTTCAATAAATATAATATTTTATGTATGTTTAAATAGGTACGTTTTTAATAGGTTTATAAATAAACTCGAAATAAATAAAATCTAAAAGCCACACGAACGAACGACTTCCAAAAAAATTGCCTTTTTTTAGGTAGGTACTTATTGAAATGAAATGAAAAATCTTTATTCAATTTAGGCATATAAATTGCACTTATGATCGTCAAGTAGGTAGTTACATAAAAAAAACAAAAGTTTATCTTAAGTGCAGCACTTTAAAAAAAATACTAAATCATTGTGTTATCAAATTTTCGGTATTTCATCTGTAAAGATGAATCTGCATACTTTAAACAGCATAACAGCGATTCACCCACCTTCCTCAACCCATCCAACATCTTGGGCAGCTCCGAGGGGTTGACGGGCTCCACGGCGATCTTGACGACGGCCTGCGTGTTGAACCGCAGCGGGCGGAAGGTGTACAGCTGCTCGTCCTCGGCGGCCGCCACGATGGTGCAGGTCTTCACGATGGGCTGGTCCACGCCCTCCACCAGCACCCAGCACCCCGCCGGCACGCGGTTCAGCTCCACCTGTTTAAATAACGTAGTCAACTTCTATACTTAACTTTGGAGATCAGTATACAAAGTTTTCTGCGATTCCATATAGCTTGTTTTAACTGGCGATAAATAAGTCCAGTCCACTTTTTGATGTCGACCAAAAAAAAGTAGGTACATAAAAAGAACGCACAAACTATATCTCTTTTTGACGACCTCCTTCGCCGAGCGGCTTGCACGCCGGACTTTGGGCGTTGCTAACTACGAGGTCCCGGGTTCGATTCCCGGTCGGGTCAACGTCGAAAACGAACTTTTCGATATTGTGTCGCGTCTGTGTTGTGGTACTGTTATTGTTGCTGATTTCCAGCCATTTACGTCGCGGAGGTCCCGAAGCTCTCTTTCACACACAACACGGTGCCTTGTAGCGCGCCTCGTATACGAGGATATAAGGCACGTTCACGAGCCGCAAGTCCGCTCGTGGCAGCTTCAGTTCAACGTGTAATACACACAACACGGTACTATTACGACCGGGGTAAATAATAGAGGGCAAAATAATTTGAATACCTACTATATATTTTATCGGTTATAGTTTATTACAATTCAGATCTAGCTCCATAGCTGGCTGTCACCGAAACCATAATCTTCCCTTGTTTTCTTCTAGACTTATTTTGGCTCCTAGTTCAAAGTCAGATCACGTCGGGACTTGCAATAGCAGCTATATGGCACACAATAGAGCTGCTATTGCAAGGAGTCCCGATCACCACAGTACCTCATAGCGCGCCTCGTGTACCCACAGACACGTTCGCGAGCCCGCTCGTGGCAGCTGCAGTCAAAGGTGCAATACACACAGCACGGTACCTTGTAGCGCGCCTCGTATATCCACAGGCGGCCCACGTTCATGAGCCGCGAGTCCTCTTCGTCGTGGGAGCTGTAGTTCTCGCCGAGCACGCGAACCGTCTGTCCCGCGTACAGAGTTCCCGACATTATACGCGCCAGCACCTAAAGCCATACAAACATTCAAGAAGAACTACTTTAAAGGTGATTCCTCATTAAGTAACATGTTATATAACATGTCATAAAACTATACGTATTGTCCACACTAATAAAACATGCTACATACCTGACTATGCTATATAACTTGTTTTGTCATATAGTCAGAACGCACTCTAACACAACTAAACCAAATGCTTTATTTAGTTTAGGCTACAAAACATAAGCGTAAATAAAAAAAGTGTAAATTAAAAATATAAGTAGTTCGTAGCATTCAAAAAATAATTGAATCGTATTCAATTGAATTCGTGTTATTTAAAGTTTACTATGAAAAGTTTCAAATCTATTTTATTTTAATTCCTCTACATTTGTATTTCTTAAACACATAGAGGGTCATTAAAATTGACATTATTTAAGCCTTTCTGGTATCCCCATAATAATGCTGAAAATTTTTTTTTTATATCAGTGGTGCCGAGATGATGAATAGGTGTGGACGTACCAGGAAAAAGGTGCGTCGTCGGTGGGGTACATCTTAGCAGTATGCGCGACTAGCCTCCCCGACTGGTCATAGCGCAGACAATGTCGTTGCGCAGGACACTGATCCCGACGCGCTATAAGAGCGCTACCTTGCGCACTGCCGCTTCCAGGGATGTGATTTATGAACCAACGACTAACTCTCTCTTTATAATATCAATTACGATTGTACCTTTTTTACTCTTAATCAAAAACACTGGTAAATAATTCTAGGGCTGGCAGACTAAAGCACACAAGTCACTATGTGACTTGTGTGCTTTAGTCTGCCAGCCCTAGAATCATTGACGACGAAAATTCTCGAGCAATACGTAAATTAAAAATCAAATTGCAATAATGCAAAGAAATATTATTTTTGATAGTGAAATTTATGTCACTATTAACTTCGATATTATCAATGAGATTCAAAAATCGTTCTCCTAGTGCAGCGGCATCTGTGTCACCACCGTCGCCAGGAAGTAGCTGTGCGAGCGTTGGAGCCCTTACACAATAAGGGCTAGCTGTTCCCCGACACCGCGCCATATCGCGTCGCTCGAACGCGCTAGTACTTCGTAGTCGTTTAGCGTGTTTTCTGACTTTTTTTTGCTCTGCTCTTCAAGATGTTAAATAGCCTATATAGCCTTCCACAAAAATTGGGCTATCAAATGCAAAAATATTTTTTCAAATCCGACTGGTAGTTCTAGAGATTAACGTGTTCAAACCAAAAAACAAACTCTTCAGCCTTTTTATACTACAGGGTGAATTTTTTATCACGGTCCAAACCTTCTATGATGACTCCCGTCCTGTGATACAAACGAACAACTCTTACTATTGGACCAGCTACTTAAGAGCGTTTACGCCGCACACTAGTACCGCCAATGAAAAAAAAAACATATCTAGTAATTAGAGATAGAAAATCAAATTATGCTCAACAAACTATCTGAATGAAGTAATTTAGCATTTATACGTCACCTAATGAACACCTGCCATGTTATGGTTTAGTTAAATATGGCGTTATAGTTAAAAGTGGCCGTAATATATATAGATATGTTTTTTTTTATTAGTGGCGCTAGTGTGCGGCGTAAACCCTCTTAACACGAAAATAAAATTCAGCGGTTCCATAAATTTTGGTCGAATGAATATCGATGTTTCGTATGGAACAGCTGAATTTTATTTTCGAGTTAGGGAGTCGGTCCAATAGTAAGAGTCGTTCGTTCGTATCACGGGAGACATCTCAGAAGGTTTGGACGGTGGTAAAAAAGTGACCCTATATTAGTATAGAGGTATAGATGAGCGCGGGCGTACCAGGAAGAAGGTGCAGTCGTCGGTGGGGTACATCTTGGCGGTGTGCGCGACCAGCCGGCCCGACTGGTCGCAGCGCAGCATGTCGTCGCGCAGCGCGCCCGCCGCGCCGCGGTACGCGTGCGCCACCTTGCGCTCCGCCGCGTCCAGCGGCGACGGCACGTGCGTCACCACCATCTCCACGAAGCCGCTGCACGAATAGCGAGAGACCGACCTTTTTATATCCATATGAGTGGATGATGATTTTATGATGGTCGATTATATATTAATACTGGTGGCCCGTCCCGGCTTCGCACGGGTGGACATTTTTATTTATAGTATTGCCTACGTTACTCGGCGCTAATGTAACGTTATAATGGTGAAAGAATTTTTTAAATCGGTCCAGTAGTTTTTGAGTTTATTCGTTACAAACATACAAAAATACAAAGCTTTCCTCTTTATAATATTAGTATGATGTAAGAACCTTTGCACGAGAAGTACAAATATTTTTTTAGCACATTACGCGCACAGAGAAGTGTGAAATTTGGCATGGTTAAAGTTTATACAAAGAAGCAGTGCAGAAAAATAATAATATAATAATAATAATGTATAATATGATAAGTACCCAAAGTATTTCACAAGACAAATAGCAAAACAAGCGAAAAATTTCCATAAAAACTGTACCAAAAAGTGACAATTAAAGCAAACAGGTTGTCAATAGTATGTTATTTTGTAAAACGGTCGAATTTCGGCCGCCGGGCGATAACTAAAATTTCTTATTTCATATATGACTACACTAATATGTTCCGTCGTCGAAGTATGTAACGGTTGTAATGATGGAGGGTTCCATCAATCATCTCAGCCAAAAAACATCCACTACTGGACAAAGGCCTCCCCCAAGGATATGAGGGGTATTTGCCGTAATCGCCACGCTTAGCAGGCGAGTTGCCGATCGCAGTAGGTTGACCTCAAGACCTAGCCTAATATATAGGTAACCTCAGAGATGATGCTGCCCATTCTCTGGAATGGTCCCTTAGTCGGCTTTTACGACACCCACGGGAATAGGGTGGTGCAATTCTTTATCCCCGGCACCACCCAGGGTTCCATGGCGATGGTAAATAACGACTGCGTATCTTTATGTGATGTTGTATATTTACAGTGACTACATTAAAGCTGTGGATTTTCTTGCGCCCATTCTTGTCCACAGCTAAAAAATAGACGTCCTGAATGGGCAGTAGGTAAAAAAATTATGGACGATTCAAAAGCACTTTTCTAAAGTTTATTTGAATAAAGAATATTTGACTTTGACTGCCTTATTATCTAAACCTTACAAGACTATTTACAGAATATAAACTATGTAGATGTTGGAGAGAGGATGCCGTGTCTTATCTTAATCAGATCTACACGCGATTAGGAATGCGTTTACAAACTCTTTAACCGTACGTGAGGATAAGAAATTATGTGGCGACCGCAGGCCGCCACACTATATTTTAGACGTTGTCCTGTCTTAGTTTTAATAAATATGTGCAACGAACGCCACCTTTTAAGAGTAATCCAAAGTGGCGATACCCAAACAAAATTACCAATTTTAAATTTTTCAATTCCTTAACTGTTTTTTTGAGGTTTTTCTTGTTTTTTTTTCTTTTAAACTATTCTGGTATTCTGGTATTTGGGAACAAAGCAAATATAAAACCATTGAAATCAGTTAAGCCTATTCAAGTTTTAGCGAGACAAACGAACAGCAATTGATTTTTATATATATAAATAACATGCTTCTTATTTCCAATAATTCATGACGATTACTAAAAATTTAAGTTAATTATTATTCATTTATAATTATTATATCCGAAGATCTTGGATTCGATATCCATGTCAAAGTTTATTAAATGAACATTTTGTACTAAACCAGTTTTAAGTACTCACGAGAAGTCCCCAAAGAACCGGCTGCAGACGAGCCGGAGCAGCGGGCGCACGTTGAGTTTCGCCTCTTGCTTCGTCAATCTGATTCCCAGCTCGGCTAGCACTGCCGGCAGTGTGTCATCCACATCGCCAACCACCTGCGCACAAACACACCAACATTATTATTGTTATTACATTATATTATTATTGTATGGCTTCGATAGTCCTAATGACCTTAGCAATAAGTCACATATTATTAAATTTGAGAGAGACAATTCCATCTTTTCAACACTACATGTATATCCAGGTAGCTTATGCATATCTGTTTAATACATCCCTCTCAATCCTCCTTCTTCCTTCTTAGATCCTTACAATTTCCATTTAGTATTTCTATAACTTCGGTCGTTTGTAGAACGACGTTGTCGCTCTTGCTCACCCCTTGTAGTGACTACTTCCATGAGCGAATTGCTTTACGGCAAGCGAGATTGGACTTACGAGTTGGAGAAAAATGGTTGATATATTAAGAGATACAAACCGGAATGGGATATACTGAACTTCTGAACTTGGAGTTACCACACATTTTACATACATTATACGTACCAAGACAATGTATTCGAAAAATATTTAGGTATACCAGGCTTATCTCACTCCGCACTCCGCATAGGCGGGCTTGCTTAAACAAGCCGACAGGATATAAGAGCTACGCGATAGAATGAGAAAGTCCCTATCGCAATCGTCTCTCAGCCACGCCTATCGCTTTCCGATCTGCGATCTAAATTAAACTTTAGTTTGTCGCGGCTAGAATCGCTATTTAATTAAATGCTTTTGCGGAATGACCTCTCCGGTAACGACTTACCTGTGCGAATATCTTGTACAACGGCTCGAGTATGAACTCGACGAAGCTCCTCTGCGCGGAAGCGTGCGGCTGCTTCTTGGTGAACCGGCGCGTCTTGGCGTTGAAGTAGACGTCGCCCCACAGCCACGCCGCCATGTCGGAGGCGCGCAGCCCCGAGGCGGGGTGCGCCCCCACGTACATCGCCGCGAACGACTCCAGCGTGAAGCACACGTCGTACAGGGACGACGCGAAGCACACGTTGCCTGAGCGATTGGAGTTTACATTATACTAGTATTAGTTCGCTCGGCGGAAGCGACATGCAGAGGAATGATGAGGGACCATTCATTGTGGCCAGCCCCAGGGAACGCCTTAGCGAAGAGACAAACTGACTAGAAATGAAACCGGAAGTTGGTTACTACTGAACCTAAAAGTTAAATAAATTACAAGATAAAAATTAGGAGATTATATGTTTTTAAAAAAGGTCTCCTGGTGACGAAAGTAGTTTTATTTAAATTATGTAGGGTTCGCGTCAACTTTACAAAACAAAACCTAACCTAAGTTTTAATATAATGTAAGAAAGTTTTCAATTTATATTTAAGTATACTTAAAATTAAAAGCATATTATATTATATTCTACTACTTGTTTGTTCTCTACTTAAATATATTATGTTATAGTTTGATTGAAAGTTATTTAGTTCTTATTATATGCAAATGCAATATTTCTGAAAAAATTATATCAAATATTATGGTTGATTTTTTCCCAACAGCCCGTCGCGTGTAGCCCTTCGGTAACACTGCTTTTGCAATCTTTAATTCCCGACGCGCTATTTATTATTATAAAACTAAATAGTAGGAAGCATTCACATACCTAATAAAGGCGAAAACACGATTGCCGGTTCGTCAGGGTTATCCTGCGGCTGATGGGTCTCCAACATGGAGTTAAGTTCATCGATGATGTGCCTCAGCTTGTAGTACGCGTCTGCGGGTGGTAGTTTGAGCTCCAGCATCAGCCGGTCCACCTTGTTGATGCAGAGTGTGAGTGGCACGCGCTCCTGCACGGCGTGTCGCAGAAGCCGCTCTGTGTTTAACATTATGCCTTCTGCTGCATCCACAAAAAGGATCGCTCCTATAACACAATAATAAGTTTTTGAATAAATTATTATTTTTGCATTTTAACAATTCTATGCTTAGCATAGGTATCATCATAGGCAAACCTTTACACCCAATGTTTCGATTGATTTGCACTGGCCATAGCACAGGCTGACTGTCAACTTAGTGGATATGTTGGGTATAATTAAAAGGTATGCCTATAATATCTGAACTAAGACTTTGCATTAAAATCTGTTCAAAAAATTTGTTGCAAATGTTTTAAACAGTATAATTCTATACTAATTTATTTAATCAAAAGCATGATTCAAAAGCAAATGATTCAAAGGAACTTTTCGTAAGTCTATTTAAATAAATATTTTTGACTTTGAATTAAATAAATAACTGGGAAAACAATAACAACGCCTAGGATATGTTTAGGCCTAGCCATGCACAAAAAGTTTTGGATGCCAACTTTTTTGTATGCAAGGATGGCACAATTGTTGATAACAACGCAACAGTAAAACCACTATAGAAAAAGAAAGCCTGTGATAAATCAGAAATGAAACTTGAATACATACAAAGTTGATGTTTTATTAATAACTAACTAATAACGTTGTGTATATGTACTGTTGGTGTACCTATTACCAAATAAATAAATAAATAAACTAGCGGGCCGCTCGCAACTACGTCCGCTAGAGTGAACACCCGTATCCTATAGAACCCTATGGTAGCGCAGCGCCACCTACCGGGTCCAATTATATGCATGTTTTATACATATAAACCTTCCTCTTGAATCACTCTATCTATTAAAAAAACCGCATCAAAATCCATTGCGTAGTTTTAAAGATCTAAGCATACATACATACGATGACTTTGTTTTATACTATGTAGTGATTTATTAGTAACAAAAAATGTTAAGCTTACCATCTGAGATCCTTAGTGCTGCAGTGACCTCATCACTGAAATTTACATGACCTGGTGTGTCCATGATATTGAGCAAGTGCGATTTGCCTTTAATGGTCTTCAGTAGCAGTGTCACTGGCATGGACTTGATAGACACTCCTCGCTCTTGCTCCACAAATAAAGTGTCTGTGTAGCGCATTGGAATGGTTGTGTCGTTGTTGATTGTGCCAGGATGTGTTTGTCTGAGCAGGCAGTCGACAAACGAAGTTTTGCCTGTAAACAAATTGTTTATAGTGATAAACCTCAACTTTCAAGTAAGTCACTTTGAGTCAAAATAATTCTAATATAAAGTACCCATCATAAAAATCTTGTACTTTAAATGTTTGCATTAAATTTTATTGTTTTTCTAAATCAGATCTCTTGTTAAACTTCAATAATTACTACATAATATTTTTAAAGATTTGTACATATTTCAATTCTAAATGAACAGCATAAAACTGGGAAAAAGTGCCTTACAAAGAATAAGGTCCAAATAATTATTCGTGTTTTGTTCCTGTCATGTAAACTTCATTTCAAATTAGAGTAAAAGAGACAAAACTTGGAATAAATATTCGGACCTTATTCTTTGCTTATTTGTAAGGCACTAAATGTATAATTTAAAGTAAATTTTCACATAAATGGCAAAAGATCAAATGCTCACCATTATGTAAATGACCCATCAGTGTTATATTCCTCATCAAGTTTGTATTGTCTAACATATCTGCCATGTACTCCATGTCATAATTGGTCTCAGGGAGTTGCTGCTCCTGTACCTGAAACTTCTTGTGTTTGATTGGCTCAATTAAAGGTTTGTCCAGTGCCTGTGTGTCTTCTTCTTGAACTACAGTCTCAACATCTGGCCCATACACTTCTACAGCTTGAGGGTAATATCTGTAATAACAAGAAGTTTGACAGCCGACACTATAAAACCAGAACTAAGGTAGTTTCAGTGAAATCGTTTTCACAAACTGTAATCGCAAACGTGTTGGTAATAAACCAATGCGGTATAAGTACAGTCAACACTTATAACAGTTTTTATGCTTATATCTTCCTACATCGTCGGTCTCTGAGAGAATATCCTAACCTAAAAATGTTTATTTTACATTTATTTGTTTACCGTTTGTCTTCGTGAAGGACGACCGACATCGGAGCCACCTCGGGCTCGGCGTCGGCGTCTTCGTCGTCATCCATCGCATCTTCGTCCACGTCCCTGTTGTCCTGACCGTAAACACTTTGCTCATCGTCAGAGTCTGATTCCAAATCCGGCCCGATGTAGTTTCCAAATTCATCGTATAGATCACCGTCCATAATGGCTCAGTGATGAATAAATAATAAAAATTAAATACTTATTCCAAATTGATTCATAAATCACTAAAAGCTGATCAAAACAAATGCCGCTGACTAAATCTGCTGGATGCTCTTCTTCACTTTTCAGCTTTCAAGTTTGGTATTTGTTTTTTTTATTTTTTTTTAAAGTGTAGTTTGTTATAGTTTGTTCCCTGAGGAACCGGCTAAGGTCATAGACCATGCTGCCATGTCATTAGTTTCTTATAATACGATAGTACAGATACAGATAATGTAAATAATAATGATGAATAATGATAATGATAAAGTGATAAATGGTATACTCCCAACCCTTCGAGTATCTCAGTAAAGATGTGGGGCTTTACAAAGTCCTCACGCGGAATTCTTGAGAGAATTTGAAATGTGCCGTTGCACTGTTTTGTTTAATTTGCCAACACTCATGCACACTCACGAACACTTAACGGTTAATAATCCACCATTATTTCACATTAATATTCGACATAACACAAATTTTAGAAAATAAAACAAAACCGCAGACATTACTCTTCACTTTCCCGCCAAGAATTCCTTGTTTTTTTACGTTATTCTCGGTTGTCAGGTTGTCACATAATTTGTGAAGGCAAAGATATCAAGCCTATACAACTTAGTCTTTAGTTAAATTTTATGTTAATTTATCTCAGTAAGTAAAAATAAATAAATTCTTGAAATGAGACCGATGATAATCAATCACTGAATGATGACTTTGATGATCGCTGATATTCGTAAACCGCATGGTGACCGTGAGCATATCACCTCACCTAACATAATTTTTAAAACTTGGAGGAATTCGATTATTTTTTTACAAATTATTTATGAATTATTATCAAATATCATTCAGGGTTCAGGATATTTGGCAACGATATTCGTATCGCGCTAATTACTCTAACGACAATTATTTGGAAAATACGTTGTTGGCGCAACAATCTATCTTTGTAGCTAGCAAACAGTTCTTGTTGTGTGTGTATTAGTTTAAATCTGAAGTTGAATGTTACTCTAATTACTTTCTTTGGTAGCCCCTATTTAGTAGACCACAACTGGACATAGCCTCTCCAATCGAGTGCACGCCACTGACCTAAAGCACAATCCGTGGCCACTCTCTTTTTAATCACACTAATATTATAAATGCGAAAGTTTGTGTATGGGGCCGTTCAAGTATTACGTAAGCACTATGGGGGGGGTCTTTGTTTTGCTTATTTTGGATGACATGGGGGGTACGGGAGTCTAGATGATGATTACGTCATCGGTAGTTATTTACTTTTATACACGAATGGCAACCCTCACATTGTCTAGGCTTGAAAACGAAACGCATTTTCGGGGACTCCCGCAAATAACGCATACGTTTAGAGGCACTCGCTTTAGAACCGATTATGGGAATTACCGCGCGCTGTTCATTTGTCTAAATTTCCTCTGTCAGTGTATTGTTTCGTTTGGATACTATAGCGAGTAGACGTATTACCGACAGACCGAATGGGTTAGATAATTGGTGTGAGTGTAGGAAAGTTTATTTATTATTCAATAAATTGAAGAAGGTTATGGGAGACCATTGTATAAAACATTATGGGAAACTAAAAACAATCAAAATATACTATAAACGATTCTATAACTTTTCTATAGTATGGTTCCATTTATTCATTGCTTACATATAAACCATATATGGGTGGAAACGCAAATATTTTCTAAAACTTTATTAGGTACTATATATTATTTACAGTAATGCAACAGTGTGGACAATAGAATTTGAATGTAGAAAAAACTTAATTTCACATACTATATTTCGTCCACTCCATCATTTCTATTAAGGGTGGGCCGACAAAAAAATGCCAAAAATGCAGTTACGGTTAAGTAAATATATTTGAAAATACTATCGCATTAAATGAACAAAATATATATTTAGTATCATAGGGAACGTGTTTACAATTTGTCAGAACCATAAATTTATAACACGCTATAGTTTTTTCTACAATATCATTTAAAGTTGGGCAAAGATCATGAAAACGAGTGGCAGCGTTTAGTAGATTTCTTATAGTTTATCTAAATTATTGTACCTCTGATTTTGTCTAAACAATCATCAATGGATAAACTACAAATTGCTAGACTACATTTTTGATTCATCAAGTGGTTATTTAAATAATAATTTTTTATTAAGCACCTTAAATTCCCCATACAATTTTAGTATGGCCGCGCGGCATCAAATAAATATGGACGACGACATTTCAAATAAAACATATGACACTTGTCACTTACGGACGGCGCACCCTTAAGTATAATCGCTCGGCTAGTTGTTTCATAAAATTATAACTCCTCAGAAATATGTTTTTTTATGGACTTTGCTAGTTCAATTTCCTGCAAAAGTTTATTTTTAACATCACGCAATTTCTTGACATCTCCTTTTAATTGATGTTTGAACATTTGTAATTTACTTATAGTTTCTTTTAGTTTATCAACATTAATGTGTTCAGTTCTCGTTTCAAGACTATTAGAAAGTTGCGTCCATTCGCTTTCCTCATCATACTCGTCACTAGTGACATTATTGTTATCTGAGGTTTCATTTTCTTCACAGTCACTTTCAACTACAATAATGTAATACTCATTTTTCTTTAGTTGATTAAAATGTACACCATACTCTGACAAGTCATCAACTAATTCATTCCTGGAAACCAGAAAAAATATATTCAATTTTGCTGAGCATACATTAAATTGATAGATATTAACGTTCTTTAACATTAGAAGTCCCTAGGACTCCCAGTATACTGACTTACTGAGCCAGCAAACGAGCATTCGGCCTGTCTATTGGAAATAAGCCATCACAGCCCAACGGACACTGGTGGCACCAAGGATATGATGAGCGATTTGTCGACCCTGAATCTTTAACCAAGGTGTTATGCTTTTATGCCCTGTAATGTCACTAGATCTAAACACAGCAATGCAAAACGATCCTGTAGCTCACCTACAGCTGAGCAAATTCCTACTAGGCATTTAATTATCAAGCAGAATCTAGCTTATGAACTGATAAATTGAACTTACTTGTAATGGTTAAATGTGCTTAGATTTTTGGCTTTATGACCTTTCAGTTCATATGTTAAATCGTTTTCTTTACTCTTTTTAGGTTTAACAACTGGTTTATTCAATATAACATTAAGAACAATGTCGCGATTCGGAAATATTTTCTTATCGTTGGTCTCAATAACTTCATATACATTGCCTTCTTCTAAATTGAGAGCGCCGTTACTAGATGTCTCGTCAGCAACTCCTATTAAATTCAGTATGTTATGTTCCATTTCGTCTTCCACATTTGTATTTGAATATTGTGTGTTTTCAGTCAAATTTGCATTAGTTTCCTGGTCATTTTCTGGCATAATGTTAACTGTCGCTAGCTCTGTAGCTTGTATGTGTACTGGTACGTTTCCAAGATTTTCAAATATATTACAAGGTTCATTGGCCTGATCATTATGCTCATATTGTATACAGTAGGAGGCGTTACTAGCAACCATATTAAGTAGTTCATTTGGGAGAGTTTCTTCATTGTTATCATAAACAATGTATCCGATGTCGTTTTCGCCAACATTCTCTTCTACAGTCACTTCATAAGTCACCGCCGGAGCATCCACAGTAGTTTCCTCAACTTGCTCTTGAACTGGTTTCACCTCATCATATAAATCTCTATGGACGTTTTTTCGGTGCTTTACTCGAGGCCCAGACGAATCTCTGAAACGACCGAACGAGCTTAGAAGAGTTAAATTGGAACTAAATAAATGTTTTTTTAAACGGCATTTTCAGTGTCACCGGACTTTTTTGGAGGCGGCCGGCGGTGGCGAGAAGCTTAAAGGGTTTCTCAAGCCGTGAGAAACGAAGAACCTTCAGAGATTTCAAGAGTAAATATCATCATGCACTAGTGCGTGTCTCCGTTCCCCCACTTTCTCCGAGGGTTTCGAATCAGATCGGGGATAAATTATAGGCATACATTGACAACTACAAAAAGCAACCAGCGAATAATAAGCAATTACTAACTGCAATTATAGGATTTTAGTACCAGGCAGTTTGTTATTATTAGTACAATTTTAAACGCGAGGCACGCTGCGCGTTTTCTCCACGGGTTTCGGCAGAATATCAGTGTTGTGACCTTGGTTGCATCAAAAAAAACTGAGCCCTTTGGTTGACTCGACACATACATGTTACACTAACGTTGTATTATTAGATGGCATTTTAATTCCTTTTTTTAATGTGACTTTGTGTATGTGTCGTGTAGAACCATAAATGTCATTCATTCATTCATTCAATTAAAATATTACCTTATTTTACTTTCTACAGAGTTCGTATCATCTGTCCACGGATTGTTTTCTGTTCTAACTGATTCCTGTAAATGTTTTATGTTCTCCAAAGTTTCTTGATCATGTTTCAGTAGTTGCAGACGTGTTTCTAATCGACTACTACTGCTTACATTTTCTATGGGATCTTGAATGCCATCTGTTATTTACAATGAAACAATAAAATATTTGACAAAGGTACCGAAATAATACAGCATAAGTTTTATTTTTCAATTATATTTTGTAATTACTGCTCAACACTGCACATCAGTTTATTAAATGCTAATATAAAGTCGATAGATAGAAGTGCAACTTATTGTACGGCTCGACTCTCTAAATCAAATCAAATTAAATATATTTATTTGCATGAAAAGTGGTACAAAAGATCTTACATTAATGTTGAGTCGCTCACTATTCACCAGAAACTGGCATGCAAATTTAATAATATCTTCACACAATCAAATATTGAAAATTAGGCACCTTCATAGTACCAAGGAATGACATTACTTACAGTAAATTTTAAAGACATTATGCAACATGTAACAAAAAGGTGTGGTCAAAATAAATAGATCCAAAGTGTATCCCATCTAGAACTTGTATGTGTTGTTATTAAGACATTATTATTAACTTTAATTTGTCATGCAATGGTTAATTAAATCCTACTAATATTATAAACGCGAAAGTTTGTAAGTATGGATGGATGTTTGTTACTCTTTCACGTAAAAACTACTGAATGGATTTGGATGAAATTCGGGATACAGATAGTTTATAACCTGGATAAACACATAGGATACTTTTTATCCCGACATTCCCACGGGAACGGGAACCACGCGGGTGAAAGCGCGAGCGGCCGGTAGTATTTATATAAGTGAAGACACGCGCGACAGGCGCGCATAAGCAAGCAGCAGTGATCATAAATGTAAGTACACAGAGGTTACTAAATCAGTAGGGCTGTGACTTGTTTATTTTGATGTGACGTCACAATAGAAATATTTAATTAAAAATTGCATAACAAATTAATGTTAATAATCATGTCTGGCGTCGTCCTAATTGACAATGATCGTACGATGACACGATGCGTTCTCGGTGTGCGATAAGTTCAACAAACATACAGATTTCTTCAGAGTGTCCTAATTATAGTTCGCAAGTCATCGCATGAGCACAGACAATGTTTAATAACGATCGTACTATGGGTTTGATTCAAAAGTGTTTAATTTCAAAACACTATAAAGTATATAAGTAAAAGATAATCCACGCTACTTACCATTATTTCTTTGTTTATTAGATTTTGCTGGTGTTGGTTCCGAATCTACATCAGTCTTGTATAAATGTTCTGTAAAGTAATTAGGAATATTACTTTTTTGTGCAGCAACGGATAAGCTCATGCCTCGCGCAAACCAGTTTACAAACATTAATGTATGCACTTATGGGGGAGGAGGCTGCTATAAGTTTCTGATGAAAAGTCCAATTCAAATAATTTTTCGATATAAGCTTTTACAGGCAGTGACTACGTTGTCTAGCAGTCACAGTGACTACTAAACTACTGGTTCTATCATCAGTACGAATATTGAAAGAGCCTTCGACCGAGAAGAAACAAGAAATATTCTACTTGCGTCGTTTTCGTTTCCTGGTTGTCTGTTTTGGACCTGTTACTGAATTTAGGACTTTAAACGCCTCTATTAGTTTTGAAGATTGATCTGAAATAGATAGAATTGTATTGGTAACAAAGATTTATTCAAACAATATTATTTACGATTACTGAATTATTCATACACAATCAATAACTTCCTTTGGTATGGGTGTGAAATAATAGCAATTTTTGTTTTATACTATATGTTTAGTTACTTGCATAAATAATACAATTTCCAAAGAAAGATTATAAAAGATATATAATTTCAATAATCTCATTCAAGTTTTTTTATGAATAAGGCGATAAATGTATAAGCATGCCCAGGGTGTTTGGTAATACGTGTATCCCGAATATAGGGTAGCAGGGTAGGGTACCGTGCACAGGACCCCGGAAAATTACGAACATAAAGCACCACATGAGATATTGAGGTTGCTTGTAACTAAGTAAGATTGTAAGTGACAACCCTAGGTCCAGCTGATACATTGATCTCGGTCGTCAACCTCGTGGTCCAACAAAAACAGAAGTCGAAACATGTCAGGGATGAACAAAAATAATGTACTTAATAAAATAAACTTGAGTTTTTGTATAGAAAATTAATTCTACTTAAATATGATTTTTCATGTTATGACGGTGTTCTTTACACTTGGTTGCGTGGCTATGTTTCGGGATTATACACATATTACCAAACACCAAGTATAATAAAGTAATGTAATGTATACATTTTAAAGGCATTACCGTTTGGTGGAAATTCATCATCCGCATTTTCTTCATTTTCCTGTTCATTTATTATACCAAGATCTATCTTAATTTCTAGAAAAACAACATTTTATTATTCCCAATGATTTAGAGATTAAAGTAACTACATATAGGAATAAAAATAAAAATATGATAATGTTGACACATACTTTCAATTTTCTTTGACATCTCTTTAAGTTTTTCCAATGAAAACTGCCTTTCAACTTTATTCTTCATCATAGACACCAGTATATTGGTGAAGTACGTGTTGCTCATAGGGTACCCCGTCAAAGACTCGAAATATTTTTTTACCACTTCCCGATCCACTTCCAGCGACAGTAGATCCAACAACTGGAACAGTAAATTTAAATAGTATATAGCAAACCTACCATAAAGATGTATATGTATGTACGCACAATGCATATCAGACTACAGCAAAATGCCAAATTTTCTAAATAGACTTTGATCTTTATTACTATGGCATAAGGTTGAACTTTATTGATTCAGATGACATTTGACATAGTGGGTACAGCAGTGTGTACTGTTATTCACCACATGTATGATTGCACTTGCGCTAGCACTATTAAGGTGGCATGCAACTTTTCGAGTATGTGCATTAGACCCGCTATACTTAAAAGTAGTTTATTTATTCTTATTATTTATTCCAAGATACAGGTAATATGAAATATCTTAATCTTCAAAACTATATAGATGTGGAACAATTGCTCTTTTGTTTCAAACTCCATCTATGCATGGAATATTAAAAAACCTTGCTATTGATTGTAACTGATTAATGAGTGAATCTCAAAATTAAAAGCAAAAATCCTCCTCAACCCCCACTTATTAAAAAAATATTGTTATAAAATGTTGTCACCACCTCTTCTTTCACACTGGGGTGTATTCTCCGTCCATGTTGCAGCTTGGAGAAGTAGTCATCCGTCAAGGGGTGGTCATGGTGGTTGCAGACATAAATTACAGTTAGGTCTTTAGCACCAGTTGGTACTGGCTTCAACAACACTCGGCATGGACAATCGTGTAGCGGTAATTTGCGAGTTCTATATTTAATAAAATAATAAATTAATATTGTAAGGAGTTTATTGAGACTGCAAACTGTTTGCTCAAAAACAAACTGCGTTTAGCTAAAAAAAAAGTATTTCATAAACATGCCTTACCTTCTCCTTATTACTTTTACCCTTGGTACTCTAGCACTTCTTGGTCTAGCGAACACACATTTGTACACAAATGTATCTTTCCCATTACTCCTATGTGAATCCGCGCACTTGAGATAGTACTTCCATTGTTTTGCTTGACCATCAACATACAGACGAAAACTCTTAAGTGTATCAAATTTGTCACCAATTTTGGGCAGTGCCTCATTTTCATACTCAAATAAATTAGGAGCATGTTTTTTGCAATAGTTTTCTGGGATATATGCTGTAAACAAAAAGAGTTGTACAACAACTACTTTGATACTCTGATGATGATTGAAATAAGGAAATTAAATATTAACAAACTAGGTTTATGATAGTTAGAGACCCAAATTATTTGCTCTTATGTTACAGGCTAATTATTTGTATAATAAGCCAAATTATGATAATAATTATGGATGTGTTTAATTTTATACAGATTTTGAGAAAGAAATTACAAATAGGAAAAGTGTTGAAAATATTTCCTAAGCAGGATTTGAACTCCCCCATCCTCTGACAAACTGGGTCAGGTGTGCTTCCAACTACGCTATCGTGTTTACAATATGTTATAATAATGTCATAGGAGTCGTACTAACTGTGAGAACTTACGGTAATATTTGGTATTGTAAAGGCCTCCAAAAACATGTTTCGTTATTTCTGTGTCTGAGTTTGCAATAACATAATCCAATTTCGGCTCAACCACATGTTTCTCCAATTGACGAAAAACCCTGTAAAGAAGTAAAATAATTGACAGTGATAATACTGACCGGCCTATGTCCAGCAGTAGACTAGTATACATATAGGCTGATGATGATGATGATAATGATGATACTGACTGTCTAATAATAGACACAAATAAACTAATTAACATTGTTATCAATTATTATGAACAACTTATTACTTTAGTCCTACTACCATTAACCACTGAATGAACACTTCTGCTTATAATATAGGAACTGATTGCAGATAGTTAGGGTCAAATCACACCAAAGTGGCAGCGGTTGTTTCACTGTCAAACCATTTTAAACTCTATTAAACATATTAAATAATATATAGCTACTTTTATCTCTATAAGACATAGTATCACTTGAAAGTAGTCGCCCCGCCATCGCATTGACCGGCTGCTTGTCATTCCGCAGCACTACGAAAGGCTATGCATTATCTAATTTCTTGAAATGGTTTCACAGTGAAACAACCGCTGTCACTTCGGTGTGAATTGACCCTTACCGTACCGCCTGTTAATTTGCATGTCATGCTAATGACTAAATAGGTTTTAAGCTACTGTACATAATTTCTTGATAACATCTACATTTTAACCCTGTTAAACACCCTATTTAATATTAACATTTAATAGCAAATAAAGTATTTGTAATTGTATACAGTGAAATAAAATAAAAATATTAAAAAAAACTAGTTGTACTACTACCAACCATACCTACAGAAGAGGTACTCTGGTAGGACTAGTTTAAGGTAAACCATCTAAAGAACAATATTAGTAACATTGTTGTGTTCCAACTATTACAGTGTGATAGCAAGTTCCTATTGGTTGAGTATACAGGGGTTTTCACTTTCGGTTTTCAGTATCATGAGTTATTGTGTGTGACAGAGTGTCACTACATTATCATTATCATTGAGAGCCATCTTCATACTGAACTTTGGAAATCAGTAAACAAAATTTCCTGCGATCTCATATATAGCTCATAATATATCTACAAAAGCAAACAAACATATTCCACATGATAACAAGACAATAAAATTATCTTAAATTAGTGTACATACTTCTTTGATTGAAGTGTACTCACTACACAGCATGAAAGTGAAAGTTATTAATGTCACGGAAGTATAAATGCATCATCTTTGGAATCATACATCATCCTAACAAGCTGGCTCGCCAATTGAGCATACAGCAGTATACCAGACGACTGAAGCGACATGACTTCCTGGAGCTTGAACATCGCTACTAGCGATATACTCATGAGTAGAGGCGCCTACTGGAGAGCCCACTCGTCCTGCCACTGAACACTGAACACATCTGCCTATAGTCTGGGGACTGATTGTAGATTCGACAAGGAAAAAAAAAATCTTTGGAAAGGGAAAACCGCTTAAGTGCCCAAAAATCAATAAGTGGGAAATGAATTAAAGTTTAATCTTTGGAAAGGGAAAACCGCTTAAGTGCCCAAAAATCAATAAGTGGGAAATGAATTAAAGTTTAATCTTTAAAATACCAACAATATATGATTGATGATTGTTATGGCTCAAAATATAAAATAGATATTATTTTACCTCTGAATTAAAATTTTAGGTTGTGTTTGTTGGTTAGATTTTTCTTCCTCGTCAGAAACTCCGAGCTTGTCAATGTTTTGATGAGAGAGACCAGAGACCTTACGTTTTAATGGTTTTATAACTTTGTCTCTTTTCTTAGAACTTCTGTTTTCATTTTGATGATTGCTAATGATCTGTGTTGATGCATCAAGCGAATCAAACGATTTGTTAGATGGAGACTCATGTCCAGTATTTATTTCTTCCTCTTGTATTGTCATATCGCTGTCATCATCCATTTCTGATGGCTTTTTGGTTGTAAGTTTTTCGCTAAATAACATTGAGCCACTACTAGTGACTCTTAATGATTCACCCATTATTGGTTAAAATCTTATTTTTATATATCAGCTTTTCATAAGGTTTCTTAAATTAAACATTTTATATTT
Organism: Eudonia lacustrata; assembly: GCA_947562085.1. Lineage (NCBI taxonomy): Eukaryota > Metazoa > Arthropoda > Insecta > Lepidoptera > Crambidae > Eudonia > Eudonia lacustrata. The sequence continues at coordinate 2,150,609 of OX387341.1, forward strand.
ACTTAAACAAGTAAATAGTAAAATATATAAACATGGCTGGAACAAAATTATTTATTCTAATTATTATTTATGCAATAAAAAAGTGGCATTTATAATTAAACAGAGAAATAAAAAATTTGTTAGTATTGTAATGCCTATGTAAGTTTTTTGATATTTAAATGTTGATCTATTCGTAAAAAAAAAAAAAAAATAGAAAAAAAATCCTGTTGGGCACACTAACTGACTTACCATGCAGTTGGAGGTACAAATGTATGGCCTTAGAAAACAAAATATATGTGCAGTAGAGCCTCCATACACACTATAAATACCGATTTAAAAATTACAACTGTTTGTACAACTAGGTCCATTATTGGAGAAAGAAATCAATAAAACCGAGATAATGTTTAACTTGTTTTACTTGCACTTAGATATCAGAATTTGGCCTGGCACTTGCTTTTACATTTGGGAAGTTAGGTACCTACCTAACCAATGTTTATGTTTTAAAAACTATATGTATGCCTTTAAATAGTAACACAGACCAGTAAGAAAGTAGGTACTATTTGTAATAATTTTCGAATATAATAAACAGCATTTCGAACGTTATCAATAGGACTTCACCTGCTGTTGACTAGCATTCCAGAATTTAGTGTACATGTTCTCAAGTAAAATGAAATTTGTAATAGGTATCACTTTGTCCACAAAAAAACTCAGTAAGAACTCAATAAAATTAATCTTTGTATTTACCTAGTTCTAATAATTAATTAGTAGCTAAATTCACGTTCTCTTCTTTTGAAAGTTATAGTACGTAAAAACTATTTTAACGCTCCATTCTTCTCTCATCACTTGCTTACACTAAGTTGGGACGTTCGGTTACACAGTTCGGTTATTTAAATCAATTTTCTTGTAGTATGGCTCTCACTCGATCATAATATCGATGTTGCCGTTGCTCGACGTCGGCCGCGTAGCTTTACTCCTAAGCTTTACCCTCAGGCTTTACCACAGTATTACAACTGTGGCTTTACTCTGTAACTCTCTTTTTTTTTATTTAGTATTCAAACATTGATTTCCGTTATTATAAAGTTGATAGAATATTATAATCAGAATATCTAAGTACCTAACAAAAACTAGTAGTATGAGAGTAAAATAAAATATACTGAAGCCTAAACTGTATGTTCAAGATTCTTTTGCTTACATTGAATGATAAGAAAACTAAAAATAATAAAGTCTTTTCAATACAAAAATGGCCGCTGTTCAACAAAATTTATTAAAAATGGTTTCAGCACAGCTTCGTAACAAAGCAAACGAGTTTTTAAACTCTAGAAAACATGCAAATAATCTTGCTGATATACTACAAATGTTTGAAGTAAGTATTTGCATCTTCTAACATGTTAAATTATATTAATAAAACTGCGTCATAGGTTACGTTTTGTAAAATGCTGATAATTTCACAATTTCAGACCGAAGCGGACAATTATACACCACTACTGCTGACAATTGAAGTAATATTTACTGAATTACTACGAAGAGGTGATTTAATAGAGGAAATTGTCCCACTGAAACCTATTGGTAGGAACTATTTATTATCGGTTTACTTCTTTAGGCAGTACATTTTAGTGTATTTTTATCGACTTTGCTGCAATCCAACAGTTACGTCAGTTACTTTATTTACCTAACCGTCTGTGAAGTTGCAGTACATGCTTTTTTAAGTTCATGATTTATCACAATACCTATCTCAATGATCACATTTCGACATGTGACGTTTTTGCTACAGCCCCATGATTGAATGTCTAGCGAAGTTTTTTTTAATATTTGACCACACCTCACCTGATGTTAAGTGACGGTGCGGTCGAGGATGGAACATGCCTGCCTAGTAATAGCCTATTCACTCTGGCCTAGAAGAGGTCCAGATTATACCTTTCAGGGAACACACTCGCAGGCAGCGTGTTCCATTCCCTAGCTGTACTCACTAAGAAAGTTGAACCGAATCAGCTCGGGTGACAAGGTGGCATATATATAACATAGTGATGGAACTAGTTCCTCGAGCTTCGAGTTTTTTGTCGTAGGCATTGTTGATTAGAAAAAGTGAAATGTTTTGTTTTAGACCATAGTCCAGAAGCAGAATACACAAGATGGCTGCGAGATTGCTACGAGACCGCTCTGAGCAAGACCCTGGAGTGCATCAAACGAGGACGCATGAACTCCCGCCTTCAAGCCCTGGTGACTGTCAGCAAGCTGCTGCAGGCTGAGGGGAAGAACCCGTTGGAGAGCTCCTCTGGATTCTACTTCCCTTCTGTTCGATTGAAGGTACAGAGGAATAGATTTGAAAGAGCAATACTACAAATTTTTGGCTAATATACTGTGTAGTGTTATATTTATTACTATTGTGAATTGGTGTGTTTCAACTTTACAATGTTCTAAAAAGGAAAAGAATTATAGGTACATACTGATTCTGATAGATTATAGATTTTCCTTTATATAAAAAATATTATTTAAAGTAATACTTATGTTACACATAACTATAAAGTAATATTGTTATTATCTATTGGTAGTGCTTTTTGAAACAAGCATAAGTTACCTTACTTATATTATCTTTGTTGATTTGTTGTATAAATATGTGAATTGTTTTTACAGAACATTTTTATAGTGCTGTTAGACTCAGATTTGTCGATGTCTGCACCAATAGCTCGCTTCCAAGAGTTTACAGAGTACAGAGATGTGCAACAATATGGATTGAAAGTTTTATCTACATTGGCATACCGCAAGTGAGTTCAATGCTGGAATATAAATTAAGCTTAAGAATGGTTTGATAAAATAATAAAAATTGAAATATTTGAAAAAGCTATTAGATTAAATATTGTTCATTTTTCATAGGTCACCATCATCAACATTCATGCAGAACTACTTAGAGTTGCTTGACAAACTTCTGGTGACTGAGATACAAACTGAAGCTAAGAGTAAGCTCAGGAATAAAAACAATGAGGAGAAAGAGGAAAAAATTCTGTGTGGGGCTGAGGGTGAGTTCTTTACAAGAGCAATGCTGTGTAAGCAGTTGCTGTCTTATACTTACTTACACTATTATTTAAACAGTGCCTAAAGCATGAATGGTTATGCCATGACATGCCAGAGGCTTAAAACCCTTACTTATGTAATAACCTAACTGGGAAACAAGTATCTATCAAGCTAATATTGTATGTAATATTTTGGCACTGAAACACTGGGGCGTTAGGCATTAGTTCCAGGATAGAGAAAGAAAAATGAAAGAGGAAATCTGGTTTAACGTGCGTATGTAATATTGCTCAATGTTGTTGCGCGATTTTAGAGGGGTCTTAGCTTTACATCATTCAAGAAGCGTGCCCTCATAACAAAGTTATGGTTTATTTGCCAACAACAGTTACTGTAAACTGTGTGTTTTGAACTTTTCAGTTGCCTACTCGAACTTGACACCCAGCAATCTTTTTTGTTGTCCACGCGATCAGGAGGTTTTACTCTTATATGTTTGGCCATAGACAAAGCGCCGTTCCCGTACAACCCTGGCGTGTGCCGGCGCTACGCCAACCGGTGCTGGAGCTTCGCGTGCCAGTGGGCGCTGTGCTCGTCGCCGCGCACGCACCGCCGCGCGCTGCTGCTGCTGGTGGAGCGGTTGATGCCGCTGCTCTCCCGCCCGCACCTCGCCACCGACATGCTCTGCGACAGTCTAGATGCCGGTGAGTTGTCTGCAATTGCTGTGGTTGTATGTGATAATGAAGGTGAAGTGTGCTTGCGTTTTGACATTATGGTCAAGTGACTGACCGCATCCTGATTTTGTTTTTTTATATTACTTTACTACTAGATGATATAAAGTTTCTTTGTAAAAAATGTGTACTGTCCCTTTATCATCAGAAAAAGCGATCACGGCCGTATTTTTTATTTATGGCTAATCACTTAGTTAGATTATCAAAACTCAATCATTTAATCAGTTTTATCTTTGTTGTTTATTTATTCACGAAAACATAGTCATATAAATTTCAATACTTATTGAAAATAAAATTAAATTTTTAGAGATTGCACATGAAACCATAAACTTTAGTTTTGTAAATCCAACTGGATTGTAATAAAATTGTCTTCTTTATCAATTCTGACTTTTACACTCTTTTCTTGAGTAAGTCATTAATTATTAGCCTATTTACCGTCCCGCTGGGCAAAGTCCACCATCATTAATATCAAGTCATTGCTTTTTAGCATCCATAGTTGGATGGGTATTGATTTAATCCCTACGCTTGCCAAATGCGGGATCACAAACCCAAGCTATGCATCGATAATGTCTGAATCACACTTTACCTTTCTGCGCCACTCTGCCTTTGATTCGTTTTTTCAAGGTTTTTATTAAAAAATTGGTATTTGTACATTGGTAGTATAGTATAGTATTTTATTTATTAACCCCCACAGGCTTGCTTGCTTACTATACCACAACTAGGGTTGGCTGGAAGAGATCTCTTTTATACTAAATTCGATAAAGAATGTTTACCAACAAGCGTTGCCGAGCAACCAGTGACTTTTGACAACAGTTTACCATGTATTGACAACCTTTTCTAGTTGATCAACAGGAAAGATTTTACGCAAAAGATTTATTTATATTAAATATTGTATGAAAAATTTAAAAACAAAAATCATGGTAGTTATATTGCTTAATTTTAACCTATGTGAGTGAATAAATTAGCTACTTTGGGATAATTAAAAAATGCACTTGAAGATTAAATAATTTATTTTTTACATAAATTAATCCATTCATCAATGTTTGTTCTGCATTGCAAATGCACTATTTACACTGCAGATTTCAGAGGTAGTTAAGATAATCGACCTTATAAGGATATTCTGTCATCTTCATTTGGAATGCTAGTCTATAATAACAAAATTGTTTAGAAAACCACTCTTTTAGTAATGACAGTTAGATGATAGGGTTATCAAGTGAAAATAGTTAACTTTTCTATAACGTTCTTCGTATTGTTACGTTTTTACCCACGATGCGTGACTGATTTAAATTATATGAGTAGTGAGTCTTACAATAATTCTTTCATGTAAAATGCACTAATCAACTAAATAATTCAAAAGTGTAAACAAATTTGTGATGACCCTAATTTGATTTGTTTACATTTATTCTTCATCGAATTTGGCCAGAGTATAGAAATAAGCTCACCTTTGACGGCCCCTGTAGTCGAATAGTTCGCAAGCTGGTTTCTGGTGTTGCCATCTCCGAGGTCCCGGGTTCGATTCCCGGTCAGGTCAATGTAGAAAAACGTACTTTTTCTATATTTTCACGGGTTTGGGTGGTTGTGGAACCGTCGTCGTTGTTTCTGATTTCCATAACACAAGTGATTAAGCTGCTCTTTTGGAGTCGGAGCAATGTATGTGATGTTGTCTAATATAATAGTAGTTTATGCAACTGTCATATAATGAAGGGTATTAAAACACGAGTGTGAGTTTATGAAACTCGCTGCGCTCGTTTCATAATAGTAACGAGTGTTTTAATACCCGTGTTATATGCAGTTGCATACACTACTTTATCTTCACTAATGCAATTAGTCAAACAACAAGAGTAAAAGCTGACAATAGTTTATTTATAATAATTGTTCAAATTTTGGATGGTACAATTTTGAAAGTTAATGTTAATTATTGATCCAGCAGCTGTAGCGGTCGCGGGGCAAGCAGTAGAGCTCGTAGACGGAGTTGGAATATTTATAATTACTTCATTCGTCTTGTTTTCTATACTGTTCAAGATCGTATTTGAGACTTGAATTTTATTCATTAAAGACTCATCAATGTAGCTTTCAGCCACAGTAAAAGACTTCCACCCCCCGTGTCGTTTCAGTGCGGTCAAATCACCACCGCTATCTATGAGAAGGGTCGCCGAGGTGCGCCGGAAGCAATGCCCCGTGTACAACGCTGGGTTAGGCAGATTCAAAAAACTTGCGATAGTTTTTCCCAGGGCACCAAATTTATTAATACCAGTTCTTTGATCGACGCACTTCCCCGATCTATAGCTCAAGAAAAAGGCAGGGTTTTTACATACGGCATAGCAGTTGCCCGTCACAACGAAAGAACGATCTATTTTCGTTTTTGTTTTCGAAACTTTCACCATGATTGTACTGTCGTCTATGTTAGAGACTTCATTGAACTGGATGTTGTATAGCTCTTGCCTTCGGCATGCCCCCATTATGCCGAAGATTAGTGCAACCTGTAACAATAAACGATATAATAAGCTTGAGGTACATAGCCAAGGCAAAAACTATGATTTATGAAGTAGTAAAGTGTAGGTACCTACTACCTAATTTATACACAAAGCGCTTAAACGGAGTGTCTAGATAACTTGCGTGTGTAGTACGTAAGTACGTAGATTAAATAACAGAACTAAAATACACTTACCTTTTCAAAAAGATACAAAATATCTGGTGAATCTTTCAGGAACATCTTTATTTGACCTGATGTAAACGTCAAGGACTTTTTTTCCTTGTGTCCTTCTGAACTGCGTTTCAGGAACGCTATGACTTTTGAATACTTCGTGATATCAATATTGTTGTAGATACTCAGTGTGGACTTGAGCATAGAGTATTTAGCCCACATAGAAGATGGCTTGAATTTGTCGGAGAGGTCTTTGAGATACACAAGAATGACATTTTCAGAAAATGATGTAGTTTTCTTTTCGATCTTCCATGCCAAAAAGTTATTATATTCTTTTTTATATAATTTTCTAGATTTTTCTGGCAAAAGATTGTGAGTTACTTTTGTTGCCAATTCTAGAATATCCGGAGGCGTACAAATATCATCGTCGCTGTCCATTTTTAACTTTTAATTTGTATTTTAAAAACAAAACACATTGCGAAACATTAAATTCACGCGTACGTGTATTGTCACAGTGAACTTGCCGCCATTAAAATCTAACCAATGAGAGCGCAGCTGCGCGCGCAGGGCCAATCAGGAGCGAGCGCGCGCTGTTCTTTTTTTATTTAATTGGCACAAGATCTTACCAAAGAGTTTTGTGTATGTAAGTTTAGTAGTTTCGACGAAGTTTTCACGTATAACCCAACTGTTTTCAAAAGCCAGCCTAATATCAAAATTTTATACAACTTGTATGAGGATTTTGACATAAGGCTCGCCAGGTTAATTGGTCGCGTTTTATTGATGTTATAATGAGATTTTACGATATCGATGTGGATATTATACCATCATGTGAAATTGCTTAAATTGAGTGTTTTGTTGTCTGCGCTATAACAGTAGTAATTATAAGTCAAGTATTGGAAACATAAGTAGAATGTTACAACATTAGTGTAGATAAATTTATTTATTTATAAAAATAACATAATTATGTCTATTGTAACATTGTGTTTTTTAATGTAACAATAAAATATAAAATAATCAAAAATTAAAATATCTTTATTAATTACTACAAGTACTTTGTACAATTGTGTGGGTCTCTTCTGTTTAAGTTTGAAAAAACCTATTTTAGAAGAGACCCTTCTCTTTTCTGTGCAATTATAATATTTTTGTAGTAACATCTACCTATAGGTCCTATAGTTATATGACGTTGGAACAGTATAATGTAGTACAGTCAACAGCAAAGGTAACTGATGATTGGTCACGTTCCAAAATATGAAATCAGTATGAAAATCAAAACTTTTTAAACGCATATCAAAAAGTGTCTACTAGTACCTGCAGACTTTATTTTATAAAATTTAATATGCTTACGCTACCATCACTATATATACAGGATATTTGCCTGTTTGTTAAAAGCAATAGCGGAAAATTTATACAAGTACAGAACACCCATAACATTAACACTCGCCACAAAGGAAGGCTACATTTGCCACCCTCACGAATAAAAATGTTAAATCATAGCCCACATCATATGGCTGTAAAAATATATAACAAATTACCGATCGAATTACAAAATGAACCAAACTACAAAGTTTTTAAAACAAAATTAAAAAAGTTTTTGATTAATAAATGTTTTTACACTGTAGAGGAATATTTAACCATGCGATATGATGATTTGTGATTACGTTTGGCGGTCTGGGTTATATAATATAATATAATACAATTTATTGATTTATTATACAATTCAATTCACAATATAATTTAAGCTTTAATAGCAATTTAATATAAATATAGGTATATATTTTTATAACATATTGTATTACATATTATAGTTAATATAAGTATTATTTGTTATACCTGTACAAGGTGACTAAGTAATAAGGACACTATCAATGTAAACACCATCTATGTACCACTTAGTTTGCAAATAAAAGTTTGAGTTTGAGTTTGAGTTTGAGTTTGACTGTAGTTATATGTATAGAAAATACCGACTTACACTATCGAAACTTAATTTTGAAATCTAGTAAACATCATCTACTTTTGCTGTTGACTGTACATGCTTAATTTCTTTGTACAATAAAGGATTGTCGTAAAAACTCGTCTCTTCCCCAGGCGGGCCCATCAGCATGCTGGCGCTGCAGGGCGTGCTGGAGCTGGTGCGGCGCCACAACATCAGCTACCCGGACCTGTACGACCGGCTGTACGCCATGTTCGAGCCCGAGATGTTCGCCACGCGCTACAAGAAGCGGCTGCTGCATCTCGCCGACATCTTCCTTAGCTCCACGTCAGTACATTATCTATACTAATATTATAAAGCTGAAGAGTTTGTTTGGTTGAACGCGCTAATTTCAGGAACTACTGGTTCGAATTGAAAAAATATTTTTGTGTTTATTGAGGAAGGCTGTAGGCTATATCACATCACGCTATGACTAAAAGAACGCGAGTGAAACCGCGGGGCACAGCTAGTTTTTAATAGATTTTTATATGTTAAGATGAGTTTTTCTTATCGTTTTTATAGAGACCACTGTCTATAATGCTTTTTGAATAATAGAATTCCATAAATTTTAATTTCTCTTCTTGATTTTTGGTTGCTTAAAGTGGCATGCAGTCAGTTTAATTGAATTAAAATGAATAAATTACATTTACTTAAAATGTTTTATTCAGTTTTGGGCTTCAAAAATTTGATCTTATTGTCACTACAACATCGATTCGTAAGTCCAGAGGGCTACTTCCTTGTACTTAGAACTGGCAAGAAACTCAGCAAGGGCATTTGTCATAATATCATACATTAAAAGTCCAGAAGGCTACTTCCTTGTACTTAGAACCGGCAAGAAACTCAGCAAGGGCATTAGTCATAATATCATACGGGTGATTCTACAAAAGTTGGGCAACTTGATGTCATCATTTAATACAGTAAGGCGATATATAATTATTTTTTAATATTTCGTTATATCACCAAAGATTAAAGCCCCTTTTACCTGTCCACTTAATTTTGATGTATTTTTTCAAAAGCAGATTAGTAAAATAACACAAGGAAGGAAAGAAACGTCAGTACCTTGGCGTGTCACAACTCCCGAATCACATAATTGAATTATTGTATTTTAAAATATTACCAATTTATTGTAATTTATTGATTTTCACTACAAACTATGAAAACTATAATAATGTATTTTACATATTTCACCATATAAATCATAATAAAAGCAATTTAAAAAAAATGTAAACCTTTGTGTTCACTTTTATCCGTCAGTCCTATGTGCATTATTAAAATTAAAAATTCTCGCAAAACCTCGAAGTTCAAACGTCAAGGTCTCGTTCAGTTCTGAATGTTGGTAGTAAATATGGCTGCTGAGCGCACCATTTGCATGACAGCTATTTTGTAAACGGTGCAAGCGGCGTGGTTATTACGCGCGCACGTGTAGTTCCAGTCAAAGTTTCAGTTCTATGGTGAGTGGCTATTTCCTTACATATATGTATTTCATTGTTATTTATATAGCTCTAAATGTGATTATTTAAAATGTAGCATTCTATTAATGAAAAATACCGGTAAAAATATTATTTCGAATTATAAACTCAAAGAAGATTGGCAAGCGTGGTACCCATTAAAATAGGAGATGTAGGATATAAATTTTTTCATTTGATGAAGATTTTCTGCAACTGTTTAAAGTATTAAAAATTGAAGATTTTGTATCTATTAAATATTGACAACTAAACGCATAACTGAGAAGCAATAACAAAACGCAAAGGAACTCAAGCGTTCACTCTGCCTCAAGTAGGGTACCTTCTGTACTTTAGGACCGTCACAAACAACTTTTTCATGCACTGGAGAAATATCGATTGTCGATGAATCGACTCTTACTTACTAGGGAGAGCACGGTTGCATTTGTTGTATTGGGAGTAAAGCAATCGCTATAATGCGAAACCTGAATTGTCTCTGATTAGTTAGGCACAAACCAGTCTGTTAAACTTTTATAAAATCAACAAAATTAACAGTAGCGTGTTACTTATTCAAGATTTATTTGATTTGACGACCTCCTTGGCCGAGTGGTTTGTTCACCGGTTTTCATGGTGTCGCCATCTCTGAGGTCCCGGGTTCGATGCCCGGTCGGGTCAATTTAGAAATTATTGTTTTTCTAAATTGTCTCGGGTCTGGGTGTTTTCTATGTATAATAAGTATGTATTTAAGTACTTTAAGTATGTTTATCCGTTGTCTAGTAATCATATAACGAGTTTCATAACGAAGCTTCTCTTGGGCTAGATAATTGGTGTGAGTGTAGGAAAAAAATATTTATTTATTTATTATTTATTGTGATTATAGTTCATAATTTACGCTTAATTGGCGTTATCGATTATTTAATCGATATATCAACTACGCGTAAATAAACCAATGTGTGATAGCCCGTTTGTGTTACGTCACAAAACTGTCAATTCAGTTTAAAAAAATCAGACAATCAGTGCGTTGTTGCTTGCATTTGCATTCACTCGACCGACATTCTTTGGTTTTCCAACGTTTCGTCGTCTTAGTGTGATCTTTGTGCTGTAATTGGTATTCGTGCAAAGTAAAAAACCATCGAGTTGAGAGCACCCAGTGCCTCCTCTGGTCATTTCTAGTGTTGTGATACCTCCTTATCGGAAAGACACCTAGTTTGCGAAAAGACGCTTGTTTGTGACTTCTGTTTTGTGATCTGCTTGTTATCATGTCTCATCTTCGCTGCGTCAACTGCGATATTCGAGTAACTCGAATTAGGAGACATCTACTTTCGCATGAAAGTGAGTCTCTTACAGAAATTATTAGACTGTGGACGTATCCAAGAGAGGTAAGATAGATAATTAAAGCTTTCTTTTAAACGTCGTTATTTTTTTTCGAACAATAAAGCCGTGTCCTAATTAGGCTCACACTTAACGTAACGGCTGACTGAAAGAATCGACAAGCGTAGCGCCGCAAACTGCGTACAGTACTCACTGTATGGAAACTCCATTTAAAATATAGGAAGGGAATATATATAGAATTAAAGGCAAGCAGTTAGCCGCTTACTGTAGGCCTTAATGTTGGTACCCATCTAACCAATACCTAATTTACATTCAGTTATAAAATTAGTGAGAATGTACACTACCAGTACCAATGCCATTTGTTATTATTTATTACATTTAGGTGGCAATATTTTTCCCATATTCGGTTCTTTGCTTACTTACATCATTATCTGAATAAAGATAAACTTTTACAATCAATAATTATTTTATTTCTGACTATGGATAGATTTTATAATAAGTATAATGAATTTTCCTGGTTTTTGTTTTAGATCACAAACACTGACTACATATGCCATGATTGTTGGGGGCTTGCAAATGCTCAGGCCACCGGAGCAAACAATGTACCTAGTCAAGAGAGGCAAGTTGGGCATCACAACATTTGTGTAGGATGTGGTCGTTCGATTTTGCGCCTCAGTTCTCGCACAGTCATAAGAGAAAATCCCACAAGTGAAGAAGGTCCGATTATCAATATTATATCACAGTGGATACATCCAAGACAGGTAATAATTATAAACACAGACATATAATGTTCATGTATTATGTCAATATTAAGACAATTCATGCTACCACTATAAGTAAAGTATCACTTAAAGACTATTTTATCTATTACATTTTTATTTTGATCTTATGGTTGATTTACAAATGTGAATTAACAATAAATTGATGTATATATTTTAGCTTACTGCAACTGACCAAGCATGCACTGCATGTTGGTTACGGGCTCAGAGAACTCTCCGTCGTCAACAAGTTGTTGATGAGGCCAGAGTGTATGAAGAAGAAACAACATATTGTGTCAATTGCAATGAAGAGTTGTTACATGGCTATGGCCACATTTTGGCAAATGAAGAGGAGAATCTAGTCAATATGATTAAAAACTGGATATATCCAAACAATGTAAGTACTTTTGTATGTAATTGTATGACAACCTCTCTGGTCGAGTGTCTTGTACATCGGTTTTCATGGTGCCGCCGTCTCTGAGGTCCCGGGTTCGAATCCCGGTTGGGGGCAAATGTTTCTTCGAGTTATGGTTGCTTATATACATTTCTATATAAACTAGTTACTAAGTTGGGGCTAGGCTAATTGGTTTGAGTGTAAGAAATGTATGTATTCATTTATTTTTTACTTTAGAAAATAATAAATATTGCACTACCTACATTTGTTTTATGTAGGAAGTGTTATATTTATTATTTTCTGTATCATGATTAATGAATGTAATTGTATTTTCAGATCAACCCCATGGATCATATTTGCCATGCTTGTTGGCAACTTGCAAATGAAGCAACACTGCAGGATAGTGAGTCACCAGAGTCAGCCCAACGTCTGCTGACAGATGACCCACATGCTTCTAACTCCTGAGTTACAAGATGCTGATTATGAGAACCCCTCAACAAACCCACCACATCCTAGTGTCCACCAGGAAACTATCACTTTGTTGAGTGTACGAAGAGCAGCTGCCACACCTCGCCATTGTATTTTTCCAAACTGCTCCAACATTGAACGATATCATGTGCCAGATGTTGTTCGGAGTCGCGTGGTTAAAGACTATTATTATTATATACCACGTAGTGCCCGTGTATGTAGTTACCATTCAGGTGCTAATATGTTCCACGACCTGTATTCGTCGAGTAATAGCTTCGACAGTTTTACTACTGGACAAATAGAGGATCTGATTTTTATTTTTATTGGCAATCTAAACAGAAGTAACTTTTATTTTGAAGATGTTAATACCATACCAGACCATTTATTGCATTACTGGATTGGTTATACAAAAGAGCAACACAGTCAAATAATGTTTGAATCCAGACTAAATAATATACGAAGAGGGGGTTTTGCATTAACAGCATTATTATGCAAATTACGAACTGGGGATTCTGGAGACAGGTTATCTGCTTTGTTCCAAGTGCCTAGGAGAACAGTAGAAACTTTAATGAATATAGCCAGAGAATTTTTAATTAATAACTTTGTGCCTAGACATCTAGACAGACTTCAGCACATTTCTAGAGAAGAAGTAGCTGCAAAAAATTCTATTATAGCTAATGGTTTGTTTGGCAATCCAGAGTCCCCATTAGAAGAGCGACATGCCATAGTAATATGTGATGGCACGTACATCTACACACAAAAAAGTGCAAATTATTTATTTCAAAAATCCACATATTCTACTCATAAATATCGAAACCTTGTGAAACCGTTTATGATAGTCTGCTGTGACGGGTATATAATAGATGTTCTGGGACTATTTCCAGCCACTACTAATGATGCCACAATAATGTCAGCATGGATAGAAAAACCTGACGTTTTGCAACATTTCAGAGAGGGAGACGTTTTTATTTTGGACCGAGGTTTTCGAGATTGCATTGATAAAATACAAGATTTTGGATTTGAAGCTCATATTCCAGAATCAGTTTCACCAGGCCATTCACAACTTACAACCCTAGAAGGCAACAGAAGCCGATGTGTTACTATAAATAGATGGGTTGTAGAAGCTGTGAATGGCAGAGTAAAAAGAGATTTTAAAATATTCCGTCAGGAATATTTTAACAGAGCTGGATCTCATTTACTCAAAGATTTCAAAATAGCAGCGGCTCTGTTAAATGCATTAGCTACTCAATTTAATGACTCTGTCCATGCTGCAGAAATTGTGAGCATCATTAATGATCGGCTGTTTCTTAGCAATATACTGGCTAATATTGTTGCTACCCAGAATTTGCACAGGCGGAATACATATTTCAATAATATTATGACAGCAGAAATATCTTTTCCACAATTAACCATGGAAGATTTAATTTTATTTGCCTGTGGAACCTATCAAATACGCCAAGCAAGGTCCTACATTGGTGAACATTTAAGGTTTCATGGTGTTTACGACATTCAAATATGCCGGGAGGATGTAGTTGATCTTTCCCGTCTAGATGGAGAAGCTCCCATTTTATTAAGAGATAAAATAAAATCCCGGCATATTTCAAGAAAATTGTATTTTGTATTTATTGCACTAGATAGAACACAAGAAGGTAGACGTGCCGTCACAGGTTACTGTTGTAACTGTATTGTGGGCTTGAGGACAATTGGATGTTGCTCACATGTCATGAGCATAATATGGTATTTAGGATATGCTCGTCATTTAGACAATTTGTCACCACCTGCACAAATACTGGACAGTATTCTTGTACGCTTAGATGAATAGTCAATAAATTGTTTGTTTTTAAACCTTTTAGTTTTATTTAGTACCTGACTTACATAGCATTAATTCTAGTCTAGAAACCCATTAGTACTCTAGTTTACTTACATGATCAGTAAATACCACAATATTTAATAAATGGTTGTGAATAATAGTATTTTTGATTGTCTAGCATTCGCCTTATATTGAAAAAAAGTTCATCACAGAAGACTTTATAGCCCTGACTGTAAATCTAAGAATAATAATAATTTACTAATATTGTGAACAACTAATGAATAAAATATATAACTTTTTAATGAGAGAGAAAATATACAATGTTTTGTTACTTAGCATACCTACATTCACCACTATCATGTTGTAACCAAAGGTTAATGTTAGATAATTAAGATAAGATTTTTTATTATTTTACCTCATTAATAGTAGGGGTATGATTCAGCTTCCGGTATGTTATAAGTAATATTTGGATATTCAAGGGAGGTAGATATTCATAGGTAGGTTAATTTTGTGAAGGATTGAGTAAGTACTTGTACTTAATGCTTTTAACCCCTTGACTGGTATAGCATTATATATTTTCATTGAGAGTTAAAGTACAAATATCTAGCTGATAAGACAAAAATTCTTTCAATCACCGATTACTTATCTATTAATTTATTGTAAGTATAAAAGATGCTTGTCTAGGCTGTGTAACGGGAAAGTGGATTTGGATAGTAAGTTCCACCACTAATATTATTAATTCATCATCACCTAAAATACCTTTAAAAGTAATGCAAGGTATACGATGTGGTTCGACGACGCCTTTCGCAGTACATATAAACTACCGAGCATCCGACCCATCAAACAAAAAAAAATAACTAATAATTCTTTGATTTTATGGTCAATCTTTCGTTAGTCGATGTTTACTACAGTGACATTAGCTGTCAAATGAAATATTATTGACGTTTCTAACGTTTTGCTATTCCCTTTTTTTAACGTTTTGTTACCTTTCCACCCTTGTCTTAAATTAACTTTAAGTGCATTTAACTTTTTTATCAACAGTTGTAGAGCTATGGTATAATTACATTTTTTGTTACATGATTCAAGACAAATAAATTGGTTATACTTTCACTATCCTACACTTCGTCATTAGACGGTACCACCAATACATATGTCTCTGCCAATCTTCTTTGTGCCTCGTTCATCAATTCCCTGGCGTCAGTTCCATGTCCAATATTTTGACAGAGGACTGACGTATTACCATGGTACTGATGATTTTCATCTCAGAGCCTTTTCATCTCCACTTTTAAAGTAGATAAACATTTCTTTTACTTATTTCAGATTAAACACAATGGCGCCGGTTAATAAAAAGCAAAAATTGTCCAAAGAAGATGTATTAAAAAAAAGAGAGAAGCTGAAAAGGCTCGAATAAGTAGAATTAAAACCACATCGCCAGTCGAACGGACGATCCACCCGCGTTATTTGCGGGCCACGTCATCCTTTTCCCCGTTCTCCCTTTTGAGGGAGTTAAGGTTGATCCAGCTTTCACGGCGCCCCGTCGAATCTTTTGGTCTCTTTGGTAAATCTTGCTATCTGCTCCACCTTCAGATCCTCAGGTCCTCTATGTGTAATGTGTTCGACCCCCAGAGCTCCCATCTTATCAGTGAGTACATAGGGCACTCAGCTAGTAGAGGGAGGCTGGTCTCTTCACTTTCCATGCACTGCGGGCATATCGGGTCGGATTTCACTCCTATCACTGTCAGATGTTTGTTCAGCCGACAGTGTCCTGTTCCTTGTTCTCTCTGGAGAGTCCAATTAGTTTGCTAGTCTTTTTCTTATCCATTCCCTTGATGAAGATCTTCGACTGTCTCATACCATTCGAGGACCTCCATCTTTGGTTGGTTTCTGCTGTGATACTGTGGCTGATTACTCCCTTGGTGATGTTGTGCGCTATTGGCAGCCGGGGTTCTGGTCCCACCAAGTTTTCCTCTGCTCTCTTCTTGGCTAGTTCGTCGGCCTGTTCGTTTCCCGTGTTTCCCTTATGTCCGGGGACCCACGCTATCATCAGGTCCGCTCTCTCGGCCAGCCTTTTTAATGATTCCTTGCATTCTTGATTCTTCTTGACGATTGCTGATGTCGTCTCTTCTCTGCCTAGTGCCTTTAGCGCCGCAAATTACGTTACTTTCTTCAAATTATGTAACAGCAGCGGTACTCTATTCAGGCTTTATGAGGGTGATGTCTCTGATGTGTCGGTAGAGCATGTAATCAAAAAACTACCTGTATCAAATATGATTACGAAGGGAAACAGAGTATTTTACGAATTTCATGAGATAATTAATGTTTTTGAAAAGTAACTGTTATATTTACGTTAATACAATTTAAATTTTAGATTTTTTTTTTCGTTTCAACAGTAGAGTTGATTTTTTGTGTTTAATGTTTTTATTTCGTGAAGTTAGGTACTTCATAAAAAAATCGTTCAATACCTATTTCTTAATTTTATGATGACTTAAAATGTTATCTAATGTTAAGGAAAATGTCTCAGTGTTTAAGTATTAAAAATGTTTTCAGTAAGACTGTTTTGATGACTGATATAGTACATGCTTTCCTACAGTTATAGGTAATCTTAATAATATGTTCCAATGTGATTTGATCTTTAAGAAATGTGCCATTATGTTATTTGATTAATAAGCAGAAAATTGTAATAAATGCTATAATTTTCTAATTACTTGTGTACCTAATCAGTACCGTGGTAACCTTGTCAGTCCCCTGGCAGTCAAATTTGGAAAAACCTTGATTTCTCATAAACTGATTGAAAAAGTGACTGGTCCGGTCTGTAACAGTATGTTTTATTATATTACCTATGTCCTTATAGCAAAATAGTACTTATATATCACCAAGAACCATATAAACAAAATGAGGTCAAAAGTTGCCCAACTTCTGTAGAATCGCCCATACATTAAAAGTCCAGAGGGCTACTTCCTTGTACTTAGAACTGGCAAGAAACTCAGCAAGGGCATTAGTCATAATATCATACATTAAAAGTCCAGAGGGCTACTTCCTTGTACTTAGAACCGGCAAGAAACTCAGCAAGGGCATTTGTCATAATATCATACATTAATTATTGTTTTTTTTATTTTAATCATTTATTTTAAAAGGTTAGTTTCTAGAGGAAAGTGCTTTTCAAGTTTTGTTTCATCATTATCATTTCAGCCAAGACGTCCATTGCTGAACAAAGGACTCCTCCCAAGTATCACCAGTGTTGTTTAATTCAGAAAATTGAAATGTTCAATTTGTACCTACTATAAATCTGTTTGTTTGTTTAGTCACCTGCCGGAGAGCCTGGTGGCGGCGTTCGCGAAGCGCGTGTGCCGGCTGGCGCTGGTGGCGGGCGACGGCGACGCGGCCGCGCTGCTGCAGCTGCTGCACAACCTGCTGCTGCGGCACACGCCGCTCAAGCGGATGCTGGCCGCCGCCGGGGAGCCCGCCATCAGTCAGTACCGCCACGCCACACACAGCCACCCAGATACACGTACACGATGCTAGTTAATAGATTCATTCAATAGGGTCATAATTTGTTTCATTGTTGTTTATTAATTACTTTTAGTTTTAGAAATTCGCGTGAATGACAAATTAAGTAATGATTTTTTTATTAATTGGCGTCGTCAATTTTCCAATTTGTTGTCGACATTATATCAGTATGACGAGATCATTAAAAGGGACTGTCTGTGCGCAGTGTCTAGCGACCCGTACGTGATGGAGGAGACGAGCGCGTCCCGGTCGCGCGCGCTGGGGTCCTCGCTGTGGGAGCTGAGTGCGCTGCAGAGGCACCACGCCGCCGCCGTCGCCGCCGCCGCCGCGCGCGTCTGTGCCGCCGTCGACGACCGCGCCGCGCCGCTCACGCTCGCGCCGCCCGGCGACGCCACGGTGAGTGCCCGCGCGCGTGACGTCACACGCCGCGCCGCCCGGCGACGCCACGGTGAGTGCCCGCGCGCGTGACGTCACACGCCGCGCCGCCCGGCGACGCCACGGTGAGTGCCCGCGCGCGTGACGTCACACGCCGCGCCGCCCGGCGACGCCACGGTGAGTGCCCGCGCGCGTGACGTCACACGCCGCGCCGCCCGGCGACGCCACGGTGAGTGCCCGCGCGCGTGACGTCACACGCCGCGCCGCCCGGCGACGCCACGGTGAGTGCCCGCGCGCGTGACGTCACACGCCGCGCCGCCCGGCGACGCCACGGTGAGTGCCCGCGCGCGCGTGACGTCACACGCCGCGCCGCCCGGCGACGCCACGGTGAGTGCCCGCGCGCGTGACGTCACACGCCGCGCCGCCCGGCGACGCCACGGTGAGTGCCCGCGCGCGTGACGTCACACGCCGCCCCCGACGACACTAAAGTATAGTGTACGAACGTGTCACCACACAACAATGTTATTCCGCAGCGAACTTCTTGACTATAAACTTGAAGAGTCATGTTCACAATAGTCCAAAATAAATTGTTTCATACTGTCCCTGGTATTGTGTTTTTAAAACTAATAGAATCAATAGTTAATAATTTGTCAACCATTGTGACGATAGAAGTCAGTATTTTTGCTATCGGTCACCTCTCTACTATAGATCGAAATCTATACTCAAAATCCAATCGACAACATTAATAATTACGTGAGACACTCAATTTGAACACAGGTTTTCTCTTACAGCTGTTCGACGCAGAACTCAAGAAGCGATTCAAAACTATCGAGTTAAACTTCATCCGGCCGCAGGGCATGAGCGCGCCGTCGGGCGAGCGCCTGCTGCAGTTCTGGGAGCTGATGGCCTGAGGCGGCCGCTTCAAACGAAACACCTTTGAAATATTCCAGGCCCTGCATTTAGACGACAAAGCGAAAGAAAACGGCGAACACCAGATCGGTTTGCGGACAGCGGCCCATTCGTAGCGTACATGTTTTCGCCGGAGCACTTGTCGCCTAAACGACAGAGGTGATTACCTAAACTGCATTTTAAATTTCAATGTTCTCGCGTGCAACGGCCCTAAGCAAAAAATTTATATATGTTGTGTTTGCTAAAATTGTATTTGTCTAAACAGGACGATGTTTTTCAATTGCTTTAGCATTTAAAGTTATTTATTGTTCTGTATTTGTGGGTGACGCTGCGCACGGACAACTCGAGTATTATTGGAAGGATCGGATTACCAAAAAATAACGAAGTGGTTCACGTAAGAGTTAGTTTGTCAGTAGAACAGTAGTTTAGTATCCTATGTTAGTTCTACTAATGTTTAATTTTCATATTGAAATACACGTAGCTGTAAGTGAAACAACAGAGGACGTTGACTTTTATATCTTTTTTCTTAACCAGTGAATTAAACAAATTATTCGGCTCTGAATTTGATGATAAATGATAAAAATATGTTGACATAAAATCAAGTATCACTATTTGTGCATTGATTGACCTGCCTTCGCTAGGTATATATATAATTTGATATATTGCACTATTTAGCAAGTATTTCCAATAGTTGATTATATGTTTTCAATATTAATGTAATCATGGAAATTATTAATTAATTAATTATTGATAAATAATTTAAAACAAATTGTCGGCAGTCTGCAGTCTGCACACAGGACCCTGCATTGTTAGTGTTAAGAATCACGTTTGATTGCACTAGTATATTTTCCTATCAGTCACAATTACATGTGGCAATGTTAAGGTATGATTCCGAACTCCGCTGCACGCAGCTGTGCTGCCCGCAGTACTACTGGTCCTGCATTGCTGCCGCGACATTGCTGCGTAGCTCGGAATGTCACCTCATATAAACTTATAGAGGGTATATGGGGACCAGTAGTAGCTCGGAATGTAACCTCATATAACCTCTTTGACTCAGTAGTGTCCTACGGGATTTCCAGCTATGGCCGTACTTTCAAGACCTATCTTGATTCAATATATAGATTGCAATATAGAATACTTAAGCTAATAATATCTCCAAATTTAAAATCTGCGTTTAAAAATGAGAACGATCTTTTTAAATATTGCAAAACCTTACCAGTTTATGATAAAGTTAACATCTGCCTTTTAAAAGAACAATTTTTTAATGGGCAGATACAAGCTAAAATAAATCATCCTATATATACACGTCGAGCCGCACAACATAAACTAGTTATCGTATCGGCAAACAACTACTACGGGGAACGGACGAGCGCATTCCAAGTTCCGCGTCTAATTAATTCTTTGCCTACCTCCACGCGTGATGCAATCACTGAACACAATATTAAATACCAATTAAAAAGTTATTTTTTGGCAGCTTTAAAATAAGTATTCTATGTTGTGTTCGGAAATGTGATCGTACTGTCAGGGGGGTAATCACGAGCTCTTATAGCAGTATTGTTGCAGTTGTGAGAACGAGACGCGTGTAGCGGCGAATATACTTGCGTCTCTTTTCCACAGCTGCGATAGTGCTGCTATAAGAGCTCATAGTCAGGAAGCTGAACGGTGTCGATTCTTAGAATTTATTATAATATGAATGTATTTGATTACCTACTTTATTTCTGATAACGTGGAAGAATACCATTGTTAGGTACTACACACAAACCCAAGAGGCTTAAGTAGTACCCCATATTATAAAAGTAATGTATGTTTTGATTCCGATAATAAATAAATAAAAAAAAATAAATAAATAAATAAACTTATAGAGAGTATATGGGGACCAGTAGTAGCTCGGAATGTAACCTCATATAAACTTATAGAAAGTATATGGGGACCAGTAGTGCTGCCGCAGCCATCGGAGTTCCAAATCATACCTTTAGGCTCTTGGTGAGCATCAAGTAGGTAGAATTATCTCGTTAAAATACTGTGTGCAGTATTTGTGTTAAAGTAGTGAATCATTAAATGATCAGTGCAAATGCAAAATTTGTTAAAGCTGAGTAAGATCGCACTACTTAATGTTAATTATGGTAATGTATAAGGTAATGTTGTATTTTGTTTGATTTTATTTTTGTACGAACGAGTCTGTGATTGAAAATGAAAATAGGGCTGCTCTCTTACGTTGTATGAGAACAGATGTTGGTGAAATGACCTCTGTCCGATCATTATGAACTGTAGTTCTAATGTGAAATCAGTTATTTTGCTAAATGTTATACGAAGTTGATTAGGTCTTCCCACTAATTTGTTGTAACCTTATTTGTTTCATTCCAGTTTTCATTAACAACTATTTATCTCCCATGTATGAGGAATGGATATACAAATTATGATTGTTTTTTTATTAATATTACGTATAGAGGGTCTATCACATTATCTGGTTGGAGACAACCAATGCCATATTTATTTAATTTTATTGTTATTGTAATTGTTTGTGGAAGCCTCGCATACATGGGTGCGACTTTAGAGATGAAAATATTCACAAAACAACCCTTTAGAGATATGAAAAATGATGTACTTTCAAACAAATTTGATAAATTTGTATTTTAGTATCGCTTTGAGAATTTGTTATTTGGCAAAAATTATGTTATCTAATATCAACCTACAACCAATACTACAACATGTAGAAATAAATAGTCATTAAATAAGTGCTTACATTACTGCGTTAAGAATGGCAATGTGCAATACTGATAGACCTCTGCTTATGGACTAGCTTTATATGCACACAGCCATTTGAATCTCACGTTTGTTAACAGCAAAAGTCGTGCCCGCCGCATTATTGTGATCATTTGTAACAAAACAAGTAGACATAAGGTAAGTTAAGCCATTATTTTAATACCATACATTTAATGTTCTATTATTTTATTGGTAAAATAAACATTATTGACACAGAGTAGTTGGTTTCATTTTTAAAATTAATATAGAAGAACAGTCGCCCCAAATACGTACAGTGTTGAAGTTAGTCGCTCTTATAATAGTGTTATTTTAATTTTTCAAGCAAATAGGTACTTGTGTTTTAGTGCAATGAACTACGTAATGTATAATATTTCTAAATAACTTACAGGTGTCAATATAGTTTTGTCAGCAAATCAAAATACTGGTTGCAGAAATCTTAATGTGGCTCATCTTGGCATGGCCACCATCACCAACTGGAAATCTGACTTTATGGATAATTTGTCGGAATTTGTCGTGAAATCTTAGACTTTGTAGGTCCACCGTTCAAAAGTTATAAGGGGTTCAAGGTGATCCCGCCAGGATGAGCGCTCAACTTGGCGTGGCCACCTTTTTTCTCTGAAACCGAAGATCTGATTGCACCAATAATTTGCCGATAATTTGTCGGAATTTGTCGTGAAATCTCAGAATTTGTCGGTGCTTCTATGAAAAGTTATATCAACTTCTTTTTTTCCCATAGTAAATGTACAATCGCGTACATGACGCTTATTGATATTGTGAATAAACGACTTGAAAGGTATAAAGAGTGTAAGTATGAGAGTAAATCAGATACATATATGGATGAAAATGAAACGAAATCTTACTAATATAATTAATGTGAAGTTTGGATGTTTGTTACTCAATCACGCTTCAACCACTGGACGGATCGGTATGAAACTTGGTACAATAGGATAGGATTGGACATATGATACTTTTCTCTCGGCATTCTCACGGGAACGGGAACCCAGCGAGTGAATCCGCGGGCGGAAGCTAGTATTATATAATTATACATACATGACATTATTTACTGTCGTCAAACAAAAAAAGTAAACTGATTGTTAATTTATAAAAAGGCTCATTTTAATGCTGTTAAATTCAATAACCTATTCGTAAACTGAATGGAAAGTTTCTCGATCGATAATAATTAATTATGAAATGCGGTCCATGATTGTATTTTGTTATGTGCTCAACAAAAAGTAAATACATCGACCCCGATCCGTTAAGTGCTTGAAACGTGATTGAGTAACAAACATCCAAACATTCGCATATTTTAATATTTTATAATTAAGTAACTAGTAAGACCATAGTTAGGTAGGTACTTACTTATGCCAACTTATGACAACAGCTATGTACCTACATACACATTCAAATTCGCACAAAACTTATAATAGTGTCATAGTTTATTGAATGAGCCTATGTTTTTATTTATCGTTAAGAAAAATAGGTAACTAAGTCCCCTGTGTGGTGCTGGGGATAAAGTATTGCACCACCCCATCTCTTCCCTTGGGTGTCTTAAAAGCCGACTAAGGGACTATTCCAGAGGATGGGCAGCAGCATCTCTCTGAGGTTACCCTCAACCTACTGCGATCGCCAACCCGCCTGCCAAGCGTGGCGATTACGGCAAATACCCCTCATATCCTTGGGGGAGGCCTTTGTCCAGCAGTGGACGTCTTTTGGCTGAGATGATGATGATGAAGAAAAATAGGTAAGTACCTACTTTACTAAAAAGATAGAACGACACGTTTACACTAGTGTGAACGATTTTATTTCGTATGCTACAAGGTTCACGATTCATTATACATAAAAAAGCAAGCATTATTCAACGGCGAGTTTGTTTGTTATTGTATGGCACGGACCGGGATAAGTACAAATAGCGGGCTAGAAAACTGCCTCAGTTCGCAGTGGTGTATTTGTGAACATCACGATGACGGGTGTACGTCAATAAAGTGATTCTATACACATGAAAGCAATTTTCTAACAATGTGAGGAATATGCGTAAAATTTAAAGCAATGGGGTTTTCTAAAACCAGTTATTTCGGAAAGTTAGTGAGCTGCCAGCCTGTTATGTATCAGATGCGGTGAAAGGTTTAAAAGCAATGTTGAAAATAAAAATTCAAATTTTAACGCCTGCTGATTTTATACAAGCATATGACATTATGGCACAAGTATGAAATCAGCAGGCGTTAAAATTTAGAATTTTGATTTTTTTTAATTTGAACATTACTTTTAAACCTTTCACAAAAGAAATTGATATAACTTTTCATAGAAGCACCGACAAATTCTGGCGTTTGTCGTCAAATTCCGACAAATTATCCATAAATTATTGGTGTAATCAGATCTTCGCTACGACCCGCAGTTTCAGAGATACAAGGTGGCCACGCCAGGATGAGCGCTCATCCTGGCGGAGCCACCTTGAACCACTTATAACTTTTGAACGGTGGACCGACAAATTATCTATGAAGTCAGATTTCCAGTTGGTGATGGTGACCACGCGCCAAGATGAGCACACGAAAATTTATTAAATTAAAGTCAGGTATAGTAGAGGCCAAAATCCAAACTGATTTATACTTGTGGTATGAGTTTATTGCAACAATAATAGTAATACTATTTACGTAAAAACAAGGCTAAACAATATCGCACATTTCACAATATTTGGCACATGGCAAATAAGAAAAATGAGGCACCATTTTCTTTAAAAAAAAGCAATTTTTGATTTTATAATAAACATATACCTATTGAAATGAAACAACTTTTACGGATCTACTCGCGTTTATTTTACACATTACTTATTTAATGTTTATCCTGACGTTTCGAACCCTTTGCAGGGTCCGTGGTCACAGGGAGACTGAGGTGTTGGTCATCTCATAATTAGTTGGTAGCTTGTATACCCTCATTTAAATTTAATCAGGTGCGTTCCGTTTTACGCAGAAAGAGCTTACAGTATGTTTTGGTCTGGCAGTATGGTGTCGGGGCTGGGATTTAATATTTTGTATGATGGGATCCCAGGCTGGTGGTAGATTCCAACCATCTTCTCTATTAAAATTAGGATGTTTTTTAATTTCAATAGCCTCGCGTATCATCCTAGGGATGAATCGTTGTTCTTTAACGAGTATTTGTGGTTTATCAAATCTGATGTAATGGTTGGGCCCCTCTAGGGAATGTTCACATACTGCAGACTTATTTTCGCGCCTATGCTTGACGTCGGCTATATGTTCTTTAACACGGGTTCCTATACTTCTCTTTGTTTGCCCGATGTAAGAGAGCCCACAGTCGCAGTCCAGTTTGTACACGCCTGCATCTTGAAGGGGTATGTTGCACTTGACAGGTCGTAAAAATTGGTTGATCTTCTTCGGCGGCTTGAAGTAAGTGTTGATTGAAGCTCGCTTTAAGATATGTCCAATCTTGTCAGTGACACCTTTCATATATGGAAGTACAGCAGGTTGGCGCTCGACTGTGGTTGGTTTATTGAGTTTTCTGTGACAAAGCCGTGGTACTTTCAGTTTATTATCCTGTAGTACGTGCTTGAGATGCTGAAGCTCAGCAGCCAGGTAGAGCATTGTCTAACATCTGGCTACCTTTTGTGGAATGACATTTACTACCTGCAAGTAGAGGGTGTTGCCATGGGTTCCCCTGTTTCGCCCGTCGTCGCCGATATCTTTATGGAAGACTTCGAGGAGAGGGCCCTGAGCACAGCACCGGTAACCCCTAGGTTCTACAAGCGGTACGTAGATGACACTTTCACTATCCTACCAACTGATAAAGTATCTGCTTTTCTAGATCATCTTAACTCCATACATCCAAAAATACAATTTACAATGGAGTTAGAGGCAGATAGTAAGCTAGCTTTCTAGGATATTTTAATTATCAGGAATCCGGATCATAGTTTGAGTCACACTGTGTATCGTAAAGTAACCCATACAGATAGGTATCTCAATGGTGATTCTCACCACCATCCTAGACAGTTGGCTACTGTAGGGAAATCTTTGTTTCAGAGAGCACGCGGCATCTGTGACACCCAACACCTGGCTGCTGAGCTTCAGCATGTCAAGCACGTACTACAGGATAATAAACTGAAAGTACCACGGCTTTGTCACAGAAAACGCAATAAACCAACCACAGTCGAGCGCCAACCTGCTGTACTTCCATATATGAAAGGTGTCACTGACAGATTTGACATATCTTAAAGCGAGCTTCAATCAACACTTACTTCAAGCCGCCGAAGAAGATCAACCAATTTTTACGACCTGTCAAGTGCAACATACCCCTTCAAGATGCAGGCGTGTACAAACTGGACTGCGACTGTGGGCTCTCTTACATCGGGCAAACAAAGAGAAGTATAGGAACCCGTGTTAAAGAACATATAGCCGACGTCAAGCATAGGCGCGAAAATAAGTCTGCAGTATGCGAACATTCCCTAGAGGGGCCCAACCATTACATCAGATTTGATAAACCACAAATACTCGTTAAAGAACAACGATTCATCCCTAGGATGATACGCGAGGCTATTGAAATTAAAAAACATCCTAATTTTAATAGAGAAGATGGTTGGAATCTACCACCAGCCTGGGATCCCATCATACAAAATATTAAATCCCAGCCCCGACACCATACTGCCAGACCAAAACATACTGTAAGCTCTTTCTGCGTAAAACGGAACGCACCTGATTAAATTTAAATGAGGGTATACAAGCTACCAACTAATTATGAGATGACCAACACCTCAGTCTCCCTGTGACCACGGACCCTGCAAAGGGTTCGAAACGTCAGGATAAACATTAAATAAGTAATGTGTAAAATAAACGCGAGTAGATCCGTAAAAGTTGTTTCATTTCAATGTGTAGTGTTCGCGTAAACTTTAGAAAACAATAACATATACCTAGTTAACAATAAATAAATAAAATCGTTGCGTATGAAGAATCTCTATACATAGTTTTCTAAGGTGTACATCAAACACTTCACGAATCTACTCGCGTTAATTTTACGTATTATTTTCGAAGGCGCATGGGTTCGAAACGTCATCCAGGATAAAATAATATTATCATGTTTCTAATAACCAAGTAGATCCGTGTAAAGAGTTTCATTTCAATCCCTGTTCAGTCATATTTTTAAACCGGTTAACGTAGCCGTAGCCTACATATGGTTACAAAACCAGGCGTATCACAATAGAACAAACCTCTAAGTCTACACCTTTCTATAATTTCGACTATAAAAATGTATAGGCTTTATTATAAAATGAGCAAATAATATTTTCTATACTAATATTAGTCTTTTAATAAACACATACAGCACCGATATTGCAACTTCATAGATAAAAATTCTCAATTCGAAAAAAATAGTAACGTATGGCAGATGAACATGCGTTATTCTATACTAGCACCTTATTATTATCATCTTGGTAACCACTAGGTAACTACAACTAGAACTATTTAAAATAAAGATATGTCATGAATTAAACTATCCATCAATTAGGAAGTGACGCTAACCTAACGTATCGCTATACGCACGTGAACACATTTACGTTTTGATATCAGGTCCCAAATTTATTATAATTCTTTGTTATTATTTTCTATCTATCTACAAAACTGACGGCGAAGATATTTGCGAAAGCAAATGGACAAAAAGTGTAGTCTAGCATATCTCCTCGATAGGAACATATTTCGAATACGATTTTAAATAGTCTAATATCTGAAGCTTTCATATTTCTACTACATTTCAAACAAATATTTCATAGGGCTGTGGCAGACTTACTTTATAGATAGCGCAATATTAACATTAAAGAGTAAATAAAATCACTAAAAATAACTATCAATAGGGGCGGATGATTTCATCAACTAGCTTAATCACGTCGCGGTAATTTGTGCACGACGTCAACGTCTTAATAAAAAAATATATAAATCTCTCATCTATTTACAAGTGGACTACGCTACGATTACTGTATAATTTGTTCCTGGCTGTCGGAGGAGGCCTTGGCGTTGTGCGCGCAGCACGTGATCTGCGGGCTGTCCTCGCGCACTTCCTCGTGAGTCGGCCGCGTCTCCTCGCAGCAGCCCTCGGCCTCGTGGACGGCCACCTCGTGACTAGACTTCGCGCACCGCTTCTCCTCGGGGGGCGGTTCCTGCTTCTTCTTGCAGCAGCCTTGTCTCTCGGTTCTTAAAAGTTGGGCGTCTTCTACGCTAGGGTTGTCTTCTTTCTCGCTCTCCGTGTAGCGGCAGGGTTGGGAACGCTTCGCGCGCGCGACCTTCGAGGGGCAGTGCTTGGCGCCGTAGTGGCAGGCGGCGGGCTCGGCCGAGCGGTCGGCCGCGGTCGCGACGAAGTAGTGCGACGGCTGGATGCAGGTGCGCGTGCGGCACACGAACAACTCCGACTCGGAGCTGTGCGCGGACTCCAGCAGGGGGGGGTGTCGACGTTTCAGCTGTCAATTAAATAATAAATTCAGTGACATTCAGTTGTGTTCCTTTAGTAAAAAATATACCTACTCTAATTTAACGCGACAAAGTTAGTTATCAACAAAACCACTTTAGGTCCGTTTTTGGCAACCAACTAAGATATTTGCTACACAATTAGCTAATAGTGATACTGTTATACGATACGATATACTGGATACTACATTGTATATTAAATTCTAATGACACAAGATTAATAAATACAATCGACAAAGATGAATATTGTGGTTTATAATAGCATACCGGTGTTAAAGTAAGACTATTAGCTATTTAGTAACTATTTAAATATGCTAAGACAAAGACGTTATGCAAGCTGAAAAGTCAGACCATATACAACATAATACAGTGTATTTATGTACGTACGTACAATTGTATAAGTAATAAACCCTACCACAGACTTACGAAAAGCTAGATAAGGAAATTATGTGAAATGATACCCTGCCAATGTCTGTCGCTTAAAAGCAAAGTATGAACTTTCCAGATATGGGAAGGACAGCCATACCAGTGGCAGTAGCCAAAGTAACATTAAGAAAACGATAGCGAAGTTCGAAGAATAAAATGTATGGGATTGACATAAGATTGACCACGTGATTTAGCGCGGCTTATGTCAATCCCATACATTTTATTCTTTTCGAACTTCGCTATCGTTTTCTTAATGTTACTTTGGCTTAGCCTACTGGACGTATATTGAAACGATTAAATTCGGTTTCACTTATATGCACCCGGCGCGTTTTAACAACAAAGTCAGGGTCTACTCTGAAACTGTGCGGTGAGGTTACTACGCTGACAATAAATGACTACTTGCTACGGAGGCTACACTACGGGGGCGCTTGGCGAGGAGGGCGGTGAGGTGGAGCGACGCTCTCGCGGCACTACAGTGAAGTTGGCTACGGGTCAACGGGGAGCACAGATCACACCAAACTTCTATAAGCGCTCTCCAAAGCTTAAATCTACAGCTTCGTGCTCCAAAGTCTGTCAGCATCAAATTAATCGAATCAAACTATATGGTCATAAAGATATTCGCACCATAGTAAAATAAAGTCTCTTTTTGTTTGAATCACGAAGGTTAACAGAGGTACCTACTAAAATATATACTTTATAGACATAACAGGTTTGTTTTTTTTTAATTACCAAGATATTTGTTGATTATTTGCACCGTGGAGCTCATTGCGTGCGTTGAAGCTGCAATCAAGCATCTTTCGCAATGCTACGACACACAATGATTAACCAAAAAGTTATTGGTTCTGGTTGTTATAATGAATGTATAAATAATTATACATACATCTTACATAATTGTTACGATAACGTAACAATTATAAGCTGCAAAGCTTGAATCAACTTTGTGGGTTATGGCCCGATCTTTCCTTTCCCACGTTCATTCGTGGGCCCATCCGTGCGACGTTTATCTAGACTTGTCTTGACTGACTGATTCATCATCGCCTAGCCGAAACCGCTAAAGCTAATTAGATGACATTTTGACTGTAGGTTTATTGAGTGACTAAACCAGCCATTAAGAAAGGATTCTTTGGAAATTATACCCTAAGGGGCTCAAATAGGAGGTGTAAGTTTGTATGAAAGTCCGTCAGTTTTGAAGTAAAATACATGAAAATTGGTATTTGGCTTTTTAAAAAGAAATAAAGAATGACATGTCTCAGGAATTTTGTTTATTTTTCTTTAAAGGAGTAAAAAAGGGAAGTTTTTTTTTGGGAAATCGTTATAAAAATGAATAATTTAATCGATATTTAGGTTTTTCAATAAAAATAAAGAATGACGTGTTAAAGCCTTTTTTTTAAAAGTCCCTAGTAAGATGAAATAAGGATGGAAAGTTTGTATGGAAATTATTGTTACCTTTAATAAGTTTGGCTTTTATTAGAAACAATTGCAAGTCGTGTAGCCCATGTGAGTAAAGCCGCGAAGAAGTTTGGTGCAATTTGCGTGAGTAGGGTATATAGGGCTAGGGTACTTGGCGGGGCGGTAGGGCTCCGGCGTGAGCGGCGTGTCCGCCTGCTGCTGCTCCAGCGCGTCCATCTCCTTGCACAGCTTGCCCTCGCACACCTCCCAACTGCACTTCTCCGTGTTGCACCGGTCTGGCCGGTCGCAAGTGGCGTCATTAGGCTGATCCGACTACTACTATGTATGGTACATTGCACGCTAATCGTGCGTGTACTTAGTGTGCCAAGTACCAGTATGGGATCTGTCGTGCGTATTCGTACGTGTTCGTACGTCAACGCATCAAAGTGTCCAATCTTTATACAACGTGTGACGTAATAAACGCATTATTTCATCATCATCATCATCATTTCAGCTCTAGTATCTACCCACTGCTGGGCATGGGCCTCCTTAATAAATTGTATATAATTTTCCTAATAAGATATAAACTAAGTAAATTGCAGTCACTCTTTCTTTGGGTAGTCGAAACCACAAAACGAAAGCGCAATTGTTTTTATTTTAAATTTAAATAGGATGTATTGCCTTAACTTACGTTTTAATTTTGTTTGTTTCAAATGTTTGACGAAGGGGTTACTATAATTTTAATTTATTAGGAATTAAAAACCTATCTATAAAATGTATAAATTTTTTTATTATTATTTTTTATTATTAACTGTCTGCAAACAAGCAGGCGGGCCGCCTGGTGAGCGGTCACCGCCGCCCATGGACATCAGCAATATCAGAGATGTTGCTTTTGTGTTGCCGACCTGAAAAAAACCTCTTTACACCCATTTTAAAAGAGCCCATGTCGTAGCTTAATGGGAAAACCTCGGATGGCAGCTCATTCCACAGTTTGATGGTACGTGGAATGAAGTTCCTCTGGAAGCGAACCGTTTTGATTTAGAAGCATGTTTTTAGAACAAAATACTTTAAGAATGTGCCTTTAATATGTTACATGTCGTATAAGCCAGCCAATTTAAACTAGTGATACAGTATAAATATTTGTATTCACCGATATTGGTCGTGTTAGTGGACTAGACCACACTAGGCCCAAACAAGGTCCCAGGTTCAAATCACAGCGAGGGTACATATAGACGGTTAGGTAAGTTCTAAAACTGGCATTAAGTCCACCTGGCTAGCTGTCACTATCTTATCCAGTATCTTTAGAGAACCTGTAAGGGTCGTTCGGTCACGATTCGAGTAAGGTGTAGTGATTCGAGTAGGGTGTAGTGATTCGAGTAGGGTGTAGTGATTCGAGTAGGGTGTAGTGATTAGAGTAGGGTGTAGTGATTCGAGTAGGATGTAGTGATTAGTGTAGGGTGTAGTGATTCGAGTAGGGTGTAGTGATTCGAGTAGGGTGTAGTGACACGAGTAGGGTGTAGTGATGAGAGTAGGGTGTAGTGATGAGAGTAGGGTGTAGTGATTAGAGTATGGTGTAGTGATTCGAGAAGGATGTAGTGATTCGAGTAGGGTTTAGTGCACCAGCAATCGACAGGAACCAGTGATTGACATTAATTTTCCATTATTCGGTAAAAATAGCATTCTTACTGGCATTTGAAATGAGTTGTATATTTTTTGCTCTTATTTATATTGTTGTTTGTTGTTACTAATTACTTAGAAAATTTATGTAGTTTTTCCTTCTTTAAAATTTACACAAACTCTCCACATTTTTGAAGTGAAAACTTCTTTAGCGGCGTTGTACACTTTTTTGTAATGGGTAAAAAATGTTAAATTCACGTCAGGGCACGTGACATTATCGAAAATTCGTAAGACGGATGGAGAGTAGACAGCCGGCGCGGCGTAGGAGAGGAAGTATCCCCCTCTCTTTCTACGGCGCGGCGAAAATGTATGCCTGCTGTTTCGTTTAGGCGGCGCAGGGCGCTTGCGCGAATAAATTGTCATGTTTGTGTACGATAGCGCAATAAATAAATATTGTATTCTACCACATAAATGATAGTAACTACTTTTATACTGATAATTGAAGCAATTCATGCAAAATTATTCCCTAACCATTCCAAAATATCAAAAATGCACAACGTTAATATTCAAGTTTTCACTTCTGTCGGCACTCCCTGAGTGAAACCCGTCGTTTTTTTTTATTGGTTATAGGCAGGCATTTGACCACACCTTGCTCGACGACAACTCGACGTTGAACTCGCTCATAATTTGCAAACGATTTTCAACCTACTCAAATAGTAATAAAGTCTACATTCGTTTGCAAGTTATGAGCGAGTTCAATATCAAAGTCGACGCTGTTTTGCTTAGAGAATAGCGCTGCTGATGTTAAGTGACAGTGCGGTCGAGGATGGAACATGCCTGTCTAGAATTAGCCTAAACTAATAACATTTAAAGAAATCTAAAGAAATAATATTTGCATGCCGTTGCGATCAATAATAGAAGGCTGTACTTAGCATTTAAGATATTATTGTATGTTACATAGTTTTTATTTAGGACTAAAGAATACAACACCAGTCAAGATCAAAGCATAACTCATTTATTATTTTAGTACCCACATAGAACATGATATTGTGTGCTGTCAATTACAATCAAAATACACAATATACCTTTCTCTCATAAATGTAGTACAATCAATGTAATCATATGGAATAAATTAACAATTGGTTTAATCAATAGAATTAGGTATGCCAATTATATCAGGCCATTGTTCTGGTGGCGGAATGACAATTGGTGGATCAGGGGATGGTGAGCCAGATCGGGAAGCCAGTTGGGGTGGTATAGAATTATGTCGCTGTCCCGCAGCCCGAGCCAGTAACTGATCAGCATGCCGGCGATGCAGCTCTCCATCTTCCGTTCTCACCATGTATGAGGATGGACCCTCCACATATTCGACACGAGCTCTTTGCCATTTCTCGCCTGGCCCATACATGCGAGCCAACACTGGTTGGTCTAAAACAAAAGAACGTGTAGGAGTCTGTTGTGCCGCTTCTTCTAGTTGCTCTTCTAGCTGACTCGGTACCGAATCAGGGTGTAGTGAGGAAACGGCTGTCCTATAACGGCGTCCATTTAACATTTCAGCAGGTGTCTTATTGTTGCAACTGTTGGGGACAGTACGTAATGCGTATAATGTTCTAGATAATTTCTCACTCCATGGACAGTTTAAATTCGACATCTTCTTTAGTTTATTCTTAAATGTTTGTATAGCTCTCTCTATTTGGCCATTCGATGCTGGATGGTAAGGCGGAGAATAAAGATGTCTTATGCCATTCTTCTTTAAAAAAGTATTAAATTCTCTGGATGTAAAGTTTCTGCCATTATCCGAGACTATAATATCTGGTAGACCTTGTGAAGAAAATATTTTCCGAAGTAAAGTTATAACTGCTTCACTAGACATAGAAGGTACGATTTCTGCTTCAAGCCACTTACTGTAACTGTCTATCAAAATCAGAAAAGTCTTGCCTTGAAAAGGTCCCGCAAAATCAATATGAAGGCGACTCCAAGGTTTCTCTGAAGCAATCCAAGTTTGAGGGTTCTTAGGTGGGTTGTTCCTTACTGCTTGACACTGTTCGCATTCGGCAACACAGCGCTCAATTTCCTGATCCATCCCGGCCCACCATACATATCCCCGAGCAAACGCTTTCGTTTGAACAATTCCAGCATGGGGGTTGTGCAACAATTTCAACACTTGACTCTGAAGTGATTTCGGCACGATGACTCTATTGCACCACAATAAACAACCTTTACTGTGTGAAAGAGCCTCTCTTCTTGTCCAGAATGGTTGTAGCACTGTGTCATTATTAGAACGCGGCCAGCCATGTAACACATGGAACAAAACTTTTTGTAGTAAACCATCTTTCTTAGTCTCTGATGCTATTCTTGAAGCATCAATATTCCAGCCTTTTGGTTGTTCCTCAAGCACCAGTACTTCTTTTACCGCCTTCTCAATTTCGATAGCAGAATTTGTCATATTCCACCTACTCAAAGCATCAGCGTTACCCAATGATTTACCAGGTCTGTACTTAATCTCATATTCGTAACAGCTGAGTTTCAAAGCCCATCGTAACATCCTCGGGGAAATTTGATCCGGTATTAATTTATTAGGGTTAAATAATCCGACTAACGGCTTGTGGTCCGTAATAATACAAAATTTACGGCCAGCCAAAAATTCATTAAATTTTGTTAACCCAAAAATAATCGCAAGAGCCTCTTTATCTATTTGACCATACCTTCTTTCATGAGGTTGTAAGGTTCTAGAAGCCATCATGACGGGCTTTTCTAATCTTTTCTTTTTTCTTTTTTTCTTTTCTTTTTCTTTTCTTTTCTTCTTTTGTAGTGTGTGCCAATAAATGTGTGTTTGTTTGTTTGTTTGTTTGTTTAATCCATCGTCCATTACGTGTGCTATAATAGCACCAAGGCCATAGCTTGAAGAGTCACATATCAATAATAATTCTCTGTTTAGTTCATAATTGACAAGCGTCATATCAGACGACAGAAGCTCTTTAGCACTCTCAAATGCATTGTTTTCTACTTCACCCCAAGTCCAAAGTCTTTTTGATTCTAACAAGCGATACAAAGGCTCAAGCAGAGTCGCTTTATCTGGTATAAACTTTTCATAAAAATTGTACAAGCCTAAAAATGCTCTCAAGGTCTCTTTATTACTTGGTGCAGGTTTATCTTTGATCTCTTTAACTTTTAAGGGCGAAGGGTGAAGGCCATTAGCATCAATCATGTGACCCAGGAACTGGATACTATTAGTTGCAAAAACGCATTTCTTAATATTAAGCTGAAATCCCAAATCACTTAGTCTCCCAAGAACAGCATGAAGTCGCTGATTGTGTTCATCTATATTCCGCCCTGCTACGGCTACGTCATCAAGCAGACATGCCACGCCTTCAAGGCCAGATAACGCGTTAGACATGACACGCTGGAAGATAGCTGGCGCTGCATTAACACCAAACGCTAGGCGGTTCATTTTCATCAATCCGAGCGAAGTATTAAGTGTTAACAGAGTAGCTGTAGCGTCATTAACCTTTAATTGCATATACGCGAATATCAAATCTATTTTGCTAAATATACGACCACCACTAAGCTGAACAAAAGACTCGACTGCAACCGGAAGTGGGTATGTATCAACTTCAATCGCTGGGTTGACTGTTGAACGGTAGTCTCCACATATACAAAGTGATCCGTCAGCCTTCTTAACTAGTCTCAACGGAGTCGCCCACTCTGAATATCTGACAGGTGTGAGAATACCAGTTTCCACCATGCGAGTCAATTCTTCCTCTACTTGGCGTTTTAAAGGAAACGGAACAGGGCGCGCTTTAATAAAGCGTGGCGTTGCGTTTGGGCGTACGTGTAAGGATATTTCCGGACCTTTATATTCACCAAGCGTCTCACTGAATAAACTAGGATACTTATGCATCAACGAATCCGTTTCTAGGTCATTCCAGCAAACTCCTAATACTTCAATATCTAATGCTGGAAACCAGTTTCGGCCCAGTAGGCTGGGGCCGTTACCAGACACAATCAAAAGTTCGCACTGCGCTTCTTTATTGCCCAATAATACACGAACATGTGTAGCCCCCAAAACCTTCAGCGGGTCACGAGTCCACGTCACTAATTTTATATTAGTAGATTTCAAAAGCGGGGGCGTGTGCCATAATTTTCTAAAAGTCTCTTCAGATATAATTGTTCTCGACGCACCGGAGTCCACCTCCATAGTCACATGAGCACCATCGAGATACACATCAGCTGTGATAGGAGGGCTATATTGTTCAGAGCATATATAAACTCCCATCATCTTTTCAGGAACACTTGAAGACGCCTCTTCACTATCACACTGAATATTATTCACTTTTGCCCGCTTTTTCACACAAGCAAACGTTATATGCCCGTATTTCTTACAGTAAAAGCATCGTGCTTTGATAAACGGACATTGTTCACCGACTTTGTGACTACGTGCACAATGCCGACACTCGTCTGACTTGATTCTACCAATTTCCATAGGTTCATTAACCGTGGACGGAGTTAGCTTTGTTTCACCACTAACACTAGGGTACATATCACAAAACGTCGTCTGGTAATTCAGGCATTGCTGCACCGCCATCTCGTATGTAAGGCCTTTGAACTTTAACAGCTCTCGACGCAGACGATCGTCGCGCACACCTAGCACTAGCCTATCTCGTAACTGGCGCTTTAAGTCCACAAAATTACACTGAGCGCCTAATAATCCGATAGCCGCCACATATTCCTGCACGCTTTCCTCTTGGGATTGTTGACGTTTATGAAACTTCCCAGCTAGTAATATTTCGTTAACTTCCGGTTCAAAAAATTTGTCCAAAATCACTAAAATGTCTTGGAAAGATACATCAGTAGGCCGCTTAGGTACTAACAGTGATACTATTAATGAATAAGTCTCTTTTCCACACTGAGAAAGGAACAAAGAACGTGCTTTGTCAGTCACTCCCACAGCATCTAATGCACAAATAAGTCTCTCTTTATATTCACTCCACTTATCGGTTTTGGGATCAAATTGTCCTGGAAACACTATATTCGCTATATTTGACGCCATAATCCTTCACAAACAATAATTTTTCCTCGTCGCCAATAAAGAATACAACA
Organism: Eudonia lacustrata; assembly: GCA_947562085.1. Classification (NCBI taxonomy): domain Eukaryota; kingdom Metazoa; phylum Arthropoda; class Insecta; order Lepidoptera; family Crambidae; genus Eudonia; species Eudonia lacustrata. Next base: position 2,187,677 of record OX387341.1, read on the forward strand.
CCAGTCAAGATCAAAGCATAACTCATTTATTATTTTAGTACCCACATAGAACATGATATTGTGATCTGTCAATTACAATCAAAATACACAATAAGGACAAAATGGGAGGATGTCGAAACAAAAGTTAACACATTGAAGTGGAGATGGACAGGACACAGTTCAGGGAGCCAGTACCAAAATGGACTACAGAGTTTACAAACTGGACTCCCCGACAAAATACAAAGAGGAAAAGGGGCAGACAACCCCAAAGATGGTCAGATGACCTAAAAAAGATTGCTGGCCCACAGTGGACAAGGCTGGCAACAAGACACGCTTAAAGGGGGATTGTTTTAATTTTAAATTTATTTAGTTCAAGAACAATATTATGGGTTAATTAAAACTACATTTCTCTGTCAGCAAATTAAAGACTTTGAAATTTAAATTGAAATTGAATACGACAAGCAATTTGAAAAAAGACAAAGAGTTGAAAAAAATCCACATGCGGGATTCGAACCCGCACCCCATGACATGCCGGGTCACGCGCACTACCAACTATACTATCGTGAAAAAAAAACACAAATGTTGAAAAAATTTCCACGAGCAGGTTTTGAATCTGCACCCTTTTGACATACCGGGTCAGGTGCTCTCCCAATTGAGCTATCGTGGTTCTAACCAGCCCGCCGAAAAAAGTAAATAGTGTGGAATAATTTCGGCGGGCTGGTTAGAACCACGATAGCTCAATAGGAAGAGAACCTGACCCGGTATGTCAGACAAAAAGGTACAGGTTCAAATCCTGCTCGTGGAAATTTTTTCAACTTTTATGTTTTTGTAATTTGTACGCAACAAAATTTGCCGTAAAAATTATATAAACAAAACAAAAACATTTTATACTATCGTGTTCGGTTCAATCCAACTCGCCGAAATTAATAAACACTATCTACTCTTACTCTGTACGCCAAAGCTGGATTGAGTCACGATAGCATAGTTGGTAGTGCACCTGACCCGGCATGTCATGGGGTGCGGATTCGAATCCCGCTCGTGGAATTTTTTTAACACTTTGTCTTTTTTCATATTGTTATTTGTTCGTAACTAACAACATTTGCGTAAAATAATATGTAAATAATCTTCAATGACAATGTTATTTTTTGTGGATGAAAATTGTGTCCAACGCTGGGCTTAAAGTGTCGAACACTGGTGCCACTACCCTAGCCCCTAATAGCTGTAAAAGCCGTAAGCAGCCAACAACAAACTCCTTCAAAAAACCTACCTGTGTCGTCGCACTCGGGCGTGCAGATGATAGTGCGCTTGGTGCCGAAGCACTGCATTTGCAGCCGCGTCAGTTTCGGCCCGAACAGGAAGTAGCCTGCGGAACATTATAACATAAAAAACAATTAATCCTTTATTCACTCAACACTATATTGATTGTGATCGCTTGTCATAAGCAATCATAATCATTATTTGACCTTCGTAGCAGAGTGGCTTGCACGCCGGACTTTGGGCGGCGGCGCTAACTCAGGTCCCGGGTTCGATTCCCGGTCGTGTCGGGTCTGGGTGGTTGTGGTTGTTTCTGATGTCCATAATACGAGTTCTTTAGCTACTTACCTTGGGATCAGAACAATGTATGTGAGGTTCTAATATTTATTTTATTATTTATAAGAAAGGCGGTCTTGAGTCGCCCTGGAACCGCGTGAGGAGAAAGAAGTACAGGAGTTTATATTTATGTAATAAGGTAAGCATACCAAGTATGCCAAACACAACAGCCAGTTACAGAATCATTTTTGGTGTGTATATGACCTTTTTTCCCTCTGAGGGGGGTCGGGGGGAACGTCCTGCATAGCCATTTGCGTCTCCATGGGCGCAGTGGCAAGCCCAATGCATGTTTTGTATAAAAAAAACAATCAAGGGCAAGACGGTGTTTGAGAAGTGTGAGAGTTTGGTGCCTGAGATAGTTTGAAAAAGGAGAAGATCAGACTTAGTGGCATGCATTAGGAAAAATCCAGCCGTGGCTGATGATGATGGCGAAGATAGATAGATAAACAACAATTATACAGAATATTTAAATACAATAGTAGGCAAAGGCGATCTTATGGCATGAAGAGGTCTCTTTCAGACAACTAGACTGGACTAGACTCTCAACTACAATGAGAGATAGTGTACCGGCAACTAGCAAATTTAAAAATTAAAATCAATTGACTTTATATCATCATCATCATCTCAGCCAAAAGACGTCCACTGCTGGACAAAGGCCTCCCCCAAGGATCTCCACAACGACCGGTTTTGTGCTGCTCGCATCCAGCGGCTTCCCGCGACCTTCACCAGATCGTCGGTCCACCTTGTTGGAGGCCTGCCCACACTGCGCTTTCCGGTACGCGGTCGCCATCAAGGACTGTTCCGCCCCAGCGGCCATTAGTCCTGCGAGCAATGTGCCCTGCCCACTGCCACTTGAGCTTAGCAACTCTTCAGGCTATATCGGTAACGGTAACCTATATATTATACCTAATAAAATAATATAAGATATATACATAATACCTACTAATACACATTGTTATAATAAACTGACCGAGCATCATGCCGAACACGACGGCGAGCATCAGGTCCACGTTGTACACCATGACGGCCAGCATCAGCAGGTAGCCCACCACGTTGTGCGCCAGGAACACCGCCGACTGGTGGAAGTTCACCGCCAACCTGAAACGGTGCCGGCGTTAGGCGTCTCGCGACCAGCGGCCGTTACACTACTAGTATTTATACAGGCTAAATTTGATGTATGTAAAACTATTCACTATTTTTAATTAAAACCTTAAATGAAACCATACGTTTCCTAAAATCATTAAATCTGACAGTAAATCTTTTCAAAACAAAAGTAATACAATTTAGAAACTATAAAACAAATCAAATTAAATTAAATATAACGTCTGAATGCAAGTCAATCATCGAAATTGTGGATGAAATAAATTTTTTAGGTGTAAATATTGACTCACATCTAAATTGGAAGTCACACATAACTAAAATTAATAATAAAATATCGACTGCTATGCCCTATCTATACTAGCGGAAACATCATCTGTAGAAGTAGCCAGAGCCGCCTATTTTGGCCAAGTTTATCCTCTTCTTACTTATGGAGTTATTTTCTGGGGAAACTCTGTTAATGTAAAATCTACCTTTATACTACAAAAGAAATGCTTGAGAACTATTTACAGTATGTACTCTGATGAGACTCTAAGAAATGTTTTCAGAGAAAAGGGTTATTTGACACTGACCGGTATTTATGTGTTGGAGATGGCTGTTTTTATAAAAAGCAATATTCAGTATTTTAAATGTAAAAGCACAAAAAATTGTAATTTGCGGAGGAGATATGCATATGACTTATATTTACCAAATATTAATAATGCCCTTTATCACAAGAGTGCCTATGTAACTGGTATCCAAATATTTAATCATCTGCTCACTGATCAAAAAGCCTCTGTAAATTTAAGCTGTTTTAAAATTAAATTAAAGAGATGGCTTATAAATAAGGCGTTCTACAGTTTGACTGAATATTTCGGTACAAAAACAGCATAGTGGCTGTTTCTATGTAACATGTACATCTACTAAAAATTGCATGCCCGACTAGGGTAAATTGTTTGTTCCCAATTATAATATGCTTAACACCTGCTATGTATTTACACATTTTATGGCAATAAAAATTATCTTATCTTATCTTATCTATAGCCAATATCTACTGCCTATAGATTTATACTGGTTTTAAGAGAGTTACAAGACCACGAAAAATGGTGGCTTTCTTTTAAGAAATAGTATAACTCTGTCCCTATCCGATCCGAACCCCTCGGGGAACCTAGTTAAGGAACGGAGACATGCACAAGTGCGTGATGCCGTTCCATCTAGCAAACTTGAACCGTTACACACGGCTTGAAGAACCCTTTAAGTATCTCGCCGTCCCCAAAAAAGTCCGGTGACACTGAAAATGCCGCGCGAGGCAATCAGCCAAATTCTCTCAAAAAAACAAGTATGAATCTGTCTGCTATCACATAGATATTTACAAAGACAATTGTGAATACTTTGTTTACAACGATTACCTACACATCGAATTTGGCCTGATTACATAAAAACAGAAGTACCTTACTTAGTTATAAAATTAAATAAATAAAAATCACTTTACTAATCTAATTCCAAATTTATTGATCTGATTTCAAATGACTTTTGTTTTGTATTGTTCTATATCTATTATTATTATTGTTAGTATCTATTATTTTGAAATGTGTTTGTAAGATACTAAATGTAATTTTTAATCAATGCATGTAAAAAGGTTTTGCTTGTTAGCGTTTTGGTGTAAACTGTCAGCCGGTGAGTTTTCTTGAATGAATAAATAAATTATTTAATTTATTTTTATTCTTGACGAAACGTCGAACGTAAATATATTTTTTGTACCTAGCTCGGCAAAAGCCTCCACTCCACTTGATGTTAAGTGGAAACGGAGTCCAGACGCGAGGGCAGTTTCATAATTATGACATGTTGTAATTTTTATTTGGTAAATGCCAAGGTATGTTGATTTGATATATTCATTGTTATTTTACCTACACAATTCGACTCCTTTTTTAATAAAAGCTATTAACATGAAGAAAGGAGAGACATAAAAGTACGGTAAAATAAGGAAATGTCTCATTGCTAACGACGAGTTCGTCGGTTCGTGCGTGGCATTGAAACGTCGGTTAAGGTCAATATCTTCACCGCGACCTTCGACGATGTTCATGCATTAGCATAACTCGGCGCAATGATGCGACCGAACCGGTTCTGAACTTACACCTCAATTGCCAATGCAGTAGTTATCCTTAACTTAACTACACTTTTGCATTGCCTATTCTTTGACATATCTTCAAGATTATATTTTTTTGTATGCAAGGAGTATAAAAAAAGCACAAAACCGGTCGTTGTGGAGATCCTTGGGGTGAAACCTTTGTCCAGCAGTGGACGTCTTTTGGCTGAGATGATGATGCACCGGCTGCGACTGGTGCGGTTTATACTCCATAAACCGCACCAGTCGCAGACGCTGTGCTTTCCGATTGCCTATTGCCTAATGCGAGTTTTAGTTAAGTACCTATATAAAAGCTGCATTTTGAGTATGGTTCAACGTTTGTCACCAGAAGACGCAGCTCTAATGCCTCAGAGAATCTAGTAGGAAAATGGAACGCCATTCTCTCTAGAAACTTTCTGATGGTGTTTCGAGCACACGGCTTGAAGAACACTTTCAGTTTCTCGCCTTCCCAAAATGTCCGGAGACGCTGCAAAGGCTGTCTATAGCCATTATCAAACCATCTCAAAAAAAGCTTCAATCACCCTATTTCCGAATGGCAAATGTATTCTTGAAATGAGCACCCACAGTTATGAAGTGCATCCGCCCGCAGTCCTATTTGTCTGACAAGATAGCGCAGCGCAATCAGTTTCGATACGCTAACGGCGCCAACTCAAATGTTATCTTACATCCAAACAGCAAACTTATTGATAAGAAAGCCGTTATCGCAGATAACGGAAGTAAACAGTCGAGGCATCATTATTGATGTGTGAGGAGCGTTGGCGCAAAGGCTAGTGCCGCCCGTAACACGATCGAATTAGGTATCTTAGATGGGTCACTATGTAAGCCGGTTCACTAACCTGCAGACCACATGTTGTATATAACAATTGATAAATCTATTTTGTTTGATTGTTTATAAAAAGAAATACATTATGAGGCCTATTACATTTTGACCGTGATTTTTGCATAAAATGCCCAACTTCGGCGTTCTAGTTCTGAGAAACTGAAACCCTTAGACAATTTTGACTTATTGTATGGTGGAGAATAGTTATTAGTATAATTCGTAGCGGGCTCGCTTTCTGCAATTTTTCCTTATCTATTTATATAAAGCTAAAATTCCAAAGTTACTTTTTAATTAAATACGCTGACGGCAATTTTCAAGCTCATGGATTGAAATAATAATAATAAAATTATATAATAATATCTCTTAAACAGTGGTTAAGTTCGTAGCGGCCTCGGAATTTCAAAATATAAATGGAATTTCTACAAAAAAAATCCCATTCAATGCTTTACAACGTTCAGAATTAGCTGTAAATATTTCCTTCCATTACTATTATTAAGTAAAATGTACACCAGAATTAACGTTAGTTTATAAGATTTCAAATTATATACTTTTTTTAACGATAAAAAAATATTTAACTTTAAATAAATGTAATTACAACTGCACAAAATGCTACTTTTGCGATGCGTCGGCCGCTCGTAGTACTGAGAAAGCGCGAGCGTGCGCATTTTGTCCCACTACTGGGGCACGAGCCTTCCCTACCTATGGATGGATAGGGGGAACGGGCTTTTTAACCACTACGCAGGCCCAGAGCGGATTGGTGGTTGTTAACGACTGCAATTACAACAGCGCGGTCTACCGTGGTGCGACGCTGCAAGTAAAACTCCATGAGAACTTACTAAGTCGGTGCCTGTTCGAAGAGGAGTTAGGCAATGCGATACCATTTCAACAAAATTGTTTACCTCTGGTAGATATCTTCAGACTTCTCGACTATTCGGATAGAGTTATCAATATCAACGGAAAACGCCTGACATAGTCATCTTCGCTGAAAATGTAGAGGATATATCAGCTATGATCGGAGAGCTTTATGATGTATCGTGATTGTTGGATTAAAGATGAACACATCGAAGACTAAAATAATGTGTAGCAACACTGACATAAATCACATTACTGTGCAAGGACATACTATAGAAAGGGTGGAAGAATACATCTACTTGGGGCAGACCTTGAACCTTGCCAAATTCGGACAAAATAGTGAGATTGAGCGCCGCATCCGTCTAGGCTGGGGTGCTTTTGGAAAATTGTCTGAAGTGTTCAAGGGTACCAATATTCACATCAACCTCAAACGTCAGACATTTGAGCAATGCGTCCTTCCAGTCATGGTCTACGGAGCCGAGACATGGACACTGACAAAGCAGATTGTGCACAAGCTGCACGAATCAGAAACGCAGAGGATCGCATCCGGAGGAGAACGAAGCTGATCGACGTAGCCCAGGTGATAGCCAGCAGAAAGTGGAAGTGGGCAGGTCATATATGCCGTAGACAGGACCACAGATGGGGGAGAAGAGTGCTGGAGTGGAGACCTAGAGTTGGGCACAGGAACGTAGGCAGGCAACCAATGCGATGGACCGACGACCTTGTCAAGGTAGCAGGGAAGAGTTGAATGAGGAAGGCACAAGATCGAAGGAAATGGAGTGCATTAGAAGAGACCTTCACTCAGCATTGGGTGGATAACGGTTGAGAAAGAAGAAGAACGACTGCAATGCAACCGGGACCAACGGCTTTACTTGCCTTCCGAAACACAGAGAAGCTCGAGATGATACACTTTTGGTCACCCATCCAATGACCGGCCTTTGCGAAAGCTGCTTAACCTTAGCACTCGCAGACCGGGCGCCTAACCACTGCGCCAGCACCGAGCTCCTCTTAAATACATTATGTGATCAACTAAAATAATTATGAACCTTGTATAGACGTAGTTTCTTTACCGCCCACGAAACGAATAGGTAGGTAGGTACAGCTTGCAAATAAACCAAAATAAATTGAGTTTCATGCGTATTAAATGTAACACGCCGATCAAAATCTATGTACATTTTTTAATTTGCTTGTTATTATAACGTATTTTAACTTTTCTTTTTCTTCAGACGTATTGTTAGTTCGTTTAAACAAAGCTCTACGAATGGATTAAATGCATATAAATAACAAGTTTCAAAAAAATTTAGAAACAAATAGTTGCCTGAGACGATACGTGACATTGATTATTTGTAATCCATTCGCACCCGTTCAACAGTCCAGGTTGTTGTACTGGCAGTACTGGCACTCACCTCACCCGCATTGAAGACCAGCGGCTGACCTGGCCCGCGCTGGCGTTGCGGCTGGTCGTCGGCTCCATGATGCCCGCCTGCTCCCTGCGACACACAAACCAAATACAATGTCGGAACACTCTGTACCCATAACAACAGATGTGAGCTAGCAGGATTGTGTTCTATGTGACACGTCTACAGAAATTAGCCCGATTTGATCCGGACCCCTCAGAGAATCTAGTAGGGGCACGGGGACATGCACTAGTGCGTGATGCCGTGTTCCATCTACAAAACCTCAGACGGTGATTCGTTTCACACGGCTTGAGGAACTCTCTAAAAAAAAACCGACCGAAAATTGCACAAAAAGTAAAAAATAAGCGTTAGACTTATATAGACAATAATGTTATTAAGAAAATATATAGGTACAATTATTGTTATTTTTGGGGCCGGTGCCAGCCAACGAAGTTTTTGAAGCCGCTAGCCGGTGCCAGTCCGCGTTTGTAGTAAAAATTTCGATTTGTTCCCCTGGTATCGATTCCCTGCATATCGACTTCCCCCGGTATCGATTCCCGCCGTATCGACTTCCCCCGGTATCGATTCCCGCCGTACCTACTTCCCCCGGTATCGACTCCCGCCGTATCGAATTCCCTCTGTTTCGACCATGAATTGGCTTAGAGTACAGTTATTGAAACAAGTGTTTTAGTTTGAGAACAATCCAAACACATAATCATATTTATTACAATAATTAACGTTAATAAAATAACAGTTTAATCAGTCTCCAGTTTTATTATTACTGATATAGGTAACTTATTCATAAATCTAGTTTAATTACAGATGTCTTAATACAATCCAAAATTTTCTTAAAAAAAATTTACTTAGAATATGTAGGTTATTATCTAAAAAATACTTAACTCTCTTATATACCTACTTTATCTTAAAATCATTAAAAAAACACAGAATCATTGCAAAAATCTCATAATCATTATAAAATTTGAATACCACTCGACTTTAAAAAATGGAATTCTCACGCTTTTAATCCCTCTGTTTCGACATAATATTATCATATAATGTTAGGATAGTTTTTTTGACTGATTAAACTGCAATATTTATAAACGTTAATTATTGTAATGAATACCGGGGGGGGGGGGGGGGGGGGTAAAGTTACTCGCGTCCGTAGGTTTACCCTTGAGACCCTACACGTGACCCCTGGGTGTAATGAGTAACACTGTCTGAGTGGTAGAGCCTCGCTGCGTTGCAGCACGAAATGGGCCGGCTCGCCCGGCGTAATACCACCCTCTCACAGAATATCGGCGTGAAACAACGGCACTCGTTGCTGTTGTGTTTCGTCCGGTGAGTGAAAGTACCGGAGGCCCATCTCTCACCCCTCCCCCCTCCCAATTCCTACTCCCTCCTCAAGATCCAACTCCTTCCTCAAGGTTGGCAACGCATCTGCGATAACTTTGGTTTTGCGGGTGTCCATGGGCGGCGGTGATTACTTTCCATCAGATGACCCGCCTGCTCGTTTGCCTCCTTTTACCATAAAAAAAAACCTATTGAATTGGTATTCTAATTTTAAAATGATTCTGTGATTTTTGTGTTAAGATAGTTAAGTATTTTTAGATAATAAGTGCTACATATTTACATCTAAGTATTTTTTTAAAATTTTGTATTTTATTAACACATCTGTAATTAAACTGTGATTTATGATTAAGTTACCTACCTTAGTAATAATAAAACGAAATCATGAAGACTAACTAAAACACTTGTTTCATTAACTGTACTCTAAGCCAATTCATGGTCGAAACAGAAGGAAGTCGATACGGCGGGAATAGATACTGGGGGAAGTCGATACGGTGGGAAGTCATACGCAGGGAGTCGATACCGGGCGAAGTCGATACGCAGGGAATCGATACCGGGGGAAGTCGATACGCAGGGAATCGATACCGGGGGAACAAATCAAAATTTCATGCATAAGATTGAATGTACTATTATGATTATAATATTATAATATAGTAAGTCGATAAATGTTTATGTTAACGTTACCTTGGCTGGCGCCGACTCCAAAAGTAACAATAATTGTACCTATATATTTTCTTAATAACATTATTGTCTATATAACGTCTAGTGTCTAGTCTAGTCTAACGCTTATTTTTTACTTTTTAATGCAATTTTATCAAGTCTAATTTTTTGGAGTCGGTTTTTTTTTGTTAAAATTTTTGTTTATTTCTCGCTTTTTAGTGATTCGTTTTATCTATTTATCAAAAGCGAATATGGGTAGACCTACTAAACACGCTGCTCGTACGAGACAGCGCCGTTTAAATGAGACAAACGAAGAAAACGAGAAACGCCTATCTCAAAGTAGGGAATCAAAAACTGAGTTCCGGTGCCTGTCTTCTTTTGCTTCGTCATTAATCGAGATATTTTATCGCCACCCGTGAAATACTTATCATTGAGGAGTTCCGATGGTAATCTGTGGTCTTTTTCATCAGTTACACTTCATCAAATGATACTATCTGAATGCAAATGCTTGACTTATTTCTGAAAATACCAAAATCGCGATAGGTATGCCTACAATATTCGAGGAGTTCCCTCAATTCCTTGAGGATTTCCTTGACCATCATCAGAACTGGACCAAATTAAAATGGGACCACACGGGGCACCAGCTTTCAAATAAGGAAAGAATCATCAAAATCGGTTCCCTCAGTCGAAAGTTCTGAGGTAACAAACATAAAAAAAAAAAAAAAATACAGTCGAATTGATAGCTTCCTCCTTTTTTTGAAGTCAGTTAAAAAGAGATTAGATAGCCAGTTCCACAACGGTTGAGTACGACATATTGAATAAATAAAATGTCAGGGGGCTACTATCTTTAGGCTGGTTTTCATTTACTAACCGATGAGATGAATGCCAAGGGCTCCTCCGTTGTAGCACTCAAAAAATTAAAAAAGCAGTGACAAAATTCAACGCTTACGTCAGCCTTCCCGGTAGCATAGCGGTCAGTGCAGCCGCCCGGATTGCGGAAGACCCAGGTTCGATTCTTGGCTGGGTCGGGTAGGCGTTTAATTTTTTCACTGTATTTTATAAATTTTATAAATATAAAATAACATTTACACAAGGTAGGTACGTGAGTTTTTTTTAATAGCCAGCACGGCAAACGACTCCATTTCACCTGATGTCAAGTGGAAATAGAGTCCAGACGCGAAGACTACTAGTGCAGCGTAAAAACAACGCAGCACCAGTTAACCTCATTCTGCCAGCCCACAAGGTGCTCCTTCACGCCTCGTTTGAAGGCCCATATATCATAGGAAGGAGGGAAAACGTGTCAGCACCCGTTTTCCCTCCTTCCTATGATAAAAACAGTCACCAAATTTCTAATCCGAAATCCGGATCTACATACTAACTAGTCTTAATTAAAATTGTAATAGGCGGAAAGGCGATGTTACATTAAACCCACTTAAACCGATTTAACGTTTGTGTGTGGTTGTAAATGAAACTTTAAAAGTATCACATTAGGGTACATCTATTACTTTTAGAGGTGTTCTAAACAAACGATAGTAACACATCTCTTGGGTGTGGCGGGAAGTGTTGTCGGTAACATTACGAGGGCAGAATATTGTTTTGCTACACTCTCACTAATTAAATACGAGAAATGTTAATACATAAGAAGCCGTCAGTTACGGACGGCCCACTTACACGCTTCGTAATTGTTATCTGTAGGTGTCAATGCGCTTATATCATAAACACGTAACACATGAACAGTTATGTGCATCAATTAACATAACAGCTTACGCAAACGTGACAAAGGGCCTGCGTGTGTTTATTAATATTATTACTATAAAGATATACAAGCGTCCGTCGTCGGCACGCAGAACACCCTAACACAAATAAGGAGTACCAGAAAGTACACTACGTGTAGGGCATGTGGAGAGGAAAGAGTCAATGCAGCACCTACTGTGTGACTGCGACTCTCTAGCTAGGAAAAGAATGGGACTCCTGGGGTCGGCCTATCCGAAACTGGAGGACTTCAGGCTCTTTGCTCTTAAGGACGTTGCCAAACTTATGGCATCTATCTTTACAGAGGAGGAAGAGTGAAAGGATGGGGTTGCACAAAAGATCCCGATGGGTCGAAGTGTTACTGATAGAGGGAAACCTCAGCAGGCCTCACTAAGATAAGATAAGATACGCTACCCTCTCACAGACGCGGGATCTCGCAACAGCTGCGCCTGCGTGCGCTTGGACTGCAGTGCTATTAGTCTACGAATGTAGACTTTATTACTATTTAGAAGTAGGTTGAAATTCGTTTGCAAGTTATGAGCGAGTTCAACGTCGAGTGCGACGCTGTTTTGCTTAGAGAATAGCGCTGTTGTCCCGATATCCGTGCCCGTGACAGGTTCTATGTGTAACGCACACATGGACCCCTCACGGGAGCGCATATGTATAAAGCTTATCAAAATTCAAAATTCAAAACCATTTTTCAGTTTATGGTACAAGTAGCTCTTGTGAATGTCACTAGTCCATCGGTTCGTAAGTATACTTTGGGCGGGGAGATCTTATACTGAGAAGAACCGGCAACAAACGGACACGGACACTTTCCATTACAAATAAACACAAAAAATATAGAAGATAACAACATAAAAAAAAAATCTAAGTTAACAAATTTACATCAGGTAAAAGTTTCAATTTCCACAATGTCATAACATACAGTACCACTACAGTACTCTAGTATCTTCTTTAGTCTCCTTTTATTTTGTGACCATAGGGTCACTGTCGCACTGTTGTTAGCAACAGTGCCAAGGACGTACCCAAGGGGGGGGGGGGGGGTCCAAAGGGTCCGGACGCCCTTCTCGCCATTTAGGTACTTTAATCTTTTACCCAACTGCGCCGCGACAGCGCTCAACCAACCAAGCGTCCGCTAGTTATCAGACAAAGCCTCGCATTCTATTTTCATCCACATTGAATCGGATTGTATTTGTGGTATTGGGATCACGATTCATGATTGTGCACTTGGTTTTATATGGTGGTCTATTTTAATGTTTTTTGTTGCACACTGTTTTGCTATCAACTTGCGGTCACTGTCATTTACGCCCAGGGCCGGACCGTGAGTTTAGGGGGCCCTGGGCTAATACTAATTAGGGGCCCACCTAATTACTCAAAGTCACTATTTGATTTATCTATCTTTAGGATTTATATATATAAAAATCAATTTATGTTCGTTGGTCTCGCTAAAACTCGAGAATGGCTGGACGGATTTGGCTAATTTTGATTTTAAAATATTAGTGGAAGTTCAGGGAAGGTTTAAGCGGTGAGAAATATAAATAATAGGTAACGGAAAATAGTAAAAACGACAATTTCATTTTCCAATACAAAATCATTTGTTTGTTTTGTTGTCATGGAAACCAAAGAGAATTTAATCACTTGATGGAAACTGTCAAAGCGGTTCAAAGTCCGCCGGGTCCACTAGTATGCCTTAGTGTTTGTTAAATATAACTGTAAATAAATTGACAAATTATAAAGCAACTTTTCTGCACTTAACTTTGGCAAATTCTTTAATTTGCTCTAAATTAACATTTATGGACAAAACGGATAAATGGTTAAGGGCTGATTTTTCCTCAAAACAATAACTGATTTTTCAATCGTCAGTTAAAATTTATTAATTGAAAAATTTTGACATAATGACAGATTCTCCTTAGAAAATATGTCACAATGACAAAATTATTCGTTGGATATAACTTATCTGTGGATTGAAAAACCGGGCCTAAGTCGTGAGTTTGACATTGTCGTTCGATATTTATTCTCTATATGTATATGCCATCGTGGAAAAGGAGCGCTCGGCTTCACAGCTTGTGATTGGTAAGATTAAATATATTTTAAAGATTGTATAGCAGTTCGGGAATTCGTCAACAAGCTTCTTTTCTTATATAATCGTAAAAATGTCTAGGCAAGACGAGTAGGACTCTGTCAACTGAAGCAAATAAGTTTTTAATTGGTTGCACTCATTGACTAAATATTCATCCACATCATCGGGATAATAGTCAATAACCTTACGTGCGCTTTCTAAATCAATGTGTTGTATGTTTTTTTCTTGCAAATCCATTAAAAATTTAAATTTTTTGCTACATGTCTATACTTGACTTGAAAAATTTGAAAAAATCGACGGGAAAATCCCCGTTCCGTTTGATAGAGATGCATACCGGGAGTTCAGGGTTGCCAATCCGTAGGCGGCCACTACACATTCAATCTGGATCACGATCCGCTACATTCCTCCAAAACTCTGTTTCTTTCTATCCTACTAAGTAGTTATAAATAATTAAAAATACTAAATAAAAATGATAAATAATGGCACTTTTAAATAATTCTAGCAAGATAGAGACAGAGTCTTAGAGGGAAACAGCGGAGCACGATTGATATCGAATGAATGTGTAATGGCAGCCGAACATTTTAACTGTCTGTTCGAAGTACCAAGACCGACTTGAATTAAATGAATTGAATGGCTTTGAGTAATCGCAGGATTCGCAGGGCTGCAAACCTTACGATTTGTTTAAGTTAATAAAATTATGGATTTTTTCGCATTATCGTCTACTTTTGACTTTGACTTGACTTAGCTGAGGGCCCCTTGAATACACGAGGCCCTGGGCTGTAGCCCAAAAAGCCATACGGTAGATCCGACCCTGTTTACGCCCTCATCACTCATCTACTTTCTAACATATATGAATTTATAATGCTGATAAATAATATGGAATACAACAACCCCACCACTAAACGAGCTGCCACTGTATCACCAAGACGATTATATTTATACTGTATATGATTGGTATTACGCAAGACCGGGTTTGACAGAACCAGAAGGTGCAGGTTCGATTCCCGCTCTTTTTATTATAAAAAAAATATAATTCGGGGCCTATAAGAGTGATATTGGCATGCTCACCTGTCGCATAGAAGATTCCTCCTCTCGTCAGATCTGAACGGGTACAGCTGTTTGTGCGCCTCACGCTGTACGTTCGCCAAATATACCTGGAACAATGACCGTCTATAACCAGTCACCTTAGCACCTTTGGAAAACAGAGCTATAATCAACGTTTTCAAGGGCAGATACGCGAACATAAGCAGTCTTAGATTACAACCGAACTACTCTTTAAATGTAGGAAAATGCTCTCGTCTCGTTTCGTCTGGTGGATTCGGGCCTCATGCTGTATTAAGGCGTCATGTTAATACAGCATAAATGTTTAAACACTACATACCGTAGTGTTTAAACGCTTATTTATGCACTATCCTACGTTTTAAAGATCTGCCTGGGCTTAGTGGAGGCATGCGCCCTCAGCAAACCCATGAATAAACGCCTTTCTCTGGGAGGCTGGGACTGTGGTATTTAATGCCATTTGGCAATAATTTAACTTTAAATTTAAAATGTAAGTGTTGTTGACTTTTAGTTAGGAGCTCAATGGCGCAGTGGTCAACGCGCCTGGTCTGCGAGTGCTGAGGTTAAGCAACTTTCGCAAAAGCCGTTTATTGGATGGATGACCAAAAATGTATCATCTCGAGCTCCTCCGTGTTTTGGAAGGCACGTAAAGCCGTTGGTCCCCGTTGCTTTAGCAGTCATTAACAACCACCATTCCGCACTGGGCCCGCGTGGTGGTTTATGGCCCGTTCTCCCTATCCATCCATAGGGAAGGCTCGTGCCCCAGCAGTGGGGACATAAAAATGAGCTGATGATGATGATGTTAACTTTAAAAAAAAAGAAATACTTACAGCTCTATATTTTACTTTAGTAGAAGAGTGCTCTTATTAGGCTATAAATACTACGGTTTATAATTAAAGATATTATTTCCATTGTGCTAAATAGAGGCACGTACTCTATTATGCTTCCAGGACTCCAAACTTACGATACCCAATACTAGCCGCAGAGAATGGCACGTGTGCCAAAACCTAATAGGAGCTTAGAAGTCTTCAAATGATGGTGATGATGATATAGTCACCTTAGAGCCTTCGAAGAGCAGGGCGATGAAGAACAGCGCTATCCAGGTGAGCGCGAACGACCATCGCGAGTTGATGTTCAGCCCGGCGAACATGAACTCGCCGAGGTCGTACCCGAACCACATCCACATATGCATCATGCTGCTTTAGCCAGCGGCTGCACGCTAGAAGGAATTATCTTTATCACGAACTATCCTTTCCATCTTAACGGAAATACATCAGAGAAGTGTATTCTACCAGGCAGCGTAGGTATATAGTACTGTTGGTTTAGCCAAACAACCGTATCGTAACAGACGGTTCAACTATTGGTAAAATATTGTTTTATAAACTATACGCGAAAAGAAGTTATGATAATAATTGGCATAAAATAATAACATCGTGTATTACCTAAACTATGCTGGCTAATAGCCTTAGAAACGAAGAAAGCTCTTGAGATCCAATGTCTAAGCTTATGTGGAAGAACAGCAGTCGTATTGTGCGAAAGGCCGTACCTAGTAGGTTCGAGTCTCACTTCAGACCGTCGTCGCATATTTTGAGTAGGTACCTATTACGTTATTAAAGCAAGCCTGCCTGCTACCCCAATATTTAATTTAGAAGGGTCTTTATACATACTCGTAGTACAAACAAGCAATGCTAAGTTTATTGCTAAACTTAGGTCTTGGAATTATTTATTTATATTTTAATTTTGTGTCTCACTCATATTTCAAAAGTACTAAAAAAGTACACCTTCATGTAGGTTCTTTCTATAATAAAAATCAACAACAAAATTCTCTAAACATCATAATTATAACTCACATCAGGCAAAAACTTATCACAGCCACAAAAATACGGTATTCTATACTTGTGTCGTGACGTGACACACTAAACTGATAGTAATTAGTGTAATATTATCTAAAGAAGGTGGCGAGTACTACCGACGACGCGGGCTTATCTCGCCGCGCGGCACAACGATTGATACCGTACAATGTTATTGCTAAATGTAAACATAGAAAGAACAATGCCATAAATGTGGGCGCTGTTAGCAAAACATCACCGAATTTATTTCCAGTAGCATGGCTAGTTGTAATAGTGGCCAATGGGACTGCTATTATACACACAGGACATAGGACAGTAGGACAGTCCCCGACAATAGAACTATTCAAAATATTATAGATTGTTATCTACTTCCTAGTATCTTCTTCAATAGTAAAACTGTAACAACCTAAATATTTTAGAAAATTTTCTACTATCAATAACATCACTACCATTAGGATCATTAACTCAATATTTTGCAGACATGTATTTTGGATTTAAGTGAAAATTGTAATATTATGTAGGATCAATATATACGACATTATTAATTATGGGGAAGGAAGGGGTTCCCATTTGTTGGAGAAAGAAGTGTAAATATGTAAATATCTATGGGTAAATTTGATTTCATGACAGAGCATCACTTGAGAACAGCTCAACCGATTAAGCTGATTTTTTTTTGTATTGTTCATAATATTGTCAAGACAAAGTTTGTGTATAAAAAAAAGTTTTCGAGGTGGTAAAACCATCACAGGATACGGGTGTTTACCAAAGTGTACGAAGTAGCGAGTGGTATATGTTGTTTCCTAAAGTTTACGCGAACACTAAATGAAACTACTTTTGATCCTTTGCAGGGTCAGTGGTCACAGCACCCTGCAAAGGGTTCGAAACGTCCGTCAGGATGAATATTAATTAAAGCTAATTTATTTATTTATTTAAATTTAAATATACTTATTAATAAATAAATTTAAATAAT
This sequence comes from Eudonia lacustrata, assembly GCA_947562085.1. Classification (NCBI taxonomy): domain Eukaryota; kingdom Metazoa; phylum Arthropoda; class Insecta; order Lepidoptera; family Crambidae; genus Eudonia; species Eudonia lacustrata. Next base: position 2,205,259 of record OX387341.1, read on the forward strand.
GTCTAAAATAAACGCGAGTAGATCTGTAAAAGTAGTTTCATTTCATTGGTATATGTTTTAAGATATAACATATTATAATTATTAATATTAAACAAAATTTTGGGAGTTCAATAATACGAAATTATAAGCTATAAGTAGGGTAGTATTCATTTTTGGAGCATCAATTATTGCTGTTTATGTTCTGTTTGTTTTTACTTACTTTTAATTAGTACAATTATTTATGATCCTAGGGATGAATATTTGTTCACTAGTGTGTATTTGGGGTTTGTTAAATCTTATATAAGGGTTGGTCCCTCAAGGGCAAGTTCATATGCTGCAGACTTGTTCTCGAACCTACACTTCACTTTGTTAGGCCGATGTAAGAAGAGCCCACAGTGCAGTCTCAAGTTATAAACTGTGTCCCAAAGCAAACCTTTCTAATTGATACCAAATTGATATTTAACACAGATTAGTGCAAAAGCACTAATCTGTGTTAAATAATTATAAAATATAGTGAAAAATTAAATGCCTACCCGGCCCAGCGAGGAATCAAACCTGGGTCTTCCACAATCCGGGCGGCTGCCGGGGGCTGGAATAAATTTATTCACTATAATTTATAATATAATTATTTAATTCAGCTTTAGTGCCGCAATTAGCACTAAAAAATAAAAAATAAAATAATAACCTGTGTGTCAAATGCACAGGACCAATGGCTGTGACAGATAGACGGTAATAACAAGTATATAAAGGTTTTTCCAATACTGCTCTATGGAACATTTGAAATTATAAAAACAATGCCATTTTGGTTTTCTCTCCATTGGTTTGCAACAATTACTATATAGGTATGTTGTAAAATTATATTCAGCTACTTTCAAATCTAAGCTTATGAATCTGTTAGTACAAATTCCTAATCATGAAGTTAAGCCAGATTAGATAAATGATCCAAATCAAGGTTTATAACAAAGGAATGCCATTGAAATACAAGTAATTAATAATAAATAATAAGCTTATTATTACAATTTGAAAAAGTGTTTAACATTATTCCAAAACCTCCCGGTTTAGTACTCCCGTAATTTGTTCCCAACAGAATTTGCCTAATAATAATGAAAAAAAAACATTATCTTTATACAAAATAAAAATCATCATTATGAAAAATATTTGAATTATGATAGTGGGCCGCAGTGTGTAGTGGTCCTTTGACTCTTTTAACTGTGTTAATCTATATTAATATTATAAAGCTGAAGAGTTTGTTTGTTTGAACACGCTAATCTCAGGAACTACTAGTTTGAATTGAAAAATTATTTTTGTGTTGGATAGTCCATTTAACGAGGAAGGCTTTAGGCTATATAACATCACGCTGCGACCAATAGGAGCGAAGCATCAGTGAAAAATGTTGCAAAAACGGGAACAAGAGCCTAAAAAATTAAAAATGCTGCCGAAAGTCACTATTCCAAGCGGACGAAGTCGCGAGCACAGCTAGTATGGCCATATATGGCATTACAAATGCATAATGTTCCAATTTTATTAACTTTTAAGATTTATTAGGTATTACTTTTTTATTTTTTTTATTTATTACTATTTAAACATATAAAACTAAAAACATGGTTACAACATTCACTTAAAAAACCACACAGGTTTCCTAAAGAGATACATACATGGTATATAATAATATTAAGCTTTTAACTAAGTCACGTTTTTAAAGCGTATTAAATGATATATATTTATAAAAAATATTTTATTTTTATTAATTATGAAGGGTAAATTATTCTGGATGTACTTGACTTTTTAATGTACTTACATAAATATAATAAAAAAATAGTTACCAATAAATAATAAGTTACACCACTGTTGAACTACATCAGTGCTCTTCAAAAACTTGTCAGTTCACCAACTACACATTCGAAATCATTTACCGCCTGATAACAAATTATGATAAACCAACTAGAACAATGTGAATAGGTAGTAACATACTTACTTTTTATTTAATATAATATTTCAAAAGTTAGTAAATAAGTTTATAGTTTTGCTCTCCAACATTACATTACAACTTCTTACTCAAATCTCTCTTAGATTGTATCATTATGGCGCGTGTATATATTGTCAATGGATCACTTAGGTTATTACATACCTAGTAAAATTTCTTTTAGATTAAAAAAAATCAATTAAATTACATATTTTCGCAAAGGAAAGGAAGGTCAACATTTTGCAAAAGTCACTGTCACTGTCAATCAACAAATTGAAATTGTTACTACTTACTGTCAATCAAATGTCATTTTTAAGGACGGCATCAAGGAGTTTGCATAAAATAGTCTTTTGCTTGTACATAGTCTTACCTCCTCGTATTGAACGTTTTGTTTTTCTATTGATGTCACTTGTCTTGTAAAAGAAATAACAAACTGTTTTGTTCGAATAGATTTATTATGTGAAAATACAATAAATAATTGTGTATTGCGCATCGAGCTTGTGACTATATTATTCCTACTCTATCTTCCTTTGTTCTTCCACATTTTACCTTCCGGTAAGCGTCACTCTATAAGAGGTTCTGTGCCCGCCGAGGAAAGAAGAGAGAATGGAATACTCAACTAGGATCGAGATCGCAAAGCTAAAGGGTAAAGAGAACTGGGCTACGTGGAAATATAACATTTCGGCACTCTTGGAGGGATCCGACGGTGCAAGCGATGCTGTTCACGGTAGACTTCAGAAACCTACCTTGGAGTCAAGTGCAAGTGAAGCTGCAGGTGACGCCACCCAAAGCGCTTATGAACAGGCCCTGGCCAAATATAAGAAGACTGAATCTGGCGCTCTGCTCATGCTTACCACGAACATGACCGAAGATACGCTTGAAAAAGTGATGCGATACAAGACCGCACATGAAGTCTGGAAGGAGTCACATAGACTGTTCGACGGAGAGGCAGAGAGCATCATCTACGGTTTGTGTTTAGACTTTTTTGGAATGAAACATAGTAAGGAGGATGACATCCCCACACATATGTCCAAAATCAAGAATCTCTGGAACGAAATAAACGTAGAAGTCGTTAAGATTGATCCTAGCGCAAAGCTCCCGGAAGTACTCCTGATATGTAAAGTCTTAGACACTCTAGATGACAGATACTTCAACTTCAAGTCAAGCTGGCTTATGCTAAAGCAGACTGAGAAGACCGTAGACAGTTTGACGAGTCATCTATGCGCATTCGAAAGAAACCTACGCATTGGCGATAGTCAAGAGAGTTCCGCGAAGGAAGCACTAGTGACGATGCCTGCAGGACGTCAAGTGAAGGACAATAAGGACGAGCAGCTGGTTTGCGGATATTGTTCTAAGAAGGGACACAGGGTTCGCAAGTGCAGAAAGTGGATTAAAGATGGAAGACCACCAAAGTCAACTCAAGGCACGCCAGGCACAAGCCAAACCAAGCAAGTCCAAATGACGGTTATGGATGCGGATGCATTCAACGTGGAAGATTGCCTAAATGTCAATAATGAAGAACAAGATGATTGGTTCGTTGACAATGGAGCAACAACCCACATTGCTGTAAGAAGAGACTTCTTCACCGAAATTCATGAATTTGATTCAGATCACACTGTGTCTACAGCGGACGGGACCCCAATCCGTGCGTTAGGTCAAGGAGCAGTAGTGGTAGAATCGAACGTCGATGGAAACAAAGGGATGATTGCGCTACAGGAGGTCTGGCTAGTACCATCCTTGAAGAAGAATTTGTTCTCAACTTTGGCAGCACAAGACAGGCTAAAGGATAGCCTATTCCTTTCAACAGCTAGGGAATGTCGCTTTGAAGTGGAAGGCATAACAAAGATAGTTGGAAGAAGAGTCCATAAAGGTGGACTATACAAGTTGGACATGAAGACAGTCATTCCAACAACCCAGCAAATGACTTCAGAAGTCAATGCTACTGAAGACTCCAGCATGCTACAGCTGTACCATGAACGTTTCGCCCATCAAGACAAGAAACATGTCATCCGCGTGGTTAAACGCGAGTTAGGCATTCAGTTGAGCTCTGATAAGCTGAAATGTGAAGGCTGTATATATGGAAAGTCTCACAGAAAACCATTTGGTACACGGGAAAGAGCAACAGCCCCAGGAGAGCTGATTCACGCCGACGTGTGCGGACCCTTTGCTGAAAGCATCGGAAAGAATAAATACTTCGTCGTCTTCAAAGATGATTATTCAGGATACCGCTTCGTTTACTTCATGAAACAAAAGTCCGAAGTTAAAGACAAGCTCACACAAATGCTGAACCAAGCTCAAGCTGCTGGTCACATAGTAAAAACGCTACTAAGCGATAATGGGGGCGAATTCGTCAACAATGATATCAAGGAAATTCTTGATGCTCGTGGAGTAACGCAAAGGCTCACCATGCCATATACTCCTGAACAAAATGGCTGTAGTGAGAGGGAGAACAGGATCCTTGTAGAAGCAGCGAGGTCTACAATGCACGCGAGAGGGGAAATGTCGAAGGCACTCTGGGCAGAGCTGGTGAATACAGCCGCATATGTGCTCAATAGGACAGGTCCATCAAGAGTGGATACCAAGGTACCCTACGAGCTGTGGCACGGCAAAAAACCCAAGATAAGCCATCTGAGAATTATAGGCAGTGAATGCTACATCCACGTTCCTAAACAACACCGTAAGAAAATGGATAAAAAGGCGATCAAAGGCATGCTAATTGGCTACGAAATGGACGATGGCTATCGCATCTGGACTGGACAGCAAGTAGTGAAGTCGAGAGACATCACTTTTGACACCCAAGTCGAATTGCGCTTCTCAACCAGAATCCCTATAAATTCAGAGGGAGCACAGAATGAAGATGATACCACCAGTATTTTCGAGCAAGAGCGAGAGCCTACTCCAAACATTACCGAACGTCATAATGACAACTACGATGAACATGTCCTAGAGGGAGATAGACCTAGTCAAGACCAAGTTCATCCCGAAGACCAAGTTCGGACCATACCGATTCCCGAGGAGGAGGATGGAATTTTGTCGATGCCAGCGAAGAGCAACTCGAAGTTGTGGAGCCTGAAATAGAAGTAGAGCCAAGATACCACCTGAGAGACAGATCTACACTAAAAAACTCCTAAGAAACTTGAAGACTACGTGTGCTTCGTAGGAATCGAGAAATTCCCAGAAACATTTAAAGAAGCTATTGAGAGGGAAGACAGCACTGAATGGCAAAAGGCCATGATGAATGAAATGAAATCTCTAGCTGACAATGATGTATGGATATTGAGTGAATTACCTGCAGATAGGAAGGCACTCCCGTGCAAGTGGGTGTTCAGAATCAAACGAAACCCAGATGGATCGATTGACAAATATAAAGCTCGTCTTGTAGTTAAAGGGTTCAAACAACGAAAAGGGATTGACTATGATCAAACCTACAGTCCGGTGGCCCGGATGGCAACTGTAAGGGCTTTACTCAGTGTCAGTGCCAAAGAAAACCTATACTGTGTGCAGTTCGACGTTTTCACAGCTTTTCTGAATGGAAAACTGGACGAGGACATATACATGAAGCAACCAGAGGGCTTCAACGACGGCACCTCAAGGGTATGCAGACTTCAACGGAGCCTCTATGGGTTGAAGCAAGCGCCACGGTGCTGGAATTCCTGTTTTGAGGAAATACTGTTGAAAAAAGGATTTAACCAGTGTTCCGCAGACAGCTGCCTTTTTACCAAGAAGATTGGAGATAAGAAGATCCTCATTACACTGTACGTGGATGATGGGCTCGTAGCCGCTACAGACAAGGAACTGGCTGATCAATTCCTAAAGGAACTGAGCGGATCACTGAAGATCACGACCAAGAAAGCGTCCTACTACCTTGGACTCGAAATAGAGCGACATGAAAATGGTTCCATCCTGGTCAAGCAGGAAGCTTATACAAAGAAAATACTGGAACGTTTTGGAATGTCTGACTGCAATTCAGTCACTACGCCTATAGAAAGAGAGTGTACCGAAAATGGGAAAGCTGTATGAAGGTTTCCTTATCGAGAAGCCGTAGGAGCTTTGGCATACCTGATGACGGGCACCCGACCCGATATAGCCTACGCAGTGGGAGTAGTTTCTAGAAACCTAGAAAACCCGACCGCAAGTGACTGGCTGAAAGTTAAGAGAATCTTCAGATATTTGAAAGGCACCTTATCATTAGGGATTCAATATGGAGATTCGACAACAACAAGCGGCATTGTTGGATACAGTGATGCTGACCACGGAGGTTGTACCGAAACTGGAAGATCAACCACTGGTGTGATAACTTGTTTTGGCGGAGCAGCAGTTTCCTGGCTCAGTCAACGTCAAGCATCAGTTAGCATCTCAACGACCGAAGCTGAAATAGTTGCAGCAAGCGAAGGTGCTCGTGAGCTGATATGGCTACAGCAAATATTCACACAGCTGACACATGTGGAAGAGATCCCTATTCTACATGTAGACAATGAAGCTGCGATTCGTCTTGCGCACAATCCAGAGTTCCATAAGAGGACAAAACACATTAGGATCAGACACTTCTTTGTAAGGGAAGCAGTACAAGAAGGTCTAGTGGAAGTCAAGAAGACAAGTTCTGCAGATCAGTTGGCTGACATTCTTACGAAGGCAGTTCCGAAGCCATGTCTACAGAGGATCAGAGACAAGCTGGGACTGAAACTCATTGATGTGGGAAAGTGTTAAGGACGGCATCTAGGAGTTTGCATAAAATACTCTTTTGCTTGTACATAGTCTTACCTCCTCGTATTGATGACGGACGTTTTGTTTTTCTATTGATGTCACTTGTCTTGTAAAAGAAATAACAAACTGTTTTGTTCGAATAGATTTATTATGTGAAAATACAATAAATAATTGTGTATTGCGCATCGAGCTTGTGACTATATTATACCTACTCTATCTTCCTTTGTTCTTCCACATTTTACCTTCCGGTAAGCGTCACTCTATAAGAGTCATTACTGTCATAGCGTTTATTTAACCGAATGATGATATCACTGCCACTTTTCAAATTATTTCAAGAAGACCTAATTGAAATAAAAGTTAGTAAAACCCCAAAATCATCTTTACTGTTACTGTAACTCAAGGGGTTTGGGTGTAATATTATGATTTTACATTTCTACTTACTATTTTACAAAAATATTGTAAATATTCTTCGTATACAACCTTTTTTATTGTTCGTGTTCATAAAGTGAACACTGGCCAAATGTGCTAACCTCACAAGGATGGCACAAGGCTCAGAATAATCACAAGGCCACTAAATATGAAAAACAAGTTTGAATGTCAGCTGTCAATATAGCAACAGACTTCTTGACGGGATAGTGAAGAGTCTTATCTGCAGTTTTGTTTTATTTTCTAAAATTTGTGTTATGTCGAATATTAATGTGAAATAATAGTAGATTATTAACCGTTCTGTGTTCGTGGGTGTTGGCAAATGAAACAAAACAGTGCAACGCTACTTTTCAAATTCTCTCGAGAAGTCCGCGTGAGGACTTAGTAAAGCCCCACATCTTTACTGAGATACTCGAGAGGTTGGGGAGTATATAATTTCTCACTTCCCATTTCTATTATCATTCTTCATCATTATACAGGAAGGAAATATTGTATATTTATGTATTACTTGTAAGAATAATGATTTTATTAGCTAATTGCTTGTGCAATGCCATTAAAAAATTAACTGTCAGACTGTCAGTCAGCGTTGCCAGATTGGGATTTTTTTCCCCCATTTTGGGGAAAAAATTGGCATTTGGAGAAGTTTTAGGGAAATTATATTTTAGGGGAAATTTTTGGGGAAGTAATTTCAACTCTGAGGTTGACTATTTCCGAACGAATAACTCAACGAAGTCTTGCCTAAACAAAGTGAAAAATGTTTGTTGATTGATAGTTGAAAGCGTCGTTCGTTTCGTTAGTCATTAAATTTTGATCCGGTTTCACTGAAAAGTTTTGTATATAAATAATATATTAATGCTGTTTTTATTTGTAATTTACGTCAAATCGGGTTTGGGGATTTTTTCTAAAAAAAGTATCATTTTGGGGAAAAATCAGAGTTATGATCAGAAAGCCTAACTTGCAGAACGTCTTTGAAGCAAAACGTCTACGACTAAAATGCAGATAGCCTAACTTGCAGAACGTCTTTAAAGCAAAACGTCTACAATGCTTAATGACTAAAATGCAGATAGCCTAACTTGCAGAACGTCTTTAAAGCAAAACGTCTACAATGCTTAGTGACTAAAATGCAGATAGCCTAACTTGCAGAACGTCTTTATAGCAAGACGTCTACAATGTAATCACTAAAATACAGATCGTAATATAGACGTTCCGCAAGACGTCTATAATGCTTAAGAGGAAATACTAAGGTCGATTGAATTGAAAATTATGTATACAAAGTAGACAAAATCAACATTTCGTAGTCCCCTGATTCCTCCTGACCGATTGAATCACTTTTTTCATTAAAAATTAAAGACAGGCTTCGGCTGTGTTCCTATGTTTTGCTTTTTTATATATAATCTCATCAAATTTCGAAAAACAGCGGAAAATCTGCCCAATTTTTAAAGTGTTTATAGGTTCATATTTTTTTAAATAATTAATTTATGACAAAAAGGAAAGCATAGGAAAACACAGCCCAAGCCTTTTTTTAATTTTTAAAGAAAAAATTAATTAAATCGGTCCAGTTTTTGAGGAGGAATCAGGGAACTACCAAACGTTGATTTTGTCTACTTTCATACATATTTTTCAATTCAGTCGACCTTAGTATTTCCTCCTAATGACTAAAATGCAGACAGTCTTTGGTCGTTTACATGACATTAAGTATAAGCAAGTGATTTAAATTCACGCGTGTAAACAATCACTTAGTTAGTGAATAAGTGATTTAAGTAGAATAGAATCGAGTCTATTTTTATGGTTCCGTACCCAAACTGTTCTGTATTTGACAACAATAGGTATATTTTTGTGCGTTATAAAATTAATGAACTGTTCTTACTTTATAACTTTTTGTTTTACTTTTTTTATATTTATTTATGCCTACTTGGGCTTGTACTTTGATAGAGGGGAATTCGTATGGGTACCCCTTCCGGCACGGAAGCCGCGTTGCTTTATGGGTAGGTATAGACGTAATGCTGCTAAGGCAAATTACCTTTTAGACATTTTGCTTTTTAGACATTTTAACATAGTAGACGTTATGCTGCTAAGCCCATTTACCTTTTAGACCTTTTGCTTCTTAGACATTTTAACATAGTAGACGTAATGCTGCTAAGGCAATTTACCTTTTAGACATTTTGCTTCTTAGACTTTATACAACTTAGACATTGCTTTTAGACATTTTGCTTTAAAGACGTTCTGCAAGTTAGGCTTTCTGATCATAACTCAAAAAATTTTGAATCAGGGGAAATTCGAGTAATCTCATCTTGCAACCCTGCTGTCAGTAATTACAATTAGGTTTAGGTTTATCATTGTCAAAATTGTTGATATCGAACAGAGCGTTTCAATTATGGAGAATACTGACAAACCATTAAAGAAAAAACCTCAAAAAATCGAGGATATGACTAAGGAGCAAATTCGTCAAGCTATCATCAAAAAACAAGAGTGCAATGCCAAAGCACAAAATATAGTCGAAAGCTTACTCGAAAGTCATATTTCAGAAAATATTTTTCTTCAGTGCCTACCAGATATCAATCAAAGCCACTTTGAAGACATTATTGAAGAAAGAGCCATTATACAATTATGTGGCTATCCACTGTGCCAAAACACTTTATCTGCAAAAGACATCCCAAAACAAAAGTACCGAATATCAATGAAAAATAATAAAGTCTACGATATCACAGCCAGGAAGTGCTTTTGCAGTAACAGTTGTTACAAATCCGCAATGCACATAAAACGACAAATGTTAACCAGCCCCTTATGGTTTAGAGATTATGAAAAAATACCAGCGTTTCATTTGTTACCATCTGATTCGGTTGGTAGTCTAGGACAAGAAGTGGATTTAGCATTAGTAGAGAAAGTTGAAGTTCAAACTGAGAGACCATTTACTTCAATCAATGATTTTGCTAGTGCAACTTTGAATGAAATGGATGATAAAAACACTGTCGACTCCAATGATACACCTAAAACTGATACTAAATTAAGTTCAGATAAAATAAAAGACGAAAGCAATAACAATCCAAAGAATGTTAAAAATATAGAAATTGAACAAGTCAACAAACTTCCTGGTGAGCTTCCAGTTATTCCAACACCTTCAAATATTATAAAGGTAGAGCATAAGAAAAAACCTATTAAGAATCCAATGAATATTATTGGTGACATTATAGAAAAGCCTGAAAGAAAAATTGATCCTATTCTGCAAAGTGGGCCAAATACTATAGAAAAAGAAAATACAAGGCCAAATAAAACTGCTGCAAAGAAAAAGCAACCTCTAGTTACTGCATTGGCTATAGAAGTAGAAAAATGTTTAGCTGAATGGTTTACTATTGACACATTGCTGCTACTGTTTGGTGAAGAGAAGGTCAAAGAAATGTTAACTAACAAAGGAGAAGCAATTAAAGAATACCTTAACAACTATACTAAAAGTGTATTCTATACTTCAAACAACTATGATCAGTACCAGGCTTTATGTAGAAAATTGAATATGTTAGAACTCGAAGACAGACGTAATGACACTCAAACATTACAAAAAGAAACAAAACCATTACCTGATTTCACAATTCTGCAAGAAGAGAGTAAAAAAATGCAATTGAAAGTCAAATCATTTTTTGCTGGTGAAAACGAAATTCCATTTGTTCTTGAAAATCAAAAACCTTCCGAGAATGTACCAGACGAAGCTATTCAATTGACACAACTGCCATTGGTTGACAAAAATGCTCAAAATGCTTTGCGCAGAAAAATTATTTGTGAACATCTAAGCAAAGTTTTACCTGACATTCTTAAGTCTCTTGGACTGCTGTCTTTGTCCATTAACTCTGATGTTCGCCTTCTTGTTAACACATTTAAGTTGAAAGCAAACAACATTATGTTTAAGCCCATTCAGTGGACATTAATTGCAATCATTGTCATAAAATTGCTATCACTTCGAGATAAGAGACTTGCATTTTTATTAGAACAGCAGAATACATATAAACATCTGCAGTTGCTTTTGTTAAGTTACAAGCAGGATGGAGGATACCTGGACAGACTTATATCATGGCTCACAGACATAGATCGATTACTAGACACTAATGACACACAGCTGACTGTAGAATAACTACTCCATTACATTTTAATTTAGTTTTAATTATTAGTATGACATACAAAATAAAAATCTTTATATGATAACATGAAGTTTGTAAATATTTCCTTTAGATTTGTGTGTTAATTATATCTATCTTCAAATTGATTATCATACAATTCTATTAGGAGAAGTCAAAGACAAAATTTTGTTAAGCAATTTATTGATTTCCCCTTGCTTAAGAACTACTTAAATTAGGATCAATAATAGAGAGTGTAGCTCCAACTAAATGCAAAGACCCTGTAACAAGCACAGATGTTTTGTTAACATCTTTATTATAATTTTTTATACTAATTAAAGCTTCAGAGACACTCTCTAGTACAGTTGTGTTGTCATGGTTGGTGCCTTTCCTTAGCTGGTTCCAAGCCTCTGCGTTTCTGTGACATCTCGCTATCAAGTCCTTGTGTTCCACAGCCGAGTAATTGTCATTATTTTTGTTCCTACTCTTGTATGCAGTAGGAATGACAAAACATATTTGTATGAAATCCATATCTGTCAAAGGTTTCAAAAGAACTTCCGAGTTGCGATCACCTGTTGCGCTGAATATCAGAATTTTATATTTATTTCTGAAAAATAAAAAAGGGCCCAATGTAGAATTTTTCAAATTCTATGTAAAACAACTACAACAAAAGAAAATCCAGTAATCCCAGTTACTTAAGAATGACGGTGCAGATAAAACTACATAGTCTTAACTACCCACTATAAATTTTTTAATAATTTATACAGCTGCTTACTTATTATTATCCATAAACCACTTTGAACATATCTCCATCGACTCTTTAGTGTGCGCTCCGTCCAAGTAAAACGTCGCGTAACTGGCCTCCACAACTTGATATCGGCCCGGCCATTTACACTCCCACAGACCAAGAGCAGTTTCTTTAGAAACTTGAGAAGTCATGCCATCGAACACCACATCACTAACGCATTTATGACCATTTGTTAAGTATGGAGCGTCCAATTCTTTATAGCCGTTTTGCAACATGATTTTCCCTCTAACGATAGCTTTCTTCATGACGTTGTTATTACTGTAGGCTTGTTGTTGGGCAAGCCTCATCCAACTATGGGCAAGTTGTATGGCGAGAGAGGCGTTCGTCTGGTAAGCTGGGTTCGCATGAAGTTGCGTTTCGTATCCATTTGAAAATGTGTAAGCGTTGTAATCAGGTACTACATGCAGCTTGCACTGAAAATAAAAGATGCAAATGTTAAGAATGTAGACTTATCTTTGTTGTATAACTAAAAGTCTAGTTTAACTTATTAAAAAATATTCCTTTTTATGAATTTTTACGACTAATTAACTTCACATCTTTACTACTTATGTTTTAGCCATTCATACATAGATTCACACAACAAACATTTTTATAAAAAGCTTTATTTAAATATAAAATCAAACATAAGAATCATATTTTTGTAAGGGGGTATACTTTTTGAAATCTAAATGTTTTGGGAGAGCGGTTTGCTTCCTTTTAACTACTAGACCACAGGCGATTAAATTAAATAACTAGCTTAAAAAGTTGTTAGACACGGCTCAGCGGTTAACCATAGGCTGGTCTTCTCATAGACTCAAGTACCTAATTTTATTGTTAGTTATTTATTACAAATGAAAAGGTTATTCCTGTGGATGTCTAATAGAGTTTTTTTTTCAATGGTGCAGCTAACCATAAATAATTTGGTCTTATATTTTGTAATATTATACACATTTGACTAGTTTTGACTCTTATTCTATTGTATTAAGTGTTACATTATTGTTTAAATGTTAATGCTTGTGACTGTACATACGCCTGCACATCTACAAACTCACACTATCACAAACTGTAAAATTCCCTCCATAGGCTTGAACTTTATGTATTAAACATAGGGTTGAAAATGTATTAAACAAATTTGACAGTTTTGCATAGGTTGATGTAAACAGGCGTCAGTACATTATGGTTTTACAATTAATATATTGAGTATCGAGTGTTTACCTGGACGTGTTCTGCGACTCTGGCGAGCACGTCCATGGCGTCGCACGGCTGGCGCACGGTGAACGCGTCGCAGCCGGCCTTCATGACGCCCGCCTTGGCCGCCGCGATCTGTGGCAGTGTGTCGCCCAGTATGGCGGTGTGGTCGAGCCCCAGCGCTGTGATACCCACCACGGGGACTTTTCTGACAAAAAACATTCATCATCAGCTCATTATTATGTTTACGATTATACTGAGGCACGGGCCTTCCCTATGGAAGGATAGGGAGCACGGGCCATAAACCACCACGTGGGCCCGGTGCAGATTGGTGGTTGTTAACGACTTCTAATGCAGCCGGGACCAACGGCTTTACGTGCCTTCCGAAGCACGGAGGAGCTCGAGGTAATAATTTTTTGGTCACCCATCCGATGACCGGCCTTAGCGATAGTTGCTTAACCTCAGCATTCAGACCGGGCGCGTTAACCACTGCACCATCGAGCTCCTTACAACATTAAATCTAGCAAACAATTCAGATAAAAATTAGTTCGCCTCCGGTTCAATTCGTAGGTTGGGCAAAGCGTGTTTTGTATTTACCATGTATACTGTATACCATGTAGTTCGGATTTGTGATCACCAAACTGTATTTGACAAGTGTGGTAATTAAGCCAACTCAATATGATGAAGGCCCAGCAGTGGGACAGTATATAGGCTGTTTTCTTTACTTAACTTTACTTTATTTGAGAGTTTATAGATTGCTAGTAGGTGCACGTCTTAAGTGCAAGAGTTATTAAGCAATTGAATTATCCAAAGTAAATTTACAAATACTAATCAGTAATAATTTAATATATCTTTGTTTACTGATGTAAGAGATCATAGTGGAAGGAATCCATTGAACTTGAACCTTACCAATGCATAAGTCTTCAATAACAGTACAGAAACAACACAATAAGCAGGGACATCACGCCACGCACCGCGCCCAGCCGCAAACAGCCAGTGGTAATAGAGGCCGCCCGCCGCGCGGTTAATCGGAGGATTGCAGGCTGATCAGAGTTATATGAAAGTACCTTACAACGTTAGTGGAGTCGAGCAGGCCGCCGATGCCGACCTCCACGATAGCCACGTCCACCTTCTCCTCCAGGAACATGTTGTACGCCATCACGGTTAGGAACGCGAAGTACTTCGGCATGTCCCCTTCATATTCCTAAAAATTTATATATCCTATTTCACATCTATACTAATATAATAAAGCTGAAGAGTTTGTTTGTTTGTTTGTTTGTTTGAACGCGCTAATCTCTAGAACATGGATGCACAGACTTATTAAGACTAGGGGCCACTCGGGCAAATTATGAACTGATGGTGGGCCACCAGAAGTATAGGTAATTAAAGACAATGAAAAATTGATAATAATGTATTCAAATTGAAAAAGAATTTATTAATTTGAAGCGTGGCACTGCATAGTGCTTACAATCTTTTTTATATTTGGCTCAAATTTACTTGTAGCAACACGTAAAACTGCTTCCAAACTTTCATTTGCAAGGCGGTTTCGATTTTTTGTTTTATTATTATTTAGGATTGAAAAGGTTTGTTCACATATATAGGTAGAACCAAATAAGCTTGCACATTTCAGAGCGTTTATGCGCAACTCTTTGTACGTATTTTTATCAATGCAGCGGTAAAAGTTCAGCAAGTCTCCTTCGTTGAATTTGTTGCGTAAATCTTGGTCGTTCTGAATGTCGATAATTTCTAACTGCATTAACTCTGGCGCATTTTCAACTGAAATCGTGAAAGGATTGCTAAATATGTCCAACAGAGGTTTCACTGTTTTAAACTCCGAAAATCTGTCTTGAAAAGATTGAATCAAAATATCTAGCTTTTTTACATAACTGAAATTAATAGCAGTTTTTTTGAATTTTTCAGCCATTTTCTTATAATTCGGAAAATGATTGTAATTTCCAGAATTCAATTGCGATCTGAAAAGTGTCAGCTTGCATTGAAAGGATGATACATGTGCGTAGAGCTGGGATATCAGTTGATTTTTGCCTTGAAGCCGTGTGTTCAAGACATTCAAATGATTTGTAATGTCAACTAAAAAAGCCAAATCACACAACCAATCAGGACTTTTAAGTTCCGGGACGTCCCTTTGCTTTTCCGCCAGAAAAATATCAATTTCTTCTATTAAATTTAAAAATCGTTCCAGTGTCAATCCACGACTTAGCCACCTTACTTCTGTATAATACAGTAAATCTCCATGTTCGCATTCAATGTCATCAAGAAATTGTTTGAATTGCCTGTGATTGAGTCCTCGTGATTTTATGAAATTCACAGTCGAAACTACCACTTTCATGACATTTTCAAATTCATTTTTTTTAGAACAGAGGGCTTCTTGGTGTATAATGCAGTGAAACTGCATGAGATCTTCAGCGTTTAAGTTTTTTTCTTGCAAATGCTTTTTCAACAAAGTAACTAGCCCAGAATTGACACCAATCATCGAAGGAGCACCGTCAGTCGAAACTCCCGATAATTTCGATAAGTCCAAATCAGTTTTTGAACACTCGTCCAAAAGTACATTGAGTATATCAACTCCTCTGGTTTGACCTTTCAATGAACACATTCCTAATAACTCTTCGAAGACTTCAAAATCTTGAGTAACACCTCGTATGAATATAAGAAGTTGAGCTGTGGAACTAATATCAGTGGATTCGTCGAGTGCTAATGAAAAAAAATCAATTATCTTAGTTTTTTCATTTAATTGTTCCGCAATATTATCTGACAAAGACATAATTCGTCTTTGGATGGTCATACGATTCAGTTGAATTTTCTCAAACTTTTTTGCTGCTTCTGGACACATTTTCTTAGCGGCAATTTCTATGCATTCTTTTACAAAATCCCCATCATTGAAGGGGCGACTCCGCTTTGCTATCATTCGAGAAATTTCATAACTAACTTCTGTAGCTGTTTCTGTATCTTGAATGGGTTTTGTAAACATAGCTTGTTGACCAATAAGCTCCCGTTTTAAAGACAAAACTTTTTGCTTTCTTAATTCGCCTGTAAACTTCGTAAAAGTAGGATGCTGCGTTTCATAGTGCCTTTTTACATTATATTCCTTTGCAATCGCAACAGAATTCTTGCAAATTAAACAAACGACTTTGTTATGCGACCATACAAAAAAGTATTTCTCAGTCCAAATTTCTTGAAACTGCCGATTTTCATCTTTAACCTTACGTTTTTTACTAGTTCCTGGCATGTCCATGTTGCGTTTTAATCCTGACTAGGATTACCACAGCACCTAAAACCAATTACAGTTCCTAATTAATTACCAAAAATAATTGATAAAATATGTAGATAAAATTAATAACAGTTTTACTTACGATTTCACAACACAATTATACACGGCACTTGACGGGAAATCTACGTTGAATGTGGATCAAAATATATTATAATTATGACACCGGCTAGTCGAGTTAAAATCTACACTAGAACTAACGACACTTTACTCAAATTAAAACCGAACTGTCGGTCGCTGCGGTTAGCGTGGCTTTTATACCACGCGCATAGAGTCGAAAACTGTCTGGAGAAATCTCGAAACCGACTCTGGAAGCTTCGTGTATCTACCTACGCGAGCTATCGGGAATTTGGGACTATTGCTATCTCGCTCGCTCGAACAGTATAATAATAACGCGGCGCGCTTCCTCAAGAAAACGAATTTAACCGAGATCAGCACGAACATTACCGACCGCTGTTACCGACGCATGCACGGCGCACCGATAAGATTGATAGAGCGCGCGCGCGAGATTCAAATTACTTTTCGAACATTTGTTATTGGTTTTATTCTGGAATAGAACTCAATATTTTCGAATGTACGAGAGTATTATTTTTGCTGTCGGCGGGCCACCAGTATTCGACCGGCGGGCCGCATGCGGCCCGCGGGCCGTAGTCTGTGCATCCCTGCTCTAGAACCACCAGTCGGATTAGAAAAAATATTTTTGCATTTGATAGCCCAATTTTTGTGGAAGGCTATGGGCTATAGTTTAATTGTGATAATATATTAAAACTGTACTATTATGCCTGTTTTCACCAAAGACCCCTAAGCAATTTTAAGGTTTAACCGGCAATCGGCAACCACCACCTAGCCCTACAACTTAGGGGCTGTCTGTTGGTGAAAAAGAGACGAAAAGACCACTTACTCTACGAAAAGACCAGAACCGTCTGGTATTTTCGTAGAGTAAGTGATTGTTAAGTGGTAAAAACTCGTAGTTAGAGAACACTAAAACTATCCTTGATGTCAAGTTAGCACAGAAATAGCATTAATTGGACACACAAGACCCAATCAATTAAGAATGGATGTACTTCAAATATTTTTTGGCTACATTGACAAGTCTCCTAATAATGTCTTCTGTTAAATTGGGAATTGTTTTATGTGTTCTTTAATTATAAAAGGACATTTTCCTAAAAATCACGTCTGTTTCACTAGAAGCTCGATTGCGCAGCGCATCCGATTTTTGCAAAAGTTGTTCAATTTGTAAAGATTGCAATCCCAAGGCGCTAGGCGCCATTGAGCTCCCCTAACGAAGGTCTCATGGAGATAATACATGCAAACTGTAACATACCTACTATTTCAATATCGACTACGCATTTTGAGGGCAAGATAGCTCGCGGCAGACCAACTGCTATCACCAAGGCCACACAAAAGCAGCTACACAAGTCAACCAAATCGCGGGTGACAGAGCCTGATGGAGAGCGTCTGTTTCCACCACCAGACGTGGTGGCCACGACTCACGATCCTCAGCCTTGAGGGAACGACTGATTGTATTAGATATTGACCTTAGTAGCCTCTAGCCTGTTGTACACGCGGTGGAAGTGGCTCGCGAACTTGTCCTCGCCGACGACGCGGCCGTCGAGCCGGACGCGCTCGCGCACCGCCACCAGGTGCGGCGATGAGTAGAACCCCGTTCTGTAGCCATGCTGCCGCAGTATCGACTCGCACATGGCACTTGTGGAGCCCTGACCATTCAAAATGTGTTGTTATATACCTAACGAAATATACATTCATTCATTCACCAGCTCAATTTATGTCCTCACTGTTGGGATACGAGCCATCCCTATCGATGGATAGGGAGAACGGGCCATAAACCATCACGCGGGCCCAGTGCGGATTGGTGGTTGTACACGACTGCTAATGCAGCCGGGACCAACGGCTTTATGTGCCTTCTAAAGCACGGAGGTGCTCGAGATGATAAATTTTTGGTCACTCATCCAATGAAAGTTGCGAAAGTTGCTTAACCTCAGCAATCGCAGAACACCACTGCGCCAGGCATTTGTAAATAAATGTTTGCGGCGCATCTTGGAGATCTATTGGCCACGATAAATCACGAACACAAGGCTGTGAGGAGCTGACTGACCAAAAGCTGATTGACCGCGTGATCCTTTTAAGGAAATGGCACTGGATCGGGCTGTTGGGAAGGCCGGATAGCCATATATACAAGCTAGCGTTACAGTGGCATGCTGCTGGTAGCAGAAGACCATTGTGAACTTGCACCACCTGGAGGCGGTCGGTCGAGAAGGACATCGCAGCGATTGATTGCAAATGGCGAGACCTCGAAGCCACAGCACAAGGCTGCGACGATCACAGGATTTCATCATCATCATGATCAACCACTGCGCCATCGAGCTCCTCCAGCAATCGCAGACCAGGCGCGCTAACCACACGGAAACGAAATATACAGTGTGGTGTGGAGTTATCTAACTGATAAATAGTAAGTTTGCATTCACAATGATTTAGAAATAGAATTTAATTTATAAACACATTATTACGTTAACCAATTTAATAACACACTGGTACATTTAAATAAACAATCTTTTAAAGGTAAGATGAGAAAACTAGATACGAACCGGACTAAACAAAGTTATCAACAGGGTTTATATATAGGTATTCTGGGCTGAATCACTTCCATTGACCAACTTGTTTATAATCACACTCACAGCAGTAAAATCCAGAAAAGACCAGTAATTAATGGGTAAAATCCCGACTGCCAAAACAGTGGGCCATATCTAATATACTTAGGTATGTAAAAAGTAGAGCTTGTGTAGTAAGCAACATAAAAGTATTTAAAAAAAATTTCATATTAAATTATTTCAATCAATTTTATGAACAATTAAAAGAACAACAATCGAACCTACCTTACCCTTGGTCCCTGCTACGTGTATCACAGATAGTTCATCCAGTTTGGATAGTGTAACTCCGGTCCTCATTAAATATCTCTCCATGTCTTCTAAGTTTGTACATTTCTGAGCAAACATTTAAAAATATTGTGTCATTAAAATAATAATATGGAAATCTGTTAAAATTATGTGCATATTTATTGTATTATTGACCTACCTGCCCATTTCTGATGTCTTTTAATATCTGTTCTATTGTTGCTTTGTTAGATTGCAGAGAGTTTAACTTGCGCACAGCATCCTGGTAAAAATGAAAAGTATTATAGGGAGAACACTTCAAAAAAGTTTTGAACATGATACTCAATTTTAGGAAAGTTGTCAACAATTTATGAAATCTCAAAACTCATTGAAATCATGGAACATATTAATGTTTTAAATTATACCTATTAAAAATATTTTGAGTGAGTACATCAGTATATTTTAAGAATATAATAGTAAGTGCCTGCTAAACTTTTCGTTAGAAGCAAGGCATTTAGAATAGATATCAATTTATACTTTGGTTATGAATTCAGCACTTACCTCATATGAGTGTTTCGTGGAAAACATCCTTATTATGCATCTACTAACTAATAAACTGCGACATAGGCCGATGTTACTCATCGGCTAGCTAGATACTGAGTCTGGTCCGCTACGTAATAATTAATCTTTTATAACAAAAACGTGACCTCGACAGCACAACCAATCGCCATAATGATCAACGATATACTCGGGGCTCCGAGACTTATCAATGAGTCGAGATGACATTCGACCCACCGCACCGCATCGGATATCGTCATAACATCAATGTAATCAGTGGCATACAACGTTTAGCGGCAGCTGTTCTTATATTGTGATTAAAGATTTGAAACATTTTGAAACATAACCTCAGTATGAATGACAGCCGAAACAAGCATGAGTTTGACATTGACAAATTGAAAAGATTTTTTTTAAAATTTGTTCATGACCTGCAGTCGAAAACTTAATTTATACGTACTCTAGTATAGGATGATGATGATTGATGAATGATAATAGAAATGAAAAGTGAGAAATGATATACCCCCCAACCCCTCGAGTATCTCAGTAAAGATTTGGGGCTTTACTAAGTCCTCACGCGACTTCTTGAGAGAATTTGAAAAGTGCCGTTGCATTGTTTTGTTTCATTTGCCAACACTCATGTACACTCACGAACACTTAACGTTTAATAATCCACCATTATTTCACATTAATATTCGACATAACACAAATTTTAGATAATAAAACAAAACCGCAGATTTTACTCTTCACTTTCCTTTAAAAAGAAAGGAATGCGTTCAGAAACGCTGTCAGCTAATGGTGATGTTTTAGAACTAGAATATTATCGATCGATCGGTAGGCTATTTTTACTGAGTGTGTAACGTAACGTAACGTTTACTACGAAGAAAAATAACTAATTATAAAGAGTGTGTAATGTTAATGTCGTGTCGGCAGCGCAGCAGCAGCGGCATAAAGTTACAAAGGTTACAAGTCACTCAATTTAAAAACACAATGTTCTTTGTCATTTTAAATAATATTAAATAACTTCTCGACTGTGAGGTGGCAGATTATTATTATTATTACCTCTTATTATTTATATTATCACAACAGTATTTTCTATACTTAGAATTATAAAGATATTGTCTAGTTCTACGCAAACATCACCATGACTGAAACGGACGCTACAAAAAGACCGCTGACGATGCCTGAAAAGTTTATTCCATATTTGGAGAAGTATAGAATTTACAAAGCGTTTAAGGTAATAAATTCCTGATAAATTTGTGCACGACTCAATCAGATTGTTGCTTAAATTTAAATTTAAACGCAAATTTTGTTGCGATCAAAGTACAATTTTGAAAAGTGTTGAAACATTTCCACGAGCCAGGTTCGAACCCGCACCCACTGACAAATCAGGTAAGGTGCACTTGCAATTAGGCTATCGTGGTTCTTGCATTCATGTTTCAGGATATGGTTGAAGACCTCGTCATCACTCTTCCTAAAGATCATTTGAAACAAATCAAAATATTTCTGAGTCGTCATTTTCATAGCACGAAGGATATTGATAAGATCATGGTGCTTGTGTCACCGGAATTAACAATTGGTAGGTGGTAGTTAGTAGTAGTATCTCTGTTTATAATTGAATCCTAATAAGTAAAGAATATATTAATTAATATTTTATATCTTTATCAGATACCAAAAGCTTGGTAAAAGAATTGATCAAAGATTTAGGATTTATAGTTATAACACGACGATGTGTGATGGACCTTTACGAAAAGGTTTGTCAATATTTTTACTACATTACATTAGAGAGTAGTATAGTTTTTAAATTGTTAAGAAATAAATCGATGATTTGAACCAAAATTGACTGGGCTTTCTCAGTTTTCCCATGCCCACGACCGACACCTTCAACCAAGGTTGAGGTTCTAGCCTTTTAAGAGGCGCTCGCCCTCGATTGCGGCTCTTGATGCCAGGACTGTAACACCCCGGAGAATCTAATAAAGCACTGAATCGAAACACCATTGGCGCATCTAGGGTCATTTTCCAGGGGGGGCCTGGCCCCTGAGATGCGATGGCCGATGAAGCTGAAACGATTGCTACGCTTAAATTGGGGCCGAATAATTACTTAGTGAGAAAGTTGTGAAATTTATTATTATTGTTATTTAAACTAATATCTTAAGAAATTATTATTATTTTTAATTATATTTCGATCATCAATTGTGAGAATGTACTTAGGTACCTAGTTTACCTAAACATTTTTTTAAAGTTTTGTGAATCGTCTTTCGATTCATTAATTTAATATTAATAACTAAGTACAAAGGTAAATATTAATACGTAAAGCAAAAACTTTAAACCCCTTTTTACGAAAATTGCGCGGACGTATGAAATTTCCCACACTTATAGTTAACTAGCCGTCACCCACTCGCTTCGCTGTGCGAATATAATGGATCAATGAATGCTAATCAAAATAATTATTAGATTTACCAACAATATATTATATAGTCTATCATTTGCACAATCTCATGTTCTTACTACATACAAATTTTCATCAAGAGCCGTCACCCGCCCGCATAAACTTGTGAATAAAATTTCCTTTTTTTATAGCCTATCATTTGCACAATCGCATGTTCTTACTGAGGAGTTCGATAGCGCAGAGGAGCTCAATGGCGCAGCAGTTAATGCGCCCGGTCTGCGAGTGCTGAGGTTAAGCAACTTTCACAAAAGCCGGTCATCGAATGGGTGACCAAAAATGTATCATCTCGTGCTCCTTCGTGCTTCGGAAAGCACCTAAAGCCGATGGTCCCGGCTGCACGCGTGGTGGTTAATGGCCCGTTCTCCCTGTCCATCCATGGGGAAGGCTCGTGCCCCAGCAGTGGGGACATAAAATGAGCTGATGATGATGATGTTCTTACTACACATTCTATCTTTTTTAATTTTTCATTGCTTAGTGTAAAAGCACACTATGCCGAAGGTACGCGGCTGAAGTTCGGCATGATTAAGCCTGCAATGCATGCTATTTGAATTACTGACGACCAAAGACATAGGTCTTTGCTGACGACACATAATACCGAAATTACGTTGCGTTAGAGCGTATAGCCTTTAACCTCTGAGGCCGAAAACGCCGAATCACGGTCGCGTAATTTCGGCATAGTATGTTCCTACACTTAGGAACAATCCGTGCAATCTAAGAAAATATTGTATTAAATAATTATTTCATTATTCAGCCGAAATAGTAAACAGCTTTTTATAAAAATTAGGGTCACCGACGAATTTCGACCACTGGGCGACCACTAGTAATATTAATTAACTTCAATTTAAGTTTCTACCATGGTAGACGTCTTATGTGGGGCGACAAGCGGTAGCGGTGATCCGGCCAATGATGTCGTGCGGCGCCCGCTTGCCGCTTTACGTTGTGGCGCGAAATTCAAATGTACTCAAGCTTAGTACGTTGTGTATTTGTGGATTTAATTATTTTTGTGACTTGAAAGTAACTAAATGGAAATCACTTGTAGATTAAGTATTTGATTGAAATGGTTTTTGTGTGAAGTTATTTAAGTCTCCAGCCTAGAGTTTCGAATCGGTAACCCAACATCCTGGGATGGGCACCAGTCTATTCTGGGGTGGGCCCGGCCCACTCGGCCCCCCCTATATACGTCAATCCGATCTAGAGGGAATGGCATTGCGCTTTAGTGCGTGTCTCCGTTCCCTACTATTCTCCGAGGTTTATCTCGTAATGATGTTCACATACGTCCCACGGGCACTAAATGGTCCCAATCAACACTTGTCAACTTTGCGAGCTGGTTGTAATGTACTGTATGACGTGCAGCACGACGACTACGTGCCGGGCTGCATCTCCCCCGTCCTCATGTCCGAGGTCACGAAGATGCTGGCCTCTAAGGAGCCCGTCGCTCAAGCAGGGTGGCTTATGTTTGGTTTGTATCATGCTTCTATGGATTATAGTATCTCTCTCTGTTAAAGCTTTCATGGTAAATAAGACTACCTATAAATCATGTTAAAGAATTTCTTTAGGATTTTCAAAATAATATAGTATACAAGGTGGACCGACGATCTGGTGAAGGTCGCGGGAAGCCGCTGGATGCGAGCAGCACAAAACCGGTCGTTGTGGAGATCCTTAGGGGAGGCCTTTGTTCAGCAGTGGACGTCTTTTGGCTGAGATGATGATGATGATGATGATAGTAAACAGCATGATCAGTTTGTGAAAGTTGGACGATGGATGCAGCAGCCCATGAAGCCGCCACCGAGGACAACAAAGCCCCACACTATATTTGTAAAATCAGTAATGTTATTATTAAAATTATTATAGAACTTATCCCTGAAATAGTTATTTTATGTTTTTTTAAGTAATTTTTTTTATTGCTTACTAATTTAATTAATAAATCACGAAACATAAACAACTAACACGGCGGGCTGGGGCTGATAATGATGATGATTGACGAAGTTGTCTCTGTGACTACTCACTAGCTTAGCTTTTGCATAAAATCTTATTGGTCAATAATCCCATCAATTTGGTTGCGTGCAGACCACCCGTGCACGCTGCGCGAGGCCCGTTGCTTGCAGCAGGACGGCGTGATCCCGACGGTGACGCTGGCGCTGATGCCCACGCCCCTGCCGGCGCCCAAAGCGGACAATCCGTTAACCACTAGCAGGGGCTTCTTCCAACAAGACTTTGAAGGACTCATGTTCGCTTACAAGGCAACGCTTAAAGTAAATACTCCTAACCTAATTCATGATGTCTTACACTAGTTGAAGTTCTTGTTGTCACAAAACCGGTCGTTGTGGAGATCCCTGGGTTGGGGGAGGTCTTTGTCCAGCAGTGGCCGTGTTTTGGCGTAGATGATGATGATGATGATTAGTTCTACGCAAATGGGCAGTAGGAGTTAAATAAATAAGTAACTCAACTATAACTCTGTCAGTCAGGGCCAAATTTCAAGTCTGTTCAAACAGATAGATACACACGTGACGTGAGGATGTTTTAGTGATTTCGTTTTATTTTATCGGCTGAAAGCAAACCTGTAAAGTGTAAACATCTATATCTGTAGCTGTTTTAACTAATCTATGGTTACTAAAAGAGCTAAAGTTTGTGACTTGTTTCGAAAATTCTTTCACTGATAGATGATACTTAGTCCTTGCGGGTAATATGTGCTATATTTTACTTTTATAAATAAATTAAGTATTCATTTGTCTACGGGACAATACGAAATCAACGCGGACCAAGTCGCGGGCTTGCTGTATTGGATAAGAAGATTACGATAAAATCGTACGATACAAACATAAGAACGCAATTACCCTAACCGCGTATCCGGCCCGCAGGACCATAATTTGCACACGACCTGGTGACCAAAAATGTATCATTTTGAGCTTCTCCGTGCTTCGGAAGGCACGTAAAGCCGTTGGTCCCGGCTGCACTAGCAGTCGTTAACAACCACCAATCCGCACTGGGCCCGCGTGGTGGTTATTATGACCTGTTCTTCCTATCCATCCATAGGGAAGGCTCGTGCCCCAGCAGTGGGGACATAAAAATGAGCTGATGATGATGATGACTGGTCACGATATAGTGTAAATCTGTTATCGTGTTGTATAGGAGGTGCACATCGACCCATATGACTGCACAGTGAAGATATCGACAAAGTGTTTCAACGCGATTCGCGCGTGCGCGTCCGGGCTGCAGGGCCCGTTCCAGGGCTACCACGTGGTTGGAGCCCCGGGCGTGTACCGGGTGCTGTTGCTGGGGCCGCGCGGCGCCGGCTGCACGACACAAGGCGCCATATTAGCAAAGCATTTCGGCCTCATTAAATGTATGGTCATATTGGTTGTTCTATTTTAATGATTTCTTAATTTAGTGACTGGGATTAGCGGCAAGGGGGGGGGGACTTGAAAACTTTTTGCCGGGGAGGTGGCAAGGGATAGAGACGAGTATAGACGCAGCAATAGGTGGTCTTTACCGCAGCAATAATGTGGGGGACACAAGATAGGGTCCAAAAAAAGTGACTTCCTAGTCACTTTTTTTGTCCGGTACGGTACGGTGACGGGTACGTCTTAATCGGCACATTGATTTTATGGGTTACTAGTGGGCCCGGCGGACTTCGTACCGCTTTGTCAGTTTTCATTAAGGGTGCGCCATCCGTAAGTGACAAGTGTCATATGTTTTATTTGAAATGTCGTCGTCCATATTTATTTGATGCCGCGCGGCCATACTAATTTTGTATGGGGAATTTAAGGTTCTTAATAAAAAATAATTATTTAAATAACCACTTGATGAATCGAAAATGTAGTCTAGCAATTTGTAGTTTATCCATTGATGATTGTTTAGACAAAATCAGAGGTACAATAATTTAGATAAACTATAAGAAATCTACTAAACGCCGCCACTCGTTTTCATGATTTTTGCCTAACTTTAAATGATATTGTAGAAAAAACTATAGCGTGTTATGAATTTATGGTTCTGACAAATTGTAAACACGTTCCCTATGATACTAAATATATATTTTGTTCATTTAATACGATAGTATTTTCAATTATATCTACTTAACCGTAACTGCATTTTTGGCATTTTTTTGTCGGCGCACCCTTAAGTGATTAAATTCTCTTTGGTTTCCATGACAACAAAACAAGCAAATCATTTTTTATTGAAAAATGAAATTGTAGTTTTTAGTATATTTATGGTGTGATTCCCGTGGGAATATCGGGATAAAAACTATTCTATGTGTAATCCAAGTTATAAACTATCTGTATGCCAAATTTCATCCAAATCCATCCATCCCTTGCAGCGTGAAGAAGCAACAAATATACGAACATACACATACACACAAACTTTCGCATTTATAATATTAGTGTGATTAACTTTTGTAGCATAATGATTAATTAACGACTCCTAAGCCAACAACGTCAGAGAAAGAACTGATTGTCTAAATATAAACAATCACGTCATGACTGACTCATTAATCATAATATGATGGACCCTAGATTATGATAGATCCTGATTTAAAAAGAATAATCGTATTTTGATTACAGTGAATTTCCATGATCTGTACAACGAGGCGCTTGAGAGAAATGATGAAATCGGTCAAAGGCTGCGTAAGTTCGGCCCAAGTGTGTTAGTGAAAGGTGAAATTGTAAAACGACGCATAATGCAGAAAGTAAGTCTACAATAATAACATTATTTTATCAATAAAAAATATAAGAATAGAAGAGCGTAAATTATTAAC
The DNA here is from genome assembly GCA_947562085.1 of Eudonia lacustrata. Taxonomy (NCBI): domain Eukaryota; kingdom Metazoa; phylum Arthropoda; class Insecta; order Lepidoptera; family Crambidae; genus Eudonia; species Eudonia lacustrata. The sequence continues at coordinate 2,232,343 of OX387341.1, forward strand.
ATGAAACAACATTAGTTAACGTTTAGTTGCAAAAACTGATATCCCCTAATGTTAGTGAACTTACCCGATATTGTATTAGAACGTGTGACTGTGTTGGGTTATGGCATCTGAGTCACAGGAACACATCTACACACGTTTGTAGGTAATAAGAATAACTGTAATGTAAGAACCAATATCATTTCTTCCATTACATTACAATAAATATTCACTGTTTGCTATCTCCCTATGTAAGTATTGAATTATCATTGTAATTGGGAGGGATACTTAATATCAACAAGCAAAATATCAACAATTAAAATGTCAACACCGTTTAATCAACAGTTAAGTTATTCAAAAACTTCAATATCAATGGTTTAAATAACATAAACGGTTCAAAATGTCAACACTATACATTATCAAAGAATCACATAATCAATGACTTGTAACATAAACGGCTCATTTGTTCAATGATCTACAATGACAATATTTCAATAAATCAACTTTCAAAAAAATTAACAATCAATACAAATTAATGATAATTAATGCTGCAATTATATGCAATTTTTTTCAAGAATGTCACAATAACTAATTCTTCTCGTTGATCCATAACTTTATTATATTATTACCTCTATCTGCTCCTTTATTAATTCTCTTTTATCATTGTAGGTAAATTCCATTTTTTCCTTAATTTTTTCCCATTTTAAAGTTAGTTCCATCTTCTGTGCCAGGATTCAACAATATTTTGTGTACGAGACATATTGTTATCCAAATTGTCAAAAACTGACCAAGGTTGTGGAGCAAACAGAGGTTTGAACAAATGAACAAATGAGACGTTTATTTTATAAGTCATTGATTGAGTGATTCTTTGATAATGTATAGTTTTGACATTTTGAACCGTTTATGTTATATACCTACCATTGATATTGAAGTCTTTTGAATTCAAAATTCAAAATCATTTATTCAGTTTAGGCTACAAGTAGCTCTTGTGAATGTCACTATGCCATCGGTTCGTAAGTCTACTCTGGGCGGGAGATCTTGTACTGAGAAGAACCGGCAAGAAACTCAGCAAGTGTCCAGCTATATAGAATAATTTAACTGTTGATTAAACGGTGTTGACATTTTAATTGTTGATGTTTTGCTTGTTGGTATTAAGTATCCCTCCCATTGTAATTATTATTATTACAGGATTGTGTTGAACTCGGCTGGGTTATGAGTGGCTATCCGACCACAGGGATGGATTTCGAGAATCTCGACAACATGGCAACTCCACCGAACCGGTATATTTCGTTCACATTATGCAATAAGTTTGGAAAAGGTTAAGTTATGGACTTGTACGGATAAATACTTTAATTTGTATCTACGAGTATATGTATAGGTATACCTAGTAAATGTCTCAGATAAGTTTTTTTTGTTAACGGTAACATTATTTAGAGCTAAGTATAAACTTTCTAAGTGAAAGTAAATTAAGTTAGCGACTGTCACTGTACCTTCTTTCTGGGGCAGAAAAAAGTCAGTTACTTTACTGAAAACAGCTAGCTTGCAGATAGCGTACCAACCTACTTAAGTTTTTATAATCGTAACCGCTTGCGCGGTCTTGTGTTCCGGGCCCCCGGTCTCAGACCCGAGGTCTCTGGTTCGATTCCCAGCAGCGTAGGTATTTTGTACCTACTCTCACTTATAAGGTTTGTTTTAAGTCTGTCTAGCTAACTACCCTATTTGTTATCTTTATTTTCCTTAAGCATTGAAAGTTTGAACATTGAACAAAAAATTGGAACATTGAAGTTAGTATAGGATTCCGAGATGTATCTTCCTTTCTTCCTAGTATTCTCCACTACTGGACGTAGGTACTTACGTTTCTTCAATTTTCTTCCACAATGTGCGGTCTGTAAAGGCTCTTTATTTTTTCCGTTGCGGCATTTGTTTTCGCACCGAAAGGCAGTGCAGGTAGGCCTCCGACATGGTAAAGGATTCCGGGTGAACTGCACTTCCACCTTCAGCCTTACCATCTTACCACTTAAGATCAGATGAGTTGAAGGCCAAGTACCCGTAAGCAATAATAGAAAAAGGTGAACCGACAATGTGGAGCACAAAGCCGGTCGTTGTGGAGATCCTTGGGAAAGGCCTTTGTCCAGCTGTAGTGGACGTAATGACGATGATGATGATTCGTTACCAGCGTGATCTTCCTGAACGCGAGCTGGGACGCGTGCAAGCAGCGGCTGCTGTCGATGGGTACGGACTGGTGCACCGGCCAGCCGGCGCCGACCGGCACCAGCCCGCGCGTGCTGCCGAAGCCGCAGGAAGTGCAGGACAGTATCGACGCGCAGGTCAGGCCACGTTGTTATGAACCAACTTACACTAAGCCACTTCGCAGACAGAGCTACTTCGATCTCCGTGTTCGTTGTTGCGGCTACTGTTCTTTTTTCTGTGATTGCGGCAACAGGCGATTCGCAACTAGTGTTTTCAAACTGCGCATAGTTTCGATGATCGACAATAATTTTCAGTTGCTGCAATTACCAACTGTTATTAAATTTTTAGTTGTTGTGTCAAGTTCCCCAACTGGCAAATACTGACTGTTAGCTATAGATTTAAACCCCCTTACAAATAAACAAAGAATAAGCTCAGCTCCGTATAGTTATTCCGTGTTTTGTCTCTTTTACTCTAATTTGAAATGACGTTTACATGACAGGAATAAAACACGGAATAACTATTCGGACCATAAATTCTTTGTTTATTTGTAAGGCGGAAAGAGTTTATTATGTTTATTATTATGGTTATTAGGGTATAATAAAATTATATGCATCGGAAATTTAGATAATTGACATTGTATTTACAGACATACGTACATCTACTCACTCTTAATATCCTTTCAGCTGGGAATGCTGAGATAGACAAAGACAATCGATCTCCATTTAGTTTGGTTCTGGCATACTTCCTGTGTCTCCTTTACGTCCATCATTATTTTTTATATATTATCTCTTATTCTTTCGACTATCATCTCTGCCATGTACATACATATATTCAGTTTGAAGCACAGAATCGTCCCGTTCATACAGATTCTCACTCAGTTTCCCGTTTCAATTATCCCTCCACATACATTCAGTATACAACACCGTTTCTCGGTGGGTTGCGCGTATTTGCTACGTCATTCAAACCTGAAATGGGTTTACTGACGCTCAATTATATGTAATAAAATTGGTATTTTACAGCTCAGGTAATCGTCCGGAGTCGTCCTAGGCACTGGTGTATTTTAGTTAAGATGTGTCTACTGTTATACTGTCCAACCACGGACTTCAAAATTTTTTTTGCCTTGTCCACCGAAGCTGGATATCGAGTACCTAGCAGGTAGCGGTCCAGGATTATTGGTTGTCGGCCATAAGGCACAAAAAACTATTTACCAACTATGTTCTTATTCGTAGATACAAAATATCAATAAATTGAGAACTGTAATGAATTATATTATTGTCTAATAAGTAATACAGTATAGTATTTTATGTTACAAACTTGCGATAAATTTGAACTTCTTCGTGGCATCTTGTTAGGTAAGTAGCTTTTTAGAGGTAGATCACAGAGGACACAGAAAGAAGTTACCTCTAATAAAAAAAAAATCTGAAGTCCGTACCTCTAATACAGTTGTACCCTGCAAACTTAAACATTTTTGCAACTCTGATAACAGAGGTAGCCATCGTCTTATGCGATAGAAGAATGGAAAAACCATTTTTCTGTAATCTAGAAGTATGTACAAAATTCATTCTTTATAGGTTTTATGATATTAAAATTGTTATGATACTTACTAACTTATATTGTATCATTAAACACAGATTTATCCTATAAACATGTTAAGAAACCAAAGTAAGAAACCGCTTACATGTAAAATAAGTACTGAAATAAGTGTTTAACTTACCTGCATCAAATGTTTCATAAAACTTTTACACATTGAATAAATCATATTTGAAAATTAATAAGAACTGAATAAGTACTGAAATATTTAACGTACCTGCATAAAATGTTTTAAAAAAACTTTTACACAATGAATAATTAATATAATTTGAAAATTATTAACAAAATAAAAATAGGTACTTAATGCATTGCAAAATATCAAAATTTCCTTCTGTTCGTTTCAAAATTTGAGCGCCAATTTTTTTTTAAATTTTCCTTTTCTCGCGTTTTTTCACCAAATAGATTTAAAAAAATAATATTAAGTATTTTGGGCAACGACCCAAAGGTTTATACAGCCAAGCTATGTAGTTCAAGATATCTTCTATGTGCAATATTTAAAAAAACAGAGTTGATTTTGGGCAATGATACAAAGTTTTATACAGCCAAATTTAATGAGTACATACCTAGGTAACATTTCTATGCATAACTAAAAAAGAGACATTATTTTGGGCAACGACACAGAGGTTTATACCGCCAAATATAGGTAATGTTTTAACTTTTAACATTTCTGTGTATTAGAAAACTGCAATAAGCGCCGCGCGCAGGCGCGACTAAATAGCCATATTATTATTGGTTATTTTGGAAAATGAAACAAAAGGTGTATCTATGTACAGCCAAGTTTAATGATGTGCGTGATTTCGAGCTTGTTTTTATTTTCCGTCGCTTTACTATTGTGGTGCTAATGTTCGCTTAGGTGCCTCACAGATTTATAAAGGGTAGGTAACCTTAGAGTAACAAAACTTTTCTGAAATAATAACTCAACGAACGTATCTAACAGTTAGTCGCGTAAATAGGTATATCAAAATTTGTTTAACATTTTTCGATTTGTATGTTATTCTCCGAAATTTTCTAAGCATTTTGGTGATAACCGCATCAAAATCGGTATAACAATTTCTTTTTAAACTATTCTATCGTGTTCCGTAAGTGATTTTAAAGTATTTTTTTTTATATCTTGCAATTACAGATTTTTTTATCCCTACGTTCATAATATATGTATAGATTGCGGCAACAGTAAACTGTTGCTGCAACAACTGGCAACTGTTGCTGCAACTGGCAACGTTTAACAAAAACGTTTTAAAACAGTTGATAGTTTTTAGGGTTCCGTACCTCAAAAGGAAAAAACGGAACCCTTATAGGATCACTTTGTTGTCCGTCTGTCTGTCTGTCAAGACCCTTTATCTCGGTAACGCGTGGAGGTATCGAGTTGAAATTAAAACCATAAACTCAGGCCTGCGGTCCCTTGAAGCTGTTCAAAAAAAAACTTTTAGGTTAACGAAAAAAAAAGATACGGCCGTTTACGTCGCAAAAAAACGTATATTTCGACACTCTCAAGGGAATCAAAATTCATAGGGTACTTGCCGTTGACTTAGAACTATGAAGTTTGGCAAGTAAGTAATATCGTCTTGTAATACAAGTACAGGGAAAAATCTGAAAACTATGCATATTTAATTAAATCACAAAAAAAAGGGTCTTTATTATGTCAGGAAAAGGGGTCCAAATTTTGAAGTAAGTTAACCGTGTCATGTGGGGTATCGTATGAAAGGGCTTAATTTGCACAAGCAATTTGTACGGAACCCTCGGTGGGCGAGTCCGACTCGCACTTGTCTGGTTTTTTTTTCAAATAAAGTTGTTGTCTGCGGACGGCCTATAGAAATGCGCAGGCGGCAGACTTTTGTCCGCTTGCTTTGTTACTTTCAGGATGCCAAGTGCGAGTTTCATTCGCAATTCGATCACGTTAACGAAAACGACAATCTGTATGGCAAATTGTAACTCTTCACGTATGTCGCCAGGAGGCGCTGCTTCAATACCATACTTGACGACCTCCTTGGTCGAGTGGTTTGTACACCGGTTTTCATGGTGTCGCCATCTCTGAGGTCCCGGGTTCGAACCCCGGTCGGGTCAATTTAGAAATAATTGTTTTTCTAAATTGTCTCGGGTCTGGGTGTTTTCTATGTATAATAAGTATTTATTTAAGTATTTTAAGTATGTTTATCCGTTGTCTAGTAACCACATAACGAGTTTCATAACGAAGCTTCTCTTGGGCTAGATAATTGGTGTGAGTGTAGGAATAGTAGTTTATGCAACTGTCATATAATGAAGGGTATTAAAACACGAGTGTGAGTTTATGAAACGAGCGCAGCGAGTTTCATAATAGTAACGAGTGTTTTAATACCCGTGTTATATGCAGTTGCATACACTAGTTTATCTTCACTAATGCAATTAGTCAAACAACAAGAGTAAAAGCTGACAATAGTTTATTTATAATAATTGTTCAAATTTTGGATGGTACAATTTTGAAAGTTAATGTTAATTATTGATCCAGCAGCTGTAGCAGTCGCGGGGCAAGCAGTAGAGCTCGTAGACGGAGTTGGAATATTTATAATTACTTCATTCGTCTTGTTTTCTATACTGTTCAAGATCGTATTTGAGACTTGAATTTTATTCATTAAAGACTCATCAATGTAGCTTTCAGCCACCACCAAATTTATTAATACCAGTTCTTTGATCGACGCACTTCCCCGATCTATAGCTCAAGAAAAAGGCAGGGTTTCGACAGGGGGTGGGTCGAAGTTCCATGTATTTTTTACATACGGCATAGCAGTTGCCCGTCACAACGAAAGAACGATCTATTTTCGTTTTTGTTTTCGAAACTTTCACCATGATTGTACTGTCGTCTATGTTAGAGACTTCATCGAACTGGATGTTATATAGCTCTTGCCTTCGGCATGCCCCCATTATGCCGAAGATTAGTGCAACCTGTAATAATAAACGATATAATAATCTTGAGGTACATAGCCAATGCAAAAACTATGATTTATGAAGTAGTAAAGTGTAGGTACCTCCTACCTAATTTATACACAAAGCGCTTAAACGGAGTGTCTAGATAACTTGCGTGTGTAGTACGTAAGTACTAGGTAGATTAAATAACAGAACTAAAATACACTTACCTTTTCAAAAAGATACAAAATATCTGGTGAATCTTTCAGGAACATTTTTATTTGACCTGATGTAAACGTCAAGGACTTTTTTTCCTTGTGTCCTTCTGAACTGCGTTTCAGGAACGCTATGACTTTTGAATACTTCGTGATATCAATATTGTTGTAGATACTCAGTGTGGACTTGAGCATAGAATATTTAGCCCACATAGAAGATGGCTTGAATTTGTCGGAGAGGTCTTTGAGATACACAAGAATGACATTTTCAGAAAATGATGTAGTTTTCTTTTCGATCTTCCATGCCAAATAGTTATTATATTCTTTTTCATATAATTTTCTAGATTTTTCTGGCAAAAGATTGTGAGTTACTTTTGTTGCCAATTCTAGAATATCCGGAGGCGTACAAATATCATCGTCGCTGTCCATTTTTAACTTTTAATTTGTATTTTAAAAACAAAACACATTGCGAAACATTAAATTCACGCGTACGTGTACTGTCACAGTGAACTTGCCGCCATTAAAATCTAACCAATAAGAGCGCAGCTGCGCGCGCAGGGTCAATCAGGAGCGAGCGCGCGCTGTTCTTTTTTATTTAATTGGCACAAGATCTTACCAAAGAGTTTTGTGTATGTAAGTTTAGTAGTTTCGACGAAGTTTTCACGTATAACCCAACTGTTTTCAAAAGCCAGCCTAATATCAAAATTTTATACAACTTGTATGAGGATTTTGACATAAGGCTCGCCAGGTTAATTGGTCGCGTTTTATTGATGTTATAATGAGATTTTACGATATCGATGTGGATATTATACCATCATGTGAAATTGCTTAAATTGAGTGTTTTGTTGTCTGCGCTATAACAGTAGTAATTATAAGTCAAGTATTGGAAACATAAGTAGAGTGTTACAACATTAGTGTAGATAAAATTTATTTATTTATTTAAAATTTATACTAATTTTCGTTTTCGTAATCGAATGAATACGGATGGTAAACAAAACACACTAGGCACTCAGTCCCTCGTGTGCGTTAGTTGATGAAGTTGTAGGCGAATTTTTTTGACAGGCAAGAAAGTCCGCGGTCGAAAGTTGTCGCCAATTAGCTAAACATTATGACGAATATCTGTGTACAAGCTTATACAGAATTACACGCTGAAAGTAATGCACTGATACTGTATTGCCTATATGTAATACGATAGGCTTTGTTGATTACCGATTACTGATTATCTGTTACTGAATACTGATCTTATAGGATAGGGTGGTGTTTCCCCCTGAGTGGCCTCCAACCTCCCCTTATAGCCACCCCGAGCCTCGCATCTGGTAGTCTGATCTGATTCAGATTCTGATACTGGTCACTGTTCGCAAACAGGCCGATCGCATCGGCAACTGGTAAGACTGATGGGTACACATTGTAATGTCTGGTAAATCTGGTAATGCATGCACTGAGCAGAACAAATCACCGATTTGAACAGATTTAATCACCGAAACAGATTACCGATGTTGTTCCTGCGCCGATCGCCAGCCTAATGCCGGGCGAGCGAGCGTGCCAGCTAACGTCACGGTTTCTCCTTCTCTTTCACTCTAAGCGTGACGTCACCGTATGCTATAGCTAGTTAAGTTGGGTTTATTGAATTTACTTCGCATTCGCGACAAAAGTCCGTCGTATGCGCAATCCCTAACGTTAAAATCAGATTTTGGTTTTTAGATGCTTACTACTTACAGGTATTTATAGCATTGAGAAACAGAGTCAAAGTTATCTTTTCTCTATCAAAAATCATAGGAACTATAGATGTAAACTTTAAGTGTAGGAACACACTATGCCGAAATTACGCGACCGAAGTTCGGCATGATTACGCCTAACTACAATGCTATTTCAATTACTGACGACACATAATACCGAAATTACGTTGCGTTATAGCGTACAGCCGAACTTCGGTCGGGCGTAAGTTCAGCGGCAACTTATTCTATAGAGCACACATTATACGCGACCGAAGTTCGTTTCGATTGCCTAGCACACATTATACGCGACCGAAGTTCGTTTCGATTGCCTACGAAGATCCGGGGGCGGGGCGTGAGTTCGGCACTTATGGTGTGTCATATCAGCCGAATACGTCGGAACGTAAAATCAGCCGCGGAACTTCGGTCGCGTAATTTCGGCATAGTTAGTGTGTTCCTACACTTATGGTGTGTCATATCAGCCGAATACGTCGGAACGTAAAATCAGCCGCAGAACTTCGGTCGCGTAATTTCGGCATAGTGTGTTCCTACACTAAGTCTGTTGGTCCGTCCGTGTACGTTACGAGCGAGATACGTTTTAAGTAGGTACCTAGCTAATCAATTTGACGGAGAATAAAGTGCGCTTCGAGGTTTGTCCGTCCCTCGTCTATGCCTTTCTACCGCCTACGCCACGCCTTTATACCTGTCCTCAACCTCATTGCATTCTTTGTTGTCCAAAGGCTTAGGTAATTCGTTTTAGTATAAAGGCAAATTACTAGTGGAGTCGATGTTGAATACTATAAATAGGTACCTGAACGTAATGAAAGTGAAAAAAGATTTCTGGGGCATCACTTTCTATAAAAAAGGCTGCTCGTCAACAATGTTGCAAATGCTTTTTTGTATAAGGTTCGCGGCGGGCGACAGAACAGTTATGATTTTTATACAGTTATAAAATCTGAGTTCGTTTAAAGTTATTGAACTCTCCGATTAGTTGAGATCCTGTCTAAAGGAATTCACGCAACAGCACGTATATGCTAATGAAGCCGAATTGTTACGTTCAATAACCTAACAGTTACTATACAATATAAAAAAACACATAGCACACGGCAGCGTGTCTGGTTAAGTTAAAAAAAAGCCGGCCTCAAGGACACGCTGCATGCCAGTGTGTACAACATTTACATGACCCCAACTAGTCGACACTTTTTGCAACCAACACAACTTTTGTTCCGGTAGAGCTGAAGTCTTGATTATGGCCTTAGTGGCCTATTTTGTGCCACTGGGTACGAAACAGCACAAAGCCGGTTGTCGTAGAGATCCTTGCCTTGGGGGAAGCCTTTGACATGCAGTGGACGTGTTTCAGATGAGATGATGATGATGCCTAATATTATAAGCTTAAAAAATCAATCAACTTTATCCTGAGGAAACAAATGTCACACTACTTACTTTTTAACCGACTTCAAAAAAAGGAGGAGGTTATCAATTCGACTGTATTATTATTTTTTTTTTTTTTATGTTTGTTACCTCAGAACTTTCGAGTGAGTGAACCGATTTTGATGATTCTTTCTTTATTTTTTGATCACTTGACGATGTTTTGGGACAATAACCGTAAATGTGTGTCACTTTGTTTTCACAGTTAGACTTCTACTTTTCGGAGGCGCTGGCCGAGCTGCGCGCCGCGGCAGGCATCACCGCGGTCGAGATCGACGCCACCCAGCCCATTGGTAAATGGCAAAAAACCCTTCCATCCTGCTGGCAAATGGTTTTGTTGCCAATTAAATGTTACTATTGTATTATTTTGTTAAAATCAAAAGAAAAAACATTTAAGTAGGCCACAGACCATCTGTGAAGTAGGCACACGGTGGTTGCACGACTGCAGACTCTCACAAACCGTCTTATTTTTGAAGGACAGTTTTAGTTACCTTTTTGTGGTTTTGGCATGGACATACCCAGAAGGGGTCCAAGGGGTCCGAACCCCCCCCCCCGAAATTGTTATACCTACAAAATAAAATTCCTAAATACAGCAATTCCGATATGCGGGATGGGCGCGGGTGGTGGGGCGTGTTGCTCGACGGCTGTCGCACCTCCCGACCACGACGGTTAAGTCTCATTTTTAACCTTTTCACCGCCCAACTATCCTGCACGCGATGTCCCGCTGTACGCCAACGTATAAATGTATTTTAATAAAGTAGGTACAAAGAAGAACTTCTATAGAAGTGCTGGCGTGGACGGCACGAAAATCTCGAACTTCTATAGAAGTTGTTGACGGTGAAAAGGTTAAAAATATCTATTAAATAAATATTATGTTAAATTGGTTGATTTGCTATTTATTTCCGAGAAGCTTTTACGTGTCATTACATTAGGTACGGTCGGAGGCTCGGGTTCAATTCTAAGGTCGGCCAAAATGTTTCGGACTTTTCAATAGGTACCTTACCATAGCGGGGTAAAGTTATTAGGCTTTAGGCTTTTTAGGTACTTATTAGGCTAATTTTTGGTTTTCCGTTTTAGACAACGTGCAAGTAAAACTTCAGGCGGCGATCATAGCCGCGCCCATATTTGACATAGAAAGCTGCCTCAAACTGCGGAACGTGCGCGCCGATTAGGATTATTTTAGTACATAAATACTAATTAGTTATGTTTCTGTTCTATGACAATTTGATACTGGTAATAAAAGAAAAACGAGTTTCATAAAAAATCTTTTTTTTTATTATGTACTCCTCCGTACTTCAATTGAAATAATTAAATTACTACATAATTATTAATTAGTTAGCTAATTATGAACTAACAATCTGCAGTCTCATTACATACATACAATATAGAACACTGAGGTAGCCTCCAGAGTGAATTGAGACTATATCGATTCATTGAAGTCTAAAACATACCAGCCATCTCGAGGAAGACATATGAATCGATTTACAAGCAGTCATGGAAACAGGCCCTCACAATTCACACTTGAAACTATTGCTTTACTAAAATAAAAATGCATCAATTTATACAATAGCCACTGGCGCACATCCATCATAGCAGTACACGCATGCGCGCGCGGCGGCAGGAACTCGATCAGATCTCGACTCTGCATGGCGACGCCAACGATCGCCGCACACGCCCACTCGCACGAGCCCATTCACACAATAAATATACACAACACGAGCTAAAACACTTCGTATCCGTGTTCCGTTACAGGGTGTGCGCACAGCGGGAAAAGTCACTGCGCGCACACTCGGTAGTGACCCTGCAGGAGATCACATTGGCTACAATCACGCGGTCTTTACAGTCTGTTTGGTTACAACTCGTCCTTGAAGTCGTCGTCGTCGCCGCCGGGCCCGGGCGGGGGCACGCCGCCCTGGCCTTGGTACAGCTTGGCGATGATGGGCTGCACCACGTCTTCCAGCGACTTCTTCTGCTTCTTGTATTCTTCAGCGTCCGTGTCTTGGTTGTCCTCGAGCCACTTGATCGCGGCGTCGATGGCCTCCTCCATCTTTGTCTTTTCTTCTTCACTGAGCTGTTAACAAAGAAAGAAATAATGTAAGTAATGCAGTTAAAATGAAGTGGTAGAATAACTTTTTCAGTTTTGTATTAGTATTTTGGTTTTAAGAAAATAAAGTATACCAACCTTGGCACCCAGTTTCTCCTTGTCTTGAAGCTGGTTCTTGATCGAGTACGCGTAGCTCTCTAGTTCGTTTCTGGACTCGACGCGCTCCTTTAGTTTCTTGTCGTCGTCGGCGAACTTCTCCGCGTCCTTGATCATCCTCTCGATGTCCTCGGGTGTTAGCCTGTTCTGGTCATTAGTGATGACGATCTTCTCTCGATTGCCTGTTCCTTTGTCTTCAGCAGACACTTGGAGGATACCGTTGGCATCAATTTCGAAGGTGACTTCGATCTGAGGGATACCTCTTGGTGCTGGTGGAATACCAGTAAGATCGAATTTGCCAAGTAAGTGGTTGTCTTTGGTCATTGGGCGCTCACCCTCGTAAACCTGAATCGTGACGGTGTGCTGGTTGTCACTAGCAGTAGAGAAGATCTGGGACTTCTTGGTAGGAATGACAGTATTTCTTGGGATAAGCTTGGTCATGACGCCTCCAACTGTTTCGATACCCATGGTAAGAGGATTGACGTCAAGAAGTACAATGGCATCAGTGTCCTGTTCACCACTGAGGACTCCAGCCTGAACGGCGGCACCGTAAGCGACGGCTTCATCAGGGTTGATACCTCGGGAAGGCTCCTTGCCATTGAAGAACTCCTTGACCAATTGCTGAACCTTAGGAATACGGGTTGAACCACCAACCAGTACAATCTCATCAACATCCTTTTTGTTCATGTCAGCATCCTCAAGTACTTTCTGTACAGGCTTCAAAGTAGATCTGAAGAGGTCCATGTTCAACTCTTCGAATTTAGCCCTGGTGAGAGTCTCAGAGAAGTCTTCACCTTCGAAGAAGGATTCAATCTCAATCTTGACCTGGTGGCTGGATGACAGAGCTCTCTTTGCCTTCTCGACTTCACGACGCAGTTTCTGCACGGCACGGTTGTCCTTTCTAATATCCTTGCCCTTCTTCTTTTTGTAGAGCTTGATGAAGTGCTCCATCACCCTTTGGTCGAAGTCCTCACCACCCAAGTGAGTGTCACCGTTGGTAGCCACTACTTCAAAGACGCCATTGTCGATGGTGAGTAGAGACACATCAAAAGTACCACCACCCAAGTCAAATACAAGCACATTCTTTTCGCCATCTTTCTTGTCTAGACCATAAGCGATAGCGGCGGCGGTAGGCTCATTGATGATTCTCATGACGTTGAGGCCAGCAATGACACCAGCATCCTTGGTAGCTTGACGCTGAGCATCGTTGAAGTAAGCAGGGACAGTGACAACAGCATGAGTGACTTTCTTGCCCAAATAGGCTTCAGCAGTTTCTTTCATCTTTGTTAACACCATAGCTGAGATTTCTTCAGGGGCGAAGATCTTGTCTCCCTGAGCAGTCATGACAGATACATGAGGTTTACTGTTCTTTTCAACAACCTTGAAGGGGAAGAACTTAACATCATGTTGTACAGTATGATCACTCCATTCACGACCAATAAGACGCTTGGCATCAAATACTGTGTTTTCAGGGTTAGTGGTCAGCTGGTTCTTGGCAGCATCTCCAATGAGACGTTCCCCGTCAGCAGTGAAAGCCACATATGATGGCGTGATACGGTTGCCCTGGTCATTGGCAATGATTTCAACACGGCCATTCTTGTACACACCCACACTGTGGACAAAAAAATACATTTGATTAATTATTATTCATATACAAACTGAGTTGAAATATGATACAATAATAATAATGATAATTTAAGTTTTAACAATCAGTTTTAACATTATGTTTTTGAAGAATATCACTTTAATAAGAAATTAAATGATTTAAACAGTTTAAATGGCTTTAGGCATACTTTATAACTAAATAGATAATAAATTAGTAAATCCTACTCATATCATATAATAGTGGCACCAGTTTTCAACACAGTACACTGTTCAGTAGTACACATTAGACATAGAGAACCTGAAAGATCTGAAAGTAGAGCAGATAGCAAGATTTACTAAAGAGACAAAAAGATTTGACGGGGCGCCGTGAAAGCTGGTTAACCTTAACTCCCTGAAAGGGGAGAACGGGGAAAAGGATGAAGTGGCAGGAAAAAGGCGGGTGGATTGTCCGTTAGGCTGGCGAACGTCCCCACAAAAAAAAAAAAAATAGTACCTACTCAGCAGTTTCTGGCCAAAAAATAATATAGAATTTATAAATATGGTTTTATATACAGTATAATTTTTTTATCAGTGCGCAAATTTTCTGGAGCGACTCAGAATCGGTAAGTAAACAACTTTCTCATAGCATATATACTATTAACATGGGTTGAAATATGTCAAAAAATTTTGGACTTCCCATACCATACCCATTAGCGAACACTGGATTAGTCTGAGTTGTATGAAGAGTCCCAAAATTTTTGACATATTTCAACCCATGTTACTATGAGAAAGTTGTTTACTTACCGATTCTGAGTCACTCTAGAAAATTTGCACACTGGTAAAAAAATTAATCCTATAAAACAAAACAATACCATGTCACAAAGGTGGCAGTTCATCTGACCCATTCAGGGTTCGAATCTATATAACTAGCTAATGGATTTTTTACACTTTTACAAAATATAGAATTTGTTTGAAATTTTACTAGATAACAGCTAGGAAACAGATCCATATTCAATTGTTGCTTCCTGTTGAACTACCTAGGTACCCTACTAAATATTCCCTAATTTACTAAAAATATTTTTATTTGAATAATAAATTTAGACTTTGACTTTGACATTTAACTACATAACATTGAAAAAAAATCATATATAAATTTTACATTTGGGCACATTTGAATCTCAAAATTTTAAATTAGGACTATACATTAAAATGAATCTTAGAAGTCTGAAAAAAGGTGAATGATTCGGTGCACTCACCAGGAGTAGGTGGTTCCCAAGTCGATACCGATTACGGTACCGATGTCTTTATCCTTCTCCTTCTTGTCGTCGGCGCACACCGCCGCGACCACGCAGGCCAGCGCTAGCAAACTCCACCGCATCTTCGGCTCCAGTTAAACTCCAACTAAAACAAAGCAAACTACATTAAAAAATCTAAAAGAACCAACTCGAAAAACAAACACTATAAACCTTGGCAGCGCACCAGATTGTTCATGAACAATAATTCAAGTTCAATGAAACCTACGACTACGAGACACGTAATCAGATGTGGGACACGTCATTCATAGTTACTACCTACCGGCGAGTCGGGCAACTGATTACTGAATTTGTGACCTGCTTGAGCTGTAGTGAGGGAATTTATTCTGACTGAATGGTAAGCGCGTCGTAACGGCGTTGTGCGGGGTAACGGTTCTGTCTGTCTGTCAGAGAACAGAAACGCCTGAGATATGGGGCACGGACCACGGTGCCGTGCCGCCGGCCCACTAAAAGTCGAGAAATTTCGGTGACGTGCTCACTTTTTTTTTAAGAATTCATTAAACTAATATGAGATTACCTTCGTAACGCTCTACAAAATCGATTAAACTTATACCTATTGAAAATCCTTATACATTTTTTAAATTAAATGCAGATATCAATAGGTCTTTGGCAGATACTAAAAAGGTTAGAAACTTATTCAGTTCGCGAGAACCAAATAATTCAATACAATCTTGAATAATTACACTTACTAAATAAAACAATGATGAATGAAAACTCTTATCCAGAAAAATATACTTCACAGCAACGTTAACAGCACTTTGAGAGAACACTTTGCACGAATTCACAATGTACGCTGATCTATTTTTTTCGATTTTCCGTGAAGAACTGACGTTTCACACGCCGCCGCTCCTATTATTTAGCGCTAGTGTTGATCGTGGGCAATCGTGATTGGTTGTCAAATTGCTGACGTAATTTTGTCTTCTTTGTGATTGGGCCAAGTATGCCTATTTGTCGCTATTCTATTGGCACACGTTTATAACTGGCACAAAACGGGGCATCAATGTTCGCGGTAAATTACGAAATTGTGAATTAAAGATAAAAACTTTATTTGTACCTACATAATAATCATTTAATTTTAAGAAAAATACAGTCTACTTCAATAATAAAGTGGTGAATCAACGAAACTATTTTTTTTTAGTCAATCAAGTAATCAATTTCTTGCAAATGCTGCATCGATTTTTCACGATGTTTCTGGATAGGTAGGTAAGTATTAGATTAGAAAGTTTTTAAGAGAAAAAAACTACTTCTTCAAAACACTGATCAAGGTGGATCTTTGTTAGTATAACTGCTGTTAAAAAGATTAGATGTTATGAAAAGCCAGGAATACCTTAGAGTGTGCAATAATAATATGGGAATAACTGAGACAGCAGAGGCCCATACATACTTTTCGTTTTCATTTTATTTAGACCCGTCCAAACATTAGGTAGGTACCTACTAAAAACAAAGTTCTTTCACACCGAAATATCATGCGGATTCAGTTTAGTACCTACCTTAGGATCATCATCAGCCTACACGTCCACTGCTGGACATATACAGGCCTCTCCAAGTGCACGCCACTGAGCACGACCCGCAGCTACTCTCATCTAGCTCTTGCCAGCCACCTTGCGAAGATCGTCGTTCTACCTAGTCTGAGGGCGTCCTACACTACGTTTGCCGATACGCGGTCTCCACTCAAGAACTTGTTTACCCCATCGGTCATCGGTTCTGCGGCTAATATGGCCGGCCCACTGCCATTTCACCTCGCTAATCCTGTGGGCTATGTCGACGACTTCGGTTCTCTGTCGGATCACCTCGTTCCGGATCCGATCCCTCAGGGAGATCAAGGATCAATATGGAAAATTAAAACTCTATTCATAAGTAAAAAAATTGTCTATTTAAAAAAAAAACTCTCATACACAACATAGGATAGAGATAGATCCCAGTGAAAGAGCGTAAGTTATTTTATTGCGATAGCTTTATTGGATGGCATAGGTACTAACGGGCCCAGTAGCATTTGCTAACTGTTGCTGCTACTATGTGGCCCTACTTTGGAATCACTAACAATTCTTCTTATTTTCAAAGGATGCCAATTTTCAAGAATTCATATGCGCATGAGTTAATAACAAAAAAGCATGTGGTTCATTGTTGCGATGCGATTACAGGATATCAGGACTTCACATGAGTACCTACTAATACCATCTTACATTTTGAAATGTAACCTTTGAAATCAAAATTGATACTATTAGATGTTTTTTGACATCATTAAAGCGCATAAAGGAAATAATTCCAATTTTTGCTATTCATGATTGAACTTTTAATTCGGCGTAAAGAAACATGATGAGATTTTTGCTATCGTATGAATTTAATTACTTGTATGTATATAGCACCTTTTACTTGACTCGTGTCGTGAATAAAATCTACGAATAAAATATCTACCAGAATTTTATATACTCGTACAAAAAACAATTTCTTTCTTTCTCAAATGTATCAAGATGTAAACCGTAAAGTGGTAAAGTTGTAAGTCGTAAATATACTTTATCAAAACTTATTGGAGAAATTTCCCGAAAGGTGTAGAAATTTCCAGAAATGTGTAAAAATTTCCAGAAATGTGTAGTAACTCATAATAGAAACTTCCAGAAATGTGAAAAAAATTCCTAGAAAGAACAAACCGATCATAGAAAAGTCCAAAGAAGTCTTCGAAAATTCCAGAAACTCGTAGAATGTTATAGTTGCACCACCCGAAACTCAGATCATAGCTTTTATTTTTAGCACCATTAAGAGAGGACATGTGCGAGTAGCTCGACGGCGCAGAGGTTATAGCGCCCGCTCTGCGATTACTTAGGTTAAGCAACTTTCGCAAAGGCCGGTCATCGGATGGGTGACCAATTTATCATCTTGTGCCTTCCGAAGCACGAAGGAGTCCTTGCTTCCATAGAGAAGGCTCGTGCCCCAGCAGTAGAAACGTAATTATATAATTGTATATAGTTTCTATAGAATTATAGAATTAAAAATGCAACATTTTGTTGCGAACAAATTACAATTTGTTAAAGTTTGTGGCCAAGATAACGTAATTGGAAGCGCACCTGGCCTGGATTGTCGAGGGTATGAATTCCGCTCGTGAAATTTTTTTAACACTTTTCCATAAAAAAATATATACTTACCTAAGTTTTATTATAATAATATATTCTAACATTTGACGATGATCTATATTTTGAAAAAAGAGACAGTGTTAATTAATTTCGGCGAGTTGGATTGGACCACGAATGCATAGTGGGTAGTGCACCTGACTCGGCATGTCATGGGGTGCGGGTTCGAATCCCGCTTGTGGAATTTTCCCAACCAATTGTCTTTTTCAAATTGTAATTTTTCGCAACAAAATTTGAGTACATAATCGATCATCTATATTGTGATATTCTATGGGCAAAGAAACAATGTTCACACAGTGTCTTTGCTTATACAATGTCATTTTGCTTAGTAGCATTTAAACATTTGCTGGCTTTTGTACGGGTAGGTAAATTTGCCAGATCGAATTGCATTAGATATATACAGATAATTATAAATGCTTGCACTCTTTGTTGCAGGTCGAGAAGAATTTATACGATAACGTTATACACGTATTGTTGAAATATTGTATGTAATATTTAACAATACTAACGTGAATTATCTCTTTCACCAACTGGATTGCATCAGCTTGTCTCAAAAGATAATAAAATAATTTGTAAATAATGGCTGGTTTCTAAATCTTAGATAGCGTGAAATATGTCTCAAACAGACATTGCGAAGTAAAGATGATAATGATGAGGACTGTTTTCAATGTGTAGTTTAACACCTGTAGATGTTTCCAGAACAATGTAATATTAAAAAACCGGACAAGTGTGCGAGTCGGACCCGCCCACCGAGGGTTCCGTACAAATTTATATAGTTTAGGAATCTAGTCTCGAACTTTTCCCGAAATTCAGTTTCCAAGGTATTTCTTTTTTCATTCTTCGTCATAAATCGAAAACTATACATCATAAATTTAATTAAAAATCTGTCTAAGCTTATGCAAATGAAGCCTTTTCATACGATACCCCCGATACGGTGCCCACTTCCTCGTTCTACCATCGCACCGCTCGCTATCGGAACAGGGCACACGCACACTTCCTGGAGCCGCTGTACTCTCGAACGGTTTGTTTCCAAAGGAACTTTATTCCACGTACCATCAAACTGTGGAATGAGCTGCCATCCGAGGTTTTCCCATTGAGCTACGACATGGATTCTTTCAAAAAGAGTAAAGAAGTTTTTCTCAGGTCGGCAACACAAAAGCAACATCTATATTGCTTTTGTCCATGGGCGGCAGTGACCGCTCACCATCAGGCGGCCCGCCTGTTCGTTTGCAGACTAGTATCAATATAAAAAAGTATAAACATATAAAAAAATCCCCACATGACACGGTTAACTTACCTACTTCAAAATTAGGACCTCCGTTCTTTGCATAAAGACCCTGTTTTTTTTGTAATTTAATTAAATATGCATAGTTTTCAGATTTTTCCCTGTACTTTTAGTTTCATCATCATCATCTCAGCCAAAAGACGTCCACTACTGGACAAAGGCCTCCCCCAAGAATGATTTTGCCATAATCGCCACGTTTGGCAGGCGGGTTGGCGATCGCAGTAGGTGAAAGTAATCACAGAGAGATGCTGCTGCCCATCCTCTGGAATAGTCCCTTAGTCGCCTTCTACGACACCCACGGGGAGAGATGGGGTGGTGCAATTCTTTATGCTCGGCACCACACGGACAACACCACACGGACTTTTAGTTTAAGACGATATTACTTGCCAAACTTCATAGTTCTAGGTCAACGGCAAGTACCTTATGAATTTTGATTCCCTTGAGTGTCGAAATATACGTTTTTTGCGACATAAACGGCCGTATCTTTTTTTTTCGTTAACTTAGAAGTTTGATTTTTTTAACAGCTTTAAGGGACCGCAGACCTGAGTATACGGTTTTAATTTAAACTCGATACCTCCACGCGTTCCCGAGATAAAGGGTCTTGACAGACAGACAGACGCGACGTACAGACGGACAGACAGACAGACGGACAACAAAATGATCCTATATGGATGGATGGATCGTTTTTTTCTTTTGAGGTACGGGACCCTAAAAACGAAAAAGTTATTTATTTACTAGGTGTTATAATATATTTTAAACAGTTCGAACACATTATAAGGTGATGTAGTCAATCTTATATCGGACCAACACAGAAATTGGGAAAAGAAAAAATACCGCTCAATACATTGTAGTCAAGTAATATTTACAAATACAAATAATACTTACAAAGTTAATTATCGGCACTTACAGCATTAGTGAAAAAACATGGGTTTCATAAAATTAAAACTGCTATATAACTTATCAATAGTTTATTGTATAACCAACAACAGTAAATAATGTACTTATATTACCCCAGAGCTTGAGCACTAGCAAAAACCAAGCAGGATTTAGCACCGACTTTTCTCCCCGTACCCATTAGGCACATTATTAAAAATTATCCAACGTTTTATATGGCAATTCAATTAAAAAATTAACATATTGTATTCTAACGTTTTGCGCGAACACTACACATTGAAATGAAACAACTTTTACGGATCCACTCGCGTTTATTTTAATTAATGTTAATCCTGATGACGTTTCGAAACCCATATGACCACGGACCCTGCAAATTAATTTAATATGTGGGGATCTTTGGGAGAGACCTTTGTCCAGCAGTGGACGTGTTTTGGCTGAGATCATCATCTCAGCCAAAACACGTCCACTGGACAAAGATGAAATTGAACGTATAAAATAAACGCGAGTAGATCCATAAAAGTTGTTTCATTTCAAAAAATAAACAGTTAATTAAACCCAGTCAACTCTTTGCATATAAATATTTTTCTACACAAGTTTCAGCAATTTTTACTATGTTATTAAAAATGTTGTGACAAAACAATGTTGTATATTAATAGAACAGTAAAAATTTTCAGCAATAGTTATGTAACGTTTGATCTGTAAAAGAAATAATAGGTTTGCTTTACCTACACCTACATATATACACTAACTACACAACCTACCCATCTTACGGTTTTTCAGATATAATGTTTAGAATTAAGGGCGCGAAGTAAGTTATTATGCAGTCAGCTCCTGTAAAAACAAACAACGTTTATTATTTTATATTGTTTTAATTATAACTTGTTTAAATTATAAAAAAAATGTCCGGGAAATTCTCGGCTCGGCATCTCCCACTTAATAAAAATTGTGTAAAAATAAAAAGTCAACATTAACCTAGAATAAGTTTTCAATTTGTTATATTTTTATTTTTTTTATATATTTTTTCACCATTACTATGTATTGTATTTATTTAGTTTTTAATTGGATATAGTTGTAGATTAGGTAAACTTTAACATGGACGCTTATTGTTAATCGTGTTGTGTACACATGTTTTAGATAGGAATTTAGCTCTTATACAATTTATCATGCATTATTGTTATTTTTTAATTTCTATCTGTTTTGTGTACCTAATAAATAAATAAATAAATAAATAAAGTGCGGTAAGGGTCAGGTCAGGCTATACAGGGTCACTTTTTTACGACCGTCCAAACCTTCTGAGATGACTCCCGTGATACAAACGAACAACTCTTGTTATAGGACCGACTCCCTAACTCGAAAATAAAATTCAGCTGTTCCTTACAAAACATCAATATTCTTTCGACCAAAATGTATGGAACAGCTGAATTTTGTTTTCGAGTTAGGGAGTTGGTCCAATAGTAAGTCTTTGTTCGTTTGTATCATGGGAGTCATCTCAGAAGGTTTGGACGTTGATAAAAAAGTCACCCTGTATAGGCGGTATATAAACTCATCCGAAAATATACCTAATGGTAATTATGGAATGATTTTATTATTGGAAAGATTTTGAATATACCAATTAATTAACTGTAACATTATTTAGATTTTTGTTCTTATGAACATAATTATTTATGTAATTGGGAATAATCTTGTATAATTATTAAAATAAATAAATAAAATAAATATACAGGCTATACTTCGGAGAGTGTGCTATTGAGCTGCTTGAGCTCATTCCACCTTCCCCTTTTTACCATCGAGAATCCAGACGTACGGCTGGCTACCACCCTTACCTGGTTGATATTCCACTTCTGCGCACTAAGCGTTTTGCTTCTACATTTATAATGCGTACAGCCAAAGAGTGGAATTCCCTACCGGCGTCTGTGTTCCCGAGTGCATATAACCCTAAAGTTTTTAAAGCCCGAGTGAATAGGCTATTTCTGGGCAAGCTTGTTCCATCGTCGGCCTCTTCTTAGCCCTAAGGATTAGAATGAGGCCAAAAACAAGCCCATCTCTCAATAAAAAAAATAAAAAAAAATACAAATAAATAAACCCTTGCCATGCCGGCGAAGCGAGGTGCGACAGATAATATGATGAGATAAACGTGCGTGTCAGAAACAATGTAATACGCCCAATCTGTTTCCCTAGTTGACTAAAAATGAAACTTACATTAGAGACTCTCTCAATACGTACTCTTTATAATTAAAGGGGTTTTAACAGTGTTAGTAAAGTTCCATCGTGACTATAAATCATATCTAATATAAAAAAACACAATAAAAAAGCACCTAAAGATAATATTGAGATAGCCAGTGCCTCAGTACTTGAGAATTTCGGGTAAAGTGCGCTAATTTGCAGCCAAAACTGAATAAATGATTTTGAATTTTAGATTTTTTTTTTTTCGTCCGCCTTTTGGCCAATCCTCAACCAGTAACAAACACCAATCAGCACTGGCGCTCAAACTGTTCCAAGCAGCCCCCCGAACGCCTAACCGATCGCTTTGACTACGCGTATCTGTTTATGACGTCATCTTGTCACCTCGCACCGCCTATGAAAGCAATATCAAAAGCTAAAGGCTACAGCTTTAGATATTGTTTTCATAGGCGGCACGAAACGACAAGATGACGTCATAAGCCACACACGAAGTCAAAGCGATCGGTTAGGCGGTCGGGCCCCTGGGCCCTCATTGTAGTTTATGACCGAATATCAATTATGTCGGCGCAGCTGCATGACGCATCATGATCAATGATGTACGGATGTCCTAATGTAAGTAAGACTATAATAGTTTGATGAGTGATGTCGGTGTACTGGCCTGCCCGCCGCATGCACGCGAGCGTCTCCAGCAGCGTGGCGCGCACGTCGGCGCTGTCGCCGCTGCGCGATATCATGGCGTACTCGCCCGACACCTGCCGCGACAATGGTACAATAAAAAAACGTTATAAAATACAGCAGCAACAAATGACTGTCCCACTGGTGGGCAAAGCCCTCCATCATTGAAACCAAATCATCGCTACAATGGTATTGGCTTAATCACCACGTTTGCCCAATGCGGCTTGGTGATCACAAACCCGGGCCGCTTTGAAGAATCCGAAACACACCTTGCCCGACCTGGGAATCTAACCCGGGACCTTCGGGTATCGGGCCGATTGCTTTACCACTTGGGCCACCGAGGCGTTATATAATGATATGAATTATTTTTACTTATATTATAAAACTAGCGGCCGCTCGCGGTTTCACCCGCGTGGTTCCCGTTCCCGTGGAAATATCGGGATAAAAAGTATCCTATCCTATCCAGGTTATAAACTATCTGTATGCCGAATTTCATCCAAATCCATCCATCGGTTGCAGCGTGAAGAAGCAACAAATATACACACATACATACACACAAACTTTCCCATTTATAATATTAGTGTGATTATAAAATAAAATAATATAAGTAATAGTAGTTTATGCAACTGTCATATAATGAAGGGTATTAAAACACGAGTGTGAGTTTATGAAACTCGCTGCGCTCGTTTCATAATAGTAACGAGTGTTTTAATACCCGTGTTATATGCAGTTGCATACACTACTTTATCTTCACTAATGCAATTAGTCAAACAACAAGAGTAAAAGCTGACAATAGTTTATTTATAATAATTGTTCAAATTTTGGATGGTACAATTTTGAAAGTTAATGTTAATTATTGATCCAGCAGCTGTAGCGGTCGCGGGGCAAGCAGTAGAGCTCGTAGACGGAGTTGGAATATTTATAATTACTTCATTCGTCTTGTTTTCTATACTGTTCAAGATCGTATTTGAGACTTGAATTTTATTCATTAAAGACTCATCAATGTAGCTTTCAGCCACAGTAGAAGACTTCCACCCCCCGTGTCGTTTCAGTGCGGTCAAATCACCACCGCTATCTATGAGAAGGGTCGCCGAGGTGCGCCGGAAGCAATGCCCCGTGCACAACGCTGGGTTAGGCAGATTCAAAAAACTTGCGATAGTTTTTCCCAGAGCACCAAATTTATTAATACCAGTTCTTTGATCGACGCACTTCCCCGATCTATAGCTCAAGAAAAAGGCAGGGTTTCGACAGGGGGTGGCTCGAAGTTCCATGTATTTTTTACATACGGCATAGCAGTTGCCCGTCACAACGAAAGAACGATCTATTTTCGTTTTTGTTTTCGAAACTTTCACCATGATTGTATATGTCGTCTATGTTAGAGACTTCATCGAACTGGATGTTGTATAGCTCTTGCCTTCGGCATGCCCCTATTATGCCGAAGATTAGTGCAACCTGTAACAATAAACGATATAATAAGCTTGAGGTACATAGCCAAGGCAAAAACTATGATTTATGAAGTAGTAAAGTGTAGGTTTCTCTTACCTAATTTATACACAAAGCGCTTAAACGGAGTGTCTAGAGAACTTGCGTGTGTAGTACGTAAGTACTAGGTAGATTAAATAACAGAACTAAAATACACTTACCTTTTCAAGAAGATACAAAATATCTGGTGAATCTTTCAGGAACATCTTTATTTGACCTGATGTAAACGTCAAGGACTTTTTTTTCCTTGTGTCCTTCTGAACTGCGTTTCAGGAACGCTATGACTTTTGAATACTTCGTGATATCAATATTGTTGTAGATACTCAGTGTGGACTTGAGCATAGAATATTTAGCCCACATAGAAGATGGCTTGAATTTGTCGGAGAGGTCTTTGAGATACACAAGAATGACATTTTCAGAAAATGATGTAGTTTTCTTTTCGATCTTCCATGCCAAAAAGTTATTATATTCTTTTTCATATAATTTTCTAGATTTTTCTGGCAAAAGATTGTGAGTTACTTTTGTTGCCAATTCTAGAATATCCGGAGGCGTACAAATATCATCGTCGCTGTCCATTTTTAACTTTTAATTTGTATTTTAAAAACAAAACACATTGCGAAACATTAAATTCACGCGTACGTGTATTGTCACAGTGAACTTGCCGCCATTAAAATCTAACCAATGAGAGCGCAGCTGCGCGCGCAGAGCCAATCAGGAGCGAGCGCGCGCTGTTCTTTTTTTATTTAATTGGCACAAGATCTTACCAAAGAGTTTTGTGTATGTAAGTTTAGTAGTTTCGACGAAGTTTTCACGTATAACCCAACTGTTTTCAAAAGCCAGCCTAATATCAAAATTTTATACAACTTGTATGAGGATTTTGACATAAGGCTCGCCAGGTTAATTAGTCGCGTTTTATTGATGTTATAATGAGATTTTACGATATCGATGTGGATATTATACCATCATGTGAAATTGCTTAAATTGAGTGTTTTGTTGTCTGCGCTATAACAGTAGTAATTATAAGTCAAGTATTGGAAACATAAGTAGAATGTTACAACATTAGTGTAGATAAAAAGTTATATAATATTCTGTATAAGAATTGAGCTCTTACGAATGTCACTATATACGTCATCGACGCAAAATCAATTTTTTGCTCCTTTTCTTCTATAGCGCCAATTAATGCCAAATGCAATTCCTGTCAGACCATCATTTTTTTTAGGCATTGCTCTTATTATTATTACGCAGTAAATAATCAAAACCAAACGAACGTAAATCTGTGCATTAGACATAGTGCTGTTTAGGCATTGTAGACGTAGCAACAGCCAGCTAGGCAATTAGAAAGTTTAGATATTGACAGTTAGGTAATCTTAGTCAATTGGCGTAATAAATGTTGCAGCAATCGTATCTTTAATTTTAGAAACTGAAACATTTTAAAATGAAACAGCTTTTACGGATCTACTTGCGTTTATTTTACACATTACTTTTAAATAATGTTTATCCTGACGGTTAACCTGATGTTTAGAAAACAATATAAAACATTTTGGTAAAGCGAAGCATCGACCAGCGAGATATTATTTAAACTGCAATTAATTCATAGTAACAATACACAGGGGACAGACAAATTTTTAATTGGATAAAAAGTAATGAAATATTGGAGCGGCATGTGGATCAGCAAATTGATTGATTTGAATGGAGATTATGTTGACATTTTTTTTATCAGAAAGTAATCTATGAGAGTAAATAAAATAAAAGGAGGTGACATTGATATGATTAAACTTTTACCCGCAATATCATTTAATAGCTATCTAAAATATTTATTATCTCGGTTTCTCGTAGCCGCAGAAGAAATAGTAGTGGTTGGTTTAAAGGAGAAAATACATTATCAGCTTTATCGCGCACAATTATTTTATTATCCGTTCTTATTTAAAATTCCTTTTTAATTTTAGCTATAATTTGAGAGGAGAGAGAGGAGGATCTTAAATAAAACTATACTTTAAAGATAAAGGATGTTACCTGGTAGATGAAGAGCGGATGGTTAGGGTACTTGTCCTTGGTTTGGCGCACGATGTCCAGGTAGGGCAGCCCCGGCTTCACCATTAGGAAGTCTGCGCCCTCCGCCACGTCCCGCGCCTGAGGAGAAACAGAAATTAACTAGTTCATATGGATTTTCAAGGCTGGGGAGGTACAGAGGCGGTACTGCGTGTGTGTTATGATAAAGAAAAAAGCTGTTGAAAAGATATTCCATAGCCAACCAATAGTAAGCCCGGGTAGGCCCTTTTACTCGTACATCGTGTAAAAGGGCCTATCCGGGCTAACTATTTTCGTACGAAATACCGGGAACGAAAATATGCGTTTACATGTGCCTTCAGGCGCACCTTCGGTGCAACAATGGCCTAAATAGCCACAACCGCAAAGAGTTAAGTATGCCAATTTGTCTATGAACCATACCATGTTTTTATTTGGAGAAACAAAGACCTATTCCGTGAAAGTGTTCTACTAGATGGTGTGGGTTTTTTGTGTTTATTGGTGCTTTATATTAATGCAAAAACATCTTTAAAAGTCCTCTCCTGCAAATCACAAAGTGAGCTGTTGGGTTTGCTATAGATAGACATTAGTTCTAGTAACGTGACGTTATTACGTCGCAAAATACTTATAACTACTTAAATTACTTATGTTAAAATAAGCTAGACATGTCATAAGCTTTGCATTTGTACGTTTATTCTTTCGTTATTTAAAATTAAATAGAACAAAACTTGCCACAGAAGTTTCTAGAAATGTGTTTCATAAATGTATAGAAAGTTGTAGAAAAATCTAGAAGCTCCCTAGTAAGTGTCGAACCGATCGTAGAAAAGTCCAGAAACATCGTCGAATATTCTAGAAAATAATAGAACATCCAAATGACAGAGACAGCATCATATCAGAATGTGTTTTTTTTTTGAGAGATTGCTGATTGCCTCAAACGGCATTTTCAGCGTCACCGGGCTTTTTTGGGGCGGCGAGATATGTAAAGGGTACCTCAAGCCGTGTGGAACGGCATCGCACACTTAAAAGTGCGCGTCCACGTGCCCTACTAGATTCTCCGAAGGGTTCGGATCGGATCGGGGAGCGAAACCACCCGAGGGCGCCTCTAAAAGCACGGACCTCGGCTCGGGTAGACCGGGCAGTGGAGGAGTAGAGAAACGCCCAGGTACATGTCTGTACCTGCGGTGTCCTGGGCCTAAACTAGTGTGCATGTTTAGTGTATTCTGTAAATGTGTATAGTGGCATAGAGGATCGGGCGGGATCAGAAAGTGATGCATGTATTTCGCTATACTACGCGGTGCTTTTCTGTGGTCGACAACAGATCCGACCCGAACCCCTCGGGGAATCTAGTAGGGCACGGGGACACACACTAGTGCGTGATGCCGTTTCCTCTAAAAAAAACTTCTGGCGGTGCTTCGTTTCACGCGGCTTAAGGAACCTTTTAAGTTTGTCGCTGCCCCCAAAAAAGGCCGGTGAAGTTGAATATGCCCATCAGCAGCAATCGGCAAACTCTCTCAAGTGATCGGCATTCAGTCAATAATAGTTCGTCTTACGATTCAGTGATCAATAGATTATCTTACGAATCAATAGTAAATAGTTGGTTAATAGTATTAATCTAGTTCTACGGGTATAATAGTTAATAGTTATAGTGAAAGTGTACCCATATTATAGTGTTAAATAGAATAAAGAAGCTGCAACAGGAGCCGGGCGGCTATGCAAGTCTATCATTGATTTGCATAGCCGACCGGCTCCTGTTTGTAATAAGTGGATTTTTGTGTACATGTGTAATTTTATTTTGTACAAATTTCGTATGCTGTCCTCGTCTTTTATAATTAAGTAATATACTCACCGATTATTATTTTTATTGTTATTGGTTATGGCAGAATAACAGAGGCTGCGGGTCCCCTGCAGCCACTGAGTCATATACCTTTTTGTCTTAACGTCAAGCTAAAATGCGTTGTAATTTTTTTATTTTTTATTGTATGTTTGAGACAAATAAACAATTTTTTTTTTTTTTTTTTATTATAAAGTTTGAACACTCAAGTGGTTAATTCTTAGGTACTACAGAAGTTTCATTTCGACACCATCACCCGACCTTCGTAACTTGGCTATAGCAAGAAATAATTGCGCAATCCGGCAATTGGTGCATAAGGGACATATGGCATATAGTATTCGTAATAGTTTGGTCCCGCACAAATCTTGTTACTAAAATTCGGAATTCGGAGTCTGCTGTCCGTCGTCTAGAAACACCCTCACGACATAAGGATAGGATTGAACAAGGAGTTTTAGTGGGTATATACAGAGCGTCCCACGGCCATGCCACATGGAGAAAAAGTACCTTAATTATTGTAGATGGAACATTTTACTGAAAGAAGGCTTTATTTTAATTTTAAAAACAATTTAAACTGCATTCATACATTTTTAAATAATTGCGTGGTTGAACCGGGAATCGAACTCAGTAGGTACACGAGAAAAAAATCATCCTGCAGTTTTATCGTACAGATCGGAAGGCTTCATCATAAGGATTATTTTTTGCTAAATAATATAGCATTAGAAATAAAAGGAAGACCATGAATTTTAACATTTAATGTAAAATTATGTTCAGAAAAATGAAAAGCTGACATTGCCGTAAGGATGGACAAAACTGTTGCATATAACCAGGTACCTACTAATCTCTTTATTATTTTATTTCAAGTGGGTACTCATTAGTAATAGGTACTTTAAAATTTATCTTAGTTTATGTCCTTACAACGATGTCAGCTTTTCATTTTTCTGAACATAATTTTACATTAAATGTTTAAATTCATGGTCTTCCTTTTATTTCTGATGCTGTTATTTAGCAAAAAATAATCCTTATGATGAAGCTTTCCGATCGGTATGATAACACTACGGGTTGATTTTTTCTCGTGTACCGGGTTCGATTCCCGGTTCAACCAGGCAATTATTTTAAAATGTATGAATGCAGTTTAAATTGTTTTTAAAATTAAAATAAAGTCTTCTTTCAGTAAAATGTTTCATCTACAATAATTAAGGTACTTTCCCTCCATGCGGCATGGCCGTGGGACGCCCTGTATACTTCCCTTCTTCTGAATCCCTATCGAATCCCTGACAGGGAGGCGGGAGGTGGGCGGAGAGCCACCATATAACCAGGGGGTTTTCAATGCTCGCTGGTATCCGTGAGCTGGATTTCTACTTGTATAAAAAGCTGGTTCTGAGGTAGACGACACATACATCAGTAGTGTTGTAAAAGCATATAATATACAGCGTGTCCAAAAAACGAAAGATAATCCTTTAGCTGCGGGTGGGTCACATCATGTCCTACCACATATTGGAATTTCAGTTTAATGAAAGTCTCACGGTTTTCGAGATATCGTTTCTTTTTCATTTTTTTTTAGAAAAATCTTCCCTCGTTTAGTTTATTTCATGCCATTTCTACAAATGATAACTTTTTGAAGCCCCATTTTTTTTCAAATACTCATGGTTATTTGCTTCATCTAAAACAATATTCTTTTGATCCCTAAATTACTGCGAAAACCACATAAAAAAAATCTTATGCAAAGATTTCATACATACTAAATCAAACGGCTGACTTTGAAAACCTGTGGTTTAAAAAAAATGTACGAGGCAGACCGTGCCTATTACTTTAAAACATTGCTTAGTTAATGTTAATTTAAAAATGGTATTAGTGTTTTACATTCCTTTTTAATTTTAATTTTTATGGTAATTTAAATGCACGAAGGTAGCAATTTCGGATTTTATTAAAATAAAAGTCAATTAAAATTTAGTTACCTTACAAGTATTATTTCATGATTTGATACATGTGAACAACGAAATCGTAGAAGGGTTCGGTACCTGACATGCTTCCGTGAAGTTTTGACCTTGACATGTCATTGTAATTGAAATTGGCAAAGAAAATATACTTTATTTTAACAGGTATTTTGGGGTTTTGGTATAGTATGGCTACAAGTAAAAGACAATTATAACGAATGAATTTTTTATTAAACTATTTACAGTTAATGCTCAAAATGGCCGCCATTTGCCCTTATGCATGCTCTACATCGTTTAATAAAGGACCTTTTAATTCGGCGAGCATAACCCTCTTGCGTAATTTTTTTTTTGACTGATATCACCTCCGTCTCGTACACCAGGTTTTTCAGGCAGCCCCAATAAAAAAAAACCAGTGGATTTAGGTCTGGCGACCCTAGTGGCCATAAGATAGGGCCGAGAAAAAAAAAAGAAAAAAGAAAAGCACAGTGCACTACACTTTAAAAAAGTATGAGTACCCATATCATGTTCACATGATATGGGTACTCATACTTTTTACACGCTTCAGCGTGTGCAAACTTTACAACCTGTTGACTACCCGCGAAGAGTAGAGTTTTGTCGCACAATGCTTAGTAAAATTAACCAAGATTGGGTTTATTACGACAAAATTTTGTGGAGCGACGAGTCTACGTGCCGAAATGATAGCTACTTAAACATGCATAATCTGCATTACTGGGAACTAGAGAATCCCCACATTATACGGGAAGATAGGTTTCAAATCCAGTTCAAAAATAATTTGTGGACTGGGATCATAAACGGTGAAGTGATAGGCCCGTATGAACTGCCACCATCGTTAACTAGAACAACCTACCTGAATTTTCTTTAACATCAACTGCCATTACTTTTGCAAGATGTGCCGCTCTCTACAAGGCAACACATGTGGTTGCAAAATGACTAACCAAAATGAATAACTATAAATAATTTAATAAAAATTTCATTCGTTTTAATTGTCTTTTACTTGTAGCCATACTATACCAAAACCCCAAAATACCTGTTAAAATAAAGTATATTTTCTTTGCCAATTTCAATTACAATGACATGTCAAGGTCAAAACTTCATGAAAGCATGTCAGGTACCGAACCTTTCTACGATTTCATTGTTCACATGTATCAAATCATGAAATAATACTTGTAAGGTAACTAAATTTTAATTGACTTTTATTTTAATAAAATCCGAAATTGCTACCTTCGTGCATTTAAATTACCACAAAAAATAAAATTAAAAAGGAATGTAAAACACTAATACCATTTTTAAATTATCATTAACTAAGCAATGTTTTAAAGTAATTGGCACGGTCTGCCTCGTACATTTTTTTTAAACCACAGGCTATCAAAGTCAGCCGTTTGATTTAGTTTGTATGAAATCTTTGCAAAGATTTTTTTTATGTGGTTTTCGCAGTAATTTAGTGATCAAAAAAATATTGTTTTAGATGAAGCAAATAACCATGAGTGTTTTAAAAAAATGGGGCTTCAAAAAGTTATCATTTGTAGAAATGGCATGAAATAATCTAAACGAGGGAAGATTTTTCGAAAAAAAATGAAAAAGAAACGATATCTCGAAAACCGTGAGACTTTCATTAAACTGAAATTCCAATATGTGGTAAGACATGATGTGATCCACCCGCAGGTAAAGGATTATCTTTCGTTTTTTGGACACGCTGTATATATGACGACCTCCTTGGTCGAGTGGCTTATACACAATGGTTTTCATGGTGTCACCATCTCTGAGGTCCCGGGTTCGATCCCCGGTCGGATCAATTTAGAAATACCTGTTTTTCTAAATTGTTTCGGGTCTGGGTGTTTCCTATGTATAATAAGTATGTATTTAAGTATATTATGT
Organism: Eudonia lacustrata; assembly: GCA_947562085.1. NCBI lineage: Eukaryota > Metazoa > Arthropoda > Insecta > Lepidoptera > Crambidae > Eudonia > Eudonia lacustrata. The sequence goes on from OX387341.1 coordinate 2,264,756, forward strand.
ATGTTTTATCCGTTGTCTAGTTAACCATTTATCGAGTTTCTTAAGGAAGCTTTTCATGGGCTAGATAATTGGTGTGAGTGTGGGAAACTTTTATTTATATTTATTTATTTATTTATATAATGTACTGACCGCGGCGCGCGCGGCGAGGCCGGCGCTGCCGGGCGGCAGCTGGTAGCACTTGCGGTCGCCCGCCATCGGCGCGCTCTTCATGGTGTCGCGGAACGGCCCGTACAGCGACGACGCGAACTTGCACGAGTACGACAGCAGCGACACCTGACGCCATCGCAACCATACCGCTTGTTATCTCATTTCAAATCATTTTCCAGTGTTTTAGAAATAACGGTAGATTTATTTCGTTTCTTCGAAAGGAAAATATCAATATAATCATAACACTACTGGCCACTCAGTTGTTCTTAAACCAGACACAATAGAAATTCAATTGTTCCATGGCACTGTGGTTACCTTGGGCGTCCAAGTATATAGTGAGAAGTAAAAGTTGCGCGTTTCCTTAAAATTGTGATGCGGAGGTATAGTGTTTCCGTCCACTTATTAACAGATTGATTATAAACATGAATGCTTAATACATCGTTAATCGTCAATACATTGCTTGTTTTTACTAATTTAACTAGGCCATTAGGTACATCAAAAGTCTAGTTACCTGATTGTCCAACTTGTGAGACACAAGTGCATCTTTAATTGCCTTTATCCTGTTGTCCATCATATCCGAAGGCGCTACCACGTGGGCCCCTTTATAATAAACAAAAAAACTAAATTGGAAAAAATACTAGAATTAACGAGTTTTGCACAAATATGGATTTAAATGAATTTGAAAATATTTCTTTTGTATTGTTAACAGTTGCAGTCATATATTATGTATAAATTACTTTCATATTTTTTTTCTATTTAGCTCAGTGGCCTTCTTGGTGGTAAGCCGACCATATGTTGTGTGTTGCATCTTGTCACGAATATGCGATGCGATTTCACAGGCCTGCCTGGCACGCATTGCACTGTTTAAGAATCTAAATTACAAACTCACGCTATGCCCTCTGATCTTACCAGCCTTCGCATACGCAAGTGCGACCTCAGCGATCCTCTTGGTGGAGGGCGCGTGGTCGATGGCCCCGCCGGCGCCGAGCAGGCCACAGTGGCCGTGCGACGTATACGGGCACAGGCACACGTCGCACGCCAGCAGCAGCTCCGGGAACGCCGCCCTCAGCCGCGGCAGAGCGCGCACCACCGGGTTCGACGCTGAGTCCGCGTTGGACCCAATCTCATCCTGAAATGAGAGATTATTATAAATTGTTGATCTGAAAATAATAATAATAATTAGATAAATCACCATCATCAGCTCGTTTTATGACCCCACTGCTGGGGCACAAGCCTTCCCACGGATGGAAACACCATAGGACATAGTACTGTCGGTACTATTAGTTATTGTGTACAATATTGTTATTTATTGTGAACCACTATTAGCATTATTAACACTGTAGTCAACTTTAATACTTTTTCATTGATAATTTTGAAAATATTGTCATGTACAAAAAGTTCTGACAACAATCTAGAAAGTGAGTTATGCAAAACACTTCTCACAATTATTATTATCTCTATAAATAAATATGAATGTTGCTAAGCGCAAAACTCAAGATGGCTGGACCAATTTGGTTGGTTTGTTTAAACCTTCCAATAAAGGAGATGTGAAAGCCATATTAAAAAAAAAACCTTCCATGACCTTCCACAAATGTTTCAAAATCAAAATAACCGTTTGGTTAGATACACAAATAATAATAAATAATGGAAATACTAAAAACAATAATTAAATTTTCCAATACAAAATGTACCTAGCTGTAAAACAATTTGTTTGTTTTGTTGTGATAGAAACTGTCAAAGCGGTACGTTGTCCGCCGGGTCAGCTAGTTAGAAATAAAATTACCTAATTGCAATTTTATATAAAATCTTGTAGATTTTGTGCCATACAAATAAACAAAGAACAAGCTCCGAATAGTTATTCCGTATTTTGTTCCTGTCATGTACATGTCATTTCAAATTGGAGTAAAAGAGATAAAACACAGAATAACTATTCGGAGCTTATTCTTTGTTTATTTTTATGGCACTTTATCCATAAGTTGTTTTATTTAAATAAAATCTTTGTTCATAATTACAATAGTTACATATAGTAAAGTTAACATTAATTTAGAAATATATTTAACCTTTTCCAATGTTTCAACAATTCCAAAAATGAGGATTGATTTTAAACCTTTCTCCACCAAATCTTTGAGAGCCCGAATGAGTTGGTTGATGCCATATCTATAAACATTGGGCATGCTTAGCACGGGCTGCACTGCATCATCGTTTTCTCTGAATGAAAAATAGACATGTTAAAGTTTAATACATGAAATTGTATAGATACTTTCAATGCAAAAAAATCAGGAATGTGGATGGAATGAAGTTTAATTTCTTTGAAAAATTAATTAGTATTCTTGTTTTATACATCACAAATATGTAACTTACCTGTTAGTTAGAATAGAAAATAAAATACAGGTAAGGGCAATGTAAGGTTAAAACATTATGCATTCATATTGTTTGCATATTTTCTGAGTTTCTATTCTTTATTGCCTTGAAACTGGAACAAGGTTGTTATAGTTTCCTTTAGTTTCTATAAACATTAAGGGCATTCATACTACTTCAGGCTATTGATGAAAATCCAATATTTTATCATATTTAAATTAATTTTATGTACTTACAATAAGAAGACGGGATACATAATATTATGCGGTTCTATACTAGTATTGGGCTCTTGTAACTTCCGCAAGATTGAATGAAAATAACCTCCTTGGAGGATATGTTCAGGACTCGAATATAGACTCATAGTTTTATTATAAACGGCACAAATATAACTTTAATTTTATTTATTATGGTCAGATTAAGTTTTATAGTTGTCTATTCAAACCTTCTGAGTATAGTTAATCAGATTTCAATCGTTATTTAATAGCCAAGTCACGAATTGATAAAGCGTAAATGAGAAAGCTTTCTTACAAGCTGTGGTTACGAGTAAAGATAAACTAATTAATCTTTAAACACACGTTAGTATCTCTACCTAGTTTCTGAACACAACGATTGATTTTAGTTCTCTTTTGATTGTTTTGATTTGACGTCCGATTGATTGTCCTAGAGTGAGGCAAAGGGATCTATCTAAAGCCCATACATTCATGTCATCAGTATTTTGTTAATAATATAAGTCCCGAGACCGTGCTGTATGGGCTAGATCCCTGTGCATTTTCCTAACGAGAAAAAACAAGACTAACAGCCTAGGCTTCTTGCCGTATCTATATAAAAAAGCACTTTGTGGCTTATGGCTTATGGCGCTGTGCTCACAAGTAACGTAAAAGTAATTATTATAATACCTTAACGTTAAAAGCAATCGTTCTTCTGGGCTTACTGATTCCCTAAATGGTCCAATGGTCAATGTTTATGTTAATGAGGTCTAAATTTTTCTAGTATTATATAATAAGTTTCTTTCTTCATTCTAAAAAATATTTTAAACGTATCAGGGTATCTATTTAATTCTTTCATAACAACTGGTGGGACATCCCACCAGTTTATAACTTTTTTTTTTCACATGGGATGCACCCAGAGCGTCTTTGTCGGTTTTGAATATTTAAAATTTATAAATAAGCAAGAGCATCTTGATCCTCATCAGTCGACGACATTGTCTCGAGTTGGTCTCGAGTGCCTTTGTACTTTGACATGTCTCTGGCATGTCACCCTGGTAGGTCCATTGAATGAATGTCATGCCCTGTGGTCATGCCAGACAGCCAGAGTCATGCTACATGCCAGTGGACAATCACGTTACTGTCACGTTACTTAGGTGGGTGTTGCAGGGCTCCGTGGTTAAATAATAACACAACTGGTTAATGTATCGGAGTATAATTTCTGACTAGTTTTAATAACTAAAAATACAAGTATATATATTAATCTATAAACAAAGAAATTGGCGGGGGAGATTAGTTGACTGTAGAAAGTCACGAAACAGGAACTAATAAGTTTTGCTTAATTTACATAAAATGTCTCTATATTAAATAACGTTATTAATTATCTCTATTAAATATCACGAACATTACGTGCTATGAATATTGTGCTGACGGCACAGTGGGCACAGTGCCTGCAAAATTTAGCATACGTTGACATTTACATTTAATGGGCTATAAAAATGTTATTAATGTGTCTGCTAGCTTCGATTATTTGTATCCTGTCTGGTGAACTCGTCTCACCTTTAAATCCATGTCCTTGTTTGGGTGTATTTAAGTTCGTGTTGCCTTTTATTTTGCACAGTTTAAATGTGTTATTCTACGATGTCTGCTGGTACATATTCGCCTACTTTTGACACTCAGGACGCTTCGCCCCAGATGCCGACTCCTCCGAACCCTCGTGATATCCACGAGATGCCTACGCCTCCTCCACTTGTTGTTGACGTTGATGACGTTATGCCTCCACTTGTTGTTGACGTTGATGACGTTATGCCTCCACTTGGTGTTGACGTTGATGACGTTATGCCTCCACTTGGTGCTGACGTTGATGACGCTTTGCCGCGGATGTCGACACCTTACCTAATGTTTGCTGATATTTATTCCGATGCTTCTGATCGGTATCGGTCTTCTGGTTCTCCTACTCGATTCCGGATCACTCGGTGTCCCGAGTTACCCAACCCCGTTTGTTGTCCAGAAGACCTTCAAACTGTTGATAAATTGTTTTTATTTTACGATGATTTGCGCAAAGCCGCTTTTTCTAGTATTAAGATTAGGGTTAAGTTTTATATTGGTTTAAACCGCTATGACAGTTATTTGACTATGTGTTTTGGATGTAAAGGTAATTTTTTTTAATAATTGTAAACTAATTGCATTTTTTGATTATGTGTCTTATTATGAAGATTGTTATAAAGATTGTTATTTTTTGTTACATATGTGCTCGGCGTAATTATACTATTTGTTTAGATGATAATGATGATGTTAGTTAGTTAAGTTTTTGTTATGTATTGTATTAATTTGGTTGTTTTTTTTTTATTTTTATTGTGCTGTAATTGTTTAATGTTTTTATATAAATATAGTGTCATGTGATCGTTACTGTTGTTATTTGGTTTATTGTTTCCTTTCTACTTCTTTTTTTTCTTCTTCTACCTCCTTTGTCATTATCTCCTTTTGTAATGATGGTTCTGTTGTGCTTTGTGCTTCCTTTAGACGTTTAATTTCCATTTCCAAATCTTTCATTAATTGTGTTTTTTGTTTTGCACCTACGCTCAGCACCGCTAGTTTGTGTTCTGGATTGTGTTCATCATAATACCCATTGCCCGGTATTCCCATTGGTGTGTTTTTTCCCATAAAGGGAATATTTATTCCCGTCAATTCTTTTTACGTATTGTTGTTCTTCTAATCTTATTCGTGCATTGTTTGCGGCTGTTGTTAATTTTTGTGCGTCTGACATGTTATTGTAAATTCTCTTCTGACCTGGTATTTTGTCTGCCCATATTATCGATTCTCCGTTCACGTTGCTACTTGTTGGTTTGTCCCAATTGTATCTTGGGTTGAAGTTTTTGTAATTTGTTTTTGTTGTCTGTTGCGTCACTGGTGTCACGATTCTGTAACAATACACATTTACATATTATTTAAATTTGTTTTTTTATTTTATTTTAATTTTATATATATATTTTATTCCTTTGCGTGTCATGCCATATGTTTTATGTGTGCTCCCGCTATTTTTTTTACGTTTTTTACGTTCATGAAGTTGGAGGGAGCACAGTTTTCTCATTATGTATCCGTTTTTTTCAAAAACCGTCCTTTGGCACGCACTTCCCTCTTGTCAGACGGAAGAGAGCGTGCATAATGGATTGATCGAATTTGTTGCTTTCATTTTTCTAGATGTTTTTTTTTTGGTTTTGTCTACTTGGATGTTTGTCATGTTAAATAAATTATCTGCCACGGTATACTGTGTATGTATGTGTTGTACTCTACTTTCACACTTCACTGTTTAAACTATTTTCCGGGTTCCAAATAATTATATATATATATATATATATATTAATGAAGAGTCAATCCACTATGCACGCTCTCTTCCGTCTGTCAAGAGGGAAGTGCGTGCCCATGGTCTTTATACTCCCCCCCCTCCTCCCATCTCTGTATTGCACAATATTTAATAATATTTCAATCGATGATTCATTTGCTTCGTGTACTTGGATGACCTTCTCTCGGAACCTTTCACCACTAAAATTGGGTCGAATGTTGTGGATCGGGTGTGGTTGGTAGGGTGTTGATAAAGGTCATACTGCGATATCATTTAACGTATTATTATGTTATGATCACGTTAGATCATAACATAATAATAGTTACAGATCACGTGCCACGTTACTTAGGTGGGCACAGCGCCTAAGCCCAGTATTATACCGGCGCCACACATTGGCTTATGAGTTGGGTCCAAGCTTGGCTACGAATTAAAATGGCCAATTGTTCTACCAAGGCAAGCGGCTACACATTCGCTCTAATACTTTTTGGCAAACTTACCAGCCAAGGGTATTAGATGGTTGGAAGTGTTGAAGGCGGCTTTTCAAGTCACTTTTTTTTGCGAGCACCAGCAGCACCAGCAGCAGGTACGCGGTCGCCACTCCAGGACTATGCCGCCTCAGCGGCCATCAGTCCTGCGAGCAATGTGCCCTGCCCACTGCCACTTGAGCTTAGCAACTCTTCGGGCTATGTCGGTTACCTTTGTTCTTCTGCGGATCTCCTCATTTCTGATTCGATCACGCAGAGAAACCTCGAGCATAGCCCTCTCCATTGCTCTTTGAGTGACCTTGAGCCTTTTTATGAGGCCCATAGTGAGCGCCCACGTCTCAGTCCCGTATGTCATCACTGGCAACACACACTGGTCAAACACTTTCGTCTTGAGACACTGCGGTATATCGAACGAGAAGATATTTCGTAGCTTACCGAACGCTGCCCAGCCTAATTGGATTCGACGACTTTTTGCTGAAGTTGGACTTACCTAGCTGGACCGTTTGTCCCAGGTAAACATAAATCGTCCACAACTTCAAGGGCAGAGTCCCCAACCTTCAGAGGAGTGGGTACGACACGTGAGTTCGACATAACTTTCGTCTTCTCCATGTTCATTTTAAGACCCACTTGTTGAGAGACTCTGTTGAGGTTACCGAGCATTGCGCCGAGGTTTTCCAGGGTCTCAGCCATGACCACTATATCGTCAGCAAACCAAATGTGAGTGATGTATACGCCATTGACGTTGATGCCGAGTCCTTTCCAGTCCAGAAGCTTGAAAACATCTTCCAGTGCAGCAGTGAACAGTTTCGGAGAAATTACATCTCCCTGTCTCACTCCTCGCTGCAAATTTGGCACCGCTGGAGAGACTGTAGCACGGCCCATGTTTCAATTGAATTGAAGGCTTTTTCATAGTCCACAAACGCTAAGCAAAGAGGCTGGTTATACTCTTCGGTCTTCTGTATAAGGTATAACCTGCCACAGCGTATGTATGTGGTCTATGGTGCTATATAGCCTTTTCGGAAACCGGCTTGTTCTATAGGCTGGAAGTCATCAAACCTGCGTGCGAGACGATTCGTTATGACACTTGAAAACAGCTTGTAGACGTGGCTTAAAAGTGAGATGGGCCTGTAGTTCTTCAGCAGGGTTTTGTCGCCCTTTTTGAAGAACAGTACCACCATACCTTCGTGCCACGTCTCTGGCGTTCTGCCCCCTAGTACGACGGAATTAAATAGCTTTTGTAGAGCTCCCTTCCCTTGCTCTGAAAAAGTACCTTCGATGCGCAACTGTAAGCATACTAAACTAACTAAGTAAGCATTAATAAACTGTGCCAAGACCAAGACCGATCCAAGCTTCAACTTGGGGCTAATATACCCAATATGTGGCACCGGCATTAAGTAATCTGTGGCCCAGTGGCATAACCTCAGAATAATAACTAAAGCAATAGAAACCGGACTAAAATAGCAACACAAATTCATCAGTTCGCACTATTTTAACGAATGAACCTATGTGATATGTTGGAAAGAGATCGATTGTCCCTTTTCTTTCGTTATTTCGAATGTGTCACCAGATTTGTGACGTCATTTTTGAGGTAATGTGGTGACTTTATCGACTTTATTATCGATCTAAATAATTGAAAACAACAACATAGTATTTCTTTTGTCACTATATTTATTAAACATAAATTATGTTAATTTGACAATAAATACACAATAATACAACCTAAACCATCAATTGCACTATCAAACAGCAAACTCATTGAAAAGCAACCTACTGGCATTAAGTTTTTAAATAACTAATATAGTATATTTATTATTTATAAAAAAGAATGCACATTGTTTACGTCACTAAAGATGACAAAGAATGCCTGAGAGCATTTCTTATTTATCGCTAAAACAGCTTTTAAAATAGACTTTACGACTGGTTTTCGCTAGAAAGTAGTACTACCAAATTTAATTTGTATTTATATTCGCTTATCAGCTCACATTCTATAAAAAATAAGTTGAAACTTACCGATGGAAAGTCAATAGTTGTTGACTATTTTCTTTCTTGTTTGAATGGGACCTGCAGCCCCTAATTACGCAGGACATTGTGCCGCACACTCCACACACTCATAAATTAACAGTAAATATATGAAATAGCGTCATTTACCAACATAAATAGTGAAAATTCGGTAAATATTCAAACGGAGTATGACCACTAGTTTGACATTTTCCACAATGATTATGCGAACAAGTCAAATATATCTAAAACGAACTGTCAGCTTTTAAATCAATGTACTTCTGAATTTGGCCGAGGCTTGACCGGGCAATAGGACTCAGGGACTCAATTTTCTGATGACCGTTTGACATAACAATACAAAAAATAAAAACTAAGTGTCAACCATTTGTCGCAGTCCAACCTCCTTTTCTAGCCATGAGATCGAAAGGGAACTAAACATAGTTGCACGATTTTTATTTAAGCCATCCTTCTATAGCTTTAGTTATTGTTCTGAGGGCATAACTAAAGCTATAGAGGGAAGGTTGATAAAAAACGTGCAACTATGTTTAGTTCCGTTCTGTCTTATAGCTTGAAAAGGACGTTGGAGTGCGACAAATAGTTGACGCTTAGTTTTTATTTTTTGTATTGTTATGTCATCAGTCAGAGGATTTAAAAGATCTTGAGTCCTTGGCCCGGCCAAATTCAGAAGCACTTTGATTTAAAAGCTGACACTTCGTTTTAGATATATTTGACTTGTTCCGTCCCCCGTAATATTAGTATCGATACACATATACATTGTGTGTATGTATGTGTGTATCGTGTATCTTTGTTGCTTTTTTTTTCTTTCACATTTATAATATTATTGTGATAATACTATGAAATTAACAAACTAATGACATGGCAGCATGGTCTATGATCTTAGACGGTTCCTAAGGGAACGAACGAACTACACTTATAAAAAAAATAATCTCTATTGTTATGGCTTGGTTATAATTTCTTTTAATTTTAGTAATGTATTTTATGAATTTTTAAGAATGTTTACTAATATTGCGATGGGATAGAGATATTCTCAGTGAATTAAGCTTATGAAGTAGTTGGTTAAATTTCGGCTACCTATCTACCTTTTTGTGATATATTTATTTATATTTTGCCCACGTACATTTCGAACGATTTAATGCTGTTTGGTGACTGAAAGTTGAACCATTGCTAGACCTTGAAAATATGCAGACCGAAGAAGACGGCGTTCCAGTATCGTTTAAGAAAAAAAACGATAAAGGTCAACAATCAAACGACAACATTACAGTTTCGCATGACAAAACTGATACAAAAAAAGGTGAGAAATCTGACGGAGAAGATCCAAAACCTCGTATTGTTCTAACGTTTCGTTCAGAAAAATCCGGTGCCAAGACCAGCAACATGAAAATTGTCCCAAATGACGAAAAGCACGACGAGTTCTCCCCGCGGCGGTCTAGTAGGACGCGCGGCAAGTGGGAGTGGTCTGACGAAACAGACGCTTCAATATCCCCGAGAAAAGAGAAAAATTCGAGTCAATCTGTTTCAGAAAACGATGAGACTTCAGACAGCTCCCCGGCTGCGTCAAAGCGAACCCGGCGCCAAAGCAAGGATTCGTCGGACAATGCTCTAGCACATACCATAGCTAAAAAAGAAAAGTCATTACCCGATACATCGGGCCCAACACAGAGATTGTCCCGTAGAATAAAACCTACCGCTAAAATCCTTGCAAACGAAGAGCTTAGAATTGGATTAGAATCCCAAAACAATGCTCGCTTAGGTATCCAGACTGAAAAGACTGAAGAAGGAGTGAGAACAAGAAGGTCTGCTCGGCCAACACAGCCTGAAGCTGAAGCTAGTACATCTACTGCAACTAATAAAAAGGACATAAAGATTAGTGAAATTGTTAATGAAGATGAATTTGCAGAAGAAGACTCAAGCTTAGAGAGTAAACAAGATCCAAGCACAGTGATGAAGCTGAAGCACCTGTGTGAGCTGGGGCTCAAAGCTATAAACACTGATTGTCTTGACGAGGATGCAGATACTGAAGATATGTAAGTATTATTTTAAATTCATGAAAAAATTTTTGTCTTCCATTTTAACCTTTTCAAAGCCCAACTTTCCTGCATGCGATGTCCCGCTGTATGCCAACGTATAAATGTATAACAGATTCTATAGCACGAAAGCAAGGATGGCGGTAACATCATATTGATAATAAAAAATTAGTTGTGTAAATTTAAGTTTGTATTTAAATTTACAAATATAAATAAACACTGATACTTTATAATGGCAGTTGGTTTTATATTATGAACATTTTTAGTAAGAAAAATGAGTATCCATTATCAGAGACAAAAAGACATGGATATAATTGCTAGAGATATATTATAATAGGCACTTCACTATTAATTTCATAACCTTGTCCATTGACTTTATATCAAGTCTTTGGCGCTCGTGGCACGATAAATATCTCAAGGAAAAGGGTTGTCTATGATTTTTTTTTCATTATAGAGTTTTGATGGTCTAAACTTAAAATAACCTATCGACGTTTCATGTACCTACCTTATGTGTTCATGTTCAGTTTTAATGTTGATAGGTATACAGCATATTTTGGTAAGTGGCTGGCTTACAGACTGTTAGCTACCGCTGAGTTACCGAATGTATGTTCTCTGTGTACGTTTGAGTACATTTTGTTTTACAATAAACATTTGAATAGTGTGTTACTAGCCGCTTTCTTGTTTATACACGCACGAACGAGAATGGAGTAAGTACCTTCCCTTTGTACGTCATTATTATTTCTTATGGGGACGTCGCCAGCCGAACGGACGATCCACCCGCGTTGTTGCGGGCCACTTCATCCTTTTCCCCGTTCTCCCTTTTGAGGGAGTTAAGGTTCATCTAGCTTTCACGGCGCCCCGTCGAATCTTTTAGTCTCTTTAGTGAATCTTGCTATCTGCTCCACCTTCAGATCCTTTAGGTCCTCTATGTGTAATCTATCCGACCCCCAGAGCTCCCATCTTGCCAGCGAGTACATAGGGCACTCGGCTAGTAGGTGGAGGCTGGTCTCCTCGCTTTCTATGCACTCCGGGCATATGGGGTCGGTTTTCACTCCTATCACTGTCATATGTCTGTTCAGTCGACAGTGTCCTATTATGACTTCAATGACTAGCCTCATGTTCTCTCTGGAGAGTCCCATTAGTTTGCTAGTCTTTTTCTTATCCATTCCCTTGATGAAGATCTTCGACTGTCTCATAACATTCGAGGACCTCCATCTTCTGTTGGTTTCTGATGTAATACTGTGACTGATTACTCCCTTGGTGATGTTGTGCGCTATTGGCAGCCGAGGTTCCGGCCCCACCAAGTTTTCCTCTGCTCCCTTTCTGGCTAGTTCGTCAGCCTGTTCGTTTCCCGTGTTTCCCTCGTGTCCGGGAACCCACGCTATCGTCAGGTCCGTTCTCTCGGCCAGCCTTTTTAATGATTCCTTGCATTCTCTGACGATTGCTGATGTCGTCTCTTCTTTGCCTAGTGCCTTCAGCGCCGCTTGGCTGTCGCTGTAGATAGCCATCTTTCCTGTAATAATAATAATAATAAAAGTAATAAAATCATTGTACGTCATAAATAAATATATTTACCTACTAAAATAAGAAGAAAGAAACAAATAGATGGACGCTTGGAATTGCGCACAGGTACAAAGTATAGTCACAGTCTAGTAATTACATTCAGTCAGTCATCGGAGGCGTTTCTGAATCAGGTTCCACACTCTAAAATCCGCAACAACTCATCAGAATAACATTCACTTGTTTTGCACTGTTTAGGTATTACCTGAACCAGGAAAGAAACACATGTGCACACATTTGTTTCGTTTGTAACGCCCGGCACTATGACATGATGAACTTGACCCCTGTGCGCTTACGACGTCACGGGTTAACTTGAAATGAAGTTGGTGACGCTGTTAGCACTGACATCTTGCCATTACATAGAGATGGATGTTGCAATATCGAATGTCCTCACTAAACTTAATGAATGTTAATGAAGTGATGTGATACATACATTAATTTTAAAATTTATTGTGTAATACGTTATTTACTGACCGAAATTTATTTTTAAATCATAGAATTTATGAACATTTGGATGGAATAAAACAAAGTAAATATAGAGGATTGTAATATATGGAACTTTTGCGTTACATCACAGGCCTACTTGATATGAAGTCATTGGCGTGCGGGACATAAAAATATTTGAGACGTTTTTGTTTTTATTTATTTTAAAACACAAAAAAGCCTGTTTTGCCTGCCTTGCCATCTTACAATTGGCTACGTTTCGGTGACCTCTTTGGGGAAACTGAAGGTTTTGTCTGTGCCATTGAAGATGAAGTTATCAAGACGAATAACTACCGGAAATATATTATGAGGGACGGTACGGTCGACATCTGTCGGGCATGCCGCCGTCCAGAAGAATCACTCCGACATATTATTTCTGGTTGTTCTCATCTTGCTAACAGAGAGTATTTGCACAGACACAACCAAGTAGCCACAATAATTCACCAGCAACTTGCTCTTGGATATGGCCTCGTCGAATCGGAGGTGTCGTACTATAACTACGCACCTGCGCCAGTACTCGAAAACGGTCATGCAACGCTTTACTGGGATCGCTCTATCATTACGGACAGGACTATTGTCGCCAATAAGCCTGATATCGTCGTGGTCGACCTATCCCAGCGCCGGGCAATATTGGTTGATATCACCTTACCTCATGATGAGAACCTCGTGAAAGCCGAGAAGGATAAGCTCAGTAAGTACCTTGACTTGGCTCACGAGGTTACCGCCATGTGGGATGTGGATTCAACCATAATTGTACCAATAGTCGTTTCAGCAAACGGTCTTTTAGCAAAGAGCCTCGATCGACACCTAGAGAGGCTCTCGTTGAAAGGTTGGGTCAATGTTCAGATGCAAAAGGCAGTACTCCTTGACACGGCACAAAATGTCAGGAGGTTCCTCACTCTGCAGCCCTGACCACCGGTAGCTTGGGCCCTGCCCCGCTGCTGGCGATACTCTAGGATTAGGTTTTTATAATGTTTTATTGTTTTTATATTAAAATATTGTTAAAATCTAGTTTTAAGAAGGAAAATAAATAAAAAGTATAATAATAAAAGCCTTTATTCACTGACCTTTCAATTTTACAAAATTTTATAATAAATGAATATTTGAACTTAAAATTTTGTTCTTAATTTAAAAGTTGTTGTGGCATCGCCATCCTCTAATTAGTCAGGTTGTCCTTTGACATAGGCCTCCTCCAGGCATTTCCACACTTCCCTGTCACGCGCTGACCTCCTCCAGTCTTTTGGTAAATCGTCATCCCATCTCTTTATTTGCCTTCGTCTTCTCCTTTTTCCGTCCCTTGGATACCATTCAGTGATATCTCTAGTCCACTTCTTTGTTTTGGATCTCCACATGTGTCCCGTCCAGCGCCATTTCAGAGTTTTTGCCTTTTTGGTCACGTCTATAATTTTCGTTTTTGCTCTGATGGTTCCGAATGTTTGTCTGTCTGATAGACGGATACCCAACATACTGCGCTCCATACTCTGTTGACATACTTTTAATTTCCGGGTTGAAGCGGCTGTGAAGGCCCAAGTTTGGCAGCCGTATGTCAGTACCGGTAGAATACAAGTATCCCAGACCCATCCATGTGTCCATCTTACAAAATTACAAAAAAAAAAATGTTTTATGTATCGTAAATATATTTTATTAAAGTAGGTACAATGAAGAACTTCTATAGAAGTTGTTGGCGGTGTAAAGGTTAAAAGCCATTGTAGACTATTTATTTAAAGATGAGCAGCATAAATGCTGATGTATCTGAGAGTGAGTTGTGTGAGTGTAGGAAAGTTTATTTATTTATACAAGGTGGCCGGAAGATTGACGTCCAAAAGAAAAAATTAGGTCTCTCGTGTCGTGGGGTTTAGTTTAGTTTAGTTATACTGGGCTGTATCCGCACTTAGCCATTCGATTTGGCCATTGTACGTATTGTACCTTCTGCCTACTCCAACCAACCCAGATTATCCCAGAAGGCTTGCAGCCTTTTCAGGCTGCTGCAGGCTTCCGCAAGCGTTCTGGGTGTTTGGAGAAACCGTGCCCGTTCGTCTGCCACACTCCTGCACTCCATGAGCACGTGTTGTGGCGTTTCTTCCGCCTCCATGCATCCTCTGCATAGAGGGCTGTCGGTCACACCTATCGTAAATAGGTGCTTGTTTAAGGGACAATGACCAGTAATAATACCGATGATTTTACGGATCCTGTCCCTGTTTAATCTAAGGAGGTTGCGGGCAAGCTTTTTTGATGCCACCGGAACTGCATTCTTGGTTTGCCTGCTACCTACACTGTTTCTCCATTCTGTTAGATGTTCATCTTCGGTTAATTTGCGCAGCCACGTTTTTATCTGGGCCTGAGGTATGGGCAGCAGTGGTTCCGGTCCATAAACTGCTGCCATCGATCCTCTTTTGGCTAGTTCGTCAGCGGCGTCATTACCCTGTGAGTTGCTGTGTCCTTTGATCCATTGCAAAGTTACTTTGTTTGCCTCTGCTATGGATTGGAGAGTGTTATGACATTCCAGTACAAGGACAGAGGTTATGGTGTTGTTTTTTAAAGCTTGAAGTACGGATGCACTATCTGAGACAATTTTTATATTTAGGTCTCTGACAGCTCTGGCTGCAACCGCCTGTGCCGCCTTGGTGATACCAATACATTCTGCTTGAAAGATTGTATTTAACTTGTCTAAAGTTGTTGAAATTTTTATATTTAAGTCATTCGAGAAGACACCCGCTCCAGTGCCGTGTGCGGTTTTGGACCCGTCTGTGTATATCCTAACTTCATTGATGCCAGAGCTATCAACTGGTTCCGCAGTAAGTTGGATATTGTATCTTCTATCGAAGACGTGGTGACATGGTATTCTGTCCATGGGCGCTTCAAGAAACGGTATTTCTTTCAGGCTTGCCTGCAGAATCTTTGAGTGTGTAGTTATGCTTTGTTTCCATAACCCGTTAGATCTTAGTCTTAAGGCTGCGCCCTTGGCTTCCTCTTGAATGACCAGATCTAGAGGTCTTAAGTTCAATATATACTCCAGAGCGGCTGATGAAGTTGTTCTCATGCACCCCGTGGCTGCTACGCTTGCTAGGCGTTGCAGACTCTGGAGTTTTGCTTTTACCGTGACCAGTTGGGTTCTGGGCCACCAGACAACTGATCCGTAGGTTAAGGAAGGTCTGATAACTGATGTGTATAACCAAAGTGTGATTTTTGGATTTAGACCCCATTTTTTCCCAACAAGTCTTCTACACTGCCCAAACGCTATACAGGCCTTCTTTATTTTTGCATCAATGTGCCTCGCCCAATTCAGTTTATTATCCAGGATGACTCCCAGATATTTTACTTGAGTTGATAGGGAGAGGTTGGTGTTAAAGAGTTTTGGTGGTTGGAGTTCTGGTAACTTCCTTTTGTTGGTGAAAAGGATAAGTTCTGTTTTTTTCGGGTTTACTGACAATTTGTGTTCGTCACACCAGTCTTCCACAATCTGAAGGGCTGAGCGCATCACTTTGCATAACACATTTTCAGCGCTCCCATTTATCAGTATTGCTAAGTCATCCGCATAACCAATAGTAGTGTATCCTCTATCATTGAGTTTATTAATGAGGCTGTCTACTACTATGTTCCATAGAAGTGGTGATAACACCCCTCCTTGAGGGCACCCTCTAACTACTTTAGCCCTCGTAGTAGTGTTCACCACTATCTGAACCGCCCTTTTGCTAACCAGCGCAGTGATCCACTCTCTTAAGGCTGGTTCTACGTTCCGTTTTTGTAGGGCGTGGTTAATGCTGTTGTGCATGGTTTTGTCAAAAGCTCCTTCTATGTCTATAAAAGCAGCCAGTGTTGACGCTTTATTTGTGATAGCCGATTCTATTTTGTGCACTACCATATGTAGTGCCGACTCTGTTGATCTGCCTTTCCTATAGGCATGTTGTTGAGGGTGAAACGGTTTGCTTTTCAGTGTTCCATCCCTAAGGTGTCGGTCTACTAATCTTTCCAGAGTTTTTAGCAGGAATGATGTTAGACTAATTGGCCTGAAAGATTTGGCATGTGTGTAATCCTCCTTACCCGGCTTCGGTAGGAAAATTACTTTTGCCTCTCTCCAAGGTTGGGGAATATATTTAAAGGCTATGCAGGCCCTGTAGATTGGTAGTAAGTGCTTAATAACATGATTGGGCTGCCACTGTAGTAATGCTGGGAATATCCCATCCAGCCCCGCGGACTTGAACGGTTTGAAGCTGCTCAGGGCCCATTCTATCCTGTCCGCAGTTACTATCTTATTTGCGACTTCCCAATCCTGTGCTGTTGGTGTGCCGTATTGCTCATCTACCCAACCAGGGGCTGGCGTTATTTGGCATCCTGGAAAGTGTGTTTCTAGCAGTACGGCACTGGTTTCCTCGTCTTTATTAGTGTAGGAGCCATCCTCCTTTTTTAAGGAGCCCAAAAGATTAGAGTTGTCCTTAGCCAGGATTTTCTTTAATCTTGCGGCTTGGTTTAATGAGTTAATGCTACTACAGAAATTTCGCCAGCCTTCCGTTCTCCGGAATCTGATCCGTTTTTTGTAGTGCTGTTGTGCTGTTTTATATTTGTCCCAGTCCTCATTGGCTCTGGTATTTTTGGCCCTGTTGAAAAGTGTCCTGAGTTCTTGACGAAGACGGTCAAGTTCTGGCCCCCACCAGCGGCTTTTCTCTAGGCGTTTCGGTGTTACAGCAGGACATGCCAGCTCATAACTTCTTACGAGTGTAGAAGTCAGGAGCTGTACGTTTGCTTCTATTTTGTCGGTACTTGGAATTACGTGTCGTGGGGTATCCGAATCACCCCCATGTATGTTCCGCGATTTTTCAAGGTTTTCGAGTTATGAATTTTTTTCTAAATTTTTGAGAATTTTCGAGCGATCAACTTAAAAAATTTCTAGAAAAAAAGTAGAAGACTTTTTTGTATTTTTTTTTTTGCAACAAAATCTTCATAAGTTGTACTTTTATGCATAAAACAATTAGCTTCGTAACTTTGATGAAAATTTGGAAATGCAGGTCTCAAGAATAAAAAATACGATTATTGAATTATGACTAGAACATTAAGATTAAAATTAAAAATCTAAACAGATGACTGCATGGTTTTTTAGTGATCCTAAAACATGCGACATACTCTCAGCTTTCATAATCATTAAAAAAAAGTAGTACTTAATGAGCTACTTTTCCTAAAATCGGCCTTCAAAGACAGCCACGTGGCATTTAAAAAAAAATCCATGTGATTAAAACAAAAAGTCTTGCTATTTTATGGTTCCTAATGTTAAATTGGTTTGTTAACTAACCAAAAAATGCCTAAAAAATTGACATTTTGTTTAATTTTAGTTTTAAATATCAATTCTGCGCGTTGCATTCTTGCGAATCATGGGTTGTAAAAGTGAACGCGATTATTTTACCTGCAATAACAATAGGTCGACCGCGAGGATAGTGACGGAATAATTGCCATCTCTCTCACTCTCAGTAGCGCGGGCGACAACCCAAGCCAACGCCAAAATGTTATCTCAGTCGTACTCACTTTGTGTTTACTGCTACTCGTGTCGGCATCGCTCACCCCAAATTTGCTTGCCCTACTTTTTTGACTACTTTGCTCGTTTACTGGACTGTTTTGCCTTCTGATTTGGACTTTGTTTACTTGGAAGTGAAAGAGATGAGTTACACATTAAGTGAATATGCAGAAATGCATTATTTTTATGGAGTTGCACAAGGCAACGGCCGTGAAGCAGCGCGATTGTATCGCGAACAACTTCAACGACGTGGTGGGCCGCAACCTGCACATTATCCCGACCATCGTGTTTTTATTAACACGCACAACACGTTGATGGCAGGCCACATTCCTGGTCAACGCGGTGGTCGTGAAGGAATCCCTCGAGTCGATCCAGATCGCAGAGAAACAGTGCTCGAAGAAGTTCAGCGAAATCCGTCCACGAGTACGAGAAGAATGGCTCGTGCTCTGGGCATCCCAAGAACGTCTATTCAAGCCATACTTCACGATGAAGGATATCACCCTTTCCATATCCGACGAGTTCAAGCTTTGCTACCTGCAGACTACCCATTGCGCGTTGAATTTTGCCAAACCATGTTACGAAAACAGCAAGAAGATCCTGGATATTTCGATAAAGTTTTGTGGACCGATGAGTCACGATTTGAGCGATTTGGAATATTCAATATTCATAATTACCACTCGTGGGCAATCGAGAATCCACACGAAACGAGAGATTCATCTTTTCAACACCGGTTTAGTGTTAACATGTGGTCGGGTATCCTCAACGGCGAACTTATTGGCCCGTTTGAATTGCCATCCAGACTTAATGGAGAAATTTACAAAAACTTTTTAGAAAATGAACTACCATTGCTGCTGCTAGATGTGAATCTTCAGCTTCGACGCACCATGGTTTTTCAAAATGATGGCGCCCCGTGTCACTACGCAACGCAAGTCCGAAACCACTTAAATGAAACTTACCCCAACAGATGGATCGGACGCAGCGAACCAATCAGATGGCCTCCACGCTCACCTGACCTTAACCCAATCGACTTCTTTGTGTGGGGCTATTACAAGGAAATCGCTTACGCCCGAGAATGTTCGAGTGAACAAGAACTTAGAGAAAAGATTACAGAAGCCGAACGTGTTGTGAGAGAGAATAGGGAAGCTTTTAGACGATTAAAAGGCAATTTTTTACGAAGGTGTAGAATGTGCATTGCTGCTGGAGGTGGCCACTTTGAAAACCTTTTGTGAATTTAAAAAATAAATTTTCATTCTGATTACCATCTCTGATTTATTGACAAAACCACCTCTTACTTAAAACGTTTGTTAACTAATCTCTTAAGAATTTTTAGTTATCAGCAAATTGACAACCTTAAAATTAAAAACTCAAAATGTTATCTAATCTTAGCTTTTTTGCGGCAATTTTTGGTTAGTCAACAAACCAATTTAACATTAGAAACCATAAAATAGCAAGACTTTTTGTTTTAATCACATGGATTTTTTTTTAAATGCCACGTGGCTGTCTTTGAAGGCCGATTTTAGGAAAAGTAGCTCATTAAGTACTACTTTTTTTTAATGATTATGAAAGCTGAGAGTATGTCGCATGTTTTAGGATCACTAAAAAACCATGCAGTCATCTGTTTAGATTTTTAATTTTAATCTTAATGTTCTAGTCATAATTCAATAATCGTATTTTTTATTCTTGAGACCTGCATTTCCAAATTTTCATCAAAGTTACGAAGCTAATTGTTTTATGCATAAAAGTACAACTTATGAAGATTTTGTTGCAAAAAAAAAAATACAAAAAAGTCTTCCACTTTTTTTTCTAGAAATTTTTTAAGTTGTCGCTCGAAAATTCTCAAAAATTTTGAAAAAAATTCATAACTCGAAAACCGTGAAAAATCGCGGAACATACATGGGGGTGATTCGGATACCCCACGACACGAGAGACCTAATTTTTTCTTTTGGACGTCAATCTTCCGGCCACCTTGTATATATATACTATGTTGGAGGTTCACAAGTTATTTTTTTAGTCGATTAGTTAGTAGCCAATTGTCTAGATTCAAATTAAACCACCTTTTATTAAGCCTGGAAACAAAATAGACGGAACATAATTCTTTTTCAAATCAAACAACTTTGTGTGGTATTAATTTAGCAATCAGTTTTACTACAGATAGAAAATTACATAAAAGTATTATAACATTTAGAAGGCCTTTGCCAAGAACCATCAAACTAAGACACATTTTATTACAAATTATAATAATAAAACCACAAATGATATAAGGATAGAAAGTTTATTACCTACTAGGTACTAATATTATTATTATACATGTAGGCGAGGTTAGCCTCCCGGTAGCATAATGGTCAGTGCAGCCGCCTAGATTGCGGAAAACCCAGATTCATGGCTGGGTTGGGTAGGCATTTAATTTTTTCATTATCTTTCTAAATATTAATCTTCTGTGCGTGTGTATGTCACTGAACTCCTCCTAAACGGCTGGACTGTGAAATTATTTGTGTGTGCAAGCGGATTTGAAAATGGTTTAGATTTACAATTGGACCTGGTAGGTGGCGCTGCTATAGGGGTCCATCATGGGATACGAGTGTGCTTAAGTGGGCAAATGATTTGTTTGTTTTGTTGTCATGGAAACTGTCAAAGTGGTACAAAGTCCGCTGGCCAGCTAGTATTTTACAATTATTTAAGAGAGCAAAAAATAAATCAATACAAAATAATGAAATGCTTAATGGCAAAATTTTCATGGCTATGTGGGAATTTTGTACATGACTAACTGCATGTAAAAAGTTCATCTTTGTTTTATTTGTTTCATTCAATATCACGTACGAATGCGGTCACGCACTCAACAGGTTGACCGCCGGCGCCGGCCGCCGGGCCCAGACACAATAGAAATACAATTGTTTGTCGGTCGTATGGCGTTTAAGGTTATCAATTAACATGATTTGATGTATTTAAACTAAGTTAAACACATTTTTAAAAAGAAATTATATTATACCTTTGATCTAAGATAAGAGATAAGAGTGCACAAAAGATCCCGATGGGTCGAAGTGTTACTCCAAGAGGGAAACCTCAGCAGGCCCCACTAAGATTTGACCTTGATTGTCTTGAAGCAAACTATTTGTAAACAACAAAAAATCTATTAAATTTCACATAACGTTTACATTATTTAAAAAAACTTAAAGCTTGGATAAATAATCACGCAAAGCGTTTTAAGACAATACATACATGCTGTCAACGCACACATATTGCGTGAAATTTAAGCGGCTTTTAGCATATTCTTTTGTTGAACCACTATCTAGACGTGTATAAATCTAAGGTGACAAGTTAAGATTAAGCTTAAGCTTTAATAATAAAAAATAAATAATCAGGAATTTTTGGCAGAAGTCTACACCTGCCACATTTCAAATGTGTTAAGCTTTATAGTTCCTAAATTTTATAATTAGTCAGTCAAGCTGTGAGTCAGTAACTAATATTTCACTTTATACACAGACATTTACATTTACATATGCAGATTTTGTTTTATCAACAGGGAAGTGGATGAAGATGTGGATGATGATGATGAAGAGGAAGAAGACGAGGAGGAGGAGGATGAAGATGACGATGATGATTTGGAAGATGACGAAATTGAAGATGATCCAGAGGAGGTGATCAGCAAGCTGTTGGAAGCCGACGAAGACAGCAGCGAAGATTTCCTTTGCACTGTCGGGTCATCACGAGGCAAACGCCGGCCGCGACGTTCCACTAGGCTGTGCTCTACATATGGAGGTCCGGAAGGGGACCAACCATCTCCAGTCCCAGATGATGATCAGAAGTGAGTATTCTATCATACCCGGGATCTGATGCAAATGGCTGTAATCAATTATTATTACGAAATATGAAAGTTACTAGCTTTTAAAGAGCTTTAGCCATATGAGAGCTTAGAAAACAGGAACCAGTGTGTTCAGTTTCTTTACTTTGAATTCAGGGAACCTCACAGGAGGTCGTCAAGAAGATCAGCCGCCAACTATGATATTGACCGGTAAGGATCTAATTTCGTAACCCAGGATGAGGTTGTGGTGTCAACTGATTTGTTTGAATGTGTTTTAGAGAGTACTGCCTGCCGCGCAAGAGGAACAGATCTCGGCGTCGGGCGGAGCAGCCCGAGGCAGAACAAGAAGATGATTGCAGGTCTGTTGTTTACTAAAGTTACACGCTTTAAATTGTATTTTAAATAATTGACGTGGTCCAAGTTATATATTACAAAAGAGACAACCAACACCTCGGTCTACCTGTGACCACGAGAAAGGGTTTGAATCATCAGGATATATTATCAAGTAAAAATAAACGAGTACAGATTCATAGAAAGTGTTTAACCTTTTGAGCGCTACGGTCTTCTAGGGAAGACAGACGTTTCCGTGCTTTGAGCACCATGTCTTTACTACTATTATTATTATTACTATTTCTTGTGGGGACATCGCCAGCCGAACGGACGATCCGATCCACCTGCGTTATTTGCGGGCCAATTCATCCTTTTCCCCGTAACGACTTTACTAGAAGACAAAATCTTATCATGACGTTTAATATCGATTGCATGTTGTTTTAAAATAAGAAATTATGATATATAGTTTAGTGTACCAAATAGAATGGTCCTCTCCATTTAACTATTAATGCTATGCTGAAACCAGGTAATCCTTATGACAGATCTAAAGGTTGGATCAAAAATTCAAAATACAAAATCGTTTATTCAGTTTAGGCTACAAATGGCTCTTATGAACTTCATTATGCCATCGGTTTGTAAGTCTACTCTGGGCGGGAGACCTTGTACTGAGAAGAACCGGCAAGAAACTCAGCAAGTGTCCAGCTCTTTTCTCCTTTACAGCGTCAAAAAGGTTGGAAAATGCCCTATCATAAACGGACACTTTCCATCACAAATAAACACAAAAAAACAACAAAATAAAAAAAAGTCTTAAGTTTGCAAAAATTACATCAGGTACCAATTTCATTTTTCACAATGTCATACAGTCCTAATATAAGTCGAAAATTGTCTTAAGAAAAACAAAGTTAAAGTATACGAGTATAATAATAATAAAAATAAGATAAGTAAGCAAAAGCAAGAGCAGACCAGCCTCCACAGGCGGCACCCGTTCACGAGTATGACATATGAATCAGCCATCGCTTCACTCAACCTTATCTTAGGGAATGGATCTTAAAGCATGACTAATTATGTAATATGTTATTTATTTTAGACGTTCACGCCGCCTTGAAAGTCGTTCGGCAAAAGGCGAAGAGGTGCATTCCGAACAGGAAGACAACAACAGGTATGTTTTTCCAAATGATATTTTTCAGTTTTGTATGGAGCCTCAGCTAGGACTTTGTACACTATACCATAGGCAAGCAAATAAAAACTAATTATATCGCAATAAGCTAACGCGTTTGATGGTACAAAAGCATTTTCTGGTAATAATTATGCGACCCCGATTCAATATGGCGGTAAAACGTCACACTCACATAAAAAAAAATGTCACTGTTTCTGACTTGTGTCGATGATTTATAGAATTTGTAACCAAAGCCGAGTTTTCGTTTATAGAAGATATCACAAAGTCCAGAATTAGCAGCTAAGTAGTAAACCGAAAATCACAGCAAAGAAATCGAGGAACGTAAGCGCAGAAGATTACGATATTTCCGATCATAGAAAGAAAAGAATGCCAAAACCAAACCAACCCTACAACTTCATGAAACCACAGAATAAGCAACAGTATACTAATGAAACCAACACACACAAGCAAGCCAGCGAGCTTTGATATTGACAGATTATCATCAGTTTTTTTATCGTTTTTCGTTCAGAAACATGTTAAGGTCACTGGTAAAAAAAAAATATACATGCGAAACGAAATAATTCCATTCGTAATGTTGAAATGTTTTACGCATACATCTCGTAAGGGAACAGAGAAAATGATTCATGCACGAAAAAACATCTAAAACCACAGTTCGAAACAGACTAAGGAAAGATAGTCCGAAACATTTCTAACTAATTTTTTTTAATCTATGTTACCGAACGTGATATAAATATGGTTGCCAGTGTCGACCATGGTGTGACCATAGCAAAGTATTTTTATTTTAAAGTTTATTTTAGTACCATTTATCCAGAAAGATAATGAGAATTTTAATATTTTATATGATTACAATATTTTTAACTATTAGTACGAATAGTGTACAAAGTCCTAGCCGGAAATGAAAAATGTTCTTTATGCATTGAACACGATGAATTCAATAAAGTTAGTAAAGGTAAGTAATATTGTACCGGTATATCGGTATTATACAGGTACTTATACCAGTACCAGGTAACCAAATTTATTAGTGCGAGCGAGAGAAATTGAGTAGATAAATGGATTAGCTAACTGCACGTGTTACGTTCTCGTCTCGTTAGTTTGCCTGTTTATGTTCACATATTGTTTTCTAAAGTTTACGCGAACACTACACATTGAAATTGAAATTGAGTCTCCCTGTGACCACGGACCCTGCAAAGAGTTCGAAACGTCTGGATAAACATTAAATAAGTAATGTGTAAAATAAACGCGAGTAGATCCGTAAAAGTTGTTTCATTTCAATGTTTATGTTCATTTCGCGCGGCCACAGTGCACTGCATATCACGTGACAAACAGGCTGGCAACGTCGCAGGTAGGCACCGGTATTTTTGAGGTATGCTACCTCACATTGAAGAATCGGTATCCAAGAACCGAAATGGTGAAGCTCTGGTTCTGTGCAGGTAAAAAAGTATTGATTTATATTAAATTACTTCTTTATTAATGGTATAGACTATGTGATAGTTTCTATAAGTTTCACATACATCTGCTCAAGGGTAATTTGTAAGCCCTTACTTTAACTTTAAATATTAGCTATTATTTAGTCAATCAATAATCTTCAAGACTGACTTAAGTTAGTCATTAATCAATCAATAGTGTGACCAACCATAGATGGTTGTAGGAAAGTTTTGAGACTATTTCTTCCATTGACTTCCAAAATTTAATTGTATATTGTGAGTGAATAGAATTTTCGATCCCAAACTGTCTTTTAAACTAAAAGTGTGGTACCAATTTAGCGCGGTTTCCCTAGAATGTTTGTGTGAGCGAGTTTTAAATGAACATAATATGTTATAAACCAAATGCGCGCGGGCGCTAGGGGAGTCCGTCTTGAGCCATCGGGGTGATTGGTCGATGACAGTGTGCGCGACGGTTTTGTGCTCCCGTTCTTATTACGTGGTTTTTGGATATAATTACAAGATCAGGTGGTTTTGGTGGCCTAAGTAGGGTCCCCTGTGTACCTAGTGTATCTAGTGGTGATAGTTTGGTGCGAGTGTTCCCAAAACTAAAGAAGACCAAGCCCAAAGCTGGGCTTTGTCCGGCGTGATCGATATAGGGGAGCGCTCCTCCCACCGCCGCTGTTCTGAAGCTGCTGATGGGACACTTGCTGTAAGTGATTTTTAAAGTTATTAGGCATCATCTAACGTGCCATCCCAAGTGCCGCGAATCGCGGACATAAGTGCGCCCCGGCGTGGTTGATGAGGTTAGGACAACGACGTGGTTACTGTCCTTCACACGACCGGCTGCGTACTGAACATAATATGTAACTAAGTAAATGACTGTTAGCCGCTGTCCTGTACAAAATTATTCGGCT
This sequence comes from Eudonia lacustrata, assembly GCA_947562085.1. Lineage (NCBI taxonomy): Eukaryota > Metazoa > Arthropoda > Insecta > Lepidoptera > Crambidae > Eudonia > Eudonia lacustrata. Next base: position 2,290,525 of record OX387341.1, read on the forward strand.
TGTTTGTAGCGAGGCTGCGGGCGGGGATGAAGGGGCGGAGGCGGCGTGCCCGGAGGACGAGTCGGCCATCCTGGCCACGTGCTTCTGCGAGGCGCCCAGCAACGTGCACGCCGCGCCCAGCGAGCTCACGGGTGAGCGACACTATTGTACATCGAGCGCGCTCACTTCTCGTTGTACCTAACACGCCTGCTCATGTGTATTAATATTGTGCCCTTTTTAAAGAGAAGGATTGCAGAAAGATTAAATGTATCTATGTATAATGTGTGTGTTCGGGGTAGAACTAATAATGAGTAAATGATAAAACTTGATAAGATTAAACTTAGTATATAATTGGGATAAAACTATAAAATTATTATGATATAAAAGAGTACGTGCGGCTGTCTTGATAGCTGCTAATAGCGAACTGATTGTGAAATGTGAATATTGCTAATAACTTACTAATTTGGGTCAACATGAAATGCTGACAATACAACGTACGCGCTTGCTCGTACAGTGTGTTACAAAAAAACTTCAAAATATATTTAAAAATGCGGATGATTTGAATCGGTCAATGCCAAATATATCTTTTTTTTTAAATTATCATGGCCATAGGTACCTTCAAACCCTTCAGAAAAAATACCTTGCAATTTGACATTTGAAAGCTATTCAAGAATTTCAAACTAATTCAAGCGAGTCTCAGTGATTGCGATCGTGAAGCGTTTTTGAATGATGTTGAATGATCGACATCGTCAATTTGACATTTATTTGGAATCGTCTATGCAAAATGACGAGCGTAAATATCTGTGAAAGTTACCGTGATAGAGGTGGAAATTAGACAATAACCCCCTGATTTAAGCTACTGAGTTTAGTTTGTTTTTGCGTTTGGTGTGAGTGGTTCCTGTTTTCGTGGCAGAGCCGGTGTTCTGCCAGGCGGTGGAGACGGTGGACGGCGTGCGCGTGGGATGCTCGCACGCGGCGGGGCGCGGCGGCGGCGGCGGGGCGCTGGCGCCGCTGCTGCGGGCCGGCCCGCGCGCGCCCTTCCTGCTGGCCTGCCGCCTGCACCACAACATGATGCGGAAGCACATGTGCTGCCCCGCCTGCGGACTGTTCTGCACGCAGGTAACGAAAACATGCCTTAGGACGTGCTCTCTCTGGCGGGCCGTAACGAACTGGTGATCCTAGTGGCACGTGAAGGGGATATACATTAGTTTTTAGTGGGTATGCCCCTCCTACTTCCGATTCCCAGTCGAAGCTCTCAGTCCTGGGCACGCTAGTACTCAATTATGACGAATTTCCACTGTTTCACTTTCACCCCGTATAGTTTTTGTAGCCCTGGCCCCAATGTGTGCGTGAAGCCTGAATCTTTGCAGCGCATTTCTGAGCTGCATCTTTCTTAGCGTGTTAGCTCTTAATTGTACTACCGTCCTTTGCAGCGTTAACATAAGCTAACCTCGAATATACAATTTTAACACTCCCTATCGTGCAGGGCATATTCTACCAGTGCAGCGTCGGGCATCTGTTCCACCTGGAGTGCGGGCTGCCGTACAACGACGTGAAGCTGAAGCCAGGCTGCCCGCACTGCGGCGTCCGCAGCTCCCGCTGGCAGCCCGCCAACACGGACTGCAGCCAGGTGCAGCTGCAGATGCGGTGCAGCAACAAGCGCGTGTTCTTGCCCGACCAGCGCGAGCAGTGGTGAGTGAATCTGATGTCCATTGAGCCTACCTTATAGTTTAGTTATTGTTCACATAGATCAGCCAGCAAGACCGTCGTCGTTGCCCGGATTGCGAGAGGTTATAGGTTGGTGTTCCATCTGAGGCAAGTTTTCTTTTATCTAGCACAATTTAAAAAAAAAAATATACAGCGTTTATTGAGTTAGTACCTTTCCCCCATACGTAACTATTGTATTTGCCCATCATGAGAGCATCGACGAAAACACTACCCTTTTTTAGATATAATTTTTTTTTTTATAGAAAGTTGAAAAATAAAATCTTGCGTTTATTGCAGCACTCAAGCGTACTTGACCTTCTCGAGCCTGAAGCCGTCCGCGGCGGATCAGTCGCTGATTCCCGACGACCTGTTCCCGTTGCCGGGCGTGGACCTGGCCGTCTTACGCCAGGCGGTCGACGCGGCCGACGCGGCGGACGCGGCCGTCGAGGACGTCGAGGACGCGGCGCAAAAACTATGCGACGCTATAATGGCTATGGAGCCCGTCGAACAACTGCTACCCAAAATAAGTAAGCTATTGTGTACTATAACTGTGCAGTGTTGTAGCTATACGATTTTTGTAAGTACCTATCTGAAAGTAAAACGACACTTGATTCTGCGGCGTCCATTAACATCCGGTCGCAAATGTCAACGAAAAAAAAATAAGATTAAAAATAAAAATTATAATTTTTATTTTTAATCTTATTTTTTTTTCCTTATTTCTCGACAAAGCGTTGATGGTTATTTTTCGCACTATAGGTGAGATAGAGGGCCGGAAAATTAGTTGTATTCAATTTTAAGTTTGTCATTTTTTCTCGTCTTATTCTTGACACGTTGCACGCCTTGGTGTACCATAAGTGTAATACATTTGTTTAAAAAAAAATCCAATAACAGCGTCACGCGCGGCGGTGCGTCTTCCGCTGCCCCCGCGCAACGGCGGCGGCAGCGTGCACTGCGCGAGCGCGCGTGGGCACGCGGCCGCGCTGCACCTGCTGCGGGCGGCGGGTGGCGACCTCGACGCGCCCGACCACGCCGCGCGCACGCCGCTCATACTCAGCGTGCAGGGTGAGTCACACGCGGCCGCGCTGCACCTGCTGCGGGCGGCGGGCGGCGACCTCGACGCGCCCGACCACGCCGCGCGCACGCCGCTCATACTCAGCGTGCAGGGTGAGTCACACGCGGCCGCGCTGCACCTGCTGCGGGCGGCGGGCGGCGACCTCGACGCGCCCGACCACGCCGCGCGCACGCCGCTCATACTCAGCGTGCAGGGTGAGTCACACGCGGCCGCGCTGCACCTGCTGCGGGCGGCGGGCGGCGACCTCGACGCGCCCGACCACGCCGCGCGCACGCCGCTCATACTCAGCGTGCAGGGTGAGTCACACGCGGCCGCGCTGCACCTGCTGCGGGCGGCGGGCGGCGACCTCGACGCGCCCGACCACGCCGCGCGCACGCCGCTCATACTCAGCGTGCAGGGTGAGTCACACGCGGCCGCGCTGCACCTGCTGCGGGCGGCGGGCGGCGACCTCGACGCGCCCGACCACGCCGCGCGCACGCCGCTCATACTCAGCGTGCAGGGTGAGTCACACGCGGCCGCGCTGCACCTGCTGCGGGCGGCGGGCGGCGACCTCGACGCGCCCGACCACGCCGCGCGCACGCCGCTCATACTCAGCGTGCAGGGTGAGTCACACGCGGCCGCGCTGCACCTGCTGCGGGCGGCGGGCGGCGACCTCGACGCGCCCGACCACGCCGCGCGCACGCCGCTCATACTCAGCGTGCAGGGTGAGTCACACGCGGCCGCGCTGCACCTGCTGCGGGCGGCGGGCGGCGACCTCGACGCGCCCGACCACGCCGCGCGCACGCCGCTCATACTCAGCGTGCAGGGTGAGCTCCGGCACAGTGATCATAGACACCGAGTAAAATAAATAAATAGTAAATATTCAGACGATACGTTAATGTTTGATAGACTTGGACCAGCCGCACTGGCCCATTTATGCACTGGATGCATTTACATTTGTAATATTTATTTATTTTATTTTAAGAAGACCAACAGCTATAATATAAAGGCAAAAATGAGATATAGAGGTATCATTAATGTATACCCATTAAGAAAGAGCTCGAGCAGTGGTAAACGCGTTCGGTCTGCGATAGGCCGTTGGTCCCGGCTCGTGCCCCAGCATTGGGGACATAATATAACATGGTGAGGATGTGAACCACCAAAAAAAAATATAATTGTGTGTAATTGTGTTGTAGTAAAATGTATGATGATTATGTGTAACAAACTTGCTTTATTTTGTTTATGTTCAGCCCTATTGGACAAGCCGGAAAATCAGAGCAACAACAAGAGCAAGAAAAGTATTGACAGCGATCCTAAAAGAGATACGAATTCCAAAGAAGTTTTAGAAACAAAAGACGAAGATGCTAAGGTAAAGGTTGAAAGTGAGGATGAGCAGGACAGCGCTACGGAGAAGAAGGAGGAGGATGACTCCGGAAAGGCCAGTGATGAGGACCTGATGAAGGTTATCCGATATTTAGTGGCAGCGGGCTGTAATGTCGATATACAGGTCAGCTGCTTATATATTATAATTCATAATATTTAGTAAATTAAAGATATGTATAATAGCGTAAGGAATAACTAAAAAATTATACAGGGAATCCAATGTCTCGATAATTTAATTGAAATAGCAGTCCTGGAGCGCTAGTTCCGTAGTGTTGTGGGTTTCACCTCTCCACGAAGCACGGAGGAGCTCGAGATGATAATTTTTTTGTCAGCCATCCGATTACCGGTCTTTGCGAAAGTTGCTTAACGTTAATGAAATTAATGAATTATTCAAGTAAACTTATTACATTAGAACTTTTGTCATTAGAATCGTCACAAAATATTTTGCCTATGCAGGACGTTTTTAGCTGTGCAGAAGAACGTGACCTTTACATAGAAGTAGCGACATTTGCAACGTTAGCAATTGCATACTTACTGTAGCAAGACCGCTAAACTGAGTCCTCGCCTGCGGGAGGTACGCGGGGCGGGGGGGTACGTAGGGCGTCTGCCACGAACACGGCGACTTGCGACGCGGCGAACGGACTTCTAGTTCATTGCGTTTTTTCTATTACTGCTGACTGTGACTACCGTAGTATAACGCGCAATGAACTAGAAATACGTTCGCCACGTCGCAAAACGCTCGTACTCGTGGCAGAGGCCCTACTTACCTCCCGCCCCGCGTACCTACCGCAGGCGAGGACTCAGTTAAGCGGTCTAGCTATAGTAGTTACTATAATTCCTCATATATCGGTTGTTATTTTTATCACCGTTCAAACCTGAGATGACTCCCGTAATACAAACGAACAACTCTTACTATTGGACCGACTCCCTAACTCGAAAATGAATATCAGCTGTTCCATACACAACATCAATATTCATTCGACCAAAGTGTATGGAACAGCTGAATTTTATTTTCTAGTTAAGGGCCCTACTACATTTTGACTATGATTTTTGCGTAAAATGGCCATTTTTGGCGTTCTCGATCTCAGAAACGAAAATACATTAACAATTTTGACTTATTGAATAGTGTAGAATAGCTATTGGCATAGTTCGTAGCGGCCTCGCTTTTTGTACATTTTGCTTAACTTTTTAATGAAACCCAAAATAACAAATAAAAATTTTCATAAAATGCGCGCGCGGCACTTTTTTGAGCTCCTAGATTGAACTACTGTTCTAAACAAATGAAATAAAAAAATAGAATGGTAGTTGAATAGAATGTCTCTTATATAGTCGAATAGTTCGTAGCGGCCTCGGAATTTTTAGATATCATTGATTTTACATAGAAAAAAAAATTATTCTATACCAAAAAACTTCGAAAATCGCTTTAAGATCGCTGTGAATTTCTCCTATCTACGATAAATATTATTGAGCAAAATTTATACCAGAATAATTGTTACTTCATGAGGAATAAATATTTTATAATAAATTTATTATCCTATTTCGATAAAAACTATAAATACAACTGCAAAATTACTACAAAATGCGATGCGCCGGCCGTCCGAACTCAGCTTTTTCTCGCAGAGTGGAAATTTGAAATACTAAGCATGAATTTATTATCCTATTTCGATAAAAACGATAAATACAACTGGAAAATTACTACAAAATGCGAAAATGAGCATTTTACGCACAAATCACAGTTGAGATGTAATAGGCCTTTTAAGAAGTTGGTCCAATAGTAAGAGTTGTTCGTTTGTATCACGGGAGTCATCTCAGAAGGTTTGGACAGTGATAAAAAAGTCAACCGGTATAAATAGCTCAAATGTGACCGTTTTCGCAGGGTGCGGAGGGCATGACGGCGCTCCACATCGCCGCGCAGCACGGCAGCGCTGACGTGTGCTCCGTACTGCTGGAGGCGGGCGGCGCGAGCGTGGACGCGCGCGACCACGGCGGGTGGACGCCGCTCGTGTGGGCCGCCGAGAACAGGCACACCGACTGCGTCAGGTAACGTTTAGCAGCCGACTCGTCACGTAGACACAGAATGAATAGGTACAGAACGGCGGTTCCGGCCAATAGATTTTTTTTTAAATATTAACGGGTAAGCACAGTGCCTTGATCTCACCTGATGTTAAGTGATGATAAGGCCAATGATGGAAGCGCACTTCACCCAGGATCCTCAACTAGTGAGGCACTCTAGCTGCCGGAACACAACAATGCTACAAACCATTGATGTTATGGCGACATATTAAGATAAGATGGTGGTAGCTAGCCAGACGGACAAATAAAGCCCTACCACCAACCAAACCGAGTACACAACGACGGGTACAGAAGGACGGCTCCGGCTAGTAGCGATTTTAATTACACGGCGATTTTTGAATCAGTGATAAATTCTTACGCTTTGATATAAATTACGAGTGCTCCCTTTTCTCTTATTCAAAGTCACCGGTAACTTATTTTTGACACCGGAAATTCCCGAAAATGGTATACTTACTATGTATCTTAATAATATTGTAAATAATGTAAAAAATATATAAGTCAGTGTATTTTCATGTCACTTTTACTTTTAAAAATCGCCTGTATACACCCAGGTACAGACGTACCTGATAAAGCGCGCGTGTAACGTATTACGCTTAATTTCATCGGTGTACTTAAGTAACGAAAAGATAATCATGTAAATAAACATTGTTTAGAGGTGACTGGCTTTTTCTTTTCACCATAGATTTTTGAAACAATAAATTTGTTGCTAAATCGAGTATAGTCTAATATAACATAAAAATTTTTTTAAGAAGCGCAATTCAGGGTGCTCAGCGCCTTAACGTCTCCCGCCCATGACCGACTTTTTGTAGGACCGATAATCGGACCGATTATTTCGCCGAGGTTTTAGTACCGATTTTGTGATCGACTTCTTGTAGGACGTGTGCGTTACATCATAGAATTCCGATCGTTTCATTTTCACCGACTAAAAAATCGACGTGGGCGAGGGTTCTAATGGGTGGATTTTGTTTAATCGCCTTTGTGGTCTAGTAGTTAAGACCACAGTGTAGACTCAGAGGTTCCAGGTTCGATACCCAGATACATGTTTGTGTGCTCGGTTTGGTTGGTGGTAGTGGTAGGGCTTGTTGCCCGTCTGGCTAGCTACCACCATCCTACTAATATTATAAACGCGAAAGTTTGTAAGGATTTTTGTTACTTTTTCACGTAAAAACTACTGAATGGATTTGGGTTAAATTCGGCATACAGATAGTTTATAACCGGGAATAACACAGGACTTTTTATCCAGATATTCCCACGGGAACGGGAACCACGCGGGTGAAACCGCGAGCGGCCACTAGTCTAATCTAAATATGTCGCCTTAACATCAATGTTTGTAGCATTGTTGTGTTCCGCCGGCAGCTAGAGATAAGATAACCAGTGCCTCAGTAGTTAAAGATTCCGGGTGAAGTGCGCTTCCATCGTTGGCCTTATCATCGCTTAACATCAGGTGTAAAAAAAACCATATGTTCGTGGCTTAGGTTGCTGCTGCAGGCGGGCGCGGACGCGGGCACGTGCGACGCGGAGGGCAACGGCGCGGTGCACTGGTGCGCGCTGGCGGGCGACCAGCGCGCGCTCAAGCTGCTGCTGGACCACGCGCCGCGCGCCGCGCACGCGCTCAACGCGCACGGGGACACGCCGCTGTCAGTATACCCACCTGCTTCTTTTAGTGATCAGCTAAAAATAAAGCAACGGGACTTAGACCGTACAGCCTTAACCTTTTCACCGCCCAACTATCCTGCACGCGATGTCCCGCTGTACGCCAACGTATAAATGTATTTTAATAAAGTAGGTACAAAGAAGAACTTCTATAGAAGTGCTGGCGTGGACGGCACGAAAATCTCGAACTTCTATAGAAGTTGTTGGCGGTAAAAAGGTTAACTTAGTAAAAATTTCTTAATAACTTTTATTTAACGGTTCATCATTATCATCCTCAGCTCATTTGTATGTCCCCACTGCTGGGGCACGAGCCTTCCCTAAGGATGGATAGGGAGAACGGGCCTTAAACCACCACGCGGACCTAGTGCGGATTAGTGGTTGTTAACGACTGCTAATGCAGCCGGGACCGACGGCTATACGTGCCTTCCGAAGCACGGAGGAGCTCGAGATGATACATTTTTGGTCACCCATCTGATGACCGGCGTTTGCGAATGTTGCTTAACCTCAGAACTCGCAGCACGGGCGCGTTATCCACTGCGCCATCGAGCTCCACAGATTTTATTTAACGGTTAGTATAAAAGAATATGTACGGTTTTACCGCACATCAAGTAGGTCATCGCGTCAGCGTAAAAATTAAATTATTTCCAGGTAACAAACAATGTACAAGATGGTAAATTACAAAGAGGCCCATATAATACATACCTTACAGACTAACATTATGTACAAATTATATAATTAAACTAAACAGCAGTTTCCCTTTTTTAGTTTTAGTAAAGATGTGAAACTTAAAGTTTAAAAAAATAGTAATAAAAAATATAAACTACATTCACATGGCGGTAGATGTCCTATTACAGATCTTTACATCTATAGAAATCTCAGAACTTTGTTTTCTTTCCAACAGTCACGTCGCCGCACGTCAAGGACACTATGCGTGTGTCATTATATTATTGGCTCGTGGTGCGAGGGTAAGTCTCGTTTTATATTTAAATATTTTTATTTTTTTTTGCAATTTTGATGATACAAGCCGGCCACTTTGGATGCGAGCTAGTCGTGCATGTACATAGTGTGCGAAGTACCATAGTATTCAGATGACCAGGATGTATCGTGCATACGTGTTCGTACGAGTTAAATCGTACGGAAACGCATCCAAAGTGCGGCCTGCTATTTTTTAAGGATGATTAACATAACTGATCGAATATTACTAAATAAACTAAAGGCTGTCTAAATTAAACAGAAGGTATGTCTTAGTCAAAGGCCTTAAGCTGCACCTCGGTTATTTACATGTATTTTTAGATGATCAATATAACGATGACCTCCTTGGTCGAGTGGTTTGTACACCGGTTTTCATGGTGTCGCCATCTCTGAGGTCCCGGGTTCGATCCCCGGTCGGGTCAATTTAGATATTATTGTTTTTCTAAATTGTCTCGTGTCTGGGTGCTTTCTATGTATAATGTATGTATTTAAGTATTTTAAGTATATTTATTCGTTGTATAGTAACCATTTAACGAGTTTCATAAAGAAGCTTCTCTTGGGCTAGATAATTGGTATGAGTGTAGGAAAGTTTATTATTTAACAGTTAATATAGTCGAACTCGTCTTCTTTTTAATCTTTGAGAAACGAGAACAGCCAACAAAGTTGCTATGCGCAGGCCGCTGCAGTATCCAGAGGCCGCCGTAGTATTAACATGGGAAGCACCAGCTTTCAAATAAAGAAAGAATCATCAAAATCGGTTCACCCAGTCGAAAGTACTGAGGTAACAAACATTTAAAAAAAATACAGTCGATTTGAGAACCTCCTTTTTTTGAAGTCGGTTATAAAAAGCCTGCACCTGCACCAACATACTTGGTGCTGTTGCGTCTCATACCGTATGTGTGGCAGACGGACGTGGAGAACGCGGCGGGCGAGCTGGCGGCGGACGTGTGCGCGGGCGCCTGCCAGCGCGCCATCAGCCTCAACACGCAGATGGCGCGAATCGCCGACGCCCAGCCCTGTCGGCTGCTCTCCAGGTACACGGGACTTTGCACGCTATGCGCTTATGTAGAAGAACTGTTTTTGCTTACTCCAAATTTCATTTAAATAAAGGTGTTCTTTATTATTTTAGTAATTTTGGAATTGGGGTTTATTATTATTATATTATTTTACCATTACATTAAAGTTTGAGATCAGGGGCCCGACCGCTTAACCGATCGCTTTGACTTCGTGTGAGGTTTATGACGTCACCTTGTCGTTTCGTGCCGCCTATGAAAGCAATATCGAAATCTATAGCCTTTAGCTTTTGATATTGCTTTCATAGGCGGTGCGAGGTGGCAAGATGACGTCATAAACTATACGCGTAGTCAAAGCGATCAGTTAGGCGGTCGGGGGGCAGAAAGCATAATACCATACCATAGTAATTAAAGTACGCTTCCATTTTTGGGCGTATCGTGATTCCCATTATGACTAAGCGCATCCACGTCGTGTAAATATGTTTAAGTAACGTTATTTTTTGTTACATGTTTTATGTATTTTATTCCACAACAAGGATGCGCAAAATTCCCGGAATCCTCAACTAAAACTAAGAACTAAATGACTGTCTATTGTATCACTATCGTAACATAACAAAGATATTAAGTTAGTGGGCTAACATGGTTCGTCGGTCGGGCCCGTAGCGACATCTCGATGGGCCGCGAGCCGTTCCCCGTGGCGTGCGTGAACGAGCTGGACTCGGCGCCGCTGCCCGCCGACTTCAACTACGTCACGCGGCACGTGCTGCCCGCGCCGCTCGCCATCGACGACACGCTGCCCACCATGCAGGTACTGTGCGCTCTCTCACGCTACACCGGTTTGAGAAAGGTTCGCCCTCTCGTGCTGGCGCGTCGCCCCGGTCACGTGCTAACCCTATTAGGCGATTTACTACGTTCAACTAGACGAACTTTGTTAGGTTTTGGTTTGTTCTTTTTTATAATTAGTCTGAATTGTAATTTTTTATTTGTTTTGTTTTCCATTCAAATTTGATTAGTTGAGTATTAATTAGGAGTGTTTAATTACTTCTTGCATACAGTGTTCATTCCGCAGTGTGCATTTTGAGTTATTGTATTGCAAATTCGATTTCGCTCACGCAAACGTGATCAAGGAGGGCGTGGCGTATCAAAGTGAGCGACGCGGTGCAAAGGATTTTTAGTTTAAGACTGGTAAAGGCGACTATGTCCGCCATAGTACTGTCAGATTACGATATGGAGCGGGTCAGGAATACCTTTTTAATTGAACCTTTGTTTTCCTAAGTAAAGAAAAATCTTTGTACCCTTATCTAAGAACATTGCGCGCGCGGAGGAATATGTGATTTTGAAGTTCATATGTAGAAGAAGTGCAGAATGTTTTTGTTTTGATTAACGGTCAAATTTTGATCACTGGATGACCACTAGTAAATATTTAAAAGATAAAATGCTAACTGGCTATAATTCTGTCGTTAGGGCTGCGACTGCAAGGACGGCGACTGCTCCACCGGCTGCAGCTGCTGCGCGCTGAGCGTGCGCCGCTGGTGGAGCCGCGGCCGCCTGCCGCCCACCTTCCCGCACCACGACCCGCCCATGCTGTTCGAGTGCAACGACACCTGCGGCTGCGACAAGGTACAAACACCACAATACTTTACGAAAGAAAAAATATTATACCTGATAAGGATGGCCAGCCTGACTTATAGCGGCCATTGTAGCCTATGAAAGCTTACCATGCTAAGAAGACACCCACCTGTTGCCGACCCTGACGCTTTAGTTCTTTAACTATTGTGCCCTGTTATTTTAGTGGATTTAGTAGTGACAATAATATGATGTAAATTAATGTTGCTTACTGCAGAAATAGGTGTTCGTCATTTAGTCGGATATTGGGCAAAATTTTTCTACCAGACTGTTTTTATAAGATTTTTGTTATTAATGGGAATGAAAGGGGGGTAAAAATGGACTATATGATATTATAGTTAAAATAAAGGTCGCTATTAGGTAGGTGACACTGTAATCCAAGATCACGAGAAGAACAATAGAATGAATAAAAATATGACAATCTCTATAAAAAACATAAACAATATCAAAAATATGTACCGTTAGGTACAATTCTTTTAAAAGTATCAAGCCTATTTTAATAACCCTGTAAGTTTTTCACAGTCTAGCTGTATGCTATTTGTATCAAAGTCAAAGTTTAATTCAAATAAACTTAAGAAAAGTGAATAAATATTATTAACGGGATTATTACCATGTTTATTGTAGTGTTTGAGTATCCGATATTTCGGCACAGTTGCATGCGCCATGATCACGGATGTACTGAAGTTATTGCGGGTGGGTGATTATGAGCAGACAAAATATCGGATACTCAAACACTACAATAAACATGGTAATAATCCCGTTAATAATATTTATTCTAATGTAAGTGACCATGATAGTTTAAAAAGTTATATTAAGAAAAGTGCTTTTGCGCAAATCGTCCATACATTTTTTACCTGCTACTACGTAATCGTATAAAAGGTTTCTAACCAAAATATTGTAATTCTTTTTTTTTAATGTGACTTTGTGTATGTGTCGTGTATTATCAATAAATGTTATCGATCGATTATAATACCGTGCAGCGCAAGTGCGTGAACATGGTGGTGTCGCGCATGGTGTCGCGCGGGTCGGTGGGCGCGGCGTGCGCGGTGTTCCGCGCGGGCGGGCGCGGCTGGGGGCTGCGCGCGGTGGGGGGCGTGCCCCGCGGCGCGCCCGTGGCCGCCTACGTCGGCGAGCTGCTGGCCGTCGCCGCCGCCGACACGCGCGCCGACGACCGATACATGTTCGCGCTCGACCTCAAGCCGGACCTGCTCGAGGTGAGAGGCACTCGTGGGGGGCTGCTGGCGCTGCCCGCTGCTGACTCTGACACAGATACAAGATCGCGCCCGGCCTCGAGCCGAACCTGCTCGAGATGAGAGACGCACCACAAAACGAGGCGGAGGTAAGCTTAGTACGTACCGCGCTCGACCGACGCATAATAGACAACCTCTCACGGGCACACGGAAACTTGCAACAGGTGCGCACGGACCGTTATGAGCAAAATTCAAAATTCAAAATCATTTAAGTATTCAGTTTAGGCTTCGAGTAGCTCTTGTGAATGTCGCTATGCCATCGGTTCGTAAGTCTACTCTGGGCGGGAGATCTTGTACTGAGAAGAACCGGCAAAAAACTCGGCGAGTGTCCAGCTCTTTTCTCCCTCGCAGCGTCAAAATATTGGAAAATGCCCTATCATAGCAGGGCACTTTCCATTACAAATAAACACAAAAAAAAATATAGAAGACAACCGCAACATGTAAAAAAACTAGGTTAACAAATTTACAAATTTCAATTTCTACAATGTCATACAGTACCACTACAGTACTCTAGTAAGCGAGCTGTTGTGAGATTCCGTGTCCGAGCGCGTACGAGCATGCCGTAGCTTACCTGCTTTATTTTTAGTGTATACACTTTGAGATCACGTGGTGGGCGGCGTTCTCGTTGCCGCCCACGTAGGGGATCTGCTGGCGCTGCCCGCTGCTGACACTGACACAGATACACGATCGCGCTCTACCTTAAGCCCGACCTGCTCGATGTAAAAGATACACTACAAAATAAGGACACCAAGAAGGTAAGCTCACCAGGTTGACCGCCGCCGCCGGGCGCAGACACAATAGAAGTTCAATTGTTTGGCAGTCATATGGCGCTTAAGAGGAAACACTAAGGTCGACTGAATTGAAAAATATGTATGAAAAGTAGACAAAATCAACGTTTCGTCGTCCCCTGATTCCTCCTCCAAAACAGGACCATTTATTTTTTTCATTAAAAATTAAAGAAAGGCTTTGGCTGTGTCCCTAAGTTTTCCTTTTTTTCATTAATTAATTAGTGCTTTTGAATCGTCCAAACATTTTTTTACCTACTACCCATTCAGGACGTCTATTTTTTAGCTGTGGAGAAGAATGGGCGCATGTATGGTGATAACATGGTGGTATCCCGCGGTTGGGGCCTACCATGTTGCCTACTTGATAAGGCGCCTGACTCGGGTTGTCAGAAAGCGCGGACGATAAAAATGATGTAGATTCACACATATTTTCATTAAATATGTTATGTAAAATAAATTTATAAAGGGCCCTTTTATTAATAAAAAGAAAATAAATAAATAACATAATCTAAATAAATAGTTTTTACGGCTGCGACTAGAATGCGACAGCATTGGGACCTATCCTTTGATGATATTTGCGTTTTGTGAATATTTTTCTCAAAGTTTTGAGTAGTTTTTACGACTTTATTTTGAATATATTCTTACTGACAATCATTTGTAGTGATATTAAATGCATTAAATCAATAATCGATCGGTGAGGTGAAATAACGTAATAATAAAATAATGTGTCATTGTGTACAGCAATGCAGCGACAAGACGCTGTTGTGTGTGGACGCGTGCCGGTTCGGCGGCGCGGCGCGGTTCGTGAACCACAGCTGCCGCGCGAACCTGGCGCCCGTGCGCGTGTTCCCGTTCGCGCGCGACCTGCGCCTGCCCACCGTCGCGCTCGTGGCCACGCGCGACGTGCGCGCCGGCGAGGAGCTCACGTCAGTACCACTACCACTACATACCCCTTACAAATAAACAAACACTAAGGTCCGAATAGTTATACCGTGTTTTGACTCTTTTACTCTAAATTGAAATGACCTTTGCATGACAGGAACAAAACACGGAAAATTAAAAACTAAAGACCTATAATTAAAAGATGTTCTCCAACTGTGGGTTCATGGGAACGGTCCCAAGAATGCTGGCAATATTGCCCCTTTGGATTGCCAAGCTAATACGCTGGCAGAGGTAGCTGCCAGTCTTTCCTGTCACCGGAGGTCTCAATAAGGCGAGCACTTAACTCGTTAACAAGCTGCCTTGTCTCCGGCCCCCATGAACCCATTGTTAACATTATTTTTTTATCATAAAAAACATATTTTTCTTGACGTTGCTTGTTGCATACTTGCAGTTATAACAGTTGTTATAGTACAGTTCGAAATAATTGATATCCGCTTTTACAGTAGCAATCAAAATGGATTTAGGTTTTTAAAACAATATCGCGAATACCGAAACGGGCTAGGTTCTAGTATAAATGTTTCATAATAGCCAGAACCTTGAGCACTTCCATTTTCCCCCGCCCGATCCTCCAAATGCCACTACACATTTACAGTGGTTCCGCTCCCCGATCCGATCCGAACCCTTCGGAGAATCTAGTAGGGCACGGGGACGCGCACTTTTAAGTGTGCGATGCCGTTCCCTCTAGAAAACCTCTGAAAATGATTCGTTTCAACACGGCTTGAGGTACCCTTTACGTACCTCCCCGCCCCCAAAAAAGCCCGGTGACGCTGAAAATGCCGTTTGAGGCAATCAGCAATCTCTCTCAAAAAAAAAAACTTCTATTTAACTAAATCACTACTTCTACTCGTACTTCAGAATAATTTGAATCGTTATTTTCTACTCCTGACAGATGGCAGCCGATAACAAGCATGGCGATAGTGCTCCACAGTTACAGTAACATTTAAATTATGATGTTTTGTTACAGGTTCGATTACGGAGATAAGTTCTGGTCAGTGAAGTCGAAGTTTATGAAATGTGAATGCGGCACTCCAGAATGCAGATATCCTGAGAAATCCGCTGATTCTGACTCTTAACTTTGATATAGCAATATAATCATTCGATATGTAAATACAATTATTGATCTGTAGAATAAAAGCTGTATTATAATATTAATTAAATTAAGTGATCATTGGTATATATACAATCATTTACAATTCTGTTTTTGTTTCATTTCTTATCATAATGATGAAAATACCTATAAATAAATAAAACCTCTATAGATGTTTCCACAAGTCTACACAGCAGTTGCATTCTGTTGTAAAACCACTTCTTTTATGAGCAACATTTTCAGTTGTTACAAATCTTATGTTATGTTTTTAACAACAAATGTGAACTAGGCATCAGCAGATCGTGCGGGTGATAAAATAAAATAGCTTTAGTTTTTATTATTCTGAGGGCACACACAGACCATATTGTGCCTATACACAGACCATGTAGTCTACATGGTCTGTGTATAGGCACAATATTTTTTTACCGGTGTAAATTGCGTAATAGTAGATTGTACAACAAGAGCATAAAAAGAGCCATTTTCCCGAGTCGTGCATATAGCCACCCGAGCCGGTACGGCGAGGGTGGATAGTCACGTCGAGGGTAAAATCGGTTTTATACTCGAGTTTTACACTCTGCTTTTCACTTCGATTGCAAGGAAATAAAACAAACCGCAATAGTTTCTAGTTTTGTTTGACGAATATTAGCTTCCCGCCACACAATTTTTCTTATTTTTTTTAAATTATCAGTTATGTGACGTTCGACTATGGTCTGAGCCGTAATGCCAAGTTATTATAAATATTTGCGTTATATTTTTTTTACGTAAATACACGCCCGTATCAATCGTAAATTTGAATTTAGATAGTAATGCATAATTATGTCGTAATTAAACTAAGATATAACCTAAATCTCATAAAAATATATAAATTAAATGAAGGTGTACTTAATTGTGTATGTGGCTGTAAGGCCTTGGATTGAGCCACGATAGCATAGTTGGCAGTGCACCTGACCCGGCATGTCATGGGGTGCGGGTTCGAATCCCGCACGTGGAATAATCGTTAATAATAAAATTAGAAGTCTCCTTTTGACTCGCTGCTATAAAGACGTAATTTATTATGCAAGGC
This sequence comes from Eudonia lacustrata, assembly GCA_947562085.1. NCBI lineage: Eukaryota > Metazoa > Arthropoda > Insecta > Lepidoptera > Crambidae > Eudonia > Eudonia lacustrata. Next base: position 2,307,109 of record OX387341.1, read on the forward strand.
TGTTTGGGTTGAATCCCTCACCCGTATAAAAATTTTAGTCAGTTATCCGTCACTGACTCACTGTCACTGTCAGGCTAGCTCGATAGATAATTTCAAAATTTGTTCAATCAACGGACTTTTTTACTTGTAGATTAATTTAATAATCTAGTGCCTATTCAACTCTAAAGGCTAAAGCGACCTAAAGTTTATATGCAAATGTGTGAAATACGGTCAAAATCATGAGTGGAAATACAGAATCAACGGCAAACAGCATCAAGTTTGCACCGATGCCGATGTCGGCACTGCTTGCTAACTTAATGCCACTGCAGAAACCTTCAGACAGTCCAGACTCTAGTTTTTCCTCTGCAGACGAAAGTGACAATTCATTCAGTGAGACTGTTGCTAAAAAGCCCCTTAGTAAGATAAACAATGGATTTCGCACACCCAATGCACGAGTGACTCAAATCATCAAAGACGTTAAAGGCTACACTTCAGAAAGGAAAATCACAAACAAAGACCATGATAAAGAAAACTTGAGAAATGATCTAATATGTAGTCAATCGTTTCCTAAAAAAGATAGTAAATTATTTCAAAGTGCTCACAACAATGGTCACAATAATGTCTTTCAAAGTGTACAACCCTCTTCTGAAGTTAAAAACCGTGCAGCGCTGATGCCACACAGTAGTAACAATAAGATACTTCAAACCAAAATCAGTTTTGTACAAAAGAAAACACCAGATAAGGCTAAAATGCCTAGCAGTAGCCAAAAGATTAAATCTGCGACCCCAAAGATAAAGTCTGGAATCAGAAAATTTACACCGGGCTCTTCCAAACACAGTCACAAAAAGACACCACAGAAAGTTGTCATCCAAAATAGAGACAGAGTGCGGTGTGAATTGTTTTCCCAGAACCAACCCAAGGATGAAGTGCAATGCCCTCCCCCTCGGATGGAGCCTGTGCCAGCCCCCGCCCCGGTTCCAGAGACACCAGTGAACAGGAAACCCATGCCAGCATCTTATATCGCTACACCATCCTACCCACAGGGTGCGATGGGGAACAACTCCAAAATACTCTTTAAGACCACCAGTATAAAGGATAAGAAATATTTGTTTATAAAAAAATTAGGCACCGGAGGGTCTAGTGAAGTGTACAAGGTAAGTTCTATGTTGGTTATATTGTATTTTCTTTTACTTATCTAATTATGAAATGATTTTTTAGTATTTATCCTTTTGTGTAAAATAGAAAAATTGCATATTTTCTTTTATCCCTGGTGTATAAAATACAGGCTTAGGCCATCTATATGTTTAACAGTTAATTTCTACTTCAGCCTAGTAGGTATATAAAACAAGATAAACAATCTGTTGATTATCCTGTTTTGCATTTTAATATTTTGTGTACAAGAAACATTTTATTATTATTTTAACTTAATTAAAATCCTCATATTAAATCCCCAGGTGTTGGAAGTTAGCACTTCCTGTGAATATGCTGTAAAGTGTGTGTACCTGGCAACGGATCAGGAGCTGGCACAGGGCTACGTAAACGAGGTGCGGCTGCTGCGGGAGCTGCAGAACTCCGATAGAGTCATCAGGCTATATGATTAGTAAGTTAAATCTCTCACTATTACTGCAATGCTTTAAAGTCAATGCAGCAGCAAGAGACAAATGGAATATAATGTTAGGCAAACATTAAAGAACAATCTAAAGGAAACAATTTAATTTATGCTTTGTAAAAAGTCTATACAACTTGTTGATTTGCATTCACGCCATATTTATAGCAGCGGTCGTAATGCTTATACTTATTACAAATAAATTATAAAAAAAATATGAAAAAATAATAATCATATTTTCAAAATCTATAAATACGAATCGCACGTCTGCGTAGCACTAAAAAATAAACGCTCGTTCGCGTACGCCCGCTCACCCGACCACGCGTAGGTAGCAATAAGCTCGAGCTTCGCGGCGCGCCCGCAGCTTCGTCGGCGCGGCGAGCGCCGGCGGCCGGCGGGCGGCGGGCGCACGCCGCACGCATCAAAGCCAGTGTGCCGCGCAACCCCGAACGAGTGACACATTTCTTTGCCCTAGCGAATTTGGAGCGAAACGTGTTCTTAGGTGTGTTGTTTGTGTGTGTAAAAAAAGTAAAATGACGGAAAATTATTCTAACGTAGAACTTGTGGAGATGGTGCGATTATACGCAATTAGTGGGAACAGTCTACGTCGAGCCGTGGTCATGTTTGTGGAAATGTTTCCAAACAGACCAACTCCATCGCGCGAGGTAATGCTTGCTGCCACGCAACGACTGAGGGATCATGGCCAGTTCAACGTTCCTCGACATGGGTCGCGGCAGTGTGGGCCTCTCAGTCGATTTGCAAGAGCAAATACTCGAATACTTCGAGAGGGAACCACGTGCCAGTACTCATGATGCTGGCCGCCACTTCAATGTCCACCACACAACAGTCTGGCGGCTTCTTAAGTCGGAGCAACAGCACCCGTTCCACTTCAGAAGAGTTCAAGAATTGAACGAGCGAGATCATGCCGCCCGGGTTACTTTTTGTCACTGGGTACTAGAACACCGAGAAGCCAGCATTCTATGGACGGACGAGTGTATGTTTACGCGCATCGGTGTTTACAACGTCCACAATGAACATTGGTGGGCTCACCGCAAACAGAACCCTCATAAGACCAAAAAAGATTCGTTCCAGCATAGGTTTAGCATCAATGTGTGGGCTGGCATTGTTGGTGGACATTTACTCGGGCCCTATTTCATCGAGGGTTATCTCAACAGCAACTCGTATTTGCAACTTTTGCAGCACGTAGTTGACGTAATGCTTGACGACGTGCCACTAGCTCTTCACCGGAATCTCTTTTACCACCAGGACGGGGCGCCTCCGCATTATGGACGCCAAGTGCGCGATTATTTGGACGAAATGTTCGGAACCCAGTGGATTGGTCAAGGTGGGCCAGTGCCCTGGCCTCCGAGGTCGCCAGACTTGACTCCGTGTGACTTTTATTTGTGGGGAGACATAAAAAGCGTTTAGGCGCGATTGGTCCAATTCGCGATTGGTCCAATCGTCAAAAAATTACAAATTCGCGATTAGTCCAATTCGCGATTGGTCCAATTCGCGATTGGTCCAATTCGCGATTGGTCCAATTCGCTATTGGTCCAATTCGCGATTGGTCCAATTCGCAATTGGTCCAACAAAATAAAACAAAGGAGATCATTTATTTGTATGGTTTTTAATTATTGTACATTAATAAACATTCATACAACAAAATCAACTAAGTAACTATACAACGTGTATCAGACAGGTTCAGCCATAATCCAGGGTTTCAAATTATCCCTAGTATAGACCCTTTCTATAAATACCCTAGTAAGATAAGCGCAATTTAATTTGGTTTTGCATTTACAAACAAAGTTAAACTGACGTTAATTCAAAATCAAAACAAGCTAAACCCATCACTAGCAGGGTCATGAACTCTGTATGATGCCTACACTGCACCTCCTGTTTGTAAAACTGCGTGCCCTAGTTTTGGCCGCCACACCCCCTACCAGGCACACAGTTTTACAAACAGGAGGTGTACTGGAGTTCGCCCGCTCAAACAGTTGCCGGCTACTGTCGGCGCGGGCGGCGAAAGTCAAAACCTTTGACGGCACATTTTGTTTGACACAAACAACCCGTCTGGGTTCTTTGTCGGCAGTTGCTTGGCGGCATTTCTTTTTGGATTTGTTAGACTAATAAAACAAAGACAGATAAGTAGGCAGCTATCTTACTTTCGTGATTTAATAATTTGTATTAAGTAGGTACAGAAGTGGCCCGCAACAATTCGGGTGGATCGTCCGTCCGGCTGGCGACGTCCCCATGAGAAATAATAATAATGTAACTATCATCAAAGTAATAAAAATATTTTCATTTTACAGCCACATTGTTTCAACTTTAAAGTAGATAGGTACGCTTACCTACGAGTAGGTACCTACATAGGTCTTTGATTAAAATGACTTATTTTTGAAATAACTAAAATCAACTAAAGCGAAGCACTTTGAAGTGTAGTCACAGAATAAATAATCGTACTACTCTAAGGTACTTATGTAATTATCATCAAAGTAATGAAAAGATTTTCATTTTACAGCCACATTGTTTTGACTTTAAAGTAGATAGGTACGCTAACCTACGAGTAGGTACCTTCATAGGTCTTTGATTAAAATGACTTTTTTTTGAAATAACTAAAATCAACTAAAGCGAAGCACTTTGAAGTGTAGTCACAGAATAAATAATCGTGCTACTCTAAGGTACTTATGTAATTATCATCAAAGTAATAAAAACATTTTCATTTTACAGCCACATTGTTTCGACTTTAAAGTAGATAGGTAGGTACGCTTACCTACGAGTAGGTACCTACATAGGTCTTTAAATAAAATGACTTATTTTTAAAATAACTAAAATCAACTAAAGCGAGGCGCTTTGAGGTGTAGTCACAGAATAAATTATCGTACTACTCTAAGGTAGATACACCTACTTAGAACTAAGTACCCTAGGATGACTTGTTTTTGAAATAACTAAAATCAACTAAAGTGAAGCACTGAGGTGTAGTGTAGCACCCTAGCTGTGATAAAAAAGTCCACTCCACTTCACATAACCAGTTTACAAAAATGGCTCAAAATGCCCACCTTGTCGCTGGATGCAAGTTTGCGCCCGGCGCAAAACGGACTCTTCTGCGTTTTGAAGCATCTGTGGTGTGATGCTCAGAAAGGCGGCTGTGATACGATCCTTCATTTCTTCGGCAGTATCGCAAGCCACGGCGTACACCAAACTCTTAATATGCCCCCATAAAAAAAAATCAAGAGGTGTAAGGTCCGGCGATCGCGGTGGCCAGGCTACGCGCCCTCCTCTGCCTATCCACTGTGAAAAGCGTAGGTTTAAATATTCGCGCACTTGTCGCGCGTAATGTGGTGGTGCCCCGTCATGCTGAAATGTCATTGCATGATATTCTGCCAATGGAAACTCTTCAAGCTGCTCTTCAATGTAGTTGGTCAAGTGCTCGAGGTAGTTCTCTCCATTTAGCCGTTGGGGCAAAAACTTAGGTCCAAGCAGCCTACCACCAACTATGCCAGCCCACACGTTAACTCGCCACTGATGTTGGAAACTGGACTCTGTTGACGCATGCGGATTCGTGTGTGACCACACATGCTCATTGTGGATATTGCTTATCCCGCCCCTAGTGAATGCTGCTTCATCCGTCCACAGCACAGTTGAAGCAAAACCAGGAACCGTCAACACTTTATTGCAATACCACTGGCAAAATCCACGACGCGGTTCGAAGTCCGCAGGCGTAAGTTCCTGGGTTCGCCGAAAATGATACGGATGCTGGCCGTCATCTCGGAGCACCCGCCAAACCTTCATGTGAGCCACGTTGAATATCGCTGCAGATCGACGTGTACTGGTCCTTGGGTTGTCTCGAAAGTGCTCCAACACAGCCTCCTCAAACCCCGGCTCCCGCATATTTGGCTGGACCTCCGGACTCGTCCCACGAAAGGATCCAGTCTGCTGGAGACGCAACACCATTCGTCGAAAGCAATCCGCCGATGGCAAGCTTCGCTGCTCAGCTTCTGGTCTGCCGTTGATGAATCTCTCGCGGTACAGTTCACGAGCACCACGTAGACTGCCATTAGCTGCCCCGACACAAAGAATCATTTCGTAATACTCCTGATTACTTAAAAATGCCATATTCACTTAATAGGTAGTTGAATTGAAACCGAAAAGCAAAAACACGAAAAGTAGGCATGCACTCTGAAAGCTTTCACAAACGACTGCGAAAAAATCGTAGGCAAACAAACCTAACAAGGCGGCGCCAGCGCCGGCGGGCGTGCCGCCTACTTCTAGTTCTAACTAGAAGTTGCTCCTGTACTTTTAGGGATCGAAAATAATTATTGTGAATTGTCAATAGACTTGAGAATAATTATAAATTATTGATAGATAAGCTTAGATAAATTTTTACAACAATAAATGTCAAACATAATCGATTCACGCACAATCCATAATCTGGGCGGCTGCCTTAACCACTACGCTACCGAGGACTGGTTTTGTCAGCGCTCGATGCGTATGTTTTTAGCTTTATCCCGTTGCTTTATCAGATCTTAGAAGTTTGCACTTCTTAGATATTTTAGAGTTTCATAACGCTTAGATTATTTTAGGCATTGTTAAAGTTCAGGTTCAGTTCAACTCAGGCGGGAATCGAACTATGCTACTTTTGCAATCCGGGCGGCTGCATTTTAACCACTTAACAAATGAGTCTGGACTCTGGATAAGACTGTGGAGATTGGTGTTGGTGGTTGTTGGTGCTGGTGGCGGAAGGTGCGTGGTTCGATTCCCGTCCGAGGTGTTCAACTTTTTTCAGTGCAGTGCAGTAACTTGCAATGATTTTAGACTAGTAGGTAGACATTTCTGTCTACTTGCAGTAACTAGTACTACTAATACTTCCGAAGTCACAGAATACAAGTACAACCAAAGTGTAAACTGGCTTAAGCGCTGCGAAATACCACTCACTGGCATTATGTGTATTATTTTTATGTTTGTTGCTATTTATTTAGTCAATTGGTGATAACATCTTCCATCACACGTAAGTTTTATTTAGTACTTAGGTATGTCACCGATGTTTATAAATGTTATTCTTATTTACATTACATTTTTGTAAACAAAAAAGAATGTGTTAAGTATTGAAACTTTGTGTGATATAACATAGTTAAACTTAGTTTACCTAATAAAATTTCATACAAATAGTTAGGATTTCAGGAATGCTTACATTTTATACCGGGTCAATCAAAGCGGTTAGAAAAATAAAATAAGCTACAGAACCCGTAAGAAAAAAGACACACGCGCACGCTTTCTTTTGACTCCGCCTATACCAGGAGTTGCCCTAGTACTTTTTAGGGATCAAAAATTAGACTAAGTTACCCAAACTAGCAATATTTTTAAATTAGTAGGTAAGTAATTTTTTATCACTGTTCAAATTATTAATTAGGCGTGCGCGGGGTAGTTATGCGGAGTAGGTAACCTACGTTACGTAGCGCTAGCGTAGGCGAGTGTAATCGCGTTTGAATTAATCAGTTTAAAATTTTAAATTAATAAGTTAAATCTAAAACTGATGTTGTATTTTTAAAGCGAAAACTAAAACAACGAAATTATTGTTGAGACTTAATAATTTACGGCTTGTAATGTTTTGAATATTAAAAAAAATTAACCTTTGCTTATTTTGTCAACAAAAAAAACCCTTTTTTGACCATTTTTACAGTATTACTTTACAGGTACATAACATTTACATTTCATCATCATCATCATCAGCTCATAAAGTCCCCACTGCTGGGACACGAGCCTTCCCTATGGATGGATAGGGAGAACGGGCCATAAACCACCACGCGGGCCCAGTGCGGATTGGTAGTTGTTAACGACTACTAATGCAGCCGGGACCAACGGCTTTACGTGCCTTCCGAAGCACGGAGAAGCTTGAGATGATAAATTTTTGGTCACCCATCCGATGACCGGCCTTTGCGAAAGTTGCTTAACCTCAGCAATCGCAGACAGGGCGTGTTAACCACTGCGCCATCGAGCTCCTCATTTACATTTGATTAGATAGATAACACATTCCTGACCTGACCTGGTGATAGGTACAGAGAATAATTGACTAAATGAACGTCTCAATTTTCTTTTCTAACTAATAAAAGTAGGTAGTCGTAACTCGTTCTTAGTGAAAAAAATAACAAAAAGGAACCCTTAAAATTTAATCAAAAATAAATAGTTGAAAGCGGGCGGAGTCGAGCACACTTTCTTGTGACTCCGCCTTTTTAGGGATCGAAAATTACACAAATGTTACCCATTTTTAAATTAATCACTGTTCAAATTATTAATTAGGCGCACGCTGAGTAGGTACCTACGTTACGTAGCGCTAGCGCAGGCGAGTGTAATCGCGTTTGGTTTAATCAGTTTAAAATTTTAAATTAATCAGTTAAAACTAAAACTGATGTTGTATTTTTAAAGCGAAAACTAAAACAACGAAATTATTGTTGAGACTTAATAATTTACGGCTTGTAATGTTTTGAATATTAAAAAATGTAACTATTACTTACGTTGTCAACAAAAAAAACCCTTTTTTGACCATTTTTACAGTATTACTTTACAGGTACATAACATTTACATTTCATCATCATCATCATCAGCTCATAAAGTCCCCACTGCTGGGACACGAGCCTTCCCTATGGATGGACAGGGAGAACGGGCCATAAACCACCACGCGGGCCAAGTGCGGATTGGTGGTTGTTAACGACTACTAATGCAGCCGGGACCAACGGCTTTACGTGCCTTTCGAAGCACGGAGGAGCTCGAGATGATAAATTTTTGGTCACCCATCCGATGATCGGTCTTTGCGAAAGTTGCTTAACCTCAGCAATCGCAGACAGGGCGTGTTAACCACTGCGCCATCGAGCTCCTCATTTACATTTGATTTGATAGATAACATATTCCTGACTTGACCTGGTGATAGGTACAGTGAATAATTGACTAAATGAACGTCTCAATTTTCTTTTCTAACTAATAAAAGTAGGTAGTCGTAACTCGTTCTTAGTGAAAAAAATAACAAAAAGGAACCCTTACAATTTTATCAAAAATAAATAGTTGAAAGCGGGCGGAGTCGAGCACACTTTCTTGTGACTCCGCCTTTTTAGGGATCGAAAATTACACTTATGTTACCCATTTTTAAATTAGTAGGTAAGTCATTTTTTATCACCGTTCAAATTATTAATTAGGCGCGCGCGGGGTAGTATGCGGAGTAGGTACCTACGTTACGTAGCGCTAGCGCAGGCGAGTGTAATCGCGTTTGGTTTAATCAGTTTAAAATTTTAACTAAATCAGTTAAAACTAAAACTGATGTTGTATTTTTAAAGCGAAAACTAAAACAACGAAATTATTGTTGAGACTTAATAATTTACGGCTTGTAATGTTTTGAATATTAAAAAATGTAACCAGTGCTTACGTTGTCAACAAAAAAAAAACCTTTTTTGATCATTTTTACAGTATTACTTTACAGGTACCTACATAACATTTACATTAATTTTTCTCAAAATCTCAGAAGTGACCTGATAGATAACACATTCCTGACCTGACCTGGTGATAGGAACAAAGAATAATTGACTAAATGAACGTCTCAATTTTCTTTTCTAACTAATAAAAGTAGGTAAGTAGTCGTAACTCGTTCTTAGTGAAAAAAATAACAAAACGGAACCCTTAAAATTTTATCAAAAATAAATAGGTAGTTGAAAGCGGGCGGAGTCGGCACAATAGGCACAAAAATACTAGGTTCACAGCAGGGGCAAAAGAGGTGAACTTTAGGTAGTAACACTAGACAGAGTTCATTACTCCAATCAGCTGATTGAATAATGTTGTCATGATGTCGATAAACTCGTATTATTTTCAAAAGTATGTACTTCCACAATGACCGAGATATCAAGAAATGTTTTGATGTGTACCAGCTCACTAAAAGTAACTGATTAGGTATGTGAAATATGGCTGGCCCTGCTTGATACAGATTGTATAAAAAAAAATCAACTTTTACTACTGTAGAAAATAACAAAGTCATATTTTCAGTTTTACTTATTTCAATAATAATCACATTACATACATACATACTGTCACGCCTTTCTCCCGGAGGGGTACGCAGAGTATTATTGTAAATATCTTGAAGCTATTAACAACTATTTTCATATTTAACCAAAAAACAAAAAAATTATTGGTACATTCGTACAACAAATCAACTATTATTCTATAATAATCAGATTTGGAAAGAAATATAAATATAATAAAAAAATATTATCATTTGTTCCACTAATTTTTAAATAACGACAAATTTAAAAAAATAAAAAAAAAAAAAAAAAATAATAATAATAATTTAATTTTTTTTTTTTAATTTTTTTTAATTTTTTTTTTTTTATTTTTTTTTTTTTTTTTTTTTTTTAATTACTACAGTAGTAAAAGTTGATTTTTTTTTATATAGTTACTTAGTTGATTTTGTTGTATGAATGTTTATTAATGTACAATAATTAAAAACCATACAAATAAATGATCTCCTTTGTTTTATTTTGTTGGACCAATTGCGAATTGGACCAATCGCGAATTGGACCAATAGCGAATTGGACCAATCGCGAATTGGACCAATCGCGAATTGGACCAATCGCGAATTGGACTAATCGCGAATTTGTAATTTTTTGACGATTGGACCAATCGCGAATTGGACCAATCGCGCCTAAACGCATAAAAAGAATGGTTTATAAAGACGAAATCACGAGTGTTGTGCAGTTAAAACAAAATATTTTAATGGCTTTTGAGAGTGTAAGGTGAAATCGTAGTGTGCTGCAAAAGTTACCTAGAAACTTAAGGCGCCGTGCTCATTTGTGCACAGAACGTGAAGGTGCCCACTTTGAGCAGTACCTGCGAGTATCTTAAACATGATCAGTAAGTACCTAATAATAGTTTATTGCAACAAAGTATACTTATGCGTAAGAGTTAGCCACTTTACCACAGAATACATAATAGTACCTATAAGTTTACGTAAGTTCATCGACTTAATGTCCGCCCGCTGCGCTCTTATGTACCTACTACGGTCTGCACCCCTATTCTCGTCAGTCGACGGTCGCTATTCTAATTTACACTGAGATCATTTTATTAATCAATCGGTTCCTTATTACTTTCTCCGTGTTAAAAGTATTTTTTAGTCATTAAGTGTACCAATTACGATCAGCTGTAAAATTATGGCGGGAATGCAAATCTACAACCTGTATATGCTCATAAAGTAAAGTAAATAGCCTATATACTGCCCCAATGTTGGACAAAAGCCTCCATCATAGAAGTCAAGTCAATACTACAATTGATGGATATTGGACTAATCATGCAATGGGGGTTGGTGATTACAAACCTGGGCATTTATTGAAAAATTTGATGTTTTTGCCAGTTTGACCATTCTAGGAATTCAACCCGGAACCTTCGGCTATCGGACCAAGCTCTGCCACTCGGCCACTGAGGCGTTATATGCTCTTATACAACAAAAACAAAATCTTTGTTCTTAAACATTCTAAAGTCCTCAAAGATTTTCTTTTGAATTATAAGTTTGGCTTCAATAATTCAATAATAGACATCTGATCCAGTGTCTTCTTAACAGCAGTACATGTGGTATCCCCTAGTGAGTACGACCGCGCCAACCAATTCCTGCGCATAGTGCTGGAGGTGGGCGAAACGGACCTGTCGTCGTTCCTGCGCGCGCGCGGCGCCGCCGGCCTGCCGCCCGCGCTCGTGCTGCACTACTGGGAGGAGATGTTGCAGGCAGTGCACTACATACACGAGCACGGTATGTGTACTCACTTTACTAGGGACAGCTTATCATCCCAGCGCCCCGAGTGCGAGTTTCAATTCTCAATCGATTACATTAAAGAAAACGATTTTCAAAGATTATTATTATTTTCTTATGGGGACGTCGCCAGCCGAACGGACGATCCACCCGCATTGTTGCGGACCACTTCATCCTTTTCCCCGTTCTCCCTTTTGAGGGAGTTTAGGTTCATCCAGCTTTCACGGCGCCCCGTCGAATCTTTTGGTCTCTTTGGTAAAGCTTGCTATCTGCTCCACCTTCAGGTTCTGTAGGTCCTCTATGTGTAATGTGTCTGATCCCCAGAGCTCCCATCTTGATAGTAAGTACATAGGGCACTCAGCTCAATTTTCAAAGATAGTTTGTACTAAGCACCCAGCTTTGCTAGCTTTAGATTGGTTCGTTTCATGTTGGGTCTGCGATTTGCCGAGCTTCGCAATTTCACAATAGGTGACCAAATAAAATATCTAGACCTGTGCTTTGTAAAGCTATTGGTACTAGCTGTTGTAGTAAGATGGCAATCTTAAAAACCTTACAAACCTGCATTGAGCCAGTTTGCTGGGTTATAAATGTTTATTTGGGAAGGCCCGCCAGCGATGGACTATTATTATAATTATTGATGATGACAAACATAATAGCAGTAAGGTTTTTTCTTATGGCTAAGCAGTTGGCTTTTATCTCACCGATGTAGATATCTTAAGGCCAAAGGTTGAAGCGCAATTCACCCGGAATCCTCAACTACCTACTGAACGAGTATGTGTGTTATGTAATGTAACTGACACATTGACATGATGTGCTGATAATGACGGTAACGCGTCTAGGCGTGATCCACGCGGACCTGAAGCCGGCGAACTTCCTGCTGGTGTGCGGGCGGCTGAAGCTGATCGACTTCGGCATCGCGTCGGCCATCAGCAGCGACGCGACCAGCGTGGTGCGCGCGCAGGCCACCGGCACCTACTCCTACATCAGCCCCGAGGCGCTCATGGGCGGCGCCGGCGGGTACGGCGTCTCCAGCGCCGATGGGAACGCACCCATCAAGGTAGTTCATTAATTAATAAAAGAACACTTACATATTATTTCGTTGCATTTTTTTTATCCCATCAAAATGCCAATCTATTCTTTGTTTACTACTGTTTTGATTTTATATATTTGGTTCTTTTCCAATCTGCCGTAAAAAAATATTGAGTCAAAAGTTGTTCATGATACTTTACTATTCATAATTAGACATCCTTTTTCTCTAATTTGCTTTTTTTACATTTCAATGACAATATTGACAATAAAAAGCAAAATAAGCTTCATAAAAGTTAATATCGTTAAAGTATTTAATGTCAAAAGGTCACTTATTTTTCTGCCTTTTTTCTAGTTTTTGGTGCATTTCGTTATTTCAAAACATAAAATTATCGTCATATATCAGCTTTTTAATTCGACGACCTTGGTCGAGTGGTTTGTTTACCGGTTTTCATGGTGTTGCCGTCTCTGGGTCCCGGGTTAGATCCCCGGTCGGGTCAATTTAGAAATTATTGTTTTTCTAAATTGCCTCGGGTCTGGGTGTTTTCTATGTATAATAAGTATGTATTTAAGTATTTTTATCCGTTGTCTAGTAACCATTTAACGAGTTTCATAACAAAACTTCTCTTGGGCTAGATAAATGGTGTGAGTGTAGGAAAGTTTATTTATTATTAATATTTTCGTAGATCTCGTTCCGCTCGGACGTGTGGTCGCTGGGCTGCATCCTGTACAGCATGGTGTATGGGCGCACGCCCTTCGGCCACATCCCCAACCTCGCGAAGCTGGCCGCCATACTCGACCCCAACCACAAGATCGACTACCCGCCCGTCGAGCGTGAGTACACACACTGATACACCATTACCTTACTCGTATAGAACAATTAAAAGAACTTTATAAAAATAATAATACTACTTGTTGCATTTTTTTATCAAAAGACAAAACATGACAAAATTGTACACAATTAAATTTATTTGTAATCCAGACTTTCTCGTCCTTTACTTTACCTGTATTCTGTATTTTATTTGAATACGGAAAATATGCGCACGAACAGTGTGTACAGTCACGAGTATCGATATGTATACAATGTAACTCTTAATACAATGGAATAAGTGTCAAAACTAGACAGAAATATATGCATGTTAATGCTCGCTAACTAAATGAGTCCCCCCGCAGACCTCCCCCCCGCGCTGATCGCGGCACTGAAGTGGTGCCTGACGTACAACGCGCGCGCGCGGCCGACCGTGCGCGAGTTGCTGGCGCTGCCGTACCTGCACCCTGCGCGCGCGCCGCTGCCCGCCACGCTGCTCGACCGGCTGCGGCCGCTCGTCTCGCCGCGGGACTACCAGCTGCTGCAGTGCGCGCAGATATAGTCCCGAGTGTTAGCAAGCTAAATACGAAGCCCCAGCTCTCTGTACCCAATGTAGTTACGCCGCGCTGCCGTCTCCACGGGGCTACTAGCTGCAGCAGCGCGCAGATATAGACGGGGACGTGGCTTCACCCCGAGTATCGAGTTGAATACGTAGCCTCAGCTCTCTGTACCCAATGTAATTACGCCGCGCTGCTCGACCGACTGCGCGCGCTGATCTCACCCAAGGACTACCCGCTGCTGCAGCACGCGCTGATCTCACCCAAGGACTACCAGCTGCTGCAGCGCGCGCTGATATAGACGACCGTGGCTTTTGCTCGAGTGTTGAGCGAGATAAATAAATAGCCTCAGCTGGTTGAAAAGGCCGTAAAAATGTCAAATGCGAAAATCCAACATCTGAGTTTATAGGACTAGCCGTCACCCGCCCACTTCGCTGTGCGAATATAATGGATCAATGAATGCTAATCAAAATAATTATTAGGTTCACTAACATCATATAATAATATAGCCTATCATTTACACAATCTCATGTTCTTACTACATACAAATTTTCATCAAGATCGGTCAAGCCGTTCGTGAGTTATAAGAGGACATACAGACAGACAGACAAAAATTTCAAAAATCGTAGAATTGGTGTCAGTGACTCATAAAACGAATATTTATCCCAAAATTTGTCAGAAAAATTGCATGTACAGACAGAGCCTACAGATTGATACAGGATGACTGGTACATGACCCGCCATAGCAAATTACCATACGGAGGAGATCATTTGGCTAACTATCGAAACTTACTTTCCTTAACTAAAGTTTTATAGTTTTGGTGACGGTCCATTTTTATAGTTTTTTAAGATTTTCTCAAATTTTGACCTTTAAGCTGTCGTAACTTTCTTTTTCAACGTCTTGATGAATTTTCTTTTTTTTGCGGTAGCACATGAACATTTGTGATCAAATTACGTCGCAACTTTGATCAATCAATCATTAAAAAAAATGTTACGCTAAAAAAAAAGAGAAATCCTACCTATCTCCTAAACTACAAAACTTTAGTTAGAAAAACTAAGCTTGCTAGTTAGCAAATGACCTCCTCCATACGTGATTTTGCTGTGGCGCGTCATGTACCAATCACCCTGCAATAAGTAGTGGTAGTTTATAGTTCAGTCTATAGTAAGCAATGTGAAAGTGTCAACCAAAAGGCGCCAACAGCTCGCTCTACCCTGATCAAGAGCTAGGGATGGCGATGGCGCCGGCTTCATCCTGAGTAGCGAGGTGAATACGTAGCCTCGGGTCGTTGTACTCGGCCAGCCCTCTAGCCATTGGTGTTGTGTGAGTTGCTGGGCGACAACGAAATGGAATGACAACATAATTGTTTTGCGCAGTGACGGCTCCAGGTTGATTACAGTTTTAGCTAGATGTGCTTATTGAAAGTGCGAAATTTTATAATACTGTCGATGTCTGTCGGTAATATCATCAGTTTTGGCGAGTTTATTATCGTTAGACTTATGGATATCCTCACTGAATTGCAGTCTATATTTCAGTACCACTTACAGTTGCATGCATCTAACTGCTGCGGAGATCCTGTCGCCTTCCTCCTGTGTCTCTGAGAAGCTCGATAGCGCGTGTGGCTCATTTTGGCACGGCCACCATCACCAACCCGAAATCTGAGTTTACAGATAATTAGTGGGAATTAGTGGATAAATCTCAGAATTAGTGGGGCCATGGTTCAAAAGTTATAAGGGATACAAGGTGGCCGTGCCAAAATGAGCCTCATTTTGGCACGGCCACCTTGTATCTCTGTAACCACGGATCGTAGCGAAGATCTGATTACACCAATAATTAGTGGATCATTAGTGGGAATTAGTGGATAAATCTCAGAATTAGTGGGGCCATGGTTCAAAAGTTATAAGGGATACAAGGTGGCCGTGCCAAAATGAGCGCTCACTTTGGCACGGCCACCTTGTATCTCTGAACCCACGGGTCGTAGCGAAGATCTGACTACACCAATAATTAGTGGATAATTAGTGGGAATTAGTGGATAAATCTCAGAATTAGTGGGGTCATGGTTCAAAAGTTATAGCAACGTCTTTTTTTCCATACAAAAACAACATGTGCAGTCGCGCACATAAGCATTTAGTTATATAAAAAATGTATTAACAGATTTTTCGATTTTTCAATCCCCAGATAACATTTATTAGCCTGATAGATTATAAAAGCCATTTTAAAAGTGTGATATTATCCCGTTGTCTCTTGTGTAAGCAAAATTAATAATTATTAGTAAAAAAGAACCTCATCTTTTCTTTGAAGTCGGTTAATAATTAAATTGTAAAGCATTCAAATGAGCCTTTTTATATTTTAAATGCATTTATATACTAATTAGTTTATTTTTTTTTGGTTCCCGACATTAAATTAATGTCATGTACAATTATATCCATACATGTATCCAATTCTCTCTCTCATTTACTTACTTTCACTCTATATACCTAGATTCTTACCTAGACTCTTTAGACCTTTCAATTTTAAATTGTTAATTCAAATTATCAATAAGCTTAATGTACGTGATTGTACATCTACTATAGGGAAATGAAAAATTGATATAACTTTTCATAGAAGCTCCCACTAATTCTGAGATTTATCCACTAATTCCCACTAATTAATGGTGTAATCAGATCTTCGCTACGACCCGTGGTTTCAGAGATACAAGGTGGCCGTGCCAAAATGAGCCTCATTTTGGCACGGCCACCTTGTATCCCTTATAACTTTTGAACCATGGCCCCACTAATTCTGAGATTTATCCACTAATTCCCACTAATTGTCTACTAATTATCTGTAAACTCAGATTTCCGGTTGGTGATGGTGGCCGTGCCAAAATGAGCCACACCGATAGCGCAGTGGTCAACGCGCCCGGTTTGCAAGTGCTGAGGTTAAGCAACTTTCGCAAAGGCATGACATACCTAATCTGTTGTATTTTGTTGTTCAGATGTTTTTACTATCTATCTAAACTATGTATGAGAGTTGCGCTTATGTATTTCAATATTTTTTCATACAGAACCCAATAATGACTTACTGTTTTTAGTATTGACATAAATTCATTTTACATAATAATAAAAATCCGCCTATATAAAAAGCAACCGCACAAAAATATGTTTTGAAAGATACTGTGTATGTGCAGAAAACTTTTTTCATATAATTCTGCCTTTGCAGCAGATAGTTGCAAAATTAGGGTTGCATCAAAATTTTGCCAATCATATATCCTAATTGTTATTAGAGTCACTTTTAAACTTTCGCGTTCCATAGTTAAACAAATTTAAACGGGGATTAACGCAAACTAATTAGTAAAAAGGTATTAGCCGTGCCGAAAGGTAAAGGCCGTGATCACGGGCTGACCACGGCCGTTGTAACTCGGTCGAAACGTCGGGTATAAAGAAGGTATGATATCTTTTTACTAATTAGTTTGCGTTAATCCCCGTTTAAATTTGTT
The DNA here is from genome assembly GCA_947562085.1 of Eudonia lacustrata. Classification (NCBI taxonomy): domain Eukaryota; kingdom Metazoa; phylum Arthropoda; class Insecta; order Lepidoptera; family Crambidae; genus Eudonia; species Eudonia lacustrata. The sequence goes on from OX387341.1 coordinate 2,324,332, forward strand.
ATTATAGTGTACGTAAAACGTATGAGTCAATGGTATTTGTAATTTGTACATAGTATCATTATCAACCATGTAAAAAAGAATTGTGTATCTATAAAATACTGACTGTTATTTGTGTAGATAATAAAAATAGTAATAAGGTCTAGTTAGATCGACCTTTCTGACAAGTATCAACATATTCAAGATTTGTGTGAATGTGTACTATCTGACTATGTGTGAATGTGTACTATGACTATCTGCCTTTATTATCTAACTAAAACCCTGAAGGATCGCAATTAAGTGCGAGTGTCAATGATGTCGACAGTGTTTTTGTGTAGTTGACATTTATAAAGATATTATGGGCATCTCCATAAATAAAATATGAGAGTAACCTTCAGCAAGTAAGACATAATCGTATTTTTAATTCACTGTGCAATCTGTGGCTCAGTATATTGTATAAATATGGATTAATTTTAGATAATGAAAATAATAATTACTGTAAATTTATGCATAGTAATATAAGTTATTAAATAATTTATTGTAATGGCGCTATAAATATAACATGGGAGTATTCGTAATACATCGTTTTAATTAAACTCACCAAGTAGATATAAATACTTTATTGAAATAATATGGAAATACAAAAAATAAATAGAATCTTAGCAAGGAAAACTTATGTCGTAAAATATGTTTCAATCGATTAATCGTTACAAGTTAACATGCAATAAATACTTTTACTCTTATCAAGCACAAAACGTGATGAAATGCAATAGAATTTGAAGTTAAAACTTTATAGCATATAAAAAGCATGACACTAGGGAGCTTCGTATCTCTCTGCTAGGCTCAGAGAAAAGGAATTCTGACCCTCTCAAGGATTTACATAACTGTAAATAAGGGCTGGCGACTACACGAGTAGCGAACCGCATGGACGTAGGGCAACACCGCGACTACGCTTTCGCATTGAAGGCGTACACTCGCGTTATTCGACTACGGTCCACACGTCTAATTGTTCTTGTTATATAATACTTTATCGATAAGCTACAATCTAGAACATCTAGGTTAGCAAATGTGAAATAGTTTATAGTTCAGTCTAAATACTTTCGGAATAAAAGAAAAGAGACGAGACGAGACGCCGTAAAGCGATACATTTGCGTACTGTCTCTAGCCTCTTAAAAATACGATCGATCAATATTGTCAAGAATGTAAAAGATTTGTATAGCGATGCAGGTGGGGTTACGAACGTCACAAATTAAAAGACGCAGTGAGTTTGTGTGGTTTAATGCGCGGCGACGGGAGCGCTCAGTTCTGGAAGAGCGTGCGCGTGAAGTCGATGTAGTCGAGCGCGTTGGGGATGGCGCGCTCGCTCTTGGGCTCCACGAACGGCTTCATGCGCGCCACGCAGTAGTCCGCCATCTCCTTGGTCAGGTTCTGCAAACGAAGCCGTATGCTGTATATTATGTTTTTTTTTAAGAAAGTTTTTCTAGTTTCTAGTTGAAGCTAGGTCTACATATTCGATATACGGCACTCGACAACGACAGACTTTTTGTTAGACCGATAATCAGTGTGCTACGTGCGAGTTTCGTTCGCCATTCGATCACGATAACGAAAACGAGAATTTGTATGGCAAAATTTTAACTCCTCTCATATGCCGCCAGGAGGCGCTGCTTCATTGCCATACTAATTTTCGTTTACGTAAATCGAATGAATACGGATAGTAAAAAAAACTTACGCCGAGGTTTTATCACCTTATTTTGTGCTCGGCTTTTTGTAGGACGTGTGCATTGCAACATAGAACTTCATACGTTTAATTCACGTTTACTTCATACGTTTAGTTCAACATTCTAATTGGGCGGAGGCACTTAGAATGATTATGGTTTGCGAGAACCTATAATAATCGTAGAGCAAAGAGAGCCTACTGAAAAAACGCTGTTTACAACAACGATAAAACTAACTTTTGATAATTTAAAAAAACGACATTATTTTTCATTGATTTATCAATCTTATTACAATTCCATAAAGTTCAATTTGTGATAAATAGGTAAAGGTTAAGTTGCTAATTGGCGAATTTGAAAACTTTACCTAGATTATGAAATATATTTTTTTCGAAATATAATAACAATCGCTGTCAAGGATTTCTTGAATAAATCTTAATTTCCCGTATTCCGAGTTGACAATGTTTGTTATTTCATAGGACTAGTAAGGTTTAAAGACATTTATTCTCATAAAGACATTATGCCACTTACATGAGAACACAAATTAAATACAAACAATTACAAAAAAAAACGTTCGTTGACATACAATTCAGACGAAACAGTAAAAATAAAAATAACATTAAAACAAGCCTAAACAATCACATTCCCAAACAAAAACAATCAAAAACAAAACAACAAAATAAAAAATAAAAGACTGGTATGTAGGAATTAATCAACAGGATTTTTCCCATTGATTAACTCCATTGGAAAACAGTAAACAGAAAATAAAAAATTAAAACGTATTAAAGTTATTAGTCGGTGCATACGTACGGCATAGAGCTCGTCCTTGGTGACGTAAGCGCGGTCCTGGTGCGCGGTGATGGCGCGGAAGGCGTTCTCGATCTCCTCCGAGGAATGCACGTTCTCAGTCTCCTTGCTGATCATGAAAGCCATGTACTCCTGCAGCGATACCTGCCCGTCGCGGTTCGGGTCCACCACGTCTGGAAGAAAGCGAGCGTTGCAACAAAAATCCCGACGTTGGGTCGTAGTAATCGTAGTGATATTTGGAAAGGGGAAACCTCGACAGGCCCCACTAATATAAGATACCAAAATGGAGAAAAAGAAATAAGCCTCCTGAGTTCTTGTCAGCTCCTCTCGGTTGAAGGCTCTCCCAAAACCCGAACTGGTGGTAGAATCAGTAGTTTAGTCATTGACAAATTTTTTAGTTTTTTTTAATTATTTGTATTTCATAGTTTTGACGTCATTAAGTGGCTGTGAAAGCTTATGTTGAATAAATGATTTGACTGTGACTTTGCAAGTGTTAGGCTTCGGCCATTAACACGAGGGTTCGCGATGTGGCAGGCGAATTTATAGTTCATTGCGAATTATACTACGGAAGTATTAGAAGGAACGCAATGAACAGAGAAATGGCGAGCCGCGTCGCAAACCACCCGTCATCGTGGCCGAGCAGTCTGTTACTGCTGCACTGTCTAGTCAGAATTATCATAATTATATTTTTTTATTGTTTTTATTATTATTCTCTTTATTTATCTTTTTTCTTAGCCTAATTTTGTTATAATATTAATATAAAAATAAAATACAAAAGCACATACAAAACAAAAATATTATAAAAAACCTAGCCTAGGGTGCCGCCGGCAACGGGGCAGGGCTCAAGCTGCCGGTGGTTAGGGCTGCAGAGACTGGAACCTTCGGACTATCCGCGCCATGTCCAAGAGTACCGCCTTCTGTATCTGACCCTTGATCCAACCATTGAGCGAGAGTTTCTTAAGGTGTTGGTCGAGACTCTTCGCTACCAGACCGTTCGCAGACACGACTATCGGCACAATGATTGTCGAGTCAATATCCCACATGGCGGTTACCTCGTGAGTCAAGTCAAGGTACTTGCTGGCCTTGTCCTTCTCGGCCTTTACAAGGTTCTCGTCATGTGGGATGGTGACGTCGACAAGCACTGCCCACTATCCACTATCCTTTATTATTATTAATATTATTAGCTTATTTTATTTTACTGCAGGGCAAAGGTCTCCTGTCTTTCCAATTGTGGCTGGTTGGCTACAGCTGCAGTCGGCCAATCTCGTTGGGATAATAAAGAACCTGAAACGTCACGAGCATTGACGTGTAAACCATGTAACTCTTAATACAATGGAAAAAGGGTCAAAACTAGTCAAAAGTGTAAACAAGTAAACGTTAATGCTCGTCACTGAACATTGTCATAGTATTTTACAGTAAAACGTAGTTTTACTGCTGCAACACTGCCTGTAACTTGTTGCATGGGTTTATACTCACTGAGTATGGCCTCGAACTCCGGGTCGGGCTGGCCCTCCTCCACCATGGGCAGGTCGTAGCCGAGCGCGCGCAGGCAGGACTTGAACTCGTGGTGGTTGAGGCGCCCCGACCGGTCCTTGTCGAAGTGCTTGAACATCATCGAGAACTCCTTCAGCGCGTCCTCGCTCACACCTGGCGGGGACAAACGACACGTTACTAAACAACAGTACTGGTTGGAAATAATTACACAAAAATGTTGTAGACTTCATCGTTACACCAAATTTATTCCGGTGACGCTGAAAATGACACATGAGGCAATCATAATCATCATCAGCTCATTTTATGTCCCCACTGCTGGGACACGAGCCTTCCCTATGGAAGATCAGGCCATAAACCCCCAGGCAGGCACAGTGCGGATTTGTGGTTGTTACCGAATGCTAATGCAGCCGGGACCAACGGCTTTACGTGTCTTCCGAAGCACGAAGAAGCTCGAAATGATAAATCTTTGGTCACCCATCCTATGACAGGCCTTTGCGAATGTTGCTTAACCTTAGCAATCGCAGACCGGGCGAGTAACCACTGCGCCATCAAGCTCCTCAGGCAATTAACTGTTTCCGAAAAAAATATTGACTGTGATGAAGAATCCAGCGTCAATACCTCTACAATTAGTATCATGTATTAACAAAGTAAAAAAATAGGCCCAAAGACCTTAAAAACTAACATAACGTAATTAACTTTATTTAAGTATTGTGTATGAGCTGATTGTTTAAAAAAAAACCGTCTTATCGAACGTAAATGTGGGGGGATGTCTTCTTAAGTTTCGTCTGCTTAGTGCCAGATCCTACAAACAATTAAAATTCTATTGTCTATATTCACAGCCGACGACAGATTAAAAGTGATGATGGTATGGCAGAGTATGTAGTGTAGTACTGACCCGAGTGGTTGCGCGCCTGGATCTGCTGCTCGAGGTTGTGCTGCATGCGCATGGACAGCTGGTCGAGCTGGTCCCACTGCTGGGCCAGCCCCACCGTGCTGTGCTCCGTGTAGCGGTTGTCCAGGATTAGATGCTCCTCTAGTGCCGCGCCTAAACATCATAAAACAGTTATATTATAACGTATCAAAGTAATAAAAATTCCTTTCATCATAATATCATTTATTATTATATTAATATTATTATTATCCTTTCATCAAAATTATATCAAGTATTTAAAAAAAGACAGTGTTGAAAAATTTCCACGAGCGGAATTCGCACCCCATGTCAGGTGCACTGCCAACTATGCTATCGTGGCTCAATCCAACTCGCCGAAATTAATCAACACTATCTACTTTTACTCTGTAAGCCAAAGGAGCCCTATTCAATGTCGACAACTACGTCATCAACATCCGATCTTAATCTTTTTACAAATATTGAAAGATCAGTTAAGAATTAGGCAAGCTATATTTATGATTATTTACATATAATTTTACGCAAATATTGTTGCGAACAAATTACAATTTGAAAAAGACAAAGTGTTGAAAAAATTCCACGAGCGGGATCCGAACCCGCACCCCATGACATGCCGGGTCACGTGCACTACCAACTATGCTCTACGTGCCTTCCAAAGCACGAAGCTTTTCTTTTTTGTTTTGGTCCCCATCAGAAAACGTTCCTAACCCTTGCACTACAGAACGGTGTTTAAAGTTAAACAATGGCTAAATACGTGTTTAAAATATTGTGAATCTGTCTAAAAATATGAGCTAAAAAGTGACAGCACCTGTAATAAGCATTGTCTATCTTTAGCCATCGTCGTTGTGTATTAAAGCAGTTAATGTGTAACATTACCCCCCAACAAGTTATATCATATCCACGGCGCTCACCCAGTTCCTCGAGCCGGCGCAGGTCCTGGCGGCGCGCGCGCACCTCGCCGGCGCGCGCGCGCAGCGTGGCCAGCTGCTGCTCCAGCGACCCCGTGCCCTCCATCATGGACGTGCTATATACACAAACACGACTTAGTTACATAAAACACAAAATATTTTTTTTCTCAACAAAGTACTTTTGAATAATCAAAATATCTTTATACCTAATGGGGCACATTTAGGAAGTATTTTGCTACGAAGAAGAATGAGCGCACTTTTACAATAAAAGTGTAAACTGACAGTGGAACTTTCCCATGTCTTAAAAAGGGGTTGTTGCGCCCGCGGCAGTATAATTTCTTGACGATATTAAAATTTGACTCATAGCCCTCAATCGTTCAATTACAAAACGGCAAACGAAATATAATTCCCAATCATAGTTTGTAAAGATTAACTACTGAAACTAATAATAAATACTATGTATATTGGGTAAAGATCACTTTACATAGTGGGTTGTAACAAAGAATTCATCAAGAATAAAAATGGTCGGCTTATCACCGACCAACTAAAACCATCACACATTTTTATTGCATTAAAATGCAGTAAAGTAATAAATTAGTAAAATTAATAAAATGTAAACACTCAGTTTTACGATTAGCTCGGTAGTGTCCAGTATCTTATTTACAATAGAGTTATAAGTGTGGTAGACAAAATGAAGTAAGCCATTTAAGTGAAGTTGCAAGAAATACACCGAATACACGTGGTGTGCACAACATTAATACGATTATTTGTAAAAGGTCAAGGCACATGGACAGCCACGTCGCGTCGGTGACCTGCGCTAGAGCATCTCTGTTCACTGACACATTTATTGAGTGAATTTTTAGAGACTGTGCGATGGCCCAGTTATAACTAGAGTCAAGTGTAACAGTTTAAAGCAGACTCTCGTGTGTAAAGCTAGTCGTTCGGTTTTAGTTGCGACGACACGCGCCAGTCGGTACGTTACCCGTCCCAGCCCAGAAGTCGGAACCTGCACACCAATCATTATACAAAATTTAATTTTATTGCAAGAGTATTTCTCTCCCTCTTACTCTAGAGCAGTGAGTGTTGAAAATTAAAATATTCATAATGAAATTATTAATGTTTGAATTTATTAATGTTGAAAATTGCTTAAAAATCTGCCAAAAAGCGGAAAAATATTTGTTTGAAAAAAAACAAGTATTTTTTTTACTTTGTACTTCATACATTTGGACTGATAATAATAGGCGCTGACTAGTTACGCACTGATCGTCAGCACCGAAAACCGGTTTGGGAAGGTAACCAGCATAAGAGACTACGATGTCATTACGCTTGTTTGCTCCTACTCTCCTTCCCTCCCTCCTTACTTATCTGTGAGTTCGGAATAGACTTACCGCGTCTCGGTGAGCCACTGGTGGAAGGCGTTGGCGTGCTTGGCGAACTCCTTGCGCAGCTTGTCGTTCTCCTCCTGTCTCTGCGCCTCCTTCGTCAGCTCCACGTCGCGCTCGGCTGTAGGGAAACGCATTTTATTTAATACAACACCACCGCATCGTCTGCATACTAATTATAATTTGGTTTGTTTCTTAACATTTTACCATTTAACCCTTTCGAAGGCATTGGCAACTACAAAATATAAAACCCTATGCACTGGAAATAAGAATAAAAATCAATATAAGGTAAAATCTAAACTACCCGTTGAAAGGTTAAATAGTGTCCAATTCATAATTCAGTTATTAGAAAAGTTAAGGATTAATTGTAACAAGATTATTGCATATACTTTTATGCCCCTTTCTTAAAAAGTAAACACTTGCTCGTTGTTACTAACGTAAAATCTATTTGCACATTATGAATCCGTTGGAAGAATTAATCAAAATTAACAATCTAACATTAAACCAGTACACAATGTCGTTGAAAATCGATCCAAACTGAGGGAATTGGAGCAACGGAATCGGAAGGCCATAATCATCCCAGGGTAAGCATATTTGTATTAGCGTCTTGCAACAAAGTCTATAGTAGAACAGTTCATAGTTTGTACGTACCGATGATCTTGCGCAAGTTGCGCCAGGTCTCCTCGAGCGCCTCCATAGTGAACCAGGTGTAGGGGTTGGCGCCCACGTTGAACGACTTGATCTGCTCGTCCAGCGCCGCGAGAGCTTCGAAATCACTTTGCGCAGATGACAGCGACGCCTGAGGAGTGACGTTACAATGTCAAGCAAAAATTTTCGTTATTTTAAACGTGATGAGATGCGTTAATATGTAATATGCTAATATAAAACTTATAGCTGTTTCTACCGTCATTTAGAAATTTTATTTTGATTTATGGAACAACAAAATTTTACAAAATATGGTTTTTATACACTTAAACTTTTGCGTTTCAATTTATTCAAAGGTTTATAGTTTATTGACGGGAATGTCTATACCTATTAAAACTAGTTTGCGTTAATCTCCGATATGAACCTATGGTTTACAGAGCTAAAAAACAGAGACTTTGTAAATTTGTAATTAAAAACTTTATTTCAAAATAAAAGCGACGGAAAAAATGTTTGTAAGGGTAACAGCGAGTACTGACTTGGAATTGTGCGTGTGCGTCTTTGAGCGCGCGGATCTCCTCGATGGAGTTGCAGCGCACGGGGTCCGTGAGGTCCTCCTCCGCGTTCTCAAACCACGAGTTGAACGCCGACGCCTGCAACACATTCACGGTTAGCAATACATGGGTACTTCGAAACAAAATAATACACTCGGTATACGATATGCACATCTGTGCTCAATGAAGCGAGAATGTAATGTTATCGTCTATTTTACAGATTTATGATATCAAAGTATGCTAATATGTAAAAGGGATAAATTCGTGCACTATAATTGCAGATTAATATTATTAAACGAGCAGATAAAAAACTATGAGTCAGCTACAGCTCGCCGGCATAAATTGTTTGCATTTAATTATGACGGAACCGTTCCTAAAACAGTCGCTGGTAACGTTACCTTCTTGGCGAAGGTGAGGTAGAGCTCCTCGATCTGCCGGAACTGGTCCTGCAGCTGCAGCAGGCGCTGCTTGCGCGCGAGCGAGGCGGCCAGCAGGCGCTGCCAGCGCGCGCTGACGTCAGCGTGGCGGCGCGCGATGGCGGCGGCCTGCTCGTGCCCCGCCGCCACCAGCTGCTCCTTCAGCGCGGTGATGTTCTGGATGCCCTCGTGCTCGAACGCCGCCAGACCTACCCCACACACACGTCACGATAAAATACCAACAATCTAGTTTCGCGTCGCCACGAGTCAAGGCGTCCGGCGAGACGCGTCGAGGGAATTCTCTCTCCGTTGCGCGGACGAAACGCGTACCACGCTACGGTTGATTGGCATTACAGTCACACGCCACGTTTTAGCGGTTAGAGATAAATGACAACGAGAGTTTTTCAATGGATAAGGATTCCGAGTGAAACTTTCACCTATAGCGTGAGGGTTTTGTAATTTACCATTAGGTGAGATATAAATAGGCTGCTTTCTTATTGTTGTTTACATAATAAAAGGAAATCAGTCAGTTCAGTCGAGTTTCGAAACTAAATAAGTTGGTGCAGTAATCGCGCGGCTTTAGACACATCTTACATTTCTTACGCAGACATATAAAAGTAGAGTACTGTAAAGCAAATAATTGCAGCATCAATGCGTAACTGTGTACATGCGCCTGCGCATCATACTACCACAAACTGACAAATTTCCTCAATAGACTTTGAACTTTTTGTATATGGCATATGGTTGAACATTTTTACGAAAGAAAATAGACAAATTCAAATTCATTTATTCAAGCTATAATAGCATTTTAAGCTACAAATAGCTCTTGTGAATGTCACTATGCCATCGGTTCGTTAGTCTACTCTGGGCGGGAGATCATGTACTGAGAAGAACCGGCAAGAAACTCGGCGAGTGTCCAGCTCTTTTCTCCCTCATAGCGTCATAAATATTGGAAATATTGGACAGTTTTGGATAGGTTGACCTGTAGGCGTCTATATATTGCCATTGAGAATAAATATCGAACAAGATAACTCCAAAGGAGCTTTGATTGTTAAACCATTTATAGGCTTTAAAATATAAGTGAGGCTCACCGGCGTCGAAGGTGTCCTGCTTGGTGAGGAGCGTCTGCACGGTGGAGAGGTCGCGGCCGAACTCGTCGGAGCGCACGTGCGTCTCCTTGTCGGCGATCCACGACTCCACCACGTCGGCCTTCCACAGCAGCTGCAGGTACGCCGAGTTGTCCACCAGCGCGGCCTTGCGCCGAGCCGCCAGAGAGGTCAGCTTCTCCAGCTTGGCCTGTAAAAAAAAGGATTAAGATACTCACTTGCCCTTCATCTATATACATATAATGACTTGTCCTGACTGACTGACTCATTATCGCCGAGCCTAAACCGCTGAAGCTAATCAGATGAAATTTGGACGATAGGTTAATTGAGCGACATAACCAGCCACTAAGAAAATATTTTACGGAAATCATACCCAAAGGGGGTCAAATGGGGGTAGTTTTTATGAAAGTCCGTTAGTTTTGAAGTAGAATACATGAAATTGGTATTTGGCTTTTTGAAACGAAATAAAGAATGACTTGTTTCAGGAATTTTGTTTATTTTTCTTTAAAGGGGTAAAAAAGGGAAGAATGTTTTTTTGGGACAATCGTTATTTTTAAAGTAATATTCATAAAAATTAATAATTTAATTGATCTATACATTTTTAAAGTAATATTCATAAAAATTAATAATTTAATTGATCTATACATTTTTCAATAAAAATAAAGAATGACGTGTTTTTGCATTTTTCGAAAAATTTCCCCTCGAGGGGTGAAATAAGGGTGGAAAGTTTGTCCTAGTTTTTCGGTATTTGGCCTAGTTAGAAATTATGAAGTATTTCAGGTTTTTTGGTAAATGATCCCTTATGTAGGGGATGACAATTTGTACAGGAGATTTCAAAACACAGAAAAAGAAAACTACTTATACAGATGATCTTTATTACGTTGTTTTGTATTAGACACTTTTTACTAATTCTAGCTCACATGGATGGGCTATTTCATGATAAAAAATTAAAATCTTAATGTTGAAATGATGTGATATGGTTAGTTGGTATTACTTATCCCTTATGATATTTACCTTTAATAAGTTTGGTTAAGTTTTTTACGAACTAGCTGTGCTCGCGACTTCGTCCGCGTGGAATAGTGACTTTCGGCAGCATTTTTAATTTTTTAGGCTCTTGTTCCCGTTTTTGCAACATTTTTCACTGATGCTTCGCTCCTATTGGTCGCAGCGTGATGTTATATAGCCTAAAGCCTTCCTCGTTAAATGGACTATCCAACACAAAAATATTTTTTCAATTCGAACCAGTAGTTCTTGAGATTAGCGTGTTCAAACAAACAAACTCTTCAGCATGATAATATTAATATAGATATAGATAACATAGATAGTGAGCCTTAGCGAAATTTTATTGTAATGGAAGTTTTTGTCAAAAGTGGTAAAGTAATTTCGACAATACATAATATTAAACATACAAACAGGTGCAATTGTACAGCTGACGATGTTGGTGCATTGAATCTGATGTCGGTAACAACTCTTATTGTTTTTATTCAGACAGAATATAACAGACATTTTTGTAATTGTGATATACGTATGTTATCGTGTAATAATGTTTTGTCTAAACTAAAATGTAGTTAGCGCGTTTACCTGCAGCTGGCGCATGCGGTGCGCGAGCGCGTCGGCGTGCAGGTTCCCGGCGGCCAGCAGGCGGTCGGCGTCGGCGGCCAGCTCGGCCACGCGCTCGCCGCGGCCGGCCAGCTCCGCCTCCAGCGCCTCGTGCTTCTTCAGCAGCCCTTGGACGGCGGCCATGCTGTCGCCGCACTCGCCCACCACCACGAGCTGTTGCTTCTCGCTACATACAACATTAAAAGATTTTCGTTAAAGATTTTCCTTTTTGTAAAACTAAGCTCGACTTCACTACTCGGTCACCTTGATATACAAGGTGAGGCAAAAGTAATCACCATATTGGAAGACGTGCAAAATACATGTCGACAAGCCATGAATCGTCATACTCCTCGAGAACTCGGAATAATTGTAACCGACATTTTGAAGCAGGCATTTCCGGGTCGCCTAACCTCTCGTTTTGGCGATTTGTACTGGCCGCCAAGATCGCCCGATTTAACCGTACCCGATTTCTTTTTGTGGGTGTTTTCGAAGTCTCGTGTTTACGTGAACAAGCCTCAGACTCAGGAAGAAGACAACATCCGACACGAATGCGCGAACCTATCGCCTGAAGTTCTGGCAAAAGCGATGGAAAATGCCATAAAAAGGGCCCGTAGGGTCATCAATGTTGGCGGCGGCCACTCGTGCGATATCATGTTCTTGACTTGATGGGAAACATTCTAATGAATTAAACATAAATGATCTACAAACAGAACCAAAGTGTTTCATTTGTAAAAAATTACAGCCATAGAACATCGGATGATTACTTTTGCCTCACCTGTATAACGAATATTTTAGGTATGTACGAGCCCACGTACATACCTATAAAAATAAAGTATTTAAAAGAACTTAAAGAGCGGTAAATTTCAACACCTTAGAACTTTTAGTTGACATCACTGGAGAAAAAAATTGATGGTAGTGTGCACTGACCTGATCCACGCTTCCTCTTCATCCAGCTTAGCCAAGAACTGCTGGTAGGCCAGCGACTGCTGCAGCTTAGCGCCGCGCTCCTGCGCCAGCGCCTGCAGCTCTGCCCAAGCAGCAGCGAGCGCTTGCAGCCGCTGAGCGATCTCGGGCACGCCTAGGTTGGACACGTCCATGAGCTTCTCGCCCGCCTGCTGCACACCCTGCACCGCGGGCTCGTGGCTCGCCAGCTCAGCTTCGAGCCGCTTGTGCTTCTTCTGCAGGTTCTGGACGCCGGTTAAGTCGCGGCCGTAGTCGTCGGAGGCGACTAGCAGCTTCTTCTCCCTGGATAACAAATATATTAAGTTTAATGAAGTTTATAGTTATTAGTAATTACAAACAACAAAGCACAATTTGGGGTAATACCCTTTCTGTCTAAGAAAAGTGTGTGGATCTAAAAAAGTAAAGTTTCTTTACCTTCTTTTAAGAAAAAAAAATATGAACGGCGATTCTTCAAGCCGTAGGGCTACTCTACTTTACTCTACGGGCTGGCGTTATGCAAGCCCTTTATCTTACTAGATTTTCCGACGCGTTCACGTCGGATGACTAGTTAAAACTCAACAGGAGGGCATTCAAAGTTAGGACTTAAAGAGTCAGTTTTGCCCTATAGGAGAGAAAGAGAAAAAAAGAGAGCGGAGGGAGGGAGAGAAAGATAGTTCAAGATAATTTTAACGAATGGACTTACGGCGAAGGGGACTACCACAACATAAGAAGGTAGGGTAACAATAAAGACTGACTTGATCCAGGACTCCTCGTCGGCGATGTCCCTGAAGAACTGGTGCAGCGTGTTGGCCTCGTCGAGGCGCGCGCGGCGGTGCGCGGCCAGGCTGCGCACGCGCTCGAACCGCTCGTTGATGGCCGCGCGCCGCGACCCGATGCCCGCGCTGTCGAACTGCCCGCTCGACACCAGCGCGTCCGCCTGCGCGTTCATGTCTGCGCACCGACAAACATCATAATGCACATATATCGCATTACCAATACAATACTGGTGCAAGTCAAAACATACTGACATTGGAAATTTTGTCGTATTGAAGAACAGTACAGTTCAATTACAAATATCAGTATATTTTGACTTGCACCAGTGTTGTATTGGTAGTGCGATATCTTTATGTATATATTATATATTTTTTTTTTTTTTAATTTTATTTATTTTATCCTTGGGGGAGGCCTTTGTCCAGCAGTGGACGTCTTTTGGCTGAGATGATGATGATGATGATATTATATTTATGCATCTATTTTTACATTTAAATTATTTATAATCATCGCACTAAATTGCACCTACCGATGCTGTCTCTGCACCACCCTATGGTTGACTGGTAGAGATGCATGGCGGACTTAATGTCTCAGGTTAATGCCTGAGGCATTAAGTCCGCCATGTAATATAGATGTTGCAAAAGTTTAAATAAATAAATAAATAAATAATGTTATTTACTATACATATTATGCTTCAATATTGTTCCACTACTGCTTCAATCATTGATGATTTCAATGATGCATAGAAACTACAAATCTTTGCGATTTATAGAATCAAATTATCAAATCATCAACTATGTTCTAATTATATTAAGTTGCAAATTCCTAAAGGTTTCACTTCGTTTGTACCTCCGATTTTAGTATCGAAAGTGATAATTCTTTCCAATTCCACTATTCATTCTCCATCCGTTGTCTGGAAGAGACCTGTTTAAAACTAACAGACTTTGTTTTCTTGTAAGTTAAATATTCAATGCTATTTTATGATGTTGCAATTTACTAATAAGTCTATCTCTAATATCAATTAAGTTTATTAGTGTAATTTGAGTTTGAGAAAAGTTTGAAGAGAGATGAGATATTGGAGCTTTAAGTAGACCTCACGATCGAAAAGGTTCGCAAAATTCCGTTATAAAACCCTTGCCAAAACAATAAAACACACCTTTAGTTAACGGCTATTTCCTGCAAATCAAAATTAATAATCCTTGGCTTACCGTTGATTCTGTCCTCGTGGGCCTGGATGTCGGCTTCAACCAGCTGGTGCTTCTTCATGAGATTCTGCACCGACGCCAGGTCCTTGCCGGAGTCCTCAGACGTCAACAAGCTTTCCACCTGTGTACGACGTGCTTTATGTTTAACGATTAATTTTAATATCTTTATATATATAAATCTACTGTGCGTGTGTATGTTATTAAAGTCCTTGTAAACGGCTGGACCGATATGGATGAATTTTTCTGTGTGTGTTCAAGTGGATTCGAGAATGGTTTAAATTTACAACTGAACCCGGTAGGTGGCGCTGCTATAGGGGTCCATCATGGGATACGGGTGTTCTTAAGTGGACGAATGATTTGTTTGTTTTGTTATCATGGAAACTGTCAAAACGGTACGAAGTCCGCCGGTCAGCTAGTAATCTATAAACTTAGCCATAAACGAGACATAGCTTCGATAAAGTCGATCGAAAGTTCGATAAAGGCCTCGACTAACGCTTTAATTTCGTTTGCTTCAACTATTCAACAAAATAGTGGTTGTAATCAACTTAATTTTTTTTTATTAGGATAAAAATACATATAGGTACATGAGTATGACTAAAATCGATTCAGTTGCTGATTTTAAACAAACTAATTTCAGAGTGTCAGTCAGTTACGCGTTATGCTGCCAAACTATATGGTCAACAAGTATTTTTACTACAAACACTATGTTTTATTCGTGTTGTTGGTTGAAGTACAGTCATGAGCATTTACATGTATATTTTGGGTTTTGACTCTTATTCCATTGTATTAGCAGTTAGGTTATGTTAATGCTTCGTGACTGTACAGTGGAGGGCGCATTACCTCTCCGAGCCAGAAGTCGAGGTCCTTGACGGCGGCGATGTAGGTGCGCTGCTTGTTGGCCTCCTTCAGCTTCAGCGACTTCTCCGTCGTCTTCTGCGTCAGGAACTCCCACTGGTCCGCGATCGACGCGAGCCGAGCCTGCGGGTGGGTTACAAGTTAGGTCATATTCAAATCCCCGATATTATATTTAACTAGATTTTTGGCAAGATATATTTTTATTTATAAAGTGTTTTTCACAAGGACAATTTAAACAATCCAAAATTGTTGTAGATACAAAGAAGTATCTTAGAAATACTAAAGAAATGGTTTCCCCACTTTGACAAAAAGTTTCATTACAATAAAACTTCGCTAAAGTTCGTTATTCAATGATGACAATGTATCTGTCACTTCATCACTTGTAAACAATAATAGACCTTGCTGTTTTATAATAAGCAAACAATATTACCTTTTTTTAAAGTGGGTAAGCAATTCTATTGCTAACTAGGTATACATTCAATTTTTATATGGACTTTTTTTTAAATGTAAATTTTCTTTAAAATAAAGTTTTTTTGTATGCATCAACTCTTATTACTATATTTTTTAATTTTTATGATATATTTCCTCTGCCATAATAAATAACATGTATGCGCTAGATGTAATTCTATTTTCCAATATTATTAATATTTTGTCTACCACAAATAAGTAACATTGAGGTGGGTGGGGGTGGGGGTGGTAGCGACCTGCACGGCGTCCTCGCTGCCGCTGCACTGCGCGCGCTGCACGAGGTTGCCGCCCATGGCCAGCACGGACTGGATGCGCTCGGCGTTGGCGGCCAGCTCCGCTTCGAACGCCTGGTGCTTCTGGTGTTTCGACTGGATGTTGGCCGGGTCCTGTAGGGAGAACGGTTTTTCCACACATTAGACGATCGATACACACTTGGACGACAAAGAGGCTACAGACCGTGGTTGGAAAAAAGTAAAGTAATCGCTGTATGTACAGTCACAAGAATTAACATGTATACAATGTAACTCTTAATACAATTTAATAAGAGAAATTAGTCAAAGTGTATACGTTAACGCTCGTGACTGTACAAGGCGGAAATAATATAAACAGGTAACGCAAGTAAACTTCCAGATGCGAGTTGAAAAGTTGCCTTTAAGTTTCAGAAGCTTCTTCCAAGTATCCTCTCAGGCGTTTACTCGAGTGACGGATAGAATTTTAAAAATCCGATTTGATGTCCAAACACTTTACATAGTAATAACAAAAAGACAGTATTAAAAAAATCTATAACGCAATTTTTAAACTGTATGTAATAATTATATTCCTTATAATATCTTACACATTTACATCATAACTAATACACATGAGGTGGAACACTTTCCTGGTTAGTTAAGAAAGCTTCGCTTACCTTATAGCTCTCCTCGGTGGCGAGCTGCAGCTTCTCGGCAATCCAGTTCTCCATCTCATCGGCGTCGCGCGAGAACTGCTGCAGGGTTTGCTCGTCTCCCAGCCTGCCAAACGAGTGTGCTTATATTAATACCACTTTTCTCGTAATAGAAAAAGTCCTTCATTATAACTAAACAGAATTTTTACAAATCTAGAGAAAAATACAAGCAAACTAATCAAATACATTTAATGGTTGTACAGATTTGGCTTTGATCTTATAGTTACTTTCTCCATTCCAAGTTTAAAAAAATATCTACCTTCCATTCATACGAATTATAGATGAACTCCGTACCCATAGATTAAAAGAGAAGAATCTAAAGAAAACTGACTGCGCCTTGTTACATGCACATCTTTGGCCCGTGAAGTGTCCCTGATGGTACCATGCAAACTATTCTGGTCGTTTTATTGTATACAGTCTCACTAGTCAGCATACAATAAAACGACCAGACAGACGACTAGTGTAGTGTACCTGGAGCGTTTCTCGATGAGCGCGTCCTTGAGGTGCCGCCAGCGGTCGAGCACCTGCCGCCGCTTGTCGTCGATGGGCGCCGCCGCGTAGTGGTCGGACGCGATCAGCTGGTCCGCCAGCGTCTGCAGCTGAGCGATCTTCTCCTCCTGCGCGCGGACAAACGGTTTCAGTAGATAAACGTCGCCACAAACAGCATAGTAATGATTACTGGTACTATTAGCTAACTAATAGTATTATACAACGCGGATGACATAAGGAACGCCGCCTGCGTTGTCGGCTCAAAGAGCATCCACATAATAATTTATTTATTTATTTATTTGTATTTGGACAATGTTTGTAATGTCTATCATTAGTTGGACCACAGTGCCCAGGCCAGAACAACGGCTTGATAATAGTAATAGATAATGTCTTCAAAAGCAATTGGATCACTTGTTTGCAAGTGGGTAAGTACCATAAAAATATGAATACCTATTGGCAATGAAACTTTTTACCCGTTAACAGCTCAATAATTGATATAAAGGTGTACTAATTGTGACCACGGACCCTGCAATTTACTTTAATTTGATTTAATGTTCAGAATAAACATTAAATCAAATTAATGTAAATTTTTACTTTTAAATACATCCGGATTGCAGAAGACCCAGGTTCGATTCCTGGCTGGGTCGGGTAGGCGTTTAATTTTTTTCTTCACTGTATTTTATAAATATTCAAATTAATGTAAGTATAAAATAAACTCGAGTAGATTAGTCAAAGTAGTGATTGTGAAGTGTGTGGTTGACTCACGTGCGCGTTGATGGCCTTGTCGAAGTCCTCGTGCTTCTTGATGAGCTGCTCCACGTTGTCGGGCTGGTCGGGCTGGTCGGGCTGGTCGGGCGGCGCCAGGAACGCCTCGCGCGCCGCCATCCAGCCCTCCGCCTGCTCGCAGTCGCGGTAGAACAGCTGCAGCTCCAGGTTCTGGTCCAGCTTCACGCGCCGTGCCACCCACGCCCTAACAATGGACAATTACGTCGATATGTCATAATATTGACTTGATAATTTGGCGACCCAAGAAAGAATAAATAAAGAAGAAGCATGATAAATATTTTATTGACGTTTACTGCTACATTGGACCAACTTTTTAGTTAGGTATCAAATATCTTAGTGTTAAGCTTATAAAGCATAATACGAGTACACAATTTAATTTTCTTTTGTCGTCATTAAATAAGAATCCGTCTGGATGACATGTTTGTATTTCTACTAACAAGCAGCTGTCTTGCATTGCCATGTTTCTGTTTAAAGAGTACAAGAAAATCACACAAATGGCATAGAAATATTTTACTAAAGCCCCAAGGTCGGCAAAATGTAAATTCTTTCATGTTTCGTCTTCTGCATAACAGACGGGTCGAATTGTAAGCTTAATTTTTATTTTTTTTATGTTAGAAAGACGAAAACTAATCCCACCAGTTGAAGATCCCCATCTTCAACTGGTGGGTCATCGCCGCCCAGCAGCAGCATCAGGATAGCTGCCTATGCATTGCCGACTTTAAAAACACTTTACTTTCACAAAAAAAAAATAAAGAAAAAATAACTAGAAAAACCAAGTAAAAGTAAGGCTACTGACTTCTCAAGCTCCTGCCTGGCGTCGGCCATTGCGTTGAGCTTGTCCTGGATGTCCTGGCTGGCGTAGTGGCCGCCTTGCAGCAGCTGCTGGCCGAACAGCTCCAGCGCCTGGAACGTGCCCGCGCGCGCGTCCATCTCCGTGCGGTGCTCCTGCGCATTACGGTACACGTTAACACCTATGGATCCACCACTAGCCGAAATAGAAAACTCCAGTCTATAACATAGACATGCCACTTTAACCCGATTGCTTGCCTTTTAAATGTATCCAAGAATGTAAATTGAATCGGTTAAAATTATTTGGCCACTGTTACTATTACATTTTCTTCATTGTTTCTTTTACTTGCTTAAACAAATTTATTCAAGAATCTTCATTGAATCGGAAATTAAAATGAACGCGATTTAACAATTCTCCATGTTAAAGTTATTGTGTATGATTTAACTAAAAGAATTTTAAGTATTATTTTGACCTAATTTTTTCAATAGCAAGATCTATTCCATTCGGTCTTATTTTACGTAAACTAGTTAGTTCTGGTTTAAAAATGACGCTGCCGAGAAAGTTATAAAGAGACAGTATCTGTTTGGAACTAGGTTTAAAATTAGTTAACGTTTTGGAATAGCCAAGAATGTGTCCAAGTGCTGCAATAAATGTAAACTGTTTTATTTTAATGAAAAATATTGGCGTTAAGTTAAAAACAAAAGTAAATGATAACTTTTATCATGTCTGTATAGTACATTAGGGAAAAAACAAAGCATGTGGTTTTATTTATTGATAATGTAAAAAACAATCATAAATTACTAAGGGTTCAATGATTGGGCAACATTTAAAATTAATTTACTTTACTTAATTTATTTAACAATAAAACAAAAAGAAGAGACAACGTCAACAAACACGCACACGCAAATAATAAAGGAAATACAGAAAACACTGGAGACAACATCACACTCAGAATACAAAATAAAAAATATAAAAAGTCACTCTGAAAAATGTAGGTACAGCAAATAAAAAGGTAATCAAATTAAAATCATTTTTTAAAGTGGCTACAGCACTAAAATTACGACACTAAGTTTTACTGCACAGATATTAAAATTGCATTATTATCATGAAGTTTGTATCAAAGTTGTTAATTGAAACCACGTGATCTAATAACTTGTGTTAGATAGTACGACTAAACCCACCATAAACTAGTTTAGTACGATCTTGGTGTTTGATTATGCATTAGAAGGTTACCTACATGTACACGCACATCAACAGGAGTGCACTTTGTATCGTTTGTTTACTGTGTAATCAAGTGTACCCGTTCACAACCACGAATACAGCTCTAACATGCATGCAAGTAACCGCGATTTGACTTTCTCATTGATATTTTATTTCTAAAATATTTTAACAGCTGCATAACCCAATATTTTTCTAGGAAACTTGAAAATCTGGCTGGTTTTATAATAGTTTTATAATATCTACGCCAAATATCTTAGGCACATACAAGATTTATCAAAAATTGTGTGTCATCTAAAACTTCATTCGTCGTTGTGAACAGCAAATAAAACGAGTTAGGCTGGGAGCACACATGCGTGCAATGCGTCTGACCTGCGGCAATATGCCGTACCGCGCGTCTATCTCCAAGCGCTGGGTCTAGAAATACAGTCAACTTGTGTTATTTTCAAATAATTCAATGTCACCTTCGTCATTTCACTTGTAGCTAAAAGTCAGCTTTGTACATTCTATATTACGATGATTACACGTTGCTTTTTTTTTGTGAAATATTTTACCTTCACATCAGTTTTGCAAAAATATATTTAATTAGATTGCGATCTATAAAAATAAACTGAAAAGTCAGACACATGAGTTTTTTCAATACTTTCATCACGGTCCTGGTTCGATATCATAACAATATTAAGGATTCGCAAACTAAGTTTGATGATTTAAAATTGAGGATCTTAGAAATGGATTGTGTGTAGGTAGAGCCTAATAAACTATCTGGCCAGTACTGAGTTCAGGGAGCGGGTTATTACCTGGTGCCTCTCGAGCAGCGCCTCGGCGCCGGTGACGTCGTTAGCGAGCTCGTCCGAGCTCACCAGCGACATCATGGAGTTGATCCACGCCATCAAGTCGCGGTAATCAGACAAGAACCTGACAAACATTTTTTACATAAGCATAACTCAGCATTATACCGCTAATATAAAAACTGAAATATCACGTTTCTAGGCATTTTAAATGGACACCTATATAGTGTTAAATGTAAAATCAATTGCTGCGACCGAAACGTAAATTATTTATTTTTTATTTTAAAAGGTCTGCCTAGGATAGATAAAATTAAATTATGCGTTTCACGCCACGTTTGCATATTAAAATTATGTTGAAAAAAACAGAAAAGCTAAAAAGTGCAAAAATTGTTAACTATTAACTAAATGAGACAGTGGTAATGTCAAACGTCGTAGTGTTTGTAAAAAAGGCATTCACAAATAATATCTCCTCGGTCGGTTTCGAGGTCAAAAAGCCAAAAATGCAATGCAATCTCGTTAAACTCCTGCAAAGAAATGTAGTTGCATAAAAGTAGTGAGTCACCGCTGCAGGTCGTAGGAGTCGAGCAGCTTCTCCTTGCGGGCGTTGGCGCGCGCCTGCAGGCGCTGCCAGGCGTCGTTGATCTCGCGCTGCTTGCTGTACGTGGCGTCGGCGGAGTCGCCGTGCGTGGCCATCAGCCGGTTGGCCGTCTCGTCCAGCTGGCGGATCTTGTCGCCCAGCGCGGCCAAATCCCGTTCTAGGCCCTCGTGTTTGCCTATCAAAGAACCATCAGATCATATACTCCATGCAACAATCCGCTATTTTAATTTCGACCTTACGATCACGGAATAAAGTTAAAAATATTACAAATATCTCTTAACAGTTTGACTACCCATAACATGTTCAGAAGACAAAGTGTCGCTTTTTAGTTAACTTAAATTATCAGTTACTATAAATACTTATCATGTCAAAGACTTCACACGGCTTCGCATTACGCCGCCAGGCGGAATAAACCATTAAACTTTTAACAGTTATTTATTTGTGGTTAGTAACTCTTGGCGTCCACAGCACAAGACCCGCCTGGTCCCATATTACTTGGGATTTGGCCAAGTATTAGCCCTTCTTATGAATTCTAGTGGTTTACCCGCCACCGCGTGGATGACTCAGGGTGCTTTTCGATGTGCACGGGGTTTTAAACTCCCTTTTACGACAACCACGGGAAGAGATGTTATTTTTTGCGCCCGACATCAGGGCTTGCAACCGGTACCGAGAATACAGGTATCTTAACGGTAAATATCTGTATTTTCCATTTCGGTTCCTGGATACCGATTCTTCAATGAGTACCGGTATTGTACTCGTACAAATACCTGCGGCATTGCCAATTGTTTATCGCGTGAAATGAACATAAACAGGCAAACTAACGAGACAAGAGCGCAACGCGTGCAATTAGCCAATCCAAGCGCCACTCATTTATCTACTAATAATGCACTAATAAATATGGTTACCTGGTACAGGTATTAGACTCTGTATTATTAATACCGGTATCAAATCGTTACCGGTACTTTATTAAAGTCAAAGGTACCGGTTAATTGAAAATACCGGTATCCCAAGCCCTGCCGACAACCCACCGACGTCGCATGTAGCATGTAAAAAGGAAGACCTACACTCAGCAGAGGGTACCTAGCGACTGTTGATTATGGATGACGATGGCTTGCAGGGCCATAAAAGTATCAGGCGAGTGCACTCACGCTGCAGCGTCTGCACGGAGCGCAGGTCCTTGCCCAGGTCGTCGGTGGCGAGCGCGGCCTCCTTCTCGGCGATCCAGTCCTTGGTCTCGTCCACGTCGCGGTGGAAGCGCTGCACCTCGTGCGCCGAGCCCAGCTGCGCGGCGCGCTCCGACGTCAGTTGTTGCAGCGACGTCC
Source organism: Eudonia lacustrata (assembly GCA_947562085.1). Lineage (NCBI taxonomy): Eukaryota > Metazoa > Arthropoda > Insecta > Lepidoptera > Crambidae > Eudonia > Eudonia lacustrata. Next base: position 2,347,007 of record OX387341.1, read on the forward strand.
ATTTCGTGTTCAGCTCCTGTCGGGTGGAGGGCGGATGTTTATTTTATTTAGTTAATTAAGGCCCGATTTTTCAATCCTTAGATAAGTCTTTTCCAAAGAATAAGATTGTTATTGTGACATATTTTCTAAAATCTGTCATTATATCAAATTATTCAATGAATAAACTTTAACTGACGATTAAAAAATCAAACCTTAATCTTTTATAACATGGTGCTGTGCTGTTTTGATATGTGCTCCAATATGAGCAGTGGTCGGCAACGAAATTGTTTTTATGAAACTGCTGTTCTCTTATAGCAATAAGAGAACAAGGTAAGTATTTATATTTATAAAATACAGTGAAAAAATTAAATACCTACCCGACCCAGCCAGGAATCGAACCTGGGTCTTCCGCAATTCGGGCGGCTGCACTGACCATTATGCTACAAGGCTGACGTAAGCACTGAATTTCTTCACTGCTTTTTAATTTTTGAGTGCTTTTTAGCGGCACAGTCTGTCAGCCATCTATCTATCCAACGGTCGTTGTAACCGATGGCTATGCATTTAATTTAAGTAGGCATTAAATTTTTTTCACTGTATTTATAAATATTTAATTCAGCTTCAGTGCAGCAATTAGTACTTTAAAATAAAAAGTAAAATTTAAGTATTTATAGTTTAAAAATAGTGACACTTTTAGGGAAAAATATTTGATTAAAGGTAATTTTTAAAATACCGAGATTATGAGTTGAGAGGGTATGTCCATGTTATGCCACGATCGACGATTATTTGTCGATCGTGGCATAACGTGGAGATACCCTAGGTAGTGACCTACGCCGACCACTGGTTATGATATGAGTGATGATTACAAATAATAATAAATAAATAATATGAATGAGATGAATGTGATTATGACATACAATAACAGATAAAACAATCATTATCATCGTATTAATAAACTAATGCTATACAGAGCAGTATAATCTGCATAACATAAGGAAAACAATGAGATCATTTTCAGATCAATTAATAACATTGGGTTAAGCTAAGCCTACCTAAAATCTTGTCATGTACACACGGCGGCAGATCAACCTACCCAAAACTGTCAAATTTCTACAATCAATAATAAACTTTATCGTTTGATTTTATGGATCAATATTCATTTGAGAAATTTGACAGGTTTGGGTAGGTTGATCTGCCGCCGTGTGTATATATACCTATAAGCAACCTATGATTTTACATTTAAAAATACTTTTTATGAGGTCGTTAGAACTTTTGAAACATTTTAGGTACTTAGTAATATTGACAAATCTATAAAAGGCAATTTCCACCAACAATCCCGAAATTTAAGCCTTTAAATCACTATAAATAGCAAGTCTATTTTGACATAACAAGAAGTAATATAAAACTTAGGGGCCGTTATTGAAAATTGGTATAGTACAATATATAAACAAAGTACATTTTGAGCAATCAGCTGTAAATAATAGGATAGGTTAAGTCACCAACCTGCATCTGCGTCTTGATCTTGAGCGCGGCCTCGGTCTGTCCGACGGTCATGAGCTGCACAGCGATCTCGTTCATCTCGGCAAGGCGCACCTCGTTGGCGCGCAGGTCGTTCTGAAAGTCGTCGAACTTCTTCTGCATCACCTCCACTTGCTCCAAGTCTTCGCCGACGTCCTGCACTTGCGCGTGCATCTCCTGGCGGGGCATAGTTACGATATGTTAACGTTTTGTTTGACACTTTCTTTATTTACTTTATATGACGTTTTTAGTGCATGAAAAATAGTTTTTACATAGGATGAGCCTTCTCAATCCTTTTAAAGATTAGCTACAGATTGATGTCCAATTTGCTATTTTAGGAAACAAGTAATTTATTTTGGACTATTCAGGGTATAAATAATAAGGGATCATACTTATAACTTAGATAGCAATCTATATAAATTAGTTAATTATTATTTAAAATCATTTAAACCGTGTTTCTAAAATGATTAAAATACAGATACAACTTTTAGCGACAGAATTAAGACAAAATAAAACTATCGTTGCCTAAAGCAGTTTGGTTATGACTACCCACAAACATTGAAAAGATTTAGGTTCCTGCTCTGCAAAACCATACCTTGTCCTTGATCCAGGTGGCGAGCTCGGCGGCCTCGCGTACCAGCACGTACGCCTTGACGGTCTCGTTGAGCTTGTTCTGCCGCTCGCGCGCCAGCCCCAGCAGGTTGTCATACTGCGACTCGATCTACGAACATTATTAATACATTATAGATATGATCATTTATGTCAATTTTGCATCATCATCAGACTATAAAAAAATATTAAACCTCTGCAAGTCCACGCCACTGAACACGATCCACGCAGTAGGTACGCATAACGAACAAAATAAGCTTAAGCCTTTCTCAGGCAATACATTTGCAATTCTTAATTGCTTCTCAATCTTATTGCAACATAGCTGCCATTACCTTCGAAAGAGTTAAGAGGTTCGACAGATTTTGATATTTTATTGAGATTTAAATCCATGTCTTTGAAACAGGAAAACTCAAATTGTAATAATGTAGTATAATAAATAATCGTAAATAAGCCATAGTCAGTTACATATAGAAAAATATTAGACGTGTTAAAAACATCATCATCATCATCATCAGCCCCTCCTGACCCACCGCTGGGCATAAGCCTCTTTGCTAGTACCATCCGCCTCGATCCTGCGCTACTCTGAGCCACGTGCCACGTACGTTAAAAACATAGTTAATGAAAATAACGTATAGCATATAATTCAAACATTTTCTATAAAATGAACAAGGGAAAAGGATGAGCGCATTCACCTGGTTCTGTCGCGCAGCAATAGAGCTGGAGTCGGCCAGGTTCTGCTGCGAGGATGAGAGTCCCGCTTCGATCTTCTTGACGTAAGCGGCCGGAACGAAGCCCTGCCGGTCGTTCACCTCCACCTTCCACCAGTCCTGCGAAACAGTCGTACATTTAAAGCAATCGTTCATGAAAACACGGTACCTTTTGTGGAAGTATATGATAGTTGGTAGTGGTAGTACCTTTTTAATAATTATAAAAATAAATATATTTCATCATATATATTTATCTCTTCATTGTATAATATGTCATATTTTATCTATGTTTTTATATATTTATATATTCTTATTTTGATATAAGATACAAAAAATCAATATCATTCGGTATTTTTGCATAAATACTGTCCATGAATGTTTAAGTTATCAATACAAACTAACACCCGAGCGTTATTGTAAACAAAAGCACCTACGTTTTCCATGTTTTAAGATTATATTTAAATATTGTTGTTTGGAAACATTTAGTATAACACTTACGCGCGCACATTTCTTCCTTCTACGATATCTCGTATTGTTACTAAACACATTACTCACTAGTATCACAAACATCCAGCTTACAACTATCATTTCACTAACTACTGCCACGGCACTATCACAGATACTTATATCACACCACTATGTTTGGAGTTACATATTAGTAAGTCGTTCGTTCGCCAGTCGCGATCATCGCGTAATGAGGCACCTTACGTATATATTCGGTTTGAAGCGGACACAATAGATCTAGCTACGCCGTAACCGCTCTCCGTATTGTTTGTTCTATTCATGAGATTTGAATAATATATGAATGTCTATTAACTTACGCACTTACTTATGTACCTATCTCTCAACCGCATGAATGTTTCAGTTAATTATATTGACACCTTTAAATTAGGCATATATTTTATCATTGTGTTACAAACATTTCTACTATAGCTATAATAGTGTTTCGTAAATCATAGATTGAGTTACGATTTTAATTTGTATAAGAGCAAAAATTCTATTTGTGAATTAAGTGGAAAATACTCAACCGTTTATACACGACATACTGATCTTGTAGACGCGCGTCGGTTACAATAATTACATTAAGACTCATGAATGTTATAAGATTTAATTCTAAGCAAATGCTCGGGTAAATAAAACAGTGCGACACGTGCGTAGTTGAACAAAGGCAATTACTACTGAATTGACTACGCCGCTCACTATGATAAAGAATGATAAACATAAGTGTTATCAGTTTTCAGAGAGTTAATAAGTAAGGTTACAAGTATTTTGGTTTAATAATCTCGAAGGGAAGTGGTAGCGGTATTATAGTTATCTTTCATTCTATGATTTTGTTTATTTTTTTATCTATATTATATTAACATTTTTTTATAAGTACTGTCATCTCATTTTAAATCGTAAAGTTTACCTGTAATTAAAAAGTTTACCAACATATCTATATAAGTACACCACGTAGCATAAGATATAGATCTTTACTTGTCTTTGAATTTTGAATTTAAAATTAATAAACAAAGAAAAAAAAAAGACTGGTAGGTAGTTTGTTAGACTGCTTGACTTAGACCTCGATTCTGCTATTTTTAGACGTGTATACGTCATCGTCGTAATCGTCGGTCAGTGGTCTGATTTTGACAATTTCAATATCTAAGTCAGGCTACCGACTTATATTGATATGTTATTGAATTAGAAGAATTGAGGCTCTATAGTGATGCCAAGTGTTACAAGTGTGACTGGGTGTTTTTAGTGTGAGTATGTGTGATTAAGTGAGAGTGCATACACTATGTATGGATGTGTGTGTGTGTGTGTGTGTGTGTATGTGTATATGTGTGTGTGTGTGTGTGTGTGTGTGTGTGTGTGTGTGTGTGTGTGTGTGTGTGTGTGTGTGTGTGTGTGTGTGTGTGTGTGTGTGTGTGTGTGTGTGTGTGTGTGTGTGTGTGTGTGTGTGTGTGTGTGTGTGTGGCTTACCTTGTTATTGGAGTTGAGCAGCGTGAGCACGTCGCCGCGCTTCATGGAGACCTCGCGCGGGGACTTCTCCGCGTAGTCGTACAGCGCCACCACGCATTCCTTACCCGACACGTCCACCACTGGCGACTCCTGTTGCTGCACAAACACAATTGACATGTTCACAACAAGTCACTTCAAAACATTCACCACCGTAGTAATAAGCAGAGTGTAAGTGTAATTAAATTCTTTGGAAGAACAGCAGCAAATAAAACCTATCAACTTCTTGAATTTTTTTGTTATCGTTTCACAATGAAAATTGAAGTTTAATTCTCTATCAAAGAGGACTTCTAAGTTTCTGTTAACAATTTTACATTCTAGCTCGTGCTATCGATTGTACAGTCAAACAAAATTGGATTCCCGACGAGGGCAATTGATAATAAGGAGAACAAAAACAAAACAGGTTTCGATTGAAATTCGGACATAGTACTTCTTCTTCTTCCTGCCCTGGGGCCCGACCGCCCAACCGATTGCTTTGCCTACGTGTATAGTTTATAACGTCATCTTTTCGTTTCGTACCGCCTATGATACACGTAGCTAAAGCAATCGGTTAGGCAGTCGAGGGGCTGGTCCTACATTACTTGGGTCGGAGCAAAATGTCCGTTTCTTTCTCGTACATTTTTGCTATGGGGTTGGCATAGTATTTAAGGCCAACCGCACCTGCCCTCATTGGGAATCCTAGTGGTGGTTTACCCGCCACCAAGATCAGGTGACCCAGGGTGCTTTTCAATATGCACGGGGTCTTAAACTCGCTTAGTCGCCTTTTACGACACCTACTACGGGAAGAGTTGGTGCTATTCTTTTCGTCCGTCACCACACGAAAATCCGGACATAGCACGTGGTTGAAAACTTAGACTCTAAAAAAGAAGTCGACAAATAAACTTACACAATAACTAGTGGGTCGCCTGCAAAACATCGCGTTTAATTAACAGGTTGTAGGAATTTCGAAACCTATGACAGGTATCATTATTTTTCTGCACATCTACAGCTGTAGCTCTTCAAAATGAGACCATAACCGATTTTTTATGTGCAGCTATCGGCCCATAATCACTGGGACAAAAATCGGCTTACGCTATTAATATATATATATTACCCGACAAGCGTTGGCCTGGTCTCGCAGCGACTTGATGGTGTTCCCGAAGGCCTCGAGGTCGGAGAGCAGCGCCTCGTGCTTCTTGAGCAGCGCCTCGGAGGAGTCCTCGTCCTTCCCGTAGTCCTGCGTGTTGGCCATCGGCTCCTTCTCGCGCATCCACGACTCCGCCTCGTTGGCGTCCGCGAAGTACTGCTGCGCCTGCAGCGAGTCCTCCAGGTCTTGCTTGCGCTGTAAACGATTTTGTTTCCATTTAATGACGGCACAAAAACGGTCATGACGATCAGTATCAGCTTCATCGAACTGTAAACGGTCTACTGCTGGGCTTCTCCAGATAAAAAGATATCCTATGATGGTAGCCCGTAGCAGCTTGGAAAGTGTAAAAACAAAGTAGTACGAGTTTTAGTAAACTAAAATTCTCCAACACAGTCACTTACTGTATCAAGATTGAAAATATCTATTGATAAATTATTTGAAATTCTACGATCTCCGACCAAGTATGAAAATTTAAAACAGGTTACGGACATCATGGCTCTCATACTCTTATTTTTCTTCTTCACATTTACGGATTGTGTCCAATGCCTAGCTTAAGTATATTAAATATATAGAGCATGGACAGCAACGCTTTTGCCGCTGCGAGCGCACGCACCTAAGTGCGGGAGTGGCGAACGGTAAAAACAAATATACAAATTGTATGAACCACGCCACGACGTGCCGGGCAGCAGCGTAGCGTAGCATCTCTCATCAAAACAGTACACCAAAATTCCTGGCCAGGCCGTAAGGACGTCCAAGGCATGTCTTCTATAATAGTTGCGTGCTTACCTTTCACGTGGGTGGGTAATTTTCATTTTGTTTATGTGTATTTTACTGTTTTATTTAATTTATTTTTATTTTTAAGTGCTAATTGAAGCAGAAAAGGTGGACCGACGACCCGGTAAAGGTCGTGGGAAGCGGCTGGATGCGAGCAGCACAAAACCGGTCGTTGTGGAATCCTATGTCGATAGTGAAAAAATTAAATGCGACTTAGCCAGGAATCGAACCTGCGTCTTCCGCAATCCGGGCGGCTGCACTGACCATATTAGGCATATTTTTTTTCTATATTTTATAAATTATCTTAATTATTTTTGTATGTTACTTGTAAGCAATAAACATTTGGTTTAGTTCGTATAAGTGATGGATGACCTGCAGCGCCTTCTCCTGCAGCTGGTTCCAGTGCGCGTGCAGCTGCTGCAGGCGCGCGCCGATGTCGTCGGCGGCGAAGTGTCCCGCGTCCCGCAGCGCGGCGCCAGCGGCACGCACCGCCTCCACGCGCGCCTCGTGCTGCGCCATCTCCCCCATAACGGCCTGGTGCTTCTTCATCAAGTTCTGCACGCCGATCAGGTCGCGCCCTGCCACAGAATAAATAAGTAAATAAACTTAAATAAACTTTCTTACACTCACACCGATTATTTAGCCCGAGAGAAGCTTCGTTATGAAACTCGTTAAATGGTTACTAGACAACGGATAAAACATACTAAAAATACTTAAATACATACTCATTCATTAAACATAGAAAACACCTAGACCCGAGACAATTTAGAAAAACAATAATTTCTAAATTGACCCGACCGGGGATCGAACCCGGAACCTCAGAGATGGCAACACCATGAAAACCGATGTACGAACCACTCGACCAAGGAGGCCGTCAATAATAATAACAAATAGTTTTTTTTTAAAGAGATTGCTGATTGCCTCAAACGGCATTTTCAGCGTCACCGGGTTACGTATGAGACTTCCCCGAAGTTAAAAGAATCTTTGTTCTGCGAAGTCTGTAACAAACTAGAATAACATAGAATACCAAAAATTTATCATCTCGAGCTCTTTCGCAAAAGGCACTTAAAAGCCGTTGGTCCCGGCTGCATTAGCAGTCGTTAACAACTACCAATCTGCACTGGCCCGCGTGGTTGAAAGCCCGTTCTCGATGTGGTAAGTAATTCCATTTATATGGAATTAGTGCCTCAGCACATAAAATAAAATAAGGTGATGAAGTGATTATTAAACTAAACATTACCTTTTCACTTGTGTTTGTTTGGTTTGTCATTCAAATTCGACAACAATAAATGACATTCATACATTAACGTAGATACCTTTTCTTCTTTTTCCTAACTAATAGAACAATCTCACTTATTATTTGTAATTTATAGAATACGTATTAACAGAAAAAGTAATACAAATTGTAAAAATAATCAACAGAACTTAGATGAATGATAGGTCTCGCTGCGTCGAGCGCAGCGAGACCTATCATTCATCTAATCAATAGAATTTAATAATTTCCGCACAGTCTAAGTGACGGAACAACCACAACCATAGACAAATTTTCGATTTTTTAAAAGTTTGTCAATGAATCGCATGAATCGCGACGTTGCCGCTGTTTTTAGGGGGTTTTTTGGGGGCGGCGAGGTACGTAAAGGGTACCTCAAGCCGTGTTGAAATGAATCACCTTCGAAGGTTTTCTAGAGTGAACGGCATCGCACACTTAAAAGTGCGCGTCCCCGTGCCCTACTAGATTCTCCGAAGGGTTCGGATCGGATCGGATAACTAATAGTAATAGTAGTTTAGGTATAACAAATTGCCTACTCTTACGACTTTCACGCGATATTGAAACTTATCGTGCGACCCGAGCGTTTGTATTCCGTTAGGCGACGACGCCGACTCGATATCGATTTGACGTCAGGAGCGCAGGGTTCCCACTCATGGATATATTTAAGTTAAATTTCGATTCATTGTTCTTTCTTGTATTTAGACACCCGTAAACACAACAGTATCTTTTATACGGATTAAAAGATCGTTTAGTAGTCATACTTATACAATTTTTGACTTTACTAGAGCACTGTAGTGGTACTGTATGACATTGTGGAAATTGAAACTTTTACATAATTATCTGATGTAAATTTGTTAACTTAGATTTGTTTTTTTTACATGTTGTGGTTGTCTTTATATATTTTTTGTGTTTATTTGTAATGGAAAGTGTCCTGCTATGATAGGGCATTTTCCAATATTTTTGACGCTGTAAGGGAGAAAAAAGCTGGACACTTGCTGAGTTTCTTGCCGGTTCTTCTCAGTACAAGATCTCCCGCCCAGAGTAGACTTACGAACCGATGGCATAGTGACATTCACAAGAGCTACTTGTAGCTTAAAGTGAATAAATTATTTTGAATTTTGAATTGTTCGGTGAACAAAAATCACGGAAATGATCGTTCGTTTTACGCGCGACGGACGTGGAGCGTGCGAGGCGAGCGGCAACCTACTGCGATACGCCTGCCCGGGAGGCGCGCCAAACGAACGTACCTAAACTGCGGAGTGACACTCCCCTGGTCCTGGCTCGAACAACACAAGGGTTTAAGCGGATCGTATCACACAGTACAACCGATGTGATAAATGAAAACTAAATAAAAGAGGAAAGCACCGAGCTGCGGAACAGACCAGCGAAAGTCACTCACACACAACAACTTAGTTACTTGGAACACTTTAGTTAGTATTTTTTTATAGCAAGGAACGAACCGAACAGACGCTTGACGACTTCTAATAATGTTATTATGACACGGTACCAAAGTGTTCAGCAACTTTCGTTGTTAACCTTACATAATTTCAACTACCAATACAATACTGTTGTAACTCAAAATATAATGAATTTTAATATTAAACCATACTGTTATTACAATAAGGTAAAATCTCAAATATCAGTATATTTTGAGTAACAACAGTATTGTTTCGGTAAAGTGATATCTAGAATCGAAATTAAACAAGAGAGGCAGAATATTGTAACATACTGCAACGCGCTGGCTGACGATTCCTCCGATGACCTCCAGAACTCCTATGTATAAAAAGTAAATGCATATACTGTTGGGCCTACCTCTGTTGGTGGAGGCGATGATGGGCTCCTTCTCGCGGATCCAGGCGGCCTCGTCGTCCAGGTCGCGGAACAACTGCTGCGCCTGCAGCGAGTCCAGCAGGCGCCGCTTGCGGATCGCCATCGGCTTGTCCAGCGCGGTGTACCGACCCACCAGCCCGTCCTATAGCAAGATGAAGGAGTTAATAAGATTAAGCTTATAGAATTTCGTATTTTTGATTATCGCAAAATGTATGCATCGATTTTAATAGGCTAAAACGTATCTATCAGTGTACGTATGTTTATTTGTAATAGCTTCGTTCAGTATAATTAAATAAATTAACACCCAAATAATAACACTTTGAAGTTGACTCAATAAACAAGTTTTTTTATTATATATATAAAAGCAGATTCAACATTTTAGAAACGATATTTTTAGTTTTTATACAAACGATGTAGATGTGTATTGAAGATGATGGAAAATTATGCGTCAATAGATTTTGTTTTAATTTCTATTTGTTATTGTCGTAACTATAAATCTATCTTTGTCCGCACGCCATGACATACCGGGTCAGGTGCACTGCTCTACCAACTATGCTATCGTGGCTCTTTTCAATCGAATCAATTTTATTTCAACACTTTTTCAAATAGATGAGACTGTAAACGAGATAAAGTGAGACTGACCCTCTTGGCGCGGATGTTGTCGGCGTCGAAGTGTTTGCCGTCGATGAAGTGGTCGGCCTGCGCGCGCACGGCGTCGATGCGCTCGGCGTGCGAGCCCACGTCCGCCTCCAGCAGCGCGTGCTTCTTCTGCAGGTTCTGCACGCTCGTCAGGTCCTGGGGGAAAATTCACATTGAAGACCTCACGGGTTGGGATATTCTCCATTCTGCGTGTGATAGCGGGACGTTATCACTACTCCATTATAGCTCATTGAATTCGTAGATGTATATCGAAACCAAAATCAATTCTATACTAACATAGATTTTAAGTTTCTTTTTGACTAGCGAGACATGGATGTGTACTAGCCTGAAATAGAAATTATTTATTTTATATTTGTGTTCGGTTTAGTGATGATTCGGGGTTGCAGTTTGCGTCCTACCTAGGTCTTAAGAAAAATGCGTAGCCTGATCAGAGCATAGCGTCGTCGAGAGCAAACCGTCCTCGGGGAACGGTTTGTAGAACTATTCGGTCTTAGACGACCATAGATGGGGCTGCTTGTCTCAGGCGCCCGTTGATTGGTTGCTGTAGTTATAGTACAATACAATACATTTTCTTGAAAGATGGCTCTCGCTACGATTTAGCCAGTGTCTAGTTTTAGGGCAGGTTTTATAGTAGTATATGGAAAAGGATGTGTGACGCAATGCGTTGCTTTAATTTAGCGGGAAAATATGACTTTATATATAAAAATGCACTATGGCCAAAACACCAATAAATCTCATTTACCGATGCTAAACCAAACAAAACATGAAAATTCAGGAGTATTTTGTGGCCTCCTTCCCCCTTAAGGGGTCGGGGGTCCGAATGTCCTAAATAACCATCTGCGTCTTCCCGGGCACAGTCGCAGTTAATGCTCGCATAATGCGTTTTGTCTAGAACAATAATAATAAAAAAAGACTTGCTCCATTCGACCTGGCATTATTTGTTGAACGGCTCGCCCGGACATGAGGCATAGTTGGCGCAAAAAATCCGCATTCGATTCTACTGCTGAATAACGCGGACAGGCTTATGAGTACAGCATGCATCTCTCCGACTTTACCTTGCCATAGTCCTCGCTGAGCAGCTGCCCCTCCACCTCGGAGAGCCACAGCTCGATGTCCTCGACGGCACGGTTGAACTGCTGCTGCTGGGATGCTTCCTGCAGCTTGCTGCCTTTCAGCTCGGAGGCTAAAACCAGCTTCTCCCATAAGCCACCCAGCTCGCCAACGCGTGAATCAATTTGAGCTGTAGGAAATAGGTCACATCTAAAACATGCTTATATCTATTTAACCCATTTGAGGCAAGAGTAATTTGGATTAAATGAACTTTAAAGCAACGAAAAATTAAAATATTTTTTAAACATCGAGGAAAAAATATAGCTATGGCCAATGGACGGACGCGAATGTCCGCCGCGTCAATCCTGGTAACGTTAGTGGTTCTACTCTAGACAAATACAAAATGCTGAATGAAAGTATATCATCGGTCACGATCGCGCAATTCAAGCCACTTTTGAATGACAAACATCAGATGGAAGATCATATTTATTTGCTTATCTCGAGCTGAAGACCGAAGTCCAGCAGTGAGATTAATCTATATACATATAATGACTTGTCCTGACCGGCTGATTCATCATCGCCGAGCCTAAACCGCTGAAGCTAATTAGATGAAATTTGGCCTGTAGGTTATTTGAGTGACGTAACCAGCACTAAGAAAGGATTTTACGGAAATCATATCCTAAGGGGGTCAAATAGAGGGTGAAAGTTTGTATGAAAGTCAGTCAGTTTTCAAGTAAAATACATGAAAATTGGTATTTGGTTTGTTTTCTCATATTAGACCAGTGTCACCTTATATCTACCTTATATCACATATTTACCTTTAATGTTGTGACAATTTTTTAGGAGACAATAAACGGCAATTTTTTTCTACCTAACGATGATGATGCACCAATAATTATTTTACTTTGCCTTTGACTTATTGAAGCCAAAAACAGCTTGCACGAGTGTGCCAATTGTGGCGTGTGTATGTCCCAAAGGGAAACTAGGAAGGAAACTTAGGAACTAATTTGTAACACTGTGCTAAACTTGAGGAGCTCGATGGCGCAGTGGTTAACGCGCCAGGTCTGCGAGTGCTAAAGTTAAGCAACTTTCACAAAGGCCGGTCATCGGATGGGTGACCAACAATTTATCATCTCTCGCTCCTCCGTGCTTCGGAAGGCACGTAAAGCCGTTGGTCCCGGCTGCATTAGCAGTCGTTAACAACCACCGCACCGCACTGGGCCCGCATGGTGGTTTATGGCCTGTTCTCCCTATCCATCCATAGGGAAAGCTCGTGCCCCAGCAGTGGAGACATAAAATTAGCTGATGATAATGATGATATGCTAAATTTACTCAGAACAAGTGTGGCAAGTATTGTAAGTGTGTCGAGTGATTTGGACGTACGTTTGGCGAAGTGCTCCTGCTCGAGCAGCCGCTGGCCGGCGGCGGTGATGTCGTGCACGCGCGGGCGGTTGGCCTGCAGCTCCTGCTCGAAGTTCTGGTGCTTCTGCACCTTGCCGTTCAGGTTCGTGGGGTCCAGGTACGAGTCGTCCGTCGCGAACTTCAGCTTCTCGTTGATCCAGCCTGGGGACACGCGTACGAACGTCAGCTTTGTGTACGCACACCATATTATATGACGTGATTACATCTTTTATTATCATCAACATTGAACATAAGCTGCTTTACCACAAAACGATGGCTTAAGTTAGACAATGCTGTCACTTTTTACCTAATACTTTTAGACAGAGACACAATATTCTTAACACGTATTTAGCCATTGCCATTGTTTAATTTTAAAAACTGTTTAGTTGTTACAAGGGAATATAATTAAAAAACTTTATTTTATTTTTATTAAATAGCTTTCACATCTGCTTTAAAAAAAAAACTTTTCAAAACTAAAACTAAACTTTCCTACACTCACACCAATTATCGAGCCCAAGAGAAGCTTCGTTATGAAACTCGTTAAATGGTTACTAGACAACGGATATACTTATTTAAAATACTTAAATACATACTTATTATACATAGAAAACACCCAGACCCGAGACAATTTAGAAAAACAATAATTTCTAAATTGACCCGACCGGGGCTCGAACCCGGGACCTCAGAGAAGCGATCTCTTCCAGACATCTAGTCGGGTGGAGAGAAGGAATACACTGTTACCTTTGGTCTCATCGCAGTCGCGCTCGAACTGTTGGTACTTGTATGCGTCCTCAAGGAGCGCACGGCGTTGGTTAGACTTCTCCAAAAGCGCAGCGCGGCGTTCCAATAACTAAAGGAAAAGTTGGGTTATGATTAAAAAAATATCTACATTTATTATAAATTTGTTTAGGTTAACAAATAATTGAATACATAAACTATATATTCACTGACTTTTGACAGTAGTATTCTGACAAATTGCAAGTGAGCTTGAAAATGAATTCAGGGAAAACCAAAGTTATGAGTACCACCGACATGTCTCACGACCCGATATTAGTGAACGGCCACAAGATTGAGCAGGTAGATGAGTCTACCTACATCTACCTAGGACAAACGATCAGGCTCGGACGACTTTCACTTGCAAAAGAAATAAGTAGGAGGGTGCGGATGGCATGGGCGGCAAACTTCGCGACGTTTTTTGATTCAAAAATTCCCCAATCACTGAAGACAAAAGTATATGACCAGTAAGTTCTTCCGGTTCTGACTAATGCTTGCGAAACATGGACTTTAAGTCGGCATGGTACAAAAGCTGAAGGAACACAAAGAGCCATGGAGCGATCTATGCTAGGAGTATCCCTGCGAGACAGAATACGCAATACCACCATACGCCAACGCACCAAGGTTACAGACGTCGAACGGGTAGAGCAACTAAAATGGCTATGGGCGGGGCACATTTTTAGCAGGGACGACGGCGGATGGAGCGAGAGAGTTCTGGCGTGGAGACCACGAACAGGTAGAAGAAGTGTTGGCAGACTACCGGCTAGATGGTCTGATGATATTAAAATGTCAGCAGGCCCGACCTGGATCAGAAAGGCCACAGACCGCACAGTATGGAGAAAAATTTAACTAAACTTAATTTACATTTAGAAAACTCATTAACTAATTTTTACATTTAAATAATTTCGGAAAGTCATCTACAGGTTTCGTTAATAGTTTTCTTTAAACAGAAATCAAGTCATCGCTTAATGGGTACATAAAATCATAAGGTAGTGCATACTAACCATTTCCCTGCGTTGCGCCACGTCGTCGGCGGCGTAGTGTTGGCCCTCGATGAGGTTGGAGGCGACCTCGTCCAGCGCCTTGATCTTCTCCTCTTGAGCCGCCAGCGACTTCTCGAAGTCCTCGTGCTTCTTCAGCAATGCCTCCACCGAGTCCAGCGAGTCGCCCACGTCCTCGTTCGCTAGGAACGCCTGCACAAATACAATTAGTTATTTTAAAAGGCGGTTTAATGCGACGATCAGATATTATATTTTTTGTATCTACACACCGGTCGATCAGCCGGGCAATGTACGTAAAAATAAAATGTTTGTTTAGCTTCCTTCATTTAAGTTACAATTCATTCTGATAATCAATTACACCTATAAATAAAAGTTATTAAGTGTTACGCTGAATAGTCATGAGAGTAGAAGCCATTCAGCCCCGGTATTCGTACATGGGCTGAAACACATAATAATGGCCGACGCATTGTTCGTAGTAGTACCGACTGAAATATAGGTCAAATCACAACATTGGGCAGTCACCTCCTGCTTGTGCATCCAGGCGTCGGCCTGCTCGGTGTCGCGGTAGAACAGCTGCAGGTCGAGGCACTGCAGGTAGAGCACGCGGCGCTGCTCCCACAGCGCGTGCAGCGCGTGCGAGTCCCGCTCCAGCGCGGCCAGCGCGGCGTCCACCTCGCCCGCGCCGCGGTGCTCGCGCGCCACCAGCGCCCGCCCCGCCGCCACGCAGCACAGGATCACGTCCGACCGCGCGTCCATCTCGCCCTGGACACGACCGTGCATAGATAAACAATATTTCCTTTTTGTATAGATTATGATGATGATGAATGTTAATAGAAATGAGAAGTGTGAAATTATACAGGGTGTTTGGAAGTTGAGTGCAAAGCCTTAAGGGGATGTTACTATGGACCATCTAGAACATTTTGAGCCACACTTGTCTTAGACCAAGTCTGTTATTATTATTTTTTTTGTTGACCTGCGATTTTAGTGCCAAAAATCCAAAATTTGCTAATTAATTGCTAACAACATTCAGTTTAAGTTAAAATGTCTATTTTTTACAATTTATTTTATTAGTGTAATGTGTCTCTAATCATATCGAAGTATTTTTGAAGCACCATTGTTACCAAAAAATAAAGTTACAGGCCATTCAAAACTGATAGAAAATTTGGAAAAATAATTTTCGACTTAAAATGTCAATTTAAAAAATAAAGAAAATAGCTGCAGATGTTCAAACACATTTAAAAACATGCTAAATTATTGCCCTTTCTTTTGAGATATCACTTACGCAGATATCTTATCATTTCTTGAAATTATGGTGCTTAAACCAGTTAAGAGTGATAATATTGATTTTTAAGGAGATTAAAAAAACATAATTTTTGGTGATCTAACTTTAATTTTCATGATCAAAATGACGTCCACCATTACGAATACATGCTTGAGCACGTTTTCTTACTTCAGTCATGCTGATTTTTAGCATCATTTCTTGTTTCATCCGTTCAAACGCAGAATGGATCCTCTCCAACAATTCCTGCTTCGTAGAAATTTCTGTCATGTAGACAAGTTCCTTTGCCCGTCCCCATACAAAAAATCTACCGGGGTTAAGTCAGGCGATCTTGCGGGCCAAGGAATTGGCCCGTCTCTGCCGATCCAGCTCTCTCTAAACAATTATTGAGGTCTCGTACAGTTAAGGTCCAATGCGCTGGTCATTCATCTTGTTGGAACATGATTCTCCTGTCAGTATTCAGTATTGGTATTTCCGCTTCATAAAGGAGGGTTGACCAACCCTCCTTTATGAAGCGCATTGGACCTTAACTGTGCGAGAACACCTCAATAATTATTTTCCAGAGAGCTGCATCGGCAGAGACGAATCGGCCAATTCCTTGGCCGGCAAGATCGCCTGACTTAACTCCTGTAGATTTTTTGTATGGGGACGGGCAAAGGAACCTGTGTACACGACGGAAATTTCTACGAAGGAGGAATTATTGGAGAGAATCCATTCTGCGTTTGAACGGATGAAACAAGAAATGATGCTAAAAATTTGCACGACTGGAGTAAGAAAACGTCCTCGAGCATGTATTCGTAATGGTGGACGACATTTTGAACATGAAAATTAAAGTTAGATCACCAAAAATGATGTTTTTTTAATCTCCTTAAAAATCAATTTTATCACTCTTAACTGGTTTAAGCACCATAACTTCAAGAAATGATAAGATATCTGCGTAAATGATATCTCAAAAGAAAGGGCAATAATTTAGCATGTTTTTAAATGTATTTGAACATCTGCAGCTATTTTCTTTTTTTTTTTAAATTGACATTTAAAGTCGAAAATTAATTTTTCCAAATTTTCTATCACTTTTGAATGGCCTGTAACTTTATTTTTTGGTAACAATGGTGCTTCAAAAATGCTTCGATACGATTAAAGACACATTACACTAATAAAATAAATTGTAAAAAATAGACATTTTAACTTAAACTGGATGTTGTTAGCAATTAATTAGCAAATTTTGGATTTTTTTCACTAAAATCGCAGGTCAACAAAAAAAATAATAATAACAGACTTGGTCTAAGACAAGTGTGGCTCAAAATGTTCTAGATGGTCCATAGTAACATCTCCTTAAGGCTTTGCACCCACCTTCCAAACACCCTGTATATCCCCCGACCCTTCGAATATCTCAGTAAAGATGTGGGGCATTACTAAGTCCTCGGACGGACTTCTTGAAAGAACTTGAAAAATGCCGTTGCACTGTTTTGTTTCATTTGCCAACACTCGTGCACACTCACGAAAACTTAACGGTGAGTAATCCACCATTATTTCACATTAATATTCGACATAACACAAATTTAGAAAATAAAACAAAACCGCAGACATCACTATTCACTTTCCCGCTAAGAAGTCGTAGCCTTACTTATTGACCGGTATGTCTCTTAAATGCAGGCCTCACTGGGAGCGAAATCAAGCGATGATAAGGTCGTTTCGCTTCGCTCAGGGGGGCGATTTTTGATCTATCGAACACTCGTAATTGATATTATATCTAATATCACTGGTGCTCCTTTTTCTTATATTCAAGTTCACTGGTAACTTATTTCTGTCACCGAAAATTCTAGAACGATATTTATTTTAATAATCAAATTGTAAATAATGCACCAAATATTGTATTTTATGACACATTTCATTTTGAGATAACCAGTGAGAAAGCGCCAGCACCAGACCAAGTCCTTAGATATTCGATTGATATTAGAGACTACATTTCAAGCGAAAAAAGATTATAATGATGGTATATTTTTATTTATTTATTTAAGAGTCGTGTAAATCACTGCTGAGAATATATATCTTATCATAGCAAATAATACATTGGTTAAATAGCTTTGTAGTTCTTGAAATATCAGAGTACATTAGTGCCATTTCGTATATATAATCGAGATGTTTTCAACGATGCGTCAAATGAATTATTATTACGTTAATAATAGAAAATCGATAACTATTAAAAACACAAATAAAAACCATTAAGTACTTAAAAAGTTTTTGTTTTGTTTATATAATTTTTAACGCTAATTTTGTTGCGAACAAATTACAAAAACACAAAAAAAGTAAATAGTGTTGAATAATTTCGACGGGCTGGTTAGAACCGCGATAGCTTAATTGCGAGCTGACCCGGTATGTCAGAAGGGTGCAGGTTCAAATCTTGCTCGTGGAAATTTTTTCAACATTTGTGTTTTCATATAAGTACTTTTTACTGTATTTTACTTAAATCTTAAAAAAGCATTAGAGGTGTAGTGAGTAGGTGGGTGGCGTGGCGTACCTTGTGCTCCTGGTGGCGCTCGAGCAGCGCCTCCGCGCCGGGCACGTCCTTGGCGAGGTCGTCGGCGGCGATGAGCGCGCGCATGTCGCCCACCCACGACGCCAGGTCGCGGTAGTCCGCCAGGAACCGGTGCAGCGCGTACGACGACTCCAGCTCCGACCGCCGCTCCTGGTACGCACAACACGACAGTTATACACGCAAACATTGGCTATGAGATGAATCTTCTCATGACAGTTGACACAAATGTAAGGTGAAAAAAATAACCCTTGCGGCGGTACAACTTGTACAGGTTATCACGGTGGGTTTACATGCATTAAAAATTAATGCATTTTTTTATTACAATAATCTGGCGTTCTTTTTTTTGACTAAGATAGTCACTTTTGGATTTAATTAGTTTAAGTTAGAAGTTACAATAGATTTCTTAAGTTTCTTTTTACTCACAAGTATTTTTTGAGTTCAACTAGTCTTTGTAATATATATCTCCAAGATCAGAATGAAACTTTATATTCAGAAAAAAAATCACTATACAATAGAAGAATTTCACTTGATAACTACTGCTGCTACTATAAAATCGAATGAACGTTTGGTAAGAAGAAATTGTAAACTCCTCTTTGAGAGAAAGCTAAGAAAATGCTAAGGTGCATGGTAAATATCTAGTTGTAATAATGACAATTACACCTTCTTAACAACTACCCACAATTTCATAAAATCTATTTGACAAACGATAAAAAGCTTACAATCCAAATAACCAAACGGCCATTCGACCAAACGTTTATTCAATCAATTATAGAAATGTCAATGGTTATATCGACAAAATATAATTTAGTCAGTCGTTTGTTCGATCAGGAACAGAAAGGCCAAATGTTTGGTCGACCTTATGTCAAACGGCGAAATGAATTTCGATACCCCGTGGTAAGCTCGACGACTGTAGGGTCAGCTCAGATTTTTATTTAGAGTACACACAGTCGTTCTTTCCAGCTGTCGCATATACTAAAGCATTAGTAATATTTACTACATGAGATATTTACTTTAAGAATAAATGTTTTTAGCTCTCAGCTCACGAAGCTATAGACAACATACTGGCTGTTTAATTATTCTCCTGCTCAATGGCGGATGCTACTGACCTTGGCCTTGTGCACGAGCGTCTGCCAGGCGGCGGTGATCTCGTCCCGCTTGGCGTGGATGGCGGGCGCGTGGTCGGCGTGGATGGCGGCCAGTCGCGCCGCTTCTCCGTCCAGGGTTGACACTTTGTCCTCCAACGCGGCAAGGTCGCGCTCCACGCCTTCGTGCTTGCGCTATAGACGTAACGTACATTAAATAAAATAAAATGATCCTGCCAGTCTCTCGCAAATTTGGACAGCTTTAGAATAAAGTCATGTTTGTGAAGGGTAATTAATAAAAACATTTTTTTTTATTATTAGGTAGGGATCATATAAAATATAATGTGTACTAGCAATACTAACATCATTATCATCATCATCATCATCAGCCTAAACTAGTCCACTGCTGGACATTGGCCTAAATATTAACATAATTTAAAGGAAAATTGTTACTAACTACTTTACTAACAAAATATAGATTGTAATTGATTTTAATCTGAATTAATTATTATTATTATCAATTATTCTGGTGTAAATCTGGAAAGATTCAATTTGCTATCAATCAATTCTTTTACACAATACATTCAAATGTTCTTGGGTCTTCCTCACCCGTTCATCAACACTTGCATTCTTCACTCTTTTAGTAACATGCGTTTCATCCTTTCATCATATGCCTGTACTAAGACAAACTGTTGCCTAACTTTGATAAACACGAGCAGCTGATGTTCTCGTAGGCAAGATAAGTTCATCTCATCTAAATAATAATAATAAATGTTTCCCACACTCACACCAATTATCTAGCCCCAAGAAAAGCTTCCTTAAGAAACTCGAGAAATGGTTAACTAGACAACGGATAAACATACTTAATATACTTAAATACATACTTATTATACATAGAAAACACCCAGACCCGAAACAATTTAGATAAACATATTTCCAAATTGATCCGACCGGGGATCGAACTCGGGACCTCAGAGATGGCGACACCATGAAAACCGGTGTGCAAGCCACTCGACCAAGGAGGTCGACATATGTCGCCATAACATCAATGTTTGTAGCATTTTTGTGAACCGGCAGCTAGAGATAAGATAGCCAGTGCCTCAGTAGTTGAGGTGAAGTGAAGGCAGTGCTTACCCGTGAGATATTAAAAAAAAAAGCAGTTACCTGCAGCGTTTGCACGGTGGCCAGGTCGCGGCCGTAGTCGTCGGAGCCGAGCACCAGGTCCTTCTCTGAGATCCAGGCGATGGTCTCGTCGGCGTCGCGGTTGAACCGCTGGATCTCGTGCGCGCCGAACAGGCGCTCCTGCCGCATCAGCGCCATCTGGCGCAGGCGGTGCCACGCGTCGTTCAACTCCTGGGACAGTTACAACACTATGAAATACTACATGCGTTCGTCTTCATTGAGACTTAATTAAATAATAATAAATAAACAAATAAATAATAATAAATAAAATTCAGTTCAGTCAATAATGAAAACTTAAATAAATAAATAAACTTCGGTCTTCGGAGATGGTAAATAAATCTTTATGCCGTGGTGAAAGAAAGTTAGACAACAACACTATGTACGAGGACTGGGCGCTAACTCTTTTAAAAGTTACAAAAGTTTGAAATACCAAAGGCGTTTCTCTGCTGTGACAACGCATTTAATAAAAAATTGAAATATATTTAAACTGTAACATTACTTTACGAGCTGAAGTTATAGACAAAATGTGGCCAAATGTTAACAAAATTATGGGTCATAATATAACTGTTTTGCATTACAACAAAACAATTATTATGTGTCGGATAAAACACAGTGTTAGGTGAAGAAGCAGTCTATGATTCATTGCCAAATATATGTTAAACACAGTGTTAGGTGAAGACCTGTTTGTTATCTGCTGGTGTCAAGCACAAACGCTATGTTATGAAAATAAAACAAATTAAATAATTGTTGTATGTAATCAAAAGAGTTATAATTAAAATTACTAAACATAAGATAGGTACTTAAAATTTTATGAGATACTAGTCTTTTAAAATAAATCTTTGTAATTCTTTATTTTAACATAAAATTAACCTAATATAAAACAGCTATGCCTGATACTTTCATAGCAAAGAAAAGAAAGAAATAAAGATAAAATGAAGTTATTACTAACTATGTAAAACAATGATACATTTAAAAAATAATTGTTAATTAAGTACTAGCAAAACTCTTAAATAATAAATCAGCACAAGAGTTGTCCTTATCTGCTCTCTGAACCTTTCGACAATAAAACTTTTGAAATGTCTGTATGCTCTTCCAATTCCCTCTCTTAAGGATTTCTTCAATTGGTCTACTTTCTAACCAACCTCTGGATGCTACTGCTGATCGAATAGATCCAGGTGGTGCATCAATGTTAATATTTTTTAAAATATTTTTGATCCATCCTGCAATATTTGTTCTAGATGCAGGTTTAACTAATCCAGTTAAAGTAATAAATAAACTTGTAATGTTACTTTGTGATCTTCTATCATGAGAAATTCGGATAAGCTCTTTAATATGTCTTACTGGACATATATTTTCATCGGAGTGTTGACTCAAAATCCAACCAGACTGCCTATGTGTACTAGAATCAGTCTTAGAACCAAATTTTGGCCAGAGGGTAATTCTACCAGATTCTTCAAAAAAGCTATCCTGAGATATATCTAAAAGAGTTAAGTCATGTACTCTACGCCCTGAAGCAAGAAGGAGGACTAGTGCAGTTCGTCGAGAAACATCAAAAAATGTGTCTAAGGGTGGTGTGGTCTTAAGCCAATCAAATACTAACTTTATGTCAAAAACAGGAGGTTTTTGCACATCTGGCTTAGCAAGCGAAATGGCTTTTAAAATTTGATGGACAAAAAAATTCTTTGATAAATTTTCAGTTGATGTGGCACAAAAGATAGCTACAGCAGACTTGTGCAGCAGTATAGTGCTATATGCCAGCTTATCCTCTAAAAAGAGTTTTGCTAAGAATCTTGCTAAATCATTTCCTGTAGGTACCTTAGGATTTATATTGTTATTATTACACCATATGATCCATCGCCTAATGGGTGCTTTGTAAGTAGATAAAGTTGATTCTCGCCAGCTACGCCTTAACAAATTTTGCTCTTCTGAGGCCCAGTGGGATATTTGTTCTGACCACCCCCAACCTTCCAAGCCAGAAGAGATAACTTGTCTACTTGTGGAGGGCACCTGCCTGTTGTCTGGTCTATTAAGGTCTTCCGCAGATCCTTTATCTGTAGTGGCTCCACTAGGGCCCTGGCTCGAAGATCTGGGAGCCAAAAACATTGTGGCCACTGGGGTGCTATCAAAATGAATGTTCCCCTTGAGTGATTCAGATGTGCCAACACCTGTGGAATTAAGCTGGGAGGTGGGAATACCCATCCCAGCTGACAGTCCCATGGACGACTGAAGGCGTCGCAAAAAGTTGCGTATCCATCTGTTGAGTCCAGAGTTACATAGTTTGGAACGACCGAATTGGCCCTGGAAGCGAACAAATCTATGTCTGGAATTCCCCATTCGTTGAATATGGCCTCCGCGGCCGGGGGCAACAGATGCCATTCGGGTACAACACGACCCCTGGACAGGCGGTCTGCTATCCCGTTGAGCCTTCCTGGCAGGTAACAAGCCGACAGTGTTATTTCCAGCTGTTCGGTCAACTCCAAGAGCTTTGCCGTTAAATTTAGAAGGGCTAATGATCGAGTCCCGCCTTCGTTTCTGATATACGACACTAGTGTGTGGTTGTCGGACTGTATCAGAATATGGGCTCTGTTTAATACCTTTTGTTGACTCAGTATTGCTCCGTATACGGCATACATCTCCTTGACGTTGGAGTGCCATCTTTTTTGATGGGGAGCCCATTTCCCTGATATGTACAGACTGTTCAACTGAGCACCCCACCCCGCATCCGCTGCGTCGGTGGTCAAGAAGTGTGAAACTTCTTTTCGGTGTAAAGTCATGGAATTGTGATCTACTGCTCTTACCCACCAGTTCAGATCTTGGTAAACTTCCTGAGGCAAAACCTTCCTTTCTCTGGGTCGGTTCTTCTTGTACTTTCTCAGAAAAAGTTGCATTCTCCGACAATGAAGTCGTCCCCTGGGGATGGTGAGAGTTGCAAAGTTTAGAAGGCCTAACAAGCTTTACACTTCTTTCAGAGTACAGGTTAGGTTCCTTTTCTCTATGTGGGACACCAAAGTTCTTATTTTCTGAACCTTTTTCAGGGGTAATGACATTCTGTTTATGTGGGTATTCCAGACTATGCCCAGGTATTCCAGTTCCTGGGTAGGCTCTAAAACAGACTTTGGGTAATTGACATGCCACCCTAAAGTCTCTAGCAATCTCAGTGTCTCCGCAACCTGAGTGACTAGAAGGGAACGGTCCTGATGGACTAACAGGTAGTCGTCTAAGTATACCAACAGACGAAAACCTCTGGCTCGAAGGGTTTCCGCAACCCAATTCGACACCGCTGAAAAAATCTGAGGAGCTGAGGAAAGGCCAAACGGTAGAGCGGTTAGTTGTAGAATTTCCCCGTTGTAAACAACTCTGAGGAACCGTCTGTGAGTCTCTGCTATTGGTAAATGGAAATAAGCATTCTGGAGGTCTACTTTCACTAGCCAGTCGCAGTCCTGCAAAAAATCTACTACATCTGACTGTGATATCAGATGAAAATGTTTTGTTGCTATGTGTGAATTGAGACTCCGAAGATCGAATATAGGTCTCATTCCACCGTCTGATTTTTTCACTAGAACATTCTCGAATGGAAACCCGCATTGAGAACTGATGGTTGTTCTAATATACTTTTTGCTTTGAGATCTTTGATCATGATTGACATATGTGGGGTAACTTTGGTTGCAAATCTGTTCAAAAGATTTTTGTAAGGGAACTGCAATGGGGGTTTTATTTTGAATGGGATCCTTCCTCGTGTTATGACTTTCAGTATAAACTGAGTTGCACCTAGCTGTTTCCAAGTGTCGACATGATGTTTTAGACATCCCCCTTTGAAGCTCCCTAACGGACTGTCAATTTTGCTTTGAATTGGTATTGGACTGTTCAGTATGGTTGTTGCGACGAAAGGGCTTCTTAATAAACTTTGATTTTCTTTCACTTTTATTATTATAGTTACTTTTATGTGTCTGTTTATTATGCTTTTTGAATGAATTCGGTGGCTCAAAGTTATTATATGGTCTCTTTTTTATTAAATAAGATGGAGTATTTAGCCATGTATGGGAACCACCTAATGATTGAATAACCGGCTGGAGGGCTTCTCTACTAAATAAATATTCTGAACTAGGAGGAATATTCTGTAAAGTTGCTCGGAGATTAGAATTTCCTATCTCTTTTAATATACGATCACGTCTTAATTCAATACATTCTGCCCTTTTGCCGCAAATAATCTGCATTGTAACTTCAGAATTTTTTGATATAGCTGATCCTGGACCAAACATTAATGAGAATTTTTCAAATAAATCATTTACATTTAAATTTGTTGAGTCTTTTGCTGCCAAATCTAATATATTTTGTAATGCACTTTGCACTAAATGTCTCTGTTCTAATACTGCATTGGATAAACTAGCCATAAGAGTTTCAGTTGAAGCTAAAAAATCTTTATTTTTATTGAAGTGACATAATTCCTCATTAATCTTTAAACCCATGAAACCGGGTGAGGCAACAAAAGATTGCATTGCTTTTTTATATCTAATGCCTTTCCAAGCTTGAGAGTCAAACTGTTGCAACTTATTGAGTTCACTCAGTCGTTCCTTATTAGCAACAGGTATAATCCTGTTCTCATCATAATTAATGTTTATATCACCTAATGACAAGGTACTATTGGTAGCGCAATTAGTAGGATTAGTAAGGAACTCACTGTTATTTTGTGAACTTGTACTAGGTACATTTGAAGTAATTGGATCTGTCGGCAATTGCTGATTCGACAGTTGCGCTACGTAATTTGATATGTAATTTACATGCGCTACCAAACTATCGACCCTTGGGTCGGCATAGGTGTGTTTGTACTTACGTCTATTGTTGGGAGGAGGTGAGGCAAATCTTTCATCCTCCGAGGATGAAGAAGATTCTGATTTGGAAGAAGAATCATCTCGAGTCTGTCCCCCGTCCGGGGCGACAGAACACGATTTTTCACTCACACCTTTCTCCAATTCACTCATTACACACAACTTTTAAAACTATAACACTGTAATTTATCGCTTAAATTTAATTATTTGTAACTTATCAAAACTTTTGCTGGTTGCCCGGCAAAAATCACAAACGCTATGAAGTTTAAACAGGTTTCAACGCGTCACTCTCATAGGAAGTGGCGCCTCTGGTGTCAAAGAAAGGTAAACGACGAAAAAACCATGGACAATTTGGTAAGTTTTTTAATACCAAAGATATATTTGGCAATGAATCATAGACTGCTTCTTCACCTAACACTGTGTTTTAGAAAGACACATAATATAATAATAATTAATCACAAAAAATCTCAAGTCCTCATTCGATTACAGTAAATGTTGGGTTCAACGAGATTAAAGAAGCTATACTTTTAAAAGAATAACTCAATCATAACTTTGTCAGAACAATAGACGTAATAAATTAAAGTTAAAGTGGTATACTGACATCCTTCCTCTTGACGATGGTCTCGCGCTCGGGGTGGCCCTCGAGCACGAGCCGCTCGGCCAGCTGGTTGACCTCGGTGACGCGGTACTCCTGCGCCGCCATGTCCTTCTGGAACTCGTCGAACTTGCGCTGCAACACCTCCACGTGCTCCAGGTCGGAGCCGAACTCGTCCGCGCACACAAACGTCTCCTGCGAACATAGAGGAAAATTACATTAATAATTTATTCAAAGTCAAATATTTTTTATTTAAATAAACTTTAGAAAAGTGCTTTTGACTTGTCCAAATTTTTTTTTACCATATTTATAAACATTTTAAAATTCAGTGATAAAATAAACGCCTACCCGACCCAGCCAGGAATCGAACCTGGGTCTACCGCAATCCGGGCGGCTGCACTGACCGCTATGCTACCGGGAAGGCTGATGTAAGCGCTGAGATTTGTCACTGCCTTTTAAATTTTTTGAGTGCTAATAGCGGCACAGTGCGCCATCTATCCAACGGTAATTGCAACCGATGGCTATGCAGAAAAAGAAAGTAAAGGAAAGTTTATTCATTGAATAATTTGACATAATGACAGATTCTCTTCAGAAAATATGTCACAATGACAATCTTATTCTTTGGATTATGACATAGCTAAGGATTGAAAAATCTAAAAATTTACTAAATTTGACAGTATGTGTAAGCGTAGACGTGCGTCAAGTCAAAGTAAAAACGTAAAATGACGTGAGTAAACAAACGACTAAATATGACATCATGTCGCCGTCTTCGCATTTGTGGTCTAGTTGTTAGACCATCGGTCTAAGACTTACGAGGTTTCGGATTTGATTCCAAGCGGAAGTAGGCTTGTACTCGGGTTTGGTTGGCTTGCTTTAAGTTCGCATGGCTAACTACCACCTTATTGTTTTAATCTGTCGCCGTAAAAACAATACTTACAGTAATGCTGTGTTACAGCACCAATACTAGACTATACTATGTATTGTGTGCTAGCTCTCGTTAAATTGTACTTTATGAGACAGTACTGAACATTAAACATAAAAGAGCATCTAGCTAGTGTTCAAACACCTACATTCATAATGGCAATAGTATGAAATTCATTTACCAATCACATTAAATTATGATACCTAATTTGGTAACGTCGGAAGTTAGTAAAATATAGGGGCTTATGATTCAACATTGTAAAGTAGATACACCAATTTAAAACTATTAGGTCCACTTCTGTTTGCCCACGACGACGTTGCTATTGTAGCAATAGTTATTGAAGCCTTATTATAGGAGCCCTAAATAAACTATTTGAAGAGTTATTTTTTCAAGTGTAGTGGACTATTGTCCACTACACTTAAAAAATATACTCAACGTTACAAAAAGTTATATGATACATAATGGTACATAATATAGTAAAATAACTCCGGCGTAGATGCACTTGTGAGCCTTCATTCAATGTGTTCTAATAATTGATTATAATATTGGTTTATGTGATTGCACTCTTTTCTGAGTCCAAAGCTCGACTCTGAAATTTGCTAAACATAGAGCTGGCTATATTACGTGTTATTTATTACAGGCCGAAACGTAACAATAAGACTTACATTAGTTCAATCAGTAAATTGTAGATTTCTCAAAAAAAAATCATTTGTTTATGATTAGTTGGCAGTAATTTCAGCTGTTCTTACCTTGTCGTGTATCCAGAACATGACCTCATCGCAGTGGCGCAAGAACTGCACGAGCACCAGCGCCTGCTGCAGTTTCATGCCCTTCTCGGCGAGCCGCGACAGCAGCAGCTCCCACAGGCGGTGCAGCTCGTCCAGCCGCCGGCGGATCGTCTCCGACGCGAAGTGCCCGCCCGAGATCATCTCGCTGCCGGTGTTGTCCAGCACTACGATAGCGTTCGAGTGCGCGGCCACCTCGGCCTCAAACGCCTGATGCTTCTGGATCTTGGCCTGATTGGTGATGAGATAATAGTTTAATTACTTGTTTTAAAAAAAGGTAAGTATGTACAAATAAAATGTTTAAAAAGAAAACATTGAAGGAGTTTGATGTTGTTAAAAGTTGGTGTATTGGGGTAATGATCATAAAAGCTTCTATCATTTAATTTTTAACGGAAAACATATTTAACTGTTATTTTAGGTTCATGTCATAAGATAGCTTGAAAATCAGATAAGTGTGGAGACACTTCTCATCAATCACTTTATGTATGTTGATTGAAAGAAATTACAACCAATGTAAAAATTTGTCTTACCTGAAGGTTGGTAGGATCTTTGTAGCTCTCATCACTAGCAGCTTGCAGCTTCTCCTGGATCCATGACTCGAGCTCATCAGCGTCGCGCTTGAAGTACTGGAAGCGTCTAGAGTCCTCCAGCTTCTCGCGCTTAGCGCGGGCTCCTTGCTTGAAATCTTCATAGCGGTTCAGCACCTACGATTTTTGAGTTACACTATTTTTATTTGATCTACAACAAAAACCTAACAACTTAGGTGTATGGTACACCTAAACCCAATGTACCAAAATATTCTATGAAGATAAGATTTGCACTTCTAGATCATAATTTTGCCGATAAGATTAAATTATACTTTATTAAACATTGAAATAGCTTAATGACTTATGCTATATATAAAAATCCTTGTTTGATGATGTAAGTACCTGTTCACGCCGCTCTTGAATATCCTCTGCTGTTTCGAGGATCTTCACCTCCTTTGGGGGAGGAATCTGCTCCATGGTGGATGCTACCAGTTAGCTGTGAACGAAATTTTAATGTACTGCCAAGATATTTTTGACTGTCTGATAATATTTCATCCGTTAAGTTAATGCTGACGTTAGTTTTTTTTAGTAAGAATTACTTGGCTACATTAAAAGCTTATAGATTTATTTTTGTATAACCATTCTCATGTTTCAGAGAAGACCAACTGATTTAATAATTCACTAAAAGTACACTAAAAACTTTTGACATACCCATCATTTATAAAATGCTGAGTAGGGCTCAATTTCAACCATGCTCTCAATTTTTTTTAAAATTATAAAATATACACATAAGCCAAATGCATCCAATTAAAGTGGTCACAAATTGTCACTCCGCAGCAACCAACAGACAGATTTCACTCCAAGGGAAGGCAGAATGACAATTTTTTGTGTGTTCACATATTTTCTACACTTCATTACAAGTCCCCTATGAATGATTATAGAATTTTACTGCATGTAGACCCTTATGAATACTTTTAAGTCCAGATATTGTTTTTGATGTGTCAATTATAATATGTATATTTATGTTTATGACTACTATATTCCTGTGTTTTAGTTTCAAGTATGAGACAGTATAATCACTGGAAATGTATAGCTTATTAAGTATAGTACATCAATTGTTTTTCTATTGAATGCATTTTTAAGACAAATCATCTAATCAACTGTGACCTCTATTTAAAAAGATGAGGTCACTATCTCTATTATGCTAGCTGACATCACATGACCTTGTGATTCACCATTTTGTAATGTTCAAAATAAGAGACTATTTACTATGACTGATATTCTGTTTGCAGACTCTAACTTAAACTACATTTTATGAGACAGCTTCTTGACAGCTTCTGTACCATCAGTTATAAACAGAGGCTGGAATCTGCAGGCCATTCCAGGTCCGCATTCAAGTGTTGATTTGGGGACCCTTTTTATATTTTTTTAAGACTATGAAAGAAAATGAATTTGACTGACTTTGCTTACACTCTCAAAATAAAAAGTTAGTGCACCTACTAAAACTCAAATTGACCACTGAAATCGGAAACAACATTTTAGTGAAATGCTCTAAGTTTGCATTATGTGTAAATAGATAATTCAGAAAAAAAAGCTTTATAAATAGAACCATATTATTCCATATGAATCCTTCCGTGTATTGGCTACCAACGTGATATTGGCGGAATTGTGTTCGGCTGTAGACACAAAACATGCCATAAATAAAAAAAGAAGAAGACATGAATGATTTGATGTTCAACATTTATTTGAGTTGTCTGTCGGCTGAACTATTCCATTTGGAAAATAAAAATGTTTACACTTGAAGAGTATTGAGAATTGATAAAAAAATATGAAGAAGAAAGGGCAAGAGAAAGTAAGTACAAATTTCATTTATCATTTGGTATTTTAAAGATTACTTCATAGATTTTCATTTGATTAGCAAAGAACTACATTGAATTTTTTTATTGTTACAGAAGAAGAGGAGAGAAAAAGGATAGAAACAACCACAGCTGCAAAATATATATGTGTTGTGGATCCTGTGAGAAATGTAAACCAATGAACACAAAGTTGAATAAATAATCAAATTGAATAAACTACTACATGACTACCAATTTAAAATTGAAACAGCTATAATAACTAGAATTTACAATGCATGAACAAGTAATGGCTGTGTCACATTTATTACAGTTGGTGATTTAACCTTCCTTTGAGTTCTGTAATCAATACTTAAATGTAATCTGATATAGACTTCACAAGTGGTAGTGTACTTGGGTGTGGCCCACTTGCTTCCACGCTATACAAAGTTTGAATTTATTATTAAAATATTAACATTCTGCATTGATTATGTATGTGTATAAGATAACAAATGATAAGAGAAAATATAATGGCTTTAGTCATAAAAAAAAACATAAGTTGGTGGTAGTTATATTAATATACAGTAGAGTCCGTTTATAGTGACATCGAAAGGAATTGACAAACACGTCATAATAAGCGGACGTCATATAAAGCGTTATGTGAAATGAAAAACTTTTTTTATGTAAATATGTATGTATTTAAGTATGTATTTTAATACAGAAACATAGTACATATGTAATTACATATGTATGTATACATACATATTAAATCAAAATCAAAATTGCACGTAATCAGCACATTATTATAATAACACATACAAATGTATTTTTTACTGTAAGTAATCTGTAATTTTTGTCTGCTTTTGTTTTTTCATTTTATTGTAAAAACAGTCTCTAATACTATTGTGTATAGAAGTCATAGCTATGGTCAAATTATCATTTTCAATATTGCTGTGAACGAGCCACGTGCCGAACGTCGTCGGGAACCAACGAACAATACCGAAAGTGTAAAGAATCATGTCGGTCATTATAACCGGACATAATTTATTAAAAATGGGTCATAATAAGCGACATGTCACTGTAAGGGAAGTCATTATATCCGACT
Organism: Eudonia lacustrata; assembly: GCA_947562085.1. Taxonomy (NCBI): domain Eukaryota; kingdom Metazoa; phylum Arthropoda; class Insecta; order Lepidoptera; family Crambidae; genus Eudonia; species Eudonia lacustrata. Next base: position 2,378,372 of record OX387341.1, read on the forward strand.
TTTTTATAAAGAATTTTGTATGAAAACCAAACTTCGTAGTGCAATTACGTCATAATAACCGGCTGGTCAATATAGGCGGAGTCATAATAAACGGATTCTACTGTACTTACAAACAAAAACACTACATTAAACTTAGAGCATTAAACTAAAATTTTTAAATTTAAAAAAATATTGTGTGTGGTAACAATTTTATTATTGGAAAAACGATAAATACAATTTATGTATCATACCAGAAGCAGCTTTTGCCTTGCTTGCAATGGCATGTATGGAATAATAACACACCTAAATGTAGTAGTTAAATAAACTAAGTATGGGAAACAGCATGCAGCAAGTGAAATTGAGTGCAATAGAAGGAAAGTTGTAAAACGCGACACTGCTAATGTGCGGCAATGCTCTAGATTCCGGGCGCCGCGCCGCCGCCGGCACGCTCCGTCGACTCCACCACAAGTATAGTCAAACAGCTGCCGGCATACCTATGTTATGTAGCTATCTACATTACCTACGACCTCACGCCGACTTCCCCTCTTATGTTAAATGAATGACGTAATGCACCAAAATAAACTTAAAAAGGATAACGGTGCGACACCAATAAAGACATCCGCAGGACGCAGGCCCTATATACGTAGGCAACCAACAAAATGTACACTTCCAGTAAATTTACATTTTGGAAGTGTTCATCTGGCATGGATACAAAAAGTGCCAATTACCGATAAATGGGTGAGGGGAATGGGTGTGTCATCGATAAGAAGTCTACGGTTAATAAACTAAGCTTTGTTATAAGTTACTCTTACCGTTATAATTTACACAACAAACACAATGAAATGGATTACAATCAGATTATATTACTAAGATTTTACAGAATTTCATTAGAAAATCGTTCGTTCGACTATCGACTTGATGCAGTCGCGTCACTCTGTCAGACAGAGCAAGCAAAAGCAAATATAGCCATGAATATAGCATCAAGCAAAGCAAGCCACACACAGCTCACAGCAGCCGTCAAATTTATTGATGTTGCTAGAAGTAAAAACCACAGAATACGTCTCGGACCAAATAATATTTGGTCCGAGATACAATATGTTCACACGGTGGGCGCGGCGGCAGACCAACTTACCCAAACCTGTCAAATTTCTCCAATGAATATTGATTGAATATTGATGTAAAAAGTACAATAAAGAACACAAGAGGATAGTCTGTTGTCTATTTTCCTGTCCGCTTTATTGTGTCCGTTAAGCTGGCGCACACATGGTCTAATTCACGTTTGTTGTTATGCCCTCTTTTAGTGCGTAATTAATGCATAATTACTGCAAACATAAAATAATTAGTGCCTCTTTAGTTTAAGAAATAAAGACCTTTTTTTAGTGTGTACGCTGGCATCACCATCTAGCTGGCTTACCCAAAACCGTTCTCGAAAACTACTTATATTGTAGCAACAAAACTTACACAGATATTTAGTGCCTAATTATATTGTTCTGTGCTAATTAGTGCCCACGCTATGCAAAATTTCTTAAAGATTGCTCATAAAAGAACGGAGATATTGAACCAGACTTGTGAATGACATTTTGAGCTAGCGTCAAGAGACAAAGTACTCTTATTAGTGCTTACAGAAAGCGTACTTTTATTTTTATAATTGTTATATGTACAGTGCATGAAATTCTGACTCTATCAGTATAAATGGTTTACGTGAAACTGCAGTAGAAATATATAAAAAATATGTAAAGTTCTAGGAACAAATATGTTGTTCTCATACAGTGGCACACAAAATTCATATTATTATTTATATATCTTATTGATGTCGTAGTTTTTTTAAAGTAAACTTATTTATACGTAGACGATTTACAAATATACAAAAAATTCAAACCACACGATGCTAAATTAATTGTTACTGGTACTAAAACACAGATTGCAAAGATTAACAGCCAAACATTTCTTGGTATCAAAATTAAAGCTGATAAAATTGAGCACCTAGACGAAGCTCAAACCTGGGGCCCGATCGCCTCACCGATCGCTTTGACTTCGTGTATAGTTAATGACGTCATCTTGCCACCTCGCACCGCCTATGAAAGCAATATCAAAAGCTAAAGGCTATAGCTTTCGATATTGCTTTCATAGGCGGCACGAAACGACAAGATGACATCATAAACCACACACGAAGTCAAAACGATTGGTTAGGCGGTCTGGCCCCTGGGAGTTCTTTTTGATGGTAATTTGAATTTGATTCTGTGGTACAGGTACAGAAAAAAAATAAAATCGTTGGGCGCACGTAACCTACGTAAATATGGAAATAGCATTTTGTAATAGCCTTTAGTATAATTTTCAATAAAACCGTTGAACTTAAAAAAAAATAACTTTAACTTTCAAAATGCTTATAATACGCTATGCAAAAGTTGCTCACGATCTACTTCAATAAACCTGCACAAAAACTGCACCAATACTGCTGTCATTACTACACAAATGTCAAAATATTTTATTGGAATACGATTATTTTACAGTAAACGTGCAGGTGTAGTGCAGTTTTGTTAGTGAAATACCTATATGCGGTACTTCTTCGTCCCTGCAACACTACGGCAGCAACGCTGCTTATCAGAATACCGAAACGTCAAAATTTGCTTATTTTGACGAGATTTTGACACTGCTGCAGTGTTAGTTTCAGTTATTTAGTAGAATCGGCCTACTGGTACCCAATAAACGTTTTTCTATTCTATTCTATTTGTTTAGCCTGTTTTCCGTTCTCATTGGCGTTAAGTACCTACGTTGTCTTTTGTTGTCAGCCCGAGATGTCATTCACAAGTTTTGTTTTACAACTCCGTTCCTTTAAGAGCAATCCTTATGAAACGCATAGCGCGGGCAGGGCAGCACTATTTAGTACTTACATTATAGCAACGAAAGATACACACATATTTATGTGTGTATATTTTGCTATAATGTAAGTAGTTTTCGTGAACAGTCATGGGTATGCCAGCTTGATCATGATGCCAGCGTACACACTAAAAAGGCCTTTAATTCCTAAACTAAAGAGGCACTAATTATTTTGTGTTTGCAGTAGGTAATTAATTACGCACTAATTCCGCACTAAAATATGGCATAACAACAAACGTGAAATCGACCATGTGTACGCTACCTTAACGGACATACTTGCACCAAGGAGTATAGAACTACTGAACTTAGAGAGATCCCTAATTAAATCTGTGGAGAAAGAATATTCAGTTTCATTCTCCTTGATTTAGTTGTCAAAAAGATATTCTGGCTGGGTCCTTGTGTATGTTGTATATTAATTTGTATGTCAATTATCAATTAACCCTTGTTTAATAATGGCTTGTTGATTATTAAAAAGCAGTCTGCGGGATTGAAACTATCGATGTGCAGTGTGAGGTGAACACAAAACATGGCGACTGGAGGCGAAGAACTGTGGCGCGAGTGCGCGTCTTGGCTTACGAGATGTGGCTTACTGCGTCCGGATCATAAGGCAAATTGGGAGACCAGTACAATACATGATCTTGCGTACACTCTGCGCGATGGAGTTCTGTTGTGCAACCTCTTGAACGCGCTGCACCCTGGCTGCATCGACATGAAGGACGTGAACCAGCGGCCTCAGATGGCGCAGGTATAGTGCTATCCAACACGACCTTCATTATAATTACGGTGAAATACTTGAAATCATTAATTTAGATTAGTCACTGTTACGGCTCTAATTAATGGTGACTCCTGTGTAATATTTTGTAAGCTATATCTATTCAAAAGTAAAACTAAACTGTGCAATAAGTAACAATGTTAAAGGACAAATAATTAAAAGTTAGCATTTTCAAAAGGAGGGGATGCCTTTGCCCTGTAGTGGGATAGTAATGGTAAATACTATAATATATAAAATTTTCAAAGTAGGTATCAGTTTGTTTTCATCAGATTCTATCGTTGACCCTATATCTAGTTAATGAATGCAATGCTGAATGACATTATGAATTCATGGATGTGCTGCTATTGTGTATCTATAGTGTGTTCTTTGAGTATGTGTTCCGGTGTTATCTGCATCATAAACCAGAGGTGAATTAATAGTTTTGTGTATGACTATAATATTTACTTTTACTATATTGCTATGGTCTTTCTCTCGTGATTTGTAGTAGTGCACAACGAAATATGAGCCTTATGTCTGGTAGTTACAATATAACTGTTTTAAATTAAGTATATTTTATTAAACTCTAAGATTGGGCCCTTAGAAAAATAGAATTGACTGTTCTGATATTCTTTATAAGCCTCCTGTCATTGTATTTTAACTGTATGCCTTCTTTAAATGGTAAAAATTGACTCATAAGTCTCATTCCCCAGCAGTGGGGATGTGAATTGAGCTGTCTGTTGTAGGGTTATGTGTATAAACAAGCTTAAAAGAAACCTTGTGCATGAATAAAATACTTATTTGTTTTGAAAAAATAAACAAAATGATGGAAACGGAAAAAAAATTGAAAGTTACCTAAATACGTAATCATCTAATATTTTATTATTTTATATTGATTAAATTAGATTTGCACTTAAGATAAAATAGTAACTTTACTATTTTATCTTTAGTGCAAATCTAATCTTATAAAAACTGACTGATTTTTTTCCTATAAAGTATCTATTCTTTTATAAAACATTTAAATAAACCATTAGTGTATATAGAATATAATATTTATATAATATTTATATATTTATTTATAATAAGGTACACAAAACAAATGACAGTCATAATTACTAAGAAATATTATAGCACACGATAAACAACAGGACTATAATTCTTAACCTTGTGTACACAATAAATTTAGTGGTTTATTTTAACAATTGGTGGGATAAAAATCAATTAGTTAATTAAATAAATTTAAAACAAAAATAAAATTTTAAATATAAATTCTTTTTCTTGTTTTTATACGTAGCACGGAAAATGAATCCGTTTCACCGGATATTAAGTGAATATGGAATCCAGATGTGACAACAACTGGTGCAGTGTGAAAACAATGCAGCATCAGTTACCCTCATTCTGCTGGCCCACAAAGTGCCTCTTCACTTCTTGTTTGAAAGACCCAATATCATAGGAAGGAGGAAAAACGTGTGCTGGCAAACTATTCCATGTTTTGGAGGTGCAACAAAGAAACAAGTCACCGAATTTCTTTGTGCTTGATGGAATATTTGAGACAGTGAAGTGGTGACTCCGGATAGCAGCACGCGTACTCTTGTGGAGGAAGGGAGAAGGAAGGATGAGGTCAAAGAGCACTCGCCATGGTATAAGCGGTAAAACACGCTGAGTGACAACATTCTATAAAACCACTAATTAAAATCAAACCCTCAAACCAACGGACGACTTCGTCATTTTATTAAACTGGACACTTTCCTAACTGGTCTCATTTTTAACTAGGCTTTTTCTTAGTTTGTCTCTTTCTTAACTTTACACTTTCCTAACTCGTAATTTTTTATAAACTCTAAGAAAGTGGTTACTGGGACACCTGTATACATAAATTATGTCCTTTGATTTCCTGTATTTGGAAAATGGTGATAAACGCTCCGCATAATTTAATTGTCGAAGTGTTTTACTTCCTTCTTAAGGATGCTGTAAATATAAAAAATTAGGTATTCCAGAGAATTTGGTATTGAGCCTCCTATGGTAGCCATTAATTAATGACTTACCTAATTATTATATATATCATCCGGTAGTCTTTTCGAATTAGGTTTAGTGTTGTGGGCCTACTATGAGAAAACGTGACGAATTTTTCTAATGTGTAACCGGCGATCTATACGGGCTGTTACAAAAATACCCGTTAAGCCGAAAGAGGGTTAAATAATGCCTTATAACAAGTCCATTCACAATATTTGAGAACCGTACTATGACTGTATGACTTACTGCCAAAAAAAATAAAATCATTATTTTTTTCATTGATGTGCAAACCGATATTTCAGATATTTCAGTAAAATTAAAGAGTAAACTACGCAGAATGTTTATGTACATTTTTACCTAATTCGTGAAACGATAAAGAGACATACTAACAAAATGTACAGAATTACAAGATCTACAATGTTACAAGATATTACAAGTCGAGCTTTGGAAGATTTTAAATTACCTAACCTAACGAAGAAACCTATACTAACAACACTTACTTTTACGTAATGAACGTCAAATTTACAGGATCGGCTCAAAGTGAGCTCTGCCTTGACTTACATTAAATTTAAAAAAAAACACAAATGTTGAAAAAATTTCCACGAGCAGGGTTTGAACCTGCACCCTTCTGACATACCTTGTCAGGTGCTCTTCCAATTGAGCTATCGTGGTTCTAACCAGCCCGCCGAAATTATTCAACACTATTTACTTTTTACTTTGAAAGCCAAAGGCGCCCATTCAATGTTAACAACTACCGTCATTAACATCCGATCATAATATTTTTACAAATACCAAAGATCAGTTAAGAATGAATGTTGAATGGGCGCCTGTGGCTTTCAAAGTAAAAAGTAAATAGTGTTGAATAATTTCGGCGGGCTGGTTAGAACCACGATAGCTCAATTGGAAGAGCACCTGACCCGGTATGTCAGAAGGGTGCAGTTTCAAACCCTGCTCGTGGAAATTTTTTCAACATTTGTGTTTTTGTAATTTGTTCGCAACAAAATTTGCGTTAAAAATTATATAAACATTTATAAATAGCTTGCCTACTTCTTTCACCCAACGCTGCAAACTACCATGAATGCCATAACACCTCAACTTTTCACATAAAATAATATGATTCCCACTGTCAAATGCTTTAGAGAATCTACCTATCCTCCCCTAGCAAAAGCACAACACAACATTTTTGTATTTTGAGCAAGTTACTGGTAGTTGACCTATCCGCAAAAAGCCATGTTGATTAGGCGAAATGAATTGCTTGAAGTGGTTGTAGAGTGTGTCGTAAACTACACATTCAAAAAGCTTTGCAAAACATGATAGTATGCTAATAGGTCGGTAATTCTCGCATGGGGTCTTATTGCCACTTTTATGTACTGGAACAACATGCTACTTTCCATTTGTCAGGAAAAACCCCGGTAATTGCCATATTATAAATAATGGTCAGAGGTAAACTCAGTTCTTGCCCGCACCTTTTAATATATATGATGGTAGTATGCCGTCAGGACCTTAGCCTTTATTAGGCGCGGGAGACACAGAAAAGTCGTAAGTCGCGGACGGGGCGCCGTCGCGACTTTTTAAAACATAGAAAAGTCGAGGCACGAACGTGACGCGTAGGGTTGCCACCTTTTTTTGAAGGTAAAATAGTATTTTTTTCAAAACATTGCTTTAAATAAATGCTTGGAAAATTCAAGAAAAAAAATAGTACACATTTATTTTTAGTAAGTAATTATTTATTTCATGTGTATTTGTTATTAGTCTTAGCTTTGGTTAACTAAGTCTTGTTATTTTAAAAATGATTATAGGAATCTCAGCAATTTAGATATATATTAAAATAAATCCTTTCTTCTCGCCATTCTGTATTAATTACGGAAAAAAAATCTTTCCGTAAAAGCGGAAGTTGCAGGTACGGAAAGTAAAAAGATAATAATTTTAAATGTATTTCTTAAATTTGTATCTGAGTTTTTAAAAAGCATTTGCCATTTTTCAGCAGTATTTTTAGATTTAAATTTATTTAAATGTTTATTGTTATTAAACTTTTATTGTTATTACTATTAATAAATAAAATAATAAAACAATTTTTCAACAATCGGCGGCATTCATCAACATATTTGAAGTTGACGTATATTGTTGTTTTTTGAATTTATCCCTTTCGGGAAAGGCTAAGGAAACTAAGCCCACTACTGTCAAGAAGTTTACGTAAAAAGAACCCCAGAGAAATAAAATATGCGAAATAAAGTATTTTCGCGTACTTTATTGTTTTCATAAAGTATAGAGTACAATTATCCAAAATAACGTACAATACTTTCTAATAAAGTACGGGTGGCAACCCTAGTGTGTGACAGCGACGCGCGTGTCCTGCCCGCTCCCCTCCCTCGTCCTCGCGCCGTGCCCCGTCCTTTCTGTATGTTTTACAATAGGATGAAGACGAGTAAGCGTCGTGCCCCCGCACTGTCATTGTATGTAAGGGACGCGGCAGAGACATTTTTCCGCGCCCCGTCTGAGTCTTACGTCTTTTCGGTGTGTCCAGCGCTTTACTAAACCAATTTGGGTGAGAAATACTCGAACGCGAGCATGACAATGGTGTGTGTTTCAAAATAAAGGACCAATTAAGCAATCAGTAATAACAGCGTTGTTTAGTTATCTCATATTTTAACAGGAAGGGCCTCATTATGTGCCAATAGGTATCACTAAGTTAATGATAAACCAAAAATGTTTATCTACCAGCAGAAAGGAATTTTCACGGCATTTCAAGATTTATAATTTGTATATGAAAACGCCTCGGAGGCCAAGTGGCAAGCGCTCGGCTCGATACCTGAAGGTCCCTAGTTTACTTCCGTGGTTGGGCAAAGTGTGTTTCGGATTTATTTGGTGCATAACCCAGATTTGTGATCACCAACCTGCATTTGACAAGAGTGTTGATTAAGCCTATACCCATCAATTGTAGTGATTACTAGATTCAATGATGGATGCCTTTGCCCAGCAGTGGGACAGTTATACTTTACTACTTATGAAATTATATAAATTAATAACTGCTTTTATAACAAAATTGCAGAAAAGATAAAGAAGTTACAACAACCTCAATAATATTTATAGTTAACTTTTTCAATTTGTGCCCCAGTCAAACTTGGTAATGATGTCCTACCACACACTGACAATGTTAAATACCTCGGCTTCTACCTTGACCGACGACGCCTTACTTGGAAGTCTCATATAAAGATCAAAAGAGACGCAATTAACAATTAACATCGCAGCTTGTACTGGCTTATGGGAAGAAACTCGATGCTGTCCGTCGACAACAAATTATTAATATATAATACAGTTCTGAAACCGATTTGGACGAACGGTATCCAGTTGTGGGGTGTGGCCAGTAATTCAAATATCCTCTGTCTTCAGCGAGTACAGAATGGCATTCTGAGGGCAATAGTAAATGCTCCCTGGTTCACGAAAAACGACGAGATTCATGCATACTTAAACATGCCAACAGTAACGGCTGAGATTGAAAATTATCGAAAGAGACATATCGAGCGCTTAAACAGCCACTCCAACTCCAGCTTGTTAAAACTAAGCTTCACAGTCTCGCTCACCGCCGCACAGTTGCCTGCTTGTCGGTCTTTTACAGGCTATACTTCGGAGAGTGTGCTATTGAGCTGCATGAGCTCATTCCACCTTCCCCATTTTACCATCGAGAATCCAGACGTACGGCTGGCTACCACCCTTACCTGGTTGATATTCCACTTCTTTCGCGTTTTGCTTCTACATTTATAATGCGTACAGCCAAAGAGTGGAATTCTCTACCGGCGTCTGTGTTCCCGAGTGCATATAACCCTAAAGTTTTTAAAGCCCGAGTGAATAGGCTATTTCTGGGCAAGCTTGTTCCATCGTCGGCCTCTTCTTAGCCCTAGGGATTAGAATGAGGCCAAGAGCAAGCCCATTTCTCAATAAAAAAAAAAACCCTCTCATAACTGAGTTGTTAGACTCATCGACGGCGGTGAAGAGGTTGAAAAGAGGTCACATACTTAATTAGGAGGAGCGGTAATGACCGCTTCACTATACACATCATTTTTCCTTCAACCAATTCGCTTATGGTTTGGCGACCGATCGCAAATGACATAACAAAAAAAATCTTTTTCAATATTTTTTTTAAAATAATTTATATTTATCAAGCTTTTAATGCCTACATTATTTGAAACTAGTTACTATTTTTAAATAAATTAAGTGATCAGAAGTAAGCAACAATTTTAATATGATCCAGCTCTGAATAAACTCTATTTAAATATTTTCCTTATATTAGATCTTTTTATGATACCTAATAATACCTCTTATCTTGCTGTTATGATTTTAGTACTATAATGGAACTTCTTGTGCAGAGGTATTCAAAGAAACTAATCTTATTAGTTAAAGTCTATTTACCATACTATTTAACCCTTAAACAGACAGAACATGTTTCAATATTTCATTGGTTTTCAATCTTATCTCAATCACATAAAGTTCAAAATGTGGTGGGAATATGCATTCCTCTGACTGAAAGGACTGTGAGGCACTTTCGAGCACCCGTTTTCAATGCTGATGTTCATGTTATTATTTAAAATTGGATTGATTATAAGTTTTTGTCAGTCTCAAATTATAATATGTTGTCTACAGTTCTTATGTATGCGGAACATAAAGGTTTTCCTAAGGACATGCCATGAAGTGTTTGAGCTACGAGAGACTGATCTGTTCGACCCTTCCATGCTGTTTGACCTATCCAACTTCCACCGTGTCCTGTGTACATTGGCCAAACTGAGTCAGTGTCCCAAAGCTGCATTGGTTAAGAATATAAAGTAAGTATATTAAAGGGTTAAGTTAATAAAAAAAATTGTAAGACACAATACATTGTTTTCTACCCTGTATTTCTCAGTTGTCAAAATGCGTTTATTGCTTCTTACTTTATACTAGTTCTGCTTGCAGCTACACATGTAGTTTTTTCTCAGATTTAAATTTTGGCCAAATGAGCGTAGCCTAGTACAAACAAAATTGTTATATTATCATAAAGTAGTCTTCATTTTTAATGTAGAATTGAAAATCTATTTGTGGATGTTGTTTGCTGTTCATTTCAATTGACACAATTTGTTTCTAATGCATTTTTGAATTAAACTATATTGTTTGTTTCAGACCGTTTTCAGCACACAGGACCCAGTCGGAAGAAGACATCTACAAAGACCTGCAATCTGTGTAAGTATAATCTCTGTTACCCTAGTCTGGCTGAAGTATATAATTAGGTGACTAATAAGTAGATTTGTTGACGATTGTGTAACGTCGTGATGGGTCGGTTGTGGTAGCGCGAGCGTATCGCTCGAGGCGCCGCCCTGCATGCAGGACAGCCCGGAGCGGCAGGCGCAGGCCGAGGTGCCGTGGGTGCAGTTCACCATCCCCAACGCCTCGTGCGAGGACCGCGTCGAGGAGATATACGAGGACCTCTGCTATGTCAAGTTCACTTCAGCGATGCCGGAGGTGGCGTGTCTACAACTAATAGCTTCCCTTTATTTGTTTCTGATAATTGAATCTGCCTATTATATAACTGACGATTGGCCATTGTTACTTAGTAGGATGCTACAAGTGTATCCACTTAATATCTAGCCTTAGACCTTGGTACGTAAAACTCACAAAATTTAAGGGAAATATAACATTTTGCATTTAACATAAGTTTCATTTGATTACTATATCTTTTATTGGAAACAAATAAAGTACATAGATAATGCTGTTCTTTGCTATCTATTACAGATAAAAGTTACGCTTGTTGTCCTAGAATTGAATAACATAATTTATGTATTTTAGTTTTATTGTTACATAATGAAGAAATTAGATATGTATACATAGAAAAAAAGGTGAAAGACCTTTGTCGCTTATAGTTTCTACAAACGGCATCAAATCAACAATAAAGATACTGTTCTCTGAAATAATTTTAAGAACTGATACGATGTTAACTGAGGACGTTTTCTTAGAATATTCATATTTGTACTTTATCAGTGAACTGGCAAAGAACAGCATTTGCTTTGGAGTGTCGCGGCGGTTGATTGTATCGCAGTAAGCCGCTATGGTTTGGTTTGCTCGTCAAATAGATTAACGTAGTTAGCTTTTTCTTAGAATATAGCGGGCATGATAGTGGTATTATAATGCTTTGTAGAAAATGTTTTTAGTTTTTAATAATGAAACGTTTCAAAATATTACACGGTTTTCTGGAACTTTCTTTAGATAGCAAAGTTCTTAGAAATACAACATACATATTATTGTTATGTAGACATCTAAACAAAGTTACGTTGGTAAGAACTCAAAACCTCAGTGATGTTTTGACAAAAATCTGTCAAAACATCAGATAGTTAAACTGAGAACGCTGCATGCGCAACGACGACGCTGGCGTTGCATCCCCCCCCCCTCCCCCCCCCCCCTCAATAAACAAACTACTTGGAATAACTAAAAGACATGGACAAAATATATTCAAAAAGCCTTGCTTAGTATGCAAAAAAGATCTAAGGTAGCATTTAATTACTATTTTAGTTTCATACTCGTGCCGGTACCAGAGTTGTATGTTTTCACGCTTCGAGCGAACCAAATTGTGTATTGTTTTCTAAATTTAATAATGTGTAAGCCGTATCGATTCTAGCAAGGTCAAACATATGGATAGTGTTATAAACAACCTGTAAGCGGCATCCGCCCGTAACGATATTTTATTTTTGTACCTATTTACATCACTTAGGGAATGCTATCTTACAGAAACATAGTTTAACATTTTTCTAAGAGGATAAGGCTTTGCTGATTGCCTCAGGCGGAATTTTCAGCGTCACCGGAACTAATGGGGGGAAGAATTTCCTCGAGCCGTGTGAAACGAAACACCGGCCGAGGTTTTTTAGAGGGGATGGAGGGAAAGGAATGGGAATATTCCTGTTTCCTACTAGATTCTCCGGGAGATCAGGATGTATCGTCCGTATTCGTACGTGTTCGTACAAAAACGCACTCAAAGAGCTGACGACCTATGCGTACTGTTTTCTTACTAAAACTGTGGGACATAAACGTATGTTTAAAAACGTTTTTCTTAACTGATCATTTCTTTAGTCTAGTCTAAGCCTGTAGTTCTTTGTGCGGGGATTAGTGTACAGTAGTCATTGACGAAGCGAGGATCTTTTTAGAACAAATTGCTCTACAAACCGAGCTTAGGTGGTGGTATGGAGTCATTTGCCGTGCTAAGTATAAAAAAAAAAAAAAAAAAAAAAAGGTATACCTACTACCCGTGAGCTACCTACTACCTACGCCGCATTGACCAGATGCTGACATGCATAATTCATTAGTAATTCAAACTTATATATTGAAAGAAAATCGGAGATAAATGTATGTAAAGGCTATAAACAGCCTTTGATGAGATCCTCGCCTCGTGATCGGGCGCGTATCGCTTGTGACGGTGTGTGTAACGGCGGCGTTGCGCAGCGGCGGCGCGCGCGAGGCGGGTGAGTACGCGAGCTACTGCGCGCGGATCCGCGACGAGGAGATCTACCACGACCTGTGTGCGGTCAAGTCCGCGCGGCTGCAGACGCCCCCCGCGCACCACCCGCCCGCTTTCAATACAGTACGCTGCACTTTGATTTTTATTTATTTTGCCATAGATTTATTATCATTGGTATGAGAAATAACGCTAATGTCTAGCGCAGACGAGGAAATAGTCCTCGGCATATTTTTTTCCATTAATTTCATGCGGTACTTTAGTCTCGTGATGTGCATTATGTGATGCAGTTCTAAGTAATCACTATTCATTGATTGATGTTACTATGTAACTCGTAATAGGCGTGTCAATGACGGACGTGATGCGTGCGTTTAACACATGGAGACAGCTCATTCAATAAGATTGTGTCTCGTATTTATGAATCCATAAAAAAAAACTTGCGCCACATAAAAAAAGCTAAATTTAAAAAAAAATTAAGTTATTATTTTCATTGTAATTTTTCGACACTTCGATTTTCGTAGGGACAAAAATGTTCCTCAGGACATGTGTTAACACTTTAGATTGACTGATCCTTAAGCAAGCGAAGTCGCTCGCTAAAGCTAGTATTCATAAAGGTTTATTATAAGACTGTATAAACTTGAAATTAAATAAATCACCAAAGAAGATTTTAAATCTTGCAAACATTGTTAATAATGGACGTCATGCTGATGCTGGTATTATTACAGTTAAATATTCCGTTCTTCATTACATAAAACATTTGAAGCATTTTGATGTACAAGTATTTTACAAACACTGAAAAGGTTTCATGGATGAAGAAGCGGATTAATGTCCGTCGTCTCGTCGCCAGCCTCTCAGCCATGAAATTCCTCGTGTCGCGGAAACAAGTAAAAGTCACCAGAGGATGTGCGCCCGCGCACTTTCTGAATTATTCATACGCGCGTTATTTCTCGTATCAAGTAAAAATATTTTTCATTTGTAGTTAGTTAATTGGAATTCTTTTAGCGATACACATGTTTTTAGTAAGAGATATGCTTTAGAATGTTTTACGTGTTTTATTTTGGATTTTATATAATTGCTTATAATTATACGCTTTGTTGCATGAACGCTTTTGAATTGAAATTGTGATTGTAAACTTATATTGCAGCTAGCGACATCGTCGCACAGCCTAGAGAAAAGAGACTACGTTATAAGGGAACTAGTAGACACGGAATGCAATTACGTGGACGTGCTGAGCAAAATAGTCAAGTACTTCCTGAGACCGCTCACGCCCTACTTGAAGCCGCAAGACTTGCAAGTCATATTTTTCGGCATAAAGGTAAGACGATTACCTTTTTCTCTCTATTTTATGTGCCTTACAAATAAACAAAGAATAAGGTCCGAATAGTTATTCCGTGTTTTGTCTCTTTTACTCTAATTTAAAATGACGTTTACATGACAGGAACAAAACACGGAATAACTATTCGGACCTTATTCTTTGTTTATTTGTATAGTGTGTAGTGTAGGTACTATATGTTTTTCTCCTCTATCTTTTAAGTCTTTGCGTCCAGCAAGTAATGTTCCGACTGCGAAGTTCAAATTGTGTTCTATATCTTTATTTATACTATTCGACTGAAACGCGTGAAACATTTGTAATCCGTTAGCGTCTCCGATTTCAAAGCGGAATCACGCAACAAGACTAGTTTTATTGCTAGCTCTACGGATGCCACACAAAACAAGGACACGGATTTCCGCTTTGGCCTACATTTTAGATTGACAAACTTATTTGCAACAAATGAAATAATATACTCACAGAGCAGGCCTTTCTCAATTGATGGAATTTGATCCACTTGTTTTATGTAACCAATTCATAAAAAAGTGACACAGAAAATTTAGTATAATTTGGATTAGGTAACCAAAATGAAGAGATGCGAAGCCAAATATCGTGTAAGGCAGAAGAGATTGTGGGATCTACAAAGATAATATATTATGTTCGGAAAACATACACTACTGACATATTCAAAAAACTATAATGGCATCGGAGAAAATAAAAACATAAGACAATAGCAAAAGCCTTTCTTCGGTTTACTGAACAACTGGTTAAACTGGTCTTAGAACTCGGTTTGGTTAGTGTTAGAGCTTGTTCTAGGTCTCATTAATATTTTAAAATTTTAGCAAATATTAAAGCTATTAATAAAAACTAATGGTCGCCCAGTGGTCGAAATTCGACCGTAATTTATTAAGGCTGCACAGATTGTATCCAAAGTAATGAAAAAATAAAAAGGTAGAAAAAAAGTATTAACATTCGGATAACCTTCTCTATATAAACTATAAGTGTGCGAAATTTCATACTCCTCCGTCCGCGCTATTTTGGTAAAAAAGGGGTACAAAGTTTTTATTTCACGTATAGATAAGATGTAGGGAATTAATTAAAAACAATTAAAATTATTTTTCTTTCCTAAACTTGGACGCTTTCCAAGGTGATTGCGTTTGTTGCGCGAGCCTGGGTGCCTACTGCGAGTTCCATTCGCCATTCGATCACGTTAACGAAAACGACAATTTGTATGGCATGACATTTTAACTCTTCTCGTATGTCGCCAGGAGGCGCTGCTTCAATGTCATTCCTATTTTCGTTTACGTAAACGTAATCGAATGAATACGTATATTAAACAAAACTCACACTATGCACCCAGATAGCTGATCTATTTTTAGTGATTGAAAGGTCCAAAAAAAAAGAGCCGTAATTACGGAGGTATTCATATTTTTTTAACACCGCAACGCTAAAGCTGAAAGTTTTCAGTAAGAGTTTAATCACATTAAACACGGTTGCCGCCAGGAGTTGCACGACATCCACTCGGGGCTGCTGCGCCAGCTGAAGCTGGCGACGGACGCGTGCGTGCCGGGCAGCGGGGCGCCGCGGCTGGCCGACGTGTTCCTGGCGTGGCGCGAGCGGCTGCTGCTGTACGGCGACTACTGCAGCAACCTCACGCATGCGCAGGACACGCTCAAGACCCTCGATGCACGCGACTCCACCTTCAGCAAGCAGCTAGCGGTTAGACAACTCATATTTAGGATTATGTTCATGGTTATATGTACATATATAATTTTACGCTTTTGTTGCAAACAAATTACAATTTGAAAAATGTCAAAATGTTGAAATGTTATGTTGTTGGCAAGCATGGTGGCGTGCGGGTTTGAATCCCGCGCGCCAGAATTTTTTCAACACTTGTCTTTTTACAACTCATGTTGTTTGGAAACATTTTAAATTCAATAAAATCATTTAAGCAGTTTAGGCTACAAATCAGCTTTTATGAATGTCACTATGCCATTGATGCTAGTAATGATAAAAAAAATTATTAACCAATAATATCAACTAATAAAAAAAATATAATTAACATTCAATAATTGAAATAAACAATATCAGTTGAATGGTTGAACAATTAGTTAACATCTCGCGCGGCGAACGGCGCCGAGCGGGCCGCGGAGGCACCCGACAGACGACGAGCGACAGAGACACGACATCAGCTATCAATTGACGTAAAATCAAAATTGACCCCTAACTATCTTTAGTTAAGGCACATTTTTCTTTGATATGTTTTTGTATTCTTTTTCAACTTGTCATTTATTGAATAATTTTGGATGCACTCGATTGTATGTTCTTATACTATCAAAATAAAAGTCTATTTATTTATTATTTACTATTTATTTATATAACGATATAACGTTCATGCACGATTGAATATTTTAAACTGATATTCTCTTCGATATTTTTAATGTTTAGCAGTCAGGTGGTTGATCGTTGCGTAGATAAGATTGCGTGGCGATTCGAATGCAATATCGTTGTTGTTAGCTGACGTTAAACATTTTTACACTATAACCTTTTCACCACCCAACTATCCTGCACGCGATGTCCCGCTGTACGCCAAAGTATAAATGTATTTTAATAAAGTAGGTACAAAGAAGAACTTCTATAGAAGTGCTGGCGTGGGCGGCACGAAAATCTCGAACTTCTATAGAAGTTGTTGGCGGTAAAAAGGTTAAAAGAATAATTCAATTTAACGTACATGTGTTTAAAACTACTACTTCGATAAAATTATTAACTGATATTTTTAACCATTAAAATTAACAGTTAAATATATTTATCAATTAACTTTTAACGAATAAATATTTTCAACCATTAACGCCATCTAATTGGTTCGTAAGTACAAAGGGCGGGAGGCCTTGTGCTGATTAGAACGGGCAAGAAACTCAGCAAAGGCATTTCTTTTCTCCCTTACAGCATTATAATAATGGAAATGCTCTATCATAGAAGGACACTTTCAATTACAAATAAATAAACACAAAATACAAAAGACACAACATGTAGAAAACAAGATTTAATTTCCTTTATAATTAATCTTTGATATGCCTTATCAAAAATCCTTGACGCCAATTAAAATTCTATTGTATATTTACGGCAAACGACAAGTTGACCTTTTAACACATTAACAACAGTCCTGGTAACCCACATAAAGAGCTTATTATGCTCGTGTAATTAAATAAATAAATAAAATAAAATAAATGTTCTTTAAGAAACTTGTTAAAATGGTTAACTAGACAACGGATAAACATACTTAATATACTTTAAATACATACTTATTATACATAGGAAACACCCAGACCCGAAACAATTAAGAAAAACAGGAATTTCTAAATTGATCCGACCGGGGATCGAACCCGGGACCTCAGAGATGGCGACACCATGAAAACCGGTGTGCAAGCCACTCGACCAAGGAGGTCGTCAAAAATTTTGAAGCGCCACCTCCCAATCTGGATAAAAATGACTACATAGGTTACTACTAAAGTAAACGACTAATGTCTTTGTCGTTCGTATACCTTTATTATTTGGCATTACAATAAAAGCATTAATTCATTATATATTTTATGCTGTATGCATTTGAGTGCCACACAAAAAGCAGAAAAGGATAATTGTATTATTGATATTTGGTAATTTCCTAGGACACTAACCAACAGGAAAATACAGAAATTATATAATATTATGTGTGTTTCTTTTCCTTGCTGTAAATATCTTTACATATTTTATTATTTATTTATAGAAATGTCAAAAAGAACACAGCGATGGGCGGATACAGCTGCGAGATATCTTGTCAGTGCCAATGCAAAGGGTGCTCAAATACCACCTATTATTAGACAAACTCGTCCACGAAACCCAACCTGTAAGTACACAATGCGATTTCATGTTTTATTTGTATTTAGAAAAGACTTAAAGACGCGTTTAGAATAGTCTCTCACTCATCATTGACTGAGTTGACATGCAAGCGTAGGGTTAGCCTGATGGAAGCAATCATCGCCGTCTATCGACGCTTGCAACGCCATCGCCATAGGCATAACTCCGTGTTGGTCGCTCTGGAACTTTAGTTATTATGTTTGCCTGTATGTCGAGTATTATTATTTATTTATTTAAGGAAAACAAACAGCTTATATACTTAATTTAGTAGCATATGTATCATAGGAAAAACATGCCTGAAATAGTACTCGCTTAGGTATTTTACTGGATTTGAAGGTGGTACGAGGGTGGCGGATTAGCAGTGACCTAGACGGGTTGTGTAAGGAAATTCTATCAATAACTAAAAATAATTTCTATGTTGAGCGTCTTAGTGCAACGCAATATGCACATTTATCCGCCTCTCTGGTCTAGTGGCTAAGACCACAGGTTTAGACCCAGAGGTCCCGGGTTCGATTCCCAGCGGGGGGTACATGTTTGTGCACTCGGTTTGGTTGGTGGTAGGGCTTGTTTGTCCGCCTGGCTAGCTACCACCATCTCATCTAAACATGTCGCCATAACATCAATGTTTGTAGCATTGTTGTGTCCCGGCAACTAGAGATAAGATAGCCAGTACCTCACTAGTTGAGGATCCCGGGTGAAGTCCGCTTCCATTATGGGCCTTATCATCAGGTGAGATCAAGGCACTGTGCTTACCCGTTGATATTTAAAAAAAAAACCTCTTCTTTAAAGGCTTGTATCCGACCAGTGACTGCAAAAAGCTTCACGAATCTAATTAGTTACTTTCGCGTGTTAACCAATACAAAGCTTGCGCGTCAAAATGTTCACTATTCGAGGGTCACGTGTGGTGGATGTAACTACTGCCAATTTACAATGATAACGGGATAACCAGACTGACAACTTCCGTAGCGCAGTGGAGATCAAAATAATTAATATTTGTCACCCACCTGTGTGTCCGACATTGTGAAACTGGCTTGACTTTTACTATAGTATCCCGAACCCGCTATATAGCCGACTCCCTTTTGTAGAACCACGAAGAGTTTCGCGGCTTGGAACGTGCGAAAGAAGCTATGGTCGACGTGGCGCAGTACATCAACGAAGTGAAGCGGGACAGCGAGGTGCTGGCGCTGCTCTCCAAAGTACAGGTGAGTCAATCTCAGATTTTAAATGATGTAACATTTAAAATTCTGATTTATTGACCTAAGAATTTATTCGTTTCTTTAGTAAATCAAACCATCTCATAAGAAATTGATTACCTCTCGGTTTGAACTTTCTACTAGTGCTATAAATAAATGTTCCAATAATCATAGTAAAACATCTGTTTATGTTTTTATTCTACGGTGTTATTCATGTATACGAAATATTATGATAATCATAATTATGTCGCTATATTGCGTCAATCCCAAATAATATTGAAACAGGGCAGGTAAGGCAAATTATATTGTTTTAAGTATGTGTCAAAATCGGGAACAATACTAATAATTTCAAAACATTAAACGTATAAATGACATTACGTAACCGTTAAAACATTAACCTGTTTTTTATTTGACCTAAGCATGATTTTCAATATATTTTATAAAAAAAATCGTTTAAAAAGTTCGCTAAAAAGTTTATCTATTGACAAACTATTTATTTTACCAAATGTACTGAAGGGACATTGTTGAATTCGGTACCAGGAGAGCATAATAGACTGGGAGGGCGGCGCTCTGGGCGCGGGCGGCGCGGGGCTGGCGGCGTACGGGCGCCTGCTGCTCGACGGCGAGCTCAAGGTCAAGGCGCACGAGGACCAGAAGCTGCGCACCCGCTACGTGTTCGTGTTCGACAAGCTCATGCTGCTCTGCAAGCCGGTTAAGGTAACCTTTCAGGTATCATGCGTTATGTTTATTTCTATTGTACTCGTATACCTGTAGTGTGATTATTTACACTTGTAGTTGAATGTATATTTAGAGTTAATCGCATTTTAGTCTTTTTTCTCGCTTCTGTTAACGCTTGAAGTCATTGCTTAATTATTATTTTTTAATAAAGAGCTCTCTATCAGTTATTATCTTCGAAGGCTAGTCAGAGTGCAGTTTTGTAATAGAAAGTTTATCGATTGTTACTTTTCTGTTGTCTCATTGAATTGAAACTAAGAAAATATTTAAATATATTTCTAACTTTAACACTTGCCAAACGAGTATATTAACTGCACCATGCCCATAATTCACTTCTTTAAACTCCATATATGTGACTGACCAACTTTCCAATTCCTTTTGTGTCTGTGTGTATTGTATAATTCGTGGCGGTCAGCGTGGTGCTAAGAAAGATAAACTAATGAAATGGTCGTTCGCATCAGGAGAACCAGTACTCGTACCGCGTGGGGGTGCGGCTGGCGGAGTACCGCGTGGAGGAGGGCTGCGGGCGGCGGACGCTCCGCGGGGACGCGCGTTGGGCCTCGCACTTCTACCTCGTGCGCCGCACCAAGGACGCCACCTTCACGCTGTACGCGCGCACCGACGACTGCAAGCGCAAGTGGGTCAAGGCCATCCGGGACGCCATGTGAGTGTCACACCCGCCGCCGACCTGGCTCAAGGTGGAAACATACCACTAAAATGCGACACGACACCACGTGTCGACACCCGATGTGCACCGTGCACATTACCAACACGCTATGTGATGCTACAACACGCTTCGCTAGTGTCATAGTATCCTGAAGGACGTAAGTGACAAAAAATATCTTAATACCAGGAATGTTCTCGAATGACTGACGCGTGGCGTCGGGTGTTAACTAGAAACACACTGCGTGTCGAGCGTCGGGTGGCGTGTGTGCCCCCTCTCCCGGCAACACGCCGATCTAGATCGACTGGATGTTTCCGCGTGGGAGTGCGTGTCATCACATGGTGTGTTTTCTATGTGCAACTGACCATACAAAATGTATGAGACTGATTAGAACTGACACGCGTCGGATGGCGTGACGTGGCGTCACGTTTTAATAGTATGTTTCCACCTTCGTTGACATCCAAGTAGATCGCCTCGCTGCTCGCAATTCTACCTCGTGCGCCTGGGTCTTCCGCAATCCGGGTGGGCACTGACCATTAAGCTACCGGGAAGGCTAATGGTGCAGCCGCCCGGATTGCGGCAGACCCAGGTTCGATTCCTGGCTGGGTCGGGTAGGCGTTTAATTTTTTCACTGTATTTTATAAATATTTAATTCGGCTTCAGTGCAGCAATTAGCACTTAAAATTAAAATGTAAAATTTATTAACCTTCAAATTAAAGGGATACTATATTATGATAACTGGATAGTTGTTATCTCATCTAAATAACTATGATATTATTGAAGAGCTTACAAATGCCACTGACGTGTGAGATATCTATAGCGTTGTAATGTTGTGTCTTTTGTTTCAGAGACAATTTAGAACCTGCGGGGTGCCGAAGTACAAATCACAAATTCGTCCTGCACACTTTCGAAAAACCGGCGACGTGCCATCACTGCTCAAAATTCTTAAAAGGAAGAATATTTCAGGTATGTTTTAAAAATTTTCAGTATTGTATAGGTAACAATTCTCCATGAGGAGCGCCCGGGACCCATAAACTTAGAAGCCGGCTCGAAGGACCATTAGCAAGATCAGATTAATCAGTTCCAAGTGCCGGTGATGACCATAAAAAGTACTATGATTCCATAGTACTTTTTATGGTAACACTACACACAAAACTGGTGGCAAACTATTTTAATAACGTTCTTACTGTTCTAATATTTTATATTTGATATCCGGTAACTATCCGGCCCAAATTTACTATCCGGCCGGATACCGGATAGTAACTCAATATCCGGCCGGATAGGCATTATTTTTCTAAAAAATAGTTTGAAACATACATGAAATAAGACAACCGTAGGCCGATTCTACTAAATAACTGCAACTACACTGCAGCGTCACGTGTGTCAAAATAAGCAAATTTCGACGTTTCGGTATTCTGATAAGCAGCGCTGCTGCCGTAGTGTTGCAGGGACGGAGAAGTAACGCAAATAGGCAGTCCACTAACAAAACTGCACTACACCTGCACGTTTACTGCAAAATAATCGTATTCCAATCAAATATTTTGACATTTTTGTAGTAATGGTAGCAGTATTGGTGCAGTTTTTGTGCAGGTTTATTGAAGTAGATTGTGAGCAACTTTTGCACAACGTATATTATAACTTAAGGGTGCGCCGTCCGTAAGTGACAAGTGTCATATGTTTTATTTGAAATGTCGTCGTCCATATTTATTTGATGCCGCGCGGCCATACTAATTTTGTATGGGGAATTTAAGGTGCTTAATAAAAAATAATTATTTAAATTACCACTTGATGAATCGAAAATGTAGTCTAGCAATTTGTAGTTTATCCATTGATGATTGTTTAGACAAAATCAGAGTTACAATAATTTAGATAAACTATAAGAAATCTACTAAACGCCGCCACTCGTTTTCATGATTTTTGCCCAACTTATATGCCAAACTATAGCGTGTTATGAATTTATGGTTCTGACAAATTGTAAACACGTTCCCTATGATACTAACTATATATTTTGTTCATTTTCAACCGTAACTGCATTTTGGGCATTTTTTGGTCGGCGCACCCTTAAGCATTTTGAAAAGTTAGTTAATTTTCTTTTTAAGTTAAACGGATTTATTGAAAATTGTACTAAAAGCTATAAAAAATGCTATTAATTTACGCAGGTCACGTGCGCCCAACGTATTTATTTTTGACCTGCACCTGTTAGCCAGGACCTACCGTATTATTAAAATAAGGTAACATTCGTCTTTTTAGATTTATTGCAGGATTCGTGCAGCTGTAGTGTAGTAGTCGCGCAGTTGTAGTGTTGTGGGGCAGAGAATTTTAATAGAATACGTCTATTTCCACGGCACTGCTCCTACACGCAAAAAATGACGGGCGTAAACGTGCAGTTGCAGTTTTTTAATAGAATTGACCTACAGCTCGCAATAATGATAATTCCCTTCACCACCTCGAGAAATCTGGAGTTGGCACAACAAACAAACAGCAAGCAAATTTATTATTTTCACTGGAAATGTCAAAATATTGCCAAATAGGCGATCTGTTTACTGACGACATGTTTCTGTCCCTCAATTATTTTATTGTGTACGTATTTTTACAAAATCCAAAGTCAATCAAATAACGCACGTACTGCCACACAAGCATCAAGTAAACGATTGATTGATTTTCGCCTGTAATTCATTCACGAATGCGCACTAGCACTTCCGACGAGTCCCGATGACACCCGAAGCCGCCCGAAATGTTGCAATCGCGTTGCCCGAAATGTTGCAATCGCGTTGCCCGCAGCTGCACGAACTAAACATGTCACAACTTGCCTCAGAGCATTTACTTACTCTCCGCCGGATATCCGGCCATCCGGCCTCACAGCTCGCTGGATATCCGGTATCCGGTATCCGGCCAAACAACTATCCGTTTCATCTCTGCTTTAAATACGTGGAAGTACTTGTAGTTAATATCATAGTAATGATTATTCCAGTTGTCCCAGTATTTTCTTGTATGCCAAGAGTGGATATTGATGGTTATTTCCCCTTAGGGCTACCTGTGCACAGTGTGCAACGCGTGCGCGCACAAAGACTGCATCGCGCTGTCCGGGCGCTGCGGGGGCGGCGCCGCGCCCGCGCCCCCCCTCCCCCCGCCGCAGCACGCGCCCGACCTCGCGCTGCACTACTACATGTGGTACGTACACACGCCGCCCCGCGCCCCCCCCTCCCCCCGCCGCAGCACGAGCCCGACCTCGCGCTGCACTACTACATGTGGTACGTACACACGCCGCCCCGCGCCCCCCCCTCCCCCCGCCGCAGCACGAGCCCGACCTCGCGCTGCACTACTACATGTGGTACGTACACACGCCGCCCCGCGCCCCCCCCTCCCCCCGCCGCAGCACGAGCCCGACCTCGCGCTGCACTACTACATGTGGTACGTACACACGCCGCCCCGCGCCCCCCCTCCCCCCGCCGCAGCACGAGCCCGACCTCGCGCTGCACTACTACATGTGGTACGTACACACGCCGCCCCGCGCCCCCCCCTCCCCCCGCCGCAGCACGAGCCCGACCTCGCGCTGCACTACTACATGTGGTACGTACACACGCCGCCCCGCGCCCCCCCTCCCCCCGCCGCAGCACGAGCCCGACCTCGCGCTGCACTACTACATGTGGTACGTACACACGCCGCCCCGCGCTCCCCCCTCCCCCCGCCGCAGCACGCGCCCGACCTCGCGCTGCATTACTACATGTGGTACGTACACACGCCGCCCCGCGCCCCCCCCTCCCCCCGCCGCAGCACGCGCCCGACCTCGCGCTGCACTACTACATGTGGTACGTACACACGCCGCCCCAAGCCCCCCCTCCCCCCCGCCGCAGCACGCGCCCGACCTCGCGCTGCACTACTACATGTGGTACGTACACACGCCGCCCCGCGCCCCCCCTCCCCCCGCCGCAGCACGAGCCCGACCTCGCGCTGCACTACTACATGTGGTACGTACACACGCCGCCCCGCGCCCCCCCTCCCCCCGCCGCAGCACGAGCCCGACCTCGCGCTGCACTACTACATGTGGTACGTACACACGCCGCCCCGCGCCCCCCCTCCCCCCGCCGCAGCACGAGCCCGACCTCGCGCTGCACTACTACATGTGGTACGTACACACGCCGCCCCGCGCTCCCCCTCCCCCCGCCGCAGCACGCGCCCGACCTCGCGCTGCATTACTACATGTGGTACGTACACACGCCGCCCCGCGCCCCCCCTCCCCCCCGCCGCAGCACGCGCCCGACCTCGCGCTGCACTACTACATGTGGTACGTACACACGCCGCCCCGCGCCCCCCCCTCCCCCCGCCGCAGCACGCGCCCTACCTCGCGCTGCATTACTACATGTGGTACGTACACACGCCGCCCCGCGCCCCCCCTCCCCCCGCCGCAGCACGCGCCCTACCTCGCGCTGCATTACTACATGTGGTACGTACACACGCCGCCCCGCGCCCCCCCCTCCCCCCGCCGCAGCACGCGCCCGACCTCGCGCTGCACTACTACATGTGGTTCATATACACGCCGTTATCAACTTTTAGACGTTCATCTGCTGGCAGACTAGACTTGCCTACATTAACGATAACACCAAAGAAGTTTCTGTTGTTACTCTCCTTGCTCGCTCAATATGTTAGGTTTTAACGCAATCAACCTGGACCAACGGCTTTACGGAGTCACCCTACGTCTACCTGAGCACTTCAAATTGGTAATCCTATGATCTATTAAAATATTTATACATAATCTGTAGCCTTATAAATAAATAAAGTGTTAACGAGTTGTGTCTGTGACGCGTAGGTACGTGGGCGAGATGGGTCGCGACATGGCGACGGCGAGGCTGGAACGGCGCGTGGACGGAACGTTCCTGCTGCGCGTGCGCCCGCACCCCACGCACCATGCCGACACCGACACGCACTACGCGCTCTCGCTCAAGTCAGTACCAACTGCCCCAAGTTTCTTTTTTTTTGTGAGATAGTTTCCTGATTGCCGACAAGCTGCTCAGCACTGCCGACAAACTGCTCAGCAATTTGACAGAACATAAATTTTTATCATAAGCGTAATTACAGCATTTTCAGCTTTACCGTACTTTTTTGTGAGTGGCGCGAAACTTAAAGGGTTCCTCAAGTCGTGTGAAACGAAGCAACGTCAGAGGTGTTCTAGAGGGAACGGTATCACGCACTAGTGCGTGTCCCTGTGCCCTACTAGATTCTCCGAGCGGCTAGCACGGACTTATACTATAGCCAAATTCGATAAAGAATGTTTACCAACAAAGCGTTGCCAAGCATCCAGTGACAGGCATGTATTGACAACCTTTTCCAGTTGGTCAACAGGAAAGATCTTACGTAAAAGATTTATTTATATTAAATATTGTATGAAAAATTTCAAAACTGAAAACCATAGTACAATCACAGCTTAGTTTTAACCTATGTGAGTGAATAAATTAGCTACCTTGAAATAATTAAAAAACTGTACTTGAAGATTCAATAATTTATTTATTACATAAATTAATCAACTGCTGTTACAATCAAATTTTCTTTAATGTCATTTCAATTTGTTCAAAAATGTTTGTTTTGCATTGCAAATGCACTGTTTACGCTACAGATTTCAGAGGTAGTTATTTATGATAATTGACCCCATATGGATACTAGTGTCATCTTCATTTGGAATGCTAGTTTATAATAACTGTATTGTTTATAATACCTAAATTTTTAGTAATGACATAATTTGTTTAATAGTGTTTACAAGTAAAAATAGTGAACTTTTTTTACGTTTTTCGTATTTTTCGACGTTGAGCGACTGATTTAAGTGGGATGTTAAGTGAGAATAATAAGTCTTACAATATCTTTTATGTAAAATGCAGTAATCAAGTAATAATACGAAAAACACAAAAACATTTTTACCCAGATTTGTGAGATGACCCTAATTTAGTTTGTTTACATTTATTCATTATCCAGTTTGGCTAGAGTATAGTACGGCGGCCTTGACCGAGAATGCGCGCGTAATTTTGCTACTTTTCTTTCTATTTAGTGCTGATTATCGATGATAGGGCTTTGCCACTTACTATCAGATCAACCGATTAAGAATTTTTTTTTACATATTGCTCTTTAAAAAGTATGCACATGCCCGCAAAAAATGCACATGTAGAAGACTCAATTTATGCATATTTTTGCAGGCAGGTGCTTGCGTATTTGCATCCAAGCTTGAACGAGTGATTTAGCGGAATTAAAACTATATATTATTCTAATTGCATTTTTGTGTGTCATGGATTTCCGCAAAGTAACGCCTGAGTCCATTAATTAAATTGCACTTTAACTATATTGTGGCATGGTCTATTTTGAATATTTTATATCTACAAAATGTTTTTTTTTAAACTCGCTCTTCTAACAAAGATCGCTTCTCCCGCCAGGACGGACAACACGGTGAAGCACATGCGCGTGTGCCGCAAGCCCATCGACCAGGTGCCGCACTACTTCCTGTCCGAGTCGCGCTTCTTCCGCAGCATCGTCGAGCTCATCTCCTACTACGAGAAGACCAGCCTCTCCGAGAACTTCGTCGGGTAAGCGAAGCGTGCCCTCACGCGTGCAGTTCAGAACTACAGTAAATGGACATTGAACTAGTAATTAAAAATTAAAATTAGGTGGTCTTATCGCCTTAAGCGATTTCTTTCAGACAACCACTTGAATGCTAATGACTAACACAAGTAGTAGAAGTAAAACGCAGGGACCGGCTTATGTCCGCACGGTGCAGTGACATCCTATAATTTTGTTATTATTATTTTGTATTTACAATGCTATATTTATATCTAAATAAAAAAAGAACTTGAAATAAGATGACTTGCTTTAGCTGGGATGGTGGGTCGAACCCACAAAAATGGATGAAAGGTTTTTTAACTAAGCTACCAAAACTGTCGGTTCCCGTGTCGTGTTCTCCCTATGCATATATTGGGTAGGCTCGTACCCCAACAGTGGGTACATAAAATGGGCTGATTATGATATCTTGCGTTTGTACCCGCATCGAGTCATAGAGACGTGTGTTTGTCCAGGCTGAACTCGAACCTGCGATGGCCGTTCCGGCGCGTGGTGGCGACGGTGATCCACGACTTCCGGCCGCTGGACGCGTCGCAGCTGGCGCTGCGGCCCGGCGCCAAGGTGCTGGTGCTCAGCAAGGAGGGCGACGGCCGCGGCTGGTGGAAGGGCCGCACGCTCGACAAGGTCCGTACTTGTACCCTGCTTCATGAACCAACGGTCAAGACCATCAACATGTACACACTTTTGACTAGATTTGACTGTTATTCCATTGTATTAAGATTTATATTGTTTACATGTTAATGCTCGTGACTGTACTCACGCTTGCACATCAGACTATACGAAACAGAAATTTCTTCGATAAATTGAAATAAAACTACTTTCCAATGCATGCGCAGGGCACCGGGCCCACGTGGTGGTTTAGGGCCCGTTCTCCCTATCCATCCATAGGAAAGGCTCGTGCCCCAGCAGTTAAAACTTAAAATGAGCTGATGATGATGATGAAACTACTTTTATGTATCTACTCGCGGTCATTTTATACATTAGTTTCATTTAATGTTTACCATAACGTTTCGAACCCTTTGCGGGGTCTAAGAACATTAAATAAAACTAATGTATAAAATAAACGCGAGTAGATCCGTAAAAGTAGTTTCATTTCAATGTGTAGTGTTCGCGTAAACTTTAGGAAACAATATCTTCAGTAAATGTTCAACCATAGATATAAAGGTCAAAGTTTTTTAAGAATATTGACAGCTTGTGGTAATCTGATATGCAGGCTCGAGTACCTTGTGGCACTGTTGCGATGTTAGCTATAAACAATAACTTGTGACGATGTGTAACACAGTTTTATACTTAATATTTAGCAGTAATCTTTTATTATATTATAAAAAAAGCTCAAGTTATAACTTATGTTTTTAATTGTGACGATGTTAAGCTAAAAGAAAATCGTTTTTAAGTAACATTTGATCTCTTATGAAAATCACTATGCGATCGGTACGTAAGTCTACTACTGAAAATGTTGTAATAAGATCAGCCAAGAAAGTGCAACAGTGTTTTTTTTTTTACCTACCAAAACTAGCTTCAGAATATTCTGAAATTCCCTCCCTATCTTTCAGACGACACTTTACTCTAGACACTTGAGTTTTATGTAAAACTAGCTGTGCCCCGCGGTTTCACCCGCGTTCTATTAGTCATAGCGATGTAATATAGCCTACAGCCTTCCTCAATAAATGGACTATTCAACACAAAAATAATTTTTCAATTCGAACCAGTAGTTCCTGAGATTAGCGCGTTCAACCAAACAAACAAACACTTCAGCTTTATAATATTAGTATAGATATAGATATACGTCACGAGCAAACTCGTCTCGTCGCAAACACGTCTCAGGGCAAACTATCAACAATATTACACATTTTACACCGGCGTACTAAAACAATATTCCACTCGTAGGGCGACAACCGGTCGGGCTACTTCCCCAAGGAGTGCGTGCGCGAGGAGCCGGAGTGCATCGGCGCGCTGGACTGATGCCAGCTGTGCCTCGCCGAGCGCGAGCTGCACTTCGCCCCGCCGCCGCCCGCCGACCACGACCCCGACCTCGTCTAGGAACCTGACCACGTCAGCGCACTTGCCAACTCGACCCCCGGTCAGTGCTCGTTTCCGAGATAACGGTTCGTACGCGACAGTGCTCTTTCGGTGTGACTTGAATGAAGGTCGAATACTTGCTGCGGTGACAATGCAATCTCAGACACATAGCGTAATTTTAATATTAAGTAGCGATATTGAAATTATACATGGATTCGGTGTGTATTTTAAATGTGCGTGTGATGTGAAGACGGGGCCGCCCGAGCCCGGTAGACACGTTTTGAAATTCGTTTTGGGCGTTTTTATTCGTCCGATGCTCTCTTCTTCTCTGAGAAATCTGTCGGCACTATAGAATTTTTTGATGGTGCGATAAATGCTTTAATATTATTATAAGTAGAAAGGTGAGAAGGCCGCCGCTCGTGCGGTGACGTGAGGTGACGCTGAGCTCAGAGATACGGACGTGAAGGGCGCTTGGATAAATTCTGCTGTGAATTGTTGTTAAGCCACTTTATTCGCGGCCCGTTATGTTTTAGAAGCTCAGGATAAAACCTTGGAGATGGTGTTTTTCTGGTCCGATAGTCTAAAAGTGTATTGACAAAACTATGGATGATATTTACTACTTATAAAAATGCAGCCAATCATTATTTATTTATTGAAAAATTAATGAAAATATCAATTCAAAAAAAGTCAATGTCAGAAGAATTGCTGTTTCTAGAAAAGGGTTTAAATGTGTCGGCAACACACCATGACAAAACTATGCTCAAAATCAAATCAATTCTCTATACACGGTGACACATTTTTATGGGCATTTTACATTGTGTGTAATTGTTACACCTGTATTTTTAATTCACGTGTTACGATTTAATCTCGAATACCTCAGCTTAATTTTTGATGTGTTTAGATTTTAGTAACTTTATAATACGTTACGTGATTGCTTAAATTAAAATAATAATAATAATAGTGAGATAAAGTGCCAAATGTTATGTCATTTGTCTTTCACTTCATTTATTGTAATAGAACAATTCTTAACACATATCTTTTTCAATTTGCCAATGTTTAAAATACATTTATTGGGGAATTCAATAAAGTATACTTCTTGCTGAACCTGCTTTGCGAGTATTGTATAAAATAATCCAGAATGTATTTATAAAATGTATATTCTATATAGCAGGAAGAACTTAAAAAATGGACCGACGCGTGCTCAAAACTAAAATTGAGAATATTTCAATAATATTAATTGTAAATTGATTAAACAATTTTTGTTATTTACGCGTATCATAGCAGCTATATCATCACCAGTCGACCATGTTGTATAAACAATAAAAATAATGTTTCTCTCTATCTATCTCTCTAATATGTGTAAATATATACAGGTTGTTTAGTTAAAAATATAGTATTCTGAAAGGGGGTAAAACAATCAGTCAATATAAGCAACTTTTACTTGGGACCAAATACAAAATTGCGAAATAAAACAACTCTTCCATACATTGGTCAGGTCAAGATGTTATACCTTTTTCCAAACAACCTGTAAATGTGTTTTAGCGTTTCTCTATTTTTGTAAATGGCAACAAGACGCCAGTTCCGAGTCGCTAAACCAGAATCAATAAATAAATAGAATAATTCTGATGATTAACTATTATGTCTTTTACCTCAAGTTCAATACAACTCTTTACATTCCATTACCGCATGATTGCCTTGACGTGGGCTCCGTTCTATCCCGTGTGTGGCAGCCGTTTCAAAACACGGGATGATACTTGTAATTAGAATTATCCTGCTACCGTGTTATATTGAACGAACGTTCCCTTGACAATGCAGACTCAAGACTCACGCAGTCATGTCAATCATTATGACCGCACCTTCATTGTAAATAGCAAAATGTGTCATAAGGTCTAATACTGTAAAAAATAAAAGATAAAAATATATTGTATACATATTTATTAAATAATATCTACCGCCTATATAAGTAACCCCAGTGATCAAAAGGCCAATCGACGATGATGGTTTAATGCTGACCAAATGTGTTCAGGGACACACGTGGGGCGATCATGGTTTTCTCTAGAAAAAATGTTAAAGGTCTAAGGAAATAGTCACTGTTTACCATCTGATGTTCACATGCACTTGTTTATCATACTAGGAAATTGAATTTACTAAAACTATTATCTTTACCACGTTGTGTTTGTTCTAGTTCACTGTAAATACTGTTACTTTATTTTTATTTATCGTCCCAATTTGATGTTGAATAAACTAGGATGTAAGTTACAGGCACAATGAATGTCATCCTTCCATGTTGTGTAGACAAATGTATTCATTTACATATTTATAAAATATTAAGTGCCTTATAAATAAACAAAGAATAAGGTCCGAATAAGTTAATAAGTTATTCCGTATTGTTTTGTCTCTTTTACTCTAATTTTAAATCACATTTAAATGACAGGAACAAAGCACGGAATAACTTATTCCTTGTTTATTTGTAAGGCACTATATGTTTTGAACAACACATTGTGTAGCAATGTAATAAATCTATATGTGTTAAAGAAAATGGAGGTGGCTGAAACAATCCATATTATATGTTTAGTCATAAATAGAGCAGTTATTGGAGTAGACGGACACAGTGTCTAATGTACATTAAATGTATTTCATATTGTAGCCGCTTGTGAACTTACAAATTGGATGTTCACACTTTACACACCCACCTAGCCACTTCCAATAAATGTCATAATAAATTACTATATAACTATATGGATGATAAATGTATAATTCTAGTGAAATAAAATATTAAAATAAATATAGTGCCACTATAAATGCTTCATGTAATCTTACTTAGAGTGCTATATCAAATAAACCACCGCTTTATTTAAAGTTGTGAATGAAATACGTCTGTAAAATAGAATGTTATAATAATTAAAATAAAGAAATTTTATCTTGTCCGTGGTGACAGGGTTCACAAATTGTTATTGTAAAAATATCAAAATATATAACGGTTAATATGTAAACATTCTCTATTAGAAAACGATATGGTTGTTGTATCATAAATAGATATCTATTAAATATACCTGTATATTTTTTCTATTTAGTTGGACAGATGAGGGCCACGTAGAAAGAATATCGTGACGTCATATGGTTCGGGAATAATAGTAACTGGCAGTATGATGGAAAATTTATTTTGATTCAATGTATACTTATTGTTTGGTGCCAAAAATATGAAGGGAGAGATAAAAATGTAAGTACCAATGATCTCGAGCACCCGAGCAGTCTGACGGTCACTCATGTTGGTGCAATTATTGGATTCGCAGTCCACCTTAATGTAGACACGATAATTTGTAATAAATGTCTCATAATCTAGGATAACTTTTGCTTCGCTTTCAATAAGCTTTAAATGAAGAATATTATAAATGTTAAATTGCGGAGTTTGATTTAAATATTTGACTTAAAGTATTGTTTCGTAATCGATTATGAAATGATACATATTAAACGGCTTTGTTATTTACTAGTTGAAACCTGTAATATTTTAAACATTAAAGTCAAAACTTTGGCAGCAATTTTATGTTATTTGACTAGGACTTGTTTGTCGTTATAAACGCAATCAATTGAGAAAACCAACAATTGTGTTGTTAGCATGCTTGAAATAACGTTTGGTGCTAGCAAATTATTTTGTGTTCATTGATTTGCATATGCTTTCATTGAAAGTGAGCGTCTGCGCACGCTCGCCAAGAGTCTAGTATAAATGTATTTTGATATTATTTATGTTCATGTTTGTAAATATATTATACAGAAATGGCATATCTCGTTGTTCTGTAGTTAGGTAAGAACAACTCAGAATAAATACACGTTCAGAGATCGATGATCGTTTTATTAACAATTATGTCGTCTTAACATTAAATCATTTAACAACTTATATCTATGACAAATTATAATGTACTCATCAGCATCAGATACCAATAGGCACTTCAATACATTTTTTACGCGTACACACACACTTTTCTCTGTTAAAAACAAATTCGTAAAATATTTTGTATTATATCTCTTAAGAACTAATCTTACACTAAGGCATGGAGAAGCGCGTGACGCTCTTGCGCGTGACGCTCTTGCGCGTGAACGCTCAAGGATCAGGGTGCCAAGTGCGAGTTTCATTCGCAATTCGATCACGTTAACGAAAACGACAATTTGTATAACAAAATGTTAACTCTCCTCGTATGTCGCCAGGAGGCGCTGCTTCAATGTCATACTAATTTTAGTTTTCGTAAACGTGATCGAATGAATACGGATAGTTA
Organism: Eudonia lacustrata; assembly: GCA_947562085.1. NCBI lineage: Eukaryota > Metazoa > Arthropoda > Insecta > Lepidoptera > Crambidae > Eudonia > Eudonia lacustrata. The sequence continues at coordinate 2,412,136 of OX387341.1, forward strand.
ACAAAACTCACACTAGGCACCCTGTAAACGAGAAAACGAGCTTAACGCTTCTAGACGCTGAGTTTACGTGCTTGTAAGCTGATTTAAAAGTAGACGCACATTACCTTTCTTGCTAACGTACGACTACTGGCTTTTTGAACCATGCGTATACAGGATTTCATAATTTATAACTTTATTTAAGAACTTCACTATTCGGCCTATGGGATCTCCGTAGTACTTCCCATGTATATAAACAGTGATCGGATAATCGGATGCATATTTACCTAAAGTTAGTTTTTGGCTAGTAAATTATGGAAGCGGCTTCTTAAAACATGTTTTTTTTTAAATATAAATCCCGGGATTCCAGAAAATTCGGGAATGCAAAACTACTCTGTAACTAACTTTCAACTTAGGGCTGATTTTTCAATCGTCAGTTAAAGTTTATTCATTGAATAATTTTGACATAATGACAGATTCTCTATAGAAAATATGTCAGAATGACAATTTTATTCGTTGGATAAAACTTATCTGAGAATTGAAAAATCGGGCCTTAATCGATTAATACGATACTGTTAGTTGAGCGCGGGAGTTTGTTGGTGATGCTGTATTACGTTAATAATCAAAAAAAAATTTTTCTTTGTAATTTCTTATTTATTATTCGTTTGAAACATGTTTTGAAACTTGAAGAAGTACCTAGTTGAAGAAATGAAAAATTATAAGGAAGTTATTATTTCTAGAGATTTTTTTCGTTAAAAAAGTGCATTCCATATTAGCCTACACCTCATCATCATCATCATCATCAGCCTATACTAGTCCACTGCTGGACATAGGCCTCTCCAAGTGCACGCCACCAAGCACAATCCGCGGCTACACTCATCCAGCTCTTGCCAGCCACCTTGCGAAGATCGTCGCTCCACCTAGTTTGAGGGCGTCCTACACTACGTTTGCCGATACCCGGTCTCCACTCAAGAGCTCGTTTACCCCAACGGTTGTCGGTTCTGCGGCTAATATGACCGGCCCACTGCCACTTGCTGCCTGCTTGCTGATCCGATGGGCTATGTCGATTACTTTCGTTCTCTGTCGGATCACCTCATTCCGAAGTCGGTCCTCCAGAGAAACTCCGAGCATAGCCCTTTCCATAGCTCGCTGAGCGACTTTAAATTTGTGAACCAGCCCAACCGTGAGTGTCCACGTTTCAGCCCCGTATGTCATGACCGGTAGGACGCACTGATTGAAGACTTTCGTCTTACCTACCTACCTAGCCTACACCTCAACTTTAGGTAAATATGCATCCGATTATCCGATCACTATATTATATAATAGCTCCTTTGCCATCGCTATTTAAATTGATGTATGCAGAAATGGCCCTACCTGATAGAGACTATTACTGGTGACATTATATCACTTAAGATCTGGCGTGCTACTGCCCAAGTACGTTTGTAAGTCGGTGATGGTGGACCGCACGAGCTTAGCGGGGATGGTGGGCCGCTGGAGGCGCTGGTACGCGGCGAAGCGGTGGCAGCCGCCGAAGCTGTAGTAATAGTTCCCGCCCTGCGACCCCGTGATCCACAACACGTCGATCGGAGGCACCGTGCCGGCTGCTTCTTCTTTCTATAAGACACCCATCCTTCAGTTTACAGATGACAAAAAAGTTAACAGACGCAGACGGCCCTTTTTGTGAGATAAAGCATTATCGACGTGAAGGTGAATTTCTTAAACTCCTCTTCTATTCATTTATTTATTTATTTAAAATTCATCACATAAACTTACAGCCTGTTCAGCCAACGCGCTTATATGCTATATAAACTAATCTACTAGTAACAAAAACAAGTACTTAAATGTAAAATAATAACATAAAAACACATTGCAAAAAAAATACCCATAGAAAAAAATGTAGCCAAACATAAAAACAATAACAGCAACATTGAGAAACTATAACTATATATATATTATAAAACTATAGATGAGATAAGTACATCCTGCATTTATCTATAAGACTAGGCAGAGTGTCTGCAAATATGTCGGCATCCTGGAAGTGATTTACAAACGAATTTAGGAAGATCATTGCACGAGCTGTTGGACAATTACTACCATGGCACGTGCGTAGCTTTAGAGGAGCGAACAACTGGTGCCGACGCCGACCACCACCTCTCGTATAATTTTGCGGAACGTACAGTCCTATACGCTCAGCAGCCACCGGATTGTCCACTTCATTCCGCAGAAGTAGACAATAGTGAATTAACAGTTGCAACCTCCGTCTAAGCTGCAATGTGTCCAAGCCCACCATACCCGTAACAAACAGCGAAGGATAAAGATACGGGTAATAGCCAAATTTCCTCTTGTACACAAATCGAGCAAACTTTTTATGGAGCTTTTCAATAAGTTGTGTATATTTCTGAGTGGCTGGATCCCAGATTATCGAGCCGTACTCCAACTTACTGCGCACGAATGCATTATAAAGCAGGATTGCGATTCTGGGATCACGAAATTGTGAAGAAGTTCGCATGATAAAACCAAGAGTCATGTTTGCTTGTTTACACATAGCTATTATGTGATTACTAAAGTCAAGTTTGGGGTCCAGGACCACACCTAAGTCATGAATTTCGGAAACTCTGCTGATAGGCACTTCTCCTATACTGTAAGCATATTCTATTGGAGCACGGGATCGAGTGAATGTTATTAATTTGCATTTAGAGCAATTAAAGTTCATGTTATTGACGTCAGCCCATTCAGCCACTGCGTCGATGTCATCCTGCATTGCTAAGCAATCATTGGAATCTGATACGGGCAGAAACAACTTTATATCGTCGGCAAACAACAAACATTTAGCTGATTTAATAACAGCTGCGAGGTCATTAACCATGATTAAGAAAAGGGTGGGTCCTAAAGTGCTGCCCTGACTAACTCCAGAACGAGTATAATAGTCAAGGGAATGGTATCCAAAAAGATTAACATATTGTTTACGATCCCCCAGATAGTCGGCAAAAAAGGATAACAGCTTTGGGGTGAAACCAATACTGGATAACTTACGCAACAAAATGTCATTGTCCACGAGATCGAATGCCTTTTGAAGGTCAAAATAGGCTGCATCAACTTGACGTCCTTTATCCATCTCAATAGCCCGATCCGATCCGAACCCTTCGGAGACTCTGGAAGGGCACGGGGACGCGCACTTTTAAGTGTGCGATGCCGTACCCCTCTAGAAATCCTCTGAAGGTGTTTCGTTTCAACACGGCTTGAGGTACCCTTTACGTACCTCGCCGCCCCTAAAACAAGCCCGGTGAAGCTGGAAATGCCCCTCGGCAACCAGCAGTCTCTCTCCAAAAAAAAAAAAAAAAAAAAATCTCAATAGCAACGTCATCAACAAAAGCTATAAGATTAGTTGTTGCAGACCTACCTCGTCGGAAACCGTGCTGTGGACGTTCGATGCAAGAACTTATTTGGTTGTTAATATAATTATTTATAATCGACTCGAATAATCTGCTGAAGGCTGACATTACTGCTATAGGCCTATAAGATGAAATGTCCTGCGATGTTATACCCTTTGGAATAGGCGTAACCTTAGAAATCTTCCACGACATCGGAAAAGTACCTTTTTGCAAAGACAAATTGTAAATGTAAAGTAAAGGAAGTTCTAACGATAAGATACAATCCTTTACTAGAAAAGGGGGCACGCCATCCGGACCCGCAGCAAATGATGGTTTAAGTCCGCTTGACTGCACGTCGCAAGTCTAATGCTGTTACTGATTCAATAGAAACCCGGACAGCGTTACCACAGTTCGCTTCTCGGTCAGCCGCCTTAGCATCCAACAGCGGTACTCCAGGGTGAAAGATGGAGCTAAAGAACTCGGCAAACTTATCAGCGGCTTCCTGCCCAACAAAATTTTCATTTTTGCATAAATATTCTAAACAATTTTGTTTGTTTTGTCGCTTTTTTTTAATATATGCCCAAAAAGTTTTGGGGTCACGTGTAATCTTCATTTATTTAACTTAAATTAGCTACAAGACAAAGTCATGCTCGGAAGCAGCCTCTCTAGAAGAACTAATATAAAATGCTTGCCGTAAGACCCCGATAGTTACTTATGTAGATATTGTTGTAAGTCGCATTACTATTATTTATCGAGCGACACGAGCATCACTACCGCGTAGGCGCATCACTAGCGCCGGCGCCATGACATTTCCTCTTCCCTGCTGACGGCCGTTATACCTATTTTTCACATTACAACTTCTACCTACTGGTTTTAGTAATAAATATTTGTTACAAATTAAACCTTGTTTAATGTACTCCCGTACAGAACACGTATTGTTTTTTTATATTGATAACTTATCAACAGCTAAAAAACGTCATAATTTACATAAGAGGTATTTATGAGATAACCAGTCTGTTTTTGTTATTGTATATACAGGTAATACAAGTCGAATGTATGAATTATAATATCATTTATTCTGATAGTTGGATTATATGATAACAAAGTACCTACTATCTCACGCGATGTATGAAAACAAAACAACCCCTTGAGTGCAAACATAAATGTCATTGAGGACTTCATCAGTTTAATGTGTAATCAACGTTGTATAACCGATGAATTGATTAGGGCAGTGGTTCTTAACCTTTTAGCCGTGAGGGACCATTTCACCAAATATCTGTCTTGTTGTTTTACATCACGCACGTCATGGTCGTCGAGTCACTTGTTTATTGTTTATCACGATTACGATGGCTTCGCGGACCACTTGGAATGCCTCCAGGGACCACCAGTGGTTCGCGGACCACCGTTTAAGAACCACTGGATTAGGGCATCAATGACATTTGTATGTACAGGCAAAGATAGGCGTTAACCTTATACTCTTATTTGTTTCCAATACCTAAAGGTTACTCATAGCATTGCCTCTCTCAACCCACTGCTGGGCATAGACCTCTCTTTGCTTGTATGCCATTCGCCTCGATCCTGCGCTAGTCTGGGCCACTTACAACCCACGGTCTTGGTTATATCGTCGACCCATCTCGGTGGTGGACGTCCCCTTTTTCTGGAACCGTCTCTCGGCCACCACTCGGTCAGCTTTTTTCACTCAGAAAGCTGACAAACTATTATTTAAAAGAATTAAATGAGATTCAGTATATTATCAGTGGTAGGTGTACGCCGGACATTGCGAAACCGGCGGCAGTCCTGGATTTTCCTGCATGTGACGGGACCTTACTATATTTGTATGTGAGTATGCCCTTCTTCACTACTGCTACATACTTCTCCTGAATCCATTTCAAGGCCTTTTTAACCTGGACAGGGAGGTGGGTGGGACCTGGGGAAAGAACCCCACAAAACCATAAGCATCTAATAAATATTACTCCGTCGTCGTCCACGTCTTGAAACGACATCGACACTGGGAATCACCACACTTCAAACGTTAGTTGCGATGCGACCCCTTTTCTTTGATCGATTCACACCGCGAACTACAAAGGTCAAACGCAATGTTTATTGCAACTACTACGTTAGCTAAGCTAAGTTAACTCTGCTGGTAATGTGGCTTGAGCTTAAGTGAGGCTTGAAGACTCTTCAAAGTTCTAATAATACCTACACACCCGATCAAGTTTGCCTTTTAATCTTGCCAATGGATATCCTTTGAAACAAAACCGTGAACAAAAGGCCGTTACTGGCATGGCAAAACTCACTTGTATAGTCTTCATAAGCGAGACGACCTTCTCCTCGTCGAGCTCGGGCATGAAGGGGCGGATGATGACGTCCATCGGCACGTCATGCACCTCCGCGACGTACGCGCTGTGAATGCTGGTCATCCTCGATGCTGCAACCCACCGCGCCACACATTCATATAGAATAACGTCTGCCTTAATTAGACGCGCAATTTCTGGCTGGTAAACACGTCCTTGAAGTTTTAACTCATAAAAGATTCTGTTATTTGTACTTTAATAGGCCCAAAGAACACAATGCTACCAATAATTATTTGCAAAATACTGTAAATTAAAAACATTTCTGGAACAAAAAGCGTTAAGACCGCCGAATTGGAACTTTTATTTTTTTATTGTTAGTGTTGAGTTTATGTTAGGTACAGTCGGCGGCAGATCAACCTACCCAAATCTGTCAAATTTCTCCAATGAATATTGATCCTTATAACCAAATCATAAAGTTCAAAATTGATTGTAGAAATTTGTCAGTTTTGGGTAGGTTGATCTGCCGCTGTGTGTACGTATTACTAACTAGCTGTGCTCGCGACTTCGTCCGCGTGGAATAGTGACTTTCGGCAGCATTTTTAATTTTTTAGGCTCTTTTCCCGTTTTTGCAACATTTTTCACTGATGCTTCGCTCCTATTGGTCGCAGCGTGATGTTATATAGCCTAAAGCCTTCCTCGTTAAATGGACTATCCAACACAAAAAGAATTATTCAATTCGAACCAGTAGTTCCTGAGATTAGCGCGTTCAAACAAACAAACAAACAAACAAACTCTTCAGCTTTATAATATTAAGTATATATTTATTGATATTTTTCCCTTTTCATATTTGGAATATTCGCTTCCATATATTTAGCACACTAGCACAAGCCAATAATGGGAAACATTATTATTATATATATTATTGGCTTAAAAAGTGCACGCACATTAAGTAGGTAAATAAATAAATTCGGTAAGCATATCTACAATAGACCTACTAAGTACATTAGTTATTCTGTATTAACCTACGAGTATAAATGTTTTATATATACTTACATATTATGAGCTTAATAACTTCTATTAACATACCAAATGTTAAAATGTTTTTGTTTTGTTTATATAATTTTTTAACGCAAATTTTGTTGCGAACAAATTACAAAAAGACAAATGTTGAAAAAATTTCCACATTTATATAAACAAAACAAAAACATTTTATAAATAGCTTGCCTACATCGAGTCAGAAATCGATGCTTGCCTACTTGATCGGATGTTAATGACGGTAGTTGTTGACATTGAATGAGCGCCTTTGGCTTTCAAAATAAAAAAAAAAGTAAATAGTGTTGAATAATTTCGGCGGGCTGGTTAGAACCACGATAGCTCAATTGGTAGAGCACCTGACCCGTATGTCAGAAGGGTGCAGGTTCAAATCCTGCTCGTGAAATTTTTTTCATCATTTGTGTTTTTGTATTACCAAATGTTATGATTATGTGTACAATTAGAAAATAATAATTATTAAATTAACCAGTATCTGTCAATTTTATTGAGTTTGTATTGAGAAAATAAATATGCGCATAAACAGTGTAAGCGCACCAAACAGGGTTGTGGAATGTGGATCACTAAAACTATTACTGCATCATAATTACGGCATGAGTAGATATTAGATAAAGTAAGAATACTATTTCTTGCGCAATAATCGTAGGTACATAGTCTATACGAGAAGTGCAAAAGAGCTTAGTCGTTACAACCCTCAGAATACAGAAAAAGTATTCTGAGTTACGACCATGACATATTCAATGAAAAACTTGAAACATTACGTAGATGTCACGAACCTAGTAGACGTATGACTAACTATTATCAACATAGTGGATAGTAGTACGACTCAACTCATGTAATTAAAATAAAATAGTTATATAAGTATTATTTAAGTACCTACTTACAATTTCTTATAATATTATTTAAAGCACCGACTGATTTTAACATAACATTGACAGAACAAAACGTATCACATACGTGTACCTTCTTCGCCGAATGAGTCGGCTGCACTGACTGATGACAACAACCGGGCGAGGGCGAGGTCGATTCATGGTTAACAATAAATTTGCTAAATAATATCACCTGTTGATAGTACTATTATTTATTGTGCTGTTGATCGACACTTAGTTGCCAAGGCGTAAAAGCGCGATAAATACATAGGTACAAAAAGGACAAGTATTAAGTACCTTTCATGTTCTCTACAAGTACCGAGGCGATTTTATTTCCATTTGTTTGCATTGTTGATGTAATTATGTACCTAATGGACATGCTAGTGTTGTAGATATTATGTTGTTTACGCCTCAGTGGCAGAGTTGTTTAGCACTCGGCCCGATATCCGGGTGGATTTGGGTTCAATTCCCAGGTCGGGCAGTTTATTTTGTATTTTTCGATGTAAACAATCTTAAAACGTTAATGCTAGAGTGTTTATGATCTTAAATCCGCATTTGGAAAGCGTGGTAATAAAGCCTATACCCACTATTACTGCTACCACAGAAAGGTACCTACTACTATTAGTGTTGTATACAATGAGTAGATATTTATTCAATAATTAACTAGTGGGCCACTCACGACTTCGTCCCCTTAAGTGAACCCGTATCCCAAGTGGTTTAAAAATATTCTGGAAACCTATTGCAGCGCCATCTACCCGGGTCCAACTGTAAATCGAAACCATTCAGAGACCCACTCAATTCATGAATTTTGTGTGTGTGTTTGACACTCAACACGCACACAAAATTCATCAACATCGGTCCAGCCATGTAGGAGTTCAGTGACATACACAGTTACACACGTATTGAAGAATTAGGAAGGTATTGTGATGATTTGACCTTCTTCATTATTTCATGATCTTTTTAAAACTTAAACGAATATGTTAAATGTTAAAACCTACTTGAGGTACTTCATAAAAATAAAACTAAACAGTATAATGCCGTTATTTACCTACTATCTATAATCATGGTTAGATAAGCTTCCTAGCCTAGGACCTCTGGTCTAGGCAAGTAAAATGACATATATAGAGCGAACACAGTACAGTTTAAAATAGACTGTGTAATTCACAACAGAAGAAATGAAATAAACAAGTTTCTACTCTTTTTTAAATTCTAGCAAGTACTTGACTGCGATCTCGCCTGATGGTAGGTCGGCCGATGTACCTAGCATACTTGCCTCGACAATGCCTAGATACTTCCACGGATAAGTTGCCCCTCAAAAATGTTAAAAAGGTGCTAATACATCAATATTATTATAAACAACTATAAAATACTATAAACGCTAAGTATTGACATCTTTAAGTGCGGCAAAAACTTGTATTTTAATTTTTAGTTATTGTTTTGAGCCATCTGCCATTTTTTAAACGGTTTTATTTAGCTTGCCCTGTATATTTATATATTTGGGTCAAATCTAGTAATTTAGATTTGACCCCCTTCCTGTTGACGGATTGAGCTGAAATTTTGCGTACATGTGTAAAACGGATGACAATGAAAAATTATTATGACATGGAGCTGATCTGATGATGATACCGGAAGGTGGCTATAGGAACTCAGTAGTTAAACGACAAAACCCCATCGAGTTTGGGCTCGTTTGATCCGTCTTGACGAGTACTTTGGTGATAGAGGAAAACCAGGGTCTGATGATGGAGCTGGAAGATGGCCATAGGAACTCGGTAATAAAACGACACAACCCCATCGAGTTTGGGCTCGTATGATTTGTCTTGACGAGTACTTTGGTGCTAGATGGTAACCAGAGTCTGATGATGGAGCTGAAAGATGGTCATAGGAACTCGGGAAAATAAGTTCGTTCGTTCGTTCAAAACTTCTTAATTTCTTTTAAAGTTTAAAATAAAATATTTCACTATTTACTAAACGTTTTTATAAGGGGGACCACGGTAATTGGCACTCTCGGTTAGTTTTTCGCTTCTAGCTTCTTAATAGTGATCGTATTGCAATAACATTCCCCTTACCTTACCTGTAGGATATCCGTTTTTTGTCGGTCCGTTGTCCGGTGAAAAAAACGGAACGTACAAGCGGCCTAAGGGCGTCCGCGGCGTGAGTTGGGTCGCCCGTCGCACGCGGCGCGGTTAATTTACATGAAACAGCAAGGCGCGGACGCCGTGCGCCCACTCAACGCAGTGAACGCCCTAAGGGTCAATTCACACCGTAGTGGCAGTGGTTGGCAGTTTCACCGTCAAACCAATTTAAGTTTTTATTACTTAGATAACGCGTACTATCGCTTGAACGAATCGGGTTGGCGGGATGGACGCGCGGCGACGACGCCGCAGCGATGGCGGCGACTGTATTCAAGCGATACTATGCGTTATCTATTAAAGATAAAGCTTAAAATGAATTGACAGTGAAAATGCCTAAAAGTAGTCATATCTGCATTACAAAAATCATTTTGTATCGGAGCTGTGCTGGTAACTTACCTCGAATCGTAAAATCGCAAGTCAATGTTTGGGAATTGATGATAAAATAATACAACAAATTTTAACTACACAAAAATGTATTTAGTCAATCTTGATGGTCAATAACATTGAATTAGACGTCGTATACATGGAGCCCACGCCGCTGATGCATATGAATTCCGTACCTTAGTCTAGTCTAAAACAGTTAATAATATATATTCTGTAGTATACAAGTGTCGAGTTTAAAGCGTTAGTTCAGCGACGTGATACATTATCAATGTTCCACAGCAAATTTAAAAACATTTTCAATTATATTTTCGTTAGGTTTCTCGTATACTGATTCAGATATTTTGTTTTAGAACACATTAACTTAACGCTAGCAAAATTTTAGATATCCAAACTATCACTAAGTGGAACTAATAACATACAAGAGAGGCTATTGTATTGCTAGCTTAGGTCAAAAGAACGATGAACATATTGTAAACATTACAACTTATGGCTAAATTAAATTTGTGCTATCAAAATACAGCACCGTAAAGTATAGTTTCATAATGTTCTGATATTCACAACTCCTGAACGATTTGAAGTCTATAGGAATAAAACATTTTGCAATGTTGTAGTAAAAGCAGTTCCCCTATGCCCTACGTTCAGTGTGCGTACCAAACCAACACAACCATCACTAATAAAATATTAAAATTGCACACAAGTCGCGACGCGCCCGCCGGCGCTCGCGCGACACGCACTGGCGGTGGCGATGAGACAACAACCCAACATACATGACAAATACTATCATTTACATTAACTGATTTCAGATCTAAATATGCGGCGTCATTGTATTGTCTTTTAGTATTTTTTTACTTATAGTAGGCACAAGAATATTGATAAATAATTTACTAACAGAAAAACTTATTCGTAAGACTTTATTTGGAAGCTAATCGGAATCAGTTCGTGTCGCCGAGAGCCGTCCGCGGAGCAGACGCGCCACACAGAACACTAGTCAGCACAAAATATCTGAATGCTTAATAGTTAATATAACACTAGTGTACCTTACATCTATCGTATATCTATATCCACCGAATAATAGAGAATTAATTAGTGAACATTCAGAAACCGAGATCCCCGCCAATCGATGTGAGGCTTTTATAAATTACCTACTAATACTGCCCATTAATTACTTTCGAAAAAGATAAAATAATCCAAATGATTCACTGGCTCGAATAAAATTATAATACTTAAAATAACTGCCGCATTTAAGAAATAATTCTCTTATAATTATAAAATACAGCTAAAAATATATAAACGATTAAACAATAAATACTGGGTACAGTCATATAAATCGATCATAATACAAATAAAATACATTTCATTACATGTCCTTCCAAAAATACGTTAGATAGAAATGTGTAATCGTAATAGTATACAATGTCCTACGTCCTAAGGCAATAGGAGGCGCGCCCGGCCGGCGGCGGAGCTCACCAGCTACCTAAATATAGTATGTTAATGTAAATGGCAATTCAGTGGAAGCTGCACAATCGCGTGCCCGCGACCTGCAACAACGAGGCCTCATTGAAATCACCTAGATATTATTTAAAAAGCAAAATCCTAATATCATTTAATGGCAGCAAGAATAAGGCCGGAATCCGCAACCACTGTGAAATTGGCTGTCTTACATCTAACTGTCGAAACACAACAATACTGTAAGCATCGTTTGCATGGCGATAGGTGTTGACGAGACAGTGGTATCCAGCCGAGCGGACTTAGGACAAGCCCAACCATCCATATAGAAAAAGTACCTCATAATAATAGGTCCTTACCTATGAAATTGGAAGAATTCATATCCTATTTGTATGAAGATTTTTTATAAAATTTAATTTGTCATACTAACGATTTTTTAAATTTTCTTAGCATCTATTTATTTTAACACTATAAAAATTGTCAAGTAGTGTGTTTGTTTCACTAGCTAAATATAGCAGACATTAAAAAGAAAAAAAATGAAGACCCTTCAAAGTTACAATGAAAAAAAAGTTTGGGCGATAAAGACACAAAATGAATAATGATTGTTAGGCTTCACCTAAGTAACATAGGCCTAACTAAAGGTGTATAACAATATTAACAACCGGTATTGACTTTTAGAAGTAATACACCTATTAATAAGTGAGAAAAAACTCCAATTTCATAGGTAAGGACCTATTATTTTGATATTTCTAAACATGCATATCGTTCAAAAAATATATATTTATACAAGATCACCAATTAATTACTCTTTATATTCTAGACATAACTGAACAACGAGAGCGTATTTCTCAATTTGAACAGACATTTGACAGACCTATAATTTTCATCATACTATTATATGAAGTTGAGAACATGCCAAAGTCACCAAACGTCGGGTACCTCAGTTAACGCCTACGGCGAGAGGTCCTGGTGCATGTGGTCGTAGCCCATGGAGCCGTCGTAGGGCTGCGGCTGGTCGTAGCCGGGCGCCGGCAGCGAGTACCCCATGGAGTCCTGCGTGGGCGCCGGCGACATCATCGGCGTGGCCGTGCCCGACGCCGCGCCCATCGAGTACGGGGACGCGCCTGCCGCTGCCACAACACACGCACGTCTAAGTACTGTCGGTCGCAGCCGTGTGCCCGACATGCTCGCATAAACTGAGGTTATTGCTTCACGAACTCTTTAAAGAGTACATGTTAGGCACACAGATGTCGTCAGCCCTCGTACGCAAGCGGCAGAACGGTGTACCCAACATGGCTAGAGAAACTTGAGTTTTTTTTAATTTAACAATGTCTTTATGAGTACATGTTAGGCACACAGATGTCGATAGCCCTCGTACGTAAGTGACAATGCGGTATACCTAACATGCTTAGATAAACTGAGGTCTTAGGAAAGAGTAACAAGCTTTTTGATCGTTATTATTACATGTTAGACACGCAGATGTTCATAGGGCGTTCGTACGCAAGTGACAGAGCGGTGTACCCAACATAGTAAGAGAAACTGAGTTTTTTTATATTTAAAGAGTACATGTTAGGTACAAAGATATCGAAAGCGCTTATACGCAAGTGACAGAACGGTGTACCCAACAAGGTTAGAGAAACTGAGCTCTTCGTAACAAGCTTTTTGATCGTTATTAGAATACACGTTAGGCACACAGATGTTCATAGAGCGTTTGTGCGCATATGAGAGTAGTGTTTTGAGAAACTAGTTTTGTTAAAATAAATTAAAAGCTGCTTTTCCAACAGCTAAGCAGTGCGCTAGGCAAAAATCCACCTATAGGATTGCAATATTTTTCTCGCTTAAGCGATGTAAAATGTAGTTATACTATTGGTAGTTTGTCTCTATGCACCGCTTAGCTCATTGGTGGAAACGCACCCTTACTACAAGTTGGGCACACAGATGTCGACAGCGCTAGTGGACACAGAATTTACCGCGCATTTTATTTGAATGCATGTAAAATACGTGGCACGCACACTCTGTCTTTGTTATAGCGCATGATTCGCGTCTTCATAAAAGCGAATTGAGTTGAATTTTCATTGTTCTAGATGGGTGTTACAGGTTCATATAAGCATCAAATCCAGTCTATTTTAGTTTAAGTAAAATATTGATATCCATAACTGACTTTGTATGATAACTCTTGAAATTGGTCGTTTCTTATCGCACGTAAACTTTTCCCCAATCAAGCGGAAATTAAACGGATTGAACCTGCAATCCCCGTCTAACACAATCATATTTATCATCATATTCCAAAAGAGTTATGGAAAACGACAATCTAGATTTGTTTAAATATCTGACCAAAGAACGTTTGTATATTAAATTAAATTTAAAATGTAGGCGTCAAGTAATACTATAGAATTTCATTGTTTACTGTAATATGACGTAGCTCTGGGAGGGGAGTTAGCATCGCGCCTGCCCGCGCCGAGCCAAGGCAGGTCTGTGTACGAAAATTAAAATACTGTACGTTAAGTAACGAGATCCACAGCGGCTTAGGTACATGGTATCGACTAACATTTCCACTTGCGACTGTTATATTCAGTCGGTTAAGTTAAGAAAAGCTTTTACTGCTTGTCAGGTAGTTTTTTGATTTCAGTCGTTTAAGGACTGTTACTATATTATCGAATGGGAATATTGTTTGTAAGAGACCATTTCATTTTGCAAAGGAGATTGGTGTGGTAGGATCTCGTTAGTTAATCATGAATATGAGGCGGGGCTCCGCAGAGGCGCTCGCGTGGGGAATGAGTGTCAATTACCGGCGGCCTTCTTGGCGGCGTACAGGTTGGCCTCCTCCTGCGCCTTGCCGATGTTCTTCTTGTAGCGGATGCGCTTGTTGCCGAACCAGTTGGACACCTGCCGGCAATACAACTCCTCAGCTTTTTTGTGCACTACGGCGAAGTGATTGGCCTTCATCGTAACGTAACTGACGGTGTACAGTCACGACCATTAACATGTATACAATGTAACTCTTAATACAATTGAACATACTAAATTGTTTATTTTAACACCTTTTGTACCTATTTATTTAATTACTATTTACTATGTACACCAATGTGGCATGCAATAAATAATTTAGAATTTGGAATTTTGAATAAGAGTCAAAACTAGTCAAAAGTGTATACAGGGTTAATGCACGTGACTGTACAGGCCGTAATGCAATATAGATAAAAAGAAAAGTAAATAACATTAAAATGGTTAGCTTGTTTTAGCAATAGATGGCGCACTGCCTGAGAGTAGGTGAATCGCGCTATGAGAGTGTTTTGCACGTAATATTTAGGCAGGCAAATATTTTGAATGTACAAGCTCAAAACAGTACTCTGGTGTAAACAAGGGTTGCTTCAGATGGCGTGTCTGGAATAGGCAACAGGACGATGGGCGCTCTACCCAGAATTCTGATCTTATGATGAACTGCCTATCTTATCACAACAGAAACGAAACACAAAGAAGCAAGGCGAAAACCTATCTTATCCTAAAGTGCCGGTTGGTTATACGGTATAGTTAGATGTGGCTGTGGTCGACTGTACCTTACCAGAAGAACTTGAAAGTCAAAGAACGACAGATAGTTTTATTACAACCTTGGTATTTGTATACACTAATACTAAAATCTTTCTATTTGTACAAAATAATCTATACTAATAAAGAGGTACAGTTTATGACGAACTTCTGGTCTAATTCCAAAAATTCTTTCATAGAATGCTACATTCCTTGCGGGTAACATGGGCTATATTTAAAAAAAAAGTTTATTTTAAAGGTTTTAAATACACGTCGACGAATACGCCGGTAAAGTGCTAGTCTAACTAACATTATAAAGCTGACGAGTTTGTTTGTGTGTTTGGTTGAACGCGCTAATCTCAGGAACTACTGGTTCGAATTGAAAATTTATTTTTGTATTGAATAGTCTATTTATTGAGGAAGGCTATAGGCTATATTACATCACGCTATGACTATTAGAATGCGGGTGATACCGCGGGGTACAGCTAGTATAATATAACTTAGAACAAGTTTACAACAACCAAAGGACAGCTGGGAGCCGCAACCAAAAACTCAAGTTGAAGTTGGTTGGTGCAAGTAAGTGTCGCGTACCTGCGAGACGGTGATGCCGCACTTGCGCGCGAGCTCTTCCTTGGCCTCCTCGCTGGGGTAGGGGTTGGACAGGTGCGAGTAGAAGTACTCGTTCAGGATCTCTGACGCCTGCTTGCTGAAGTTACGGCGCTTCCGGCGCGCGTCCAGGAAACTACAACCACACACAATTTACAATGTATATTATATGCGACACTTTCGATAACTTTATCAATGTCTGCATCATCAGATGGTCTGTCGAGAACTTGCTTCATTAATTATATATTTAAATATAAAAAAATACAATGAAGCACATTCTTTTTTATTCTTCTTTCTTTTTTTCTTTTTTTTATTTAGAAAGATTTTTTTATATTTTGGGAAGTGATAAAACTAACTAAAACAAAAAAAATCCTAAACCAATAACCTAACCCAAATAAAGCAATGGCTTTTAAAGATTATTGTTAAAACTCTTGTTAAAATATTCATGTACAATCAAATATATGCAGGAATTAAACCAGGGACTTTTTTTAAAAATCACAGAGTCACACAACATGCATCACGCTATTGTATTGTTTCTCTTCAAGTTTGCATTGTTAATTCACGCGCCCACCGACTGCAATCAACGGTGTATTGTTCAAGACTTTCTCAAAAGCTGACAGTTGTTATAAAATCGCAATAATTTTGACCAAATTTAAGTGAACAAGGCATTTGCAATTTTAAACAATGAAACATGAAAGACTTTACAGAAGAGAGTGAAAGGATGGGGTTGCAAAAAAGATCCTGATGGGTCGAAGTACTACTAGGAGAGGGAAACCGCGGCATGCTAGAAAAATAAAAAAACCCATACCGTGAGCGCAGGATCATGACGGCCTCGCAGGTGGACTGCTTCAACTGCATTTGGATGGAGCTGAACTTCTTGTGGATGATTTGCACCATGCGTTCTATTTCCTATATGTGCAATAGGAAACAAATACTTTAGTAACTGCCTCTCACAATCTTATTTTAAAAATGAATTATTGTACCTTAAAATTGGTAATTGAGAGTCACCTACTTTAAGTCTATTCACATTAAGAAAACTTAAGAGATTGTAATGATGGGTTTCTTTTGTCTATTTATTTATTAGTATAATTGTGATAGAAGGTATTCTACTCTGTTTTAAGAGGTCGGAATTAGGTAGAGTTATTTATGTACTTGCATCGAAATGTTGATATTAAATTGGATCTTCCCGGGATTTCAAATTGCATTTCCGCTGTTGTTTTCTCTTGCTCTCACAAGCTATGTTGTGCGAGTTACAAAATTGTGGCATCGCGCGTGTGCGCATTGGAATTTTGCAACTTCGGACATCCTATGTCGTCGATGTAAATTTGGCAACGTCGCGCGTCCACTGCACGCGAGACGTTTAAATTGTGTAAAAGTATATAACTTCTTTATTTAATAAATCACGGGATTTTGCTGCTGTATAAAATTAATTTCGGGATTTGAGGCATACCCACTTTATTCTTTCGCTTTATGAAATCAGTGTTAGTACATAAATAACTATTCCAACCTCTCATAACATTTCTGTCGTTAATTTAGGTACTCAGCAAACATAAATATTGCATTTGCAGCCACATAATACAATGCCAATAAAAATGACCCATCAATCTAGCGCTGATTTGATTTCAATATCTTTGTTCAGCAGTAGATATATTTATTTTCTTACTTTAATACTATGTTTAGTGATGTAAGTGGCTCACCTTAGGCGTGATGGGCCTGGTGCGGCTCTGCTCACGCAGCAAGTTCATGACGTGCGTGGTGAACTCGTTGCAGGCATTCTCGTACTTGTCCAGCTCCTGGTGGTAGATCTGGCGGATCTGCGCGAGCTTGGCGCGGTAGTCCGAGTGCTCGATCGCGTTATCTGCTTGAGCCACAGTGCCTTAAGTTGCGGCAAATGGGGGGCAGAAACAAACGAACATGCAACCTCTGACCCAATGCATTTGGTTAGTACTAATTCCTTTGATTTAATAGCTTCAAAAAGTTTAAATGAACATTCAACATTCTTTAACAAACAAAAAAACTTTTTTTAATTTTTAAATATTTTTTGTCTAAATATAGCCAGAATGTAACTTTAACTTAGAATTTGTAGGTCCAATCACCATGACCTTATACCAACATAAGCTTAATCCCAACACAAGTGCATTAGTTAATTTGGAGGGGTTAGAAAATATACACCCTAATTATAAATAAAATACATACTACTTAATAAATGAATACATATATAGCTTTTAACAAGATGACTGATAAGTTTACTCTAAAAATCAATGATCATGCATTTAATATTTTAGGAACTAAAAAATTGCTGTCCTTTTTATACTTAATCAAAAGCTAATATTTATACATGCAATGGTTTCTTCTATCAGTTATAAAACTTGTTAAATTTTGTATTGGTTTTAGGTTGAATAACATGCAACAAATCTATTTATGCTAAGTGGTGTAAAACAAATTTTGAGAACAAAGGTTTATTTTGCATATTGTAACATTTTAATTAAGACTTTTTTAATTAGGCACCTAATAAATAATTTTTTAACCTTACTGAAATAACACTTTCTACAGATTTGGGGGGATTTCAGTGTGTTTTAACTGAGTGTTTAGAAACAAAATGTCACACATATTTGTTTACAGACAGGGATGGTTTGAATATAAATGATTTGTTAGCTACTAATGCATGTACTGGCAAGGTGGCCGGCAAGAGCTGGATGAGATAGCCGCAGATTGTAATTGGTGGAGTGCACTTGGAGAGGCCTATGTCCAGCAGTGGACTAGTATAGGCTGATGCATGTATAAAAGGGCAATTTTCACAGTACAAAAAGGTAATTTCAGCCATAATTAATGACGAAACATTCTCAATCCCACTATTACATAAATATCCGTTTAAATAATTTTTTTTTAATAAATATTGGATAAGTTAAGTTATAAGCAAAAATATTCTGTAAGTTTAAGTGATTGCATGCTGTGTACACTAAATTTAAATTATTGTCTTGTCTTATTATGTGGAAAATGTTTGTGTTTTGTAATGACATTAATCTGTCAGTGTACCGTTCAAAAATAAATAAATAAGGATGATGATGATGAATGCATGTAAATTGTAAATTAGTAAATTACCCCATTCGCCAGCCGCAGCTGAAGCAGACGCGGCCGCTCCCGCGCCACCACCCTTCTCAGGACCCGCGACCCCCTCAGCTATGAGCATGTTATCCAGGCGCATCAGCTGTGGGTCTGGGGGCTCTTCCTCTTGCGTGTTGCGGAGTGACAGTACTGTAGGAAAACAACCCCAATACAGCCTTTTCCATACAAAAAAAAGGAAAATTGTGTGTGTTGCAACAAAGTGTCAGCAACATTGAAAATGTTACATTGATAACATTGATAGGAACGTACCAGTTTTTTCTTTAATTTCACACAACACTGAAAATAGAGCAGGCTTCATTCTGTGACAGTTCAATGTATGCTTTCTTGCTTGGGCTTCGTCGAGACTCTGGTCAGTTATGTTCATGATTTGCTGAAGAATTTCGCCAATGTCTTGTTTACGGGCTTCTCCCTCACCCGCAGCTGGAGTCCCATCGCCGCCTGGCAGGCCGTAGCCCTGCGGACCCATTAGCCCTCCGCTATGCGCCATCATTCTATTCGGATCGTCCATTTTCTTTATAACTCAATACATAAACACTTTTATAACTTATACTAAGTACGTATACGAATTTGTACAAGAATTTTTAGCTAACACTAAAAAGCCAATAAATATAGAACAAAATTACACTGGGCAGCTAGTTTCAATATTTTCAAGCCAGCAATAAAATGGCCGACTTCTTTGTGCTGTCAAAATTTGAGATATTTGAAAGAAAACAAATAATTAAAAAGCCAATGTAGGTACTTGCACCTCTTTCACTCATTACACAACATGGTAATGCGAAAAAGAGAAGAAAGAGAAATAGATTGCCATTTGAAAGAAAGGGCAATGAACAGTACCATAAACTTAAGAATAGACCCTTCATTGGTCGTACACTACACACGTACCAGTATTTAATTTATCAAGACATGCTATAAAGTGTTACTGACGTTACTTTTGTACCGAAGTTAAACTGTGGGCAGAGTACTACCATGAAGCTGTGTTCAAAAAAGCTTCATGAGTACTACATCCCTAGTCATCATCACAACAGATGGATGCCAACAATACCAATAATCTATGCAATAATCAAGTCACAAATAACAAGTACAATTTAATGTGTTTATCATATCAATGAGAGATTCCTTTGGTCTTTGAAGGATTTAATTTTGGGTATAAAATTACATCTTAAAATAGCTTGGTGTGTCTCGGACAGCATGGTTAGCTGTCAGTATTGACAGCTGGAGGGAAGCGCGGGAAACCTTGAAATTGCCGTTCGAATATTTTAGCCTCTCTAATTTTAATTTGATTTTAAGTGTAAATAGGATCATTGTGTTTAAAATTCAGTTTATTTATTGTTATTATTGTATATATTTGCAGTCTGTAGGTAAGTTTTTTGTCTTTTCTGATGGACGACGAACCAGATGACCCTGGTGGAGGGACACCTTCTCAGGTAGCTCTGGTTGTGACGGTACCTCATGATTGTTTGGAGATGGATACGGAGGGCTCTCTCTTGGATACGGATGCTTCCGAGAGTAAAATCAATAATTGTAGTAATTCTAAAAGAAAACGTACAATATCTCGAAAAATATGTAGACACTGTAATAAAAAACGGAGGCGTCATAAGTCGTCTTCTGTCGTTCTTTGTGAGAGTGACTGCCAATGCGAATCGAATTCAAAAATCCAGCCACCCTATCCGTAACTCCTATCTCAGTATCACAATCACAACCCTCCCAACCAAACAATGATGAAGCCAAACAGGCTGACCCAGGCACATATGTAGGTAGAAAGCTGTATGAAACTAATGACTCTGCACCCTATAATATCCACATCCAAAAGATCCAGACAAGTCCGAACGACAACATATCTATACACCCCATTTCCTTTGGGCATTTTTTGAAAAAGAATTCTATAAAGAACATAGTTAATGGCAGTCTCAAAAAAATTGGAAGAAATAGAGTGGTAATATCATTCAATAACTACACAGATGCTAATTCTTTCTTAGAAAATGAAACATTAAAAAAATTTAACTACAAAGCTTTCATTCCAACCTCATCAGTTACTCGAATGGGTGTTGTTAGAGGAGTAGTGACTGATTGGTCCGAAGAAGACATACTAGATAACTTGTCTGTGCCTTTTGGATGTGGAAATATTTTAAAAGTAAGACTCATAAATAGAAAAAGTTTTAAAGATGATAAAATTACCTATATTCCTGTTGAGACCGTGGTAGTCACATTTGATGGCCAGGTGTTACCCAAAAGAATATATTTGTGTTATAATTCCCTTCCAGTGGATCTATACATTTTCCCAACAGTACAGTGTTTCAACTGCTGCCGTTATGGTCACATAAAATCACAATGCAGGTCAACTCCACGCTGTTTCAAATGTGGTAATAACCACTCAGGAGACAGCTGTGATTTTGATGAAGATGATGCCGTATGCTTTATATGTACTGGATCCCACTTTGCTACCAACAGAAAATGCCCTGAATATAGTCGACAAAAAGCTATCAAAGAGTCGATGGCTAATAATTGCATTTCCTATGCGGAAGCATTTAAGTTGCACCCTCCTGTTACTAGATCTTACTCTGAAGTTTTGACATCTGTTGCAGCACCTTCATCTCCTTTAAGACAAACTTTTAATTCAACTAAAGGCAATAGTAATAATGAAAATTCCACTTCATATAAAAAAACAGTTTGTATTAAATCAAATAGCTCCCCAAAACATAATAGTAAAGGTTATGACAAATATACACATGCTGCCTTAACTAAAGATTATAACATTCCATTACCATCCATTGGCACAATTACTAGTGAAAATAATAACTCTTTAACAAATATGTCTATTAGAGAACTGATTATTATTTTAATTAATTCATTAACTAAGAATATGTCTGAACCGTCCAACGCTGCTGTACAAAGTATAAATCAACTCATAAATAACAATATCTCTAATAATGGAACATCTGTCCACAATCCTTCAGTGGAATTGTCGCAGTATTAATACTAAAAAAAGTGATTTACTTTATCTCATTAATTTGCATAAACCTGTTGTGGTTGCACTTCAGGAAACCTGGCTGAAGCCAGGTTATAACTTTAAAGTTTCCAAATATTTATGTTTAAGAGAAGACAGAACTGATGGCTATGCTGGTGTTGCTCTGTTAATTCATGATACCGTTCCCTTTGTTCACATCCCCATCACAAACCATAGTACTGATTTCTCTATAATAGCTGCATCTATCAATAAAATATGCTTTGTGTCTGTTTATGTTCCCCACCCTTCATCATCCATTTACAACGAAATAGAAACCATTACTTCTCATCTTCCAAAACCTATCTTAATTATGGGCGATTTCAATGCTCAGCATCAGGCTTGGGGTAGCACCACTTCTAGTTACTACGGTTCTAGAATATTGGATATTCTGGACTCCAATAACTTCTGTATCTTGAATACAGGTGTTGCAACGCGACGTACAAAACTGCATGAGGGAATCAGTGCCCCTGATCTCTCAATAACCACTCCTAGTTTGGCATCCTCATTGACCTGGAGAACACTGCCCTCCACTTTCGACAGTGATCATTATCCCATTTTATTAACTCTGCCTAAAAAAACTTTAAAATCACAACCCAGACGCCCACCAAGATTAAAATACAAAATTACTAATAATGACACTGACAGATGGAAAACGTTTAGTGAACTAGTCGAGCGGAAGTTATCCATTCTCTATAATATCGATTCAAGTAATTCATCGGCATGTGCTGATGCCTTTGTTGTAGCTATGTTAGAAGCTGCAAAAGAATCATTTCCAATTAAACTTTGTAATAATAACATTCCGTCTCCCCCATGGTGGGATAATGAATGTTCTGAAGCGGTACAGGAACGCAAAAAGGCTGAACTAAAATTTAATCAGTGTTCCACAACAGAAAACTTTGATGAACTTAGCTTTATTAATACCCAAACCCGTAAATTATTTAAAAGAAAGAAATGGGAGGGTTGGAAACATTTCTGCACATCGCTGTCCCCTGACGTTTCTCCATCAATAATCTGGCAAAAAATACGTAGATTCAGATCAGCATTTAAAGAAACAGTACCACACTATCTTGATGAATTCGTAGCAGATAAATTTTTAGATAAACTAGCACCTCCTTTCGTCCCACAAATGTCCATCTCAACATCTGTCACCCCTATCCGATCGCCGCTAAATTATTCAACTGGCCTTGACTCTCCTTTTACTCTAGTAGAATTGAAAGGTGTGTTAAAGTATGTTAAAGATTCTGCTCCTGGCAGGGATAGTATTCCTTATTCCTTTCTTGTAAATTTGAATGATTCAAGCCTTAATTACTTTTTACATTTAATAAACTCCATAATAATATCTGGTGAAATCCCTGCCTCTTGGAAAATTTACGAAATTATCCCTATTCTAAAATCAAACAAACCCCCGTCAGATCCCAACTCTTGCAGACCCATAGCTCTTGCTTCAGTTCTATCTAAACTAGCAGAGCATTTAGTAAAAAATAGATTGGAATGGTATGTCGAAAGTGAAGGTCTACTGTCTCCGAGTCAGTATGGATTAAGAAAAGGTAAAAGTACCAAGGACAGTTTAGGGATTTTCATTACAGACGTAAGACTGGCTTTTTCTAATAATGAATCCATGCTGGCTGCCTTTCTAGATATTTCCTCTGCATATGATAATGTTGATCTAAATATACTAAATACAAAACTTTTAAAACTAAAAGTGCCTCCTATATTCTGCAATTTTTTACACAATCTTCTCTCGGGAAGACAATTACAAGTCAACATAGACGAGACAAACGTCAAAACAAGATTTACCTGGAAGGGACTACCCCAAGGTGCGGTTCTGAGCCCACTTCTTTATAATATATATACCTCCGACTTAGAAGCACACATCATTGGTAAAGCTAATATTTTACAGTATGCAGATGATTTAGTTCTGTACGTGTCAGGTCGTTCTGTAGAAAAATTAAGTTCCTCTCTGAATTTTGCTTTAAAAAATTTAAAGTTATGGCTAGATAATAATTCCTTGAGTCTTAGTGTAAGTAAAAGTAACGCCGTTTTATTTTCTAGAATGCGTTTACCTCCGCCATATACAGTTTTGTATAATAATCAACAAATTCCAGTAAATGATGAAGTAAAATTTTTAGGTATTCTACTAGACACTAAGATGACAGGTTTATCACACTGTTATTATGTCTTAGCTAGATGTGAACGTTTACTGAATATAATGCGATGTCTCTCTGGTGTTTGGTGGGGTTCCCATCCATTTACATTAAAATTATTGTATAACGCTATCATAAGAAGCATCCTTGATTATGGTACTTATTTCTTAGAACCATGTAGTGTAGTAGGTCTGTCTAAGTTAGACAGCATTCAATCGAAAGCTTTGCGTATTGTAACAGGAGCCATGAGGTCTAGTCCTATTAATGCGCTACAAGTTGAATCCTTAGACCCTCCTTTAAAACTACTATGGACAGTTTCTATGCGATAAATTCCTTTTTCGAGCCCTTCAATTTGCTAATCACCCACTTTACCAAAAACTTTTAACTCTTTCACAAAAAATAGAATGCTCATCTTATTGGTCCCATAAATCTCGTCCGTGCTCTGTTATAAGTTTCCGTAAATTTACTTCACTTCAAGCTCCCACACACCGCTCTCAGTTTCTTCCTATATTTTCTGTCAGTTACGAAGCTCTTGCTATTTCCCCTGTAGTTAATTATAGTTTTGAATCATTAAAGAGTGACCCTAATGCTGACACTAACTTGAACTTCGTAGTCGATAGAGACTGGGCAGACAGGCATTACATTTACTGTGATGCTTCCAAACATCCAGTATCAGGCACAATCGGTGTAGCGGTTTATCATCAACAATATAATTTACATCAGAAAATAAAATTACCTCCTGAAACATCAGTTTTTTCCGGAGAATGCTTTGGAATTTTTAAGTCCTTAGAATATATCCTTCTAGCCAAACTCAGTAAATCCATCGTTTTTTCTGATTCAAAGAGCGCTTTACAAGCTCTACAAAAATCCCCGTGGGCAGGTTCAAATAGTCTCTATGTAATAGAATCCAGACAACTACTATTGAATTGTAAATTAAAATATTTAGACGTTCTCTTGGTGTGGATACCTGGCCATCATAACATTCGCGGCAATGAAATAGCAGACAAATTTGCGAAAGATGCTATAGAGACCGGTGATATATTTCCTTATAAAAATGTCGTGTCCGACCTTCTCTCTCTTCCTAAAGATCATTTGTATCATGCTTGGAATACCCATTGGAATATTTCAAGTTGTCATAAAGGTCAATATTACAAACGTATTCAACACAAAATACCACTCAAAGTATGGTTCACAAAATTAAAACTTTCTAAGCTTGCAACCTCCAGTATAATAAGAATGCGCTTGGGTCATGTCTGCACAGCCTCTCATCTTGCAAGACTTGGTATTATTAATAGCAATTTATGTGCTTGTGGTGCCTGTGAGGAAGATTTAAATCATATCTTTTTTGCTTGCCCCCTCCATGATAGTTCCTCACTCTTAAACTCCCTCATAGTCCTCCGTGTTCCTCTTCCTACATCAATCCCTACCTTATTGAGTTCTATAAATTTTGATATATATAATTTGTTATCAACTTTTTTAATTAACAATAATATTAAAGTGTAATTTGTAAATAATGTACTGTGTGTATGTAGTGTAAAAAGTATTATTTCCTAACTCCAACTAAGTATCCCCTTATGTAGTATATCCATTTATTTATATTGTAACCACCAACTTTGATCCTATTATTCTTTTTTCCAAATTCCGTTCCTTTAACATTGTATTTCAAAAATTGGTTTCCCTACCTTTAATTAATACTCGTTGTGGCAAATGCACAAACCGTGCGATGCCAAGTTATAAAAAAAAAAAAAAAAAAATTGACAGCTGAGCTGGATGACATAAAATGACAGTACTTTAATGTGACTGGTTTCGTCAGCACCACGCGACAAAATTTCGATTTTTATATATTATTAGCCGGTGAGCAGATGTGGTAATAAAACAGCTGTCGCAGTAATAAAGATATTTAAATGAAACACGTTCTTCAATTAGTTAACAAGTTTAGTGTATTTAGTAAACATTTACCAGTCGTCTACACACAGTTGCGGTCTTACAGCCTCCAGGATTGGGGGAGCAATAAACTTCATCGAAAAATCAAAATCCCGAACCCACAGCGAGACAGAGTCATGGCAGATCCTAAAATTGAAGAAATACTGGCGCCGCTTCGGGCTCATGTTAAAGAACAGGGTGATTTAGTTCGGAAGTTGAAGGACGAGAAAGCACCTGAAATAGATGTTAAAAAGGCTGTCGCCGAATTAAAAACGCGGAAGAAAGTTTTAGAAGACAAAGAACTAAGTCTAGCCCCTTCGGAGGAATTGTTTGATCGCGCTAAAATGGAAGATTTAATCAAGAGGCGTTTCTTTTATGACCAATCTTTTGCTATCTATGGTGGCATTACTGGTCAATTTGATTTCGGACCCATGGGATGTGCCCTCAAAAGTAACATGATCCAGTTGTGGAGGAAGTATTTCATTCTTCAGGAGCAGATGCTGGAGGTTGACTGCTCTATTCTGACACCAGAACCAGTTCTAAAGGCTTCTGGACATGTAGAGAGGTTTGCTGACCTTATGACTAAGGATATTAAAACCGGCGAGTGTTTCAGATTGGACCACTTAATCAAAGCACACCTTGAAAAAATTAAGAGTGAAAAGAATACTAAAGCAGAACTTAAAGCAGAGATTGAGGACATTTTGGTAAGGCTAGATGGCATGACTTCTGATGACATGTCTGGCTTGATGAAAAGGTTTGATATGAAGTCTCCTATCAGTGGCAATGAGCTCACACCCCCAATTGAGTTTAACCTTATGTTCAATACTCAAATTGGTCCATCTGGATTAGTGAAAGGGTTCTTGAGGCCTGAAACAGCACAGGGAATATTTGTAAACTTCAAACGTCTTCTCGAATTTAACCAAGGTCGGCTACCTTTTGCTGCTGCTCAGATTGGTAACTCCTTCAGGAATGAAATTTCTCCTAGATCTGGACTACTTAGGGTAAGAGAATTCACAATGTGTGAAATTGAACACTTTTGTGATTCTAAGAACCACTCTAAGTTTGAGTCTGTAAAGGACACTAAGATGTTGTTCTATTCGGCTAACAATCAAGAGCAAGGAAAAGCAGCTGAAACTATCACTATTGGGGAAGCAGTCTCCAATGGCACTGTCAATAATGAGACACTGGGCTACTTTATGGCCAGGATACACCTGTATCTCCTGGCTGTGGGCATTGATCCCAAAAAACTAAGGTTCAGGCAGCATATGGGGAATGAAATGGCTCACTACGCATGTGACTGCTGGGATGCTGAATGCCTTTCAAGTTATGGTTGGATTGAGTGTGTTGGCTGTGCCGACAGATCTGCCTACGACTTATCCCAACATACAAAGGCGACTGGCATCAGACTGGCAGCAGAAAAGAAACTCCCTGCTCCAAAACAAATTGAGGTTGTGGAAGCTGTTGCCAACAAAGCAGCCATTGGAAAAGAATTTAAAAAAAATGCAAAAGCAATCAATGATGCTCTAGCAACACTAGATTCTACAGCATTAGAACAATTACAAAATAAATTAGATGATAATGGAGAATATGCACTATCAACTGCTAATGGAGAATTCAAATTAACTTCTAAACTAATAAGTGTTAAGAAGACTCAAAAAACAGTTCATGTAGAAGAGATCATACCAAGTGTTATTGAACCCTCTTTTGGAATTGGCAGGATTTTGTACTGTATTCTAGAGCACAACTTCAAGATGAGAGAGGGTGATGAACAAAGGACTTACTTCTCTTTGCCCTCTTCTGTTGCACCTATGAAGTGCGCTGTCTTACCTCTCAGTGGAAATGCTGAATTCCAACCATTTGTTCAAGAACTTTCTCAACAGTTAATTTCTGTAGATGTTTCCCATAAAGTAGATGACTCTTCTGGTTCTATTGGGCGTCGTTATGCTAGAACGGACGAACTAGGTGTGCCGTATGCTGTTACTGTCGACTTTGATTCAATCAAGGAACCACACACTGTTACTTTAAGAGAGAGGGATAACATGGGCCAAGTCAGATTACTGTTATCTGAGGTTCCTGCAGTTGTGAGAGATCTTTCCAATAGCAAGATAACCTGGTCTGATATTGAGAAAAAGTATCCTAAATTTGAACAGCAAGAAAATGTTAAAGGTGCTGCAGCATAACATGTTATTTAAGTTGTATTTATCAAACCAGCTGTTCTTCAATGATCTTTCCAAAGTCAAGAGACTTTGTATCTTAATTAATAAATAAATTTTAAATTATTTATTAGTAATCTAAGCTTGTCCATTATGATGTAATACATACTGTTATTATGATTTGATTTGTACTTTTAGATTTTATTTAGCTTATAGTTATAATAAAGCAACAGCTCTAATTTCTGTTTTCCTTTTACCCTAACCAGTATTACAAGAATTACACTTAAGGCCTGCGCAGACGAGGGATTTTTGTCCGCGGACTTTTTTATCCGCTAAAATAGATCGCTTACAACTGTATCGAGTAACGCAAACGAGGGATTAAAAGTACCGCGTACATGCAGACATGCAGAGAGCGGACCGGACAAAAGTACGGGGAGTCCCCGAAAAAAATAGAACTCTTGTGACTAGGCGAAGCAACGCACATGGCGGACTTTAGTCCGCGTTGTGCGTATAAGGGAATGGACCTAGTATTTTCTTTTAAAATGTCTTCTCTTTTTCTTAAACTTCATGTAAATTGCAACACAACGTAACCTCTGAATATTTGCTTCCATAGCGTGCACTTCTCTACATTTCCGGGCAACAAATGATCGCACACCGTGTGCGTTGAGTTCGCGGTAAATCCGCGGCGGACTTTTTATTAGCGGAGCGTACTTTTTTCTCCGCCGCGGATTAAAGTCCGTCGTCTGCGCAGGCCTTTATCTTAGCTGAAAATAACCTCAAAATTCTTTGTATTTTTTATATATATTTTTTTTAATATTACAACAAATAAGTATTTTGCCAGTTTCATTTGATGGGTCTGTCCTGCGCCACCTGGTGCCAGTCATCCGCGTTGAGCTCGCGCAAGTCCATACAGACCTCGTCCTCGTAGCGGTACGTGGGTCGTCCAACCGGTCGTCGGCCACTAGGACGTCCCATGTACGCTCGTTTTACCGCACGATAGTAAGTGATGATAAGGCCGAAAATATAAGCAAACTGAACAATGAATTTATCTCATCGCGAGTCCTCACAACCACATAGAGGATCTGGCTATCTTACCTCGTAACTGACGGAATTCAACGATTTTATTTTAACGACAGACAGATAAGATGATGGTACCTATCGATCAAACTAGCACTCTTAACAATAAGGCGGCGTAATCAATCCAGGGATAAGGGTCATGGCAATTCAATACAATTATTTTAGTATTTATTTAGTATTACACAACAAAAAGATACAAAACTTAACTTAGAAAAATAAATATCAAATTAAAACTAAATACATATGATTAAAAGATGTCCTCCAAACTGTAGGCCCACGGGAACGGTCCCAAGAATGCTGAAAACATTGCCCCTCTGGATTGCCAAGCTAATACGCTGGCAGAGATAGCAATTTTCTCTTTAACAATCTGCCCCCATGGACCGAATGTTTCCACCGCAAACGGAAGAAATAAATAATTTCGACCCGGCAGGTTCGTGTATTTGTATAGTTTACGATTTTCAGCGCTTACCGCAGCAGCCCCCACATGCGTGGGGGCCACAGTGTCAGCACAGGTTGCATCCTACACGGTCTGCCAAGCTTCCAGGGCCCAATGGTCATTCCGTCAGGTCTCTTGCCATTACTGCGAGTGATACCAGCTGGCTCTAAGACAACCGGTAAACCAACTGTGGCAAAAGCACCGCGGATGATGCTGTTTAAAGATGAGTGGCGTAACATACGCTACGAGCGCATGAGAGGCCATGGTGGTCAGTCGTCAACAGCCTCCCCACACGCAGCGGTGAAGATGGACTAACTTGGCGCCTAAACGGAGGCAGACCGCTATAGTTCGAGACGAGAAGTTCGGCCGTATAGGCCAATGTGGATATAAGCCCCTCCAGAACTTCCTTGCATAACGGCTCGTTCCACTGCTTCTGCGATT
This sequence comes from Eudonia lacustrata, assembly GCA_947562085.1. NCBI lineage: Eukaryota > Metazoa > Arthropoda > Insecta > Lepidoptera > Crambidae > Eudonia > Eudonia lacustrata. The sequence goes on from OX387341.1 coordinate 2,442,093, forward strand.
GTAGTAGTAGGTATAGGTAGATTAGAATTTTGACAGGCGGATAACCAAGCGCTACTCGCATCTGCCTGGCACGATAAATCTACGGAACTCAAAGATGGGTTGATAATCTTCCTGTAGAGATTGGATTGTAGGTACGTGCTTTGTGAGCAGATGACAAAAACGCTGGCAGGGCCACGCTGGACCAATTTCTAATTATGAGGCCTCTGAATTGTACAAGAAGTGAAGCCCGTAGCCATATGCGGTCGTTCATTTGACAATTTAGAATTTGAACAAGAGTATTTTTAATTAAATTATCTTGGTTGGACAACAGAGCAGGAAAAAGCCAGAGTTGGGCGCATCGAAGAACATAAGTAAATTTTGAAACAAAAAAACAAAAACGTATGAAAACTAAGGCAGTGAGTAGATTAAATTAGAATAATCGGTCTGAAGTTAAATTGGATTTAGCAATCGCTCCTTTAAGATTGTGGCTCATCTTGGCGTGGCCACCATCACCCACTGGAAATCTGACCTTATAGATAATTTGTCATGAAATCTCAGAATTTGTCGGTCCACCGTTCAAAAGTTATAAGGGGTTCAATTTTTCATGAAATCTCAGAATTTGTCGGTCCACCGTTCAAAAGTTATAAGGTGCCACCTTGAACCCCTTGACAAATTCCTACGAATTATCTATAAAGTCAGATTTCCAGTTAGTGATGGTGGCCACGCCAAGATGAGCCACACCCGTTAAGATGGCGTTGTGCCTAATAAAAATAACGAAGTCATCTTGGAGAATTGTGATGTTGAGGGCCAGGCGACTGAAGTCGGTTACTATATTTTGTGCTCTACTGTTCGTGGCCACAGAATTTGAAATGCATAATTCACACTTTGAAAAATTTTACTTCCAGATAGAAGTAAATTTTTTAAAGCAATTTGGCACTATAGATATAGTGTATGTATACAGCCTATAAATTGTCCCACTGCTGGGCAAAGGCCTCCACATCATTGAAGTCAAGTCATCGCTACAATGGATGGGTAATGGCTTAAAATCACCACGCTTGCCAAATGCGGGTTGGTGATCAAAACCCGGGCTATGTATCGGAAACAATCCGAGATAATACATATTTTTTTGCCCGACCTGGGAATTGAACCCGGGACCATGGTATTGGGCCGGGCGCTATGCCACTCGGCCACCGAGGCGTTATATATAGTGCCAAATTGCTTTATTGAACTTTGTAGGTCCTCGAGAGCTAAACCAGAGTTTCACCCTAAAGTGCCGTCGCCGTCATCGAGGTACCAGACATTAAATTTAGATTTAAGATTCGAAATTATTTGGTGTACTTATAGCTTATGAGAAAATAGCAGGTCCCAGAGATCACCCCAGGATCACCCTGCTGGCAATCAACGGCGGCGGACTGAAGAAGATTGTTACGGTGAATCAAACTTGTTAGTTCACTCACCGTAACATTGCCATATAAATTTATAAAACATGGGAATTTCCTTTTTTACTTTTTCCATTTTAGTTCAAGGACTATAAATTAAGAAATAGAAGTAAAATATAAAAACAGTCAAGAGTAAATTCTGCTCTTATTCTAGCCCACTCAGAATTCAATTTGGTTCTAAGCAAGTATCATCTTGCCCAACGCACGTGCTCAAACTAATAATTTAATAATCATCGCGCGGTTGTTTCTTAAACTTATCAATACCTATCACATCTACTAATGTTACTGATAAGAAGCATGTCGAAGTACTGGGTTTTCAGATGATGAAAATACTAAAAAGCAGTAAAATTATAAATGTAACGATAGTGAATATAGTTGATAATAAACTTGACGCCATCAATGAAAACTATAATGTTATTAAGGTGTTTTTACAAGACCCTTTTATTATTATTATTATCTAAGTTTTTTAATTTTTCTTGATATATTTGTTATTCCTATTCAACAGTGAATGGCTGTACTGAAAAGGATGTATGTCACTTATTAAAAAGTCGTTAGTCATAAAGGGAGGAAATCAAACAAAATTGTAAACATCAGATATTATAATTAATTCTCAAAGACAGTACCTAACACTAGTTAAGCGTAAGTAAATGTCATTATCTGTGGCGGCGGTCCCTAGAGCGCGAGCGGCGGGCGCGGTCGCGGGAGCGGTGGCGGGGGCGGGGGCGGTCGCGGCGGTCCCGCGACCGGTCGCGCTCACGGTCACGGTCGCGCCTTTCTCGGTCGCGATCGCGCTCCCTGTCGCGGTCTCTGTCGTCACGCTTCGTTCTATCTTTTACGTATCTGAAACAACAATATTTAACATTATTAAGTAAGTGTATTAATATCTTTTACATCCCTTCTATTCGAAAAGTGTCGCTTTGTTCCTCTATAAGTGGGAGCAAAATTGCTCTTTACCGATAGGAACTTTTTAGCGGACGGAAATGAGATTTGAATTTGAAACGTATATATCATCTTTTAATTTTTGTAATTTTATCTAATCTAATAAAAAAACCAGAAAAGTATGAAACACCTGCAAATAGAGACCACCGATTGCAAACTCGCAGAAAGGATTTGCCACCGTTGACTGAACCAAAACTGGATATTGTATAACATACCGTAAGATCAAACAAAATGCTGTCAAAATGTTTAACTGCCTGCCAACCACGTTATAGGCTATTGTTGACCCCATATATATTTCGAAGACAGTTATAGGACTTCTTGCTGGAGAGATGCTACTACAACTTGAATGAATTTGTTGGCCAATTATTTTAATTAGATATTTTTAACTTAAAATTTATTTTTTATATTGTTTATTTAATGTAATTATTTATTTATTCAGATTATTATTTTTTTTCTTTGACAATTGTATTATTTAATTCTGAATTTAATTTTAATTTAATTTTAAAATTTTTTAGCATGTAGGTACTTTGATTATTCTTATTTTATATTTTTGTTAATTTCCAACACAATTGTATAGTTAAGGTTAAGTTACTATGAAACTATCATTCATAGAAATCGAACGCAAATTGTATGAATTACTGGCTGGTACGTGATGGCGGCACGGCGCCAGATCGGGGACGTCAAGTCGGAATCAGATCGGAAGTGTCAAATAATAACTACAGAAGCTAACAACGTCGTATATTCACATGTCTTTTTTTTAATTAAATATATTCATTAATTACATAACACCGTCTCTTATTTATTTTCTCATAGAAAGGGGTTGATGATGTATATGACTTGAGAGCAAATTATTTTTCCCTCGGGCGATGTACTTTGAATCCCTCGCTGCGCTCAGGATTCTACATTAGAATCCCTCGCTAACACTACTATTTCACCTCACTTGCTCGAAAAGGCTTACTTCTTCCTTCAAAATCTGGGTGGAAAAGCGCTTTTTCCCCTCTTGAGTGGAAAAGGTTTTTGAATTTAGAACGTGACTATGAACACTATGGTGCGCACTATTTTTATACTGCAACTGCGAAATAAGAAATTCGAACTTCGTATTGTACCGTCCCGCTCACACGTGTGTAAAAGAGACAGTATAATACGAATTTAGAACTTGTTAGTAGACCTCCTAACGTTTCTTTCTTAAAAAATTATATGAATTCATAATAAAACTGTTTTATATCGTGCGAGCGGATAATAAAGCTCAACTGTTTTTCTTCCATCCACCATTTTCTCACAGTAGTACGGGAACACTACACATTGAAATGAAACAACTTTTATGGATCTTGTTTGTTTTATACATCAGTTTTAATTAATGTTTATCCCTGTGACCACAGACCTTGCAAGGGGTTCGAAACGTCAGGATAAACATTATTTATAACAGTAAGGTATAAAATAAACGAGAGTAGATCCGTAAAAGTTGTTTCATTTTAATATATGTTATATTTTTATTTTTTATTTTTTGTCATGTTAGTTTGCTTAGGCCAAAATAATTCAATAAAAAAATTGGATAACAAAAATGTTATAGCTTTTTCTTTAATTTGTCCTTCACGCCATGCAAGCAACGGATCGACGTAATTTTTTTGACATAGATAGATGTAAGGCCATATATTTTTTATCACGGGTAAATAAAAAACCGAGAGATAAGCTAGTTTCAGTCAAATAAAATTAGCCAGAAAGTTACCTGTCTGCCTCGCCATAGTCCCGCTTGTCGCGGTCGTCGTGCTCGCGGCGGTCGGCGTCCGCACGGCCGGGGTTGTACGCGTCCGCGCGACCGGGGGGGGTTGTACGTGTCGCCGCGGCCGGGGTTGTTGTACCCCCCTCCGCCGCCGCCGCCTCCGCTGCCACCGCCACCGCTGCCATTGCCGGCGCCGCCGCTGCTGCCGCTGCGTATGTTGGTCGCAGGTTTTGAGGCGGCGGACTGTCTGTTGTGCTCTCCTAACCTACATTTGTATTTATTAATATATCAGTTATAATACAGTGAATCAGTTGAGAAAAAGAAGATTCACAGTTGATAATAAACAAATAAATAAAGCAATGGAATACGTTATCCTTGATGATATTCCTATTGCCTCATTCAGGTAGTAGTAATTTCTAGAACTGATGCATTCCATTGTAGAATACTGACACTGTTGGTGAAATGACATAAACTAAAGACAAAGGGAAAATGTACAGTAGGTAACAATCAATTCTAATTTTCAAAAATTACTTCGACAAATTTATTGAATAAAAGCCCAACACCAACAGGGTAGACCTGTTGGCCTCTACTCATAAATTAAATTATTTAGTTAAATGAAGAGTTTTCCAGCTACTCACCATCAGTCCAATCCCTATTTTCCACATGGTGGCTGTACATTAAATTTTTAATTAAAAAGTGCAATCTTAATAAGTATGACTTTAGAACGTTACCTACTTCTGTTCTATCTGCTTCTGGATTGGGACTGGTATCCTGGGAAACAGTGTGCTGAACCAGTCAAGTTTGATGAGCATCTGGCGCACCAGCGCACCAATAGTAGTGGGGCCACCCCCTCCAGCCCGTGGATCCACTTCTTCCTCATCATCAAGGTAATCAGCATACCAGTCAAACAGATCTGCTGGTGGCTGTGTGTATCTAATGTACATGAACCCTGTTGGATGTAATTATTATTTGTATTAATACCAACAACCCAAATCAAAATATTTTTTTTAAAATTATAAGTAACTTTAAAGTCAATTTTAAAAAGTTTTTAGTATGATAGCATATCAACATCGTACCTACCAAGAGCCCTGATGTAGGGAGAGTCAGTGTGTTGGAGTAGGCCGTTGACCTGCTTACGAGTCAGACGGAGAGTATACAGTTTGTACAACAGACAAAATGCTGTGGAGACAATTCCACCTGCACCAACACCTCGAACCTTTAAATTAAACCATTTCAAGTATATATTTATGTTTAAACATTGAAGTGATGAATCATTACATCAATATGTTGAATAACATACTCACGCCACCACACATGCCAGTTTGCCCGGCCGTCTTGCGACTGCCACGCTCCCATGGCTCCAAGTGCTTTACCTGGTAGTAGATCTCGTCTACCACTTCATGATAAGTCTTCAGCTTGAATAAGTGCACTGCCAACAACAAAAATCAAGATTCAAATCAATAGCTGCTTGTGATAATAAAGACTTAAAGTAAAAGTATTAATCAAAAACGTTGACAACAGCAACGTAGTAACACTTCCTAATCCAAACTCCTGTACGTTGGTGTGTTTGCTTACCTACCTTTGAAGTAGCTAGAACCTTGGATATTTGCTAAGATTAAAGGGTTCAGATTCATAGTTTGTTCATTACCCCATATTGGTAATACATTGTGTTGTTTGCTTGTCTTCCCCGGTTTCTGTTGATTGAATTCTAAAAAATAAAAATCTGTTTAGTGGCAACAACTGACAAGCATTTGGAGTAATTTGGGAACATTATTTACCTTCAACTTCAGACATTATTATAAACAAATTATTATTGTAAGTAAATGGATATTTATCAAGGGGATTATTACATTAATATGTATTAGGTTTTCCGTGTTTTATTTAAAAGTAATGACGGCAATACAATACAAGCAAAATTCAGAAAGCGATCATTGATGACAACAATAAATTATAACATAAAAACCAATATGGCGGCGAAAGCGGTGCAGTCTAGCTAGTGTTGCCGTTCGATAGTTCGTTCGTAATCGATGGCCTGTCGATAGATTACGGCAATATTCTAGGTCGAATATGAATTCGAAATAATGGTGAATTATTAACCGTTAAGTGTTTGTGAGTGTGCAACTGTGCATGAGTGTTGGCAAATAAAACAAAACAGTGCAACGGCACTTCTCGGAAACGAACGGTAATTCTCTCAAGAAGTCCGCGTGAGTACTTAGTAGTAAAGCCCCACATCTTTACTGAGATACTCGAGGAGTTGAGGGGTATATAATTTCTCACTTCTCATTTCTATTAACATTCATCATCATCCTATATAGAGTTTATTACAGATAATACGAGTACTAATGAAATTATGAAACTAATGACATGGCAGCATGGTTCATGACCTTAACCGGTTCCTCAGGGAATGAACGAACTACACTTTTGATTTTGAAAAAATTGAAGGACTTCTTGGCGGGAAAGTGAAGAGTCATGTCTGCGATTTTGTTTTATTTTCTAAAATTTGTGATATGTCGAATATTAATGTGAAATAATGGTGGATTATTAACCGTTAAGTCTTCGTGAGTGTGCATGAGTGTTGCCAAATGAAACAAAACAGTGCAACTTCACTTTTCAAATTCTCTCAAGAAGTCTGCCCGAGGACTTAGTAAAGCCCCACATCTTTACTGAGATACTCGAGGGGTTGGGGGGTATATCATTTCTCACTTCTCATTTCTATTATCATTCATCATCATTATGTACGTACTGGAAGGATTTGTATATTTATGTATTACTTGTAAGAAAAATTACTTTGACATTGGCTAAATGTGCTAATCGCACGAAGCCATCAACTAAAGGAAAAAAAAATTGAACGAATGAATTTGTTTGTCATTCTTTATTTTTATTTTATTGTCATTCACAATTTGCACAATTCACAAAAGCTGTAGGTATTTGTTCATTTCATTTATAAAAGATTAGTGTTAATTTTAAAGGTGTGGAAAATTTATATTTGGTTTTATCGAATTTGTACATATTTTTTTATTTATGTTAAATAACTTACTTCTTTTACAGAGAGAACATGCTTGAAGTAACTTGCAACGATCGTCTCGGGAAGAAAGTTCGAGTAAAATGTAATCCAGATGATACTGTTGGTGATTTGAAAAAGTTAATTGCTGCACAAACTGGCACCCGATATGATAAAATAGTTTTGAAGAAATGGTACACAGTATTCAAGGATCACATCAAATTGGCTGACTGTATCCTTTTAATTTCAAACCGTTTAGGTCTAGCTATTACATGCTATACTATGAGACAGCAATGGATCTAGATATATTTAGATCCCACATGGGTAATCATCATCATCAGCTCATGGGTAATCATTTTTCATAATAATATGAAAAATTTAAGGTTTTAATGTTTTTACTTGAGTACATAGCTACTTCTTGCTGAGAATAAGATCTCCTCATGTTTTGTTGTTACCTAGGTATTAATCTTGAAAATTTCATGAAGATATTGCAACTTATCAATCATCCTCATTTCATCTCAAGCTCAAGATTTTCATGCCGTCCACACCAGCACTTCTATAAAAGTTCTTCGTTGTACCTACTTTATTAAAATACATTTATATGTTGGCGTACAGCGGGACATCGCATGCAGGATAGTTGGGCGGTGAAAAGGTTAATATGATGAACATTCAGATCATTAACCCCTCCACTGTCAAACGACAGGCCACTGGTTGATAACTATTGATTTAATCATTGTTATACGTTATTGACAGTGGAACTCTTAATGCAGTAGTTGGTTACAGTATCAATTCAGACAATACAAGAGAAGTAAAAAGTCAACTACTTAGAAGATAAGTTAAACTACAAAATTAAATCAAAAATATAAAGCAGCATCAGTATCAATATTATGTTATTGACAATCATGTCATAAAAGGTGTTCAATCATTTACGCTTACACTTTCTATAGTTTAATTTTCCACAAAAACAACATTCTTCTTTTGTGATATCATAAGTATAATAATATAAAAAGGTTTGCTGTAAGCATAATTTACAAATACTAATAATTTATTTGCAAGGACTACTCATACATACCTACTAAAAGTAAAGGAAATATCCTATAGCTGTACCACAATTAGGCAAAGGCATACATCATTGAAATCAAGTCATCACTACATTACTGATGGGTAATGGCTTAACCCATTGACCGTCAGGCTTAATATAAACATTCTTTCCCCCAATACCACGCATATTTTTTACTCGAACTTTCACTCTATTCTATAGTGATGTGCCACACTGTGCAAAACTTAAAATTAAACTTGAGTAAAACTTAAGTTTAGGACCATAAATACTAAGATTAACAAAATTTATAAAAAAATATTTCATTCTCACCTTCAAATCCCAACACTATCAATAACGGTGCAAGCGCTTATGACGTCATAAGCGGACGCTTTAAGTCGTCAATGGCGTACGTTGGACATAAAAAAATGTTGTAAACAGTGAAGCTCAATTATGTTATCGATTCGAATCTCTTCTATTTATATTATAAAGAAAATAGATAACACACAATAACGATTAAAAACTTACCTCTACTTTTGTCCTTTCGGATTCAATGAACTATTATAAAATTAATAAAACACCGTTAAGTCTTACGACTGCTGGTGACATACTGTGCCCGTTAAAGTTTTTTATTCTTGTGAAGAATAAAAAACTTTAACTAAAACTTATCCTTATTGTGAAGAGAAAATAAAGAATTTTTATTTTTTTATTAAGTTTCTGTTTCTAGATATTCTTTTTCAATGTACCTTCCTCATTATTTGTTAATTTTATTATTTAGTGGGTAGTTACAAACAACACTACGTGACGCATAAAGGCGTCATAGGCGCCCAGTAATCTTCTATAATGCTCTGATTTTTAAAGCATTTAATTTTAATATTTGAGAAACTATTTAAATTATTTTTGCTGCTTTTTAAAATAAATATATTTTTAGCACAATTGTGACATGCTATTGGATTAAAAATAAACCTAAATATACATACTAATGACAATAACTTTAATGGTAATCAAACACCACTTTTAGACATCTAAAGACGTCATTGGCGTCACAGACAAGATTTTGAATGACGCCTTAATGCGTCATTGGCGGTCAATGGGTTAATCACCATACCTGCCAAATGCGGGTTGGTGATCATAAAACCAGGCTATGCGTCGAAAAATTTGAACCACACTGCCCTACCTGGGACTATCTACTGACCCTGATAGGCAGGGTATGGCAGCTGAAACTACGGGTCCGGCTGTCTTTTTAAGGGTACCACGGGAGTTCCGGATCCTAGGCCCCCTGCCGGTTATGCCTTCGCGGGCGTCTCCGGCAGGCCCCGGACATGGGTTGGACTCGTGGTGGCATGTGGTTAGCTATAGAAGTGGGAATGTTCGTCTGCCTGGTTGGTCTGGCCAGGCTTCCATTTCGTGCATAGCGAGCGGGTCTTAGTAGCGGTCCGGTGGGGGCCTGAAGCGAAAAGATCTGCGGGGTACGTGAGTTACCCTTAGTTGGTGTGGTGCTCGGTGGTTTTCATTGAGTAGTTACTCCAACATCTCCGGCACTAGTCTGGAGAACTAGTAGAGGTGCCCGCTAGATGCAAAGGCCTCCGGTTTAATCAGCCGCGTAGGAATTTGGAATTGATCAGGTGCCTGGATGGGTACCAAGAAGTGAGTGTGCTTACAGCTCCGCCACCAAAGAGGACATTTGGTAGTTGGCTTTAGAGCTGACGGCCCAAGCAGTGGAATACTGCGAGTTGTGCTCTTAGTGCAACGAGAAGTGAGCGAGCTTACAGCTCCGGTGACCTATCTGGATATTAGGTAGTGGACTATACGTGTCCACGGGGCGACTACCTTGAGACGCTAGTCTTAGAAGTACTGGATGAAGGATGCGTACCGGCGTGTTCTGATCTGGCGTTATGACCTGACGTAGATGGTCCCTTGTGCTTGCGCAAGGTTATTCTGACACCTACTTTGTAACCGGAAGGTTGGTAGGGGGTGTCAGTATAAACTTTAAAGTAGTGTATAGCGGGTTGCCCTACCTGGGACATTCGGGTATCAGGCCTAGCACTTTGCCACCAGTATTTTATTTTTAATAAGATTCATTCTTACTACTACTTTCTTCAGATGAAATCCATGACGGCATGAACCTGGAGCTGTACTACCAATAGAAGACTTAACTTAAAATATATATAATTGTAATTATGTTAATGACTAAATTTAAGTTAATAAATGATGCATTCTGTTTGTATAAACCTCATTTCCTTAAATTTTTCGGATTACGTTATCCTAGTTTGCATGTAAAAACCATTAAAATTTTACAGTTATCAAATTTTTTTGATCATGTACGAGAGCAGAGTGATAAGTAGTGAGCCTTGAAGCCACCTGGCATCACTAACTTGATTTTTTAAAATTTCAGCTAATTCCATTGAGCATTTTGTGTTTTGCAGCCATCAATGTAGAAATCGATGTTAGCAGCTATTTGAATAGAACAAGTCCGAGTTTTTTTGTGAAAATGGAAAAGGAGCAATATCGTTCGGTGATTCGATTTCTAGTTTTGAAAGGGAATACGCGTGGCGAAATCAAAGAAGAGTTGGATGCCGTCTTTGGGGACGCTTCGCCTTCGTTTTTGATGAACCACCTCCAGGCCGCCCAAATGAGGTTACAACCGAGGAAAACGTCAACAAAATCCATGATTTAGTATTGGCGGAACGCCGTTTGAAGATTAGGGAGATTTTTGAGATGACAGACACCTCGGATGAACGTGTAAGAAATATCCTACACGAACATTTGGGGATGAGAAAGTTGTCGGCGCGATGAGTGCCGCGTTTGCTTTTGAATTAGGCTACGAATTGCTGCCACATCCACCATTTTCACCAAATTTGGCCCCCTGCGACTTCTGTTCCCAAACATGAAAAAATGGCTCGGTCGGTGGACGGAGATTCGCGTCGAATGAGGAGGTCATAACCGCCACAGAGGCCTATTTTGCCGTGTTTTAAAACTCATACTTTTTAGAGGGCTTAAAAAAGTTGGAGCATCGCTGGGCAAAGTGCATAGACCTAAAAAGGAATTAAGATAAAAATTAAAAATATAATTAAAAAAAATTGTTTTCATTAGTAGGCTTACTACTTATCACTCTGCCCCCGTATATGGAGCAATGTTGCCACCTTGCAGAAAACTTTTTCACTGGTTTTGGTCTGAAATTTTGACAGATTTAGGGATATTTTTATCTATATAAATCCCCAGAATTCACTAAATAATAATGCGAAATAAATACCTACTCCACAAAAACCCACACAAACATTTAAGATCTTGACCTGAATAATAACGATAATGCTCCTACTTTCGCGAACGAAAACTAACTAGCATCTAATTAACTAACTAAATACAAGCCTTAGTATGTGGCACTCACTCATACAAACTTCACATACGTGCTAGGTTTTATTTATTATTAGTCGGGAAATCCCCACCCAAGCATAGTCAAACAAAGATGTCTAAAGGCGCGTTCCGATTCGCGATATTTAGCGCTGTGAGCGCTGTCAGTGCGCTATCGCCCATACAAAATAGTTATTCAGAACGGAGAATGGGCGTGCTCATAGCGCCAAATGTCGCGAATCGGATTGCAGTATAGGTAGGTGCGTTCCATAATAGGTAATTTTTACTCGGCGGTGTATATTTTACTTTAACCCGGATTCAAAACACAATGTACGGTTTACTCCGCACATTACGCTTGATCAGCCGTCTGAGTGCATTGCACTTTATAATAGCCTACTTTACGTAATCATGTTTTGTTTATATATTATGACTAACACCAATATTTTTAAGTGTCTCACTAACTCGACTACTGTAAACTACTCAATAAACGGAGAATCTTTTACTGTGGGTTTTCTTCTCGACACTTCGCAACATCTCTGATACTTCATCAAGACTCTACATCAACGCCATCAGATAAATTTATGGTGAACTGTCGCAGCGTGGTCAACTAAGCGCTGCACCGTACATCAAATGGTCCTTCGAGGAAAGAACAGGTAATAAGTACTATTTATTCTCTTTTGCGATAGCGAATCGGTTGACTGGCCTCCCACAAGCGGGTCTCACCAGTTTAATTGAGAAGGCGCAAATATCGTAATTGTTGTTTAAATAACTTTATTGCCTATAAGCGACTATTACAACTGAACTTCAACGTGAACTACGTGTTGTTCGAACACTTAACTACAACTTACTGTCAACTCAACGTCAACAACAACTATCAAGATGAACATCAACCAACAGATGGAAACTTTCGATGTCATCAAACAACTTTGTTGTAACTATAAGAAAGACGGAGCTACTCGAAAAACAATTGATTATTTAACTAAGCGACTCGCGGCCTTAGAAAATCTCTGGCAAGACTTTCATGAGAGGCACCAAAGCTTTCAACTTGAAGAAATCAAAGACCTTCAATACTTCAAAGACAAAATTTATGAGAAAACAAACGAATTATACAACTCTACGAGAACTGACATCTTGCAACGTCTGATGATAATACAAGAAAAGCAACCCAAGGTGGCCATTGAGCACGGTCCAGATACTGAGGGCAAGACTAACGACCTACTAGATCGTCAAGAATGTAACCTAAAAGCATTAGAACGGGCTATGATGAAGATAGACCTTGATACCATCACGGAAAAGTGGGAGATGGAAGATCAACTCAGTATATTAAAAATTAAATGGGATGCTGTAGAAGAAACGCATTGGGAACTTGAATCAGTATTGAAAGGGTCGAACGAGGCTTACAATACTTTATTTAATGCGAAAGAAATTAACTACGATCACATGAGAAAAGAGCTTAACGCGAAGATACACTCCAGCTCTTACTACCAGTCTTCAACGCCAAGAATCGACTTACCTGAGTTTTTTGGAAACTATACTCAGTGGGTTTCATTTAGAGATTTGTTTATGGAAACGATACATAAGAATCCAGCGGTTTCCAAATCACAAAAGATGCAGCATCTGAAAGCTAAACTGAAAGGAGAACCTGAGAAACTGGTACAACATCTTGTGATCAGCTCAGATAACTACGACACTTACTGGGAGATTCTGAACCAGCGTTATGATAATCGCAGATTACTATTCACTAATCTCATAAACACTATGATGCAGCTTCCAACCATTCAACAACCGAACTCTTCCTCCCTTAAGAAGATGCATGACGTCATCAACGAATGTCTCAACGGTCTACATAATATCGGTCTGAGTACAACAAGCTGGGACCCTCTTGTTGTTTACTTAATGTCGCAGAAACTTGACTCTGCGACGTACTCTGAATACACGCGAGATCTGCACCAACCACGTGAAGTTCCGAACCTAGACGAATTTCTAACATTTTTGGAGAACAAGTTTATGTCACTAGAAGCTGCAAGAGGCCATCAAAAAGAAACTCAGCATACGAAAATGCCATATGGAAATAAGAATTACCCTAACAACTTCAATAAACGTCAACTTGAACACAGCAAGGGAAACGTTTTCTCTAAAATATATCATACATCGTTCGGGAATTGTCCTCTTTGCAATGGTAACCATGTGTTGATGCAATGCACAAAGTTTATTGACATGGATACCTACAACAGAAACAATACAATTGCAAAACTGAAACTTTGTAAAAATTGTTTGTACAGTCATGGAAACGCTGAATGTACATCAAATAAAACATGCAAAGACTGCAATAAACCGCACCACACGCTGCTACATTACGCTCAACGCGACTATCTCCGGGGTAGGCTCTATCTCTGGGGATTGCAAGGGACTTCTAAGAGCTGGAATGCAAATCACATTGCACTGACTTTACGTTCCAAACTGACGTAATGATAATAAAACAAATAACTAATAACTTACCAAACACTACATTTGAGAATATTAACTGGTCCCATATGGAAGGGTTGAAACTAGCTGATCCAGAATATAATTTGTCACGAAAGATTGATTTACTACTGGGAGCGGACGTGTACTCCCAGGTCCTTTTAGAAGGAGTTTTAAAAGGGAATGGCCAAACACCGGTGGCTCAACAAACTCACTTAGGCTGGATACTGTGTGGCAAACTGCGCACGCTCAACTGTCACGTGACTTTGGTCAACTTACAGGAGCTAACAAAGTTCTGGGAGACCGAAGACATTATCCAGCAACAGGAAGACATTTCAAAAAATGACTGGTGTGAAACTCACTACCAACAAACAACACAAAGAGATGCCAACGGAAAATACATTGTGAAAATGCCATTACTACTTGACTATGAACAAAAACTGGGACAATCAAAATCTATTGCGGTGTCGCAATTCCTACAACTGGAACGAAAATTTGAAAGACAATCTAAACTTGCTTTAATGTACAAAGACTTCATAAAAGAGTACATTGATATGGGACACATGAAACCATGCAACTACACCCCATCTAAACATCAAAATTATGTTCCACATCATGGTATCCTGCGAGAACAATCAACAACTACAAAGCTAAGAACTGTTTTCAATGGCTCTCAGAAAACGATTGGTGGATGCAGTTTAAATGACGTCATGGAAAAAGGCCCTAACCTCCAGAAAGACATCCAGTCACTTGTATTGCAATGGCGAACTTATAAATATGTATATACAGCAGACATCGAGAAGATGTACCGTTGTATTTGGCTTCATCATGAACAACAACCACTGTTAAAAATAATATGGCGCCACTGTCCAACAGAGAAGTTACAGGAATACCAGTTATGTACAGTTACATACGGAACTAAGAGCGCACCCTGGTTGGCGATGCGGACGCTTCAACAGTGTACAAGCCATTTAAATATTTCTACTAACTTGCACTCTGCGTTGATGCATTGCGTTATTGCTCAATAATGACCTACTTTTATGTAAATGCATTTGTTCACGGTGTTTGACAGTGTATTAAAGACATTCGACCTCTATTGACGTATTTTAATTGCATCTACGTAGAACGTCCCGTGACAATTTGACATAATATTTTGACATCAGTACGGGTTCATAAGGGCTCGTACATTTTGGTCCTTCGAGCGCTTTCCTGGACCTTACGGTTTCGCGAGTAAATCGTGTGCGTGGTTTAGGGAAGATTTACCAGTGACAGGATTGACAGTGCATTGTATTTTTTTTTGGTGTTATTTTGCGTGGCAAATCTTTGACATTCTTCATAATTAGTTGCAACAAAAATTTGTGACAATAATTAGTAATATAAATCAGTGACAATATTTAGTGACAATAATTCGTTGACAAAATTTTGTGACAATTTGCGGTGGTGTTGAGATTTTAGTTCGTAGCCCACTAGCAGCTGCAAGTATCGTTATAATAATCACGCGCTGTTTGCGTGGTTATCTGACATCAAAGGCGGTTCCTTTTATCATTAAGGGAGATAAGGAGCAGCGCACCGGGATAGACTCTGGTCTATCATTCTTCTCTTCGCAAGGGACTTCGTAGGTGACAGCACTGACCAAGTAAGACTGTTCCATTATCTATTGTTACGATTTATTGACAAAAATGGAGGCTATCATTAATAGTCAACAGTCGATTATAAAGAGTTTAGAACGAGAGAATGTTAATTTTAAAAAAGATCCATCGAGTAGGAAGACGCCAGAGTATATTACCAAGAAGTTAGATAGGTTGGACAAGCTTTGGGCAGATTTTCAATTTAATAACGAGCAATTACTGACATTTTCTGATTTATCACATGAATATTTTGTGAAAAATATGTATAAGCAAGTACAGGAGTATTATCAAGCTACACGAGACTTGATTTCAAACTTCCAGGTGCAAAAACCGATTGACATTAAAGATATTGAGGAATATTCAGGTGATGGTGTTAAGTTAAAGAGCTTAATGCAGCAACAGCGGACAAACTTTAAAGCCTTTTGTAGGCAAGTAAGTTACTGCGATGTGGATGGGATTGAGGAAAAATGGGAGTTAGAAGACGAACTTCGTAGCATACAAGCACGTTGGGAGTGCATTGACAAACTTCATTGGCAGATAGATAATTTGTTGGAGGAATCGGATCTGGTATACGAAGATGAGTATAACGAGCAGGAGCTGAGATATAGGGAAATTAAAAGGCTCTTAAATCGAAAATTGTCATCTACAGCTCATCTTAAGGAATCTACACCTAAGATGGACATACCTATATTTACAGGAAATTACACAGAATGGCCGACATTTATAGACCTTTACAAGGAAACCATACATCAAAATCCTACAATTTCCAAGTCGCAAAAAATGCAGCATTTAAAAAGTAAGGTGAAAGGAGAAGCGGAGAGGCTCATACAGCATCTCCACATCTCGGCGGACAATTATGACACCGCTTGGGATATTTTATGCCAACGCTATAATAATAAGCAATTACTTTTCACTAAGCAGATAGAAGTGTTTCTTAACCAGCCGATTATTCAAAAGCAAACGGCCTATGAGATCAGAAAATTACATGACATAAGTAAGGAATGCATGCATGCCATACAGAATTTAGGAGTGGACACGACATCATGGGGCCCACTATTAGTGCACCTCTTATCAAAGAAGCTGGATACAGAAACCTATAGAGATTATCAGGAGGCTAGAAAAAATCCACGTGAGTTAGCTAAGATAAAGGATCTTTTCTCATTTTTAGAACTCAAATTTACAGCGTTGGAGCTTATTCGGAAAAGAGAAGATTTGACAATGCAAAAGATACCGAAAATGTTGCCTAAATTTGATAAAAAATATCAAAATTTATCTCAAAAGAATACGTTTCCGAGAGCATATTATACCAACTTTAAAAGTGACAAATGTTCATTGTGCAATGTCGAGCACGCATTGCATCAGTGCAAACGGTTTGCAAGTATGTCATCGGAAGTTAAATTAAATTATATTGCGAAACATGACATATGTCAGAATTGCCTCTATCGACACGAAAAAGGTATTTGCAATTCCAACAAACGCTGCAAAATTTGCAATAAGGCCCATAATTCGTTGCTACATGAAGCGTTTAACGAATTACCGACGTCATCAAATATAAACGTTTCATCATCACGCCCAGTTAATTATAATAAAAATGCAAATCATGTTGACAGCGAAAACGATGAAATGTTATTGACAACAGTACAGATTAAAGTAAGAGCAGCCGATGGTACCCATATGACATTCCGGGCTTTGCTGGATCAAGGTTCTCAAATCACTTTGATCACGGAAAATGCAGCACAACTTTTAGGCCTCCGTCGGCAACATGTTAACGCTTCAGTGTGTGGCGTTGGCGTCGCACCTAAGAAGGGCAAGGGCAGAATTTATCTTAACTGTAAATCCATTTACAACGATTATGAGTTCGGAACTGAAGCTCTTATTATGACAAAGGTTATTAATAATCTCCCAAACACATCATTTGAAAAGAAAAATTATTCTCATTTACAAAATATTCAATTGGCCGATCTAGAGTATCATATTTCGAGACCTATTGACATATTACTCGATGTGAAGGTGTATTCAGAGATAATTATGAATGGATTATTGAGAGGCTCAGTACAACAACCTATCGCCCAGCAAACTAAATTGGGTTGGATCTTGTCAGGAAACATCAATTTTTCAAGGTTCAACTGCCACGTGGTTGTGAATAATGAAGATATGTCAAGATTTTGGGAGATGGAAGAGGTGTCTGAGAGGAGTACATTGACAGAAAGAGAGCAATGGTGTGAAGATTTCTTTTTGTCAACAACTAACAGATTGCAAAATGGGCGTTACGAAGTACGCATGCCAATGATAGAAAATTTTGAACAGCATCTGGGTCCATCAAAACCAAAAGCCGTGGCTCAATTCAAGAACTTGGAAACTAGGCTAGCCAAGAATGACAAACTACGTGACAGCTACCACAACTTTATAGAGGAGTACATAGCCCTTGGCCACATGAAGAAATGCGTGACAAAAAAAGATCCTCATTGTTTCTTGCCTCACCATGACATACATAAAGAAGATTCCACTACGACCAAGTTACGTGTGGTCTTCAATGCCTCGTCCAAAACAAAGTCAGGGTATAGTCTCAATGACCTGATGGAGTGTGAACCGAAGCTGCATAATGACATACAAGGCTTATTGATTAACTGGCGAACTTTTAGACATGTTTACGTTGCAGATTGTGAAAAAATGTATCGAATGATCATGGTTCACGAAGACGACCAGCATCTTCAAAAAATTGTCTGGAGGAGTGGGTCCTCTATAGAAGAATTCCAGTTATGTACATTGACATATGGTACTAAGGCGGCACCTTTTTTGGCCTTACGAACTCTGCAAAAACTAGCCGAAGATGAAAAAGAAAGGTACCCATTAGCATCGAAAGTAGTATTGAAAAATGTTTACGTTGACGACTTATTAGCAGGAAATAATAATATTGACATAGCGAGACAGACCCAAATTCAATTAATTCACATGTTAAAAGGTGCAGGCATCAATTACGTAAATGGTCCAGCAACACGCCAGAATTAATAGATCATCTGACTCCAGATATATTAAACATGACAAGCATTGATTTCAAATGTGCACATTCAACGAAAACGCTTGGACTTAAGTGGCAGCCAACATCTGACTCATTTATATTCGAAAATAATAGTAGATTGTACACCAAGGGGATAAAGCACTGTATTATGTCACGGGCGCGATATTTGAATCCTGAGCGTAACGAAGGACTCCAGAATTAACTCCCGAGCGTAGCGAGGGGGTTTTGAGTTGATTAAAATGGAGTCCTGAGAGCTGTGAAGGATTTAAGCGCGCCCAAGGCAAAATCAGTTTTATCCCTGAGGAGTATACTCTACTTTTCTCACCTTTTGCGAGACAATAAAAACCAAGGCTACTAGAAAATGTATTTTATTTATTAAAATACTATTTTCATTACTAATTATATATAATTGGCACAGTAAATAGCAATAAAAAGTAAATTAAAAATTAAAATTGATGTTTGATACATTAGTCCAGTTATGTAAAGATATGGTTATATTTTTTGGTACGCTTATGTTAGTTGAGGCGGAATTTATTTGAGTAGCAGCACCCAATACATCAGAACCTTGCGTGTGAGGGTCGTTTGGCACAGTAAAGGTTGGGGAAGGTGGTGCTTGAGGCAGTGGGCTTGACGGGATATATTTTGAGCTAGATGGCTGTGGTGGCAAAGGTTTCCAAGGATCATCAATAATGGACGTAGTTTTCAGATGAATGTTGTCACCAATACGACAGCTTATCTTGTTTTTGTTTTGTATGGAATTCTCTATGTAGCCCTCCGCTACTGCATCGGATTTCCAGCCACCATGACGTTTTATCTGGGCCATATCTGCTCCTGAATCTGCCAACAGACTTGCCGATGTTCTCCTCAAACAATGACCCGTATAGAGCTCGGGATTTTGCAATTTGAGGTATTTTGCAATTTCTTTTGGCATGGCGCTGATTTTATTCTTGCCAATGACTTGCCTGGTGCATTTGCCATTACTGTAACCGATAAAAAATCTGTTGGTGTTTATATTAGAGGGGCGCAGAGCTTGGTACTTTTCAACAATTCTTGCATAATCTTCACGAACTATGAACGAACGTTCTCTATTTGTTTTGGTATCTGGTAAGTTAATCAGCAATAAATCTGCATGTTTTTTGATATCATTAAATTTTATGTTTACGAGTTCATTTCCATGACATGCGCCATTCACTCCAAAAATCAAGGCTACCTGTAACAAAAAATAGGATTGTGAGTAAATAGATAGATACACTACTACATTTTTTGACCTTTATATTATAAAAAGCTTGCGACAAAACCTTAGAATGTGTATTTTTTAAATGTGTGCCATTTAAATACCCTTTTATTCATTAACTATTTTATAGAGCTATTATAGGTAGGTACTAGAAACGTAACTAAAAAGTAGGCAGTACTCATACTTACTTTCATGGCCAGAAAGCTGTGATCAGGAGCCTTATTCAGAAAAGTTTCCACATCTTGCGCTGTCAATACTTTTGACTTCTTTGCTCGATGACCATCTGATTTCCTCTTTAAAAATGCCAATAACTTGCTATATGTATTTATCTTAATGTCGTGTTAACAATAAGCATCAAAATGCTTATTGTTAACCTGAGCATCGAATAGATACACCATAGGCTGCTGGACTTCTTTGTACACGATAAATACTCGAAATAAACAAGAAGCACTGACTCCGACACAGACTTTGCGCCTTTTGCAGTTTTCCATTTGTGGAAATCGTCGTAAGCTTTCAAGTATTTTTCCTTCGACTTTTCTGGTAGTAGGTTATTAACAATACCTAAGGCGTCTAATTTAATGGACTCCGGAGTTAAATCACTTTCGTCACTCGACATTTTCTTAATGTTTTATTCTATCTTCTTTTGCAGTTTTGTCAGATACTGATTGCACCGTATTGAAATACTCGCGGCTTTTGTTTTAAGTATTGATTTTTTTTCGTTCGGCTTGCCGTGGCGTGGCCAGCTCGATTTTCGAATAAGTTCGATTTTCAAATAAATGAGGCGCGGCGCGCGCCGCCGTCCACCTCCTCGCCGTCGGCCACCAGCAGCTGCAGCAGCCGCGCGCCGCGCGATTTTGACGAAATTAGACTTTAAATGCATAACAATAAGAACTAAGAGAAGTGAGAATCACATTACTGCCCGGCGGGTTATAATGAAATTCAGTACAACATTACACCCCGGCAAAAGACAAGGGCTATAATGATTTACTTTGAGTAAGGTTTGCATGACATATAATGAGGCATTGTCGAGCAGGTGGTGTGAAAAATAAATTATAATACAAATGACAAATACACAAAGCGCATGATGTTATCCGATATGTCCAAGTTATTTGATCCTTTAGGTTGGTTAGCACCTATTACCATCAAAACAAAAATATTGTTTCAAAAAGTCTGGAATACCGGGATAGGTTGGGATGATCAGATTCCCACGGACATCAAGCAGGAATGGATCAAATTACGAGACGATTTAAAAAACATTGACAAGTTTGACATACCTAGATGGATTGGAAACACGGAAAAACCTGTACAGCTACATGGGTTTTCCGACGCTTCGGAAAAGGCAATGGCATGCTCTGTATACGTTAGAACAATTGATGACAATGGTAAAATAACACTGACATTATTAGCTGCAAAAACAAAACTCGCACCTGCAAAAAAGCCTGTGACATTACCGCGTTTAGAACTTTGTGCTGCAGTTTTATTGACAAAATTGATAAACAAAATAATATTATCGATACCTGACAACATGACAGTGGAGGTTTATGGATGGACAGATTCCATGGTAGTGCTGGGGTGGCTTCAGGGTGACGGGTCTAGATGGAAGGCCTTTGTCGCTAACCGTGTAAGTGAGATTATTGACATAATACCGGCTTCACAGTGGAGACATGTAAAGTCCGAAGAAAACGCAGCTGATTGCGCTACCAGGGGTCTCCAACCGTCGCAGCTGATCGATAATAAGTTGTGGTGGAATGGACCCTTATGGTTAAAAAATGACATTCATATAGAGATACCAAATATTGACCCTCCAAATTTAGAAAGAAAGAACGTCAAATTAGCATGTGCAATTCATTTAATTACGCCGTCTATTATAATTGAGTTATTAAATAAAAACAGCTCGATAACGCGGGTTTTAAGAATCATATGTTGGGTATCACGTTTCATACAGCGCACGCGACGAAACAATAACATTGTATCAAGTGAGCATCTGACTGCGAACGAAATACGTGCGTCTTTACAAATGATAATTAAAGTTGTACAAGCGCAACATTTTGGCGATATCATAATGAGTTTAATGAAAAATAAGCCTATTTCCTCGAAGAGTTCCCTATTGACATTAAATCCATTTTTGGACAAAAATGTAATTTTGAGAGTTGGTGGGAGATTGCAAAATTCTAACTTGACATATGACAAAAAACATCCTATCATATTGCCAAATGACTCTCACTTAACAATGCTTATCATTGACGAAGCCCACACAGGCACTCTTCATGGAGGCGCTACTCTGACACTAGCGTATACCCGCTATAACTACTGGATCATATCTGGTAATAGAGCAGTTAAGAAATGGATTCGACAATGCGTCAAATGTAGACGACATAATCCACAAAGCCCACAACAAATAATGGCTAACTTACCGGAGCCACGAGTGACACCGTCCCGTCCTTTTACTCATACTGGCGTGGACTTTACAGGCTATGTGGATATTAAAGCTAACAAGGGCAGAGGCATAAAGACCTTGAAGGGTTACATAGCCGTCTTCGTCTGTTTTGCTACTAAGGCCATGCATTTGGAACTTGTGACTGACTTGAGTAGTTCATCATTTTTAGCTGCATTTCAACGCATGTGTGCGCGTCGTGGAGTGCCAAAACACATGTACTCGGACAACGGCACGAATTTTGTCGGTGCATCCCGAATTCTAGATAGACGATACAAAGAAGCCTTAAGCGTTATCAACACCGAGTTTTTAAATGACGTCAGCCATATGGGCGTAACTTGGCATTTCAATGCTCCAGCATGGCCAAGTGCAGGTGGTCTTTGGGAAGCTGGCGTAAAAAGCGTTAAGCACCACCTCAAACGCATAATTGGAGAGCAAAAGTTGACATTCGATGAGTTCTATACGTTGCTAGCACAGATAGAAGCATGTGTTAACTCCAGGCCGCTGTACGCACTGACAGAAAATATAGAAGAAGTTTTGACACCTGGACATTTCTTGGTGGGAGGTCCATTATTATCTACGCCTCTAGAAGATCCCGAGGAACCTAGATATCTCCATACTCGTTGGCAGCTAGTAGAGAAAATGCATAAATCATTTTGGAATAAATGGTCTAAAGAATATCTGCACCGCTTACAAACTCGCAGTAAATGGCATCACAGCAAGCCAAATCTGAAAATTAATGACATTGTCCTGGTAAATGAAGAAAACATGCCGCCGTCGAAATGGGCCCTAGGAAAAATTACGGAATTACACGCAGGGAAAGATGGATCCGTTCGCGTAGTGACATTAAAAACAAAGAATGGATTCTTAAAACGACCTATCCTAAAACTGACACCCTTACCTGTGTGCCCCGATGATGACGCCCTACCTAAACCTAGCGAGCATAAAAATGACAGCGAAAATACTCAAAATTCCAACCGTTAACCTAGAAATCGCAAGAAACCAAACTTTTACGTTGCTGTACTGACACTGCTTATGACATTTATAGCCCCGTCTCTGCAACAAATTTTTAATATAACGCGATTTAATACAAGCAACACTCTTTACTTTGACAAAATGGCTGACATGAGAATTGTTCAAGATCAATGGAAGATGGTAGTTTACTACAATATGACAAAATACTGGCAAAACATGGCTGACATTCAAAATTACGTTTATCATTTGAAACAATTAGGCAATAATGACAGTAAGTTTATACCAATCATATCACAGTTTGAACATGAATTAAACGAAATAAATTATTACAATGAGTTACTGCAAACAAAGAATCCGATACGTGTGAAGAGAGGGCTAATAAATGGCATAGGAAATATTGCAAACACCTTATTTGGCGTTCTAGATGACAAATTCGCGGAGCAATACGAGAATGACATTATTACGATTCAAAACAATGGAGGTCACCTATTGAAAATGATTCGAAACCAGACGTCTATTCTTGAGGCCGAAAACAACATCTTGAAACGTAATGAAGCTATCATGAATACTCACTTCCAGTATATTAACGAACATCTAAAGAATATGACGTTGGCGATTAATGAAGTGCGTCAATCCGAAAATCAGCAAATGCAAGCTCTCTCTATTATAACAACGGCGCTATCCGCAGATGTAATTTTGTCTAATTTAAGAAGAGTACAGGAAACATTAATTGACACCATCACAAACATTCATCATGGACAACTTGACATTCATTTAATATCGCCTAATGAGCTTCAAAATCAGCTAAATCTCATATCAGGGCGATTACAGGGTGAATTGGTGATCCCTGCTGACAACGGCAGAGAATTATATCAGCTGTTACAAATTCGTGCTAAAGCAACAAAAGCTTACCTAATTATAGAAATTCAAATTCCGTTACTAAGTCAGAATCAGTTCGAACTCAGCAAAATAATATCTTTGCCAGTAATGCAGAATAAACAAACTATTTATAATATTCCCATTACTCCCTACATCGCAGTCAATATGAAAAAGGACATGGTTATACCAATGACAGAGAATGACATACAAACGTGCAAAAGTTATCAAAATGACAAGTTAATATGTTACGAAAGTGTTCCCATACTTAATGTCCACTTTGATAAGTCAATATGTGCAATGAATTTATTTAACAATAATAATGACACCTTTTGTCGGGCAGAGCGCAAACAATGTTCCGATAACTGGTTCAAGTTACAAGCGCCCGGCGCTTGGCTGTACTCATGTTGCCGGGAGTGCAGAGTACGCATTTTATGCCCAGCTGGACTTGATACGAAACAATTGCAGAGCAGTGGCCTGATTAATATCGGTCAAGGTTGTCTCATAAAAGGTGACACATTTACTATACAAGCCCATCACGATTATAGTAATCAATTATTTTTACAACGACAAATTGACATCCCTGCATACCAAAAGCCGATTTCTGCATTAAATGACATAATCAACTCGTCCTTGAACCAAAACCTATTAGAAAATGATTTAGAAAATCATGATCAATTATATGAGTAGATTAAGCAGCAAATAGAAACGTTGAAAACTCAACATTTGCAAGAAATGAATACCAGCGACATCTCTCATTACACAATTATATATTCGATTTTGGTTCCGCTGGTCGTGCTTCTTATTGCACTCGCTGTATTCAGACTCGGAAGAAGATGGTTGACGACTGTACCATGCATCAACAGAGGGCAGCAGGGAGCCCAGGGTGTCAACCTGGAGCTGGGCCGGAGTCGGGACAGTGTTGTGAGTGCAGTGAATGACAGTGGTGTGAGTGCGCGACACGCCGCTGCATCTATGTGCTGCGAAATTAGTGGTTCTAGGCTAAGTGTGGACAGGGCTACATCCCCAACAATGAACAGGACAATTAAATTTGACAATTTACCTCAACCTTAGTGCTATCAACTTTAAATCTTCTTATTTTATTGACAATTTAAGTGCTTTTGAACTATGAACATTTTTAGATTTATTTTTTACCTTTTTTTTTCTTGCATATTCTTTTCTTGTTGTTGGCAATATGTACAAGCCATTTAAATATTTCTACTAACTTGCACTCTGCGTTGATGCATTGCGTTATTGCTCAATAATGACCTACTTTTATGTAAATGCATTTGTTCACGGTGTTTGACAGTGTATTAAAGACATTCGACCTCTATTGACGTATTTTAATTGCATCTACGTAGAACGTCCCGTGACAATTTGACATAATATTTTGACATCAGTACGGGTTCATAAGGGCTCGTACAAACAGCTAGCAGCCGATGAAGGTCACAGATATCCTGAAGCTGCGGACGTCTTAAGAAACCAATTCTATGTCGATGACGTCATAGGGGGCCACAGCTCACTTGATTCCGCCAAACAAATTCAACAGTCACTCATTAACTTACTTAAAGAGGGCGGTATGAACTTGCGAAAATGGTGTAGCAACGACCCAGAGTTATTGCGTAATCTTACTAAAGATCAAATATCAAAGACAGATATATTTAATTTCAAGAGCGACGAAACCATGAAAACCTTAGGGTTGAGGTGGAGCCCAAAAGACGACGTGTTTACCTTTAACTGGAATCTGGAAGCAAGCACCGAAAAACTTACCAAGCGACACCTGCTATCTCAAATATCAAAACTCTACGACCCCTTGGGATGGCTATCCCCGATAACTGTTTTGGCAAAACTACTATTTCAAACAGTTTGGATAAGCAACACTGGCTGGGATGAAGAATTGCAAAATGAAATAAAACAAAAATGGACGCAATTAAACAACGAACTACAACTAATAAAAAATATAAAAATAAATAGATGGCTGGGAAGCATTCATACAAGTCTACAATTACATGGGTTTTGTGACGCAAGCGAAAGAGCCTACGCATGCGTCATATACAGCCGCGTCACTGATGAGAGTGGCTTATCAAGAGTGACGCTATTAGCGGCCAGAACTAAGGTGGTACCTTTAGCCCATAAAACATCACTTCCCAGACTGGAACTATGTGGGGCACTACTATTGACTCAACTGATTGACAAAGTCCAAAAATCACTACCGGGACATGAAGTCACCACATTCGCTTGGTGCGACTCTAAAGTCGTTCTAGCATGGCTACAAGGAGACACCAACAAGTGGGAACGCTATGTAGCCAACAGAGTCGAAAAGATAACGGGTGTAATTCGACCTAACCAATGACTGTATATAAAGTCTGAACTAAATAAAGCAGACTGCGCCACGAGAGGCTTATTACCGAGCAAAATAAATGATTTTAGGCTTTGGTGGGACGGACCAACTTTATTACAAAACTTTAAGCAGCAAGAAGCTCAACAAAATTTTACTTGTTTGTTTACAACGAATGAAGCTCGCTTAGATAATCATCTGAAAATAAAAACTACTAAACAATATAGTAACGACAATAAACATTTTATTGAAGAGTTATTACTCAATAAGAGTGCGTTGACTCATATACATAGAATTGTAGCGTGGGTCATACGATACACTACTTGTTTACGCACGAAAACGCGACATAGCAACATGCACTTAACAACCGATGAGCTAAAAACTTCTGCTGAGTACGTATTAAAATACGTGCAAAAAAAGAGTTTGCGCAAGACTGCATACTACTTGAACAAAACAAACTAGTAACATCAAAAAGCAACATTCACAAACTCAACCCTTACATAGATAACAAGGGTATTATACGTGTTGGTGGACGTCTGCAGCACTCTATACTACCTATCAACATGAAGAATCCAGCGGTCATACCTAGCTGCAGTCGCTACACCGAGCTATTAATCGACCACGCTCATCTCGCTACTCTTCACGGGGGAGCCCGGCTGACCTTGTCCTACATAAGACAACGCTACTGGGTGATTGCCGGGAACCGAACCGTGAAAGCCCGCTTGCGACGTTGCGTAACTTGTCATCGCTTCAACACGAGTCGCCCATCACAACTCATGGGTGATCTTCCCGCGCCACGAATCACACCAAGTCGCCCGTTTACTCACACCGGGGTGGACTTTACCGGAAGCCTAGGCGTGAAACTAAACAAAGGAAGAGGCGTAAAAACAATGAAAGCTTATATCGCCATTTTCGTTTGTATGGCAACTAAAGCTGTCCATATAGAACTGGTGTCGGAGCTAAGCACTGAGGCTTTTATCGCAGCGTTCCAGAGAATGTGTGCCAAGCGCGGGACTCCCGAGCACATGTACTCCGATAACGGTATTGAAATACGTTTGTAACATAATTGCTCCTGTTCTCTCTTACATCATTAACCTGTGTTTTGACCAGGGTGTCTTTCCGTCCACACTTAAAACAACGATCATCAAACCAATTTATAAAAAAGACAATAAACTTAATATGAAAAACTACAGACCTATAGCTTTAATACCAATTTTCTCGAAAATATTTGAAAAGGCTATCTACAATAATTTATATAACTATTTTGAAAATAAAAATATATTCACAAATGAACAGAAAGGATTCCGAAAAAATATGTCAATTAACCTAGCAATTTACGAATTCCTTAACTTAATTTATCCCAGAGTAGACTCAAGGAGCCCTGTATTTGCACTATATATGGACATGTCAAAGGCATTTGACTTAGTGGATCACAAGTTGCTACTTAAAAAGCTTGAAGTATATGGGATAAGAGGCAATTCTTTAGATCTACTGCAGTCTTATCTAAGTCACAGAACCCAGATTACAAAAATATCTAGAATTTGTTCCAAAACTAAAGAGGAAACTAACTATAAATCTAGTCCTAGAATAGTCACCTGTGGAGTGCCTCAAGGAAGCGTTTTGCGTGCCGATAAGGCAGATCGCAGTGAAACCTTATAATCAATACAATTAGACCTAATGACTTACCTGTGAATCACGAATAAATAATTTGAATTTGAATTTGAATTTGAATTTAACGGCACTAACTTTGTAGGTGCCTCAAGAGTACTAAAAACTGAATTTGAATCATTTAAACAACTTTTATCACCGGCTTTCTTTACTGAAATTGAAAAGCTAGAAGTACATTGGCACTTCAACGCACCTTCTTGGCCAAGCGCTGGCGGACTTTTTGAAGCGGCTGTAAAGTCAATGAAACACCATCTGCGGCGAGTCCTAGGGGAACAAAAATTGACCTGGGAAGAGTTTACTACACTCCTGGCCAAAATAGAAGCGTGCATGAACTCACGACCACTGTGCCCTCTGACAGAAGATGCCGAAGAATTGTACAACTCACTTACTCCCGGTCACTTCCTGACGGGTAGTCCTACACTTCAGCTGCCGCAACCACATCCTGATGATCGACACTTGGACCTCCGAAAACGGTGGCAGCTCACTGAACATATGCTGGAACAATTTTGGAAAGCATGGTCTAACGATTACTTAACAACGCTTCAAACTCGCTGCAAATGGCAGAGACCGACAAATAACTTGAAAGCAGATGACGTCGTGCTGATAAAAGAGAGCAACTTGCCGCCCGGGAAATGGGCAATGGGTCGAGTACTACAAGTTCACCCTGGCCTCGACGGATTGGTTAGAGTTGCGACAGTAAAAACCAAGACAGGGATACTAAAGCGCCCAATGATAAAACTTGCACCACTCCCGATCGACGATCAAACTGAAAACATCAAACAATATACAAAAAATGAAACAAATAAACCAAGGCCTGCAAGCACGAGACAATCATTATTTACATTTATGAGTCTATTAAATGTAATGTTTACAATGATAACTGGATCTAATTGCAGTGTACCTATAACGACTCAAATTACGAAACTGGAATCCGGCCGCCCCGTATACTACAACGAACTCGGAAACATTAATTTAATGCACGATGAATGGGTCTTAGTTATGTACTATAACTTAACAACATACTGGCAAGCAAATCAAAGGATCAAGGATTATTTAAACAATATTGAAGAAGTCTGCGAAAAACTAGATCCTAGATACTGTCGGACCACGCTCGAACAACTAAAACACGAGATAAATCAACTTGACCACTACAATGACCTGCTTCTAACACCTCATAAGCATCTCTCTCTTCGTAGGAAGCGAGCTTTGATTAACGGAATAGGATACATAGCAAACACCCTATTTGGAGTTCTGGTCCAACGCTTTGCAGACACACACACATGGCATGGCATGGCACACAACATTCGATAAATATCACTAAAAGTCATCAAATAATTTTTCAGTGATTTTTTCTTCAGAATATCACTGTCTATTCCTAAAATTCACTAAATCTAGTGACAAAATCACTAAAGTGGCAACACTGATATGGAGTAATAACACTCAATGATGAACTATCAATCCTTTTCCTTTACTAGGGAAAGAAGTTGCTGTTGTTACGAGCGTAATAATTGGGATATGTATTATCTATGATTGGGATTTATGCGCGGCAAGAAAACTTTATGGTTCCCGAAACTGTTATGCCACGCACGGAACACCATTACCTTGCTTGACAGAGCAAATCTGCAATATTTTTAGGGGTTATACGAAAATAATTATGATAGTTGAAAGTGTTCCGCTCCGGCCCCGACTATTAGGTCCCGAGTTAGATTCCTTGCGGGGGCTATAGGCTGAGTCAAACACTGCTGACTGCTTGTATTTCGCTAGCTACTAAATCAGTTAGTGTACAGTTCAGACATTTGGAGAATCCAATCCATCCAATCCTTGCTGCTTATCTTGTGGCGTTTGGTTGGAAGTTGAAGACATTCTACTATGCAAGATACATTTTTTTTTATTCGCACCTTTATGTGATTAAAACAAAACGCATCTTTCAATTTTGACAGCTTGTCACAAATGTCATTATTTGTGAGTTCTTGGCGGGAAAGTGAAGAGTAATGTTTGCAATTTTGTTTATGATTGGTCATTCAGCTACGGAGTGAGTCTGTTCGATTTATTGGTTATAATTTTCCTATATTTATATTCTTTATTTTTATTTTATTGGTGGTGTGTAAATAACTATTTCTAGATTATAAAGATAAATAAGTAGATAATAGTTGGCCCTTAGGCCGTTTAAATGGAGGAGAACGAAGTTGAAAAACCCCCCGACGGGGAATACAATAATATGGAGGTAGAAGTCATTTCTCGAAAACGTCCTAGCGCGTCTGTTTATACCGAATCAGAGGATAGGCCAGTTAAAAAAACAATAACGAATCCAGAAAATGCGAATCCGTCTATCTCAAATATGTACAAACACCCTTTATTGGACAATGACTGTCGTAGCTATGGTGATGAGGACTGTGGTCCATTCATGGTCCATATTTCCCGCGAAGCAACCGATAGTTCTGTATTAAGCCTAAAACCTATAAAGGTGGGACTTATTTTCGTACAGAACAAGATAAAAAATGTTATGAAAGATGGAATAAAGTCTATCGGACGTAATAGGGTCTCAGTTCAATTTAAATCTGCCCAGGACGCCAACAAATTTCTAACGGAACCCTGTTTAGCACGCTATAAGTTTTCAGTTTCTATTCCATCTTACAATGTTTCAAGAATGGGTCTTGTTCGTGGAGTCCCAG
This sequence comes from Eudonia lacustrata, assembly GCA_947562085.1. Classification (NCBI taxonomy): domain Eukaryota; kingdom Metazoa; phylum Arthropoda; class Insecta; order Lepidoptera; family Crambidae; genus Eudonia; species Eudonia lacustrata. Next base: position 2,472,865 of record OX387341.1, read on the forward strand.
TGGATTGGTCAATGGAAGAATTTATGAATGCCACAGACCTCATAGAAGGACCTAACAAAATTTTGAAAGCCCGTCGACTATATCGCAAGGTATTGAAAGAGGACAGTTCGCCATCTTGGATTCCTACCCAATCGGTTGTTCTTACATTTCAAGGGCAAACCCTACCTTCCAAAATATATGCTTTTTATACATCCCTTATTGTAGAAACATACCAATTACCAACAATACAATGTAGAAAGTGTGTAAGGTTTGGCCATATCCAAAGCCAATGTCGCTCTGATGCTCGATGTTATAGATGCGCTCAAAAACATCCAGGAGACCAATGTAAGGTGACTCTTGATAGTGCTACCTGTCTCAACTGTCGCGGCAAACATTTTGCCACAGACAATACTTGTCCCGAATTTTCCCGCCAAAAATCAATAAAAATAGTAATGTCAGAGCAAAATATTTCCTACGCCGAAGCATCAGCACGCTTCCCCCAGGTCAGAAGACCCTATGCTGATGTGGCTAAGGTTACGTTTGCTCCAGTTTCCGAACCCTTACAATCACCATCCCGCCAATCACTTACCTCCCTTCACTCCACTCCTGTTAAGTCCTCCTACCGTAAAACTTTTAACCATTCTTCTCGAACAAAATCCCCCGCCTCACTCCCACTCGGATATGATCAACACGCCCACCACTTCATCACCAGCTCTCCTCGATCTGAACTTCCAAATGGTCATGCTTTTCCTGACCCTGCCCAGATGGTAGGGCAAGTTACTCCAAATGATGGCCTTATGGAGCTCCTCCTAAAGCTCCTTACTAATATTATCGCCAAATTTAGCGATGTAATACCGAACGACGTTGCCCCTCTTATGATAACTCTAACAGAAGAATTAACTAATGTCTCTTCCAGTCCCTACCCCAGCTCAGTTCCTTCAGTGGAACACTAGAAGTATAACCCCTAAAAAACCTGACCTTATAAATTTAATTAATAATCATGCAATTGTTGTTGCGGCTATCTCGGAGACTTGGCTAAGACCTGGATCTAATTTCAGGATCCCGGGGTTTTCATGTCTCCGTGATGACCGTGGCGACAACCGTGCAGGTTCCGCACTCTTAATTAAGAGAAATCTCCCCTTTTCCCAAATTACTCTCCCTCCCCATACTGAAGAAATCAATGCAGTTGCTGCAAAAGTTATGGACGTCAATTTTATATCTATTTACATTCCCCATCCGAACATTAGCCTGATTCCTGACCTTTCTACAATCCTCTTCTTTGTACCCCCCCCTCTGGTGATTATGGGCGATTTTAATTGTCATAACACCTCATGGGGATCGCTCTATACTGACTCCTTTTCTCCTTTACTTATAGACCTTTTTGATGACATTAATGTCTGCATCCTTAATGATGGCTCACCCACTCATAGTGTATACCCTGGACAAAATCAACAATCAGTTCTTGATTTAACTGCCTGCTCTCCAAACTTAGCCTCTTTACTTTCATGGAAGATTTTAGATCAATCTTATGGGAGTGATCATTTTCCGATAATAGTTTCTAAACCCTGTTCTGTTCTCCCTTCTCCAGTCCTTGAACCTCTTTTAAAATATAAAATCCTCGAAGCTGATTGGCCAAAATACTCAGAACTTGTAGACAAGCGAATATCGGAATCTGACCCTTTATACTTCTCCAACCTACTAGAGCAGTACACACGATTTTTATCCATCCTAATCGAATCGGCTGATCAGTGTATACCTAAAAAGAAACCTGCTAGAAAGAAAATTTCTTCTCCACCCTGGTGGGATACTGACTGTACAGCAGCTATTAAAGAAAGAGATGGTGCCGAACAAGCTTATAACAAGTCGCCCACCACTTATAATTTTATAAATTTAAAAAAAGTATCAGCACGAGTTATGTAGGTGTAAACCACCCACATAGCACGATAAGACACCACGTACCAGGAAGCAGCCATGAAGATAACACGTAGCAGGAAACGAAGACAATCAACACCATTGTTATGACCATGATTGCTAACCACCTAGTTCATGTACAGCATTAATTAGATAACCTTTGTCATGTAAACAAGAACATTAAGTATACTATATATTGTAATACAAGATTAAATAAAGTCAGTCTTAACCAGCTCCTCCGAGCATCAACACCTTCTTATCTGTTTATAAATTAGCTTTTTAAAAAGCCTTTCGCCCTCGCCCACATCCTAACTGGCGCAGTCGGTAAACCACGCGTTCATAAGCGAATCAAGTTCGAATCAGTGAGCTCGACTTCGTAACGCGGGTCAAGAATCTACAGTGGTCGTCGGCAGCAGTTATCAAACAGAAGACTCAATCTATCATCGATAATGCTCAAGTGGTAAGCATAAAACTCTGTTTACTACCAAGAGTCCTTTCACACTAACCTTGTGTAACCTATATTTTGTTGTGTTAATTGTGGTATTTCTAATCTGAGGATAAAAATGGCCAACGAAAAGAAATTAGACATTAGCACAGTCGAGGAAAAAACTATTGCAATTGACTATAGTACCCTCTCTATATTGTTACCATCATACGATGGCAACAAAAGAACGTTAGCATTCTATTTAGAAGGCGTAGAAAACGCACTAAATTTAATCACGAATGGGGACGACCCCAGTGTGGCTTGTTTAATAAGAAACAAACTAACCGGTAAAGCTGTTGAAGCGCTCTCAGAAGGAACAGGTGCAAAAACCTGGTCCGAGATAAAAGCGACGTTAAAAAATAGATTTGGCGAATTCCGTAATGAAATTCAATTAATACAGGAATTAATGCGCCTGAACAAAGATAATAACTTAGATATTTTTTCAGAAAAAATAAGGGCTTTAGAAAGTACACTTATACTATCTGATCCCAACAAAAGAGAATTTTATCGGCAAATGGCGCTTAATGTATTTTTAGAAAAGATAAACCCAATGACTGCAATATTCATAAAATTACAACACGTTGAAAATTTGGAACAAGCAGTAACAATCGCGAAACAAGAAGAGGTTAAACTTAGGAATAGGAGGGCCCTACAAATCAATAATAAACCTCCTTACCAGAAACCTAACTATAATACAAACACTCAGACCAAATTCATAGCTCAGAATAGGAAGGAACAATATAATAAGAAACCTTCACCAAACCAATCAAATAAAAATTTCCACTTTCAAACATTGGATCAAGAAGATGATTCAATAAATGAGGAAATAGATAATCCCGAAAATAATGAAGATGTAAACAATGACGAAAATTTTCTCACCGACAATTTCGAAAACCTTATAACATAGTTTACATGAATAACGTACAGAATTATAACCGTTTACCTTACATATATATCAGCGAGTTAGGAGGCAGATTCCTACTCGATACAGGTGCCTCACAATCACTAATTCACCCTAATATAGTAAAAAACAAAAACATTAATTGCGAAATAAGAAAACAAACACACTATATAAAAACAGCACATGCAACTTCTAAACACGACAAAGTAGCAATTGTCACACTTCCACATAGCTTATTTAAGAGAACAATAACTCATAAATTTTTACTATTCGATTTTGACTCTGATTTTAGAGGTTTATTAGGATTAGATTTTTTAATACCATTAAAATGTAAATTAGATATTAAGAATATGATGTTATGCACAGACAATACACAAATACCAATCAGGGATGACATTAAATCATATAGCACAATTAAACCCAAATCAGAACAAATAATCAGTTTACTTTGTAATAATAACGAAGGAGAATACCTATTGACCGAAAAAATAACACAAGACGGTCTTCACTTCCCAGCAGCTTTAGTTACAGTAAAAAACGGAAACTTGACAACATCAGTAATAAATAATTCAAATAATACAATTAAATTAAAAAATAGTTGCCAATTAAATCTAACAAAACTAAAACAGACAAACTTATCAAACATAGTATCCATAAATAACATATCAGTAAATAAAAACACAGATAATTACCTGAAAGAAAACCTAAATAGATTAAGAACAGATCACATGAATCCCGAAGAAAAAAGAAACATAAGAAAACTTTGCTATAACTACAGAGATATATTTCATTGCGAACAAATCCCATTAACTTTCACACACGAAGTTAAACACAGCTTACGTTTAACTGATGAAAAACCAATATTCGTAAGAAATTATAGACAAGCACCTAAACAAAAGGAAGAAATAAAAAAACAAATTGACAAACTACTAGAACAAAACATAATAAAGGAAAGTAGTTCCCCTTGGTCATGCCCAGTACACATAGTTCCAAAAAAGGCAGATGCCTCCGGACAACAAAAGTGGCGTTTAGTAATAGATTACAGAAAACTGAATGACAAGACAATTGAGGATAAATACCCATTACCAAACATAGATGACATTCTAGATAAATTAGGACGCGCACAATACTTCACGACAATAGACTTAGCCTCAGGCTACCACCAGGTAGAGATGCATTCAAACGATATAGAAAAAACAGCGTTTACTATAGATAGAGGACATTACGAATTCCTTAGAATGCCATTTGGCCTGAAAAATGCACCAAGTACATTTCAAAGATTAATGGACTCAGTACTAAGAGGTATAGATAACGTATTGACTTACCTTGATGACGTAATTATCTACTCGTCTTCACTAGAGGAACATTTAAATAAATGCAAACAAGTTTTTAATAGGTTCAGAATAAATAATCTAAAGATACAATTAGATAAGTCGGAATTCCTACAAAAAGAAGTCAAATTTTTAGGACATACACTAACAGAAAAAGGCCTTAAACCTAATAAAGACAAAATAATAGCAATAAAAAAGTTCCCAATACCTAAAACACAAAAAGAAATTAAATCATTCTTAGGCCTAGTGGGCTACTATAGAAAATTTATACAGGACTTCGCTAAGTTAACAAAACCACTAACAAAATGCTTAAAAAAAGGCAACAAAGTGGAGTTAACAACAGAATATATAGAGTCATTTGAAAAATGTAAAGAAATATTAATCAATGCACCAATTCTACAATATCCAGATTTCGAAAAACCATTCATATTAACAACAGACGCATCAGACGTGGCATTAGGCGCAATACTATCACAGGGAACACTAGGATCAGACAAACCTGTAGCTTACGCATCACGCACATTATCAGAAACAGAACAAAGATACTCTACAATAGAAAAAGAGTTGTTAGGAATAGTATGGGCCATAAAATATTTCCGCCCATACCTATATGGAAAAAAATTCACAATCTACACAGACCACAGGCCATTAACTTGGATAATGTCCCTAAAAGACCCAAATTCAAAATTAACACGATGGCGATTAAAATTAGCAGAATACGAATATGAAGTGCAATATAAAAAAGGTAAACTAAACACCAATGCTGATGCATTATCTCGTGTAAAAATAATTTACAATAATGAAATAAGCGAACAACAACCTAGTACATCAGAAGAACAGTTAGACCTAGAAAATATAGATATACGTACTTTACTAGACATGCCCATAACACCCGACATACCACCACTAACACCCGAGGTACCCATTAACGAAGATATCGATACTAGGAACAACAAAGAAACTGAACAAATACCAGAGATACAAGACGCAATAGACAGACAATTAAAACAGTTACATATTAGAAAAACACCGGGAAATCAGTACATAGTCGAGGACAGATCCAAAGGAAGAATAATAATAAAAGACGTTTTTATACCCATCAATAACACTTTGGAACAAATAAAATTATTCCTATTAGAACACACAATCCCAGACAGAATATTTCATTGTTACTTCCATCATGAAGATTACTACACACTCTTTTGTAAAATATATAAAACAACGTTCAATGACCGTGGTCCTAAACTAATCCGTTGCTTAAATAGAGCGACACTAATAGAAAACATTAATGAACAAAAAGAATTAATAAAAAAATATCACGAAGGTAAAACAATTCACAGAGGGATACAAGAGACCTATAAGCAAATACACAAAAATTATCATTGGCCAAACATGCTACTATCAATACAAAAATATATAAACAAATGTGAAAAATGCTTAAAAAGCAAATACGAACGTAATCCCTTAAAACTACCATTATCACTCACAGAAACACCACATAAACCCATGGAACATATGTACATGGATTTATACAGTAGCGGAGGTACAACATTTTTAACAATAATTGACAATTTCACAAAATATGCACAAGCAATACCACTTGTGGCCGCTACAAGCATACACATAGCCGAAGCCCTATTAAGTATCTTTTCTACAATAGGAATTCCAATAAAAATAACAACTGACTCAGACACAAAATTCGACAACGAAGTTATAACAGAAATTTGTGCAATGCACAACATACATATACATTTTACAACACCATATAACCCTAACTCAAATTCACCTATAGAACGATTACATTCAACACTTGCAGAAATAATTAGAATTCAACGTATCACAGATAAAGATGAACCATCTAACCTCATGAAATACGCAATAATAGCATACAATAACACAATACACTCAGCTACAGGATTTACTCCTTTCGAATTATTATACGGACACACAAGTAGCAGAAACCCACTAGAACTACATTTCCCACAAGAATTTTATCAGGAATATGTAATTAAACACAAACAAATTATGGAAAACATACAAAAACTAGTGAATTCAAAATTATCAAAAAACAAACAAGTAGTAATAGATAAAAACAACTTAAATACAGAAACACCCAACTTCAAAGTAGGAGACAAGGTGTATAAACAGGTAGCAAAAACAGCAAGGTCTAATAAGCAGGAACCCAGATACCTAGGACCATACACAATAGTCCGAATACACCCAGAACAAATAGCAGAGATAGTAGGAAAACATATTAACGCGAAAACTATCAGAGTACACTTCCGCTTATTAAGGCGCCCTGAAAATGTTTCAGGAACACCATCGCCTGCATCACCATCATATGCCATCTCACCACAGCAACAGCGATCATTGAGCCAATAGACAACCACAATGGAATTTTAGTACTAACCGAAGCGAAGGCCCAATATCAACTAGACACATATCACCTCATAGTCATCTATAATATTACACAACTACGAGAAATATACATAGAAATATGTAGTAATTACTTCACAATAAAACTTAAAGAAAATAATACAATAAAGGACTTGTCAACACACAAGCAAATAGAATATTTAATCGATACAGTAGAAAGTAAACTAGAATATTTAGGATTAGAAAGAATAGGTCTTAGAAAAAGTTACAGACAAAAAAGAGGATTAATAAACGGAATAGGCTCAATAATAAAATCAATCACAGGAAATCTAGATCAGGAAGACGCAGCCAAATTTGAGAGCGAAATTAAAACACTTAAAACAGTAGTAAACAATAATGCAAATAGCCAACAGGACACGATAGGACTAGTTAAAGATTTCACGCAGGAATACGAAACTAAACTTAAACAAATAAAATCAAATCAAGAATTAATAGCTTTAGCTATTAATAAAATCTCAAAAGTAACAAATTCATTAGAAAAAAGAAATGAAATAACAAGTATATACAGTGAAATAGGAAGATCGTTCCAACAGCTCTACAATAGATTGTCTATGTTAGAAAATGCAATTACATTTTCTCACTTAAACAAACTACACCCTAGTATAATAGACCCAAGCTACCTCATAGAAGAATTAAATTATATACAAAACCAATTAAACTTAAGATTGCCCTACTCACCTAAGTTAAAAAATATCCACTTATTGGAAAAGGCAATTACAGTAAAAGCATATGGTACTAATGAAACACTTAACTTCATATTAGAGATACCACTAGTGACAGAACACCCATATAACCTCCTACACCTTTACCCCATCCCCAATAACAACAACACTATCCTAATTCCACAAAACCCTTACCTTATCTTGGGAAATGACGAGTTTGCTTACCCCCACGAACCATGTTTGAAGATCACCGACAAAGATGTCATCTGTAAACATCTAGAATGGCAAAAACTGCAGCAATCCAACGATTGCATAGCACAACTTATACAACACCAAGAACCACATAACTGCACATACATACTAGCAAATTACAGAAACAACCTAATTCAACAAATTCAGGATAATAGCTGGATTGCGATGATAAAGCAAGAAGAAGTAGCGAAAACAACATGCGGAAACGATGTCCAGTATCAGCGAATTAAAGGTGTTTATTTAATCACAATAGACAATAGATGCACCATTCAAATCGCAGATAGATACCTAACAACACATCAGAAATACATTAACATAAAGGAAGCAATTCCACTGCCACGCGCATATAAAACACCAAACCCATCTGCAATCGCAGTAAACCTAGAAACAATCGAATTAGATGATCTAAATAAACTACTACAAAGGTCAAAAGAAATAGCACCCCCAGAAAAAGTGTCATGGATAACAACCTCACCCAGCTGGTCATCCATACTATTATACATAATAATCATCATAGCAGCATTAACGACGGCAGCATACAAATTCTGGTGGCTTCGAAGAACCAAGATCATGAGTATCACGCCAGAAGACGGCGAAGAAGTTGTTCTCAAGCCGCTTCAATCTACGACGCGCCTTTCTCTTAAGAGGGGAGGAGTTATGTAGGTGTAAACCACCCACATAGCACGATAAGACACCACGTACCAGGAAGCAGCCATGAAGATAACACGTAGCAGGAAACGAAGACAATCAACACCATTGTTATGACCATGATTGCTAACCACCTAGTTCATGTACAGCATTAATTAGATAACCTTTGTCATGTAAACAAGAACATTAAGTATACTATATATTGTAATACAAGATTAAATAAAGTCAGTCTTAACCAGCTCCTCCGAGCATCAACACCTTCTTATCTGTTTATAAATTAGCTTTTTAAAAAGCCTTTCGCCCTCGCCCACATCCTAACTCACGTACTAAAATATTTCTTTCAAAAAAAAGAAGAAAGGTTGGAAAACATTTTGTGAATCGCTATCCCCTAAAACTCCTCCGACAATAGTCTGGAAGAACATTAAAAAGTTCAGAGGATCCTTTGTACCCAACCCAACCCAATCTTGCGACTCATCCCTTTGGTTGGATGATTTTTTGGATAGACTGGCGCCTGCATTTATACCTGAAGAGCTTTGTTCGTCCCTTCAGCCTCCTCTTGTGTGCAATGACCCCCATGATGAACCGTTTACAATTACAGAATTAAAAATTACACTAGATGGCCTTCGTAGTACATCCCCGGGGGAAGATGGTGTCCCTTACATATTTCTGTGCAAACTTGGAATAATTGCCCAAGAGTATTTACTCCAACTTTTTAATAAAAATTTTATTTCTAATATTATTCCGGAATCCTGGAAGAATCAAATCGTAATTCCAATCCACAAACCCAATAAAAATGTACAAGAGGCTAATTCTTATCGTCCTATAGCCCTTTCATCAACTATTGGCAAAGTACTAGAACACTTGGTTAAAAACAGACTCGAATGGATTGTTGAAAATAAGAAAATACTAGCAGTTAACCAATTTGGCTTCCGTAAAGGGAAAAGTACCATGGATAGTCTTGGAATTTTTACCTCTGATATACATATAGCCCTATCCAAAAAACAAAATCTTTTCGCATGCTCCCTTGATGTGACGGCAGCTTATGATAATGTTCAACTTCCGCTGCTCAGAGCCAAGTTGCTACAGCTGAGTATACCCGTGAGAATTGTCCATTTCATCTGCAACCTGTTCATAGGTAGAACTATTAAAATCAAACTTGGAAACACTTATTCTGCTCCTAGAATGCTATGGCAAGGTATCCCACAGGGTTCTGTCCTCAGCCCTCTTTTATATAATATTTACACGTATGATCTCGAACGGTCTCTTTCTCCTTTCTGTGAAGTGTTACAATATGCTGATGACTTGGTCTTATATACCCCGACTGAATGTGCTGAGGTAGCTTCCTCTCGTCTTAATGAAGCCCTTAGTTACCTTGTGGACTGGATGGATGAACACGGTTTGTCACTCTCCTCATCCAAGAGCTGTACGGTGACCTTTACACGAGGGAGGGTCATCCCAACTGTCGATGTATCATGCGTAGATGAAATCATACCCAACAGCGAATCAATTAAATTCTTAGGTGTAATTTTCGATTCTAAAATGACCGGGATTCCACATTTGAATTACATAATAAGTAAATGTGAAAAAAGCATAAATATTCTTCGCTCCCTTTCTGGAGTGTGGTGGGGATCTCACCCATACTGCCAGAAATTGTTATATAATGCACTCATACGTAGCCTTATAGACTACGGATCTTTTATTCTAGAACCATGTAGTAAACTGGCTCTAAAAAAAATAGACCTCATTCAAGCCAAATGCCTGCGTATCATTCTTGGCGCGATGAAGTCGTCGCCCAAGAATGCTATGCAGGTCGAATGCGTTGAACCACCACTTTTTCTAAGAAGACAGTATTTAGCAGACCGATTTGTTTTTAAAGCTGTTTCTCTGTCTACTCATCCTCTTCTCCCACGACTTGAAGCCCTTGCTCTTGAAATATCCGAAAACAGATACTGGAACCACAAGGAAACCCCAAGAATAATTCGCAGTTTTTTAAAATTTAAGGATCTTACGTTTGCCGTTTACCAAAGTGAAATAAACCCCCTGTTTGAAACTGATTACAAAGCCCTAGTCTATTGCCCAAATATTTTATTAGATTTTAACATAACGAAAAATGATCCCGGAGCTAATAACAAATTTAATGTTCATATGGAAGACTGGAAAAAGTTTCTGCCAGTTTACACTGACGCATCCAAACTATCTGAGGAGGGCTGTGTTGGGGCAGCAGTTTGGATACCTAAGTTTAATGTCTTATTAAGTTACAAATGCCCACCCAAGACCTCGGTGTTCACTGGAGAGACTATGGCCATTCTTGAAGCGGTAGCGTATCTAAAAAGTCACAACATACCTAAGTCAATAATCTTTACCGACTGCAAAAGCTGCTTGCAAGCAATTAATTCCAACCAATTTAAAACTAAAATAAAATTTCCATTGGTTCTTAAAATAAGGGAGTTACTTTTAAAATGCAATACTAAAAGCTTAACAGTTGTTCTCACATGGATCCCTGGGCACAGTGGAATTGTGGGCAACGAATGTGTGGATTCCTGGGCAAAAAATGCTATTAACATGGGTAATTTGGAATACAGCAAACATTATACTTCGGACCTTCTTGTAGATGCTCGCTCTGATACGAGGCGATCTTGGCAGGAGCTATGGGACTCCTCCAGGCTTACTATAGGACGTCATTACGGGAACATTCAACCTTTTATCCCAGCTAAGCCCTGGTTCTTCCGGTTTAAATCAGTTAATAAACAAACTACCTCCACGATTTGTCGCTTACGCCTCGGCCATGTATGTACCCCAGTCTTCCTTGCCAAAATACGAGTACGAGATCACTCTCTTTGTGAATGTGGGTTGGACGAAGGAACCACAGACCACATTTTTTTTAACTGCCCTAAATTTTCCTATTCTTTGTATGACGTTCTGCCCCCTGAAATTCCACGCCCTATCAACTTTCAAACACTTCTTTGTCACCTAGATTACTCTCATATGTCTCTTTTGATAAAATACATACATATACATGAGATTAAGTTATAAGTATGTCCACTATACTATATAATTTATATATTTTTCCTGGTCATTACATCTATAACTTCTCTCCTATCCTTTAGCATCCTCTTTTTATGTCTGTGTTGTCCTGTGTTGTCCTTAACAAGCTAATTAGTTAGTTAATAGCTTAGTTTCCAACCACCATATTTATTTATTTATTTACTTAAAACCAAACAAAATTATTTTAACCGAACATTCTCCGAACGAAATGACCAATAAAAGTTATAGTTGGCAAAATACATCTCAACATCAAGAAATGTGAACGCCACTAATAAAAAAAAAAATTTTTGTTTATTTTCTAAAATTTGTGTTATGTCGAATATTAATGTGAAATAATGGTGGATTATTAACCGTTAAGTGTTCGTGAGTGTGCATGAGTGTTGGCAAATGAAACAAAATAGTGCAACGGCACTTTTCAAATTCTCTCAAGAATTCCGTGTGAGGACTTAGTAAAGCCCCATATCTTTACTAAGATACTTGAGGGGTTGGGGGGTATATCATTCTCACTTCTCATTTCTGTTATCATTCATCATCATCTTATATAGTTTATTACATATTATTATAGTACTAATGAATTAAGAAACTAATGACATGGCAGCATGGTCTATGACCTTAGCCGGTTCCTCAGGGAACAAACTACACTTAAAAAAAAAAAAGTCATTATTTGTTGTAAACATCCGGTCCCGAAAGAAACTTACTAAACGTTGTTGACAATTTTTGAATGGTTCGTCCTTTCTTATTAAGTACAAATTTATTTATTTAATTATTATGAATTGAGAAAATTTGACTATCTCACTTTAAATTATTTCTTACTCATTAATAATTTTAAAGATTGCTGTTAAGAACAGGAAGTACATTCCAAATAACCACACGTCATTCGACAGCTAAACGTCTGACGTGACTGTTCGGGTTAGGCAGGGTAGTGAAATTTATTTTGGGTTAGTGGTTGAACCCGTGATAATATTAAAAAAAAAATGCAAATTCCAAATGAATATGTTTCGACAGCTGAAGATTTTGCAGATCAGGTATGTATTCTATATAATTACAAGCTCAAAATCCTTAAGTTTTGATTATTTAAATTAAAATTAGGAATGTACTTTGGTTTGTCACGTCACCGAACTTATTTTCTCGTTGGCGCATTATTGTATAGATATTTAAATGTTCTGCCCACCAAGACATATAGTTTTACATGTGGCTGTGACAAAGCCAATCATATATATAAATCACAATTTTGTACAAGCTCATTCTGTGCCAAGCAGAATCTTGTTGTTTGTTAGAGTCCTCTAAAAAGTTTGCAGATGGTTCCCTCACACGATTAGTGGCGACTTTAGAGAAGACCCATTTATACATACATTTATTTTTATGTTTTACATTATGCTGCATGTATTTTTCTTATTATTATATAATTTTAAGTTATATTTATTTTAAATTTCCTCATGAATAGTATGTTTTTGTAACTTTGATTTATCTTGATCTGTTGAATAACTTTAAACTAGCTTGTTGATTATCATATACTTAATTACTTCACCCATCTTTGGCCATAAATAGCAGACACAATAGAATTTTATTGTTTGACACTTACATGTAAGCACTCGGCCAACAATGGGTTAATATAGTAAATAGAAATTATTGGTATTCAAGCCTTTTGACTTTTTAGGTTTGTCCTGCACATACAAATTTCATACAACTAATTTATAATTTCCAACTCATCATAATTCTTTAATAACTAAAATAGCATGTATTTATTAATAACCCATTTCCGTCATTAGAACATTTTTAAATGTAATAATTTAATCATGAATAGTTAGTTGTTTAGTTTTTTTAGTTTATTGTTTATTTGACATAAATTATGCATAAAATTTTTCCATACTATGGCCAATGTGCTATGGACCAATCTCACACAAGAGTATGAATAATATGATGTATAAATACTTTCACTTTTGCACTGAGTTGTACTATGCCTCTTACTTGTTCATAAGACTTCTAAGTGAAATGTATCTTTTTGGTGATCTAGGTGAACAGTTAAAGCTACTGATGTTTGCCTTTTTTTTCTGATTCTGCTAAAGAAATCTTGATTTTGATTATTTCTTTACTCATTTGTTATAATAATTGTTTCATTAGGTGATACGAAAAGGAAAAAATGTGCTGCCAACAGTGGCACGCCTGTGCCTCATATCCACATTCCTGGAGGATGGGCTCAGGATGTGGTTTCAGTGGTCAGAGCAGCGCGATTACATGGATATGTCCTGGGGATGCGGGAAGATCCTTGCTACAATGTTTGTGGTTAGTTTTTTTAAAATCAATTTTAAAAAAATATAATTTAGTTAGAAGTTTCAACTCATAATTAAAAACTCATTAAAATGTACTGTCTTCAGATTATCTATCTAGAAGCAGAAGCATCATTAAGAAGTAATATTACATTATTTTAAATTTCAGTTTACAGCGTAAGTCTTGTGTATACTATGCACTAGAGTGTAGCACTTTATTTGTGGCGAATACTGCATCACCAACATTTGTGATATTGCAAATCTATTTTATCACTCTTATCACTGCTTTCTACACCATAGAATTACTTTCTTGAATGTACATCCAGATCATTTGATCTCATGCACATCTGTGCCTGTTGATATTTGTTACTGTTGGTTGCCTATTTGTTACGGTTGATATATTCAGCCTATCCCACCCCGGTGCAAAGCTTTACACACTCAAAAAAATTTTCTAAAATGCACCCATCCCTTGTTGCCTAGGTATTTGCAGAAATGCCTATTATGCTGGAGAGGTAGAAGTGCTCATACATAGTTAAAAAAAGCTTTAATTGATAACAACATTATGAATATTATACATTAAAGTTGTAGCAACAATAATTTATTTTTGGTTCATCATCTCATCTCAAGCTTTCTTCAACCAGTTTGGTGTAGGCCTCCTTCAACCCCTCCACTGCGTTCTATTTTTGGGCTATCAGTACCCAATTTTGGCCTGCTATCTTTCTGATGCCATCTTTCTTTTATAGTCCCATGGTCTCCATTCCAACAGGTCCTAGCACCACTAGTCTGATTTATAGGCTGTGACCTGCCCATTGCTACTTATTTTTTGGTTGACTGGTAGAGATTGCCTTGGGCATTAAGACCCCATATAATTTAATGTTGCAGAAGTTATAATTTAAATAAATAATTGACAGTCTGACTACCAAAACTTCTATTGTCACATAGATGTGTAACAGCCATGTAAAATTTGTTTTAAACTATTGATTTAATTTCTTCTTCACAATTGAATCGATTTTTAGTATTCATTCGTTATTACAACATCTGAATGCCATCTTCGATAGTAGAACGAAGTATGTACTTACATGTTTTTTGTTTTATTTCAGGTTGTGAATTTATTGGGCCAAATCGGAGGCTGCGTCATGGTCCTAGGAAGGTTAAAGGTCGACATTGCTTGCGGAATGCTGTTCTTTATAGTAGTTTTACAGGTAAAGTTATTTGATTGTATTATGTTATTTTACTTCAAATGCAAGTGGGTCTCACTAGGACACTGTAGAACATGCAGTTCCTGTATAAAACTGAATGCAGTTCGAGAATTTTTAAGTGTTTAAAATAGCCATTGGTGACTGACTGAAGACTCACAGTCAGTCATCACCCACACACAGTCACCCATAATTGAGTGAGACAGTAAAGTATATAGTTCACAGTAAAGTGTTAATTGAGAAAGAGAGAGATAAAAATATTGATTACCCATACACACACTAATACACATAAATAAAAAAAACAAACATTAGGACAATCAGGAACCTGCCTCAATATGTGTTGTTGCGAACGAAGCGTGTCGCAACAACGCTGGTATTCTGGCGGAGCCCGCTGCACTTAGCACTTAGATTTGATACAAATTTAAAACTACTATTTTACATAAAATTTATGTATTGCTATAAATCTATATCTATATTATTAATATTATAAAGCTGAAGAGTTTGTGTTGGATAGTCCATTTATCGAGGAAGGCTTTAGGCTATAATAACATCACGCTGCGACCAATAGGAGCGAAGCATCAGTGAAAAATGTTGCAAAAACGGGAACAAGAACCTAGAAAGTCACTATTACACGTGGACGAAGTCGCGAGCACAGCTAGTAGTTATATAACTATGGTGAAGTATGATCATCTGTTCATAACCCTGTCATGCTCCACCAGACGTTCGCGTACAGCATACTGTGGGACATGCAGTTCTTGCTGCGCAACCTGGCGCTGATCGGCGCGCTGCTGCTGGTGCTGGCGGAGGCGCGCGCGGAGGGCCGCAGCCTGTTCGCGGGCGTGCCGTCGCTGGGCGAGAACAAGCCCAAGACCTACCTGCAGCTGGCCGGCCGCATCCTGCTCGCCTTCATGTTCGTCACGCTGCTCAGATTCGAAGTCTCCTTCTTACAGGTATGTTGCAACATGCTCATTATTTCGTGATTATCTAGTATTGTGTAGAATCAGGGTATGTCTGGCATGATCAAAGAAATCGATCATAGCTCACAAACAAAAAAGAAAGAAAATAAGGGATAGACCAATCGTAATATCCGTATTTAGTTTATTGAAAGCCTAACATGAATATAGTCAATATATGAGTATTTCATCTGTGGAGGTATTTCAGACTGTAAATCCTCGAACAGACAAATAAATATATAAATTGGCAATGACTACATTAACAAAATCTCCACATAATTTATTACACAAATTGAGTATAACACCTTCATGTAAATACATAAAAAATTTAGTTTTCAAAGTGTTTTATTTTTGTTGTCACACTTACACATATCATTAATATTATTTTAGACAGACAGACGAAGTTTGTTCTTGACAACGATAACAATCCTTTATGAATCACAAAGTAAAGTTTGTCTCTTTCAACTGTAAATCTTTAATTAGATCAATGGAATATATTAGGACATTGTGTCAAACATCGCATTTGATTGCACTCCAAGAAACGTGGCTACTACCGCACGACATCCCACTGCTGGGCACTATGGATCCGGACTTCGAGTACTTCGGGAAGTCAGCAGTACCAGTGAAGTCATTCACCGAAGAAGGCATCATGGACGTTTAGGTATTTTGTGGCGTAGGAATGTGTTTAGTGCCGTTTCAGTCGTGCCATGTACCAGTGATCGAATCGCGGCCGTAAAAGTTACTAGTGCGGAGTGCTCATTTCTAGTGTTTTCGGTATACATGCCGACTGACGAGGTTACGAACTTGGCTGAGTTTACACACTGCTTAAGTGAGATAAGCGCTATTATAGATAGTTGTGGCACTGAATATAGTTACATTCTTGGTGATTTGAATGCGCATCCGGGTAGGCGGTTTGATATAGAACTTCAAATGTTCTGCACAGATCAGTAATGGACTTGTGTGGACATGGAGCTACTTGGATTAGACTCGGGATCTTATACCTATGTAAGTGACAGTCACGGAACTAGTAGTTGGCTGGATCACTGTGTGGTGACCCAGGCGGCTAGACATACAGTAGACAGTGTATCAATTAATTATGGTGTATTCTGGTCAGACCATTTTCCCCTAGAAATACAGTGCCCCCCTAGAATACCTTAATACTTTAATACCGCAGTGTGTGCCTTGCAATAACGAGATAAATCATGTTTTATGGGGAGAACGGGATGAATCTCAGATTTTAGAGTATACAGATTATTGTAATGAAAGATTCAAACAGATAGACTTTCCCTCCGTGTTCACTGAGTGTGCCAACACGGTGTGTAACAACTCTGATCACAGCATAGTATTATTAAACTTGTATGAACAAATAATTGATATCCTAACGGAAGCCTCAGTATGTAGCAGTAAAAAGAAAAAGTTTAATTGTAAAAAGAAATATGTCTGTGGTTGGAATAAACACGTTAAAACCGCACACAGTGAAGCTCGGTTGTGGTTTCACTACTGGGTCCTATACAATAGGCCTCGAGTAGGGTTTGTTTATAATAAGATGTGTGGTTCTAGAAATGTTTTTAAAGCCAAATTAAAGTGGTGTCAAAACAATGAGCAGCAGATAAAGATGGATATTTTGGGCACAGAACATGTAAAAAAGAATTTCTCTAGTTTCTGGAAGCACACAAAAAAGCTGAGTCCAAAGCCAAGCGCTCCAGTGAGTGTAGAAGGATTGAATGAGTCCTCTCAGATAGCCGAAATGTTTAAAGAACACTTTAGGGTTCAGCCTACCGACTTTTGTGCTGAGAGTGACAATGTTACATGTAAAGCTAGCAGTGGGTGTGCTGGGTTAGTTGTGATTGGGGCTAAGGACATTAGAACTGTTTTGAGAAAAATGACTAAGGGTAAATCTCCGGGTCATGATCACTTGAGCGTTGAGCACCTGCAGCATGCTGGTGTACATCTACCGCGTGTTTCGGCAATGTTCTTTTCTCTTTGCCTGAGTCACGGCTATCTACCAGACAACATGTTAAAGACTATAGTTGTACCCATTGTTAAAAATAAATCATGTAGTGCTAGTGACAAGTCCAATTATAGACCGATTTCTTTGGCGACCATCGTGGCTAAGGTACTGGACAGATTGCTGAGCAACAGCTGGGAAAGTGTGTCAAACCACGATGCACAGTTTGGTTTTAGACCAGGTCTTTCCACTGAAGCTGCGGTATTGTGCCTCAAGCAGTCTGTCCAGTATTACACTGCGAGGGATACACCGGTGTATGCCGTGTTTTTGGACTTGTCAAAAGCGTTTGACTTGGTTCAATATGAGGTCCTCTGGAAAAAGCTTGCGGAAGATACTGACCTGCCTGATGCATATCTCTCTATTTTGAAATACTGGTACTCTCACCAGGAAAACTACGTTAAGTGGTCTGGGGAGCTTTCAAGCATGTACAAGATAGAGAGCGGGGTGAGACAAGGGGGGTGCAGCTCACCGACGCTCTTTAGCTTATACGTCGACAAGCTGATTGGTGGGCTCAGCAGTGCCGGTGTTGGCTGTTCTGTCGACGGTACTTTTGTCAACAACATAAGTAACGCCGACGACATGGTACTGCTGTGCCCATCAGTCAGTGTGCTAAACAGGCTGCTTGGCATCTGTAAGAGATATGCGCTGACCCACGGTCTCAGGTATAACTGCGCAAAAAGTGAGTTGCTGGTTTTTAAAGCAAAAAGTAAAACCTATAAAGTTCCCCCTGTAAAGCTCAATGGCACTCCTCTTAGACAAGTACAGAGCTTTAAGTACCTGGGACATTGGGTCACTGAGTCATTAAAGGATGACCTAGACTTAGAAAGGCAACGTAGGGCGCTGTGCGTTAGGGCTAACATGCTTTCCCGGAGGTTTGCGCGTTGCACGAAGAGTGTAAAAATTACGCTCTTCAAAGCATATTGCTATACCCTGTACACATGCAGCTTGTGGACAAATTACACCCAAGGAGCGTACAGGGCCCTACTTACCCAATATAATAATGCGTTCAGGGGGCTGATGGGGCTGCCGCGACACTACAGCGCGTCAGGAATGCTAGCTACAGCAGAGGTTGATAGCCTCTCTGCTGTCATCAGAAAGCGCATTGCGTCCCTGATGCGGCGTGTGCGTGGCAGCACCAACAGCCTCCTGAAGACTGTCGCGGCGAGACTGGACGTAGACAGTGCTATAATGCAGCACTGGACTCGCGTCCAGCTCGTCAAAGACAGTAAAATTACATTTAACCAATTTTTGTACTAACGTTGCTTATAAGATTATTGTTACTAACACTATTATGGACTCTGTCCGAAATAAATGATTTTTATTTTTTTTTATTTTTATAACATGATAAAATACGCCAAAAAATACTTATTTGTATATGTATTACAGGTACATACAACATTTGCCACAGTTGAAACTGATTGCATTGCATTGCAACAAACACTATAAAAATATATAACAAAAATTTCGGTTCGCTGATATAGGCTTGACCCGGCTTGTCTCCACTTTGGCGTTATTACAATTATGTTGACAATATTTGATTGTTCACGAATCGTATGAATGACATTTACTTTTGTACGTGAGGCGCGACCTTGATTTTTTTTACTTTTTACAACTCATAATTACATTACATATTATTATGTGCTTGTTGTCAGTCAGATGTGCGTTTCTATCCGGACTATGTTTAATGACACACAATTAATATTACTTAGAACTTTTTGTTTGTTTGTAAAAAAGTTTGACTTCAGAATTATTTCATAAAATCCCTTATTTATTACACAAGGAATGAACCTGTGTAGGATCTAACTTTACTAAACTTATATAAGGTTATTTGTATATATTAAAGTTTCTTCTTATTAGACTAGAAATAAAATAACAATACTTAGCTCTAAGTGTATATTATAATATTTAAATAGTATATAATAGTATAATAGTATATAAATAGAATCACCACCATTTCGCATTAAACTGATTTGTATTCCTCAAAATATTCAATGCAGCGCGCGTGTAAAGCAATGAAATTCATTGAACCGCGGCAACAGATTAAACTTGTTCCCAATAAATATTCATAATGTTGTCATGACGTCATCTTTGATATAATAACCTTTCCTCATATTAAGTTGTAACTTGTGTAAATCTTGTAATTACCATAATTTAGTGACGGATGTCATAATAACATGCTCGCCACGTTGTTAGCTCTGATATGGCGTGTTTGCTTAGCATGGACAGAGATGGCAGTATTTAGCCTAGCGGTTCAATACTGGTGCTACAATAGTAACTGTAAACAAATTTTATGATCGCCATAAATTATGTAAAATAAAACTTAGTTGTGATAAAAGTACATTAAAAAAATACAATACAATAGAATAGAATATTTATTTATTAAAGTAACCAAGACTCATAATGTGTTAGTATTAACTTTTTCTATATTAGTTACATGAAAATTTCGTTAATCAACCTTATCTATATATCAAATGTGCACTTTGAACTACTTTGAAGTGAACTTCTCTTTTGAATTAATTTAATTTAAGTTTTTATGCTTTATTATTGCAATGCTCGATGATTGATTGTTTAATCTTAATAACATCATTCGGAATGTACATCCTTTTGAATTGCAATCCAGATTTATTCATGGTTTTGTAATGTTTGATTGTTGTACATCTAAACAAAATTAAAAAATATGCTATCTTGGGTCAGTGACTATATAGTGTGAGTTTTGTTTACCATCCGTATTCATTCGATTACGTTTACGAAAACGACAATTTGTATGGCCAAATTATAACTCTTTTCGTTTGTAGCTTCCTAGCTTATTACATATTTTTGTAATATTATTAATACAATGCAGTTTTTTATTCAGTAAATTAATAAATTTTTACTTTTTATTTTCAAGTGCTAATTGCTGCACTGAAGCTAAATTAAATATTTATAAAATTTTCAAAATACAGTGAAAAAAAAAAATGGGTCGGGTAGGCGTTTAATTTTTTCACTGTATTTTGAAAATTTTATAAATATTCAGTAAATTAATATTTACAATTTTGGAAATAATGGTCGGTCGTCGGCACTTAGCTTAAATATAGGGAATTATCGGAGCGGCGGCCGAGGAAATGGATTGTTGGTACTAATTTTCGTCTTCGTTAACGTGATCTAATGTCAAATGAAACTCACACCAGGCACCCGTCCAACTCGGCCAATTTTCGAATGGTGCTCGTGGATATTTTTCAACACCCATCCAGATTGTGTACAGTCACAAGCATTAACATGTATACACTTTTGACTCTTATTCAATTGTATTAGGAGTTACATTGTGTGCATGTTAATACTCGTGACTGTACAATAGTTGGCCTCTCTTTTGATTGACGTCTGAGAAAAGAAAGTGGAAATGAAAGACCACTTAACTTCTTGTAATAAGGCATACGTTTCGATTTAGGTAGGTTTGAATGTTTAGATAATTTTGGGGCTGGCTGGCTGATCTGAATGTGTGTCGGTGGCGGTGTCGTGACGCGCGGCCGTCTCTCTTTTGATTGACGGCTGAGAAAATAAAGTGGAAATGAAATACCACTTTAACTTCTTGTAATAAAGCATACGTTTCGATTTAGGTAGGTTTGAATGTTTAGATAATTTTGAGGCTGGTGGCTGATCTGAATGTGTGTCGGTCTCGGTGTCGTAACGCGCGGCAGTCTTATTACCGAAATAAAGCAACCAGTTACTACTTGCGGTTACTACAATCGGTCTAATACACAGGATCAAGAGAAGACTGGAGCATAGAAACTGATGGCATCACTTGCTTTACAGACAGCTCCAGAAAGGAGTTGAAAAAGCTCTCTGGATCCGGCGTGCACATTAAGTGCGCAGACGGGACGGAGATGAACAAATCGATACCGCTAGGAAGATTCGCCAGTGTTTTTCAGGCGGAAATATACGCAATAATGGCATGCGCTGAGATGGCCGAACACCTTACTGTTACAGGAAAAATGCCCATCTACAGCGATAGCCAGGCGGCGCTGAAGGCACTAGGCAGAGAAGAGACGACATCAGCAATCGTCAAAGAATGCAAGGAATCATTAAAAAGGCTGGTCGAGAGAGCGGACCTGACGATAGTGTGGGTCCCCGGACACAAGGGAAATACGGGAAACGAACAGGCCGACGAACTAGCCAGAAAGGAAGCAAAGGAAACTTGGTGGGACCGGAGCCCCGGTTGCTAATAGCGCACAATATCACCAAGGGAGTAATCAGCCACAGTATCACAGCAGAAACCAACCGAAGATGGAGGTCTTCGACTGGTATGAGACAGTCGAAGATCTTCATCAAAGGAATGGACAAGAAAAAGACTAGTAAACTGATGGGACTCTCCAGAGAGAACATGAGGCTAGTCATAGAGATCTTAACAGGACACTGTCGACTGAACAGACATCTGACAGTGATAGGAGTGAAAACCGACCCCATGTGCCCAGAGTGCAAGGAAAGTGAGGAGACCAGTTTCCACCTACTGAGTGCCCTATGTACTCACTGATAAGATGGGACCTCTAGGGGTCGGACACATTAGACATATAGGACCTGAAGGATCTGAAGGTGGAGCAGATAGCAAGATTCACCAAAGAGACAAAAAGATTCGACGGGGCGCCGTGAAAGCTGGATCAACCTTAGCTCCCTCAAAGGGGAGAACGGAAAAAGGATAAAGTGGCCCGCAGACAACGCGGGTGGATCGTCCGTTCGGCTGGCGACGTCCCCACAATATATATATAAAGATGTACTACAATCGGTCGGTTTATTTTAGAGCGCCTTCATGCACTTTTAGTTCGTCAATCGCTCGCTTGTGGCGCTGTTGTGGCGTTTTACGTTACGAATTTGTTTTGGTAGCGATTATGACTGTCACTGTCAGATCGGTAATAAGTGTTTGGGTGGGTGTTTCCAGATCGTGCAGGACATGCTGGGCAGCCTGCTGATGGTGCTGGTGACGGTGGGTTACCGCACCAAGCTGTCGGCGCTGCTGCTGGTGTTGGTGCTGGCCGTGCTCAACCTGTACCACAACGCGTGGTGGGCGGTGCCCTCGTACAAGCCGCTCAGGGACTTCCTCAAGTACGACTTCTTCCAGGTAAGCCATTTGGTGGGCAGTTTTTTGATTTACAGCTTTTTACAATGCTTCGATCAGTAATAGTAGTAGATTATATTGATGTTTGCTCATACTTATACATCTAAATATCTTATTACGTAATGTACAAAAAAATTATAGCATCACCAACTTATTAACTCTGTTTCAGTAGGGTCCTTTAAGGTTAACACAAAGAGATACTTTTTGAATTTGCAGACAACTGATAATGTGTAAGATGTCGGATTAGGTTTTAATTAAATCTTATCTTAGTTGTATTCAACTGAATTTGTTGGGATACCTCCAATAACAGTGACGAGTATTATAACTAGTAACTATGTGCTCAAAGTTGTACTGTGTTCTAATAAATATATTTCATTTCATTTCATTTCATTTATTATAAACCTTAAATCTCGAACTTAAAATTCAATTAAGATTGTAAAATATTTTACTTAAAACTTATCGACCACCCAATTTGAAGTAAAACCATAATTAAGAGTATTTGTGGCCTTATTTCTCGGACCGTTTTTAAAGAGCTTATTGGGAATCTAGTACTATTATTGATCGAAGCTACAATGCAAGCGCAGGTAGTACTATGAGTATCTTATTAATTGAATAAAGATTATCTAATATATAAAATTCTCGTGTCACAGTTTTCGTTGCCATACTCCTCCGAAACGGCTTGACCGATTTTGATGAAATTTTTTGTGCTTATCCGGTATCTATGAGAATAGGCCAACATCTATTTTTCATCCCCCTAAATGTTAGGGGTAGTCCACCCCTACATTTTTTTAATTATTTATATGGCAAAACAACGTTTGCCGGGTCAGCTAGTTTTATTATAAAAGAAGCCCGTGATTGCTTCTCACATTGGCATTTTCCTGGTTCTACCTGATTTTGTTAACTAATCAAAAGAATTTATTCTGGCCACGAAAACGTCGCTTTCCGTTCCTGTCTAATGTGTTGCTAGAAACAAGTTATAATATTTATAAGTTCCACTATCAATAACGCATAACAATGGTTAAATCAATTGTTAGCGACCGGTGGCCTGTCGTTCGACAGTGGAGGGGATATAAGATTTTGAATGAATTGTACCTAATGGTAAAAGGTACTATGTTTTAAAGTTTTGTAAACCACTTTCTGTAGACCAGTGGTTCTTAAACGGTGGTCCGCGGACCACTCGTAATCGTGATAAACAATAAACTAGTGACTCGACGACCTCGACGTGCGTGATGTAAAACAACTGGGTGGTCCCTGGCAAGACAGATGTATGGTGAAATGTCCCTCATGGCTAAAAGGTTAAGAACCACTGCTGTATACCAATAATATTCCAATAGTTTAGATGGTAAGGTTCCGTTGGTACCGAAGCATCAATTCTCATACACTGCCGTTATCCGCAGACGCTGTCGGTGATCGGCGGGCTGCTGATGATCGTGTACCTGGGCCCGGGCGGCGTCAGCATGGACGAGCACAAGAAGCGCTGGTAGGGCGCCGCCGCCCGCGCCGCCCGCGAGTGCGCGCAGAGACTATACACTTACCTCTAAGATTGTTATGTGGTGCGAAAGGGACATCGTTTGTATCCAGACACGCCCCGAGTGCCTAAAGTGAGTTTTGTTCCGATAAACGTTCGTGCAGCGTTCGAGTATTCGTCGATGCGCCCCCTAGCGGAATAGTCGGCGAAGTTTCCTTATACAAATACGCTTTCTACGCGCACGCCGCGCGGACGTTTGTCGAAACTGAACTCTCGATAGGTACACTGATATTTTTATGTATCGGACGTCCTAGTCGGCGGCAGAATTGCAATCACTGACCTCTACGTTTCGTGACTCCAAATTTCATATGCAATTATATGGGACGCTTGAGCCGGCTCTAGAACCTGCGCGGAACGAGTTTCTGTCGTAGTCGACATCATTTCGAGTTCTCTGTCATGCTTTGTAATCTTTGAAACAATCTTGTTTACACGTTTCGCGGCCTGTAGAATTATAAAACTTTCGATAAGGAAGGACCTTAACGTGTGTCGTAACAAAGTTTTATATCGATACACATATTTATCGGCGCGTTCTGTGAATGCGTATCGATAAGGATAATATATGTTTACATAATAATATTAGAGCCGGTTCCATCGCTTCAGTGATTTACATTAACAAAACATTAGAATGATAGACATACTATTTTATTCAATTTTATCAGTACTTTATACTTTTTTATGCGACTCTTATCTGTGAGACTTATTGGATCTATGGAATGACATTATTTTAGTGCAGTAATTGTGAATTCTGACGCTCTGTATATTTTTTATGTTAGATAGAAATGCAACACGGGCACGGACGGAGCCGCCACTGCGGTGTAGAGATGTTTGCGTGTTGCATGAAGGCTATAATGCATCGAGGACGTAGCGCTGTATGTGTGTTGTGGACACTAGTTAGAGCGCTGCGTCGGCGCATGCGTGCCTCCAAGCCACCTCCCGACCCGCGTCTAGTGATATTTGCGTGCGGGTTGCTATTTGTTCGCATGTGACGTAAGTGATTGTCTTGGACTGAAGTCGCGCCCGCGACGGCTTTCATATTCAATGGTGTTGTAAACATTTCATTCCGAATTCTTTTCTACCTGTTGTGATTTCAATGTAAATATGTATGTATTTTGTACTTTTAATATGAGATAATAATTGTGGTGTTTGAATGGATTATTATGGATTCTGTAAAATTATGAATTGTAAAAAAAGAGACTTCCGTGTGTTTACTTCACAACTTACTCGTTTTACATGCATACATAAGATTTCATTTCTACATAAGTAATAGAAATATTTAAAAAGACAATATTTTTATAGTATTTTTTTATTTATATTTATTTTGGCCATAGATGTTGGATTCCTAAGCAAAACAATTTGTTCCGAATAAATTTTACATAATTAATCTGTGTTATATTTTCTTCCCGACTGACGTGAATGTAAAAACTGATGTAAATAATTGCTGTGTGGTAAAATATAATCGGTAAAAAAAAGTTTGTCTAGTGAAACAAAATAGAAGATTACATTACATTATTAATGTAATAGTGGAAATCAAATTAATTAGACTTGCTAAAACCGTTACAAAAAAATAAAACAAAAATTAATAAATTTTATATAATTTTATTATTGCTAATAAATTAATAAAATAAAAAATATTCAACAACTACGAGCTCTAAGCTTTGTGGCGTCTACTGTTTGGTCGCTTCTGCTTCCTTATCCTTATCCTCTATGTATTTGAACACTTTGTTAGCGAGCTGCCGGTACTTCTCTGCGTGCACGGAGTCGGGCAGCGCGTAGATGGCGGGCTTGCCCCTGTTGATGCACTCCGACATGTTCTGGTCCACCTCGAAGCTCTCGATGATGCTGAGCCGCATCTGCTCCGCGCTCTTCTTTGTCTCGTTGCCGAACACATAGTTCTTCGAGCCGCAATGCGTGCATATCGCGTGCGACATGTTCTCTACCAAACCGATAATGGGCACTTTTAACTTTTCTAACATGTTCACGCCGCGCTTCGTCACTTGCAGCGCCGCTGACTGCGGCGTTGTTACCACTATCGCGCCTGTGAATATGTTTACAAAAGAACACGTTATTTATTTGATTCAGTATTAGATTACTCTTTTTTTACTTTTTATTTTTAAGTGCTAATTGCTGCACTGAAGCTGAATTAAATATTTATAAAATATAGTGAAATTAGATAACTCGCTAATGGGTTCTAAACTGCCGCTTTTTCCAGACAATATTTATATAAATGATGTTAAGTTAATATGAATGTTAAGTTATAACAATTAAATGGTGGCTGCAAACAGGTAGTAAAGGGTAGGTACTAAAGATCAAAGTACAATTTTGTCAGTGTTAATTTTTAGGCTGTCATTCTGAAGCCTTTGCAGTCACGTGAAGACTAGAAACATTGTCATCATCAGCCTATAACAGTCCACTGCTGGATAGGCATAGACATTACCCATACTAGAAATGTATTTACAAAATGTTTTTGTTTTGTTTATATAATTTTTAACGCAAATTTTGTTGCGAACAAATTACAAAAACACAAATGTTGCAAAAGTTTGCACAAGCAGGATTTGAACCTACACCAAAATATTATGATCGGATGTTAATGACGCCGGTAGTTGTTGACATTGAATGGGCGCCTTTGGCTTTCAAAGTAAAAAAGTAAATAGTGTTGAATAATTTTGGCGGGCTGGCTAGAACCACGATAGCTCAATTGGGAGAGCACCTGAACCCAGTATGTCAGAAGGGTGCAGGTTCAAATCCTGCTCATGGAAACTTTTTCAACATTTGTGTTTTTTTAATGTATTTACAAATCTTCTAGGACTAAAACTTGACTAGGTACATCATTTAACAAAAATAGTCAGTGACTGGTGATAGCATACCATCAATGGGCAAGTTCTGTGCGAGTGAGAGGTGCGTGTCGCCGGTGCCGGGCGGCGTGTCGACGATGAGGCAGTCGAGCGGGCCCCACGCCACCTGTCGCGTCAGCCGCTCCAGCGCCTGCATCACCATCAGCCCGCGCCACACCACCGCGTTCTCGCCCGACACCAGCAACCCCATCGACATGCTGTAACCATATTTACAGGAATCAGGCACTTGCGTACTTCCATTGGCATTGGTCCCTACCAACAGTGAGTGTTGGCCTCCAATATGAGGTCTGTTGCTTGTTGTTTAAGGCATCAAGGCACTACTTTCATACAATTTCACGATACAAAAATGCAGTTAAAAGAGAGTTGAGTAGAGTTGATTCACTCCAATTATTTGATTATCAAGCTTGCTGATGAAAGATGCTATATTTATTACTGGGGCACAACAGAACTCATCAAATGAAGTTAGGCACTTCCTTTTGAATGACAACACTACTATCTTTCTCTCTCTCTTGCAAGACTATGTGTAAGTCCATTGTAAATCTGTGTAAAAGAATTAACATGAGTAGATCCGTTGTTTCATTTCAATGTGTAGTGTTCGCGTAAACTTTAAAAAACAATCTGTGTAAAAGAATTAATGGTGGTGACGACATAATTTAATGTATATGTCAATTAAAATAATGTATGAAATAAATATTAGATCCGTAAAAGTTGTTTAATTTTAATGTGACGTCATAATTTATTGTTGACTGCATTAAAAAATCGTCACCGCCATCGCCACCGCGCTAGTGTGAACTAAAGGTGCGCACGCGGGCAGACCGCAACCGTGACCGTATCGCCACCGCTTCTGTTTGAGCGAGCCTTTTGATAGCCTTTAAGCAGGTATGTATTGCTTTAATACTTACGGTATTAATGTTGCGTTCGATTGGTTCTAGAAACCAATTATACAGATGCAATCTATGCTAGTCGAATGTGTGTACCGT
This sequence comes from Eudonia lacustrata, assembly GCA_947562085.1. Lineage (NCBI taxonomy): Eukaryota > Metazoa > Arthropoda > Insecta > Lepidoptera > Crambidae > Eudonia > Eudonia lacustrata. Next base: position 2,501,384 of record OX387341.1, read on the forward strand.
GTCATTATGTCGAAGCTGATTGTTAGAAACATCTCGTTTTTAATCTTGAATTGGAAACATGAAAGTTAAACAATTACCCCCTTACAAAGAAACAAAGAATAAGGTCCGAATAGTTATTCCGTGTTTGTCTCTTTTAATCTAATTTGAAATGACGTTTACATGACAGGAACAAAACACGGAATAACTATTCGGACCTTATTCTTTGTTTCTTTGTAAGGCGGTAAGATTTAATTCTTACGATTTCTGGCCAGGTTGCACTATATACTAAGCAAGCTACATAAAAAATAAGTTAACAAATAAAGAAATTTTTTGATTGTTCATTCCAAAAAGGGTTTACTTGCACATGTTTGCAATTCACAACTTAACTATTACTAAAATAAATGGGTAGTTGACTAGTTAGTCAATAGAGAAACTTTTTAGCTGCTGTCATAACGTTTCTTAAAAAGAAATTGTATGGGCATTGCAACCTATGACTACACTTTTTTTTCCATTAGTTGATGGCTTTGTGCGAATAGCACATTTAGCCAGTGTCAAAGTAATTTTTCTTACAAGTAGTATATAAAAAAACAATATTTCCTTCTTGTATAGCTGATGATGAATGATAATAGAAATGAGAAGTGAGAAATGATATACCCTCCAACCCCTCAAGTATCTCAGTAAAGATGTAGGGCTTTACTAATTCCTCGGGCGGAATTCTTGAGAGAATTTGAAAAGTGAAGTTGTACTGTTTTGTTTCATTTGCCAACACTCATGCGCACTTACGAACACTTAACGGTTAATAATCCACCATTATTTATCATTAATATTCGACATAACACAAATTTTAGAAAATAAAACAAAACCGCAGTCATGACTCTTCACTTTCCCGCCAAGAAGATATGACTACACTTATGTACGAATATTCCGTCAATTGAGTGTTTATTAAAACCTTTTTAAGTTACAAAATTCATGCTTTGGTCAACTAAAAAAGAGGTTAATGTTTTAAAGAACTGTTACATGATGTTTTTTATGGGTCTAGTTCACGAAATCGACAGTCACAACATCGACGGTCGCTGTATCGAAAACGTTCCATCGACGGGTCACAGTAGCGAGAGTACACTTATATTGATGGTACGCACGCTACATCGACAGTACGCCATATTGAAAGTACGCCGCATCGACAGTACACCATATCGACGGTACGCTGCATCGACAGTACACCATATCGATGGTACGCTGCTACGACAGCCTTTGTTTCAGTAAACAGGTATAAGTATAGAAGCCGCTTACAAAAAACCTTTCAGTTTAACCCGTGACAGAGTGATATTAAGCAATTTTAAATAAGTAACTATAAAAAGTTTTTAACCGACTTCAAAAAAGAAGGAGGTTCTCAATTCGTTGGGATCTTTTATTTTTTATGTATGTTACCCAATTACTCGAAGACGCCTCAACCAATTTGGAAAATTCTTTTTTTATTTGAAAGGGTATACTTCCCAGGTAGTCCCATGGTCATCAGGTCAGGATCTGATAATGGAACCCTGAAGAAATCGAGGGGAACCTTCGAAAATCGTAGTGGCGACTAGTGCGTTTGTTATTTTTTTTCATTAAGTATTATAAAACACTACTATTTAATGAAGGTCTGGAGTCAATCTGATGATGGAGCCGAAATATAGTGAAAGGAACTCCTCAACGACTTACAGCAATTACCTGGTGTTTAGGCTTGATTAATTTGTATTGGTGAGAACTTTACACTTAGATGACTTGTGACGGTCATTAGGGGTCTGATGATGAAGATGAAGGACAGTCAAGGGAACTCCTGAACGTTTTACAGTAACTATCTTGTGTTTTTAACCTGTACTTTGCCTTAACAATAGTGTCAATGGATTTTCATCGACTAACGGTAGCGGTATCAGTGTTCGGCTTAGAGCATGCAGGAACCAGTCATCGACATTACTTAAATCATTAAACATGAACATGATTAAACATGAGGAGCTAGATGGCGCAGTGGTTAACGCGCCCGGTCTGCGAGTGCTGTGGTTAAGCAACTTTCGCAAAGGCCGGTCATCGGATGGGCGACCAAAAATTTTCAATCTAGAGCTCCTCCGTGCTTCGGAAGGCACATTAAGCCGTTGGCTCGGCTGCATTTGCAGTCGTTAACAACCACTAATCCGCACTGGGCCCACGTTGGTTGCGCAGTGGGGACATAAAAGTGAGCTGATAATTAAATAATGACATTAAACATATGGGTCTGCAAGAGAGTTTTTACTTTTGGTAACAATTAAATACAGACCACCTCGTATATACAACATCACATACATTGTTCTGATCCCAAGGTAAGTAGCTAAAGCACTCGTATTATGAAAATCAGAATCAACGACGAATTATCACAACCACCCAGACCTTAGGCAAATAAAGGACAGTCTCTAATTGTATTATTTCCTAATATATTTCCCTTGACAAGATTTAATAGTAAATTGTATTATGTTTTCTTCTTGTACTGCATGCCTCATGGTCTACTCTAAACACACAAAAACCTTTGCACATTTTCATTATATAGTAACTAATATAATGCCTCAGCATTGCTAAAAAGCTCACCATTTCACTCCATAATTCAAGAGGGGTTCAATGAGATTATCATCATTGAGCATTGGTTCCCCACTGATGTTCATCATGAGGGGCACTGAAGGGCCAAACACATCTGCATCAAGGAGACCTATATCTTTGTCTGGTTCTATTACTTTCATAGCACATGCGAGATTCACTGCAAACAATTTTAACAGGTAATTATGGATTTTATTACTAGCTTAACACCAAACTCCTATGATTACAGTTCTAAATAAACACAAGCCTTGGAAAATGCCTTCGACACTTTTAACTAAAACATAAACATGTCATGAATAAATACTGAAGATAATTAACACCTTAATCACAATGTGACCGACAAACAATTGGTCAATGTATTAATAATTATTAATTATAGACATCAAATCATCATCATCAGCCTATACTAGTCCACTGCTGGACATAGGTTTCTCCAAGCGCACGTCACCAAGCATGGTCTGCGGCTACTCTCATCAAATGGTTAACTCTAAACAAATAAAAACCTTGAATATGCACCTGCTGTGGTAGTCTTCCCGACACCCCCTTTGCCAGAGGCGACTAATATAATGCTTTTTACTCCAGGCAACGGCTTCTTTACTGGCAAACTGCGACCCATTACCTTGGCACGGTGTTCATTGAGATCTTCCTTGGTATGTTTGAGTCGAATATGAGTACTACATGGTAATAACTAGAAATAACGACAGCTTTTAAATATTGTTAAATTATCATGCAACTAAACACCAAATTTTTAAATAAACAAGCTCACATCAGAGACCAAAATTTTTACGCTGAGGTTATAATATAACCTTTGTACAAACATAATTAATTGATTTGTATGTTTTATGCTGTGATGCAAGGCGTGAATATAATAAGTTGTAACGCAAAAGTTCATCAAAGATCACATCCATTCCATGTCATCCATTTCTCGATTGAATTGACACTTGTTGACAGTTCACTGTCACAGTTGGTTGTCAGTTTCATTCAGGGTTGCCAGATGAGATTTCTCGAATTTCCCCAAATTCAAAATGATTTTTCCCCAAAATGATACTTTTTCAGAAAAGTTCCCCAAAACCTGATTTGATGTAATTTACAAATAAAAACAGCATTAATATATTATTTAAACACAAAACTTTTCAGTGAAACCGGATCAAACAAATTTAATGACTAACGAAACTAACGACGCTTTCAACTATCAATCAACAAACAATTTCCACTTTGTTTATACTAGACTTCGTTGAGGTATTCGTTCGGAAATAGTCAACCTCAAAGTTGAAATTACTTCCCCAAAAATTTCTCCTAAAATTTCATTTCCCCAAAAATATCATTTCCCCAAAATTTCTCCAAATGCCAATTTTTTCCCCAAAATGGGGAAAAAACCCCCAATCTGGCAGCGCTGGTTTTATTCATTAACTTTCTTCAAGAAAAAGCAAAAGGATCACGCCATACGGCTTAACATATGATTATCTATGTTTTTGTCTGTTTTACACTTAGAGCATTTACACCATGTTTTACACTTAGAGCATTATGGTTTAATGCTATTAGGTTTTACCTCAGAACAATAACTAAAGCTATAGAAGGAAGGTTAAAATAAAAAACGTGCAACTATGTTTAGTTCCGTTCTATCTTATGGCTAGAAAAGGAGATTTGAGTGCGACAAATGGTTGACACTTAGTTTTTACTTTTTGTATTGTTATGTCATTCGATCATCAGAAAAATAAAATCTCGAAACCTTTTGCCTGGCCAAAATCAGAAGTATTATATTATACATTGATTTAAAATAAAAGCTGACAGTTCATTTCATAAATCTGGTGACACCTTCGAAATAACGAAAGAAAAGGGACAATCGATCTCTTTCCAATACATCACCTAGGTACATTAGTTAAAATAGTGCGAACTGATGAATTTGTATTGCTATTTTAGTCCGGTTTCTATAGCTTTAGTTATTATTCTGAGGGTTTTACACAACGGATATAGGTGTCGATAGATAATAATTATGATAAGTGCTGGACTGCTGCTGGATAATGATAAATGATGGCAATGGCATCCATTAAATGACATTAATTTCTTATATTATCCTTCATCTTTTTCGCCATCAGCATAGACATAGTCATAACAATAGTCCACGGTCATTGGCATGCCATTAGATAATAGTAATAGTTAACTCGTCATGAAGACTTGAGGTGTGGCTGTATGGCTTGGATCTTTTTGCGTCTTTTTATCGGTAATGAAAGATAGAACTATTTTTAATAAAATCTGTCAAAAGCGGTGCGACATGTCCGTCTGTATTTTCTTCAACGATTTTTCGAATATTTTCTCAATTCTTAACGTAAAATACAGCTCATAGTTCGATGTGAAAATGGCTATTTGCTTACGTACATTATCACATAAACTTTTTCCCATAAACGGGATAGTTTCTACCAAAAATCACCCCAATCGACTATCTCGAAAAATTCCAGTGCAGACGCATTTTGTAGACGAAGTAAGTTTAAAATTGTAATTTCAGTGTATAAACTTCGTTCTTAAGTACTTAAATTTACGTAATAATGAAAACAAATACCTTTTAGATTCTCAATTTTGTGAAAATGGTCATTGACATTGAACCAGCAATTATTATGTTGCTAAGTGTATGTAACTGTGACGAGTTCACGTGTTCTGCATCGTAGTAATAAAATATAACTATTAACGATGTTGTAAAATAATCTCTTTGATTTCAGTGTTCAACCAGGCGCCGTATCTCTAGTTGTCAACTTGCTCCAAAATGTACTGTAGAGCACAATATCGACGATAATTACATGAAAGAATTACTCTATTCTAGCGATTTTACTTCAAAACCCTCACAATCCAATTATGGATTCAAAACGCTCAAATTTGAGTTAAAAAATAATCATATCTGTCACAACAATATTGAAATGAAAGCTATGGACTTGACTTGTGATGATTATATTGAACAAATGGTACCACCAAATAATCCAAACCATCCCCACACATGTTTGAATGGTTTAGATTTTACAAAATACAGCAATCACGTAAGTACCAATAGTAATATATAATACCTAAACAAAAGATTTAAATAAGTAGTTAATTGAAGTTATGTTTTTGTTACCTATTTAATTGTTATAGGAATACGAACCTACATGCCTATCGGACTTTGAACGTAAAGCAATAGCTTACTGCAGAGGGCCGGTAGCCCCTTCCCCTGTTTCACCATCTAAAGAACTCAGTAATCCAAGTGGTAAACCAAGTGAAGAGCAGCTGATGAAAGTATTTCATGTACTGTCTAAAACAGTAAGTGCTGTCCTGTTCAATAAACTTAACTTCAATTATTATGAGGTTTACAATTTTGTGTGTTATTCTTACAGATGCCATATTTGTTTGTGAAACCTTTAGATTACTCTATTTATCATCCAAATGTGATATTTGTCAACAACATAAGGGGTGTCACCACTGTGTAAGTTGAAATAGGAAAAGTTGTCTAACACTATGATTTTAAGAAATTTCTGTTTTAGTTTTTGAGTTTGTAGTTATTTGAGTTTTTTTATTATTTCAGAGGGTTGTTTCACTATGTTCGTCAAGTCGCATTACTTAGAACTGTGGGGCATATCAAGTTTGCTTATGTTAAATTTGATGTTATGAAGATAACCGCAAATCCCGAAGATTCATCTATAAAGTGAGTATAACATAATTTTCATGTCATATAAAACATACATCCACTTTATTAATGCCTAATATTTTTGTGTTTTGGTTATCTTCAATAATTGTTTGAACTGTACTGGGTTTTATTTGTCTCGGGCTAATGCCACCATTTCAAAATCATGAAGCATGTAACAATTAACATCACTTCCAGCTCCAGTGCTGACCAGTTTAAAATAATATAGAATTTAGAACAAATTTTTAAAGTACACAATTCAGCTTATACAGCAAATTGATACCTTAATTTGCAAAACAAATAACTCCACTTTTTGTTGAAATGACTTTTTGGTACCAGAAGAAACTAAATAAATTTCTCAATTACTTGCTATCCTAATATCTCCACTATTCCGAGTAGTTTCGGTCTAAAACATTATTAGAAAATCAAATAACTCCATGTGCAACAGAATGTCACAATTTTGCCTGTTAACTAGCCCCCACACAGCGGCCAGTTTGTATGGCGCCGCAGGAGGAACCGCACGGTCCTAAATGCTTTATTGCGAAAAAAGTATTTCTAATCCATTTTGGAACAAAAAAATCATAAAAAAAAGAATAAAAAAAAACAAAAGCTACTACTTAATTAGAGTTTCATTTTTAAAAGTAATATGTTAAAAAAAAAAAATTATGTTATGAACATTCATAGTTTCCAACAGGATTTTAAATTTTTCTTTTGAACTATAAGAATATTTTTATATAGTTTGTAGTCTCCCCTGTAAAATTTGCTACTATGGAGTTATTTGTTTTATGAATTAAGGTATCGAAATAGTCATGTATATTATAATATGTAATTCAACTTAATTGATTATTAACTCCTGTATTACAGACTTAGATGGAGGATCAGAGGAATTTCAGGGCTAAAAGTGTTTTTCATGTTTTGGAAGTACAAATTGTGGAATCTGAAAGAAGTGTTCCAAGATCAAGAATTGTAAGTAATGAATATTACTATTATGTGGTGCAATCCATTTGTTCATAACTGTCACAATCTTACTATGCTTGTATCCTTTCAGATGGTATGATGGCTTTTCTACATTCTATGTAGGAGGAGATGGCCTTATTCAGAAGCATATTGCTGACAAGGTAATTAATTCGTAATTTACCTATGTGAAATATTTTTTTGTACTATAATAATACTAAATGTCTAACCATTATTATTTTATTTTATGCATTACTGTATTCACATCATACTCTTTTTTTAGGTTATGCCTGACCAAGACACCATTATAGATGATGTGGAAAAGGCACCAATAGCGGCGAAGATAGCATTGCTAATAGGTCTACTGCCAAGGAACTATTTATCTGATGTTTCACCATTCTTTAGTTCTTCATCAGGCACTGCAGAAATCACCCCAGTGCCCTTCAAAGTATTAGAATGATTGCATAGGATTTTGTTACATTCTATAAATTGTGAGCTAATCAAGCTTAATGATTTTTTCTTAGATTGAGGATAAATTTTCTTGCAGCCATGTGCAAAGCAATCACATCTATCAGCCTATTAATTAGCAAATATTGTGGGTCTGTCCTGTAACTAACACATATGAATTCACACAAAAAAAAAATCATAAACATCTGGTAGGATAGCAAAAGTTGTGTAATATTTTAATAATCCACCGGATTTGTTATAAATAATTTATGCCATATTTTAAATCTTTGAGAGGGCTGAACTAGTGACCATGGGTATAGTTTTTATGAATAGTGAACAAGTCGTACCTATTTCAAATTGCTAGCTGATTAAAAGCTTTTACAGATCATTGACTTTTATGTATAAGACGATATGTGTGTATTGGTTAATACCTGTTTACAAATGTTATTGGTAACTTGTTAATGAAATGTTTTTGTGTTATTTTGCGCCATAATAGGCTGTTTTGTAAAGTGCTTAATAGAGTTTTATTTATTAGAATCAAGTGATTTACCTTAGTCTGTATTAGCTTTCAAAGCTAAGACTTACAATAAAAATGTTAATTAATTAAGATATTTTTATTATTTTCTTAACGTATGTTCCGGTAATTAATATCGTCATCATCATCATCACCAACTTATTTTATTTCCCTACTGCTGACCGAGCCACGAGATAATTACATTCGCTTGTTCGCTGAACAATCGAAACCTCAATACAATAACGAAACAAAACTAAAACGCTTTTATTTCCAAGGAAAGTTAATTATACAAGCTCTGTGGTGTATATCCCTTTGCTAAACTTAATTAAAAAAAAAACAAAGTCTATGGAAATTTGCGATGATAGAAAGAGGAAGGTGGAACTCTATGGAACAAAAAAATTTAATCTACCATTTTCTTCATCTGAGGCAGTCGTTCTTTTGTTGACAAAATATTTAATAAAAAATATATAAAAATGAACTTATTTTTTAACGTGCAATACTTTTTTGGTTTTTTAATTATTTGACAACAGTATAATTATATAAATAAATTTCTTTAGTTTGGTGCAACTCTGGTGATTGTTCAATGTTGTGTATCCTCAATCTACAATACAAAGCAAAGATTTAGAAAGACTTTAGAAGAAGCTATTTTTGAGTGATGTCATGACTACGGTGAGTTACTGATATTTAAAAAATATATTAGTTTGAAGAAGAATGGGTATTGTTGTTAGTTCATTCATCACATCTTAAAAGCGGGTCATTGTTCGTGCTATGTTGCCCATCGGAACTTACAATAATTGGTTCTAATTACTTCGCCTGCAACGAAGGCGCCCTGCGACTGCGAGTGTTATTCATGTAGTTAAAGCATGGAATATTGCCAAGTCGGTCGTAATGTCGCGTAATCATTGAGCAAACCGAACAAACGCCGCCTAAAATAAATCTAAGCAGAATTTTCATACGAAGTGAAACCACTTTCATTACCTACTACTAATGTTTGCTAGTTAGTTAATGTTACATTAAGTGCTCATTGTTTGTGTTCAGAACTTTTGTATGTAGGTATATTCATTCACTGAGTATTGCACTAAGATCAGTAAAAGATTGTAGTGTTTTGGCACTTTGTATTGCAATGGTTTTTAACTGTTCTCTTTAACCTATGCTCTTTAGATTATGTGGGTGGTAAAATACAGTTACTTATTAGCATGAACTCAGAATTTGGGTTAGATATCAAATAACATTCAAAAGAACACTAGACAGATGGTTCATTTCATTCTGAATGATTCATTCAATTGTTTACTTGTGCATTTCTATAGTAATTCTGATTCTGAGTAACATACCTAATTCCAAAATATCATCAAATAATTCACATTCAATAATTTAAGTAATAAGAAAAATATATGTCTAGAACTCTAGACTGTTTTGAAGAAGTGCTTTTGAATGTTATTTTTTTGTAATTTTAAAAAAAATACTGTTTTTTTTTTCTAGTGGTAGCCTGTGGTTTCAACAAAAAAAAAAGTGTGAGTGTATGTATGCTGCAGTGTTTTCTGTCTTTTTGATTTGCTCTTCCCTTTTTTTTGTATGTGTGCTTTCCAGCATACTTTAACATATAACAATAATGTTAAAGGTCATGCTGCAATAAGTTAATGTAGGTACCTACAATGGGTACTACTAACAGTAAATATTTCAGACGTTATTAGATAGACATTCAAACAACTTACAGTTATATGACCTAGATTAGTTGTGTATACACTTAAGAGGTTAGGTAGGTACTTTCAGACAGGTCTTGAAGCATACAATTGTCAAGTTCTGGTTAAATTAGATAATTGCTAATTGTTGATTTAAATAACAATATAGGCATCACCCTATAATAATGTTTATCTTTTGACATGACTAATTCCTATTTAAAGGAAAGTGCAAAAAGTAACAGTTAAAAACTTAAATAAAAAAGAATTTTGTTTTGTTAACTCAATGGAGCAGTGGTAATTTAATTGGTCCATGATGACCAGTGGTCGGCTAGGGAGTGCTATTTCACGAGATTCGTCGATCGTGGCATAACGTGGACATACCCTCTCATCTCAAAATCCCAGGATTGTAAAAATCACCTTTATATCAAATATTGCCTCACCTGAAAATGTCACCATTTTTTTAACTATGAATACTTACCTTGTTAGCAATAAGAGAACAGCAGTTTCATAAAAACAATTTTGTTGCTAGAAGCGGTACAACCAAACAAACACTGTTTTAAATCTGTAGTGATTTCTATATGTCTATACTATTTCTTGACAACGGGTTGTAATTGTCTAAATGTACACTAATAGAAGTTTTTTGGCATGGCTTTACCCTCATTGCTTAAAACAAACTTAATTAGGATTTAATATACAAGCATGACATGTTGTGTTGTAACCACTCATGCAAAAGAGACATCATGCTACTGTCTCTTTCTTTTTTTTTAGAATAGTGCATTTGATATGGGCATGACCATGTTAATACAATAATAAAACATTTGTGGTCATTCATTCACCCCATATGGCACTACCTACGCCAACCACTGATGATGACTGAAGTTAAGCCAAATTTTGCAAAGGCCAGTATTGCATCGGTGACCAAAAATTTCAAGCTCCACCATGAGCATGGTTTGGTAGGTACGTAAAGCCGTTGATTCTGGCACATTAGCAGTTGTTGACAACCACCAATTTGCACTGGGCCCACCACCACCACGTTTATGGCCCGTTCACCCTGTGGTGTTCCCATCCATAGTTTAATGCAAATAAATAAATAAATTATGAAGTTTGAGTATCAGATATATTAAAATTGCAAAGCTTTTAATTAGTTAAGTTGGAATGAGGTAGATTACCTGTGATGAATAATTGAAAATATGATATAGTTTATTAAAAATCAAAACTTCTTTAGTTTGCTGTTTCTCATTACTTCACAGAGTTTGATAATGATACCATTGGCTGGTTTAATAATACAGGTATTCTTATACAATATAAATGGATCAACTCAATGCTATTTTCTTTTTAGTTTATTATTGTATTTATAGTATCCCTTCAAAAACATACATGTGAAATGAGAGCCAAGTTCAATATTATGATATATGCCTTGGTTGTTGACTTCATCAACAAAAGAAGTGAGATCTAAATGGGTGCCATGTTCAAAGCCTAAGGTCTGACTTGGCTAGTTTTCATATACGAATGGAGCATGTATGTATCTCGCAAGCCTCAATGGGTCTAGGTCACGAAATCGACAGTCACAGCATCGATGGTCGCTGTATCGAAAACGTTCCATCGACGGGTCACTGTAGCGAGAGTACACTGTATCGATAGTACGCTATATCGACAGTACACCATATCGATGGTACGCTGCATCGACGGTACACCATATCGAAAGTACGCTGCATCGACAGCACACACTTCGACAGTATTTTTAGATTCATAAAAAAATCAAGTAGAATTGTTTGAACTTTAATTCTTGGACCTCCTCTACCTTCTGAACACTTGTGTCTGGCTTGGATCGGGCTGTCAAAGCAGCTTACTATCGATATGGTGTACTGTCGATGCAGCGTACCGTCGATATGGTGTACTGTCGATGCAGCGTACTTTGGATATGGTGTACCGTCGATGCAGCGTATCATCAATATGGTGTACTGTCGATGTAGCGTACCATCATCGATATAGTGTACTCTCGCTACAGTGAGCCGTCGATGGAACGTTTTCGATACAGCGACTGTCGATGTTGTGACTGTCGATTTCGTGACCTAGACCCAGTCTCAATATATGAGCCAAATTTGACATGTTTATGTGAGATAGTTTTTGAGTTATGAGGGGGTCAAAAGTAGCTCCAAATGTTTCGTGTAAATTACACACGGGCCTGCTCGCCAGTTCTGTTAGCTTAACCTTTTCACCGCCCAACTATCCTGCACGCGATGTCCCGCTGTACGACAACGTATAAATGTATTTTAATAAAGTAGGTACAAAGAAGTACTTCTATAGAAGTGCTGGCGTGGACAGCACGAAAATCTCGAACTTCTATAGAAGTTGTTGGCGGTAAAAAGGTTAAACTTGGCTTGACACGCTACTACGTGTCTAGATACATTGTTGTCTCTTATTAGGCAAAGCCTTTGTTTCAGGATGCTTCTAGCGGCTGATTAGAACATTTTGCTATCTGTGAAGAGTATGCAAATGATGCCATAAGTGAATATGTCTAAAGTGCTACACAAGCTGGGCGACGCGTTGCCGGACGAGCGGCCGCTGCTATCGCTGCAGATCGTGGAGAGCGTGGCCAAGTGCCCCACCGGCTACCGGCCCGTCAGCCGCACCTATGACGAGGACGCTGACGCCGGCCTGCTCCGGCAGAATGGCCTCTTTGGGAAAAAGCCCAGCCATTACATCTGCCTGTCCAAGTCTGAAGGTATGTTACTATAATGGTTTTGCTAGTCTAGTTAAAAATCTCTCATTCCTCTATTATTGGTGGGGCGACTGTATTTTTTATCGCACATTGTCGAAAAGTAATGAAACCTAATAGGTATTAAACAAATTTTGTACTTTAGATATTTACGAAAAGGTTTAGTGAGATTCACTCATAACCAGTTTATGTTTTCTTTTCATATTTTGTAATATCTAAAAACACAGGTAAGCCCCATGCCTTCATCTCACTTGATGTTAAGAGCGTTTACGCCGCACACTGGCGCCACCAATGAAAAAAAAACATTTCTAGTAATTAGAGATAGAAAATCAAATTATGCTCAACACATGTACATGTACCTTCTGGAAATCGAACCCGGGACCTCTGGGTCAGACCAGTGGTCTTAACCAGTAGATCACAGAGGCTGTTTACTTAATTTGTTTATCTTACACAAGTAACCTTTAAGGTCGTCATATTAAGGTGAGCAATCCAATTAAGTCAGTATGGGGAAGCCCGAAACTACGAGTATATGAGATAAGCAAAGAACAATGGCAAATATCCATACTATAAATTGTCTACAGTCTAAAGTGTCTACAAAATATGAGCGCACATAAACAAAAAATATGTCTTAAGATTCAGCGTTATTTGTAGATTCTGTATGTAAAGTTATTTTCATCTGAGAAAGCCGGAAAAAAAAGATATTGTGGTTTGATTTTTGGTTAGGCTAGGTTAGTTTTTTTTTCTTTAATATGACATTCAACAAGACACACTGATACGAATTTGTCAGTTTCAGTTCAGTGTCAAAAGTAACTTAGTCTAAAGTCTAAGTCATAAAGAAACTTGTCTACGGAAAGTCTAGGTGCTGTCTACATTTTAAGATGCCACGGCATGCAATTGTGGACTTGTTGTAAAAATTAAAAGGGTTTATATTATGTGTCACATAGCAGTAAAGAATAATATTAACAAAACCGAAAAAACACAAAACAACCAACTGAGAAAGAGTGCGGAGCAATCTGTCCGTTTGTTATCTGTCAAAGTGATAGGTAGATAGGACAGGACTTCACTGCAACTTGATTCGATACTTAGGTATAGTATCGATACATCACAGTAATGTAATTGGTTATTTTAACTCAATACAAATACGGTAGATGTTTGAATGGCATTAAAGCGGCTTCTATAGACACCAATCACCATTAATATGGTGGGAACAAGAAACTTACTTACTGTTTCAAGGGTGGAAATCGATTTTCGATTGATCAATGACGTTCAATTGAATATTAAAGTCGATAAAAAATAATTGTATTCACATCCCGATTTTCAACATGGCTGATGGATTAAGAAAAAACACATCTTTGATATTCTTTTAAAAAACTTGATTTAACGCCGGCTTTCAAGGGAATATCTAGATGTTTGTAAAAACGTTCGAAAAACAATAAATTCGTTTGGTGTAAATAACATCAATGGGCGCTTTTAAAAAGTCAGACAATTTTTTGCCATTGTTCTTTGTTTTTTTCCATTTTAAAATTAAATAGGACAGCACACAAAATATTTTATGCTTCAATTTCGGGAATCGAACACATTTAAATCTCTTTAAATTGATTGGAAGTTGTTTTATTGCAGTAGTTGATTTATAGGAATAGGTGCTATTATGTTAATTTAAATTAAATTATATATTTAGTATAGTCAACTATACCTCCTCTCCAAATTTTAATGGAAGTGTGTCATGCTCGATGTCGGGTTTTTCATTTATCACCAGCTCATTATTATGTTCCCACTGCTGGGGCACAAGCCTTCCCTATGGATGGATAGGGAGAACGGGCCATAAACCACCACGCGGGCCCAGTGTTGATTGGTGATTGTTAACAACTACTAATGCAGCCAACCAACGGCTTTACGTGCCTTTCGAAGCAAGGAAGAGCTCGATATGATAAATTTTTAGTCACCCATCCGATGACCGGCCCTTGCGAAGGTTGCTTAACCTTAGCAATCGCTAACCGGGCGCGTTAACTACTGCGCCATCGAGCACCTTAGGTAGTTTAAGTTTTGTTCCTTAAAAATTCTTAATATGGTTAAGCGAAGCGCAAAGAAAGAGAGAAAGGAATGGCCTCGCTTAGATAAACTAAGATTCTAGCAGGTTTTTTTACAATAAAAGGTTTCCCGCCGAAACGCACTGCCTAGACGTACGAAGCGAAGACATAGATGACTTCTTATTCTTTTATAAGCACTGGTATGTGTACCCAATGAATGATGAATAAGACATTATCATCATATGTATTATAAAAAAATAAAAAATATATCAGATTTGAATTTAGCAGTGGCTGTGAGAACATATTTTACCTCTCACACCATGCTTAATACCTACCTATGTCTTGTATGTTGAAGCCATATTTATTTTTAACAGAGTATTTTTTATAATAGCAGTAACAGCCAAAAAATGCTGAACTCTATAAATATTTTGAACCTGCACTGCAATCTATATTTCAACAAATATATAATTTTAACTTACTTTTATGTATTGTAGTAATGAAAATGTTAATCATTGTAATTGTTTAGTTGTGTACGAAATAAATATATAAATTATATGGCAAGTAGGTATGTTATTCATTTGGCCATCCAGTAATTGTTACATTATTTCCTACATTTATTAAATACTAGTAGGTCGCCCGCAAAACTTCGCGTTTATTCAACAGATTGGCTGGAGCTCTTCAAAATAGACCATAACCGATTTTTTTTGTGCAGCTATCATTCCCCATAATCACTGGGACAAAAATCTCCTACATTTATTAAATACATGAAAGTGATATGACGTAAATGTACTTAATTATCATTAGTAAAGTAATGCTTTTAAACGTATAACCAATGGGATAAATTAAGCTAAATTGCGTAAATGTTTCACACAGATAACAATAGGAAAGCCGCGGCTAAAGTGTTGGGACCGGGATCGGGCATATATTTGCCTCCATCTGTTCGTCCTTTACGTTTGTTACATACCTAATTTGTATTTGATAGAATGTACTGTATAATGTTCCCCCGGCGGCTGATGACTAGACGGGTTTAAATCGATAGCTCCAGACGCAGCGAGCTCGCGAGGTCGCTTGGCCGTAGGGTTGCCACCCGTACTCCAAAATAGAGTATGCTCCTCTTTTTCATTTAGTAGGCGTACTTTATAATCTATGACACCAATAAAGTACGCTAAAATACTCTATTTACGTAAAACTGATTGTTACTGGCTCGTTACTGGCTTTGAGTACTTATGAGACTAATTATACTGTTATCCATAGCCACAAAATATTTGTTAAATGTCGCAAAGAGCAACAAAAAATACGTTTTTAAGAACTGATAAATAAATACTCTTTTTTATGATATGTACTTTATTTTGGTTCTAACAAAATGAAAAAATACTTTTCGTATTGTTTTCTAAAGTTTACGCGAACACTACACATTGAAATGAAACAACTGATAACATATGATAGGATAAACATTATTTAAAAGTAATGTGTAAAATAAACGCGAGTAGATCCGTAAAAGTTGTTTAATTTCAATACTTTATTAGTCGTAAAAAAAAGGGGGCAACCCTACTTGGCCGTCCTGTCACACAATAAGAAGATCCACAGAAGGCAAGCTTAAATACCGCGCTCGAGCAATGAAGAGGCCCTCTCACGGAGACAAACCTCGGGACAGCTCGGGTCAGGCCGAGTGCACGCAGCTGTCTGTGTTGCACTATTCCGTGTCCGTGAGAGCTTGTCTATGTGTGCGTTGTTCAAGCGCGTATTGCGAAGCTTACCTCCTGTGGGTCTCCTAGTCCTGACAACGTCTCGACGACAACCGTTCTTTATCGGTGGAGTTCATAGACCCGACTCCCATAGAAACTTGACCCGGCGACGGCACTGAAGTTGCACAATTTAGCTTTCTTTATTTGTACTCAGTGTACTTCCTGCGCTGTGTTACGGACAGAGACAAATGTCGCGTCGTTAATTAATCTGATTTAGCCAGGATGTGGGGCACATTATTGTTGCTTGCAATTTATTTGTTTAGTACTAGCGGTTTCGCCAGCATTTTGTATAAAAAGAGTACCTATGGACTCTCACACAAAACAAAGCGCGTTGATTAGTTGCTCCGTTGTGATTTGTGACTCAAACGGTTTATACCTGGGTTATAGAAAAAAAATTAACTTAAACCTTTTAGAGGTTAATAAGTTACCATTGAACAATCTTCGAAAACGTCTACTATAGTTACAGAACCTACCTATGTATAAGACTAATCGCGGGCATCGATATAAAAAAAAAACCATAAATAAAAATGTTATATTATAAAAACCCATTTTTATCTTAACTGAATTCAGGCAAAAACTAAACAAAAAACTATTTACTAACAAAACCTTTTATCTGACTTGCTGTCATAGTCCATTAGCTACCGCTGTTTATATAAAGGTCACGACAATAGATAAGTAAGTTATTAAAGAATCATTTAGTTATTTATTGAAGTTGAAAACAATAAATTTCTTAAACAAAAATTATGATGAAGAAACATCTTTGTTGTTGTTAGTTTCCACGACGTGCGTTATATGCAAACGTAAACTGGAAACGTATTCAATAACAAAACAAAAGTAAAAGCCGGTGTACTGGTATTCACGGCGACCGACCGCTTTAGCCCTACGATTTATGTTAATTACGTTTGTATCGAGTTTCACTAATGCGGGTGCCATGAAAAACAATTCACGGCAAAGATGTTGCTGAAAACAAATTCTGTTATTTTGGAAACCATTTTGTAAAGCAGATTGAAGTAAGAAGTTTGTGTGTTGAATGGTTTGAGAGTATTAAATAAGTATATAGGTATATTTTTTTGATAATATGCATATACTACCTTCCTACACTATCAAAAACGATAAAATGTAAACTAGATTTACTGAATAATTGTTATTGTCCGACAGTCAATTGCTTAGATAACTAATTTGATTGTAAACGCTTGTCTTTGAATGAGGCCTGTGTTCAACCTTCGAATTATATTATTGTGTCTACAAATACTACAAATTATAGACGCTCACTTTCATTGAGCTGCCTCGAAGGTCGAACCCGTTGTCAATCGCAATTGTTGCCCGTTATTACCTTGCTTTGCAACTCGCAACGGGATTTAACTGCACGCACTGGGGCTACAAATAGGACTTTGTCAAAGGGATTAAAGTCACTCTAGTCTAGCTTGATGATGTCGTCTTCAAATAACTGTCACATACGTGATACGTGTTTTGAGTTGCGTTATCTTTGCGCCCATCTTGACAAAATGATCTGCTAATGATCATAATTTTTAATGAACTAGAGAGGGATACCGATAAATGAAAAAGTGACACAAGAAAATACGTTACTTCGCACATAGAATACGTACTCTTAAAATGTGCTCTATATTTTTTATACCTTTACTAGCTGACCCGTCGGACTTTGTACCGTTTTGACAGTTTCCATGACAACCAAACAAACAAATCATTTTGTATTGGAAAATTTTATTGTCGTTTTTACTATTTTCCGTTACTTATTATTTATGTTTCTTACCGTTTAAACCTTCCCTGAACTTCCACAAATATTTCAAAATCAAAATTCGCCAAATCGGTCCAGCCATTCTTGAGTTTTAGCCACTCAAACGAACAGCAATTGATTTTTATATATATAGATATGTTTAGTGGAGGCTGAATCACAATTCTTCATTTCATAAATTTTATAAGCACTGGCTTTCTACTACTGAGGGCGCCTTCAAATTAGCTATAAAGAGTCGCGCGGCTGTAGCGCGGCAGCATCAGCGCTGCGGCCGCGCTGCTGTCGCTAGATTCGAGAATCATAGTGTTGTACATTTAGTTTCAAGATGGACTCTGACGAAGAAACACTGCTCTTAGTGTTACTATTAAAACGAAAAAGGGTTTTGGATAAAGAAAAAAAAAGGAAACCTAAAAAAACGTTGCCGTTATATTGTATAAGTGAACGAACTGAATTTTATAAAGTAAAAGGTCTTAGATGAATGATTGGTCTCGCTGCGCTCGACAGCGAGACCAATCATTCATCTAAGTAAAAGACTAATATTTCAAAATTACTTAAGATTGTCAAGAAAACCAATTCTACGAATGACTTCCCCATTTAGAAAATTATATTACAAAACAAAATACAACCTTCAAAAATTTATTTTTTATTTGCTATTATTTATTTTGTGCTATTTGTGCTGAAGAGACTCTTTTAATTGTCATTACTTTCCGTAAACAAATTCTCATAAATAGACGACATTTCAGTTAATTGTGAATCTTGTGTTAGTGAATAGGTTGGGCTTCGGCTTGTTTGATTCGGGGAAGTAAAATAACCTTGATTTTGTTGATAAGAGTGACAGAAATTATCATGTGTATACAATATGATAAATATATAATATATAACAAAAAAATACGTGCGCACCGTCACTAACCGAACGATAAACTGATGCGCGGCCGCAGCGCTGTAGTCGCGCGTTTTTTTATCATATGGATTTACAAAGCGCTGCTGGCTGCCGCGCTGCAGCCGCGCGACACTTTGCGGCTAATTCGAAGTCGCTCTAACTGTTAACTGTTCAAGTATATACGAGTATAACTATTTAAACTATCGTGGTCACTTGCATTAGAGTAACGGGATTCTTACCATGTTTATGGTAAGAATTCCGTTAATAATTACTCTAATATATACGAGTAGTGCCAGAAGCCTGTGCAAGCATAGCGACCTGTTGGTAAACAGTAACTATGTGGTAACATGTTGCCAGGCGTCCCCGGGTACGTGATGGACGGCGTGGTGGTGGTGGGCGAGCGCGAGCCGGCGCCGGCGGGCTACAGCGTGGCGGGGCGCGCGGGCAAGCGGCGGCTGTGCACGCGCGTGTCCCGCCCCGCCGCGCCCGCCGCGCCCGCCGCCGTCACCGACGTCATCGTGTGCTCCAAGATGAGGCAGGCGCCGCACGGGTTCCTGCTCGCCGGGTAAGTGTTCAACCTTAATGGCTAGCCAGAAAGACGCTCGCTACATTCGAAAAGCAGGTCTCGAAATCAATAAACAGATATACACATTTTTGCATTATTTATAGTTTGATTACTACCAATTTGATACCTAGTTTGATACATACCATTTGAGAATTGTCGGTGTCACAAATAAGTTACCAGTGATAAGTGACCTTGAGTAAGAGAGAAAAGGAGCACTCTTAATTGATATCATTGCGTGAGAATTAGTCACCGGCTATAAAATCGCCCCCACACAATACATCGAATGTATGGAGTAAACGGACAAAGATCATAACTTCAGTGTGCATTAACGGAATCGATTTTTTATTTAATTATATGATTTTGGATCAAAACGCAAACGCACATATGATTTTAGAAAATAATATACCCATTTTCATATTTAAAGGCAAAGTACTTAGAGCGCGCGGCCCCCTACAGGTGTTTACTTACAGGCCTCAAAATTTAACTGGCCACTAGTAAAGTAAAAAGTTTGCATAGAGAACTGATCTACTTTTGAATACTAATTACGTTATATTTTTAAAAATACATACAAATAAATAATATAAAATAAAATAAAAAATAAAAATCATTTATTTCGGGCATTGCCCATAAAGTGTTAGTAACAATGATCTTACAAACTATATTAGTAAATTAAAATATAATTCTGACACATTTAAAATAAACAATATGATAGTTTTGTGTCCTTGGTTAGTTGGACGCGCGTCCAATGCTGCATAATAGCACTGACCACGTCCAACCTCGCCGCAACACTCATCAGGAGGCTGTTGGAGCTGCCCCGCACACGACGAATCAGGGACGCTATGCGTTTCCTAACAATGGCTGCAAAGCTATCTACTCCAGCTTCGGCCAGCATCCCTGAAGCACTACAGTGGCGACGCAGCCCCATCAGCATCCTGAATGCGTTATTGTATTGAGTGCGCAGAGCCCCGTATGCCCCCTGGGTGTAATGCGTCCACAGGCTGCACGTGTACAGAGAGTTACAAAAGGCTTTAAAAAGTGTAATCTTCACCTGTTTAGTACAGCGTGCAAACCTGCGGGCAATCATATTAGCCCTGACGCACAAAGCTCTGCGCTCCCGTTCCAAGTTTATGTCATCCTTGAGTGACTCGGTGACCCAATGTCCTAGGTACTTAAAAGTCTGTACTTGCTTGAGAGGAGTGCCATTTAGTTGAACAGGCGGAACTTTATACGACTTATTTTTAGCCTTAAAAACTAGCAACTCACTCTTGACTGTGTTATACCCGAGACCGTGGGCTGTCGCATATCGCTCACAGATGCTAATAAGCTTATTGAGAGCTCCGATCGAAGGGCACAGCAGCACCATGTCGTCTGCGTAGCTAATGTTGTTGACACAGGTGCCGTCAACAGAACAACCAACACCGGCGCCGCTGAGCTCCACGATCAGCTTGTTCATGTAAAGGTTGAAAAGCGCCGGTGAGCTTATGCCACCTTGCCTCACTCCACTTTCCAACCTGTACACACTTGAAAGCTCTAAAGACCATTTTACATAATTTTGCTGGCGAGAGTACCAGTACCGCAAGATTGAGATATATTCATGAGGCAGATCTGTGTCATAAACAAGTTTTTTCCATAAGACCTCATATTGAACCCGGTCAAATGCTTTTGACAAGTCCAAGAACACTGCATATACCGGTGTAACTCTTGCAGTATAATACTGAACAGTCTGCTTGAGGCACAACACAGCAGTTTCAGTGGAAAGACCAGGCCTAAACCCAAACTGCGCATCATGGAGTTTGACACATGTACCCAGTTCTTGGTCAAGCAGTCTGTCCAGTACCTTAGCCACATCGGTCGCCAACGATATTGGCCTATAGTTAGACTTGTCACTAGCACTACCAGTTTTATTTTTAGTAAAATAATAATTATGTTATATAATAATATAACATAATTTTAATACTTTGAAAGCATGCCTGTGCAAGGTTGAAATTTTTAATGGCTGGCTAAGTTGACTCTTTCTGAAAAAAAGCCATAAAACCGAAAGTCGCAAACAGACGCACTCAAACTAGGTTTGAATTTATAATAAAATAAAATGGAAACAAAAAAAAACAAAACCAACGAATAGATTTTTTTTAAACCTTCATCAAAATTTGTTATTAAAATATATTACGTATGTATTTACTATGAAAACTTGGTGACATGAGGAAAAAGAAACAATGCAAGTATGAACACGAATATATCAATATTTTAAAATAAATACCTTGAATGTTTATATAATTTTTAACGCAAATTTTGTTGCGAACAAATTACAAAAACACAAATGTTGAAAAAATTTCCACGAGCAGGATTTGAACCCGCACCCTTCTGACATACCGGGTCAGGTGCTCTCCCAATTGAGCTATCGTGGTTCTAACCAGCCCGCCGAAATTATTCAACACTATTTACTTTTTACTTTGAAAGCCAAAGGCGCCCATTCAATGTCAACAACTACCGTCATTAAGATCTGATTGTAATATTTTTACAAATACTAAAGATCAGTTCAGAAGTAGGCAAGCTATTTATAATATGGCTATTTATATTTTTTTCAACATTTGTGTTTTTATAAATACCTTGGTTTGTCATCTACATAAATATAACAATAAAATACGCAGTACTTTAAAATATGTTGCGTTTTCAACAAAGATACTCAATGAATAAAAAGTCTCTATGAAGGTCACATTTTTATAAAACAAAACTTGACACTGTAACCAGCCCATGTGAGCCGCCCAAATAATAAATATGATTTCCTTTGTACTAATGATTCATTGCCTTTGCAATGGTCACATTAGTAGCAGCTAAGTTGAACATATTTTATTTTATTTTTGGGTAAGTGTCAATGCATTATGCCCAGGTGGATTATGCTTGCAGTTTTGAAACGAGGCACAACCGCAAGCATACTGCTTTTAAAAGCTCGTGGTAAGGCTTTGAGGTCAGGAGCTACGCATGTTTAACGCGGGCTTAAGTGAGTTGGAATACTTTGTATTGTATATGGAATTGAATACTAACTATTTAGATTTCTGTATTGTTCTTACAAGCATCAAAGGTTTAACTGAAATGGGTGGCTTAGTAGTTTGCAAAAACGTTCCTAGAAACAACACCTTAAGGTTTTATATAACGTGGCCATAGCATCGTATAACTACAGCCACCTTTGTTATTTCAACGCACGGGTTACCTTTAGCAGTGTTAATTTGAGGCTCACCATCGTTGTCGTCGGTTGCGTCCGCGCGGATTTCTTCGTAGTGAACTGTTTACATGGAGCCAATCCACTGTGGCTCCATGTAAACAGTTCACTACGAAGAAATCCCGGTTCACACGCGCTCTATATCAGGTACAGACATGTACCTGGCCGCTTTCCCCACCCCCATGGACTCGGTCCACCCGAGCCGAGGTTCTAGTCCTTAGAGGCGCCCTCAGGTTGTTCCGCTCCCGATTCGAGCCGAACCCTCGGAGAATCTAGTGCGTGATACCATTCCCTCTAGACTCTAGAAAACCTGTCGGTGCTTCGTTTTAAACAGCTTAAGGAAACCTTTAAGTTTCTCGCCGCCCCTCAAAAATCCGGTGACTCTGAAATTGCCATATGAGGCAATCCACAGTCTCTCAAAAAAATATACTGCGAAAAGTTAAAATTACGTGATTATCTGCGTCATCGTCTGATAAGCTAAGCGCCTGACGAGTTACCATATTGTAATTAATACTGGTGACGCATTATGATGTTATATCGGTTTAACAAAGAAGTTTGGAACCACTTTTTTATTAATTTTATTATCCTACAACGGGTTGTCCCATCTTGGGAAGGTGGTTTAACTAATAGAACACAAAGGTGGTAAAAACTTAAGTATCTAAATGTGAATCGAGCAAAACGTGTTCAGCAGATTTACTAATTTACATTAAATTGTTGGAAGTTTATCCTTCAATGATTCATTGAATTTGCGTAAGTCAATTAACAATTGTGGTTTGGACAAGGTCTTTGACCACTTATAAAGACCGGTAAATTTATTTCGATAACTCAGCACCTATAAAAATCTCGTGAAAATGCCTGTAGGGAACCGAAAAACGTACCACAACAGATTAATTAAAAAGCTTACATTTTGTATGACTCTTAATGACGTCGCAACAGTGTAGACTTACGAACCGATGACATAGTGACATTCATAAGAGCTACTTGTAGCCTAAACCGAATAAATGATTTTGAATTTTGAATGGGCGAAGTGCTGATAAAAGGTATGAAATTCCGAAAAGGAAGCAAGCAGTAATGGTAGTTTTTGTACAAAATCAGAAAGGCGGCCTCAATGAATTGGCGATTAGGTCCATTTTACACGCAGACTATCACTTACTGTAGTAGTAAGCTAAGCGTGTTCTAGTTTTTATGTAGTTGTGTGAATATTTTTCTAAACTGCTATGGTATTTATATCATAGATTTAATAATTTCAGGCGCCAAATAATGTTCATAGCTTTGTATGCAAGTTTTTTTACTTTTGACCTTATTTCCCGTTGAAGGACATTGTACCAATTCAGGATAAAAAATGCACGAATCGTGAATATTTATCAATTATACGAAATAGGAATATACAAACTGCCCGGCAAGCAACAACTTCTATAGAAGTTCGAGATTTTCGTGCTGTCCACGCCAGCACTTCTATAGAAGTTCTTCTTTGTACCTACTTTATTAAAATACATTTATACGTTGGCGTACAGCGGGACATCGCGTGCAGGATAGTTGGGCGGTGAACAGGTTAAATAGAGGACCATATAATAGATACCATTAAGGCTAACACTATATAACTTTACCATTGGCCTATGTTTCCCGGCAGCGAGATGAACGGCAAGATGGTGTGCTACAAGGTGAGCGGCGGCAGCGCGGACGCCTCGCCCACGCACAACGAGTACGAGAACGTCGTCACCAACCTCACGCCCGAAGCCAACAGGAGGTACGAACTACTACCGCCAGGGAGGAAAGTCACTCAACTCTTTGTCAAAACAGCTAAATGATCTAACGATATAATAACAAGATAATTTTTTAAAAAACGCGTTCTTTGTTACTCCTCGTTTTTGAGTCCGGCGGCGGCTGGCCATAGCATTGTGAGAATACAATTCGCCGCTAGGACGGTACACCACGAATGACGTTTTTAAAAAACTACCGTGTTTATAGTAATTAGGTGTGTATTTCGATTTAAGTGCGCTCGATTGTTGAGTTATTGTGATTTTAATTTAGTAAGTAAAAGTTGTTTCTCAATAAGTGAATACCTATTGTAATTCTAATGAGAAATAATAAAGTTCTTTAACCATACATTTTTTCGAATTTGATACAAGGGAATCGAACCCACGATCTTAAGATAACCGGTCCAATGCTCTGAGATCAATGTGAAGTTACTACCCTCACAGTCGACAGTCGATTGTTAAATACTTGCAAGTGTTCTTTGTAACTAAATATAGCAAAGGTTTAATGGCATTGAACTGATCAGTTACTTTCGTTGCGTTGATCATTTTTATATTGATACTAGTGGCACGCGCGAAGAACACCCGTATCCTATGATAGACCCCTATTGCAAAGCCATCTATCTTTGTATGCTAACATGTTAGCTAAATGTGCGATTGTCAACCTCACACTTACCATCACTATAATGTACCGCATTTAATATAAATGATTTGATTTGATCTACCGGCTCCAATTGTAAATCTAAGCCATTCTCGAATCCACTTGAACACAAACAGAAAATTTCATCCAAATCGTTATTATTATTATTAATTTAGCCGGGACCAACGGCTCGACGTGCCTTCCGATTACGAAGCACAGAGGATATATGTAGGGAGTGTGATGCGTGTGTGTTATAACGGCGTACACACTACAGCCTAAATGTGATTTGTAATGTTGATAATGTAACGTGTAACACAGCTACTTCGTTGCAGGCTCCGGCCGGCGCCGGAGCGGCCCCCGAAGCTGTCGCCGCTGATCTCCGACCTGCAGAACCTAAACCTCAAGTCCCCGCACGTGGAGTTCACGTCCGAGCACGACTACGAGGCACTCAGCCCCGCCTACCAGGTGCGGCCCGCCCGCGCCGCGCCCCCCGCCCGGCCGGCGCCCCGCCCCCCCGCCCCCGCCCCCACCCCGCGCGCCCCCCGCCCCCGCGCTGCCCCGCACCAACTACCAGACGCTGGGCTGGTACGACGGCATGGAGGGGGTGCCCTTCGTGCTCAACCCCAAGCTGCGGGGGCTGCCCGATGACGGAGTGGTGAGTTTGTCTTTTTACAAATTTTATTGTAAGTATTTTACGTTGTAGGTAGCAGGTACTATAGTTTAATTTTGCATTACCGTAAATCATCGATAATAATAGAAGTAACGAAATAATGACGATATTTTAAATATTTTAATGTTCTGTGAATTGGTTATAACCAATATGAGTCGACAACAGGAAACAAAGAAAAAAAAAAAATATAAATAGCACGTCATTGCTAGTTCAAAAATATGTTAGCGCGAATTTTTGGCTTGCATGGTGGGTGCATGACTCGTGGCCCTTTCCTAATGCTCCCTCTAATCAGTCTATATGAGAAGGCTGATGCCTTCCACATAGGCATATGCTGGGTTATTTGCCCTGCAGTGGGATGTGTAATTGTGTATAGGCGGACGGACTGATTACCTCTGGCGGCATTTTCAGCGTCACCGGCTTTTTCTTGGGTGGCGAGAAAAGGGTTCCTCAAGCCGTGTAATCGAAACACCGTCGGAGGTTTTCTAGAGGGAACGGCATCGCGCACCAGTCCATGTTCCCGTTCCCCCCTAGATTTTCCGAGGTGTTCGGGACTGACGGTAGTGCGTGTTACAGAGCCAGCTGCCGGCGGTGGCGCGGCGCACGCGGTTCGACCTCGACCGCGAGTACTCGTACAGCTTCGCGACCGAGCGGCAGGCGTGAGGCCGCCGCGAGACCGCGCTCAACTCGACACCACTGACGACGATCACGGCGATCTACGTTTACCTTGTTGGTAGTTTCAATGCCGAGATCATGTATTACTTTTATTACTATTATAGAAGCATCCTCCTACGATAACTTTGACAACAGATATGATTACACTCGAACTGGCATAATAACGCGGAGGGTGCACTGTGTTGAATCTCAAAATGGTTATCGTGAATGCAGCCAGCGTGGTGTACGCTCGTGCGGTCCTTCGTGTTCATAGATTTATCTTCGTCGTAATGAAACCCTACTGTGTTAATATAAATATTGTCTATTAAAATATTCAGTATTTTAAGAATGAGATTCTATGTAAATCGAGATTCTTATTTTATATGGTTGTGTATTTGGAGCGGAAAGTTTAAAAATTACATTCGACGTGCTCAATATTGTTTTGACAAACAGATTTTGTAGTGACGAAGCTTTAACCTCTTTCTAAACGATGACTGTGAGCCGGTTTTCCGATAAGCAAGCCACTAGCAGTGATACTTCCGAGCCGTTATATTACCCGATAGATTTATATGTATTTATTTTTTGCCATTGCGTGTTGAGTTGGCGTTAGTACGAATTTATGAGGTATAGTAATGACTGTAGACATATCGAGGCGATGCGTCGCGGGCGTGCGGCGGAGGCGTGGCCTTGTGGCGTCTGCGGGCGCTGGACTGATGCGTGCGGTGCGTGCGGTCGGCGACATGGTCGTACTCGCGAGTTGCCAGATTAACTTATTCTATAGTCTTTATTTTTTCACTGACAACTTGTGACGCAATACACGTTTGTTACCACGATGTCGCCGACTGCACATGTTGATTGACATAATATGCATGTTAAATTGTTTATGATGTTATTAATAAGATTTTGACCCACTCCTTTCGTGGTGCGACTAATTTATTTATATACCAGTTTGAAATGCCTTCGGTCCTTATATAATTTTACGCCTAGCCAAAATATAGTTTAACGGGCCCAAGGATAATAATAAACGAGCTAGTTTGTTCATAATTTTATTGACTACCTTTACCGTATGAAATTTAGGGCTCATAAATGTAAACAATTTAAACCACGGCATCCTGTTTCTATATTCAGTGGACTGAGTTATACATTACTTAGTTAAGTGTTGTATTTTCCTGTTTAAACTTTGTTTTAGCTGGTTGAATGCCGTTTTACAAGGCATTTTGTTTATACAAACCAGATTGAAAGTTGAAAATTTGAGTTACGTGAATCGTCCGAATAGCAAATGCAATTTCACCAAGTGTATGGAAATGAATTCAAGTAATTGTGCCAATGAACAGTATAACGTTTTTGTTAAACTGTGTTTCTGGTTACCGGGCTTTTGGCCAGCCAAGTCCACTAGTCAGGGCGAGCGAACAAATTACATAATTGTCTTTTACTTGAAATTGTTTACGCATGTAATGTAGACCATAATATTTTTTCTGCCATCGTACGATTTATTAAAATGTTGGTAAATCCTAGCATAATATAATTTACTGATCATTAGGTGCTCACGGCATGTCTTCAAATATGAAATCGAGTCAAAGCTCAGCATTTAACATCCAAATGTAAAATAGATTAAAAATTTTGTCAATTCGTGCTGCATATCTACGAGTATAATGAACTGACTACTGATTTTTTATATTGGATGTGTAGAGCAAAGGCTCACGGCGACGAATACCTTATAAGAATATATCGACGCGATTTTTAGTTTTAAGTTAATGCAATTGGCATTTGTTCATGTGCTAGCCGTTTCGTTTACGGTTTTAGTTAAATTATTTTAAAATAAACTGCACGTCATATGTGTCATAGTTGACTATTTGGTGTCCAGATATACCGAGCAGCCTGGAGCTTGTGGCCCCATGTGGCTGTTGGGTCTAGCTTGACACTCTAGTTAAGTTAAAGCAAAACAAATGTTTTCAAAAGTCCTATAAATGGTCACAAAGGTATATGTTCAAAATAATATTTATTAACTAGCAAGAATGTAAATATTTCTTTGTATATTGCAATTAGGAAATTAGTTGCTTTTTTACGTAATACGTAGATACGTATAATTCATTGTTTAGTGACATTATGGATAAATAAATTTAAATTATTGACTGATAAAATGTTCTTTCATTTAAAAAATGTATGCAATAAAACAAATAGTATATAATAACAAAAATAGTTGTATTACAAAACATTGTTTCACAAAAGTTACTTCAATTTATTTTCACTTACAAACACAACAGAACTTAATTAAAATAAAGTTTTGTTACAAAACTTCGCGAGTACATATCGCAGATGACATTAGTGTTTAGTCACAACTATTATAATTGGCAGTGTTACGGCTTGAAAAGTTAAATAAAAGTGAAAAGTAAAATACAGTTACGTTCTGGTAAGATCAATCAATTTCAACTTATTGTCATCATTATAATAAAAACATCCATTGATGACATATAAGAATAATTATTTCTATAATTTGCTTTTTTGTGACAAAGTAAAATTCTGTTATTTGTACTACAAAGATTTGGACAAGTGTTTCATCTGCGATATCGACTAGTTTAGTTTTTAAATGTCTTCATATGACATAGAATTCAGTTATACTGTACTTATTCGGTTTTATGTAAGAACAAATAAGAATTTATATAAACCGTGCGTTCTTTTCGCTGAAGTTGCTACAGGTCGATGAGCAAAGGCGAAATACCAAACCGTAAAATGTAGCCAACCAAATACTCGTGGGAGAGGTCAGCACACCCCAATTTTCTATTGCCACTCATGCAGAAGTCAGACCAGGTTATGTAGCGAGATTTTATAAACATGCTATGCAACGTAAAGAGTATTAGTCTATTGTCAACATAAATGCCGTGGAATAGGAGGCTACAATATCAATAGCAACTTCATAAAGCAAAAGTGCTTACTTATACATCACATAATGTTAAACCAAATATTTTTTTTCAAACTTTCGAAAGGTTCATTTTGGGCGTAACAGTAAAAATATTTACGAAACGAAAATTGGAAACGTAACTTATGAATGAACAATATACAAGTTGATTGCAGTTGGGACTGCTACATTTTATTACATATTTTTGTAGCAAAGCTACACTTTTTTTTACCACAATGACATGTCTGCAACTCTGCATAAACAAATACATATTATTATTATACAACTTCTGTATGACTAAGTGTTTTATAAACAGCTCGTTACGAGGCTCGCCGCTTAAATATTTCTTTTTACATAAAACAAGTTGACTATATTGCACAGCCGTTATTCTGCTTCGCAGTGATTCGAATAACTTTGTAAGACAAATAATTTAATTAACATTATGTACATTTTACAAGCTTATTGAACTAAAAATTTTTGTGAATAACCTTTGACGAGTCCGTCACAGTTGGCACTGGTCAATAAGGCTGGTCGAAACGGTTCGACGGATTCTCAGCCTCAGCCTATGGCAGGGGCTGAGGTCATTGGGGCGCCGGCGGCTGTTTCATCTGCTTCTGCTGCTCCAGAAGACGCTCTAGGGGCGAAGGTCCGGGCCCGGACCATAGAGACTGTTGATTAAAAGTAAGATAGCGAACTAGGTCAAAAGATGTAAGGCTGTAGTTATACCACTTAATGGGTTTATGCGCAGCACATACGATTCGCAAAGAGTCATG
The DNA here is from genome assembly GCA_947562085.1 of Eudonia lacustrata. NCBI lineage: Eukaryota > Metazoa > Arthropoda > Insecta > Lepidoptera > Crambidae > Eudonia > Eudonia lacustrata. The sequence goes on from OX387341.1 coordinate 2,531,494, forward strand.
TTAAAAACAGTAGAACCTCAACAGACATCGATTGAGTATTTTTTATTGTTAAAGTTGCATTTTGACTAGCAACAGTTAGATCTTTATCTTCAGTAACATTAATCAAACAGTTAATCACACAAATCCCGTCTTCATGACTCAAAAATCAAAATCCTAGTCATCAAGAGTCATCAGACAGAGGCATAAACATAGTGTTTGTTGCTTAGTTGATAAGATAAAAGTAAAGAAGATTGAAATAAGCTCACTCTCAATAAAAAATTAAATAGTTGAATGATACTACGTGTGCGTTACCCTAGCGGAAAAAAATAAAAGTTTTTCACAATTATCTCCCAAACAGTTGGATACACAAACTTAAGATTTCGTACACAATTACACGAGAGGACGGACGCACTAATAATGATAACTCCAAAAGTGGTAATAACATGATAAGGTCTCATAACATATAAATACAAAATCGCTAGTTAGTTATACAAAAAAAGTAACCTGTCGCTAAGGAGTTATCTATCACTGTTAGATCAAATGAAAATATAAAACAAAATTGTATAAAATATGAATCGAACAGATTTTTTACGAAAATGGAGTTAACGTGTCTACCAGTACCAGTCTACCAACACAGATATATCAAAATTAACATTATTTTTGTCCGCTAGGCGAACGCACACGACTCTAAGATAGAAGTTAGGTACAGTCACGAGCATATACATGTTTTCACTTTCGATTATTTTCGACTCTTATTCCATTGTATTGTGGCAATGCGCTCGGCCCGAAACCCGAAGGTCCTGGGTTAAATTCACAAGTGTCTTTTGGATTTTTCGACGCATGGCCCTGGTTAGTGGTCACCGACCCGCATTCGGCAAGTGTGCTGATTAAACCATTGACGATCAATTGATGGATGACTTGATTTCAATGATGGAGACCATTGCACAGCAGACATTGCCAGTCTAGCGTATTTTCTTTTTTTTATGGTAAAAGGAGGCAAACGAGCAGGCGGGTCACCTGATGGAAAGTAATCACCGCCGCCCATGGACAAAAACCAAAGTTATCGCAGATGCGTTGCCAGGGGAGGCCCGTTGCGTTGCCCCGTTGGGAGGGGGGAGGGGTGAGAGATGGGCCTCCGGTACTTTCACTCACCGGACGAAACACAACAGCAACGAGTGCCGTTATTTCACGCCGATATTCTGTGAGAGGGTGGTGTTACGCCGGGCGAGCCGGCCCATTTCGTGCTGCAACGCAGCGTGGCTCTACCACTCAGAAAATAAATCGTCGGGAATAGTTTAAAAGCGCGTAAGAAGTATTTGGTCAAAACCGCGCGCGTACGCGTCAAACACCAAATTTTTTAAGAGAATGGGGAGGATGCAACACTATGTGCCTTACAAATAAACAAAGAATAAGGTCCGAATAGTTGTTCCGTGTTTTGTCTCTTTTACTCTTATTTGAAATGACGTTTGCATGCCAGAAACAAAACTTGGAATAACTATTCGGAGCTTGTTTCTTTGTTTATTTGTAAGACAGAGAATATTTAATTTTCTATAAAAACTACGTAAATCGTAAGATAAAAGCACTTGCGCTGTTTTGCTTTATCCATATTTAAGAAAGTTTGTGCGGAATCCACCAATGCTACTTAGAATAGAATAGAAAAATATTTATTCAGAATCACAAAATAACATTCATACAAGTAAAACATTCCTAATTTAAGATACATGGTATAATACTGATAAGGCATCTTCTCAGCATGTGTAGTAATGCTACGACTATGACGCTGCTACTTACGCGGTTTCGAACTATCCACGACGACTAGACTATTTACTTTAATACTCCACATCATCAGCTCATTTATATGTCCCCACTGCTGGGGCACGAGCCTTCCCCATGGATGGATAGGGAGAACGGGCCATAAACCACCACGCGGGCTCAGTGCGGATTGGTAGTTGTTAACGACTGCTAATGCTGCCGGAACCGACGGCTTAAAGTGCGATCCGAAGCACGGAGGATCTCGAGATGATAAGTTTTTGGTTACCCATCCGATGACCGGCCATTGCGCAAGTTAACTTCAGCAGTCTTAGACCGAGCGCGTTAACCACTGCGCCATCGAATAGTCCACATGAACATGTACAGGCCGTGCCCGTAGGTGGCGCGGACCCACCTGGTGCGGCTGGTGGTGGCGGGTGCCCCAGGCCGCGGCGTCGGGTGCGCCGCCGCTGAACAGCGAGTAGGTGTTGGCGGGCGCGTCGCTGCCCGCGCCCTCCGCGCCCTGGCGATGGCGGCGCGTCATGCATTTAGAGCTTATACGTTTACGTAGCCCATACAAATTTAGAAGTTTAATTTTTTTTTACCAATAATTCAATTTTAATTACTTTTTATTATGCTTAGCATTTTGACCCCCACGCCATAGCCTGACATTTGCATGCCTACACAAATAAGGCAGGATATTGTGTAATGTAAGTTAATTATATATGATATAATCTTGCAACAGGAATACTCGTAGGAGTTCCAAAATTTCAATACATCTTTAATTAATCCTTTATTGAACAAATTACATTTAAACACAGGACACATGTGTATGTACATTTATATACAAAGGTGAGCTTATCTCTAGAAGAGATCTCTTCCAGCCAACCCTAGCTGTGGTGTAATAAATAAGTATGCGTGCGGGACTAATAAATTGTAAATAATACTATATATACTAACAAACATATTTAACTCTTTAATCGCCGTGGTGGTCACCGGTGACCGACGGACAATAAATGTTCTATTGTCTGGTTTTGCAGCAGTCAACGTGTCAAACTATTATTACCGAGGACATAAATAATTGAAAATATTGTTATATTTTATAACAATCAATCAATCTGTTTTATAGTGTTATTTGTAAACTTTTATATATTGTAGTCTTTGTACACCGTACAAGGCGCGCTATCACTTGTGGATTAGCCGGCGTGGCGGTCAAACGGTTAAGTAAAATACAGGGATCTTAAAAAAGGTTTTAATGTTGAAACTTTCCATTGTGGTTTTTAAATAAAGTTTGAATCAAATTAGTACTTCAAATTAGATGGGCTATGCAAATAATAGCTTCTAAGGCCAGTGCGGCCGAGGGACAGTTCAAGGCGTACTTTTTGTGGTCCGTCAAAGTATATCACATTAAAGTGCATTATATAACGCACCTTATGTATTTATGAAAACACCGCATGTTGGTCTACGGGAACAGTATTACTCGGGTAACAGTCTCCTAAAGTGGTTAGAGGTTACCTAAAACTTAGGAAACGTTGGTGGAAATGGGCATTACATTTATTTTTTGACGGAGGAAAAGTACGCCCTTGGTCTGACCCTCGTCTGCGTCTGTGTAAAGGTCCAGAACACACGCTTGGGTCAAAAATTAAAACAAGGAACGGTCGCCTACAGCGCCGTCTATGAAAAGCGTCGCGTGCCACTCCCACAGCGAAACACACACTGACAAAATAATCACGAAAACTCAGGAACTATCGACTTGAAAGGAGATCTTTCGGGCTCCATACATTTTTGGGCCTTTTCTGAAAGTGCCGGCCAACAAAAAAATAGTACGTATTGTTAGAACTAGCCATTTGGAGTAATCGTTAATATGGCAGAAAAGTTGTAGGAATGCTCTGAGCCAAGTTATACAAGTTTGATGATTCATCATTTTCATACATTTAAAAAAAAAAAAATTTTTTCGTGTCAACTTCAAAGCGGTCGCTTGACGCTTCACAATGACAATTGCTTCGGATCATTAGTTCTAACAATATCTATCATTATTTTATGTTTTCCAGCACTTTCAGGGAGTCAATAGGTATAAGAAAATGATGAATCTTCGAACTTGTATAACTTGGCTCAGAGCAATCCTACAACTTTTGTGCTATATTAACTATTACTCCAAATGGCTAGTTCTAATAATACGTACCATTTTTTTGTTGGCCGGCACTTTCAGAAAAGGCCCAAAAAAATGATGTCCTTTGGCAGGTGCGCTCAAAGGGTGTTCGACATCCACTTAAAATGATTATAAATATCCCTTAGAGATACATGTGAACGCGGATGAAATGACGTATAAACCGCCAGTTAACTATACATCTAAAATTATTGCAATAATTTAGTTTTACGATCTTAACTTATAAGGAATTTAAATTATAATATATATTTAATATTATGATTTACGAAGTAGTAAAATTTTGCAAATCAAAACATAATTAACTCACCCCGCTCGAATCTAAATTCTTCATAGCGCCAAGACCACTCCCCATGGTGTCGCTAAAATTCATTTGCAAATTCCTTTGCTGCTCTATGATGTTGGTGTTGAACGCCAAGCTGCCCATATCCACGAGGGGCTTGCCGGCGTAGGGCTGCGGCGGGGGCTTGTCCATCATCTTCATCTGCAGCGGCTGGTAGCCCAGCTTGTTGCTGAACTGCGGGTACATGGCGGAGTCGTAGCCCACGGCGGGCGCGTACGAGCCGAAGCTGTTGAGCGACGCGCTGAAGGTATGCGCGCCCGCCATCGCCAGCGGCGGCACCAGCGGCGGCGGACCCACGGCCGGTCGGTACCCCGCCTGCCCCGGCGCGCCCTCCGGCTTGCTCGCCGGCATCGGGTTGAACGCAGGCATACTCTGGTACTGGTTCGAGACGGGAGCTAAATGCGGGGAGTAAAAGTTCGGTTGCAAATTGACGGATTGCGCGAAGTTGGAATTGAAGTTCGGCGGCTGGTTGTCCGGCCGCAGCCAGGGCGGCTTGCCGGTACGCCTCGTGCTGGGGCGGCGCCCAGGCCTGCTGCTGCTGCTGCTGCTGCTGCGGAGCGCCGAAGGCGGCGTCGCTCTTGAAGGAGTCGTCGCGGAACTTGTTGTCTCCGTCGTGCTGCCAGTGGCGGTACTGGTTGGCGAACCGCGGCGGCAGGTCGTTGAGGAAGTTCTTCTTGTCACCGGACATCTGGTAGCCGTAGTTGCCGAACTTGTTGCCCTCCTGGAACAGGTCGGCGCGCGAGGTCTGCTTCTGCAGCGCGGCGGTGCGCACGTCGATCTCCTTGGGGTTGACCACGGGCAGCCGGATGCCCGCGCCCGGCGGCGACGGGTAGCCGGGGTTGTACGCGATGCCGGCGTTCTGGATGCCGTAATTCTTCTGGAAGTTCATCCTGGGGCCGTCGTAGGCGTTCGGCGGAGGGTTCGGGCTCCAGTTCGGCGAGGGAGGGTGGTCCTGCCGCTTCGGCTGGTAGCTTTGCGAGTTCTGGGAGGAGCTCTGGCCGGGTTTGGGCTCCTTCTTGTCCTCCTTGTCGGGTTTGGCGGGCGGGTCGGGCTCGGCGTTGACGAGATGCGGGTAGCCGGCCGACTTGTCCTTGAGCGCCAGGATGCCGCCGGTCTTGCGTCCCAGCGGCAGCGCGGCGAGCCCCTTGATGCTCTTCGACTGTATCGCCTTCGGCTTGTCGTCGTCCTCCTCGGTGATGCCGGCGGCGGAGTCTGGCGTCGGTGGTGGTGTCACAAACTTCACCTGGGAGAAATAGATTGTTGCTTTGAATAGAAATGTTGCCCGATATTTGAGGTAGAACCATGACAGTTTAGAACTATTCTTCCGGGTCACTCCATTTACGAAAGACTGTCTTTTTCTTTTTCTCAAAACGCCACGCTCTTACTTATACTCTAGCCAAACTCGATAATGAATAAATGTAAACAAACCAAATTAGGGTCATCATAAATCTGGGTAAAAATGTTTTTGTTTTTCGTATTATTACTTGATTACTGCATTTTACGTAAAAGATATTATTTATTTTAAAATATAAAATATTCAAGATATTATATAGGTATTTTACGTAAGACTTATTATTCTCACTACACATCCCACTTAAATCAGTCGCTCAACGTCGGTCGATAAAAACGTTCTAATACGAAGAATGAAAAAAAAACGTAAACTTTTTTCACTTGTAAACCCCAAATGTCATTACTAAAATTGAGGTATTCAGAACAATTCCGTTATTATAAACTAGCATTTCAAATGAAGATGACACTAGTATCCATATGGGGTCGATTATCATAACTACCTCTGAAATCTGCAGCGTAAACAGTGCATTTGCAATGCAAAACAAACATTCATGAATGAACAAATTGAATTGAAGTTAAAGAAAATTGGATTGTAATAGCAGTTGATTAATTTATGTAATATATTGAATCTTCAAGTGCAGTTTTTTTATTATTTCAAGGTAACTAATTTTTTCACTCACATAGGTTAAAACTAAGCTATGATTGTACTATAGTTTTTGGTTTTTAAATTTTTCATACAATATTTAATATAAATAAACCTTTTACGTAAAATCTTTCCTGTTGACCAACTGGAAAATGTTATCAATACATGCCTGTCACTGTTTGCTTGGCAACGCTTTGGTGGTAAACATTCTTTATCTTAGCTATAGTATACATGGAAGACTGTCTGTAGTCAACAATTATTTCCCTAATTATGGATTTCTGAATACTAGGATTGCCAAAGTTTCTGGAGCAAATAAATAAAAATAAATTAGTTTGAAGGCCGTTAACTAGCTTTCACTTTATACAAAAAATATAGTTATTCAAAAACCTGCCCTAATCTCATATTACTAAGGTTTTATTTTCATAACTACCAAAATACTTACGTTGCATCGATAAACTTGATGACAGAGTAGTATGCTAACTGAATGAAATAGTGATCGCACCTGTTTGTTGGTCTCCTCCTGCTTGCGCATGATGGCGGCCATGGCGATGTTGACGCGCGGCTTGCGCGTTTCCTTCTTGTCTTCACCCTTGCTGCTGTCTTCGCCGCCGTCCGTATCCTAAATATACGCAGTTGTGAATAGTTTATTTTATTTTTCATTTCCTTATTATCCCCATAATGGAAAGGCGACGTGGAAGTGATGGAATCCCCTAGCACAAGATCGTTCTACTTGTATCTACATTATAAGTACGGATAAAATCTGGCCAGATGCAGCAGTATTAAAATATTTTGTTCTGTATGCATTCATGTATATATATATGTTTGTACATAAATGCATTAATTTATTTTTATTTTCTCATATCATAACCCTATCAAGGAAGAAGTGGCGACTTGGACGTGACGTATACGAGAGAAGGTTCAATCGGTTCAATCTACATTATTGCATACGGATAAGGAATTATGTGACTGGCTAGCAGCAGCAGCACCAGCAAAAAAACAAACATTTTGTTCAGTATACAACCTTATTTTTAGTTTATACGAAAATAGAAACACGGCGGGTCAAATATTTTCATTTAAAAATACAGTACAATTTTTTTTTAAATAATATCTTGAAAACTCACGAAGTTACAAGCTTTTTGTGTTGTCCCGTTGTGTTTTTTTAGTAGGGTATACTTTATTTGAGATTTTGTAAATATTATTTGGTCAAAATGTAACATGGTACAAAAAATATTGAAATCAATTCTATTACTGATTCTGAACATCACCAAACAGTTATCAGGTTTCGTATAAACTAAAAATAATTGTATATATTATTATATATGTAAAGTGTAGGTGATGTATATAATGGACCCTATAAACTTTAAACTGTAAACTAACACTTATTATACCTATAATAGGATACCTATCCTAGGCATACCTTTACAACCCGACGTGTCGACCGAGTTGCCGGCTACCTATTTGTTTGGTATATAAGTTTACGCACTCACCGGGTAGTCGTGCGTGGTGGCCTGCGCGCGCTCCTCGCGGGCGCGCTCCAGCGAGCCCTGCGGCTTCAGGATGCCCACGCGCTTCTCCCGCACTGCAACACCAGCCACATCACAACCATCACCAGCTATAAATATATGCACGGTCAATCGTTGGCGGCGTTGGAGACGAAAGCCTCGAATACTGGTCTCTATATATACGAAATCGATGTCATACCAAGTCACATTGAAAAGAACATTTGACTTTGGGGTAATTTTAAGATCTCTCTAACTTATCAAAAAAAAATTCCGTCTGCGTTGTGTATTGTGATATGACACAGGCTTTTGATCACGTTGATCATGATATATTATTAAAAAAAATTGAATTGTATGGTATTAGAGGAAATGTGCTTAAGTTGTTACAATCATATTTAACAAATAGAAAACAGTACACAATGATATCAAAAATAAATAAACAAACAAACATGGATGAAGCCTTCACTTCCAGCCAACGATTGGTAACATTCGGAGTACCCAAAGGAAGTGTTTTGGGTCCTTTATTATTTATTATCTACATTAATGATTTGCCTAAAAAAATCCCTTATCCTTTGACACTTTTCGCAGATGACAGTACAATGACAATACCATGTAATAATCTAGATACCCATGAATTTGACATTTCGAACTCCTTGAAATTAGTAATATCTTGGTTGCAAAATAATAACTTAAAAATAAATTTAAATAAAACTCAATTTATGCAGATAAGACAAAGACAACAGGGGATGCTAGATAGTATTAAAGTATTAATAACTGAGACAAACTCAACAAAATTTTTAGGATTAATGATTGACAGTAAATTAAATTGGAAAGAGCACATTGAATATTTATGTAAAAAAATCAGCAGCTCTTCGTACGCATTGTATAAACTTGCTCAAGTTTTAGACACTAACGCCTTGCTTACTGCATACCATGGATTGGTTGCCTCCATTATTAGATACGGCATAATGTTTTGGGGTAACTCCACCGACGTAGTATTGGTATTTAAAATGTAAAAACGCTGTTTGAGGTCTATGTTTGGTCTTAAGAGCATAGAAAGTTGCAAGCCTCTATTTTTAAAACACAAATTTCTTACGTTGCCATCCATGTACATCTATGAAACTGCTGTATTCATAAAATCACACCCTGAACTATTCCCTAAAATGTCAGATGGTGTTGTCCGTAATAGACGCGGTAATGACAAGTTACAACTTCATGCAGCTAATACTGCCTTGATGCATAAAAGTGTATTTTGTATGGGACCTAAAATTTTTAACAAAATTCCCAAGATCTACAGAGAACTGCCTATAAATAGCTTTAAAAATAGAATAAAATGCTTATTGATTGACAAATGCTACTACAATGTTTTTGATTTTTTTAATAATAAACCTAAATTAATTAATTTATTTTTTACATTTTATTTTGACATTTGTGTTTTGTAATAATGTAATGTATATGTAATTGGTTTTTTTGTTGTTATTTGTAATTTGTTTCTTTGACTAGCACTTTTTATGTTGACATTTTTTTTTGTATATTGTATTTAAAAACATTTTTAAGTAATTGATAATAGAAGCTTTTTTTATAAATAAAATTTGTACGCCAAAACTGGCAAAACATGTTGATTTTTGTTGGAATATCGGGATAAAAAGTATGTGTGTTGATCTAAGTTATAAAATATCTGTATGCCGAATTTCGTCCAAACATCCATCCGTTGAAGCGTGAAGATACACACACAAAAACTTTCGCATTTATAATATTAGTATGATTATTGCTTTTATGTCTGGTGAAAATGAGCATTAGACTAATATAGATAGGTGGTACATTGTTATGGACTGTATTTTTTTTTCTTTGTAAACTTGTATTTGTATACCTTAACTAAGGTGGAAATGTAGTGAGACCTATATACTCATGACATCATTGTAATACCTATTTCACAAATAAAATATTCTATTCTATTCTATTCTTATCAGCAAATTGAGTTCTATTGATTCGTCTCCAAAACCATTCCATTATTTTAACACTTCCGATTTATGACCTGTTTGCAGTAAATTTGTGTTGATCTTTTAGCGCGGGTCGGATACGGACACGGTAGCTTAATTGGTAGGACGCCTGACCCGGTTGTCAGACGGCTCAAGTAGTGACACTCATTTTTAGCTTTGTTTTGTTCTGGAATATTGTAGAATGTGTATTCCCTGAGTGCCTTGCTTGAACGCGACGATCTTAAGAACACGCGGGCCCAGAGCAGATTGTAGATTGTTAACGACTGCTAATGCAGCCGGGACTAACGGCTTTTGTCTTCTTCTTTTGGGCGCGCGGGGGCGGGGGCTAGGCGTGAGTGTGACGTCACTTACCTTTCTCTCTGAAGTCGGCCTCGGAGATGACGACGGGGGGCGGGGGCGGGGGCTAGGTGCAAGTGTGACGTCACGTACCCTTCTCCCAGAAGTCAGCCTCGGAGACAATGACGGGCGGCGCGGGGGCGGGGGCGGCTCGTCGTCGCTGTCGGAGTGGTGGCGCGCGGGTGCGGGGGCTAGGCGCGATTGTGACGTCACGTACCCTTCTCCCTGAAGTCGGCCTCGGAGATGATGACGGGCGGCGGGGGCGGGGGCGGCTCGTCGTCGCTGTCAGAGTGGGGGCGCGCGGGGGGCGCGGGGGCGGCGGCCAGCTGTGCCAGGGCGGCCGCCAGCTGCTCGGCGCCGCCAGCCGCCGCAAAACGTGACACACCATCCTCCTCGCTGAGTGTGATGAACGACAAGGTACAGGACAGACTCTAGGTGCCTTACAAATAAACAAAGAATAAGGTCCGAATAGTTATTCCGTGTTTTGTCTCTCTTACTCTAATTTGAAATGACGTTTACATGACAGGAATAAAACACGGATTAACTATTCGGAGCTTATTCTTTGTTTATTTGTAAGGGGGTAATTCGGTTACAAGTACTACGCCGTATAAACACTAATTTTAGGCGGGGAAGTTGTGTGACCCTTGTGGTATTTTAAATACTAGTGCCAAAGAATTGCTAATTGTTCATCAATAGTAAAATGCTGACCTGATAAAAACAATTAAGATCCATTGTTTTGTGATTTTATTCTGCGAAACCTAATGACAAGTCGAAGGTAAAATATTACTAGCCATTAATAAGTATAACTAGTTCGTATTAAATTAATAATTCCAAATAATTAAAAAATACACATATTTAAATTTTTACTTTTTTTTAAGTGCTAATTGCTGCACTAAAGCTAAATTAAACATTTATAAAATACAGTGAAAAAATTAAACGCCTACCCGACCCAGCCAGGAATTGCTTCCCGGTAGCATAGCAGTCAGTGTATCAGGGTATGTATCAAGGTCAGTAGATAGGGACAATAGACATACACAAGTAAAAGTAAAGCCAACGTACGCGTGCGTGAAGTGGTCGGGGCGCACGTCGGCGAGCCGGCGGCCGAGCGCCACGAGCCGGCGCGCGCGCACCCGGTGCTGCAGCTCGGGCTCCGCCACGCTCGCCGCCAGCTCCGACGGAGGCCTAAGCACACAAACACGGCTTATAGTTAGTACGGTGACGCCGTAAAGGCCGCCTGAGGCCAACAGTAAACTCTCCAGAAAAAAGGGCACCGAAGCCTCAGATTGCGCGGAGCAATAGAACATCATTGCGACATAACATTGTTTTGTTTTCATAATTTTTCCTTTGTTTATCATCGGATTGTGTCTCGCACAATGTAGAAACTTAAAAATCCATATGAATCAAAAATCTGAAAATTTGTCATTTGCTAATACATGGAATCTCACTAATCCGGCACTATTAAAAACCAGAGGATGCCGGATTATTGGAATGTTCGGATTACTCGATTGTATAGAAAAATTCATAATAAATAAAATAAAAGGTTAGACGACTGCTTGACGGACGACGCGATGGAGCGAATGCGCGGTGCTCGGCCTAGAAGAGGGGTGAGGGAAGTGCGGGCGGAGGGTGCCGGATTATTAGACGTGTCGGTCTATTGAAGTGCCGGATTAGTGAGATTCTACTGTATTTAATTACTATCACAATTTACTTACTGCAATAGCAGTAAGTTTTTTCTTAAAATAAACAAAAAATAAATAAAACGTTATGAACACGATTATCTCTAACAATGTTGTTTGTACATTTTGTAGTTACACAGCAGCTCGCACAACAACCAAAAGCAAGTCGGCTAACCGGGTACAGTAACGCTACGATTTTGATTTGATAACAGTTGTGTTTCCGTGTTTTACTCTGATGCAAATAACTTTTTTGAGCAGCCGGCGCGGCGGGCGCTGCTTGTTCATGAGCTAGGGCAAAATGTTATAAATATGATCAATGTCACACATCATTTGTTTCCTTAAAAAAAAGAGCTAAAGAAGAAAGAAGAGCGTAGTTGACTTCTTGGCGGGAAAGTGAAGAATCATGTCTGTGATTTTGTTTTATTTTCTAAAACTTGTGTTATGTCTAATATTTATGTGAAATAATAGTGGATTATTAACCGTTAAGTGTTCGTGAGTGTTGACAAATGAAACAAAACAGTGCAACGTCACTTTTCAAATTCTCTCAAGAAGTCCGCCCGAGGACTTAGTAAAGCGCCACATCTTTACTGAGATACTCGAGGGGTTGGGGGGTATATCATTTCTCACTTCTCATTTCTATTATCATTGATCATCATCATACAGGAAGGTAATATTGTTTATTTATGTAATACTTGTAAGAAAAATAACTTTGACACTGGCTAAATGTGATAATCGCACGAAGCCATCAACTAAAGGAAAAAAAAGAGCGTAGTTTAAACTCACTGGTGGTCGGTGGGCGCGGGCAGGCGGGCGCCGATGGACTCGCAGGCGTGCTTGTTGAAGCACAGCGGCTCCAACGCCTTCTCCAGCGGCAGGAATCCGTGCAACTCCTCGTCCTCCGGCAGCGGTGTCCGCTCCACTGGACACACCAAACACACAGCCCGTTCACACATGGTCTCCGTTTTACTGGTCTGTTTTATCGGATACGTTTTTTTTCATTGATGGCGTATGGAGTTGTATGAGTGATTTCATTTATGACTGTATTCTGTATACAGTAAAAAATATCGGTCCGATAAATTATGACATTTCGTTTTGTCATCAAATACTGGATGAGGGAACATTAAAAATATTACGTATCCGTACAACTTTACCGGATACCTACAGTCACACATCACGACACAACACGACGACGTCAATCCTTGTAGAGAAGCGGTGATATACTGCGAATTTCCAGTAACGACGGATACGTTGAACGTAATACGGTGCCTATGTGTGAACAGAGCATAATTTTTTGTCGTATCCGTTAAAAGGCTACGGTAAATACGGAGACCATCTGTGAACGGGCTGTATTATACACGGGATTCTATGTTTATTGTAATAGAGTATCCGATATTTCGGCACAAATGCAGGCGCCATTATAACGGTATTACTGAATAATTATTTGACTAATACCGTTAATAATTACTTTAATGCAAGTTACCATGATGGTTCAAATAGTAACACCAAACACAGTTGTATACGTGTCACGTTATGGGCGTCACAACGTCAGTTAGCAAAATCGTCAGCTAGAGGACGAACCACGTAGGTACATTAAGGCCTGCATGGACCTTATTTCGCGATAATTCCGTCGAGGCTTTTGTCGCGGTAAATCTGTTAAGTCAAGCGGTCCGCCAAAAAAAATAGATCTTCCGCTCAGTGTCCGATGACAGCATGAAATGTAGGTATATAGAGCAAAAGACTCACCCCCTTACAAATAAACAAAGAATAAGGTCCGAATAGTTATTCCGTGTTTTGTTCCCGTCATGTAAACGTTACTTCAAATAAGCGTAAAAGAGACAAAACACGGAATAACTCGGACCTTATTCTTTATTTATTTTTTACAGTTGTTTTTACAGTTGTCATCCAAACGCGTTCAAGTGTACACGCGCTCGCTCGTCTATCGGTCAGCCAGTGATTCCCAACCTCAAGGGCCGCTTTCGTAAAAACTGGCAAATATGTTTATGTGTGCTCGATGTGGAAATAATGTGTCGGACGGTCCATCATGCAGTCTATGCAAGCGTCAGTTTGATTTTCCTTGTGCTGGCATCTCAGAGACCAATTTGCGCAAACTTGGAGAGCGGAAGTCTGCCTGGCGTTGTAACGACTGCAAAAGTGGCCAATCTCCTGCACCTGCACCTGCATCTAAAAATAGCCCTGACATTGCAATACAGCTGGCTGAAGTGCGAACTGCCCTGGGGAATATCACAAATCAACTCGCTCCTTTAGCGTCACTTGTTGAGGATGTGAAGACCATTAAGCTTGAAATATCAAATCTTAAAAGCTCAGTTGAATTTGCCCACGAAACATCTGTCCAATTATCTACAACAGTGAAATCGCTGGAGACTAGAATTTCACAAGTTGAGGAACATACCAACCTAATCCATACATTGAGAGCAGACATGGATAACTTCAAAGAAGATCTTCATGATAAAGAGCAATGGGCTCGGGCCAACAATGTGGAAATAAAAGGGGTTCCACTTAAAAAGACCGAAAACCTTTACAATATTGTATTGCAAATTGGTAATTTAATCCAATGCCCTATACGTAAAGAAGACATTAATTATATTGCCCGAGTCCCAAGCCTCAAATCAGACTTTCAAAAATCCATCATAATGTCTCTTAATAATCGATATTGTAAGGAAGAGTTCGTGGCGGCTGCACGTAAGCATAAGGATCTTCAGACTTCACAACTGGGGTATACCGATGGAGGCAAAGTTTTTATTAACGACCATCTTACACTATATAATAAGTCTCTTCTTAAGAAAGCAAAAGATCTATCCAAGGAAAAAAACTTCAGATATGTGTGGATAAAGCATTGCAAGATTTTGGTCAGGAAATCGGACACATCGCCAACCTTCCGGATAAAATCGGAAAAAGATCTCTTAAAGTTCTCCAAGCATTAAAATTAGTTAAGTACTTATTGTTTCAAGTATTAAATGCTTTGTCTACATGTTATTCAAAATTTAGTTCTAACTTCTGCATGTACTGTGATGGTTGCGCCCGCTATGTGGGAAGCCCTGACTCTTTTGTATTGCCTATCGTAACTCGCTACCCGCTTTCGCTGGTCATAATTAGTGAATGCTCGTTTGTTGATGGCTGCCGTAATTGTATGCGCTTAGAGACGTCTTTCCGTTGCACATTGCTTTGGGTAGGTCATCGTAATATTTTTGCCACAAATAAAATATTGCTCTTTGCTGGCGTGCTATCTATACCTACGGGCTATAACGCTTGTCGTTTAATTAACCTTATAAATACTATAGCTTTTTCAATGAATTTTCCTATATCTCGTTTTTGTAATGCTTTTTTGCTTTTTATCTGTGGGTGTTGTGAATTCCAGACCAAAACCAAAACTAATTATGCTATTATCCAGTTTAGTGATTGTTTACCGTAAAATAAATCCGTACCGTAAAATAAACCGTAAAATAAAATAAATCTTGTAGCATTGAGGAAGCTGTACATAACCTTTATTCTATACTTTATGATATCATCGGAAAGTATGTGCCGCAGGTAACTAAATCTAATACTTACGTTTATCCGGCCTGGTACAGTAGGGAGCTTATTAAATTAATAAAAGAAAAAAGTAAAGCGCACAAGAACTGGAAGAAATACAAAAATAAATTGGAATATGAACATTTCTTTTATTTACGGGCTAAAGTTAAATGTTTGCAGGACAGTTGTTTTAAGTCCTATATAAATTTCTCGGAAAAAAATATAAAATCATGCCCTAAATTATTTTGGTCATTTGCAAAAAGTAAGAAAAGTAATAATACCCGATATCCTAAATTTATGACTTTTGAAAATAAAATTTTAAATAATGAAAATGAAACATGTGTAGCTTTTAATGATTTCTTCCTTAAAAACTTTAGTACACCCTCAAACTGTCAGCTGGGTGGTCTGTCGGGTATTGTGGCTAACGGGGACCCCTTATGCTCTATACACGTGGAGGCTGATTTGGTCGAGAAGCTTCTCAAAAACCTAGACCATTACAAGGGGACCGGCAGTGACAACATTCCACCGATTTTTCTATCAAATTGTGCTGAAACGATTGCATCCCCAATCACTTGTTTATTTAATCGCTGCTTCCGTGAGGGCTATTTTCCACAAGTATGGAAAACAGCACACATAGTGCCCATCCACAAAAAAGGCACTAAATCAGCGATTGAGAACTATCGCCCGATCTCAATATTAAACACATTAAGCAAAGTACTGGAAAAGGTGGCGCACTATCAGCTGTATCCGATTATCTGCAAAAGTATCCCATCCCAACAGCACGGCTTCATTAAGGGACGATCCACTAACACAAATATGGCCATATTCACAAATTATGTGCTAAACAGAATGGATGGCGGGTCGCAAGTGGATGTGATCTACACGGATTTCGAAAAAGCCTTCGACCGTGTGGATCACACCATACTTTTACGGAAATTATGTGAGCTTGGGGTCTGTGGGGATCTTTTGAGATGGGTGGACTCATACCTTAGAAATCGCTGCCAGGCTGTAGTCGTAGGTGGACATCGGTCCGACTTTGTGGAGATACCCTCCGGTGTCCCACAGGGTTCTGTGCTGTCGCCTCTGCTTTACGCGGCCTACTTATACGACGTGGAAGAGTGCTTTCACTTTGCTGACTATCTCATGTACGCAGACGACACAAAAATCTATCTTTCTGTTAAAGACGTGAGTGACTGCCATGATCTCCAACAAGACTTAGACCGTCTAAACAGATATTATGCAGACAACAAAATAACAATTAATACAAACAAGTGTGTGTACATGACCTTTACTAGGAAGAGGAAACCCATTATCTTTGACTACCAAATAGACCATATTTCTATAAAGAAAGCACAGTTGGTCAAAGATCTTGGTATCACCCTCGATCATAAGCTCTCTTTTAATGAGCACATCTCTGAAATAGTCGGCAGAGCATATAAGAACTTAGGATTTATCCTACGCGTGAGTAGGCCATTCGCCGATACCAACTGCTTGAAAGTAATATATTTTGCATATGTCAGGAGTATTCTTGAATACTGTAGCAATATCTGGAGCCCACAATATGTTATGTACAAGCAGGATATCGAAAAGATACAAACAAAATTTGTAAAACACCTGAATTACCGGTCGAGGTTCAAATGCTTGGGTGAGTATAGGGAGCTGTGTTCTTCTCATAAGCTTTTAACATTGGAAGACAGAAGAAAAGTGCTGGACATGCTCTTTCTGCATAATGTCTGCCATAGTGCTATCGATAGCACCGAGCTCACGGAACTGTTCTTAAGGCTGCAAACTCCTAGAGTCCGTACTAGGCATGCTTCTTTGTTTCACGTACCGCTTGCACATACAAATTATTATCAAAACTCTGTCGTCTGTCGAACGCAAAATTTTTATAATAAACACTTTTGCTCAGTGGACCTATTCCATAACAATAAAGGTAAATTTAAAAAAAATATTGTTGATATACTTAATAACAAGTGAAAAGGTAGTAGTAGTATAAAGTATAATATAGGGTATAATTGAATATTCAGACTCACACACACACACACACACACTCGCACACACACACACACACACACACACACACACACACACACACACACACACACTCTCACACCAAGCACACGGATATAAACTGCTCTCAATTAATTTATACAAAGTAAAACTGTAATTGGCTGTATTATTTAGAATTAAGTTTATCTATGTTATAAAAGAGCTGTGGTTTTTGTTAAATAAATAAAATAAAAAAAATAAAATACGATATTAATATTTTTTATCAGAATGCTAGGGGTCTGCGCACGAAAAGCAATTTATTTAAAAGAAATGTAGCCTTGAATAGCTTTGATATAATATCCATAACGGAAACTTGGTTGTTGGATGGCATTGGGAATAGTGAACTTTTTGATGAGCGATATATAGTGTTCCGGCGTGACCGCGACTACTGCGCCACCGGGCAGCGGTACGGTGGCGGCGTGCTAGTGGCTGTGCGCCGGGAGCTCGCCGCCGCCGACCAGCCGGCCTGGCGCTCGACTGCAGAGGATATTTGGGTCACCCTATCATTTCGTACTAGAGGTCGGCTTACCACGTTACATCTTTGCACTTTATATCTATGTAATCACTCAGGGATGTGGTAACTCGGTCAATATCCAATTGAATAACTTTACGAATAAGCTTGGGGACAACTATCACGCGGCTCCCAATGATCTTTTTATGGTTTTAGGTGATTTTAATATGCCAAATATTAGTTGGAACTTACTGGATAATGGCCAATTGGAAGCTATGGGTGTGCTCAGTGAAGGTCAGCTTAGTTTTATGGATACAATTGTTGAATGTAATCTCGACCAACACAATAACATACAAAATATCAACAACAGACTATTGGATCTAGTTTTTTGTAATAATCAAATAAGTGTGCATCCCAGTGACCATCCCCTAGTTCCAGAGGATCCTCATCATAGATCAATCTGCATAGAGTTAATGTTAGACATACCCAGTTATTTAACTTTAAATAAGCGATCGTTGTTTAACTACAAAATGGGAAATTACGAGGAAATTAACTCAAGTCTATCGATTATTTCATGGAATGACGTCTTATTGACTGGTTCTATTGATGATTGTGTTGATAAATTTTACCATATTTTAACTGAACTGCGCAATACATTTATACCTCACAAAGTTGTTTCTGGTAACACATTTCCAATTTGGTACAATTCCGCTTTAAAAAAGGTATTAAAAGAGAAATATAAATATTTAAAAAAATCCAAAAAATATGGTAATAACTATGATTATGATACTTACTCATTTCTAAGACACCGGGCGCTAAGGTTGGAAAAGGAATGTTATCAGTCATACATAGATAAGGTGGAAAAATCTGTTAAAAGCAACCCTCGCTTGTTCTGGTCTTATACTAAATCACTAAATACATCTTCACACGCGTTACCGTCTGTGATGAAATATGATGATCGCGCTGCTGATACTGGAGAGTCTGTTTGCAACTTATTTGCTGAATACTTTCAGTCAACCTTCCTCGCTCCCAATGCTGACAGTAGTTCGCCTAACCTTGACAATCAGCACCAAAACAGTTCTGACTTAAGTAACATAAATATTAATCCCAAAGAGATCGAAAAATTGCTGAAAGCCACTAATTTAAACAAGGGTGCCGGCCAGGACAGTCTAAGCCCATTCTTCATAAGGCAGTGTGTAGATAATTTAGTCTCTTCCCTTTATATCATTTTTAATCGATCAATAAATGAAGGTGCTGTACCTGCAGTTTGGAAGTCTGCATTCGTAACGCCTGTGCATAAAAGCGGTGACCGTTCTAACATTAAAAACTATAGACCTATATCTAAATTATGCATCTTTGCCAAAATATTTGAGAAAATTGTTTACTGTCAGGTTTATGCTGCACTGAAGTCATCTTTTACTCCGGAACAACATGGATTTTTAAGGCAAAGGTCTACTGTATCCAATCTGTTGGAATTTAATGATTACGTCTCATCACACATGGACTCAGGTCTGCAGGTGGATTGTATATTTACTGACTTCAGCAAAGCTTTTGATCGCATTGACCACCTGCTACTTCTTGAAAAACTATACAAATCTGGTATACACGGTAACTTGTACAGGTGGTTTTTGTCGTACATCAGTAATAGATCTCAGGCGGTTGCAATAAATGGGTTCACATCTGCTTGGATGCCAATACCTTCTGGTGTGCCACAAGGATCGCTGCTAGGGCCATTACTTTTTGTCATATTCATCAATGACATTGCCTTGTGCTTCAAATACGCCAAAGTTTTATTATACGCAGATGACACTAAAATTTTCATGTCTGTAAAGAGTTCCATCAGCTGTGATCAACTACAATGTGATCTAAATAATTTCGTGCAATACTGTACTCAAAATAAACTAGATCTAAATGTTTCCAAATGTTATGCAATGACTTTTTCTCGTAAACCTAAGCCTATAAATTATCCGTACGTCATTAATAATCTGCCACTTTCTAACATCACATCTAGACTAATACAAGATTCAAAACTCTTATTTGACAAACACATTGATTACGCAGTTAAAAAAGCCTCAAAATCTCTCGGTTTCATTATAAGATCAACTCATGAATTTAAATCTATAAAACCGATAAAGGTACTTTTCTGCGCTTACGTGCGTAGTATCCTTGAGTATGCCTCGGCGGTCTGGAATCCTCAATATAATATATATATTTCCCGAATTGAATCCATACAGAAAAGATTTTTAAGATATTTGCAGTTTAAATGTAGAATAGTGGATCATGGATATGAGACGAGGTGTAGGAGATATCATTTCTTACCTTTAGAGAAAAGACGACAAGTAATTGACTTAATCAGTCTGTTAAAAATTGCTAGTGGTACTATTGATTGCCCTTCTTTATTGGAGCAAGTTAACATCTGGGTACCACGCAAATTACCGGTTAAACGAACTCAACCACTAGCAATACCCAGAGTTTATACTAATTATCGCCGTAACTCTTTCTTTATTCGAGCGAGTATTTCCTTCAATGACCTGTCAAGAAGCGGCAGCGAGTTGGAATTGTTTCGGACAAAACCCAATAATTTGATTAAGTTTTTTACTTCAGAGTTTTTTAACCCCCACTCCATAATTGCTGCCGCCACATAACATGTTTTATTTCTGTTAGTTTTTATATTTTTATATCACTTTAGTTTTATTATTGTTTAGTTGTTATATTATTATAATTTTTATATACTACTCTGTAAAGAACGTGATCCATGTACATCTTATTATTATATCTTATCTTATTATCTTATCATCTTATTTCCATATGCGAATACCTGTTAATAGCTAAGTAGATTTATAGAAATGTATCCATATATTGTATAAGTGCTGTTGGTGTTCTGAACAAAATAAAATAAAATAAATAAATAAATTATTTGTAAGGGGCTAAGATGATAATGATGAAGATGGATAATGATAATATGTAATTACCTATTTTTACAAATTCTGAAAGCTTGCAATAACATTATTGCTAAAAGGAGAAGGCTGCAGCTGCCTGTCCTGCTACATATTGGTGATGATGTGTATTGGCGCGGGCGCGGGCTCGCGCGCCAGCTGGTTGAGCGTGGCGGCGAGGGCGGGCCAGGTGGCGGCGCGTGTGTACTCACCGGCGGGGGCGGGCGGCGCGGGCGCGGACTCGCGCGCCAGCTGGTTGAGCGTGGCGGCGAGGGCGGGCCAGGTGGCGGCGCGTGTGTACTCACCGGCGGGGGCGGGCGGCGCGGGCGCGGGCTCGCGCGCCAGCTGGTTGAGCGTGGCGGCGAGGGCGGGCCAGGTGGCGGCGCGTGTGTACTCACCGGCGGGGGCGGGCGGCGCGGGCGCGGACTCGCGCGCCAGCTGGTTGAGCGTGGCGGCGAGGGCGGGCCAGGTGGCGGCGCGTGTGTACTCACCGGCGGGGGCGGGCGGCGCGGGCGTGGACTCGCGCGCCAGCTGGTTGAGCGTGGCGGCGAGGGCGGCCAGGTGGCGGCGCGTGTGTACTCACCGGCGGGGGCGGGCGGCGCGGGCGCGGGCTCGCGCGCCAGCTGGTTGAGCGTGGCGGCGAGGGCGGGCCAGGTGGCGGCGCGTGTGTACTCACCGGCGGGGGCGGGCGGCGCGGGCGCGGGCTCGCGCGCCAGCTGGTTGAGCGTGGCGGCGAGGGCGGGCCAGGTGGCGGCGCGTGTGTACTCACCGGCGGGGGCGGGCGGCGCGGGCGCGGGCTCGCGCGCCAGCTGGTTGAGCGTGGCGGCGAGGGCGGGCCAGGTGGCGGCGCGTGTGTACTCACCGGCGGGGGCGGGCGGCGCGGGCGCGGGCTCGCGCGCCAGCTGGTTGAGCGTGGCGGCGAGGGCGGGCCAGGTGGCGGCGCGTGTGTACTCACCGGCGGGGGCGGGCGGCGCGGGCGCGGGCTCGCGCGCCAGCTGGTTGAGCGTGGCGGCGAGGGCGGGCCAGGTGGCGGCGCGTGTGTACTCACCGGCGGGGGCGGGCGGCGCGGGCGCGGGCTCGCGCGCCAGCTGGTTGAGCGTGGCGGCGAGGGCGGGCCAGGTGGCGGCGCGGGCACCCCACGCGGCTGCCCGCAGCGCGCGAGGCTGGTGCACGCTCCACTGCAGCCACACCTTAACTGTACAATCAAACTGGTTGAAAGATATTTTTTTTTTTTCAAAAAACGTCAAAACGAAGTTCTTTCATAGAATTTCAAAACAAAGTTCTTTTGCTCGTTATCTTTCGCCGTGCGGCGGTGCAGCTGAACTGGCTTTAGCGAATGATTCCTGTTTGTATCTATCTGGTAATATGGAGACGGGGTTACTGACTACACAATTCGCCATTTCGCTGTCGCAACACAATTTTAAGCTATTGCGGAGGTAGGAGCAAACTCTTTCTTCTAGCTAGTAAGAAGAATACGAAAACGTGTTTAATTTAACACCTTATCAAATACATGAAATAAATCTAAAAGGAAGACAAAATAATTATTTCTTATCCAAGAAGAGAATAACAAATAGCTATAATTTTTCACATTTAGTGATTTACTCAGATTTGAATAAGTGGATTTACAAATGTCTACGTAATTAATAAAATAATAAGTGGAATAAATCGAAGTATTTTTAAGACACAAATAACCCTATTAATATTATATACGCGAAAGTATGTTTGGATGTTTGTTACTCTTTCACGTAAAAACTACTGAATGGATTTGGATGAAAATCGGAATACAGATAGTTTATAACGTGGAATAACACATAGGATATTTTTTTATCCAGGAACGGGAACCACGCGGGTGAAACCACGAGCGGCCGCTAGTAGATAATAAAGACACGTACGTGCGGGTAAAGCGCGGCGCGGCACCTTGGTGTCGGCGGCGGCGGCGGCGGCGGCGGCGGGCAGCGCCAGCGCCAGCACGGCGGCGGCGGCGAGCGCGTGGCTGAGCGCGGCGGCGCGCGCCTCGCCCTCGCTCAGCGCGCCGCCGTCCAGCTCCAGGTCCTCGGTGGCCGAGTGCACCAGCCAGATCAGCACGCACGACATCTGCACACCGGCACAGACATTTATCATACTGCAGTATACGTACATCAGACTATCCGAAACTGGCGGATTTTTTCAGTGGATATTCTACCATATGATTATATACATAGGGTTCAAAATCTATTGGTGGAGTTTGGCGTGTGTATATCTTATGCAATGATATCGATGGCTTAGTTCACAATTGCACTAACTACAAATTTTTAAATTTTCGCTTTTTAAGTGCCAAATACACTAAATATCATGCTCTTTCGGTTGCGCGTATTGAAATACCGCTAGTCCATCTCTTTCTATGATAAACATAGGGTCACAGTTGTGATAAAAAAGTTTGATGAATGTCAATAAGTACTAATGACCTTTAGATTTGTAAATCGACAAATTGACAAATCTGTAGGTTAGTGCAATTGTGAACTAAGCCATCGATATACTCGTACATTTCCGAGAGCGAGTAACCGCCAACAAACTGGCATGTATTTTAATGTACTGTTTTTCTGTATATCTGTAATAAAGCAATAAACGATTTACAATCATTACTGTCATATTTGAACCTTTAGACACAAGCGAAGTAACTTTCTGGATATATTATGTATGTTTGTAGATTAACAAACTAGATAGCATAATGCCATTCACAAGAGTTAATTTTGTAGCCGAAACTAAATAAATGAATAAAACTTGTTGGTGCGTCAAAATAACATAAAAATGTTCTATAGTGCATGCATGTTGTAATTTTTAATATCAGAATCGAGATCCAAAAAATACCCACCCCAGTAAGATACAGATTTTTGAAAAACATCGGTCTTGAATCAATGACACCTTTTACTTAATAGAAAAAAAGACACTATACCTTGATCAAGGTCATTGACTCGAAGCTGTCAGTGGCGACGAGCGCCGGCAGCGACGCACTCAGCGTGTTCACTATCGCCTCCGCGGTGTCCAGCCTGCCGCAACACATTATTTATTTTACACAAAAACACATAAGGGGCATAGTTACTTTCTAGACATTAAAGGACGAATAACATCGCCTGCCAGCTCCCTAAAATATTTTTATGAATTATTTATGTACGAACAAGCTACAACCTATCATAGGTCGCTGGCCTATATCCGGCTCGAAGGACCAAGGTTGAGATACACTAAAACTACTGCTAAATATCATACGACACTGTTCGATACTGGCAGCATATAATGTATTAAATGTAAAGAACTTTGTAATATATTATGAATCATCATCATCATCATCATCATCATCGGTCTATATTAGTCCACTGCTGGACATAGGCCTCCCCTAATGAGCGCCATAGCGCCCTGTCCTCAGCTTGACGCATCCAGCATCTGCCTGCAGTCTTTCGCAGGTCATCATCCCACCTGGCCGGAGGGCGCCCTACACTACGTTTACCGAGTCGTGGTCTCCACTCAAGAACACGTTTACCCCAGCGGTTGTCGGTTCTTCGCCAGATATGGCCGGCCCACTGCCACTTCAACTTGCTAATTCTTAAAGCTATGTCGATGACATTGGTTCTCTGTCGAATATATTCGTAACGAATATTATCAATGCAATGACTAAAATATTAAATTTTAATGAGGTCTCATAATAAGTAATCTAATCTTTTACGAAGCGATTTAGAAAATCTTATAAGTTAAAATTTGTATAAGAGTGGTGAATCTTCCATACATTAAATAATTACAAAAATTTCATATACGGCAGCGCCATCTTCCGTAAGAGGAACCTCAAGTTACTAACTGGTTATCCATATAATGTCACTAGATGGCGGTAGTACAGATAGCGTTTTAAATCAATAAGTTACGTTTAGTTATTTTCTAGTAACTTTCTTATAGCCACAACTTTCGTCATCTCCTCAAAGAGCACATTGGCCGAGCGGCTGCGACGACGCATCGTGCTAGAGAAGTCTTAGGTTCGATCCTTCGGAAATGATTTAAAAAAACTTTTTGATTTTTATGTTAAATTTATAAGATTTTAATATGTTTTTATATATCTTATTTTTAGCGCCATCTATCGGGAAGAAGCGTAAACGCGCACGTATACGTCTACTACCGCCATCTATTGTACCGGGAATCTAGTTTCCCATCTTTTTTCTTTGCGAGGCACATCTTATACCCAATATTATACATAGTCTATGATTTGTATTGAAGCGAGTATTACTTAAAAAAATAAGTTTATTGCGCATTAATGATTTAATACTTCAACATATAATGCACGGTCTAGTAAAATAATTGTTTGCATGCTTGTATGCTCTGATTTAAGGGTGCGCCGCCGCGCCGTCCGTAAGTGACAAGTGTCATATATTTTATTAGAAATGTCTTCGTCGAAATTTATTTGATGCCGCGGCGGCCATACTAATTTTGTATGGGTAATTAAACGTCCCCTGTGTGGTGCCGGGGATAAAAAATTGCACCACCCCCTCTCTTCCCGTGGGTGTCGTAAAAGCCGACTAAGGAACTATTCCAGAGGATGGGCAGCAGCATCTCTCTGAGGTTACCCTCAACCTACTGCGATCGCCAACCCGCCTGCCAAGCGTGGCGATTACGGCAAATACCCCTCATATCCTTGGGGGAGGCCTTTGTCCAGCAGTGGACGTATTTTGGCTGAGATGAGATGATGAGAGATGAATTAAACGTGTTAATTTGATCAAAATCAGAGGTACAATAATTTAGATAAACTATAACATATCAACTAAACGCCGCCACTCGTTTTCATGATTTTTGCCCAAAATTAATGTAAACACACTACAAATATAGTTTTGTAGTATGTTTACAGTTTATAAGATGAGATTAGTGCAAATAATAAGGGAAGGTTAATGTACGAAACAAGCCCAATGAAAGTCGTTCTAACACTGATTTTATTTAAAATCAATTATAAAAATGATACATAAGCAGAAGTACGGTAGAAAAAACTAGTGTGTTATGAATTTATGGATCGTACTAATTGTAAACACGTTCCCTTTGATATTAAATATATTTTGTTTATTTAATACGATGTATTTTCAATTAGTGTTATTGTAGTTTTTGGCTATTTTTGGTCGGGGCACTCTTAATATTGGGTGATCACGGATAGAGCTGTAAAAAACAAAAAGTTTACCATGTAGGTTGATACTACATGACGGAGGGCGCTGAAAAAACAAAAAGTATGATCAGAGGTTGCATACTCACTGCTCCACGCTGTGTATCATGTGCATGGCGCGTATGAGCTCGTTGACGTACGCGTGTGCGTCGAGGCGGGCGGGTGACGCGGGTGACGCGGGTGACGCGGGTGACGCGGGTGACGCGGCGGACGCGGCGGCCGCGGGCGGCGGCGGCAGCTCGCCCAACACGGGCAGGCTGCCTTCCTGGCTCAGCCCGCCGCTGTCACAAAATAAAATAAGTTTAATTTCGAACCAGTACGAGGAGCTCGATGGCGCAGTGGTTAACGCGCCCGGTCTGCGAGTGCTGAGATAAAGCAGCTTTCGCAAAGGCCGGTCATCGGATGAGAAAACAAAAATCTCGAGCTTCTCCGTGCTTCGGAAGGCACATTAAGCCGTTGGTCCCGGCTGCATTAGCAGTCGTTAACAACCACCAATCCGCACTGGGCCCGCATGGTGGTTTATGGCCCGTTCTTCCTATCCATCCAATGAAGGCTCGTGCCCCAGCAGTGGGGACTTAAAATGAGCTGTTGATGATGACACATTCGTGCTCACTGGCGTGCACTTGGAGAGACCTAAGTCCAACAGTGGACTAATATAGGACGATGATGAGGACACATCATGTCTATGATTAGGCTAAATAAAATACAAAATACAATACGACAATATTTATTTCTCAAACATGATTGGAAATGAGGTAATTTTATTTTGACACTGGCTAAATGTGCTAATTGTACAAAGCCATCAACTAAAGAAAAAAAATAAGTAAGTGTTTACCTGGCCGCGGCGTGCAGCGTGCGCGCAAGGTTGGCGGGCGCGGGCGGGAAGGGCGAGCGCACGAGCAGCGAGCGCACGTGCCAGTATAGAGCCGCCAGCCGCCGCCCGCGCCGCCACGCCACCAGCGCCAGCTGGTTGTACGGCTGCCCCGAGTGCACAGACACCACTAACGCGTGTCTGCACCAACCAAATGTACGTATTATTATAGAGTGCCAAAAAGGCAAACTTAAATATAAAGGCGTTACGCAGACTACCGCTTTTAATAGATCAGACAGAAATGGTAGAAAATGTAACATTATTGACATTGTACTTTTGTCAGGTTATGCCGAATAAAGGATAGAACATAGAAGTTAAAACGAGCGACCGTAGACGA
Organism: Eudonia lacustrata; assembly: GCA_947562085.1. Taxonomy (NCBI): domain Eukaryota; kingdom Metazoa; phylum Arthropoda; class Insecta; order Lepidoptera; family Crambidae; genus Eudonia; species Eudonia lacustrata. Next base: position 2,558,509 of record OX387341.1, read on the forward strand.
CAGACATTAGTTGACATCATAGCGGCCGGCGGGCGCACGCCACATATTTGCGAAGCTGAGAAAATAATGTGTAGGATCGATAGCGTCGATGTACGATATATATCGAAAGGAAAACATCGATGTCCGATAGCATCGATGTTTTCTATTTTTCTAAATTTTTGAAATCTATTAATTATGCACCAAATAAAAAAAACTACATTTTTTTTTAATGATATACTCTGCAAAATAACTTGGACAGAAGATTTCCTTTTAATCCGTTTCTTTGTTGATATAGATGTTGACAAGCTTTTGAAAAATTGTTCTGCAGCTGTGAAACTCGCTGCGCAGCAAAAATGTTTCGATTTATTTTGAATTTAAAGTTTGAACCAAAATTACTTTCAAGTTAAAATGGAAATATCTCGATGTTCGACTGTTATTCGCATACCATCGATGTGTCGTTGTTTTAGAGGACTTAACATCGATTTTTTATTAAGTATATATAATTAGATAGGTTTGCGTTTGACTATTATCTCACCTCATGGTATAGTTCAGGAAATATGAATTGACGATCTGTAATCTTCACTAAGATCTTTTTGTCAATATCAATCAAAAGCAAGTCGTAAAATTGCCGTCGTTCTTCAAACAGAACAGCGTTTCACAGGCTTGAAGTTTGCTTCCGCCTTGCTAAAAACGTTCGCACCCTTGATACGCCTATTCCTTTTCTTTCTTTTTTGCTTTTGACTCATGACAATAAAAGCGCTACAAGCCACCGCTGCAAGAAAGGTTTCGTCCATGGCGAGCGTAGTTTTTCAACGGAATTGCTCATGTATGAAAGTTTTGTCTAGTTTTTGGAGTTGCTCCTTATCGCTCAATATTGTAGTTGCAAAACGTTTTGTCAAACCGATGCTTGTTGTCGTTGCCGTAAATTGCTTAATATTTTGTCACGTCGCTATCGACCATCATTGCTCATAATTGAGCAATTTTTGTTGCTCATGTAAGCGCACCTTAGGAATGATCCCTATGCCACATTACCTGTAGAAGGTGTGTGCGACGCGCAGCTGCTGCCGGTAGCGCGCCAGGTCGCCGAGGTGCACCAGGCAGTGCTGGCAGATGTATCGCGCCGCGGCGGGCGGGGGCAACCGGGCGCCGCCGCCCCCCGCCGCCGCGCCCGCGCCCCATCCCTCCACCCACCCCAGCAGCGACGCGCGCCGTCTGCAACCAACACTAGACTCTCAACAAAAACCTATTTTTAACTTTGTTTATTAGAACGAGGGTTATAGTAACATCACCACATCATTTTATGCCCCCACTGCTGGGGCACGAGCCTTCCCTATGGATGGATAGCGAGAACGGGCCATAAACCACCATGCGGCCCCAGTGCAGATTGGCTGTTGTTAACGACTGCTAATGCAGCCGCGATCAAAATGACTTACGAAGCATGGAGAAGCTCGAGATGATAAATTTTTGGTCACCCATCCAATGACCGACTTTTGCGAAAGTTGCTTAACATTAGCAATCGCAGACCTGGCGTTTTAACCGCTGCGCTACCGAGCTCTACTATAATCCCCGTACTAATAAACAAAGTATATAAGCTTCGAACAGTGATTCCCTCTTTTACTCTAATTGGAAATGAAATTCACACGACGCCGACGGACAAACAGAACATAAAATATCTGCCAACTGCATAATTTTTTTTGTATCCTGCTCAACATAGCAATCTGTTATAACATTAAACTGCTCCCTTGCTTGACCTAACTGCATCGATAATGTTGTAAAAATATAAACATTAATAGTGTAGTATAAATGTTTAAAATTTCCTAGAAGCATACAGAAGTGATTATCACTAATCCACAATCTAGCCTATTATTGGATAACAAAGGGGTATTCAAAAATAAGAATTAAAGCATATATTTTAAACTAGCGGCCGCTCGCGGCTTCACCCGCGTGGTTCCCGCTCCCGTGAGAATATCTGGATAAAAAGTATCCTATGTGTTATTCCAGGTTATAAACTATCTGTATGCCGAATTTCATCCAAATCCATCCATCTGTTGCAGCGTGAAGAAGCAACAAATATACGAAGATACACACAAAGTTTCACAGTTATAATATTAGTAGGATAAAACGAGAGAGGTTGACATACAATAGCTATAAAAGACTGATACAATTATATATTATATGATAAAAGTTAGACTCACCTGAATGGTAAGTCTAATTTAAAAGTTGTGCAGATCTGATGCAGCAGACAAAGGTAGAAGCCGGCAGCGGCTTGCAGCACCCATGAGAGCATCGCTTGGCCATCGCTGCGCAACGGATTCTGTCAAATAGATGGACATATCATTACCTACTTATTTATTTTTTATAGAAATTTGCGCAAATAACTACTCTTTTTTTTATTAGACAACATCACATACATTGTTCTGATCCCAAGGTAAGTAGCTAAAGCACTCGTTTCATGGAAATCAGAAACAACGACCACCACAACCACCCATACCCGACACAATATCGAAAAGTTCGTTTTCGACATTGACCCGACCGGGAATTGAACCCGGGACGTCAGAGTTAGCGCCGCCCTGAGTCCGGCGTGCAAGCCTCTCGACTACGGAGGTCGTCACTCTGCCTGATGTTGAGCAGAAGCAGGATCCAGGTGCGAGGACAGCTAGCTTGTGGAACAGGATTCTGCCTCACTAGCTGTACTCACCTTGCCCGCAAGTTTTGAACTAAGGCACTGGCTATCTTATCTTTATCTGCCAGAATACAACAACGCTTCAAACATTGATGTTATGGCGACACATTTTGATAAAATGGTGGCAGCTAGCCGGGCCGACAAACAAGCCCTACCACCAACCAAACCGAGTACACAAACATGTACCCCCAATGTGAATGGGTCTTAACCACTAGACCAGTGAATGGTTGAAAATTGATTTTTAAAAGAATTAAATATATTCAAAATACAACATTGGATTAGAAAGATTAAAAATTTGTATGATGTTACTATTCTAATATACTTAATTTGATTACCAAATCATAGTGAAAACCCAAATTTTTCCAAAGTAGAAAATACACATTGTCTAAGGGTCCATTACCTTCCTGTCTTTAGAGATAGCCTGTAGGGCTTCGATTTGCTGTTTGAAGCCAACATTCCAGAGGTCTTGCTCCACCTTCTTTTCTAATGCATAGTCAAGATCCAGTACCAACACTTTTTGATATATCTAGAAACAAAAACTATGATAATTTTAAACATTGTTTAATTTTTCAAAGATAAGAAGCATAACACCTTATAGTTAGTTTTAAGGCCTCAATAATTTTAAAATTGGATATAAAATTCTAGCTTACATAACTATTTAAACTAACATGGTCACTTGCATTAGAGTAATCATTAACAGGATTCTTATCATGTTTCTTAAATGTGAGTATCCCATATTTCGGCACAGTTGCATGTGCCATGATCACAGAATTACTGAATTTAATGCAGGTGGGTTTCTATGAGCAGACAAAACAATCTACGCTCTTCCTTAGTAGTTTTTTGCGTTTGATGCCCGAACCACTGGTTTCTAAATCACTATTCACTAGAAATTGCTCTCAACACACTACACTCACAGTAACAGAATGCCAAATGGCTTTATTGTTGTTTTTGCGTTTTTTAACTAGACTGATCACTGGATTCCAGACATGCAACAGTTTAAATCCATCTTCACAATTGAAATTTTTGTATTTCGTAATTTCAATTGCTTATCTCACCAATCTACGTAGGGGCGTTCTGTCGAAATTATCTGAGGGTAAAACTCAATCCAGTGATCCTGGATCCTCTGTCTGTCATAAAAATCCCACTGCATTAACCTTAGTAATTCTGTGATCATGGTGCATGCAACTGTGCCGAAGTATTGGATAATCACATATAATAAACATAGTAAGAATCCCTTTTATAATTACCTTAGCTTACAGTTCTATATGGCTCAGTACACAAAGGAAGACTCTTGCATGGGTTTGGTCATATATTTATTTATGTAATATTTTGCTTATTGGAGCTCAACTTGAACCAAAAATCTAAATTTTATGGGGCAAATAAGAACACTTTAAAGTGCCTAAAATACAATTTAATTTAGTTGAAGAGGTTTTATAATAGCATTATTAAACAGTATAAAAACCAAATTTAGATCATTTTCCCAAAACTCAATGGTAAACAATAGAAAAAAATGTTTATTTTCAAATTATAATGTTAGATAAATTACAGACAGGTACTAGACCTTCTGAAGCTGCTGCTGAGTGGTCCACAGGCTGCGCTCTTGCAGCATTGATGTTCCGCTCTTGAATTTTAAAATATTTTGCTTTAACTCATCTGCCTCCCTAAAAAAAATAATATATTATTTTTAAGTACTTGTGGAAGATAAATTTTAAAGGTATCTGAATCCAGGCTAAGTACCAGTCTGGCTCTGATAAAACACATATACACTTATCCTTTGAAATGAAACACTACAAGTTTACTTCAGGTTCATGTTACATTAATTTATCCTGACATTTCGAAACCTTTACAGGATCCATGATTACAAGGAGACTGGGGTGTTGGTGGTTCAAAATTGGTGACTTTGCTTATTTGTCCATGGGTCTCCTAATTCTAAAGCGATTCTAGAGCTGCCATAATGGTGAACAATATTTTTGATAACACATATAGTTAGTTAGTTTCCAAAAGGAAGAATTATTTAAATATAGTCAGTGTCATCTTGGTATAAATTAAAATTAAAGTGTCTTGGTGATTTGAACAATTGGCTTAAAAGAAAAGTCACAGGTTAAAATTCAAACCTTAACATCTGCACAGCGGCGTTTAGAACCATACTGAATGAGTATAGAGGCTTAGAGCCTCGGTGATTGTCACAGCATTAGGGAATAAACCAAAGAAATTAAATGGAAATAATGAAAGGAAAAATACTAAAAACAATCGAGATCCATGCAACTCTGCCAAATAAAAGTAACTGTCAGTCAGTTAACAGTACATAAGTCAGTCTGCCTTGCCATTGCCAGCTTGCCTGTCAGTCATGATTTTGAGATTTATTTATATTTTCTTCTTTCTTTTGATTTAGGAAAGCAAATGATTATAGTCCATACAGCTATGTCTTCAGTTTTCAGAAATAGTATTAGTATACTGACTTTATTGAAGACCCCAATATTGATTATTATACAATATTATACCCAACAAAAAGAAAGATAACTCAACTATAAATAAACAAAGAAAAATAAATAACAAATTAATAAGTTATTCTTCTGAGAATAATGTTGAATAATGTAAAATGTGTTGTGTTGTGTCCGTTATGTTATGGTAGCCTACACATATTCTATTTCACGTCTTTTGTTATTTCTTATACTTTATTAAAGCGCAAAAATAGCGTATTAAAATATTGTAAACGTAAAATAAATAATACCTCTAAAAATGTATTCTATAGTGCCATAAACTTACTAAAAAGTAGGCTGTATAGGATATTACCATTTACCTGCCCTACTAGTTAATAAAAAAAAGATTAATCAACAATGGATCACAGAACACAATTACTCCCAATGGATGGTTTGGTTAAAAAGAATGAATCATAAATTCATTCGAACATTTTAGCGTAGGTAATAGAATCAAAATAAAATTTTAAGTCGTTAGACTATAACCATGGAAGTTGAAGGTTGGGATAATGTACCGGTAATAACATTTGCTTACTTACTTACTTTTATAATATTAAACACAGTATCTAAACTATTTCTAAGTTCTAATATTTTAAAATAATATCTACTATGAGTCATAGTCTATGACTCAAATGTTGTTCATTTTACTGGTTGGTAACTAATATTTATTAATATTATATTTTGTTTTTAGGACAGTTCGAGTGTAATCTACGGCCATAAAGTCTGTCAGACCCGGGAGGCCAAGTGGCTGTGCTTGGATAACGTTTATCAGAAAGTACACCGGCCCAACTTCTACGACGTGGGCGGCACGTACATCCAGGATGTAGCAGACTACTGGTTCATGTACAAGACAGAACAGATCTCTAATACCTTCCTCCTGCATATATTTGTTTGCAACCGCCAAGAAAGTGTCTTCAGTATCGCCATTAGTCGAAACACAGAGAACATGAAAATAGAGCACAAACACAATGCTGTTTATCTTACACAATCTTTGAGAGAACACAGATTTAAAAGGTCTAAAGAAATGGGCCAAAATTATCTCACAACTTATAGCTTTTCTAGCTATGACATTGATTTATTAAAAGACAAAAAGCTTTATATATTTGTCTCTTTTGACTGTTCAGAGAGTAAAGGAATTTACCAAGGTCTTATAGACCAAGTGAAACTGAAGCATGATTTTAGGGCTCTACTGTCAGATCCTATTGGTTCAGACTTTATTATAGAGTCAGCAGAGGGGGTGAAGTTTAAAGTTCACAAGGTGCTACTGGCGGCCCACAGCGAAGTGTTCAAGGCCATGCTCAAAGATGAGACTGCTGAGAGTCAAAATGGCTGTGTTAAGTTGGTAGATGTAAGCAAAGAGGATGTTCAATGCATTCTAGAGTGCATTTATACAGGAACTGTAAATGATCTGGAAAACTGCAACTGCACCAACATGCTAATGTTAGCAGATAGATATAACTTGAAAGGGCTAAGGGAACTCTCTCAGTATGCTCTGTCCAAACAAATATCTATTGACAATGCTTTGGAATTACTCATTGTAGCTGACATGTACAACTCAGAGTTTCTCAAAATAGCAGCATTAAAATTCATTAAGAAAAATGCTTCTGTCATTAAGAGTAACACTTTCAAAGAGATAAACAATGCAGAACTGATGCGTCAATTGTGTGAGTATATGATCCATTAGATACTCATGCTGCAATGCTATTTACTATAATTATTATACTGTGATTATCTTATATTAGTACATAAGCAAAATTTTTTTTTATTAACTTTGTGTTATACAGTAGGTACTTATTTAATTAGCAATTCAATGGTAAAAAATCAAATAAAAAACATAATACAGAAAACGTAAAAATAAACTTTATTGAATTTGAAACACAACTCTTTCATTGATTAGATGTCATAAATAAGAATATTATATAACCTATGTATTTAATAAATATTATTATTAGTTTAATAGTTACAAGAGATTAAGAATAGGTTGTATTGGCGAGCGCTGCCGACGCCGCCGAGCTCGACTGCGCGGGGCGGAGCCCGGACCCCGGGGGTGCGCTCTCGGTGGGTAAATAATCATTTTGGAATGTTACTGGTAGTCTTCGTTTCTGTGGCAAACAAACATTTTCTTCTATTAAAATGTTAGTTTATGTTTTGTTTTAAATTAAAAACATTTATGTTCCCACACAAAAGAGTAAAAGGCCTTGTCATAAAATAGGCAACGAAGACATAGTAAACACTTGACCAGAAACCATCCGATTCTAGCAACAGACAATCAACCAATTACAGCAGAACGAGAATTGAACTCGCAACCGCATTGTACATACCCTTAATATTGCATAATTTGTATAATTTGTACAAGATTATATCATGTTGACATTTACATCCTGCAGTTTAGCTTAATCTAGCATTTAATTTATTTCGTAAATTTGTGGAACAGATATTTGATGATATACTTGTTTCTTCCTGTATTTTTATAATGCCAATGTTAATCTTAAAATTACGACATTGTTAAGAATGCGTTCAGCAAATGGATGTGGTTAACATGCAGGATAAGCAAGAAAAAAGACCAATACTTGTCATATTATTTATTCATTCATAATTATTTACTGTTACCAATACAGAGATTAAGTAAAGTATTTCTCAAGTGGCAAACGAGTTATGGAATGAATTTCATCTACACACTATCCTAATGAGTGGAATTGGATATAAAAATAAAAACTTACTTAACCTTACCATATATTATTTTGGATTTATGTAATCTACACAGTACATTAGCGATATTGAACCTACCAATGAAATGTGACAAAACTACATAAAATCTTTGATTATTAACATGCCTAGCAGGTGTTGTATGGTAAGCAAAAAGTACAGTCAAAACAACCAACACTAAAAAGAATGTGGCAGTGTAGATCACTATTCTTTGTGCAAGTGTTTACGGAGATTAGATTTCGGAGTATTTCCAAGCTGCCACTTGTTTCACAACATATTTTAATTTGTAGCATTTCAAATAAGTTATACAATTTTCATTCAACTGACTAAAAGCCAATTTATATCTAAAACTATATTATTTTATGTAAGCTTTCAATGCAATCAATCAGTGTCTTTCTTTCATGGTGGCAAATTTTTCCCTCCGCAGCATAATGTACAATACGCAAAATGTACACTATACGCAAAATGTAACAACCGGAAAGGCTCGGACTACATGCATCCGGAATTACACGGACCCGAAAAAGCACGGCCCCGGATTCAATCCGTAGCTCAAACAATTAAATGAATTTTTACTGCATCAACTACATGTGATCAGGGGCCTTCCGATCCTGAATTTCACCCGGAAGCAACCGGAACATGCTCCGGACGTCTCCGAGTACCCGGTCCGTTGTTTTTCGGCACGGGGGGCGGGGCCTATCAATATCGTATGAAGTTTTATGGAGCTGACCACACGAGAACGCGAGAAACGTCCGTTCCGGTCCGGTCCGGAGGAATCACGCGCCAGTCGATGACAGACGCTCGAAGCGTTCGGTCGCATCGCGTGCGCAAGCAAAACTGCAAAATGGTTGATTCTGAGCGCCTCATTATGGTGATTCAGAATTTATCATATCATATCAATGTATCTGGAATACTTCAATAAAAGACTACCACAATAAAAACTTGAACTTGTGTTTGTGATGGTTTAATAGAGAACTGGGTTTTGCTAAGCATTGGTACCTAACTTTATTCATTGTACTCGTAGGTACGTAGTAGTAGTTTACTTTATTACGTAGGTTCCCAGTTTTCGTTAGTGTCCTGTTCAGTTCTAGATATGATTGAGATTTTACTTAATTTTATAATTAATAATTTAGATTTAACCTGATTTTTGTATAAGACTTGTGGAATATACCTTCCGTTATGCGGTCTACGTGAAGAGGATGAAACCAATAACTTTTCACTTCCTCTGTTTCCTTTTTTTCTTAACAGCCACAGCGGAGCATACTATTACAACTAAAGTTAAACTTTCCATTGTCAACTGGACGACTATTCAGCGCAAGTGCTAGCGACCGACTGAGTAAATTTCTCTCCGGATTCAAAACGGAGCGCGTGTAGTCGATTACTTGCCGAATTTGGTTTTTTCCCGGGCCGGACCGATTCCGAATGCATGAAGTCCGAGCCTAAATTGTACAATACGCAAAATGTACACAACGCTTAATGTGCACAGGCGAAATGTACAAAAAGCAAAATGTACATACGCAAAACGTACAAATCGGAAAATGCACACCGCTAGCAAAACGTACAATACGCTAAATGTGCAACATGCAAGTCGGCTTACACGCAAAATCTACAAACAGGTAAAAACGATGCTGGCTAAAATTCAGTTTTCGCGTCGAGACGGCAGTCGTTTTGATGACGTCATCGATTTTTACCAGGTCTACAGATTCCCAACTCTACAGATTTTCTATACATCAAAATCCCATGTCTACAGATTCCCGTTTCTACAGATTTTCGATTTAACAGAATCCCATGTTTACAGATTTGATTCTACAGGTTCCCATTTCTATAGAGTACAGAAAGTTCCCAGTTCTTTACAGTATTGACCCTGCCTTCAAAGCTGGAGGTCCCTCGAATCCTGGTATGTTTATTTGTGTGTTAACGAATATTTCTCCTGGCATAACATATCTATATATTTATTCATTTTCAAGAGACAGCGTCTCGTTTTGACTCTGGAAGTAACAATATCAGAAAATAGGCAGCGTGACAACAATTCAAAATGTCTATACCTATTTGTGTATTGACTGTACATTTTGCGTGTAAGCCGACTTGCATGTTGCACATTTAGCGTATTGTACGTTTTGCTAGCGGTGTGCATTTTCCGATTTGTACGTTTTGCGTATGTACATTTTGCTTTTTGTACATTTCGCTTGTGCACATTAAGCGTTGTGTACATTTTGCGTATTGTACAATTTACCGGTTATTACATTTTTCGTATTGTATATTATGCTGCGGAGGGAAATTTTTTATGGTATTAATATTTCTAATCAGGAAAACTGGTTTAATTACTTTAAATTTATATGGTAGGTTAAATATTTTTGTGACGATTCAAAAGTGCTTATTCAGTAAGTTAACTTGAATAAATATTTATTTCATTAATTCATATCTGATCAAAGGCAGAACAAATAATTAAAAGCAGTCTTCCTAGGAACTAATTTGGTCATTGTCTAACAACTTACTACCTACTTATTTATTACGACGACGACGACACGTAAATATCATACATATTACGACGTTGATATGACTTTGTAATTTAATATGGACAAAAAGTGACCATATAATAAACTGTAACACGATTTTCACATCGTCCTAGTGTTCAGTTGAACTAACAACAAGTACCTACAATGTAGGTAATCCCAATGATAAAGTGCAAACACTGGCCTTATAAATGAATATTCGTACTTTCTCGTAAAATTGTGGTGATAATGATTATTAATATTGATTTGTAACCTACTTCATCATCATCATCAGCCCCTCTCGACCCACTGCTGGGCATAGACCTCTCTTTGCTTATGCCAATTGCCTAAGTAAAGAGAAACCTATTTACATACTTAAGTAAAGTATTTTAGATGTACGAGAAATACGAAAGAATAATAACAAATATCTGCTGCCATAATTATTTCTTCTCTACCAGCATTTACTTGTTTGTACTGTAAAAAATACAGTAGCACATTTGGATCAAATCTACCAACATTTGCAGAGTTCAACAGGTGCAACTTTAGTTTAATCAATACTAGACATGTAAATAATCAAAGGAGGTGCAATTTATCAATACTAGACATGTAAATAATCAAAGGCTACTTGGTTCTAACAATTAATTACAAATGTGTTTATCTAATTCCAGTGTATCAATAATTATCCATAAATTCCTAAGATGTGAAGTATTACTGGTTTTTATTATTGCTTGAATAAACTACGCTGTTGCTGGATTACAAATAGGGGCAAAGCCTTGCATGACGCAATAGACACATTTTAACAAATGTTGAGCAAGTTCATTGAAATCATAGGGATCGATTTTTTTTCAACAATATAATCTAAACATTTGTTATCGACAATATTAAAAACATGAACAGTTCAGCTGCAAACTTACATTTTGCTTTATCTGAGGCATGTAAAACAGTAACAGCGTCGTCGTAACTTGTAAATAATCTCATAACTTACTTCCACTGTAGAGATACTTCCAGTTCGTTCTCGCCTCGTGGAATATAATATATCTCGTATGATACAAACACTCCTTCGACCGAAGCCTTAGTTAGTAAAATATACGTTAGAGACTCTTCACAACACAGTCTTATCCAGGTCAAGAAAGCCAAAAGAGCCTAGATAAAGCTTAATATAAGCATGAAAATTAGATTTAGAAACAGAAAGAACACATAAAGTCGCATCGCTAGGTTTAGTAATACCGATTGCAATAAACCGCAATTTACATATTAACATATAAAATATTGCTCATAATTTTATTACCGACCTCGCAATACTAGCGTTTAACACTCAAGGGCCGAGATACCACGACAACACAAATCTATGCATCTCCTGTAGGGATGGCGACGAAGCGGCTTCGGGTCGTCGTCCTCTAAGGTCAACATGTAGGGTTGCAGGGCTAGCGGTACTACGGTACCATCATAAAGGCGCATTTTCGCGCCTCGACGTCCCTAGCGTTTACCGTTGTTGTAAGAGACGCTCCGCAGGGGTGCTTTGAAGTTCGCCGCCGCTTGCTGTTGGATCTGGTACGCGAGCGGGTGGATCTTGAAGCCGTACAGCCTGCAACAACATCAGAATGCTGTGTTTACTTTGCCATGGGGAATGCTAAGACCAAAATAATGCGCAAGAGAGTTCTAATTTATCTTATCACCAATGCTATTTTTAGTTGGAGTGCATTCTATGTTCTACATTATATGCGCCATTCACTCAAATAAAGTATAGATAGGTAAACAATTATTTTGCAACCAATATTTCATAAGTGAGGAGCTCGATGGCGCAGTGGTTAACGCATCCGGTCTGCGAGTGCTGAGGTTAAGCAACTTTCGCAAAGGCCGGTCATCGGATGGGTGATCAAAAATTTATCATCTCGCGCTCCTCCATGCTTCGGAAGGCACGTAAAGCCGTTGGTCCTGGCTGCATTAGCAGTCGTTAACAACCACCAACCCGCAATGGCCCCGCGTGGTGGTTTATGGCCCGTTCTCCCGGGTTCGTCCACCAGGGTGCCCTAGCCTGATCCCCCAGGGGATCTTCGTGAACTCGTTAGTTCATCAGGATCCCCCCTATAATAAAAATAAGCATAAAAAGATGGTATAGCACACTGAGTCCGATTTAATTAAAAACTCGTACATACATGATTTTGATTTCTAAAAGAAACCTTTTTCGAACTAGCTAGTACAACTAAGTGCAAACTTCTCGTAAAAAAAATATATAATAATATTAAATAATTATACCTATAAGAAAAAAATAATTGTTTTATTATTATACTCTTTATTTATTTATTTATTATTATTATAATTTTTTGAATATATATAATTTTATTAATTTTCTGTAAATTTAAATACCCAGTGTGATATTGTCATTACTTACTTTTTATTAAAGGGGATCCTGATGAACTAATGAGTTCACGAGGATCCCCTGGGGAATCAGGCTAGGGGATCCTGGTGGACGAAACGCGTTCTACCTATCCATCCATAGGAAGGCTCGTGCCCCAGCAGTGGGGACATAAATGAGCTGATGATGATGATGATGATGATGATGATTTCATAAAGTATTTATTTTACAACAGATATAATTATGTTGCTTTTGATAATTAACTTCCTAACTTTATTTTAAATTCTTAACAGGCTAGCTTACTACTTGGCCTTTATCACCAGATGTTAGGTGATGATTGGGCCGAAGTTAGAAGCGTACTTTAACCGGGGTTCCTTAACCACCATCATCACCACCATCTTTGATAAAATGGAAATCTTTAGTACCTATATGATTAAGAATTAATTGACAATCAATAAAATAAAATAAAGAAATTAGTAAAAACCTAGGCACAAATTGCGAAGCGGGGCGCTTGGGACGGCACTCGGGGTGCACCATGAAGACCATGTGCGGGAAGCCGGTGCCGAAGTAGGCGCCGTCGGTGTGGTGATGGCGCGAGGACTTGGGCGTGTACACGTCCATGCAGCGCGGGCAGTACAGCTTCACCATCGCCTCGCCCGGCACGTCCGACAGACCTGCCCAACAAGTTTAAAGGATAATTCATATTCGCATCATTTAAAAAATATATATATTTAGATTCTGTTAATCCATGAGCAAGATTTTATCAACACTAACACAATATAGACTATTCTTACAAGTGAACTTTTCTTTATAAAATGTTGGCTGATAAATGGTTCTGGTTAAGTGGGCAATTGATTTGTTATTTAATGCTATAAAACAACAAAAGACGGTGTTTGTGTCATGAGACGTTCAGACTCATCAGTCATTGTTAAGGGTGTCAATAAACATCGCAAATAAAAAAAATTAAACTCGCTTTTGTCGCCTAATTAAAACTGAATATCATAGTCAATAAGTCAAATAAAAAAACACCTACATCAATATAGAGATAACCACACAAAAAGTCTTAATAATATAGGTATGGTAATATCATGGGTATGTTTATGTGGTTAACTCTTTAAAAATACAATTTATAGTAGATTCTTTGCTGTCTATAGTTGCATTGTATATTTGGTTTGTGTGGAAAGTTGTGATTACTGATTTATATAATTCCTTATTGTATATTTTTGTGAGACATAAGTAATTGTTTGTTTCTTAAATAAAGAAAAATAAATAAAACTAAATTAAAATAGGAGTGAGAAATTAATTAAGTTTACCGATTGGAAGCATTGGTTGGCATTCACAGTAGACACGGGGGCAGTGTCCAAAGTCGCCTTGCTGAAATTTCTCCAACATTAACCCTATTCCCCTGCAACAAGTAGGTTTGAATCAAAAAATGTCACAAGGCGTAGATAGGAACTATACTAGTAGTTTTCTAACCCACTGAAACTCCATCCTACAGATGTTTGCTGTGTATAAAAAATACAAAATAAATTACTGGAATTATTAACATAACAAGAAAATTATTGCTAACTTATTGTTGTTTAATAGTGTAGTAAAATTATAAAAAAAATATATGTTCAGATAATTTATAGAAATAAATAATGTACTGATTTGTAAAATTACAATTAAATTATTCCTTTAAATGGTTTTAGGTAATAATTCTAACTACTTATTACCTATACATACACAAACATATAATAACAAATATAGAAACAAATTTAATAAATTTTAATACATAAAAATACACAATTACTATTATATCTAATATGTTTAAACAAAAATTATTTTAATTGCATTTTAATAGGATTTTTTAGTTTTGGTTTGATATAAGTTATTGTTAAAATGTTCAGAAGTAAATATTCTTAGTTACTATGCCAACAGGGTCCACAATGATCTATATTCTTTAGTATACATATATTCATTAGTTTGCAATCATAGCTTAACTTATTTATATACATATAATGATTTGTCCTGACTGACTAATCGTCGCCGAGCCTAAACCGTTGCAGCTAATTAGATAAAATTTGGACTGTAAGTTAATTAAGTGAAGTAACCAGCCACTAAGAAAGGATTTTATGGAAATCACACCCTAAGGGGGTCAAATAGGGCTGAAAGTTTGTATAAAAGTCTGTCAATTTTGAAGTTAAATACATAAAAAAAATTATTTGGGTTCTTGAAAAGAATTAAAGAATGAATTGTCTCAGGAATTTTTTATTTTTTAAATGAGTATTTGTATGGAAATCGCGTGCAAAACATCACACATTTACTGATTCCAACACATGTGAAGAAACAGAACAAACATAATTCGCCCACGTGAGTAAAGCCGCGAACAAATGCTAGTAATGTATAAAAAAAACAGTAGCATTACCGGTTAGTCAGTATGTAGCGAGCATGAATCAATCCATATAATATTTCTGATGCTTGTTCCACTAAGTCAGACTGATTAGGATTGTCATCAAGGTCATCATCTGAAATAAATTAAAACAAGACAAAAGTTATTAAATTATATGAAAACACAAAATACATATGATTTGATAATTTAAGAAGCATTATCAGAATCTCAACAGACTAAATTGAACAGCCTTAATTGAATTAGTAACTTTCTGCTTGTTACTTACCAGCTTCTAGGTCTAGGATCATATCAAGGGCTTGTCTATAGTGAGGCACTTGCTCATTGAGTCCAGTCAAGTTAAATTTGTCATTTATATAGTCCTCGTCCACCTGAAAGTTATAAGTTGAATCAATATTAGGTGACAACACAACATCGAATCGATCATCATAGCAGAAAGTCTCACTTCGCAAAAAAACTCGTTGCCTCGCAGTGTACAGAACCAGGAAATCCATGATACCTCCTCTGAGCTGCTCATTTTTCTGTTAAAGGAAGGCTAAGGCATTAGTATCGTTATCTACTAAACTTTAGTCGTACCTACTAACTTCAACGAAACAACGCCTCGGAATGACCAATGATCGACAAATTATAAGAATCCCATAGAAATATGGTTATTGTTTACAGTTTATATAACCGTTCTTTCGATATCAGGTACAGTTAAAGATATTGTCAACTAAATATTAACTTTGCGAAATAAGTTCATATTATTACAAAATTCGAAAATAAACCTTACCTTTTCGTGCCTTGATTAGCCACGCTTGACGGAACAAACCTGGGTGGGTGAGGGAAAGAGAAAGACAACAAAATGTCACTGTCAGTGTCAATTAAGACGTGTTCTTTCTGTAGTCTATGATTTATTACTCATTCAATCATTCACTCGAAAAAGTGGATTTATAAAATGTATAAAGACTTTTTAACAAAAAGGTAACACGCCCAAACTAATTTCACAGCCCAGATATTATCGGTGGTACTAATTCACTTAGTATTATCATAATCTCTTTCACTATGTTACAATTATTTTTATTAATCGTTCACAGAGGAATCTATAAGCAAAAACCAACCCAGACGTCCTGGGGTTCGATTCCAGTGGCTAAAACTTCTATACATTTAATAAACTTTAAAAGCTGAATTTAAAAAAATCTTACATGCATTTTTTTATAAAATATCCCGCCAGAGAGCACGCCCTAGGATGTTTGAGCGTGCTTCCACCTGAAAAGTCCACCCGAGTGGAATATAATCTACTGCCTAATGTTTAGTTATAGTTTGAAAAAAAATACGAGCGGGTTCGAACTTCGAAACCGCACCCTATGACATGCTGGGTCAGGTGCACTACCAACTATGCTATCGTGGCTCAATCCAACTCTCTTGTAATAGTTTTAATATTCAGTAGAAAAGGTAGAAGCAGCTTCAACAGTTTCAGCTATGCGTTAATGAGTCAGCCAGTCAGGCATTCTCTTTTTATAATATTAGTAGAATATTTCTAGATCATGCAGATAGAGAAAAGGAGATAAATAAGGCAATATGTTTGTTGGATAGTTTATCTTTTTATTGTTACTAGAACCGGTACAGAAGTGATTGTTTACTTTATAGGATATAAAAATAAAAACTTGTCTAACCATTGGTATTTACAACATATTGAGGAAACTTAGAAGGCAAAATGTTCTGTCATTACTACGTCAGAGATAATTAAATTGAGTTTTCCATATGGTCGAAAGTACAGACCAAATATCTAGATCTGTGGTCGAAACTGACCAGAGCATTTTGCCGTAACGTAACATGTTCATTGCGAGCATTCGCATGGTCAGTACAACAGTGAGCCGAGCCGCTCGCTCCGCCCTGTTATCGCTTAGTCAGCGATATGTAGCAGCAGCATGACGTAACAAGTTCGCCGCGAATGGTACGTTACGATGATACGCTTTCGTCAGACTCCAGCTTAATAAATCGCTGTTAGCTTACAGATTGAGAAAAAAATCCTAAAAAGTATTGTTAAAGACTTTGCAGTATGTCAAAATCACTATAAAAGTGACCAGAGAATAGTAAACTATTGTTTCGTTTGATATGATCTAAATACCGGGTACGTATACTAATATGTATTTATACAGAGTGGCTGGAACGACGACGCGTGGGAATCCATACACATTCTAAGGTAACGCCACCGGTGTTCAACAGAGTTTTCGTCGCCAAAGAAATTAAAAAATACAGTGAAAAAATTAAATGTCTACCCGACCCAGCCAGGAATCGTCAAATCGAATAGATTTTTATTTAAATACTAGACCACGACTTCCTCCGCAAAGATTACACTATCCCACAGGAACCTGTTACCGGGATAAAAAGTAGTCTATATCCTAGTCCGGGTCATGGCCTGTCTATGTGCAAAGTTTCATCTAAATCCGTTCAGCCATTTTCACGTGATGCGCGGTCAAATAAACAGACAAAAATGCTAAAAACTGTTGGAACGTGTTCTGTTACGATTTTAAGTATCCCCAGCGAACTTTTTTTCGAATATGTTCCACGTGTACAGATTTTCGACCCTCTTTAGCTTTATTATATTTAATAAATATTACGGGATGACAGCTAGGAACAGGGGCCCGACCGCCTAACCGATCGCTTTGACTTCGTGTGTGGTTTATGACGTCATCTTGTCGTTTCGTGCCGCCTATGAAAGCAATATCAAAAGCTATAGCCTTTAGCTTTTGATATGGCGTTCATAGGCGGTGCAAGGTGGCAAGATGACGCATAAACTATACGCGTAGTCAAAGCGATTGGTTAGGCGGTCGGGGGGCAGGTGGTCGGTATTCGGTTGGTGCTAGAGAACAAGACAAGTCATATGCTGACCGCTGTGTTTAATGATTAAAGGGACAAAAACGTCGATCACTGGCTCTTGTCGAACACTCTGGTGCTTCTACCCTATGTATTCTAATAATAAAAATATATAAGAAACAACAAGATATATTTTTTTAATACGTGATATCGAGTCCATTATAAAATCTGGTTGAAAGCGTTTGGATTACTAATCCCGCATGCTTAAAAATATTGTAAAATTTAGAAAGTATTCATAATCTACCCACATCAGAGGCAGCTTGAATGAAATTTTAATAAATGCAAATTGTTTGAGTACTCTAGATAATTTCGCAAGTAAACTTTTGCCCCTTACAAATAAACAAAGAATAAGGACCGAATAGTTATTGTGTTTTGCCAATTCAATTCAATTTCTTGTAAGATGGCTCTCGCTACGATTTAGCCAGTGTCTAGTTTTAGGGCAGGGTTATTAGTGTTTTGACATTGTCCGTAACTCTGCTTAAACTTTTAATAGATGTTGTGCTTGTACAAGAAATAAAATGTCTAAATCTGAGACACAATTTTGAGGATACAGGTGGCTACTGATTGATTGTTGGGATACTGCAGACACCATAAACAAATAGCACACAAAAACACACAAAATAAATCAATAGAACTTCAACAGAACCGAAAGAGAAAGCTTGTATCACGCACTCAACCTCGAAAAGCAAAGTCCCGTGCTTTATCTCTTTTACTCTATTTTGAAATGACGTTTACATGACAGGAACAAAACACGGAATAACTATTCGGACCTTATTCTTAGTTCATTTGTAAGGCAGTTAATGACTAAAGATAATATTTTCACATATTATAGAGATTAGTGTACGCTGATGATGATGATGATGATAGAGATAACAATCAAAGCTGGATTCCCGTTAGTCGAAAAATCCGTCAAACTGTATAGATTCATTAATGTATAATCATAAGGAGATACCGCTGAGGTCAATGCAGCGACGGCATGTACTCAATAACAAGACGAGCGTATTGCTTAGGTGTTTGTGCATCAGTGGAATGGTTTCGGCCACCTTAACGTTTCCCGTTGTTGTATGAAACGCTGCGGATCGGCGGTTTGAAGTCCGCTGCCGCTTGCTGTTGGATTTGATACGCGAGTGGGTGAATCTTGAATCCGTATAATCTGAAATTAAATTATGCAAGCAGATTAGCAAATCACCTGTTTTAAATTTACTATGAAAAAGGTTTGTAGGTAAAATTTTCTAAAATACAATTTTGTATACTTGCATGCCCAATGTAACTACAGTGCCATAGAACAATTGAATTTTTATTGTGTCTGGTTTAAGAACAACTGAGTAGGTATTACGTTATTGTTGATTCTCGTCTAACTTATAACTATAATTTGAAAAACGACGTGTAGAAAAAATTCGAGGAGCGGAATTCGTACCCACACACACCCCATGAATTTTATTTTCAACACATTTTTTTTTTCTAATTGTTTTTTTCTTACAAATTTTGCGTAAAATTATATATAACCATAGTTATAATAATAATTACAAATTCACAATTGTTCACGCCTGCATTACGTGGCACAGACGACCGCGTGGAAAAGGGGTCATTAGTCGAGCGAGCCGATTCACTTGCCAATAGACACAGTATTAACCTTTTCTACATTTTCCTAAAATTGTATCTGTTTCTATATTTGTAAGTATAATTCTAAACAAGTCTCAAGATTTCCTTGTCCTAACCTCGAATAATAAAAATAATAATAATTTGTAAACTCCTGTGACCAATAGTTTAAAAGTTACAAAGGCAGTCAATTTGTAATCATGGTTATACAAAATATGAGAAAATATTTACTAGTAAAAATCAAAGTCTTAGGAAACTCAAGTGTGAATAGAATCCACGACCCTTGGATTACCAGTCGGTCCAATGCTCTGACAGCTGAGCTACTGAGACCCCATTCTCTTGTAACTACATATAGCATTGTTACTGCAAAATTTTAAAATAGTAACAAATTATATTAACCTTGGCACAAACTGTGAGGCGGGGCGCTTGGGGCGGTACTCAGGGTGCACCATGAAGACCATGTGCGGGAAGCCGGTGCCGAAGTAGGCGCCGTCGGTGTGGTGGTGGCGCGAGGACTTGGGCGTGTACACGTCCATGCAGCGCGGGCAGTACAGCTTCACCATCGCCTCGCCCGGCACGTCCGACAGACCTAGCCAACAATTATATATTATGCTTTCTGCCCTGCCATTTTCAGATAAACTTTTAGTAGGATTTTATATTACAATCAAGACATTATAAATTATAGATTGTGCTGCCTTGTATCAATAAATAAATAAATAAATAAAAATCAGTGAAGGGTTTAGATAAAGAAACAATTTAAAAAGTATTATCCTTAAATTTATTTGGGGGTATAGCACATTAGCACCCTCAAAAAACCATAGAAATGCCTTGTTTACAAAAAAAAATTTCTTTAAAAGGCAGTGGGAATCCATCTTTGCTGGAATCCGTCTGCAGCATTTCAGTGCTACTATAGGTGGCTTGTTAGACCCCGTGGGTCAACCGACTCCTGTCTGCCATACTCAGACCATTTGCAGTTTCTTATTTGCAAATATTTTAATATGACTTTTACAAAACAGGTTGCCAAAACTAAAATGGGCAAAGTAGGTATTGTTTAGTAACAAACTTATCTAAGAAATCATACGAGAAAAAATTGTAGTATAATTGAGGAGACACAAATTAGGTTCTGTTTCAAGATATACCAGAATCCAGGTGATCTAGATTTAGGTGTTAGATAACTATTTTTGTTACAAGCACAATAATTAATTAGTTTACTAAATTGAATATATAACATATGTTAGTAATTTTTATGTCACAGTGCGCATAGCATATTTACCCAGTGGAAGCATGGGCTGACACTCGCAGTAAACACGAGGGCAGTGACCAAAATCTCCTGCTTTGAATTTTTCCAACATTTGCCCAATACCACTGTAACAAAAAATATTAATTTTTAAAACAGTTTGGGTAATTATAATAATTTCAACCAAACTCTTAATATTAGGTGATACTAACCGATTTGTTAGAATGTAGCGAGCATGAATAAGTCCATACAGTATTTCTGATGCTTGCTCTACAAGATCAGACTGGTTGGGGTTGTCATCAAGGTCATCATCTGTAAATAGGGGTGAATTATTACCTTATTACTGATAAAAGTTTGAATATGTGTTGGACACGTTTTCATGTAGTTACAGTTACATAGTTACAGATTTAAATAACAGTTGGTACTGGATAAAAGTTTCATCTATTAGTAATGTGATATGCAATACACAATTTGAATTTGAATTTTGTGGACAGAACATTTACAGCTCTAAATATGCTACACAATGCTTTGATTCTGCTATTATAGTAAATTATTTGTCAAAAATTATAATTACTTTTTTTTTGTGTGGTTATTTATATAAATGTAAGGAAACAATGATGATGATGATGACGAAGAAGGAATCAATACATCAGCAAAACTTCCACATTAATTAAGAACACAAAACCAGCACAATTGGAAATTATATTGCAACACAAGTAGAGAATGAAACAAAAAGCTTTAGTAGGTAATCTAGTCTAGTTGATTATGTTTTTTAGTTATCACTAATTTATTATGATCGTTATGTTAGACTTGAACTGCACTCTTTTTATAGGAAATGTTATTACTACAACACAAGGAATGATTCATTAACTTACCAGCTTCCAAATCAAGAATCATGTCCAGGGCTTGTCTGTAGTGTGGCACTTGTTCATTGAGTCCAGTCAAGTTGAATTTATCGTTAATGTAGTCCTCATCCACCTAAATACAATAATATTGAAATTAAACCAGAGCGCATGTATCATCGTATCCGTAGCGCAGTTGGTTTTAAACTTATAAACTCACCTCGCAGAAAAATTCATTGCCTCTAAGTGTGCAAAACCAGGATATCCAGGATATCTCCTCTGAGCTGCTCATTTTCCTGCAATATTGGAGGTTTCTTTGGAATTAGGTACAAATCTGAAGGAAATTGCACATTAGCGAAATCAATGCGCATTCCTAACAAACAATGCTATGTGTTATTTAATAATATTGTTTCAAATAATTGATAAATCTACCGCGCTTTATTACTCACTTATGTAATTAATTTTGACGAGTAAAATACCTAAATTAAGTTCAAAAAAAGTAAACCTTTTGGTGTGGGACCTTGATTAACCACGCTTGACAGATGCTTGACAGCAACAATACAAAACAGACAAGACGAGTGCAAAAGTGAAACATTTGCTGTTTTTACTCTATAGTTTCAGTCAACAGCATAAAGTTAACTTTATGGTCTACAGAGCTTCAGAGTGCGAGTGAGGCTTTTTGTCCGATGGTGGCGTACACATGGTCGATTTCACGTTTGTTGTTATGATGCTCTCTTTTAGTGCGTATTTAATGCGTAATTACTGCAAACACAAAATCACTAGTGCCGCTTTAGTTTGAGAAATAAAGACCTTTTTTAGTGTGTACATACAACCCATCCCCAAAACAGAGGATCGCTCGGATCCAGTCAACTATCGACCCATCGCTGTAACTTCTGTGCTGTGCAAGGTGTTTGAGCGGATAATTAATTCTCAGCTTATTCACTACCTAGAGGATCACTCGCTGCTCCATGATCGTCAGTATGGGTTCAGGCCCAAGCGATCAACGGGTGATCTTCTAGCATACGTTACTCACGCATGGGGTGAAGCGATGGACAAGCATGGTGAATCCCTGGCAGTTAGCCTTGATATCGCCAAAGCTTTCTATAGAGTGTGGCATCGTTCCCTTCTTTCCAAGTTTGCGGCCTTCGGTGTACCGTCCCGTTTGTGCGCATGGGTTGCAGACTTTCTAGAAGAGCGGAGGATTCGTGTCCTTTATGAGGTTAGTTCCTCCGCGTTCTACAAAGTCAATACCGGAGTGCCGCAGGGTTCTGGGCTTTCACCTACTCTATTTCATCTGCATATCAATGACATGTTGTCCTTGGGCAATATTCATTGTTATGCGGATAGACGGATATGACAGTACGGTGCATAAGCGGTACTTGGGACATCCTGCGGCAAAGCAAGCCGATATCGTGGTGAAAAGGCAAGAACTGGTAGCCAAACTGAACCTGATTCTCGATCGTGTTTCTAAGTGGGGATCTGAAAACCTGGTCGAATTCAATGCCAGCAAAACCCAGGTTTGTGCATTCTCGTCAAAGGTAACTCCCTTCCTTACTGCTCCCTCTTTTCAGAACTCTAACCTAATTAATGCCCCCGCTATGCAAAAGGAGGGGTTGCATTTCAAATTAGCATCCCGAATTATGATGGTAGGGGGGTGGGGGAGGGGGGGGTGAGGGAAGGGGGTTCCTGTCCCACCTCCCTCCAGGCACGGAAACCTGTAGTTTTTTTTGAGGTTATGTGTCGTAACAATTGAGGTTTTTGAGTATGTGATGTGCCGCTTCCCCCTTCCGTGACTGCGCTCCCCCGTTCCGTGACTGGCCCTCGCTACGCTGCGCTTCGCTCGGGAAAAAAATATTACTTAACCTAACCAACAGTAAGGATTTCTTTAGGTATTAAGCTTGGAATGATAATAAATAAATATGAAATAAAAAAAATAAGGGTTAAAACAACCTAAAAGTAATAACTGTAATGCAAAATAACGTACTTCAAACACGTGTAAAAAAACCACGCATCTTCGCGGGGCGGGGGGTCGATTGTAAGGGGTAACCAACCCCTATAAAAATCAACTCATAACAACTCCTAATTATATAAATAATAAATTAATAAATAAATAATTTGGGATGCGAATTTCAAATGCCAACGCCAAAAGGACAATGGAGAGATTGGTACACTCCTCCAATAGCAAAGTCAGATATGCCGTTGGATAGGTCTTTTTATCTGGAACAACATTTACTATGACAGCTTTGTTGAAATGTTTGTCCGTTCTGAGTTATAGGTATTATGAATAGGTAGTACTACCTTTAATATTGTAATAAGTATCTTAGTGTCTTAGTGTGCTCAGATGGTTAAATCATCGTTGATGTTATGGGGCCGTATGCTGCCATCAAAACTGACTCGCAGATAATGCTAGACATCATCAGTGATGTGATGAAGGACATCCAGTACATTGTTTGCTACAAGAAAATGATGCGTTTATTTTGGCCCATGGGTTTAGAGATAGCTTGGATGCAATTGAAGCCTGTGGCTATGAATGCTATATGCCTCCTAGCAAAGATTGTCAAGTCACAGCTCACTACTGAGCAAGCAAACGAATCACGAGCTGTTACAATATGCAGATGGGTAGTGGAAGTGGTGAACGGCCGATTCAAAAGAGATTATAAACTGTTAGCCAAAAATATTTTAATAGAGCTCTGCCACACATGTTAGCCGATTTCCGAATTGCTGCGTCACTTATAAATATCTTCCACGTACCCATAGTAGACAGCGTACATGCAGAAGAGTTCTGGATCTGGAGTCGTTTATGAGTATAGTTGATTTACAAAATCGTCTATAAGTACTATAGGTATTATGTCGAAAGGAAGCGTTTGAATAGTCGAAGGGCTGATTTTCAACGATTGGAAGCGAATAATATTGAAAACTTCGTAAGGTTCACCGAATATAAAATAGAAACAAAACAGTTCTGTTTCAGAAATAAAAAAGTATGAAAGTGTAAGTGTCAGTTGAAACTTGAGAGTTTTCCTTGTTTCGCGCATAGGTTACGTGTCTAGTTAGCAGCCTCACAAACGGAATAAGACGCTTTTGACTTCCTAAAAAAAAATTGTGTATTTATAGTGATAAATAGTGACGTCACTATTTATCACTATTAGCTAACTAGCCTTAGAGCATTAAACTCTAAAGCGTATAGCATATAATTAATAGTGATACTATGGTTCAAAAGATATTTGAGTATCTTGGTGAGGCTGCTAACTTGACGTCAAGTTAGCAGGAACCTTATGAAATACAGTTCGTATCAATGTGATGTCAAAAAACTGTGCCTAGTCAAGGGTTGGAAACGTTATTTAAAATAACGTTTTTTAAACGTTTCTAACAGTTCTTTGTATTGTGTTCTTTGCATTGCGTTCGGAACGAAAACGGAATGGGAACGTTTTCAAAAACCGGTTTAATCCGCAGGGCGGAGTTATGTAGCTGCGTATGTGATGTTTTGCCAATAAGACTAGTTATGTAAGCAGATTGATAAATGATCGATCAAGTATCATTGTCGTTGTGTTTTATGCTTGAGAATAGAGTTACATGCGGTTAGGTAGGCACTAGGCAGTAAATAAATGTACAATGGAAAGAAAGCTGTGAAGTATGTTTATACTGTGAATTATATAGTCTAGGATTAATTTACCGTATTTATTATCGTGATCTATAATCACGATTTATTGTTATTTATATTACTAGTAATAAAGTCATCAGCTACTGCTTACTTGTAACCGTTTCTGCATCTGGTCATAAAAATCATTTTATAGGATTTTTTATTTGATTTCTTGAAATTTCACCACTCTCATACCTCTAAACTCCTGTAACTTTTTCGTTTTTATAGCTAGGCCCAATTTTTTTTCTTTATTGGAATCTTAGGGGATGGTAGGTCCCTTAAAAAAATGGTATTTGTCACGTAATTTTGTAATTTTCGAAATCGTCCAATTACTTTAAAAAAATTAATAACTCCGGTTACGAAATCGAAACAAATAACATACCATTAGAAAGCCTACACTTTAAAGATGTTTAAAAAAAATCTGAAGCTTTCCATCACCTTTACTTTTTTTGTGTTAAATTTTATTTCAACTGTTTTTTTAAGTTTGGGAAACCACAACTTAGGTTTTAGCAATAATCTGTAACAAATACATTTTTTTAAGGACCTACCATCCTTTAAGATTCCAATAAAGAAAAAAAATTGGGCCTAGCTATAAAAACGAAAAAGTTATAGGGGTTTAGATGTTTGATAGTGGCGAAATTTCAAAAAATCAAATAAAACAAATCCTATAAAAAGATTTTTATGACCAGGATTTTTTTTAAATGCCTGAATGTTTAGGAGATGACCCCACCTACCCCCCATTTTCGTATGTTCAACGATCTGCCGAACCCTAAATCGCCATAACTGCCTTACAAATAAACAGTCTCGTTTACTCTAATTTGAAATGACGTTTACATGACAGGAACAAAACACGGAATAACTATTCGGACCTTATTCTTTGTTTATTTGTAAGGCACCAAAGAATAAGCTTCGAATAGTTATTCCGTGTTTTGTCTCGTTTACTCTAATTTGAAATGACGTTTACATTAAAGAAACAAAACACGGAATAACTATTCGGACTTTATTCTTTATTTATTTGTAATTCATTTCCGAAGGATCAAACCTAGGATTTCTCTAGGCAAGATGCGTCGTCGCAGCCGCTCGGCCAATGAGCTCTTTGAGGAGATGACGAAAGTTGTGGCTATAAGAAAGTTATTGGAAAGTTACTAGAAAATAACTAAACGTAACTTAATTTAAAATGGATGGACTGGAAGGGAAGGAATGGATGAAACTAGATGGCGGTAGTATAGATAGATACTACCGCCATCTAGTGACATTATATGGATAGCCAGTTAGTAGAGTAGAGTTTCCTCTTAGGGAAGATGGCGCTGCCGTATATGAAATTTTTGTAATTATTCAATGTATGGAAGATTCACCCCTCCCAATTTGACTCGTATATTTATTTATTTATTTATTTGATAGGTACAAAAACAGATAACAAACTGTAACATTCAATTGGTCATACATTTACATATTGAGTTCTTTCTAAATTTGTTAACCTAAATATTGTACACGGCATTAAAATAAAAAATAAAGTCCGTTATCACCATACAGTTAATGCTGTATGGTGATAACGGACTTTATCTTTTATTATACAGTGTTTTAGTTAATAGTAATTTTAAACAAGTTATTCCTAAAGCAATTAGCACTCTGATGAAAAATATCGAGCTCAGTGCACACACTGTTATAGGCTTCGCACATACGATAAAGTGGGTTGTTTTGAGAAACATTATTGTTGGACAGTGGGACGTTGAACAAACGAGGGTTGCGAAATATCGTTTAGGGGTGCTTATATACAAATATTGGAGCAACTCATCACTCAAAGAACCATTTGCGATTTTATGTAATAAACAGAGATCTCGGATTTTACGTCTATTCTCTAAACTATAAAATTTAAAATGCTGAAGTCGATCGAGATAATCTGGAAGCTTACGCCTCAAGCCGAACTTACAACACATTTGTCTCAAGAACTGCATTTGTAAGGACTCAATTCTGTTGGTATCTATTTTATAAATTGGTGACCACACAGATGAACAGTATTCTAATTGGGTACGAACTAAAGAATTAAAAATAATTATTAAAGATTTCTGTTCTCTAAAAGGTTTGGTTGTACGCATGATAAAACCAAGCATTCGTTTGGCCTTACGAACGACAGTCTCATATTGAAATTTAAAAGTTAATGTGGGATCATACCATACTCCCAAATCCTTCACCAATGTTACCTGGGTTAAGGCCATCCCGTCGATAGAATATGGAAAAGTGATACACGTTTTTTTTCTTGTGAATGTGATGTAATGACATTTACTGATATTCAAGGACATACAATTAGTTTTACACCAATCACTGAGTACATCCAAATTATGCTGAAGAAGCGCGCAGTTCTCGATACAAGACACTTCGATAGAAAGCTTTATATCATCAGCATAGGCAAGACATTCACAAGTCATCATATCAAGGAGGTCATTTATAAAAATTATAAATAACATAGGACCCAGGTTCGAACCCTGCGGCACATCAGACGGTGGTATAAATGGGGTCGATTCGTAACCATATAGAGCAACTAGCTGAGTACGATTTAATAGATAAGAATGGAGCCAACGAAGAAGGTTTCCGTGGATACCAATATGCTGCAGTTTTGCAAGAAGTATAGTATGATTAACGCGGTCAAATGCCTTTGCGAAGTCGGTGTAAACTGAATCTACCTGTGATTTTTTATTGAATGTTCTGCATAGATAACTTGTGTATGTCAAGAGATTAGAGTCCGTAGATTTATCACTTACAAACCCGTGCTGACACCTACTGATCATATGTTTAAAATGGCTGTAAAGATGGTCATAAATTAAGCTTTCAAAGAGTTTAGCAAAACAGTTCAAAATACTAATAGGTCTGTAATTGGACACATTGTTTTTATCACCGGTCTTGTGAATAGGCATTATTCTGGCAATCTTCCATAAATTAGGGAAAACTTTTTCATTTAAAGATTTATTAAAAATAATCGTTAATGGCGTAACTAGCGCAGAGGCACACATTCGAACAAAAACTGGGGGAACACCATCAGGTCCTGATCCCTTCTTTATATCCAGTTTAGAAAGTAAATTAAGAACATCATGCGAAGAGATCGATAATGAGCACAAGCTGTAGTTTGAGCGAGGAAACGATGGAACATAATCATTGGAAGTAGAATCAATTGAACTGTATACAGAGAATAAAATATTCGGAAAAAAGATTCACAACATCTATTCCGGAAGTTGCTGTGCGCGATTCATAAGTTATTGATCTTGGGATATCGTTAGTTATGCGTTTAGTTTTAGTATACCTCCAAAAAGCTTTAATGTTGCCTGTAAGGTTAGTTTCAATTTTGGAAATAAAAGCCTTGAAACACTGACTCAATGACAGCTTAGCGCGACTCCTCAGATAAGAGTATGTATCGTAATCACGTGGGTTATGATATCTTTTGAAGCGGCGGTGGTATTTGTTCTGCTCTTTTAAAGTTCTAATTAGGGCTCTGGAAAACCACGGAGGATAGCGATTACCCTTCCTACTAGAAGACGGCGTATAGTTATTAATAACATTCCAAAGCTGATTGTAAAAATATTGAAGAAAATCATTACAGTTTAGTGCATTTGCGTGATGTGACCATGGAATTTCGCTAAGATCTGATATGCATTTTTCATAATTTGTCTTTCTAAAGTCTAACCTTGGTATCAAGTTGTTTTCTTTAAGCACTCCACAGTCCAATTTGATTAGAATTTGTAGGGACGGGTGGTAAACGTCTTCAGGACTGATAGCAAAAGCGCGTTCAACCTCACAATAACCAAAATCAGTAAGAACCAGATCCAACACATTCCGAGCACTATTTAAAATAAAGTTATATTGTCCAAAACCCATTGAATCTATAAAATTGCAGAGATAAGAGTGCCTTAAACTACTATAAGTAGCTGCGTTAATACATGAATTTTCCCATTGCACGTTAGGCAACTATATTAAAGTCCCCTAAAATTATAGTCTTAGAGGGTGAAGATCTACTTATTATGTCTTGACATTGGTTTAGAAAAGATTCAAATATTTCATTCGGAATATAGGAAGGGATGTAAGCGGTACAGATATTGATGATACAGTTTCGTAGTTTAACGCTAACCCATAAGTTCTCAATACTGTCATTCCAACCCTGACGTAGTTCAAAATCTAAGCTCCTCGATAAAGCTATCAACACTCCACCACCATGTGTCTTGTTGTATTTTTCCTTAAAAGAAAAATCACGGTCCCGCCTAACAACTCGATATCGTTTATCAAACAACTCCGATGACAATATTGATTCATCCAACCATGATACGGAAAATATATATACGGAAAATATATATACATAAAATAAATATATATAATAAATATATACCATGATAAGGAAACCAGAATCTGATGATGGCATCTCAGAGAAATCGAGGGGAACCTTCGAAAATCGTAGTGGCGACTAGTGCGTTTGTTAATGTTTTCATTAAGTATTTTAAAGTACTACCTTTTAATGAAGGTTTGAAGTCGATCTGATGATGGAGCCGAAAGACAGTCGAGGGAACTCCTCAACGATTTACAGCAATTACATGGTGTTTGGGTTTGATTATTTTTTATTTATGAGAACTTTAAACCCAGATGGGTTGTGACTGTCATTAGGGGTCTGATGATGAATACGAAGGACAGTGAAGGGAACTCCTTAACGTTTTACAGTAGCTACCTTGTTTTTGGTCTTAATTAATTTCTATTGATAAGAACTTTGGACCCATATGGGTTGTAAGTGCCATTACAGGTCTGATGATGGAGACCATAGACAGTCGAGGGAATTCCTCAACGATTAACAGCAGTTACCTTTTGTTGGGCTTACTCCATACGGTTCAATATGCCAAAATGTTTAATAATAATAATAATAATAGGAAGTACTTGGACCTACTACACGAGGTGACTGAAATGTGGGAGGTGACGTCCACTGAAATCATCCCGATTGTCATATCAGCGAACGGGCTAATCCCAGTTACGTTGAGTAAACATCTGAAAAGGCTGGGATTCGGCGGCGGCGGTTCGCTTCCAGCGAAAATGCAAAAAGCGGTGGTACTTGATACCGCGCGCATTGTCCGCCGATTTCTCTCCCTCGTGCCCTGACTCCGGCCGATTGTGCTATTGCCGGACTTAACCGCCATAGGCGAGAGGTATTTAGCCACTACTATAATAATAATAATAATACATGTACATCCCGCGGAAGTGCGGGGGTCGAGGTTTTTTAAATGCTAAGACCATTCACAACCGTGAGGTGTGCAGTCTCAGGGAATATTTCCTAAAAGCCGATGTGGGTATGCACCGAGATGTGGTATCAGTGGACAAGGGACTCACCCCGCTGTCCTTGGCTAAAGAGAACTGGCACAAACCCGTAGTACTTAGTGCCAATGACCGCAGGGAGGTATGGCAAGGCAAGGAGCTCCACGGGCGCTTTTATCGGGCCCTCCACGGACCCGATGTAGACTTTTTAGGGTCCGTATCCTGGCTGCGTTTCGGTGACCTCTTCGGGGAAACTGAAGGTTTTGTCTGTGCAATTATGGACGAAGTTATGCTAACGAATAACTACCGGAAATTTATTATGAAGGACGGGACGGTTGACATATCGTACCTCGAGAAGAACAAAAGCATAAGTTGGCTTATGTCGATTTCTTGATTTTTACGCCATCGAAAAGAAAAACAAAGCTTACGTAAGCTCAATTTTTTTCAGATTTTTCTTACACTTAATAAGAAAGCAGTGTTAAAATTGGTTGTTTGTGCATTTTTCCCTTGGACAAAAAGATATTGACGAAAAAAGGAATTTTATGGCTTACGCAGAAAATAAATAAAAATGTACACGTAAAAGCTTAACAATTATTTACATCTGAAGAAATGTATTTATTAAATTCAGTAAACATCTAAAAGTCTTTTTTGTCGCAAAATTTTTAACTTCCAATTTGAGTAAACATTATAACTTTATTGTTCCTTACACTTAATTATTGCTCGGCACAAATTATCGCGATTACCATTAGCTATCTAATAAACTTATTTACATATAAAAGCTGTTTGAATGATTAAGCAAAGGGATTAACATATTTTCTAAGCGTAATACCGGTTACGACTTTGTTCCCCTAAAAATTTATATGACCATTTCACGTAACGAATTCTTCGTAAGGATTCCGAGTAAGCGCGAATAAGAGCGGGTATGCGGCGAGCGGGGTGGGTGTGCCGTTTCGATAACCGCGACTATCCAAGATCATTATGCTGAGTGCAGCGCGTAAGTGCGGTTATGTAGTACAATTCATTCATTGTAGGTAGTTACTTTGATTCATAATTACGTAGTTATTGTTACTATTTCTGACTGTGAACCTTAGTTACATTGTTTTATCCTAGCTAATTATTATAGTCTAGCATTTTAAATAAAGTTTATTTCGTTATTTACTCAGATAAATTTATTAAATGTTTCTATCTAGCCGCCACCTCGAGTCGTGATATCGCTTAACTGTAAGTAAGTAACTATGTAGTTAGTTATTAGGTAAGTACTTTTGTGTCGGTATTTAAAAGCTTTAGTTGACTTCTAAATCGTGTCTCAAGTCGTGTTGTCGCTGAACTGTAAGTACTTATGTAGTTAGTGTCTGAAATAAAAATATAGAGTTGGTTGTAATCTGTTTGCAATAATGACATCTTTACTTTAACGTTTGATTTTAAATGTTAAGTATATCATATAATTTATATTTTGATGTTGTCGGATTGCCTTTTTTTTCATTATTATTTTAATGATATTTGATTAGTAATTAACCTGACAATAAATAATGTTTATCTGTAGATTGAAAAATCAGCATTTCCTGTCAATGTATGTAGATCGGTGTTATTCATCACAAACTTCTCTTATAGAAAACCCTGTAGAAAAGGAGATGGTCCATCAACAATCCGTGGATCGACATGTCGAGGTACAACCAATGTCGACTACAACGAGAAGAATTCAAGTGATGTGGAAGAACCTTATTCTCCAGTTATATCAGAATATTTGCCAAGTCATACCACAAGTCATTCTTCAAGTCCAGTAAGAGAATTAAATTCTGCTTTGCCATCGTCACTTATCAAATTATAAAATTATGACTTTCACAGTATATAATAAGATCAGAGTTTTGCGATATATTTTTTTATATACTTGGCTCGGCAAATGACTCTATCCTACCTGATGTTAAGTGGAAATGAAGTCCAGACGCAAAGACAACTGGTGCAGCGTGGAAACAAACGTAGCATCAGTCAACTTCACTCTGCCATCCCACAAGGTGCTTCTTCACGGCCTCTCTTGAAGGACCCCATATCATAGGAAGGAGGGAAAACGTGTGCTGGTAGACTATTCCATCTTTTGGAGGTGCGATAAAGAAACGAGTCACCAAATTTCTTTATGCGCGATGGGATATTTGAGATAGTGAATCGGTGACTCCGAAGAGCAGCACGTGTACTCCTATGAAGAAAGGGAGAAGGTGGGATGAGGTCAAAGAGCTCTTCAGAGCACTCGCCATGGTATAAGCGGTAAAACACGCTGAGTGACGCACAGTATCTCTACTCAATTGCAGAGATTCAAGAGTATTTGCCACTTCTGCATTGCCGATAATGCGTTCAGCGCGATGCTGCAATCTGTCCAAGGCATCGAGAAGGTACATTGCGGAACCGTCCCAGATGTGCGAGCAATACTCCACGCAAGACCGTACCTGTGTCTTGTACAAAAGGCACAACTTCCGGCGTAAAGAATCGCCGCACTCTTCCGAATTCCGAGTTTTCGTGAGGCTGTTTTGATCACGGCTTCGAAGTAGTCCCTTTGGTTCAGATCGCAGCGTATCGTCATACCGAGCATGTTGATACTGCTCTGCAGGCGTAGAGATGTACCCTGAAGAGTTGAATGGTGACTTTTTGCCGTGAACACCTGTGTTTTCTTGGCATTGAACTCAACCAGATTATTGGTGCCCCAATTAGATATGAGGTCCAATACCCGTTTGAGCTCAATGACAAGATTCACTCGATTCACTTCGGTTTCGACCCGCCCTGCCGCTGGGTGACCGTTATATCCTCCATGGACCGTACTATCATCTGCATAGCAATGAATATTTCCAAGTGGAAGCATATCATTGATATGCAGAAGGAACAGCGTGGGGGATGGAACGGACCCCTGAGGGACACCAGCGTTCACTGACATGAGCCGCAAAGCTCATCCATCAGATATAATACGGATTCTGCGCTCATGCAGGAAGCCAGCGACTCAGTTGCAGCACTGAGCAGGCAGACCGTGTGCCGGGAGCTTGGAGAGAAGAGCTTTATGCCAGAGCCGATCAAAAGCCTTGGCTATGTCAAGGCTAACAGCCACCGACTCACCACGCTTGTCAATAGCCTCACCCCAAAGATGTGCAACGTACGCTAGAAGATCACCCGTTGACCGTTTCGGCCGAAACCCGTATTGGCGATCGTGATTATGGAGTGTTCTTCTAGGTAGTGGACAAGTTGTTTATTTAAAATGCGCTCCATTACTTTGCACAAAACTGAAGTTACGGCTATGGGGCGGTAATACGATGGATCTGATCGATCTCCTTTTTTGGGGACCGGTTTCACATTAGCTTCTCTTCAAGATTCCGGCACACAACCTGAAGAGAGCGAGAAACGGTAAAGCGCGTTAACACGGGGGACAACTCCGCTGCACACATTTTTAGGACTATTGGAGGGATGTCATCAGGGCTATTAGCTTTCCGGACATCGATTGACTGTGTGGCCACAGTGAGAAATTGTAGGTGACTGTGCATTACAGTCATCTACTCGGGAATTAGCCGCAAAGAATTTGAGATATTTAATCCTTGTGCTCTATTATAATGATATGAAATTATTTTTGGGACACACAAAAACTAAGAATCATCTGACATGCGTAACAAAATTAAAATCTATGAAATTAATAAATAAACACACTACCTATTATCTGCGGACATGAAAAGACTTTATTATAAGAAATTTCTAGTCTTACTAAAAAAAGTATTTTCCTCATCGCACGTGTCTTCGTCGTGGACGACAGCTAGGTTGACACATTCAACTATTATATAATTATATAACTTATGCTACTTTTGCATAAATCTAACTCTAAGTAAAATGTTAACCTAGCTAGCTTGGCGCAAGTGGGCCTTAGTAACTAAATTTATAAATAATGTGTGTTTTTATTTTTGTTTAAGGCCTTTTTTATGTCCGCAGATAATAAGTAGTGTGTTTATTTATTAATTTCATAGATTTTAATTTTGTTACGCATGTCAAATGATTCTTAGTTTTTGTATGTCCCAAAAATAATTTCATATCATCATAATAGAGCATGGACACATGATGGACACACACTCCAGGACTGATGGCCGCTGGGGCGGGATAGTCCTGGAGTGGCGACCACGTACCGGAAAGCGCAGTGTGGGCAGGCCTCCAACAAGGTGGACCGACGATCTGGTGAAGGTCGCGGGAAGCCGCTGGATGCGAGCAGCACAAAACCGGTCGTTGTGGAGATCCTTGGGGGAGGCCTTTGTCCAGCAGTGGACGTCTTTTGGCTGAGATGATGATGATGATGATGATAATAGAGCATAAGTATTAAATATCGCAAAACTCTGATTTCATTATATACTGTGAAAGTAATAATTTTATAATTAGATTTTTAATAACAGAATATTTTTTTAATTACTATTAAAAAAAATATGATGTCTCTGTAGCCATTTAAAAAATGCGGCATTGTCT
This sequence comes from Eudonia lacustrata, assembly GCA_947562085.1. NCBI lineage: Eukaryota > Metazoa > Arthropoda > Insecta > Lepidoptera > Crambidae > Eudonia > Eudonia lacustrata. The sequence continues at coordinate 2,593,518 of OX387341.1, forward strand.
GTTTTTTATTGCAATAAAAGTTATTTGATTATAAAAATAATATGCTTTTTATTATTTCATTAAATTATCAAAGAATTCTCCCATAACAATTCATACTCTCGTCATAAGAAAATAATAATGTAGAGAAAAAAGGTGTTTATGTTTTTAACCACATTCATTTCTTATATTTTCATTAATAATAAAGGCGTAAAGAGCGTTTAATTTTAATGTTTAACAAAAAATACCAGTGAAAAAAAGCATAATATCGATTACATTTCCGTCAGGTTCCATTGCATTGTGACGTATTCACGAATCATTTTTCTAAACACATAAATTTTCAAAAGAACAGTGACGTTTGTCATTATACATTTCTCGTTTAACCAAACAGGATAATAAAAAGTGAATAAGTAAAATAGTATCAACTTTTAACTTTAGCTTGTAGTATTGATGAAAAGGTAATTTTTTTACCAAATTTTTCATAAATAAGGCGATCTCGTCAGACTTTTTAGTAAAAACTTATTTAGATTTTAGTAGTTTTTTCGCTCTCCTGTAAAATGTACTTTTTCCACTTATGCCTTTGTTCTTCTCGAGGTACGATATGACGGGCATGTCACCGTCCGGGTGAGTCTATCAGACATATTATTTCTGGCTGTTCTCGTCTGGCTAACGGTGAGTACTTGCACAGGCATAATCAAGTGGCCAGGATTATACACCAGCAACTTGCTTTGAAATACAAACTTGTGGATTCTGAGGTACCGTACTACAAGTATGTGCCCGACCCAGTTCTCGAAAATGATCATGTCACGTTGTACTGGGATTGATCTATCATCACCGACAGGACTATTGTAGCTAATAAGCCAGACATTGTGGTGATAGATCGATTAGCGCGCCGCACGATGATTGTCGATATCACCATTTTCCATGACGAGAACCTCGTGAAAGCTGAGAAAGAGAAACAAATCAAATATCTCGACTTAGCACATGAGGTTGTCGACATGTGGAATGTGGACTCGGCTGTCATCGTGCCGATTGTTGTTACGGCGAACGGCCTGATGGCCAAGAGCCTCGATCAACATCTCATGAGACTCTCGTTAGGCGGCTGGATCAAGGGCCTGATTCAGAAGGCAGTTCTCCTCGATACGGCACGCATTGTGAGGAGGTTCCTGTCTCTGGAGCCCTAATCACCGGTAGTTTGGACCCTGGTCCCGATGCCGGTGGACCCCTATTTTTTATATTTTTAAATGTTTGTTTTGTTTTTTAGAAAATATTTAAAAATGTAAATTAATATGTAAAAAAATAAATAAAGAGATAATAATAATAATAAAATTTTATTGCACAGTAGTAACATTTTTGAAACATACAAACATACATTATTAACAAAAAAAAGTAACAGTGCAGTCACAAAATGCAGTAATATTATATTTAGACAGAGGTCCCCAAACTCGGCTAAGCCTGTATCTTGTGGCGAACCATATACACTGTTTAATTTACTGCATCGGATAGTATTCAATTAAAATAAAATAAAATATAATTGAAACCCTTACTATACAAACTATTATATAAATGATATAAAACATGTTGGATATTAGATACTAATAATTAACGTAGGATATCTTCCGTGGAGGCATAATCCAGTGATAATAGCCAGGTTGTCAGAATCTTTTTTGCCCTGTAAACAGAACAAGATACCACACTGCAGGACCGTACAACCGCATTGTAGACTCGCGCTTGGATAAAGTCGCCAAATCTTCCAGCAAATGCCGAGTTTATGGTCGGGGTCGGTAATCTAAATACTCTTTTTTTAAGGAGCGACTCATAGTATTTGGAAGAGATTAGACGTTTATGGGCAATGAGTGATATTTTGAGGATAAATAACTGACGAACTGACAATACTTGTGCTCTATTATAAAGATTAACTGTCGGGTATCGGTAAGGTAGCCCAAACATTATTTTTAATACAGATCGGTTGGCACGTTCCGCAACCAAAAGTGACGTCTTAGCAGCGGCACCCCACACGGAGATGCAGTAGGCAAATAAAGATTGACAGAGAGCCTTATAGATTATAACAAGTAACTTATCGTCGGCCACACTCCTTAGTTTTCTAAATATACCAGATACCTTTCTAATTCGCTTTGCCAGCTTCTGGATATGACATTTAAAGTTAAGATGCTCGTCGACTATTATTCCTAGATATTATAATGAATCAGTTCGGTCAACGAGATTACAACATTACAGCTATGAATTCTAATTTGACTAACGTCAATAGGGTTGGATATTGCCGTTTTATGGAAACATATAAATTTGGTCTTCGCGTAGTTAAGAGTAAGCAGGTTTTTATCCAGTCAATTATGCACGTGATACATCCCATATTCAGCGGTTTGTACAGTGTCAGACCAAGAATTGCCTTTGAATAGGATTACAGTGTCATCTGCGTAACAAATTACTTCAGCGTTTGCCAAAACCAAGTCGTGAATGTCATTCATGTATACAATGAATAATGTGGGGCCAAGTATACTCCCCTGCGGCACACCAAATTTTACTGAATGAAGATCACTTTTATGACCTCCAACCTTGGTTAGTTGCTGTCTGTCAGAAAGATAGCTTTTGAACCACTCCAGCGCAAGACCTCTTACTCCATAACTTTCAAGCTTTCGTAGTAGTATTTTGGATGAGATGGTATCGAAAGCCTTGGCTAGATCCAAAAACACTCCCAGGCAATCAAGGCCTCTATCAAGAGTACCTGAAATTAGGTCGACTAACAGGGAAACAGCTTCTTCTGTAGATTTTCCGTGTCTAAATCCAAATTGTCGCGAAGACAGTAACCCGTTCGCCTCCATAAACTTGATTAGTCGTTTATTGACTATTTTCTCCAAAATCTTGGAGAAAACCGAGAGCAACGAGATCGGTCTATAATTACCCGGAATGCCTTCAGACCCATCTTTGTGTATGGGGGGGGTTACAGACGCAATTTTCCACGCCTCAGGAAAGCGACCCGTTTCCAGGCTAAGGTTATAGATGTATGCCAAGGGTTCACATATTAATTCTTTAGCAGATTTTACCAGGGTTGTGTTGATACCATCTATACCAGGTGCGCTATCTGTTTTCAGTGTGTTGATTAGGCCTAAAACTTCCTTTTGATCCGTAGGTTCCATGAAAAAAGAGTGCGCCGGAGAGTTAGTCAAGTCGACTTGACAGGCTAAGTCATCTTCAGATTCATTCGCTTTCAAAAGGATATCATTGGCTAAGTTGAGACCTACAGAAGCAAAGAAAGTATTGCATTCATTAAGCGAGATTTTGGGATCGTTTGTAATGGTAAGTAGTTTGTCAGATACAGGATGACTCGTTTTGTTGTAACAGATATCTTTGGTTGATTTCCACAGTTGTTTGGTATTTTTGCTGCTCCTTTTTAATAGCTCTCTATCAAAAAATACCTTTAATTCGTACAAAAATAATACCTACCTAATTAAGATTGAAGTTTTACATACAAATACCACTACCTACTAGGCCGTCGTTTCCTCATCCGAGAAGCATCCTTGTTAGGTCTACGTCTACCCATCACTAAAATCGTAAAATAAAATAATTTTTAACAAAAATAAAACTGACTTCAAAAAACAGGAAACTTAAAAAAGTAAAAACAGCTCTAGCAAGAAATAATATTGAAATCATATTATTAGTTACATAGATACGTATTCAGTTTTTAAAAATGTCTACTGAAGTCGGGTGGGGCTTTTACAACAACTAATGGAACAACTACAAAAGTTAAAAATGAAACAAAATTGTCCCCCAGCCGATCACCAACCACCCGACTTCAATAGACTTTTTTCAAAACTGAATGCGTATCTAGGTAATTAATAATATGATTTCAATATTATTTCTTGCTTTTTAGAGTTGTTTTCACTTTTTTAGGTTTCCTGTTTTTTGAAGTCAGTTTTTTTTTTCAACAGTCTGGTACACGCTTAAGATAAGCTAGCCAGTTCTCCTTTGTAGACGAAGGGGATTCCAAATGAAGGCAAATTGCTTGCATGTAGCAGAACCGATATAATGTAAGTAGGTAGTAGGTACAAAATTGTGTTTGTGGCCAAATATGGCCCACTGTACGACGAATGACAATCGCTATGGAATATAATAAAATAAAACTTTTCAGTAATTCTTAATATTGAGTATAATTAATTAATAAGCACCAAACTGTACAAAATAAATTATAGAAATCGAGCTAAGCTCACAAAGGAGTTTTAAAGTATGATTATTATAGCACATTACAACATAAAATAGCTATAGAACATAGCTATTTTTTACAAAATGCCTACCATACTATAAATTACAACATCGGTATCATTTTATTACACTTAAAGACTTACCTAACGCCTTGTCTGTGGAGCATCCTGTCATTCCTGTCACAGGTTGCGAAAATATGATTAAGATACGATGCAAAGCAAGCCACTGTATTATAGTCGACAATGAAATTGCTTTACCACCTTAGAAGTGAATTTTGTTTGCATTTAATAAAATAACAAGTGCTATTTTTGTATAAAAGACCAAGAGACAGATACGTTGTCATCATTAACAATGAGCGTTAGCTAAATTTTATTGTAGGTAATTCAATGATCTAAGATGAATGATTGGTCTCGCTGCGCTCAACTAGAAGTACCGCCGAAAAAATACTACGCCGAAGTTGGCGTACCGTACCCGAGTGGAGTGACCCGTGTCAGTCGCCTGCTGTCAGTCGCATTGCAAACTGTGTGTGAGGTGCGCGTACCGAATGTTTTGTTAAATTTTGGTCATAAACCGAAGTAAAATGCCAGTTTGCGTAGATAACTGTGCAAAAATAATACTACAAGAAATAAGAAGGACACCGTTCTTACACACACTACAATATTGAGTTGCCGCATTCACAGAGCTATTGTTTCTAGGTAGCGCGGTATCTAGTCGAGCGCAGCGAGACCAATCATTCATCTAACTAAGGCAATGATATTATATTATATATCATTGAGGTAATGATGTTTTTGTCAAAAGTGATAAAGCAATTTCATGGTCGACTATACAGCTTGTATCAACAAGTTTATTGTCTCTCGAAGTTGCTGGAATTATTGACTACCTCAGACGACCATGCACCGAAGCCGTTTTAATTGTCATTCAGTTTTTCCAGTGTATATGTGCTCGACCAGCTGCTTCGTCAGTTCTACGTCGTCCAGCGACTTCCAGCCATTGGTGAACATTACCCGAGGGTTGTTCTTTATAAAACTCAAAACTTTGAACCGAAGATCCTCCAACTTATACCTCTGAGCCAGCAGTGCAATTTCCACAGCATTTTCAACGTGGATCTGCTCCGTTATTGCGTACTGCGCCAGCAAAAACAAATTGCTCAACTGAAACTTATCTGCGATTCTAAGTAAACTGACGCAGTCCCGCTTAAATATTCCGTTAATTGTGCCAGTGTATAGAAATTCTAGAAGCAAATCCATATCGCTGTCGCTTATATCAATGAAAAGAGAAGAAGTTTCAGAGTCTTTGATCAGATTCCTCAGAAGCGGACTGTGAGCTGCGAGAATTATCTTGTGAGCAGAAAACTTTTTTCTATTTACAGATTCTAATATAAAGTCTGTCTTTTCCTTTTTGGACAAAAGGTTACTTAGATCATGTTGTAACTTTATTGATTTAACAAAGTCATTATTGAGCGAATGACTCGAATTCATAATGATAGAAATAGGTATGAAAAGTATATTCTCGTCAAAGCTTTTAACGTCTTTATCAGTGAAGCAAAATGTCTTGATATAATAACTTTCATTCGGTTCCGAACTCTTGAACGTGAACCACGTGAGAGAGCGAGGCAACATAACCCAGCCCGAATCTTCGGTGGCTCTATCTCGGAGTTTCCATTCATTAGAATTGCTGACACCAATTGAGAAATTTCCAGATTTTCTGTGACAAACGAACAAATTGAAGAGGTAATTATTGCCTGGACATAATGAAGTAGAATAGTAAAACCATAAATCTGCTTCGGCACCGGTGTACGTTCCCCCTATATCAAATTCACTATTATATTTGAATTTAATATTTAGATCATAAACGCATAATTTCTTCGCATCTACTGTTTGGCATCTGTGAAGGGTCGATACGGAGCCACTCTGAAAGAAATACATTTTATTAAAAAAAAGTACAATGACAAACAAAAGTACCTACCTAATAATATTATTTTGGTATAAATATTTACGTTGGGATACTCGGCGTCCAGGCTCCGTTGCAGAGCTATTTGGTTTTCATCGCGAAAGTCGACGACATTCCCCACCATGTTGACAAGTTCACCGTCATCGTCCACAAGCATCATGTTGGCTTGAAAACTATAAAACAACATTATAAATATTTGTTAGTACCTACATTCAAGCTTATTAACTTAGACTTTAGGGTGACACTCCATTTAAGCTGAGTTGAGATGTGCGGAGGAGGTACAGTGATGATTGGTCAAGTTTCAAAATATGAAATCAGTATGAAAATTAAAACTTTTTAAACACATATCGAAAACCTTTGAGTGTCTACTAGTACCTGCAGACTTTGACTGTAGTTATATAGAAAATACCAACTTAAACGATTGAAACTTAATTTTGAAATCTAGTAAACATCATCTACTCCATTGAGGCAGTGCGGAGGAGCTGAGCGGGGCTGTGTGGAGCCGAGCGGGGCGGTGCCGCTCGGTGCAGTTTGTGCGACGTAACGATTTTCCTTAGCACTCATGTCTGCTCCGCTAACCACCGTCCACTGGAGTGGAGCTGAGAAGAGCCGTTACAATAAAGGGACTCTTTGGTTGATTCCCACACAGCTCGGCTCTGCTCAGCTCAGCTCAGCTCCGCTTCGCTCGCGTATAGGCAACGTGCCTTACCAGTGCCGCGAATCGCGGACATAAGTACGCCACGCCGGCGGTGTATTAAACAGCTTCAATGGAGTGTCACCCTAAAATTTACTTATGTAAGTTAACTCCATTGATTAATGTATAATTACATTGGGCGGGGGGGTTCCAATCTATGGGAATTGTACCCGAGATTGAAGTACCCCTATTCTCAGCATCTGTCCAGTGCTGAGTCTGGCGTACGGTCATGGGGGAGAGCGCAAGTCGTGTAGATCCCCATGGCAGGACTAGAGAGTTATCCTTCACCTAAGAAGCAAATGTAACTAAAACCACTAGTCGAAAACTCTATCCCCGTCCAAACCTCTACCTTCCCTATCCAACACACCCTCCCTTTCCATCCCCAAGTATTTTTCTATCTCTCCCCCTTCCCATCCAATCCACTAAACCATATCCCAACCCAGCGACTCGGCAGCCCCGGGAAAACTGAAAAATGAGCGCGGATAAAGAGATAAAACTACCCCAGTGCCCCTCGTATTTTGGAGGGGGGGGGGGGGGGGGGGGGCAAATTAGCGCCAACTTTGACAGTACCAAAAATAGCCAACAAGAACGACCTGACACAGATGAGCATAGGGGAGAGATATAAGAACAGCGACGGCGAGTGGATCCCTCGATCTCGATGGAGGAGGATCCAAGCTCGAAGGCGCAAACTGGAGCTAGCCGCGAACCAGACCCAACCCGAAAGCGCCTCAACCAGTGTGGCGACGATACCAGAGGGGAAAGCAGGTCCGAGGGCATAATAATAATCGAGCGGGAGGACGGGGCGGCGGTGGACGAGACTACGGCTGCCGAGATCAGGAAGAAGCTGACAAAAGAGATAGGGACTGCCATCAAGAGCGGCGTACGAGGCCGCAACCTGGCATTCGACGCCACGGGTCTAGTTGCTGAAGGATACTTCCTTGTAACAGCAACTACCGAGGAGGCGCTGACATGGTTGCTGAACTGTGGCCTTGGCGACCGGGACATCCCCCTAAAGGTAAAAAGGCTCAAGAAGCACCCGATGTCAGTTTGGCTTCCAGGCAGCACAGAAGACCTGTTGGTGGACCCTCTGGAATTTATCAAGGTCCAGAACGAATACAGGGAGGAGCTACGGGTGCCTGAGTGGACACTTATCCGCAGGGAGGTGCTACCCCTAGGGGTAAGACTCGTATTGGGAGTCCCTAAGGAGGTGGCCGAAGAAGGCGGGGTGGCACTCCATTACCAAGCTACAAGAGTGTACGCCCGCACCATCGGGAAGAGCCCAACTCAGACTGAGGGGAAGTGCACCTGTAATGGATGCCCCATACACGACTCCAAGACACGGGGTGAGGAGCCTGCCGTGAACCGGTCTACCAACCAGCCTGGAGCCACCAAGGGAAGCCAGGCGGAAGGGAGCAAGACGGTGCAGGGAGGCTCAAACCCCCACAGCACACAACAAACGCACAACACGAAGAGGGAGCGGCCCATAGGCGGGGGGGCTTTTAAGTCAGCGATTGGATGATCAAGACGGATTTCAGATACTTAAAAAAAAATATAATTACATACATTTTATTTCAAAGTAAAGCCTATTTTTTATAGTGATAATAAATATCTGCCTACCCACAAATGTAGTGTTGAAGTGAAATAAGTTTAATTGAGAAGTTCAATAACTTAATTACTTTTTTATTTTTATTAGGAAACTCAACAGCCTTATTGTAACAATCATGCCTATTACGCTTATACATAACACTTAGCCAATAACAGAGTTTCACAACATGGTAAACAATATTCACGACTCGAAGTAACAAAAAGTAATTTGATATAATGAATTTTACAGTTTGCAAATGAATGATGATGATGATGATGATGATGGGCAGTATGATAAAAATCATTGAATTGATAAATAAAAATATTAGTAATATGATAGTAAAATTATATAATATGTAAGACATAATATTAAATAAACTATAAAATAATTTACAAAATTAATAGAATATAATTAGAATTTTTGATTATGGCTTATCAGTTTCAGATAATTTAAAGAATAGTTGTCACTTAAAACTAGACTTGAAAATAGAAAAGATCAATTTTGTGATATTTCCTATTGCATGTTTTAGGTAGGCGATTCATGACAGCATTCATACTGTAGTTAGTTTGATGTTTAGGTGTACTCAGTAGGGGGGTCCGCCTTGTTCGGTATTTAGGAGTGCAGAACCGGATGCTAGCGAGAAGATTAGAACTTTTTATGTTATTGTGAAGGATGTCATGCAAGAAGCACATATTGAGTAATTCTCGTTGAGATTGAAGTTGTAAGATGCCATATTTAAGGCAGTCGACTTCATAGGCACTATGATGAAATTTACTTCTAAAATTTAGATGTTTTATAAAAAGTTTTTGTATTCTCTCTAACTTGTTGATATATGTAACATATTGTGGAGACTATATGGAGCTACCATACTTAAGAATACTCTGGAAAAAAGCATAGTATATGGATTTAAGACGAGTTTATGTTTTTAAAGGAAGGAAAGAAATGCACTTGAGGAAGAAAAAAAATAGCTTAAACATCAGATACCGAAACCTGCACTGGTTGCTCGGTAGAAACTCGGTCCTGAGTACAGACAACAAACTCCTGATTTATAAGGTGGTGCTAAAACCGAGCTGGACGTATGGCATACAACTGTGGGGATCAGCCTGCAACTCTAATATCTCTATCATACAAAGAGCACAAAACGCCATCCTTAGAAATTTATCCAATGCACCATGGTTTCTGATGACCCATGAGCTGCACAGCGGATTGGAAGTCAGCACGGTCAACGACGAAATAAAACTGTATTCAAAGAAATACAAAGCAAGACTACACGCACACCCGAACCACCTAGCATCGCTGTTGACCACTATTGGCTACCCAAAGAGGCTACGCAGACAACACATCATGGAGCTTGAGGAACGCTACCATGATTCACAAAAAAAAAGGAAAAGTGCTCAGTGGACCACTTCCCTTAAACGCCTAACTACCCACACCGAACCTGCTCATAGTCAGAAGACATGATTGCTGATAAACACAGAAAAAAAATATGTTTTTAAAGGGCCTACAAATCCTAATAATGAAACCCAAATTCCAACGCCACTATAATGATACAAGAAAATTGTTTTATTATTCCTACTGCTAAAACTGATACATTGACATTTACTAATATTTACAGTAATTTTGTTGTGGACATAATATGTATAATAGGTTATCCAAGTCTCGTTGAATGAGCTCACAGTTACTAGGCGAGGATATCTTCATAAAAATCTTTTTGTCTTCTTCGTAGAGAAGGTGATTCGAAAATTCGAAACATTGGTTTATGTCATAGATGTAAGCACAATAAAACAGAGGACCAAGGTGGGATCCCTGATGAACGCCGGAAGGGATTTGTATAAAATTGGACTTGAAACCGCCAATGACTACAGCTTGTAAACGATTATTAATATAAGACTATAAAACTTTCGTTAAGTTGCATAAATCAATTTCATACTGACAGTATGTAGATAAATAAATAAACCTAGATGCACTGCCATCATCATACAAGTAATAAGAATAAGAACTTATTAGGAGCGGCTTAATCGCTCCATTTTTGTACAAAAACAATTATGCTTGTATTTAAGTTAATCTTGTTGATTGTCATACTAGATAAAAATAAATAAACAAAGAAATTATGAAAATGATGTCGCCCACCTGAAGTGCTGATTATGACGTGCTGTGCAAATGTTAGCGTTGATTTTATTTATTAAGTTTTCTTATATAGTTTGGCTTTTGAATTTGAAGTGATTTACTCAAAGTAATTTCCAAGCAAAACAGCAAAAAAAGTAAATAAAAATCGAATTGACGTTTTCTTTCAGCTTCTTTTATCTCCCCTATTTACTTAAAGCCAAGGGATCTGCCCCATACAGCCAAATAATAGTAGTAAAAATCTTTTTCTCTTTAATTACAATAGATAATAATTCTAAGGGCCCTTTTCTGTGGGTCCGCATGAGGGTGATAGCACGCTCCTAGTCACACGCAGAACAAAGATTTCGTTCGCCGCTGCCGTGTCAAATAGTCAAAGTCAAATATTCTTTATTCAAATTAACTTTAGAAAAGTGCTTTTGAATCGTCCATAATTTTTTTACCTACTACCCATTCAGGACATCTATTTTTTAGCTGTGGAGAAGAATGGGCGCAAGAAACTCCACAGCTTTAATTCAATATGTAACGACATTTACAAAATTATATGCCGTTACGTTACCAAGTTATACAAGTTTAGAAAACCTTAACAATATTTTGGATTAGAAATACCTGTTGGAGTGATTGGAGCATTTTAAACCCATGCTGTTTTGTCTTCAATGTAATCAGACACTTAATAATAAGATTTTTTATAAAGCTTTTCTATATTATCGATTTTAAATTTATTAATATCTAGTTTTTTGGTTATTACTTGGAATTTTATTGTAAAAACGTACACACAGGCCTCTAAATGAATTATTTACTTTGTGGAGCCTAGTATAAGGTACTGCTAGTTTGTTTTTATTTCTAGTGTTTACATTGTGAATATCACTGTTTTTAGAAAAAGTTTCAATATTTTTATAAACATACATTAGGTTCTCGTAAATATATTGTGATGCAACTGTCATTATATTAATATCTTTAAATCTCTCCCTGAATTACCAGCTTTTAGGTTATAAATTGCTCGAATAGCCCGCTTCTGCAGCACAAAGATAGTTTGAATATCGGCAGCATTGCCCCACAGTAAAATGCCGTACGACATTACGCTATGGAAATAACTAAAGTAAACAAGTCTAGCTGTTTCAATGTCAGTAATCTGACGAATTTTCATTACTGTATAAGCCGCAGAGCTCAGTCTACTCAACAATTTATCTATATGTGGGCCCCACTGTAGCTTTGCATCCAACGTAATGCCTAGAAACTTGTGGTGTCCACAAGGTCCACATTCCTATCTTTAATTTTTACACTGGTTTTTACCTCCTTAACGTTGGGTAATACAAATTTTATACATTTGGTTTTTTGTTAATTTAATAGCAAATTGTTAAGAGCGTTTACGCCGTACACTAGCGCCACTAATAAAAAAATATATCTAGTAATTAGAGATAGAAAATCAAATTATGCTCAACAAACGGCCACTTTTAACTATAACGCCATATTTAACTAAACCATAACATGTCAGCTGTTCATTAGGTGACGTAATAATGCTAAAGTACTTTATTCAGATAGTTTATTGAGCATAATTTGATTTTCTATCTCTAATTACTAGATATGTTTTTTTTTCATTGGCAGCGCTAGTGTGCGGCGTAAACGCTCTTAACACTAAACCAATGAACTATCTTTGAGACAGCAGTGTTCACATCGTCATCAAAGCGTCGTCGTCGTGCGCAGTGGTCTCGAACCTACCGATTTTTCGGTATTTCTACCGATATGAGTTTTGTTCTACCGAAATGCAATGATTTTTCCACGATTTCCGAGAATAAATGGAAATTCTCGATTTTTCTACCGATTTGGCGATTTAACACTTTCAAATTGGCAACCCTTATTATTATTATTAAATGTCTATGGTTTATTATTAGTCTATGGTTTAACGGGTTATAACGTTGCGGGGACTCCCCATCCCAATGGTAAGTATGCTTAAGTATTGCAGAATGTTCCATATATTTAATAATAACCAAACAGCGAAATAGGCTGTCTAGTGTCTGTAGAGTCAATCTCGTGTTGCATACAAATCGTCTTTTTAAAGTTTCTAATTGTTACGACTTTAAACCAGAGAATGACCGTGGCTATGGCCAAAAAACATTGGTATACTTAATTCAAAAAGTAAATATATTTAGCCTGTAAATGCTCTAAGCTGTAAGTTGATATGTAATAAATAAAATAGTTTGTAATAATCTAAGGTACACAGTGCGACATAAAAGAGTAGAAAATAAATGAGGGCGCTATTGTCGTTAATATTCATTTTACCAGTGTGTTAAATCCAGGAATGTAGAAATATCACATAAAACAACAATTTCATTCGTAACCACGGACAGAGATAACAACCACTTAACATTAATGACAGATAATCAATGCTACCAGGAAATAAGTGAATTTAGTTCTGGAATTTATTTTCATTTATTTATTAGTCACACTTAATAGAGTTACAACAGAAAACAAAATAAATCAAACAAGGACACAGTAACATTGGTATGCTGTAACTCTTCTGTAACTCCACGGGCATGTGCAGACAACATGTAAAGTAATACCACAATAATTAATTAAATTAAGTTAATTGAGGGGTGCAAAAGCAAAATCACCTCTGTCCGTGAAGTGTCAAATTGAGATAAAAACAAAATTCAGTTTAGTACCTAATAATGATAATTATCGGGCTCCTTGGCGGGAAAGTGAAGAGCGATGTCTGCGGTTTTGTTTTATTTTCTAAAATTTGTGTTTTGTCGAATATTAATGTGAAATAATGGTGGATTATTAACCGTTAAGTGTTCGTGAGTGTGCATAATTAGTGTTGGCAAATGAAACAAAACAGTGCAACGTCACTTTTTAAATTCTCTCAACAATTCCGCGTGAGGACTTAGTAAAGCCCCACATCTTTACTAAGATACTCGAGGGGTTGGGGGGTATATCATTTCTCACTTCTCATTTCTATTATCATTCATCATCGTTACTGGAGGAAGAAGGAAATATTGTTTATTTATGTATTACTTTGACACTGGCTAAATGTGCTAATCGCACGAAGCCATCAACTAAAGAAAAAAATAAATAAATGATAATTATCACAACCTTCTTGAATTTGCTAAAATGAATAGGATCTATTTATGGCTGGTTTCAGAGTCACGCTGACGTAGTATCTCTACCTAGTTTGTGCGCTGACGCCCGCGCGGGTAAGCAACGCGGGCCACGAGCTAGGTGTTGCCGCCTTGTACCGTTCCATAATGAAGATGAACCAAAATATCGATAAAATGTGTATAGTATTATATTACTAGAGAATATTTAGCTTAAAAAATTGGATAGAGTCGTTTTTGCATGTAACCTATGGACAGAAACTCTTTTGCATTTAACATGAATGGACAGAGGTAATTTTGCTTCTCACCTGAACCTGACCAGACCGAGGTGCTTTTACATTCAATAGAAGGCAAAGAAAAAATAAAAGGCGGGTACAGGAATCAATTTTTAATCGACAAACAAACAAACTCATTTCAACCGACTAGGTAGTAATTTTTTTGCTATTGATCCTACTTTTCAACCGCTATTTTCCACTGTTTAGGATTGCGATGTCTTTCCTTTACTTTATTCTTGGGAAACTTTTCGATGTTAATTTCCATTGTTTCACTTTAGAAACACAATATTTTCACTTAAAATGAACTATAGACAACTTTGAAAATATTTAAAAGCTGATATGGTCGCCATGACAGAAGGCAACCATTCTAAAGAGAAAATATACCTAAGGGAGAAGATGTATTGATACCCTGCATCCCAATGGTATCCCAACTGACGTACCGTTTGTATTTAAACGACTGCAATTTCTAGTACGGCTTGCTTTCGCTATGACCATAAATAAATCTCAGGGCCAGTCATTGAATGTTTGCGGCGTTAATATTGAAAACCCATGCTTCTCTCATAGACAGTTGTATGTTGCGTGCTCCCGCGTCGGAAAACCTTCAGATTTATTTATTTACGCGCCAAGTAATCAAACAAAAAACCGACTACAAAAAATTTTACTGATAAAATTGCACTAAAAAGTAAAAAATAAGCGTTGACTTATATAGACAATAACTTTATTAAGAAAATATATAGGTACAATTATTGTTATTTTTGGGGCCGGTGCCAGCCAACGAAGTTTTTGAAGCCGGTGCCAGTCTGCGTTTGTAGTCAAAATTTCATGCATAAGATTGAATGTACTATTATGATTATAATATAGTATGTCGTTAAATGTTTAGGTATATTAAAGTTACCTTGGCTGGCACCGACTCCAAAAGTAACAATAATTGTACCTATATATTTTCTTAATAAAGTTATTGTCTATATAAGTAAGTCTAACGCTTATTTTTTACTTTTTAGTGCAATTTTATCAGTAAAATTTTTTGTAGTCGGTTTTTTTTTGTTAAAATTTTTGTTTATTTCTTGCTTTTTAGTGATTCGTTTCGATCTATTTATCAAAAGCGAATATGGGTAGACCTACTAAACACGCTGCTCGTATGAGACAGCACCGTTTAAATGAGACAAGCGAAGAAAACGAGAAACGCCTATCTCAAAGTAGGAAATCAAAAACTGAGTTCCGGTGTGTTTAAGACGTACAATAGTTTAATATATAATTAGTTCTGAAAGTCACCAACAGATGGCGCTGTATCATAACTTGTGCATCGCGGTATGGTTTCGTTTTTTACAAATCATATATACTTTTGTGTTTCAAGGGAAAATAAACCAGCTAAGAACAGAACCATTTTTGTTTTATTCAATTTAAATGGGTTTCTCCACTTGTTAGATCAGATACCTCTGATGGTATTGTTCATGGTCCTTCGAGCCGGATTTTTTGAAGATCGGATGCCAACTAGGATCGCATCCAAAATCCCCGCCGTACTCGCAGTGGATCGCTGCGGCAAGGTACGGATTCCAGAATCAAGATTCCGGAAGCAGTTCACCAGGACGCCAGCAGATGGCGCCACCAGTTCAACTATCACCAAGATCGCCGATAGACCAGTTCCAGTACAACTTCATTCAGTGAGTGAAAACTAAACAGTGCAACCGTAAGTACTTTCATTCATATGGTGTAGTGCGAAATTGAACCTTATTTCAAGCAATAAATTAACTTTGTTTACAAATAGTCAAAGTTAAAATAGAAGAATTTGAACCTTATTTGTATGGACAATTTAACTTAGAAGAATTTGAATAATATTAAGACTTAGATTAATTGCATGATAATTTTAAGGACTTAGAATAGTTTGCAAAAAAACGACGGAACGGGGAATCCGTGCCCGATTTCCGAGCGACTTTTAAAGTTTTAAACACTTAGAAAATTCGCAACATTTTGTTCATCAACTTTTGTTTAAGAGAATTATTTAAATTTTTTCATTCAGTGGAGTAATTTTAAAGGTTTAGATTTTAAGTGAACGACATAATTAGTAACATTTTATAGATATAATTTGGTAAAGTTTTCCATTATAAATTGTATTTTTGAAGATGGATAAATTAATAGATATTTTGAAAGATTTGCAAAATGTTATCCGTAAGGGATATACCAACTTTAAAAAGACACCTAAGGAAAGATTAATAATAGAATACATAGAAACTAGACAAGGTATGTTAGAGAAGGATTGGGAAAAATTTACGAACGCAAAGACGAAGCTTTATGAGAGTTATGACTTAAAGGATATTGTTCAGAAAATAGACATTGAAAAATTATACGATCAGACGGAAGAAGATTACATAGCCTATATAGTTGCTCTATGAAAGTCGCTCTCAATAAGATTCGTATTCACGTTGATGAGCCAGTACAACCGAGTGGCAGTTCCTCGGGTAAGGCAGCCAAGTCCACAAACAATTCATTGGTCAAATTACCTAAAATAGCTATTCCAATATTTTCGAGTAAATATAGTGAGTGGACAACCTTCCACGATCTATTCGTCAGTCTCGTACACAAAAATGAATCACTTGACAATGTACAAAAGTTACACTACTTGAAAGGCCACCTTACCGGAGAAGCTGAACAACTTATAAGGCACACACCGATTACCGAAGCTAATTATAGTTTGTGTTGGTCACAATTGGAAAGGCGGTATAATAATAAAAAATACCTGTCAAGTTGTATTCTGCAAAGATTGTTTGGTCAAAAACGTATGCATACCGAGTCAGCTAGTGCATTAAAATGTTTATTAGATACAACTTCAGATTGTTTAAGCGCCCTTAGAAACCTTAACATTGATGTATCTACATGGGATGTCATCGTTATTCATATTGTTACTTTCAAGTTAGATATCGAAACGCGCAAGCAGTGGGAGTTATCCACTGGTACCAACGACTCTAATAACGACTTGCCAACCTTTGCTCAGTTCAAAGTATTTTTGGAAAACCGTTTTCGTGCATTGGAGTTCATAGAACCTAAACGGTCAGTTCAACAAGTCAATCATATTACACCTAGTCACAACACTCACAATGCTAGAGCAATGTTAGCCACTAAATCGAGTTCAGGTATGCGTTGTGAGTATTGTACCTCGCAACATAAACTTTGCTTCTGCAAAGAATTTTCCAAACAGTCCATCGACAGCAGACGTGATTTTGTAAAAAGGAATAAAATTTGTTTCAATTGCCTAGGAGTTAATCACACAGTATATGACTGCAAAAAGCACACTACTTGCAGAGTATGCCATAAACGCCACCATTCCTTATTGCATCCAAGCGAAACCTCTGTCAATAAAGATCAGGAAATTGTGGATGGTACTAGTAATTCTTTTACTACTGCTAATCCAATAGTTTCATGTTTGTCTACGGGTAACATTCATATTCCTAGACAGGTTTTATTAGCCACTGCGCTACTAAAAGCCGAGTCAAGATCAGGAGACTGGCAAACGGTTCGCGCTTTACTTGACCAGGGCTCACAAGCGTGCTTCATCACAGAAGCTACAGTGCAATTGCTTCGCTTGAAAAAGACTCCTATAAAAGGAGTCGTATCGGGTTTAGGCGCGCATAATGCAACAGTTGCGCGGCATATGGTAAGTTTTACAATACAATCACGAGTAGATCGCGAGTTCAACCATCGGGTTAATGCGTATGTGTTGAATAAAATAACTTCATACTTACCTGAACGTAGCATTAATACTGCCAACATTGATTGGGTAGACGTACATAATTTGTGTCTAGCTGATCCAGAGTTTAGTAAGCCGAACAGAATTGATATACTGTTAGGAGCAGATACTTACAGTAGCATAATCAAAGAAGGAGTCATAAAATGTCCGTCTGGTACACTAATGGCTCAGAAGACAACCCTTGGATGGATTGTTTCAGGAACAATTGAAGCTGTGTTAAAGGGTCATGTCAAACAAGAGAATGTGTGAGGGTCATGCATGCACAGGTCAACGAAGATGATATGCTTCGTAGGTTTTGGGAGATCGAAGAACAAAGTAGTAAAAATAAAATACTTACCCCTGAAGAACAGAGATGTGAGGAATTGTACAGTGCAACTACCAAAAGAGATCATGAGGGCAGATATGTGGTTAAACTACCATTTCGAGACGATGAACCTGCTTGTCTAGGTGGAAACTCTCGTAGAATATCTGAAAACAGATTTAAATCGTTAGAAAGGAGATTAGGGAAGGATAAACAGCTAAAGGAAAGTTAAACAGAAGTTATACAAGGCTATCTTCAATTAGGTTACATGAGAGAAGTAAAGGAAAACGACAATATGAAAGAAAAGGCTGTTTACCTACCACACCATGCCGTCATCAGAAACGATAAGTCCACCACGCGGGTAAGAGTGGTCTTCAACGCGTCAGAGAAAAACACCAAGGGCATATCTCTAAACGACACTTTGATGGTTGGACCTACCTTACAACCCGACTTAAGACACACGGTTTTACGATGGAGAGTTCATAAAATTGGGATTGTTGCTGACATCATTAAAATGTATCTTCAAGTGAAAATAGCTGAAGAAGATGCTAGATTTCAAAGAATACTTTGGCGTGATAGTCCTAATGAAGAACTGAAGGATTACGAGTTGATGACCGTAACTTTTGGAACAGCTTCAGCACCCTATCAGGCTGTTAGAACGCTACATCAAATCGCTTACGATGAAGGAAAAAATTATGAGCTCGCCGCAGATAAGGTATTGAATAGTTATTACATGGACGATTTGATGACGGGGTGTAGTAATGTAGAAGAGGGAGTAAAGCTATATAAGCAAATGTCAGAGTTGTTAGGAAAAGGTGGATTTAAATTACAAAAATGGAACAGCAACAATCAAGAAATAATAAATATAATAAAGAAAACGGAAGAGAACATAATTAAAGGACAAACAAGGACAAAGGATAAGGTAGCCGAGTTCAATAGGATAGAAAGTAAATGTGAAGGACAAATAGAGCTAAGGACAAATAGTGAAGATAAGGACAAAATAAACACAAAGGAAGATGTGATGAATAGAGAAATCGAGATAAAATTAGACAGCACAATTAAAATCCTGGGACTTACCTGGAAACGAAGTGAAGACATCTTCCAGTAATCAGTAAATCTTCCTCTGCCGACGACTGCACCTGTAACTAAACGACTAATTATTTCAGATATAGCGCGACTCTTTGATCCACTAGGCTGGCTAGCACCCAGTGTAGTCTTAGCCAAAATATTTATTCAAAAATTATGGCTTGCAGGAGTTGGTTGGGACGAAAAACTAAATACAGAATTAGTGCAAGAATGGAATACCTACCGTCAGGAATTGTTACTGCTCACCAAGGTGAAGCTCCCTCGTTGGCTTGGTACAAAACCAGGCGACAGATTAGAGCTCCATGGATTTTGCGACGCTGCCAAGGTGGCGTACTCAGCTGTTGTATACCTGCGTATAATTGATGTCTCAGGGAACGTAGGAGTCACTCTGTTGGTTGCGAAAACCAGAGTAGCTCCTATAAAACAAATAAGTATTCCGCGCTTGGAATTGTGTGGAGCGGTTCTGTTGGCTCAGTTGTTGTCTGAAACAGCAGAAGTTTTAAACATCGAGAGTAGCAACATAAGTGCATGGACTGACTCTACAGTCGTTTTAGCGTGGCTGAACAGCCACCCTAGTAAGTGGAAAACCTTTGTGGCTAATAGGACATCAACCATTTTAAATTTGATAGGGTCGCCACAATGGTTTCATGTGCCTACTAAGCAAAATCCTGCTGACTGTGCTTCCCGGGGGGTATTACCCAGCTTATTGGTTGATCATGAATTATGGTTTTCTGGACCATCATTCCTTAAGAACAAGGCTATAGCCTACAGTAGACCAAATAACCTAACCATTGATATGGAAGCATCAGCAAGGGTACACCTAGTAACAGTTCCTGAAGAAGCGGATGATTCAATTTTCAAAAGATTCTCTTCATTACAAAGGTTACTCCGAGTGATCGCATATTGTCGTAGATTGTTTAAAAAACAACACAAAAAGGACAAAGTATTTACAAAGATACGAACTAGAATCTGCTTTAGAATGCTGCATTAAAGTAACTCAAATGGAACTATTTACCTCAGAATATAAACAGTTGAAAGATAAAGGTTATGTACAAAAATCAAGTAAGTTAACAGCACTTTGCCCTTTTATTGACAATTTGGGTGTTATGCGACTTCGGGGCAGAATCGAAAAATCACAAACGGACGAACATACTAAACACCCAATAGTTTTACCCAGTTCGAGTCGTCTCACTCATTTGATAATAGCCGACGCTCATATCAGAACCCTACATGGAGGTCCGCTACTGATGACTAATTACATAAGAACAGGCTATTGGATCATAGGCGCTAGAAATTTAATTAAAGCACATGTCCGTCGGTGTGTAACATGTATACGTCAAAGGGCTAGTACTAAAAACCAATTGATGGGTTCACTGCCATCAGTTCGATGCTCGCCAACGAGGCCGTTTTTGCATAGCGGCGTTGACTACGCAGGCCCCATCAATATCAGGACAACCAAAGGGCGTGGACATCACTCTTACAAGGGGTATCTATGCCGTTTTGTATGCATGTCCACACGTGCAGTACATCTTGAAGTGGTTAGTGATATGACCACTCAAGCATTTTTAGCCGCATTCCGACGTTTTGTGTCCAGACGTGGTCACTGCGTCAAACTCTGGAGCGACAATGGGACAACCTTTGTAGGTGCTTCAAGAGAGTTGCAGCAATTGTCAGCCATTCAGTTATCAGCAGCAGAACATCTAGAGAACAACGGCACTGAATGTCATTTCATTCCCCCTCATAGCCCAAATTTCGGTGGGCTTTGGGAAGCCGGGGTGAAAGCTACAAAATTTCATCTTAAACGGGTTATAGGTGACAGTACCCTCACGTATGAGGAAATGAGTACACTCCTTTGTCAAGTGGAGGCATGCTTGAACTCGCGACCTATGAGTGTTATTTATTCCGAAGATCCAGGGGAGCCTCTTCCCTTGACTCCCGCACATTTTTTAATCGGGGAACCTTTAGTACAGGTACTAGACTACAGCTATGAGAACTCCAACGTCAATGCCTTGACTCGATGGCAATTTGTTCAAAGGATGGTACAGTCGTTTTGGAGACGATGGTCCCAAGAATATCTCGCTACTCTCATGAATCGATATAAATGGTCATCTCAAGTGCCCGAACCAAAAGTGGGAGATATAGTTTTAATAAAAGAGGACGGTTTGCTACCACGTCGTTGGTTGTTAGGTCGAGTGGAGCAAAAGCATCCAGGTGATGATAACATAACCCGTGTGGTCACATTGCGCACTAGTACATCTATTTATAAAAGACCTACATCAAAGTTATGTGTACTTCCAATAGCAGATTCAAATCAAATCTAGTCCTAATTTCTTTTTATTTTGCTTTGTTTGTTTTGAGAATGTACCTAATGATGTGTGATTGTCGATGGATTAGGGTTAGTCTTAGTTGTACACAAGTCTGAATAAGACTTTATATTTACATTTGTTATTTGTAAGAGTTTTATAGTTTTATATTCATACTTGTTAAGATATGTACATGCATCATTTCATATTTGCATGGGGTTGTGATTAATGAAATTGTATTTATAGTTTTAGCCTCATAGTTTCATATTTACATTTTTTTGTTCACAAGTTGTTTTTGCGAAAACCACCAAGGTGTTGTTTGAATTTTGTTTTTTTTTTCCATGTTTTAGTTTATTTATATTGAGAAGGGCATTCCTTCAGTAATGTCCTTGGTGGGGGGCATGTTTAAGACGTACAATAGTTTAATATAATTAGTTCTGAAAGTCACCAACAGATGGCGCTGTATCATAACTTGTGCATCGCGGTATGGTTTCGTTTTTTACAAATCATATATACTTTTGTGTAACCAGCTAAGAACAGGACCATTTTTGTTTTATTCAATATAAATGGGTTTCACCACTTGTTAGATCAGATACCTCTGATGGTATTGTTCACGGTGCCTGTCTTCTTTTGCTTCGTCATAGTCGCTTAACTATTTTAATCGAGATATTTTATCGCCACCCGTGAAATACTTATCATTGAGGAGTTCCGATGGCAATCTGTGGTCTTTTTATCAGTTACACTTCATCAAATGATACTTTCTGAATGCAAATGCTTAACTTATTTTTAAAATACCAAAATCGCGATAGGTATGCCTACAATATTCGAGGAGTTCCCTCAATTCCTTGAGGATTCCATCATCAGAACGACCAAATTAAAATCGGACCACACGGGAAGCACCAGCTTTCAAATAAAGAAAGAATCATCAAAATCGGTTCACTCAGTCAAAAGTTCTGAGGTAACAAACATAAAAAAAAATACAGTCGAATTGATAACCTCCTCTTTTTTTTGAAGTCGGTTAAAAATATCGTGTACCATAAGGCATTACAATAAAAATATCATCACATTAGATATTACTAAAGTCTTTCAATGTTATTTTATTTCTATTAGACTGCGACAAGGCGACAGGCCAATAATTTTTGACAGAACGAAATTTGTCGGGGCAGCTATTATCATTAAAAAAAATTTTAACAAAAAAAAACCGACTCCAAAAAATTTGACTGATAAAATTGCACTAAAAAGTAAAAAATAAGCGTTAGACTTATATAGACCATAACTTTATTAAGAAAATATATAGGTACAATTATTGTTATTTTTGGGGCCGGTGCCAGCCAACGAAGTTTTTGAAGCCGGTGCCAGTCCGCGTTTGTAGTCAAAATTTTATGCATAAGATTGAATGTACTATTAAGAATATAATATCGTTAAATGTTTATATTAAAGTTACCTTGGCTGGCACCGACTCCCAAAAGTAACAATAATTGTACCTATATATTTTCTAAATAAAGTTATTGTCTATATAAGTAAGTCTAACGCTTATTTTTTACTTTTTAGTGCAATTTTATCAGTAAAATTTTTTGTAGTCGGTTTTTTTTTTATTAAAATTTTTGTTTATTTCTCGCTTTTTAGTGATTCGTTCCGATCTATTTATCAAAAGCGAATATGGGTAGACATACTAAACACGCTGCTCGTATGAGACAGCGCCGTTTAAATGAGACAAGCGAAGAAAACGAGAAACGCCTATCTCAAAGTAGGAAATCAAAAACTGAGTTCCGGTGTCTGTCTTCTTTTGCTTCGTCATAGTCGCTTAACTATCTTAATCGAGATATTTTATCGCCACCCGTGAAATACTTATCATTGAGGAGTTCCGATGGCAATCTGTGGTCTTTTTATCAGTTACACTTCATCAAATGATACTTTCGAATGCAAATGCTTGACTTATTTCTGAAAATACCAAAATCGCGATAGGTATGCCTACAATATTCGAGGAGTTCCCTCAATTCCTTGAGGATCCCATCATCAGAACTGGACCAAATTAAAATGGGACCACACGGGAAGCACCAGCTTTCAAATAAAGAAAGAATCATCAAAGTCGGTTCACTCAGTCGAAAGTTCTGAGGTAACAAACATAAAAAAAAAACAAAAAAAAAATACAGTCGAATTGATAACCTCCTCCTTTTTTGAAGTCGGTTAAAAAATCAATGTAACTTTGTTTTAGAGAAATAGGGCAGAACAAGGTCTGCCGGTACAGCTAGTTTGAAATAAAGTTGTTTTAGCAGTCGGGTTTTTTGTTTTATTTTAATAATTTGGTTTTTTAATGTAACAGATTGCAATTGCAATTTACGTGAATAAATTACCTCCTTTGTTACAAAATTAACAATGGAGCTATACTCGTAGGTACGATCACTTGTAATCTTTCACGAATAAAATCCGTCGAAGCTTGTAATGAATGAATGAGCATGCTCATTCATAAGGAGCTTGGATCTTACGCACGATAACAAGCGGGTTGTTATTTTTACTACGAGTTTATAGAAGTGATTACAACACAGGTAAAATTTGCAAGTGTCAAATAGCGCGCAGCCTGTACAGCGCATGCGCCGCCCGGGCTAGCTCCGGAACATGACTGTCTGCTAGCTACAACCCCTGCTCCTCTAGGGATGAGCCGATATCGTTTGTTTTTTTTGTTACCTATTTTAAATACCACGAAACTAGACGATATTTAATTTTGAACTTCTCATACGGAAAAGCCTTCGCCTATTATCAGTGAATTGAAAATGAAAAATGAAAATGAAAATATTCTAAAAGATGATTTAAATAATGATATCGATGTACCTACTTACAGTAAAGCCTTTGTTCCTATCATATCCTATCATAACCTTGAAGCTGTGCTGTGTACCAATTTGTTATTTTTGTGTGTACATTTGCGTAAAAATATGGCGAACCGAAAAAAAAATGTTTAATCCCAAAAACGTTATTAAATGTAAATGTAAATAAACATTGTTTGTGGTTTAATATAATAATTGTTTTTGTCACACTTCTTAGTTACCTACCTACTACGTAATTAGGTTAATTTAATGCTACACGGCATATTACCTAGGTACCAAGGAAAAGCTCGTATAAAAAAATAATAAATTTCATCGCCAAATCATCTCTGCGTCGCTACAGTGCCCCAGCCCTACGCTGCAGCATTTTCAAGGTCACATCTTTCAGTGGGCTGCCTGCAGCCGGCGCGGCGGCACACGATGCGACACGCGCTATGAGCACGCCGCGCTCCCGCCCGCAGGATACCGTCGAGCTCCTGCCTTTGAAGTCAGCGCTGGTGAACAACAACTACCGCGATGAGGAGGCCTACTACGCGCCCCCGCCCCCTCCGCTCAACGCCACCCCCTCCAGCTCTAACCTGTATGACTACACTCTCCTCTCTAAGAGGACACCGGCCTCAAAAAGGTATTGTGATATAGAAAATATTGTTCTCTTACGTTATTTAGTTGAAATAATTATGTTAGCTTGTGTTAAAAGTGCGATTTTGTTAAGATAACATTTAAAATTCTATAGCTACTCATAGAGCAAAGTAAATAAAAAGAAGTTTGTTAAATTCACGATTTATTATTGAAGATACTTATTCATTCTTTTATCCTTACATCGGGTCACGGGCGGAAAGCCACTAATATATTAATACCTACACGTCTATTTGATTGATAACATTAATAAAGTTTGACAACACTCGTTAATGAAAGTGAATTCAGTTTTTTTGCTTATCGTGTGGCTCACAGATATTTAGTAAGTCTTCAGTGACTTTTTCTAGATTGCTGCATTCGATCTAAGGAGAACCCTGGCGAGGGCTTTAGGTCACTAAACCTATACACATGTATAAAGGTAACAAGACACTTATACATAGATAACAAGACACGTCCAATCAACAGTCCACCAGGCATACAAAGTAGACTTATCAAGACTGAACAACCGCAATCAATGTCAGCTCTATCTTCTGCCTAAAAGTGCCTTTCTTGCTGAGATGGGTTTTGACATAATAATATGGTCACGTAATATTTATTTCTGTATAAACCATGCCGGAACAGATGCGCTTTGTACGACTATAGAATCGGAAATAAATGCATGTCATTATTAAGGCTATACTTAAGCTATACATACAAAACACCTATGGGTTGTCACTTTGTTTATAAATAAAAAGAAAGCCTTTACACTAATGGGCTAGGCTGTGGGCAGCCTGGACGAAGGCTTTCATCATTGACATGAGGTCATTGCTACAGTTGATGGGTGTATGGATTAATCACCAACCACCCTTACCAAATGCGGGTGATCGCAAAACCGGGCCAACATAAAAATCCAAAACACGCTTTGTCCGATCCGGGCATTGAGCCCAGTACCTTCTCCACTCGGCCACTGTGGTATTCCGAAGATAAATAAATGAACATTAATAATAATAATAATAAACTTTCCTACACTCACACCAATTATAACATAACATAACATTTTTAACATAACATTAACATTAAGGTCTTTACACGGCGGGTCTATGGACAAGGTATACTCAGAAGTCGCTCAGCACCCTACGTGTCCAATATAATAATATTTTCAGGATGATGTTGTCCCTCCCTCGCTTTTGTAGCGCCTCTAGAATGTTTGTGCAGACCAGAACGGACGGTTTCCACGCTGTAATGCGTGGCCTCATTAATGAGAAGGACGATAGGGAGTGACAACAGCATCCTGAAAGCAGTGGCAGATGATCCGCATGCACCTTTGAGGAGACATTGCATGCGCGTGATGTCTGAAGTAGTGGATTGGAGTTCCTCAGTACGTCGGGTGCGTGCCATGCCTTTAAGGTTCATGGTTAATTAAGTTAATAATTATACCTAATACAGCATAGTAACTTACTAACATAGTCTTAAGCAATTGTACTAACACATTGGATCTGAGTTGTCTGAATAAAATAAAAATGTTATGTTATGTTAAATACATACTTATTATACGTAGAAAACACTCAGACCCGAGACAATTTAGAAAAACAATATTTTTTTTAAATAGACCCGACCGGGGATCGAACCCGGGACCTCAGAGATGGCGACACCATGAAAACCGGTGTACAAACCACTCGACCAAGGAGGTCGTCAACATTCATGATTCATGACGACATTCATGATAAGGAGGGTTTAATTGCAGTGTACAGTCACTAGCATTAACATGTATACACTTTTGTTTGACTAGTTTTGACTTGTATTCCATTGTATTAAGAGTTACATTGTTTACATGTTATGCTTGTGACGTGACTGTACATTGCTGAACATTATATTTTGCTTTAACAACGCAACGTATGAAGTAAATGCGTCAAATGAAACGTACATGTACATGTGCTCATGTTTTATTTATTTATTTATTTATTTGATCGGACACCAACACAGTGAACACCAATACAATTCACACAACAAAAATGCACCTATGACAACACAATCCAAATGTCACTGCAATTACAGGTGAGGACTACATGCAATAAAAATGAGCGAGTAAACTAAGTAGGTATAACACATATATCAGAGAAGAGAGAGAAGAGATATGTTCACGCAAATAATGCAATCGTCGCGTTCAGGGCTTCGATCAATTTACCATTAGCTTTTAGAAGCAGTATTGCTGCAATCGAAAGCTTCAATATTGTTGTTACATGTAGCGACGTGTAAACTCGTATAAACGTATCTTTCGTAAAGGCCATTCATTGAACAGGGGCTCTACCGCTTAACTCGATCGCTCTCGTTCTCGCTCTCGTTTGTGACGTCATCTTGTCATTTCGTACCGCCTAAGAAGCCAATAGCGAAAATATTAGCTCTATCCAGCGATTGCGATAGAACGACAGGTAAAAAAAAAATTCTCATCTCGAGCTCCTCCGCGCACGTTACGTGCAGACGCCAGCACATCAACCTATCCAAAACTGTCAAATTTCTTCAATACATTTTCAACCGTAAGAGTCAGTCATAAAGATCAAAGTCTATTGAGAAAATTTGACAGTTTGTGGTAGGTTGATGTGCAGGCGTGTGTACGTTAGTTCCGGCATAACATAACAACCAACAATACGCACCGGCCCTCATGGTGGTTTATGGCCTGTTTTGCCCTGTAGTGTTTGTATCCATACGAAAGCCATGTGTCTGTGCAGTGGGAACAACATTGCTTCAAGAGTTCATGCATAGTTACCCACCAGGCTGCTGTCGAAGCAGACGCAGCCGTCGCCCACGCCGATGGTGACCCTGTGCGGGGCGCCGCCGCCGTCCAGGAGGCGCGAGGAGCTGGCTGCCCTCGCTAACCTGCGCAAGAAGGTCTCGCCCGCGATGCTGCCTGATAGGTCAGTACTGCCCTACCTACGAACCGACTTTTACGATCCATATTTGCTCTGTGGTAAAAAAATAACGTGCCGTTCATATCTAACTTTGTCAAACCATGAGGGAAGAATTCGTTAGAGCTGATGCCCAGACCAACATGCTCCATAAGTGATAAAATTTTTGATGTAAGATTTTTAGGGTTTCGTACCCAAAGGGTAAAACGGGAATCCCATTACTAAGACTCCGCTGTCCGTCCGTCCGTCTGTCCGTCTGTCACCAAGCTGTATCTCATGAACCGTGATAGTTAGACAGTTGAAATTTTCACAGTTGATGTATTAAAATAAATATTTAAGGGGGCTCCCATACAACAAACGTGATTTTTTTTGCCGTTTTTATAGATATGTAATGGTACGGAACCCTTCAAGCGCGAGTCCGACTCTCACTTGGCTGGTTTTTTATTTGACTAAATCAGCATAGAATATGAATATGGTCCAGCTAATAAAAACTAACGCAGTCTGTTGATTACTTACTTGCTAGTCTTGCAACCCATAACGACTCGGAGGTAGTTGTTATGCTTTATGCATATAACTGGATTTCAGACCAGAATACAGCAATGCAGACACTTGACGGAAAGGGTACGTCACAGACGTGTTCTGTGCGGCCCCGCAAAAACTCCATGATAATATTGATTATACAGGTTGACTTTTTTATTACCGTCCAAAACTTCTGGATGGCTCCCGTGATACAAACGAACAACTCTTATTATTGGACCAACTCCCTAACTCGAAAATAAAATTCAGCTGTTCCATAATTTTTTTTTCCGCACTGGGCCCGCGTGGTGGTTTATGGCCCGTTCTCCCTGTCCATCCATAGGGAAGGCTCGGGCCCCAGCAGTGGGGACATAAAATGAGCTGATGATGATGATACATTTTGATCGAATGAATATTGATGTTTTGATGGAACAGCTGAATTTTATTTTCGAGTTAGGGAGTTGGTCCAATAGTTTGTTTGTTTGTATCACGGGAGTCATCTCAGAAGGTTTGGACGGTGATAAAAAAGTCACTCTGTACACCTGTAGGTACTGTACGATAGTCAGTTTTCTTTTGCCGTTACTTATTATAGTTTAAAATTTCCCTAGCAACTATGAAATTATGGATTTCCAATATCAAAAACATACTGAGAGAATCAAAACAAAGTACCTATATATAACAAAATTAGACAAAAATAATGTCTGAAGTTCACGTGTAGTACAACAATCCATCAGACTTGTGAAAGGCAAGGGTGGATGCCGTGAATAGCCCGCGGACGTCGGCATGAATATGCAAGCCAGTCAGGCCACGCAGGCCTTGGGTTGTTGTCTCAGACGGGCTTATCGCGGCCTAACACGCAAGGGGCGGAGCGCTACCTGAAATTAGCAATATCCTTAGTCGAGTGGGGGTTGTTTTTACAAAGTAGTTGTAATTGCACATTCGTTTACATAGAAAATTCAAATATTTTTGTTAAAGTTAATGAAGATCTTAGATATCAGGATGAATGATGATGAGTGACTGACGATGCATTCAATTACTGCATTGTACCCTATTAGATATAGAGGGTTTAAGTAACATTTAAACCGATATCATGTTTCGAAGATGATATGAAATTGTAAATGGATAGAAATAAAGTTATATTTTTTTTACAGAAAGTCTTCCAAAAATAACAACGAGCAAACAAACAAAGATGACAACGAACCGGAACAACTCGACAACCGACCAAAACTATTGCAACGGGTGAGTCTGATCTCATTGTTAGGCAAAAACTAAGACCTTTGCTCCTCTTATAGTAAAATCTCCGGTCCACAATTAATAATCTTCTCCTTCTCTGTCCCTCTCATAATCGTACATCATGTTTTGTTCATTCTTCCTTTCACATTCAATCCATTCTCCTGTGGAACGCGCTGCCTCTCGAAATCAGGATGGCTACGAGTCGTGACGCTTTAAAAACAAAGTCCGCGAGCTCTTGTTTGATAGAATCACGGAATTGAACTGTTCTGTGGATAGAATCATGGCAGAATCATCTCAATAACGCCCTATTAGAATGATGTATTTATGTTTATTTATTGTAGTTTACGTATTTACAATACACATATCTGTTTATGTACATATAATATTTATGCATGTAATATACTTACATTTAATTTTTTTATATTTTAACTGCTGACCCGGCAAACGTTGTTTTGCCATATAAATTATTTCCAGGGAACTTATACTTAGGGTAGAAAAAAATAACTAACTTATTGAAGTTAAGTGTGTCAGGATGTGGTATATGAGAGAAAGAGGCATGGAGCGCTGTGAACGATGACGGAATATACAAATAACAAAACACCAAACATTTATTTTTTTTAATTTGTTATGATTTATTCCTTAATATTATTTATTTTATTTAATTTAAACTTTTGCAACATAAATATTACATGGCGGATTTAATGCCTGAGGCATTCTCTACAATATAAACTTTTAAACTTTCGCGTTTCATAGTTAAGGCGACGCATCGCTAAACAATAAATCTCATACGTTTTGATACGAGCGTTTGCGCCCCATACCATAAGAAAAACTGGTTTTTTTCCTTCAAATTATTTAAAAAAAAAATTAACTACAATTTTAAGGTGTGTGTTAAGACTAATCTACTAAGAAAATTTTGATGCTTAAATCGATCTGGTTAGCCTGTAAAATGTGAATCTATGTTTTAAAAGAGGTAACTTTGATATTTTTTTTTCTGTTATAAAAGTTGAAAAATCGTGTTTCTGCAACTAACAAAATGAAGTCAATTAAATGATAAATCATGTCATCAAATATCACTTTCATATGTTTTGTAATTGTTGAGAAAAATCAAGATCCCCGCCACGTAAATTACCAGAATTCAAACGGGGATTGACTGATGTCGCGATGTCAGCCCGTGACCACGGCCGTTGTAACTTCGTCGAAACGTCGGGTATACTCGTATAAAGAAGGTATGATGACTTTTTACTGATTAGTTTGCGTTAATCCCCGTTTAAATTCATTCTCTACCAGTCAACCATAGGGTATATATATCATTAATTACGACAATAACACTAACAAACAATATCAATCCATAAATCTGGGTGAGAAGTGACACCGCGGTAGACGCCTGGCGGAGATAACTGATCAAGTGATTAATATGGCTATAAAAAGTAGGGTTGGTAATAGAAGGGTGAAAATTTAGGGTTGTATGTATTTTTTGATGCCACATATTTTAAGCCAAAAAAATAAAAAAAATATACAAAAATATAAATAAAATGCTTGGGGTAGACCACCCTTATCACTTAGGGGTATGAAAAATAGATTACGACCGATTGTCAGACCTACCGAATATACATATAAAATTTCATAAAAATCGATCGAGCCGTTTCGGAGGAGTATGGCAACTAACATTGTGACATGAGAATTTTGTATACAGGGTATGAAAAGAAGCTTAACGAGAACGAAAAATACAGATTGTTCCTATCATTACTATTACTTTCTTGTATGGAGCTATACCTGGGAACATGATAGTTAAGGAGTTATTGAGGAACAAAGTCAAAACTATATTTAAGGGTTTTTGCGGAATCTGTTTAAAAGGTAAAGGTAGTAAATTTTCTTCTAAAGGAACATTAGTATTGTTCTTCCATTTTCAATTAAAAAGAGACTAAGTTACAAACTGCAATGAATGTCGAAGGCACACAATGATGCGACCGCCTCGTATCGTACGCTATTATGCACGCTAAGTTGCACGCGTTCCATTGCGTGTCATAAATAACACCTGTTTTTGATACCCAAAAATAAAAGTCGTTTCCCAGCATTTATTTTTACTTAATGTTTCTTAGTTTGATGTAGGTACACTATGCGTATATTACGGCTTCGGTAAGGGTTTTTTCATACCCTGTATATAGTATATATCTTGATTGCACCTACCAATGTTATCTTAGCACCGGGTGGTTACTCATTCATTCTCTACCAGACTGGTAGAGAATGCTTCAGGCATTAAGTCCGCCATGTAATATTTATGTTGCAAAAGTTTAAATAAACAAATAAGACATTTATGGGTAAGGTACGAGTATTGGTCAAAGGGGGTAATTTAGCGCTAACGTAAGGCTAAAAGGCTATGTTAGAGAAGAAATACAGTTTTCCCCCGCATCCCACAATTAGTATTTAGGTACAAGTGCATACAATTCTGCATTCTGTACGCAGTCTGTTAAAATTATAATTATAAAAATAAAGTAAAGATCCGATTACGGAATTAAAAATATATAAATAAATTAATGATAATGACTTGATTCATCCCTGTCTTTAAAAAATAATATGAAGCATCGTCGAGTACTCGTAACGTCCGTAGGCGCCCGCCGTAGCACCACCAATACCAATACAAAACGACCGTAGCGTCGTAGCTAGCTCGTAGTTAGTCGTATTTATTGTTGCAGATAGAGGAACTATTTTATGTCTTTTGTGCTAATAGCCAGCCACAGAGCGTGGGTACCGGGTAGCCAAACGGGTAGATGCGGTTGAATGGGAATCATGGTTCAATACCCATTGCTCCGTTAGACTATGATCTGTCTGTGGTTAGACGTTAGACTACTTGGCGTCAACCCATTTCATTAACTGTCTGGATGGATTAAGAGGAGTATTAATGTGTTAAACCTTTAAAAATTAACTGTATTACTCAGTGGCTGCTCTATGGCTGCACTCATACCTTAACAACTTTATAGGAAAACTTAACCCTGACAATTTGAAACTTCATCGCTATTTATTGATTTTACCTCGTGACTCGCCAATTGTAGTTTTGATTCGGATTGGAGTGTCGAAGTGGGAATGGTTTTCCGGTGGCTTTGCTACTTTGCAAGGAAGTAGGCCGTTCTGGCCTTGACCCGCGCCCGGGAACCGTTCGACTTTCGCCTGCCTTCTTGACTTGTTTATGTAGCCTTTATCATGGCTGACACAATGCTCTATTTATGTAAATGCAATAAACTACATTTACAACGGCTATATTGGTTTGATTTATGTATTTTTATAGAGCAATCATAAGTTTTAAGGAATGTGCGAATTTGCGGCGCATTCAAAATAAGGTGGTATTTTTATTCACGCAAATCACACAAAATTCAGGACAGAATTACTAATTAATTTTGCAATATTGTATTAGGGTAGTTCTACCAGTTCGCCGGCCACTGCCAGTTCTCGGCCATCAAGGATATTTTGTAAAGGAATAAGAAAAATACACGCGACCAATTTGAAAAGTCTATGTTAACTGTTAAGACAGTAGTTACGCTTGACCTTGCCAAATTGCAGGGTAATAAAATCTTGTCTGTAACGTCAGTGTGCCCTTGACGTTCAAGGAGTGTAAACGTATGTCGAAATCAACGAAAAAAATAGTGCGCGGCATTCTGTTCTAAGGTAAGTTAAACGGTTGGTTACATGAATTTCTGAATCTGTTTGAATTTTTTATGTTATTAGATTGTTAAAGTTTTATTACAATACATTTTTTTTAAGAAAAAATAAGGTTTACTTATAAATTTTACGTGGCCGGCTAACTCAATACATATTTAACAAGATTTGAATTCTCGGCCAGGTGGCCGACAATCGGCAGTTCCTTAAAGGTTTTCATTAATTTATATCTTCAACAATTGTATTTTTTTCTAGTATCTCAGTTCTAATGAAGAAATTATAACAAAAATCCAGATCCAGTTTCAGTTTCCGGCCACAAGGACTCATACAAAAAACTGAGAAAAAGGTATTTCAATTTGATAACTTTTGGCGGCCGAAAAGAGGCATTCACGTATCCTTTTCTCGGCCTAAGTATATCAATAGGAACGTACAAATGACAAATATTTATTAATCTCTTGAACATGTTTTAAAAATAATTCCTATTCAATAGTTTTATCTGTTATTCAAGCATTAAGCTTCCTTTTCGTTTGATTTTTAACACAAACTTATCTAAAACTTGTGACTTTTTTGTTTTTCCGACACTCATTTTGAGTGGCCGAAAAACGACAGCACTTATGTGAGCTCTCAGCCATAAAATGAAAAGCGGCCGACAAACGGTTGCGAAGTTTTCAGTGGTCGGCCTACCATTTCTAGTGTGGTTTATAATTTAACTGTCAAGTTCCTAAATAAAAATTTTGAAATACATGAGAACAATAATATTCTTTATTTTTTGTAAAGACCTACCTTTACCTATACAAAATATAAATATATTCGAAGGAAAACAAAGTGGCCGACAACTAGCACTAGTGCGGCCGATAACTGATATAGATGGCCGAAAACTGGCATATTTACTACTTTTCTATATTTTTATGAATAAAAAATAAATGGAAGTATTTGGTTATTTAATTTCTAGACAATAGAAAACTATATTAAATTCCCGTTCATACGGTTTTTTTTTTATTTCTAGTAAATGTTTGGAAAGTTATACGAATCAGAAGTCGAAATTTCGCTTAATTGGCCGAGAACTGGCAGAATCACCCTATTTTATAATTTTAAAGATTTATTAGGTACTTACACGTTTCGAAATTGAAAGGTATAAGTACCTACGTCTACGCTACCCGTACTCTGATTCTAAAAAGTTAGAATTTTTTTTGATATGGCAACGGACTTAAATGTTAGCCAAAGTCTTTGAGAACGGTATTCGGTACACCATAGCCTAAACGTTTCGCTCGCAATACCCTACCCTACAGTATGCGAAGGAGTCAAGTGAATAAAGTGCCTTGAGGGTGCACCCCCGAGGCGCTAACTAGTAACTAGACTCGCGATTACGCTTTGGCTAACGGGGCCGCACAGCTCGCCTCCGGCTGCAGCCCTCGACGAAGGTTGCACTGAAATACAGTCGTTAAAACAAGTGAAGACAGTTATAAATAGGCCAAGATGCATGTGCTTGCCACCATGGCGTATATGAGAGGTTTGAACATACACACACTCACAACTTTTACCTATTGCGGCTTTTGCATATTTATTACTCGTATTTACAAAAGCCGCAATGGGTAATTGCTTGCTTTACTTACATATTTATAATTAGGTATAGCTATGTCGAGGAGAAAGACTGCCGTCATAAGGAAAAAGGGCACAACTAATTTTTTTTTAAATTTGAGTTAGATACATATTTGGAATCAGGAGAAAAAGGCCTATCTTTTCAAACCCATTTTTCTCCTGATTTGAAAAATGTTAGATGTGCCTTTTTTAGACGTTTTTGTTAGACGCCCGGCCTGCGTTTGCTAGGGTTAAGCATCAGTTGCAAAGGCCGGTCATCGGATAGGTGATCAAAGATGTATAATCTCGAGCTCCTCTATGCTTCGGACAGCACGTAAAGCCCTTAGTCCCGGCTGCATTAGCAGTCGTCAACACCTACAAAACCGCACTGGGCCCGCGTGGTGGTTTATGGCCCGTTCTCCCTAGCCATCCATAGGGAAAGTTCATGCCCCAGCAGCGCAGCAGCGGAGACGTAGCATGAACTGGTGATGGTGGCGATAGCTGTCTCTGTCTGTTCGTGCGCATTTATTTTATAATCCAAACATAGCGTTAGGCATTTGTTTTTATTGGTCTGTGGCACGCACATAATCTGTGGTTTTTAATTTGCGTATGTGAGGTTAAATAAAAAGAGGCGAGTACATACACGCTGAGTGAGACAATCTTTGACTTTGCGTTTCTTAAAAATCTTCTAATGCTATTTTTTATGTCGAAATTAAAAATAGCACTTAAAAGTGGGTGGAAAGTCATGAAGACTTTAAAGGTCGTGAGCTCTAAGGTTTAGTCCCAACTCCCACCTGAGGCAGTCGTCTTTTACAAGTGCAACCTTCGCAGACTATTGCTTTGTACAAGCTAAATTTTAATACCTCCTAGATTGTATTATTTAGATACCTCTATTTATTAAGTAAGTACTTATTTCTAATATATATTTTAGAAATAATTTGATGTTAAAACAAAAATAATCTATAGATATATTAATACGTGAAGCAAAAACTTTGTACCCCTTTTTTACGAAAATTGCGCTGACGGAGGAGTATGAAATTTCGCACACTTATAGTTTATATAGAGAAGGTTGATACGGTCGAATTTCGACCACTGGGCGACCATTAGTTATGTTAACTATTTCAATCGACACGTCCTTTAAATTACGTTCATAGCTATAAAAAATAATAAATATTTTTCGTATAGGTGCGTGGCGCAATGTTAGGTAGGTACGTACCTATTTGACATAGAAACAAGCAACGTAGGTTTTATGCAAATATTATTTGGCTCAGATCCAACCGACGGATCTAGTTCACAACGTAGTCGTTGTACCTATATGAAATACATCACCAAATATTCGATATACGTGGACAGCTAGGGAGTAGGGAACTAACCAGTGGCACTGAGTAGATATATGTATTCACTCAGTGGCATATGAATGGCCCCATTTCTATTGCGAATGCGATCCATTTTACGAGAATGTAACTATTAAGTAATATTATATATAAACCGTAGGTAGAGGTACCTATGCACGATAGGTAGGTAATGCTGGTCATATAATTAGCAAAGATAATAGCTTTCGGTCGTTAAAATTTAAATAACGATGCATTAGAACATTTTTTTGTTAAAAATAACATACTTAACTATTTTTTCGAAAAGGGCTCGCCCGAGCCAAGAATATGATTATTATTATATTATTTTTAAATAATATAATTTGTCATCTATGATCCGTTTGTAATAATAATCATCATATTTTTTTTCATTTTAAAGTTCTCGTGTCGTTTACACTTTATAATATTCATAGATATATAATTTATGAAATCCTCTTAGTCTACGCTACTTTTTTATAGCCATGAGATCAATATAAGTAACTAGATTATAATTTTAAATATTGTAACACGTCAAAATGAAGGTACATTCACAAGCATTAACATGTAAACAATGTAACTCTTAATACAATAGAAAATGAAAGACAAAAAAAGGCTGGCTTTTACCTTGGCCAGAGGCTAAACGTTTGCCATACATGGCAATGCCGCCAGTCTCTTGGGTACATTACCAGTCGACAGCGACGCGGAGAAATTTTTTGACGCCATATTTTAGTTTCGTAATAGTTTTAGTTACTTAAGTTTCTTATGAAATAATTGTAAAATCTTAGCAACAATAAAATTTTATTTCACATTTATAGAAAATAAGATTCTAAAGTGAATAAGTTACATGTTACTGCTTGTGACTGTACCTGCCTGGCTTCGTGTGAAGTGAGCGCGGTGGCGGCAGCGGTTATGCCAATATTCATAGACCTAGCAACCGATTTGTTTCATCAATGTTATGCAAAGTGCTATTGTAACATCGTCCAAACGTGTATTGGTTTAATCGTGTGCATACTAACTTTATTTATAGAATTAACTTTATACCTACACGATTTAAAAGTTCCATCTTATTCATTGTGTGGGCAGGCCTCCAACAAGGTGGACCGACGATCTAGTAAAGGTCGCGGGAAGCCGCTGGATGCGAGCAGCACAAAACCGGTCGTTGTGGATCTTTACAAAGCCTCTCCCAAGGATCTCCTTGGGGGAGGCTTTTGTCCAGCAGCGGACGTATTTTGGCTGAGATGATGATGATGATCTTATCATTAGGTATATATTGAAAGCATGGAAATAAAAACAACCGATTTTTTTCATATGTTTTACTCTCTGCCTCTGTGGTCTATTGGTTAGACCACTAGACTCAGACTCCTGGTTCGATTTACAAGCGGGGGTACATACTGTACCCGGTTTGGTTGGTAGTCTAGCTGGAGATCACTATTTTTTATTAAGTTAAGTCTGTCACGACTTAAGAGTCATCTATACTAATATTATAAAGCTGAAGAGTTTGTTTGTTTGTTTGTTTGTTTGAACGCGCTAATCTCAGGAACTACTGGTTCGAATTGAATAATTCTTTTTGTGTTGGATAGTCCATTTATCGAGGAAGGCTTTAGGCTATATAACATCACGCTGCGACCAATAGGAGCGAAGCATCAGTGAAAAATGTTGCAAAAACGGGAAAAGAGCCTAAAAAATTAAAAATGCTGCCGAAAGTCACTATTCCACGCGGACGAAGTCGCGAGCACAGCTAGTGTAGAGATAAAATAGCGAAGTTCCTTTAATTATTTTACAGATTGTTGAATAGAAACCTAACAGATTCGCTGTTCGATCATATAATAATTTTCACAAAACTTACGCCTTGACGCAAGGGTTAACAAAACCTCTTCGTAATTAGAAGCGAGTGGCTAACATATATGAGAAGCATGCATTAGCGGCCGTTCTTAAGCTCACGGGTTAGATTCCCCGGTCAATTGCAACAGCATAACAATTTCTGAATTGTGTATTTTCTTGGTGTTTTAAAAGACCTCAGTGTAAGGAGTTGAAAAGAAGAAACAAGATTGTCATGCTGTCCCGATAGCAATAAGTTGCATAGGCTAAATGGGTACCCAACAATGGGCTTAGGTTTGTAATCGGTTATTTCGTTGCAGGTGCTGAAAGCAAGGCCTGTGAGCATGGTGGTGCAGTGGAGTGAGGTGCGCACCGCCTGGCAGGACAGCGACTTCATCACCGAGTGCCTGTGCTGGCACAACGTGTACCGGCAGCGGCACGGCGCGCCGCAGCTCTACATGGCGCCTGAGGTACCTATAACTATCATACAGATATGTAGCCAGGCATTCGGGACGCCACTGTTTTCAGAACATGATTTCATCACCTAGTGCCTTTGCAGGCACAGCGCCCCACAGATCATAGCCCCTGGGGTATACCATCACACGATTGAGGTATAGCCAGCATTTATTATGTAGTCTTCCGAAAATGCCTTTGATGACACTCGGTGATCGGCAGCGGCAGCTGCATGTCGTCGCTTCGCAGCCCTACATGGCGACCGACGCGCGCTTGGCACACTTGCACAGCTGAAGCACAATTTCTTTACTTTGTGGCTGAAGCGTAGCAAGGCATTAGAGATGACGAGCATCTTCATGACATGACTCTCACCGACTGTAAGGCTTGAAGTATATTATGACTTGAAAGTGTATGTAACGCCTCCCATCTGGCACAACAAGCAACACAAACGTTAACGTAAAACAATGATTATGATTTGTAGGATTACTTACGTACCTATATGTTTTTATCAAAGTTTTTAATACCTATTAACTTAGATGAATGATTGGTCTCGCTGCGCTCGACTAGATACCGCCGGCGTAGGTACTTGTTAAATGGGGTTAGTATCATCTCGTCTAAAAAAGCAGCTGGTCTAAGTAGCAACTGGTCTAAAAAACAAATGGTCTAAGTAGCAACTGGTCTAAAAAGAAACTGGTCTAAAATGCAGCTGGTCTAATTAGCAAGTGGTCTTAAAGTCAGATGGTCTAATTAGCAAGCGGTCTAATCCACTGTATGTGGAACTCTTGAAAGTCAAATACTTTTCCGCCATTTCGAAACAAAGCAAGGTACCTATAGCTGAAAGAGCCACTAGTTATATATATCTACAGCTATATAATAGCTATATAACATGCGGAAAGAAATAAATGGGTTTGATTCCACCATTTGACTGTTTGGAGAAAGTAACGGAAGTTAAAAAGAATTTATAAATATATAAACGATAGTTTAATATTATGTGTGAAATACGAAAGATGATACTAACCCGTTAAATGCGGCAAAAAATACGACGCCGAAGTCGGCGTACCCGAGTCAGTCGCTTGCTGTCAGTCGCGTTGCAAACTAAGTATGTGTGAGGTGCGCGTACTGAATGTTTTGTTAAATGGTCATAAACCGAAGTAAAATGCTAGTTTGCGTACCTAGTTAAACTGAGTAAAAATAATACTACAAGAAAAAAGAAGGACACCGTTCTTACACACACTACAATAAGTATTGAGTTGCCGCATTCACGGAGCTATTGTTTTTAGGTAGCGCGGTATCTATTTGAGCGCAGCGAGACCAATCATTCATCTAAGCCAACTAAAGTAAAATAATATCATTGAAATGGAGTCATCGCTACAATTGATGAGTAATGCCTTAATCACCACGCTTGCCAAATACGGGTTGGTGACCACAAACCCGGGCTATGCATCGAAAAATCTGAAAACACTAGCTCGATCAGGGAATTAAACCCGGAACCTTCGGGTATCGGGCCGAGCGTTTCGCCACTCGGCCACCGAGGCGTTAATAATACCTATTAAACTTATAAAAATAATTGTTTGTTTAGCTTTGCGATTATGCCCAATCTTGGGCCAACCACCTCGCGCACACAAACAAGTTCCGCTACCGCAACGACCGCGACGTGGGCCAGAACCTGTACCAGCGGCCGGTGAGCGCCCTGCAGCCCGACGTCACAGGTTAATCGCTGGTTGATGCTAATACTCACGCTCATCTACTTCGGCCTTTGCGAAAGTGGCTTGACCTTAGCCATCACAGACCGGGCGCGTCTCATCACCACCCACGCATATAATAATATGTGTTTGCTATCGTGCCGGTCGATTTTGATACTCAATTAACTCCATTTTTTTCATTATCCACAATGATGAAGAATGTAGTGGAGAATCACACTTCTGTCCACCAAAAACTTACTAAGGCAGATATTGCATAACCCGTAATCACATCTTAAATTCTTTACTAATTTAAAATGCGATAAAAGAGTTATTGTGGATGTTGTTGAAGTTTGAATTGTTTGGGCACAGAAGAAAGACATAATGGGATCTTATCTCTTAAAACTTAATAGTTCAATGACTTACCTACACTTTGTTAGTTGCCTAACTTCAAAATTTATTCATAAAGTACCGCTTGCGGCCAGATTGTTGTGATTAATTAGTCCTCTCGTTGTTGTTGTTGTTTGATGGACATGATTTATGATAACAAAGTGCCATTTGCCTTTTCAGGTCAAGAGGTGTCCTCATATTGGTATGCAGCTGTTCGGCAGTACAATTTTTTTAAAGATACCGATGTCCTCCATGCCAATGTGAATGCGGGTAAGTAAGACTTACACCGCGCCGCAGCGCCGCCGCCGCTCGCTGCTGACATTTCTATACTGATGGTTTTTTTTTCCTGGGACAGGATGAGACAGTCTAAAACCATATGAGGTACCTACTTACCGAGAAGCTGTCTTAAGAACCATCGAGATTGAAACAATTTTGGCATAGCGTTTTTTGGTCAAGTGTGAGTTGTACATAAAAATAAACCAAATTGATCAAAATGTTCTAGAATGCAGATCAACTCCATTTCATGTTAGGATCATTTCATTGCATCTTATGGTTTCGGACTTCCTCATACTGTCCCAGTATAACTCTATAGGTATTTAAATAACCTCTTAATCTCTGAATGAAGTGTGAATAATGTCTGAATGAAGACACACGGTAGATAGTTATTGTTCAACGCAACTCCTGTTAATTATTACGTAGGGTAGTTTGTCGTCCGTTTGTCGTCCCGTCCCGCGCCATAGGTATATACGTCCGACGACCTTATGAACGACGGTGCGTACATATGGCGCGCGAGGGCTTAAGTTGGCATGGCAACAGATACTTACCTTTGACAATTTCTCAGGTCACTTTACTCAAATGGTGTGGATCGCGACGCGCTTCTTCGGCGTAGGTAAAGCCCGGTCGCGCGCCGGCAAAGTGATAGTGGTGGCCAACTACTCGCCGCCCGGCAACCTGTCCGGCCAGTTTGAGCGCAACGTGCTGCCGCCGCTGCCCGAGACCTTCCCGGAGCCGCCGCCGCCCGCGCACTGACGCCGGTTCTCCATACGTGGCAGGCGGCTCAAGATAGACGCCACGTACCTTAAGTAGCATCTTGAGCTCAAAACCATTTTTTACCCACCCACGTTATGAGAATTACCAAATTACCAACGATGCATTACGTAAACGTCGCTCTGCCCAACCTTTGAACTGAGCACCCCATTGAATCTAACTCTCCACAATACACGAACCACACTGTGTAGTTTAACTGATGGATGTTGTATGTTAACATTCCGTCCTATCGTTTTGTAGACTACGGATTTTTTATTATAGTATGATCAGTTATTTGTTTATTTAAAAAATTAAATGCCCACTGCTTTGTGGCTCCACACTCCGAGCAGGCTAGCGAGTCTCGCTTTTACGAATATAATATAATTAAAATGTTAATAAAAAATAACATGGTTTGATGGCGTTAGGAACATCAATAAGAACTTGTTGTTTCCAAAGTACAGGTTACTAGATTTAATCTAAATTTGGTCAGAGTGTCAGAGCGACAGACAGACACGGGCGGGCGCCAACTTGTAACACCACTCTTCGTCTGGTGTATAAAACCCATCATACGAGAATAATCAAATTATGATGAACATGAGGATTTTTATTAAAAAGCAATAAATATTCTCAAGTAATTCTTA
Organism: Eudonia lacustrata; assembly: GCA_947562085.1. NCBI lineage: Eukaryota > Metazoa > Arthropoda > Insecta > Lepidoptera > Crambidae > Eudonia > Eudonia lacustrata. The sequence goes on from OX387341.1 coordinate 2,635,535, forward strand.
TGCTATAAAGCCCCTATTATGAAACCTATAAAGAAATTCGTATAGAACCCGTCATGAATCATGATGGTGACTGTGGCCTATGTGAAGTGCTATCTGACATACGAACACCACGTTATTACGAATATTAATCATTAATAAATTATACAATAGCTATAGAGCATTGTCCATTTAGGCTTCACGCATAGTCAATTAGATAGGTAATTGAAAATATTGGTTGTTTTTGCCTGAGCTTGTATTTGATAAATATATTTAGGATTTTAAAGCAATATTGTCACACGCACACACACATTTTATAGAGAGAGATAGATTATAGATTTTAATAATACCTGCCATAGTTATAGAAGTCCAGACTTATAAAGCTTTTGTTAGTATGTTTAGCGATATAGTCAGTAACATTATGTACAAGATTGAAGATACAATATGTATTAAATAAAGTAGGTACTTACAAGTTTTATTTAGGGTATGAAAGATATTGAAAAATATTTTATATGTTTGGTACCTACCTATGAGATATGTTTTTGGTAACTGATTAAAGATGGATTCTAATTTTAATTTAAAACAAAGTTCATTAGCGTTCTCTACCAAAATCACTACTTTACCAAATGTGCTGTTGTAGCTTACAAGTTTAGAAAAGTTTTCACATTTAACATTATCACATTTTCAATTCTATTCATAATAAGGCTTTGCTATTACAAATTTTAATAAATTTACACCACATTACAAATACATTAATCCCCGTCTTCCTCAAAGGTTGATGACTACATCATGTACACTTGTTACATTTATCCTGTTAAATATGTTTAACGAAAAAATTTAATGTTAAACTGCTTACTTTAAAATGTTAAGAACCTTATAAGTAGTAAATTATAGAAGATTGGCTTACATAGTGTAATTGTATTTTATAAGTATTAAGTATTTGGGTAATAATGAGAGAAAATGTTTATACAATTTGCATTTTAAGAATTTTGCCTATGTTTACAATACTTTAAAAAAGAGATTTATTTAATAGAATACAACCACAAAGTGAAAATCAACAAAAAAATGTGTTTCCAATATATTCATATTTGTTAAGCATAAAAGATAAATTTTAGGAGCAGGGTAAGAAAGTATTAGGTACAGGCATTCATAAAAATATCCTATTAACAATTTGACTAAGATTTTAAATCATTGCACAGTCATAGGAATATCTGTTATAAAACTAGCCTATTATTGTATCACTCATGATTCAAACAGCAAGACAATACAAATTTCACAACAAACTTCAATTTAAACAATAATTTAATATGTAATGTAGCTTTGTGCATGTAATGAAGCAATCAATTGTAATTTTAATCCTTAATTTTTTTTAATCACTGTTCTGTTCAGCATGTGTGCAATTGCAATTTGCAATTTTGTGCATGTGCAATTTTGTTTTTGTTGTTTGCTTAGTGTGTTGTTGTTGTACCTCTGTGTATGTACCAAGATACAAATAAAAAATAAATAACTCATCAAGAACAAGAGCAGATTGACAGTTCCCTCAGACAGTTGTACTCCATATTTATTCATAATACTAAAGAATGTGCCAAACTACACTTGCCTAAATTTTAATGTAGTAATTTAATATTTAGATGTTAGCATGCACATTACAAGTTATGTTGGTGACATTGTGACAGACAAGAATATTATCTTGTTGTTTATAAATCCAAAATGTTCCATTAATTATTAATTAATCAATGGCTGTGAATTGTTAACTGTTATATTAGATCAGATAATTATGGCTTAGCAATATTTTTATTTAATAAACAAGTACAAGCGTTAATACTGTTTTTATTTTGATGATACAACAAAAATATTACTATAGAAATACAATACAAACAGGTTTAAATATCAAACTATTTAGAGAATATTGGTAAGATAGACAGATAGTCTTCCTTCATGGACTGCTTGCCGTGTGATGCCGGCTTAGAATAGCAGTAATATCTATCCCCTATCTCCCCATGGGAGTCATAGAAGGCGACAAAGAGAAAACCGCCTGCAGGAGATGGGCAGCAGTACCTCCCTCAAACAGTAGGCCATACTGCAATCGCCAACCCACCTGCCAAGCGTGGCGATTATAGCAAACCCCATCTCCCCCCAACATGAGGACCGATCGTTGTGGCAATCCTTAGGGGAGGCCTACGCCCAACAGTGGGCGTCACATGGCTGATGATGGACTAATCATTTAGTTAGTAAAGGTTTTATTAAAATAAATACCAGCTAACCACTATTAACCTTTTCACTGCCCAACTATCCTGCACGCGATGTCCCGCTGTACGCCAACGTATAAATGTATTTCAATAAAGTAGATACAAAGAAGAACTTCTATAGAAGTGCTGGCATGGACAGCACGAAAATCTCGAACTTCTATAGAAGTTGTTGGCGGTAAAAAGGTTAATATGCATTTTGCAGCAGTAAAGTATGAATAGGGGTGGTTTAATGCACAAAGTTCGGTCAGAGTAATGATGAAGCCGATCATGACTATGCACCAGGAATGCAATTGCACATAATTATTGTTTTAATGGTTGCATAAAATCAATCAATGCATGCTTTTGAAAACCACCCCAGTTAGAAATATAAAAACAGTATATTAATTAAATTTATATATTTATTATTCTTACAAGCAAATAAAAGTACAATTCTAAAATTCACTCAGTCCACCTATGCTTGCAACTTGTACACACATAATACAACCTCATTTCCTCTTCAGCACGCCGCGTCTGCCCTTGAAAGAAAACAGCTTCCCTGTGGTTGCATTTGGGGCACATGTGATCTTTAGTACGAGGTAAGGTAGGGTCGCTCACCACGTCTGGATTAATATGCGTTAGCTCATCTACTTCGTGCATAATTTTGTTAACATAGACGCAATTGGAGTCTGCTAGTTGTTTGTAATCACAATTTCTACAGGCGTATAGAAGCACTTTGTTATTTTTGTCTTCGCGCGGGTAAAGCATGTTGTTGCATTCTTGACAAAACTGTATTCCTACGTATCCAGGACCACCGCTTAGTGCCGCCATAACAAAGTGTGTTTATGTAGGTAATAGATATACTTATCTAATATACCTTTTCCCAAAAGGTAGCTTTATAAAGCGTAAATAAATAAGAGTACTACTAGTACAAAGTTTAGTAGGAATTCCTTCTCCAGTTAAACTCCGTTTCTTTCTTTCTTTTTTTGTGTCTTGTCTGTCATCAACTGTCATCAGACAGACAATGGATATTTTTTTTTTTTTAGTGTAGTTTGTTCCTTGAGGAACCGGCTAAGGTCATAGACCATGCTGCCATGTCATTAGTTTAAGTAATACATAAATAAACAATATTTTCATATATGATGATGATGATGAATGATATTAGAATTGGGAAGTGAGAAATGATATACCCCCCAACCCCTCGAGTATCTCAGTAAAGATGTGGGGCTTTACTAAGTCCTCACGCGAGCTTCTTGAGAGAATTTGAAAAGTGACGTTGCACTGTTTTGTTTCATTTCCCAACACTTATGCACACTCACGAACACTTAACGGTTAATAATCCACCATTATTTCACATTAATATTCGACATAACTCAAATTTTGGAAAATAAAGCAAAACCGCAAACATGACGCTTCACTTTCCCGCCAAGAACCAGACAATGGATGGAAATTGGGAACTGTCACTGCCAATGGGATAGGATAGAGCAATGGGATCTATATCTGATACAGCCAAACCTTCATAAAAATTGTATTTGTTTGAGAGAAGAATGATTGATGAGTTTCAGTGTTCAGTCAGTATAGATAACCTAAAAAACCCTAAACATTAATTTGTTGCTACCAGTGAAAATATTAACAACCCCCCAACCACATAGGTACCTATCTCAGTAAAGATGTCGGGATTTACTGAGACTTTACGCGGACTTCTTGAGAGAATTTCAAAAGTGTCGTTGCACTGTTTTGTTTTATTTGCTAACAGTCATGCACGTTCACGAAAACTTTATGGTTAATAATCCGCCTTTATTTCACATTAATATTCGACATGACACAAATTTTTGAAAATTAAACAAAACCGCAGACATGACTCTTCACTTTCCCGCCTAAAGCCCTCTATCAATTATTTTAGATAAACAAAAAGTTTATAAAACTATTACTACACAAAGAATATCAAACGGTTTTCAACAAATTGTTGGACTATATATCCTCATAAAGTGTTGAGTTAAAGTGTTTTCCATACGTTATTAGTCTTTGGTTTAAGTTTCAATAAGTTTTAAAGTGAAATAAATTGATTTTTGTATTCATTCAGTTTGTTATATAACATAGGTACTTGAAAGTATGTACTAAGATTGTACAATTCAGTACCATATTCTTTGTTCTCCTTTTATAGATTTTAGCGTACATACAAGTACAAGTATATAGATTTTATGTTAATATTGTTATAGTTTACCAATTTGGTAAGTTTTTTAATACCATAGCTATATTTGGCAATGAATCATAGACATTCTTTACCTAACACTGTGTTTTATAAAGACACATAATATTGCATTTTTTATAGAGCAAATATTGACTTTATTGCTGGTTTCCGATAATTTACCTACTGCGTTTTTAACCGGTGTGGTGGTAGAGCTACGATTATAACAATAGTACTAAGAGTGAGTTGAATTAAAAAAAAATATTTTTTACTTTTCTTCACTTCTAATAAATAATTTTAATTTTATATCCATTCTCGTTGTTTTTATTACCACTTGTCATAGTATTTACACTAATTAAAATTAATTCCAATCAGAATGGCACAAAATGTGAAAACGCAAACTGTGCCATCCACAATTCCATACCTACACAAAAAGCATGAATCGCAGGATTCGCAGTCACTTTACTATCTTGGATTATGATTCCGGCATATATAAACCAACCCCTAAATAAACTAATCAAAAAAATTAACCAAGTGATTCGTAGTATTAGTAGTAGAATTAGTAAGGGTTACCCTATAGAAAGATAGGTTTAGGTATCACCAGTAGAGTGAGATAGCTACATAATACTTGCTTTTTCAACCAACAGGCCCTTAGAAATACTTGCTTTTTCAACTAACAGGCCCTCAGAATAATAAGCTTTTGATAACGTTCTGAGAGGCCTCTCCAGTTATAAACAGCATGGGTGATACCACACGTAAAAGTTAAATATTCTTGCCAGACTAATAATTATAAAATATATTTATGTTCATGTTGTACTGAACAAGATTATTATTGATTGTGAAATTATTCTGCGATATTGTCGTGTAAAAAAAAATAACCTTAACCTATCCAACAGCACAAAATACCCAACAGATTACGTAACTTCAAACACGTGTAAAAAAAAACCACGCATCTCCGCAGGGTGGGGGGGGGTGTCGGTGGAAAGGGGTAACCAACCCCAATAAAAACCAACCCTTATCAATACCTAATTCCTGCCGTCGATTACTAAAGCCAACCAAAAAAAATACCTTAAGCATGATTTTTAGTTGATCATATAAAAACTTTTTAATGGATATTATGTCATTCAAACAAATAATATTTTTTTTGCGTCTAGTGTTTTTTTTAGTAAAAAAATTACGAAAAATCTTGAAAAAATGCTCTCCTTAATAATTTATTTTAATTTTGTTTATTTCGTATTGTTTATTCACTTTATAATTGTTTTAATAATAACAAATCTATTTCAAAATACACCATTAAAATAGAACTATTTTTTTTAAAAAAAAGTTGCATTCTCGTATCCAAAGAGGTTTCCGTCAAAACTTCCTTGTCTATGATGTTAAATTTAAGAAAAAATTTATAACTTTATAATATTTAAAAAAAAAAACAAGTTTAAATGATATACCCCCCAACCCCTCGAGTATCTCAGTAAAGATGTGGGGCTTACTTACTCACGAACACTTAATGGTTAATAATCCACCATTATTTCACATTAATATTCGACATAACACAAATTTTAGAAAATAAAACAAAACCGCAGACATGACTCTAAACTTTCTCGCCAAGAAGCCTCAAGAAGCCCTCTAACTCACAGACGTATAATAAGAAGCAGACCAAACATTATTTCACAACTACATACATGAGAATAAAATAATATTTCTACTTCTTTCTCTCCAACCACAAATTAATAAGACTATCTCGTTTCTTTTTACTGTTGCAACACTTCCTCACACATAGACAAAATGCGACGTGAGGCAAAACGCCATCTTGCTAAGCTACAAATAAGCGACAAATGGCGTCCTAGACTTGTCATCAAGCGGCGTACAGGAGATTGCTTTTCGCTTATTTTTGCGATTTAATAAAGTTTAAGAGCCAAAAGTACAAAAATAAAATTGTGATGTGTAGTGCACCTTTGTGCGGCAACTCCTCATATAGGAAAACACCTGCAATTACTTTCCATCGGTAAGTTTTGTTGTGCCATAAAATCTCCTATTGGGTTTTTCGTCACCAAGTGATTATTATTAATCTTTTGGCATTGTAGAAGCAGTGAATAATTGTTAAAAGTGCAAATCTCGTAAAAACTAAACGAAAAGTAGTTTTTGAAAGATTATTGTGGTAACAATAGCCAATTAATTATTAACCCCGATCTCGTTTGACGTTTCATATACTTGTACAATTTTACAGGGCCTTATTAGGAATATTTTTGAAGATTGATTAGATTAAAGTATGCAATTTAATATTTCTTGGATAAATTTTAATAATGAAATCGTTTTCAGGTTTCCAATGGATGATTATTTAAAAAAATGCCTGGTTGAGTAATATGAAAAAAGAACATTGGCAGCCCAAATCATCTAGTGAAGCATTTTGAAGCTCATTTACTGGATCACAGTGGCTTCCGTACATTTCTTGCTCCTAGTGCGATTCCAACAATTGTCGATTCATCGTACCGAGAAGAAGTAAGTGTCCACATATCTTTTTTACTTACTTACCTATTCAAACCATCTTGAGTTAAACGAAATATTGAAAGCTATTGAACTTTAAATTTAACTTAACTTTAACTTTTTATTTAATTTATCCAAGGCCTATGTCCAGCAGTGGACGTGTGTAGGCTGTTGATGAAACCCTATCCTACCCCTTTAACCCTATGCTAGTCATGGGGATGTATTCTTGTATGAAAATGTGCATAAAATAATAACTTTTTAAATTTGTTTTTCAGAATTTATATAATCATCACTTAAAGGTCCAGTAAAAAGAAATGCCAGTGGAGATCATGTTTTGAAGAATTTGCAAAACTTACAGCCGAGTACCTCAAGTGTACTACATTATGTGAGTTAATATAAATAATATATTGTTGTACAGTATTAAATGGTATAACATGACGAAGATGGGTCTGAGCAGTCACTCAACTGCATTACTTTGAAATATACAGAAAGTAATAAATTTATTTATTTTCAGAAACCTTCATCGTCATCTTTATCTTCAACCTTTGGTTTCGCAGTCAGGGTCGCTGACTTCTCGACCACCCGGCGCCGGCGCGGCGGTTTTATCACTAGTTTTAAACATTGTGACATTATTAGAAATAGAAATAAAAATATATTTATTGTCTTTCTACATTTGTATACAAAAGATAAGAAAATCTACAGTACAAACAGTGCAATTAATACTTAAAAACCAATTTATATAAAAATAATTTATGAAAAAAATAAAAAAAGAAAAGACAAAAGGAAATGGCTCAGCCTAAGTTAGTTGAGGCCCTAGACCTTACCAACGCTGTTTTTCAGCCACTCCCTGTACTCTGAGATGTCAAAAGAGTTTGCCAATAGTGTTTGCCAAGAGGACATACATGCTTTCACATTAATTTTGCATACAATTTTTTACAGATTATTAATTATTGTAATTATTATTTTATTAAATAAAATACCAGCAGAGTATGTTGTTGTTTTTATTTATTTTATTTTAAGGGTTCCGTACCCAAATGGCAAAACGGGAACCCTATTACTAAGACTCCGCTGTCCTTCCGTCCGTCTACTTTGTAACCGGAAGGTTGGTAGGGGGTGTCAGTATAAAATTTAAAGTAGTGTATAGCGGGGTTGTCCTTCCGTTCGTCCGTCTGTCACCAGGCTGTATCTCATGAACCGTGTTAGTTAGACAGTTGAAATTTAATTTTCACAATGATGATGATATTTCTATTGCCGCTATAACAACAAATACTAAAATACAGAATAAAATAAATATTTAAGGGGGCTCCCATACAACAGACATGATTTTTATAGAACAATTACACGAGGTAATGGTACGGGACCCTTTGTGCGCGAGTCCGACTCGCACTTGGACGGTTTTTTTTAGTTTACCAACTGTTCATACATTTTATTAAAGTTAATGATGTGGCGTCGTCACAGGCAGATATAGGTAGATACAGAGATAGCCTGACACTCAATGATAGATAACGTTAGCATTCTACTGGTAAAATCGAATGAGTATCTTCAAATTTCTTTTTAATATTATCCTCTTTATAACATTACTATAGATGTAGGTACTTGAGGTCCCTTGCGTGCCTAAGTTCGGCCCCTTTTATTGTAAATGTGTGCGTGACATTTGTCTGTAGGCGTAATTGGCACGCTTTTTTATTGTAATGTTACGTCTGCTTCTTATTATACGTCTGTGCTCTAACTCAGCAGATTTTTTTTTTAAATTTGTTCATGACCATGGACACTAGTCCTTCAGTCGAAAACTTAATTTATACGTTTCTCAAACTTTATATAGGAAGATGATGTATGATAATAGAAATGAGAAGAGAGAAATGATATACCTCCCAACCCCTCGAGTTGTCAAAGTGTAAGATGTGGGGCTTTACTAAGTCCCTACGCGACTTCTTGAGAGAATTTGAATAGTGCCGTTGCACTGTTTTGTTTCATTTGCCAACACTCATGCACACTCACGAACACTTAACGGTTAATAATCCACCATTATTTCACATTAATATTCGACATAACACAAATTTTAGAAATAAAACAAAACCGCAGACATGACTCCTCACTTTCCCGCCAAGAAGTCCCTCGGCGGAAATGTGTGTGGACAGCGCTTAAGTTTGCTAGCTTTTTTTTTTAAATATTGCAACATTGCAACATCTATTGAAGTTTTTTTCCCTATGTTGGCAGCAATGTCAAATTCAAGCCGGTGGTTGGCTGTGGCTGATTTGCTGTTTGACAATTTCTTTTCCCATCCGTAGCCGACTGGTGTCGTGCTATCCAAATGGGTAAGGAGCGGTTTTGTGATAAAATTACTGTGATATTATTTAAAATGTCGTTTTTAATAATGTGTTGAGTGCCTGAGATACATAACTAAAGAAAGTGAACGTGGAACAGTATTTTACCCGTAAATCGTAAAATTTGTTTTCACGCCTAGTTGTCGGCCATGGCGGAGACATGTTTTTCTCGTGATGTAAATTGAAATCTTTTCCCATCTTACTGACTGTGTGTCTAATTTGAGGTGTGGAGGAAGTTAACCCATTTTTGATATGTGTTTATTAGACCCAAATCTTTATTTTTGTGATATCTGAGCTGTGGTGTTAACCGGCGACATCGATATTTTCAGGCAAGCCCCGTGGTATTCGCACGGCGCGAAAGCACGTGAATCATCGCCGTGAACAGCGATGGGCGGACAAGGACTACAAGAAAGCCCACATGGGGACGAGATGGAAGGCTAATCCCTTCGGTGGTGCATCTCACGCTAAGGGCATCGTCCTAGAAAAAGTGTAAGTTCATTCTTTGCTATTTTCTATTAATATTAGTGAAGTGTGAAATTTATCGTAAGTACTTGTAAAAGTACCGGACTATGTTAATGAAGTATTGTGAGGTGCGAGGTAATCGTATGAGTGCGTGTGTACTACGTGCGCAGTGTGTCGCGGTCACGTCCACGGCGCAGCCGGCGGCGACGCTTCCTCACGCGGTATTCATCCTGTGAATGTGTTCCTAGTACAATCACAGGATAATACTGCGAGAGGCGGCGGCGCTCACTCAAGATGAATGAAGCTTTGCAAACTGGAAAAGTAAATAGTGTAAGTAACACGTGAGGTCAGTGAACTCCTTGATTGAGGTTATGCTGGGCTTTGCCCAGTGTTTACTGTTTCTTCGTACTGTTAGTCAATGAGATGGCACTAATTGGCATGTTTGTGTTTATGTATCATTATCTTTGCTAATTTAGTCTTAAACCTGGTTGTTCTTAATGCTATAACTTGTAGAGGTTACAGCTAGGGTTGCAAACTATTTTTCAGGTAATTATAGTAATGCTATCACTAACTAGTATAAAAAAAAGGATTTGAAGAAAAAATAAAGTATTTTCTAAATTTATTTATTTAAGCGTTGCGTTTCGTTTTACTTCATCTGAGTTTGAGTATCATTCAGTAGTTCAGAAGTTAAGTCAACAGGAATATTCCGTTCAAATGCACGCATTAGTCGGAAATAAAGTATTTTCCATACTTTATTTTTATGAATAAAGTATGGGGATAGAAAACAATGTAGGATACATTATTATAAAGTATGGTTGGCAACCCTAGTTACAGCTTGCCCAGTAGTAGCTTACCGAGAGAAGATTATGCAACCAGTGATATATTTTAACATGTTGTCTTTATGTGGTCAAGTCATTTTCTGAAAAATTTACTGATTAGTTATTAGTACATTCATATTATGTTTTTAGATAAAAATAAATAGAAACACTATCAAGCTCTTGTTTGTTTTCTGTTCACAGTGGTGTTGAAGCTAAGCAGCCCAACTCTGCCATCAGAAAGTGTGTGAGGGTGCAGTTGATCAAAAATGGCAAGAAAGTAACAGCTTTCGTACCTCGTGATGGTTGCTTGAACCACATTGAGGAAAACGACGAAGTACTAGTAGCGGGATTCGGTCGTAAAGGTCACGCTGTTGGTGACATTCCTGGAGTCAGATTTAAGGTGGATTTTTTTCCTTTTACTGTAATTATCACACATGAGAACGAAAATACAATTTGCAGTTATCGATGACTAATCATTAGCATTATTAAAAAATGCTGCTCTTTGAGTTTTCATTATAACAATGTTATTTTCTTGCAGGTGGTGAAGGTGGCCAACGTCTCCCTCTTAGCCCTGTACAAAGAAAAGAAGGAAAGACCACGATCATGAACATCTTGTACACTAAGAGGTATTTTTACATATTGTTACCTTAAAGTTTATTTTTATTATTATGTAGCAAGTAATTAATAAAATCATTTTTAACAAAAATGATGTTAATAAAACAATTTATTTGCTACTTCTGAGTGCCATGACTTCAATAATTTTCTGATTTTATTTCTGACTTTGGATCGGTGCCTTATGCTTTGTTCCAATAATATTTATTAATTCTGTTTATTGTTTCAGTGTCCTGCTGCCGTAAAGGAGTGTTGTTGATAAGAGTACTTTCTAAAAATGTAAAATCTGGTGCATAATAAATTTATGTACGCCACAAATTTCTTTCATTAGATTATCCCTATTTAATTCAATGCTGTAGCGAATTCATGACGACGGGTATAAAATTAAGAAACTTAATAAGCAATATTGCAGATTTTAAGGAACCTCATCACAATTATTGCTTCTGGTGGTTAATACCAGGCAACTCTTTTTCTGCGAGAGATCAATAAATTCGAAGTCATAAAATCAATACTATGTTATTAAAGATAGCGATTATATCTTTTTGCGTAAAATATATAATTACAAGATAATTTCGCTGGATGCTTGGCAGACATTAAAATTAATAGTTTACCAAATTTTTCAAGTTATCTACATAATAATTATCCTTTAGGGGTTAGATGTCTGGTTGCTATTATGACCAATTCCCAATATGTGAACTGCCACCATGGCCTTTTCTCCCATTATGCACACTTCTCAAAACGCCTCCGTAGCAAGTGGACAGATTCGCCACTAGACAGATTCTCAGCTGGACGGATTAGCAACTGGACAGAGTACAGTCATGAACTATGAAATAATATAGTTGCAGATTGCCAATTTGCAAAATGTCCAAGTCTCAAAATGTCAAAGTTTCTAAAGCAATTAAATGAAAACTCTTATCTTTTTACTGTAAAAGTTTTTTTTTATTAATCAGCTAATATCATACGTAAATAATGCACCTTTTTAAAAATATTTTTTCGCATTTTCATACTATTAGCTGTGGTATTAGGAACGGTTTGATAAAAGTTCAATGGTAATATAGTAGATGGCGCTTTTTTATTCCTAATTGCATGCTTCGGAAATCATACTTTGTAACCGATACATACATCTATTTATAATTACGTAAGAACAAGTAGTTTCCTCCCTTATATATTTACTTTTTAAGTTGAATCGTTTATTAATTTGATTTGAATATTTACTATATTACCATAAAACGGAACGTAGTTCGGAAAAGTAAATATTAAAAATAATGAGGGTAGTATTATTTTGATAAAACATGAGAGTAATATTTAGCGTTCGACATCTGAATTATTAATGTGTGAAATCGTTACTGTTATGTTTCAATCGTGTTTTTTTCGATAATTTAGTTTTAATGTTAAGTGCGTATTCTTAAATCAAACAATGAGTAAAGAATTTGAGTTGTACAATAAATGAATTTGCACCCATTTCTTCAATCTGTTTTTCGAAAATTTTTGTGTGTATAAATGTATTTTAATAAAGTAGGTACAAAGAAGAACTTCTATAGAAGTGCTGGCGTGGGCGGCACGAAAATCTCGAACTTCTATAGAAGTTGTTGGCGGTAAAAAGGTTAAATGCTTAAAAAATGTATTAACAGATTTTTCGATTTTTCAATCGCCAGATAACATTTATTAACCTGATAGATTACACAAGCCATTTTAAAAGTGTGTTGTTATCCCGTTGTCTCTTGAGTTATAAGCAAAATTAATAATTAAGAGCGTTTACACCGCACACTAGCGCCACTAATGATAAAAAAACATATCTAGAGATAGAAAATCAAATTATGCTCAACAAACTATTTGAATGAAGTAATTTAGCATTTTTACGTCAAATAGTTTGTTGAGCATAATTTGATTTTCTATCTCTAATTACTAGATGTTTTTTTTTTCATTGGCGGCGCTAGTGAGCGGCGTAAACGCTCTTAATAGTAAAAAAGAACCTCATCTTTTCTTTGAAGTCGGTTAATAATTAAATTGTAAAGCATTCAAATGAGCCTTTTAATATTTTTAAAGAAATGCATTTATATACTAACTAGTTTTATTTTTTTTGGTTCCTGACATTAAATTAATGTCATGTACAATTAAATCCATACATATATCCGATGCTCTCTCATTTACTTACTTTCACTCTATATACCTAGACTCTTTATACCTTTCAATTTTAAGTTGTTAATTCAAATTATCAATAAGCTTCATGTACGCGATTGTACATCTACTATGGGAAAATGAAAAATTGATATAACTTTTCATAGAAGCTCCCACTAATTTTGAGATTAATCACTAATTCCCACTAATTATTGGTGTAATCAGATCTTCGCTACGACCCGTGGTTTCAGAGATACAAGGTGGCCGTGCCAAAATGAGCGCTCATTTTGGCACGGCCACCTTGTATCCCTTATAACTTTTGAACCATGGCCCCACTAATTCTGAAATTTATCCACTAATTAATGGTGTAATCAGATATTCGCTACGACCCGTGGTTTCAGAGATACAAGGTGGCCGTGCCAAAATGAGCCTCATTTTGGCACGGCCACCTTGTATCCCTTATAACTTTTGAACCATGGCCCCACTAATTCTGAGATTTATCCACTAATTCCCACTAATTATCTGTAAACTCAGATTTCGGGTTGGTGATGGTGGCCGTGCCAAAATGAGCCACACGCCAGCAACGCATATACGAGTTTTCGTTACTTTCACCTACACAGACGCGTTCATAAATATTTAGTGACTTTCGCCCTGTGTCTTCAACTTCAATTATAGCTTAATTAGAATCAAAAGGTTTAATATGATTAAAGAATATAAAATATTAAATACCATGTTTTATTCAAAACAAGACTGGCGGTTGGCGTTCCTCGTGTTCCAATGGGAACAAACCAATGTCAAGTTAGTATGCACTCATATGTGCGTTGGAAGTACTAGGTAATAGTTGGTTGAACTCACATGTGCGTTTGGGGCACACAGCAAAGTGCGAAGGAGTGGCAGTGAACGCGTTAATGTGATCGAATGGCAAATAAAACTGGCACTAGGCATCTTAACATCTTAGTTTAATTATTAGAGCACAAAGCAGAATCCACTTTCAGACAAAATTGGTTCCTTTTGTTTTGTCCCAAAAAGTTTGACGACCAACGAGAGTTTATATTATATTAAGAATATAAGAAGGCTAATGAATACTCCACGTAATTTGAATTATTTATTGCTAAATATAATTTCATTGCTTTGATTACATTAAATACATCTTGTATTAAACTAAGTTGTAGCAACTAACAGCGGTTAAGTGTTAGCTACGCAACGAATTATAGCTGCATAACGTAAATTAGTTCTAGGCAAGACAGTAGAAGAATAGGGATTTAGAGTGATTTCACAGTAGGTCATGAAGTCAGAAGGACCAAAATTGCAATTGTAATACATTTTATTACCTTTTACGTACTAATACTACAGTTACTGATTATAACTTTTAACTCTTTGTATGTGGAAATCTTTAGGAAGAAATTAAGTAACATTTTTATATAACATTAGTGTCTTTTTACATAGTGAAAAATAAACCGGTGCTGGACAACGATTAAACTTAATCTATATTAATAAATAATGAATGCTTTAGGCTGCAACTACATAACATCTGATTGTTAGTACTAAAAGTGAGTACTTACTTTTATAATCTAATTTCAATTTTAGTATACAACGTTTATATTATGCTTAAAATATCGAATGATCCTTAAATAGAAGTCTACGTTGTATAAAGCAGGGTCAGGGAGAGGCGGAATCACAAGTTGTTAAAAAAAATAACACCCAGAACCAAAATATAAAAAAAAATTCAACGAAAATCTTGTCTCAGATCAAACGAACAAATGTGTAAGCGTTTAACTGTAACCATTACCAGTCAAACGTGGTCAACCCGACGCGCCGGGTCCGCGCAGCCCGCCAACATTTTAACACTTTCCCTTATCGCTACAACGCACGTACCAGTATCCTTAATTTTATATAACAACAATCTCCACAATTGGACGATATAAAAAATATAATGCAACTCTTTAAAATTAAATATGTCGCAATGCTATTAAAGACATTAAGACAATATTAATATACTTTTGTGAAGTTATTTTCAAAATAGCAATTTTACAGCACTACAATGAGATTCGTTTAATTTATCATCTGCGTATTTTGTTACATACAGTAAGTGAGTTCCATCTGGCATTTCAAAATGCTAGGCTACATGAAGCAAATATTATTTTCTCTAGCTCGGTGCAGAATATGTCTATGTCTATTCCTACTACAACTCTGGCTATGTTCCTTAACTTAATACATATGCTAGGAACAGTAAAGATTACTCTGGCTGCATAATTCCATTACAATATTAATTTAATCTTAAAATATCACACCCATTTCATATAGTTTGCAAAAATACACCTCTTTGCCGAGTATAACCCAACATTTATCATCACAGTCACAATAGGTGAACCATATTTCTGACAAATTAACTCACATAAGCTTGTTTAATTAATAAAGGCATTATCTATAATACGCAAGTATTAAGCTTCTTATATCGGGCCCAAATTAAACATTATTCGTATTTAACAATCGCCTGTCGGATCGGCTTTAAGCCTAATGTAAGCAATGTTCAAGGGATCTGCTGAGGTTTGTGACATTTCAACGATTGCTTTTTACCAGTACTTTAGACCATATTGTCTTAAACACTCCATCCATATGGCTCATTATAAGTTTATTTTGTATATTTAATGAATTACAATGTTATTTTAACTAATCTGAGTTATACACAATTTCACATAAATAATATGCTTACTTCTTCTATTCTACAGTTTATATAAGCATAGTAAACATGAACACCGATTCATTTAGATTATTGAAATACGTATAAGTAATATAAAGTTAAGACTGGAAAGTCGATGTCATCCCTAATTGATTTTAGATTTTCACACGGCGGCAGATCAACCTACCCAAACCTGTCAAATTTCTCCAATGAATATTAGTCCTTATAACCAAATGATAAAGTTCAAAATTGATTGTAGAAATTTGACACTTGGGTAGGTTGATCTGCCGCCGCGTGCACACGGGGATGGCTCTAATGTAGACTTTTAGTCGTGTGTCGTTCGACTCTTCTCCATGTTTGCAATGCCACGCTGCTGCTCGCTAACTTCTCTTCCACATACAACTATTTTACACGATCTTAATAGATGTCATTACTAGTGAAAGGCTTTAGCATTTGCTAACACTTAATATGTATGTTTTTTTTTTATATTTGCTAATTCGTTGCGACAATGCTTTTACATGATTACTCGGTGTTTAGATCAAATTGATGATACGTAAGTTTACTACTTTTATAATAATTTATAAAGTAATAAAGGGCCGCCTAAATATTATATAAGATTTGCAATTGACAGTATTGCAACATTCTTATTGTTACTAGCGGCCACCATTACTACATTAGCAAAGTTTTAAAATTTCCGTTTAATTTTTGTGAACGTTTTACAAAGAGTGACGTCGGCGGCGGCACAACACTGTGCGCCGGTTGTACTCCAATGCATCGACACGCGCAGAAGTCTGAAACCAAATGTCAAGTCAATTACGTAAGTAGGTATGTAAAAAGTGACGGTGGTCATGACGTGTTTGTAGAGATTGCCATTGAATAGTTATAATGTACTGGATACCGTGTAATGTAATTTTCCTACACACTTCCTTTTTTTAATTACAAATAAATATTTTAATTACAATAATCAGAATAGGTAGAGTTGAGTATGGACGACTTGATAAAATATATTAATATTTTATTTAGAGGAGGTCGATGGCGCAGTGGTCAACGCGCCCGGTCTGCGAGTGCTGAGGTTAAGCCACTTTCGCAAAGGCCGGTCATCGGAAGGTTGACGTAACTAAAGTGCTTCGGAAGACACGTAAAGCCGTTGGTCCCGCCCCGGATGCATTAGCAGTCGTTAATAACCAAAAATCCGCACTGGGCCTGCGTGGTGGTTTATGGCCCATGCTCCCTAATAGGTAGGTTGATGCGCAGGCGTGTGTACAACACGAACTCTACATGGGAAAAATGCTAGTAATCATCATACTAATATTATAAAGAGGAAAGCTTTGTATGTTTGTAACGAATAAATTAAAAAACTCTTGGACCGATGTAAAAAATCCTATCACCTATTATTATCCTATCACATATTAGAATGCTACATTAGCGCTGAGCAACAAAGGCTATATTAAAAAAAATGTTCATCCGTGCGAAGCCGGGACGGGCCGCTAGTAATAAATAATAAATAAATAAATAAACTTTCCTACACTCACACCAATCATCTCCTCCAACAGAAGCTTCGTTATGAAACTCGTTAAATGGTTACTAGACAACGGATAAACATACTTAAAATACTTAAACACATGCTTATTATATATAGGAAACACCCAGACCCGAGACAATTTAGAAAAACATTAATTTTTAAATTGACTTGACCGGGGATCGAACCCGGTACCTCAGAGATGGCGACACCATGAAAACCGGTGTACAAACCACTCGACCAAGGAGGTCGTCAAAATAAATAAACTTGTGGTCCGCTCATGTACCTGGCGCGCGCGGCGGCTGTGCTAGGAGTCGTGGTCGTAGTCCATGGTCTTGATGTAGGCGACGGCGGCGCAGAACTGCGTCCACCAGTACAACGCCTCGCCCGCCAGCGCGCCGCCGCCCAGCGCGCCCACCAGCTCGATGGTGGACAGCAGCGACGCCGGGTTCACCTGCGGCACCCACCGGGGAGGCTCAGCGAATGCTGACGCGCGGGTGATGCGTCACCACGCAGTCGGCACAGCACAGTGTACATTTTGCGGGGCAGACATAGGCCGCGAACGCATGCTGCGACGCTGGTAACAGCCCGTTCACACATGGTCTCCGTTTTATCGTATACGTTTTTTTTTCATTGATGGCGTATGGAGTTGTACGAGCGACTTCATACATGACACAGTATAAGAATAAGCATTGGTCGGTATAGGTAGCGCCATATGATGTGAATGACCACAAACGTATATATTATAGAGATATTTAAATGCACTATTCTAAAAAAAGATAAGACAGTAGCATGATGTGTCTCTTTTGCACGAGTGGTTACATCGCAACGTGTCGATGCTTGAATATTAAATCCCAATTAAGTTTGTATTCTTAGCAAATACAACGCGGGTAAAGCCGTGTCAAAAAACTAGTATTTGTGCACATTTAGACAATTATTACGACCCGTTGTCAATAAATAGTATAGACATAATAGAAATCACTACAGATTTAAAACAGTGTTTGTAGTAGTACTAACTAGTCGGTCGTAACTCGTAACGCTTATAGCAACGAAATTGTTTGTTATGAAACAGCTGTTCTCTGTATTTTAAATTTAAAAAAAACGAACGAGTCGTATGTAGTCACATATGATATGTAACATTTGACATCTCACCTTTTAAAATCAATATTACAATAGAAAATAAAATATAGAATTAACAATGACGTATTTTTTTTTTCTTTTACTTTATATGGTTAAAAAGTCTATTACACACGAAATGGTTGAAATCAATATTACAATCGAAAATAGAATATAGATTTACAAATCATAAAGAGAATGCAGTAAATACTTATTAGAAGACATGTCACACTGTTATCCTGTTACACTGTTACGATCACATTTCTACTAAATCACTCCCACAAATATTACAACCTACAACGGACATTACGCTTAAAGTATCGATCACCGGTGGCTTCCCCGACTAACACGTAACAGTTACAGGATCACACTGTTACGACCCTACTTCCGTCCCTTTTCTACGAAATCACTCCCACAAATTGTATATATAGAAGACAAGCGGAAAGATGTTACACATCAAAAATGGTGTCATTTTTGGGTTCGCACATTTAATTGACATTTTAAAGTAGGCAATATTTGATTAAACGCCGACCATTGCACTGGCAATAAGCTTTGGGTCGCGGCGTACCTTGATGATGACGTAGACGAGCACCGGCGTGAGGTCGTCGGCGGAGGGCGGGTCGCCCGCGCTCAGCCCCAGCACCGCCATGATCGACGTCACGCAGCGCATCACGCACGCCAGCTGGACACATCAACCAACATCACTTGAGATAGGTTTAAATAAATGTTTTCAATTAGGTAATTTACTAGCAAAAGTATTTTTTTAAATTCAACAACCGTTTCGGAAAGCACTATATATTATAAAAAAATAGTTTTTTTATTAAGGTAAAATAGCCCTTCCTATCACAACTCAATTGCTTATAACAATTAATTATTTTATTACGTCGAGTAGCAATAGTAGACGTCTGCCTACACATTACAGAGATTTGTTGAAAAAATTTAAATAACTTATAAATTTCTTCAAAAAATAGTGTTGTACCATGAACATAAAGTTCAATGTTTCTTGAGAAAATTTGTGGTAGAATTATGTGCGGTGTGTACCAACATAGGCTACTATTACTATGTCTTTTCACTTTCCCGCAAGAAGTCTTTCATATTCGTCATAATATCACAAAAAACAAAACAGCATGACATGACTTTACTTTCCCGCCAAGGAGTCCCTCTAATAAATAAATAATAATAATAAACTTTTCTACTCACACCATTTATCTAGCCCAACAGAAGCTTCGTTGTGAAACAGACCCGAGACAATATAGAAAAACAATAATTTCTAAATTGACCCGACTGGGGATCGAACCCGGGACCTCAGAGATGGCGACACCATGAAAACCGGTGTACAGACCACTCGACCAAGGAGGTCCTCTGGAATGAAGTTATAGGTGCGCTCATAGGTACCTTGTCCCGGGGCGCGCGGCACACGGGCAGGTGCCGCAGCAGCAGCTGCGCGCGCGGGAACGGCGCCGCCCACAGGTGGCGCGCGCGCACGCCCGCCCGCGCCGCGCCAGTCACCGCGCCCAGCCGCCGGATGTGCTCGCTCAGCACCCTGCCCGACAGGCGTCATCACAACATTTTAAACTACCACTTCACTTGCGTGGATGTTAGAATTTAAAAAAAACCTCTTTTAAAATAATATAAATCCTTTATATGAACTGGTTTGGAGGTAGCCGACGAGTCAACCCTTTCAATTTTTAATTGCTTTTCAATCTTATTACTAGTGTATAAAGTTTAATATTAGATGGCAATATAGCTGCCATTGCCATTGTTAAGAAGTTTTACGCGTCAAGATGTCCAATTCAGTATTATTCAAACTAATCAAGCTCAGTAGCATGAGATGCTTTTAACATTTATATAGTTATTTATGAATAATAAATTATTTAAATTCTTCAAAGCAACGAAATTATGAAAGTTAAGTAAAGTTAAAGTAAAAAAAAACAAATTGTCTTACAAATATGTCTGTTTTACTTGTAAGAAAAATTACAATTAACACTGGCTAAATGTGCTAATCGCACGAAGCCATCAACTAAAGGAAAAAAAAATGTCTGTTGTATTCTTGACAGAAGCGTAGGTTCTCGATTCTACAACGCGTAAACTTACACGTGTGTCAGATTTACATTTTTAACATTTTGACTATACAATCAAAGACAATTTGTCAAAATCAGACTCACTCACGCTTAAACAGTATAACTCAAACCCTATCCTATCTGCTTGTAAGTGTCGTGAGTAGTGTGGTGTGAGGTAGTGTATTACGCTGTGAGTGTAAGCGGGTATACTGACTGGTCCCTCGCGATGTCGCCGTCGCCGTTGGGGAACAGCACGTGCAGGTAGAGGCGGGCGAACGCCGCGCGCTCCACCGTCACCTCGGCCGCCTCCAGCGCGCCCGCCGACGCGCCTGCAACCACCAATCTCGACACGTTAACCCAAGACGATGTTACAGCCCTTGTATCGGACTCCAGCAAAACAGAGACGTGCGGTAAGGAAATCTGAGTCGTAATCAACCAATCAAAGAAGAGGATACGGGTAAAAAATTAGAAAAAATAAATCCTACGGGTAAGCTTCAGAGCCGTTATCTCACCTGATTTTAAGTGATGATAAGGCTAATGGTGGAAGCGCACTTCACCCGGAATCCTCAACTACTGAGCTAGCTATCTTATCTCTATCTGTCGAAACACAGCAATGCTACAAACATTGATGTTATGGCGACATATTTAGATAATATGGTGGTAGCTAGCCAGGCGAACAAACAAGCCCTACCACCAACCAAACCGAGTGCACTAACATGTACCCCCCGCTGGGAATCGAACCTGCGACCTCTGAATCTGAGATCGGTGGGCTTAACCACAAAAACCAGAGTCTGTTACAATTAATTGTTTACGAGCAAATAGTAGAGTAAAGCAAATACCCTCTTCTCTTGTCTCGTCTCCGCTTTGGTTAAGTCAAGGCGAGATTCTGATTTTCGGAAAATCCAGTAGGGAAAGATACACTCTTTCTTAATGCCAAGCGCCTGAGACAAACCGTCACTGCCTTGCCTTTAGACACTTGCAACACCGTCATTATAACTCCGACGCTATGGCCACACTTGAAGGCGAAGATTCGTGTTCGCGTTGTCACGATAAAACATCATGTTCGATCTACGACGAAGTGCTTGGCCACATCAAAAAAAACTTTGCTATGTCGCGATAATCTAGAACGTCGCGATAATTCATTTCGCGGAAAAAATGGAAGAGGCGGTTATACATGTTACATGTCACCAGCAAATAATTATTTAAGTACTGCATCTTTATTATTTGAACAAAAAATAAATAAAAAAATTCAGATTCAAAATTTTCTATTAATTCTAATATTCTTTCATTACTCCAATCCATAATTAACACAAATCACAATAATTGTGAAACACGTTCAAACCGCTCGGCGCCTCGCAGTCAACTAAGCGCGCGGAAGTGTAGCCAACCGCACGAACTTTGTCGCAATAAAACCCTTTGATGTGCGGCAATTTACCGACAGCGGCGCGAAGTGCATTTGTATTCGCGATAGGACGAATTGTTTGGCCAGACGTGTCGTGACAACGCAAGTCTTCGCGTTATCGCGATAGTGTGGACATATCATGATAAGGCTTTAGGCTTCGATGCCTTCTATGTGCATCAGTAACTTTACCATATCTCATACTTATTTTTTTAATAAATTCTTATTTAATTATTTTCTATGTTCAAAAACCCACCTTCCCAGGAGGGGTCTGCTTTCACTTCGGCCGTGATAGCCTTAATACTAGCAGTCAGTCTTGACGCTTTCTCGTCCATTAGCTCGCCACCTGCAATTCGCATTATTATAATTTTAGCGTCTATACTAAAATTAGTTCCAAAGGCAGTTTTATGAGTATAACACAGGACGCCTAATCCACCACCAGCTTATGTCCCCACTGCTGGAGAACGAGACATCCCTATGAATGGAAACAGCACAGGGAGAGCGGGTCATAAATTGGGTATTTATTTACGACCGCGAATGCAGCCGGGATTAACAGCTTTACGTGACTCTAGATCAGGGATGGGCAAACTTTGCCCGCGGGCCATCTCCGGCCCGTGAATGATCGAAGTCCGGCCCGCGACCATCAAACAAAAATTCAAGTGCGTGTGTGTTTCAGAAAATGCATACCTATCAATATTTTTATAAAAACACAAATGTTGAAAAAATTTCCACGAGCAGGGTTTGAACCTGCACCCTTCTGACATACCGGGTCAGGTGCTCTTCCAATTGAGCTATCGTGGTTCTAACCAGCCCGCCGAAATTATTCAACACTATTTCTTTTTACTTTGAAAGCCAAAGGCGCCCATTCAATGTTAATAACTACCGTCATTAACATCCGATCATAATATTTTTACAAATACTAAAGATCAGTTAAGAAGTAGGCAAACTATTTATAAATGTTTATATAATTTTTAACGCAAATTTTGTTGCGAACAAATTACAAAAACACAAATGTTGAAAAAATTTCCACGAGCAGGGTTTGAACCTGCACCCTTCTGACATACCGGGTCAGGTGCTCTTCCAATTGAGCTATCGTGGTTCTAACCAGCCCGCCGAAATTATTCAACACTATTTCTTTTTACTTTGAAAGCCAAAGGCGCCCATTCAATGTTAATAACTACCGTCATTAACATCCGATCATAATATTTTTACAAATACTAAAGATCAGTTAAGAAGTAGGCAAACTATTTATAAATGTTTATATAATTTTTAACGCAAATTTTGTTGCGAACAAATTACAAAAACACAAATGTTGAAAAAATTTCCACGAGCAGGGTTTGAACCTGCACCCTTCTGACATACCGGGTCAGGTGCTCTTCCAATTGAGCTATCGTGGTTCTAACCAGCCCGCCGAAATTATTCAACACTATTTCTTTTTACTTTGAAAGCCAAAGGCGCCCATTCAATGTTAATAACTACCGTCATTAACATCCGATCATAATATTTTTACAAATACTAAAGATCAGTTAAGAAGTAGGCAAACTATTTATAAATGTTTATATAATTTTTAACGCAAATTTTGTTGCGAACAAATTACAAAAACACAAATGTTGAAAAAATTTCCACGAGCAGGGTTTGAACCTGCACCCTTCTGACATACCGGGTCAGGTGCTCTTCCAATTGAGCTATCGTGGTTCTAACCAGCCCGCCGAAATTATTCAACACTATTTCTTTTTACTTTGAAAGCCAAAGGCGCCCATTCAATGTTAATAACTACTTAATAACTACTGTCACAAAATATTGATTTTGTGACAGCGAGCTAAGGCTGGTATTGTAAATTGTCTCTCGATAAAATACATAATTCAAAGTTAATTGGTGTTACAAAATGGTGTTAATTACAAAAACCTTTACAGTACCGTGCAGCGCCTGGTGCGCGTGCGCATGGTGGTGGCGCGCGAGCTTGCGCAGCGCCGCGCCGCGCTCCAGCTGCTCCAGCACGCGCGCGGCCGCCGCGGCGCGCACGCACCACGCGCACTCCGCCCGGACCGCGCCGATCTGCCTGCAACAACCGGCGAGGCGACGTTAAACATTGCTGCAGGAATATAGTAAACGACTAAACGTTAAACTGACAAGACTTAAAAAGTGAAATAGAGGAAGATTCGCGACGAATTTGAACGCGATTATATAAATGATATGACCTCAATTGGACCACGGTGGAGGAAGCGTACCCACTAAAAACTTGTGTAATCCCTCAGGGGAGAAGAGAAACCCACAGTAATGTGTACTGTAGTGATCGTACCGTGTACAGTAAAATCTATGCTATTCCACAACTGGCCCTACGCCATACGGAGATTCCTTTTGAATCTTACGGCACTTCTCGCACGTATTTCTTCTGAAAAATCCGCACAGTACTCACGTGCGCAGCGCGCGTGCGGCGTGCGCGAGGGCGGCGCGGCAGGTGGCCAGGTAGGTGGCGTAGGGGCGGCGCGCGGCCAGGTCGGCCCGCAGCGCCGCCGCCAGCCGGGGCGCCGCCTGCGCCGACAGCGCGCGCGCCACCGCCGCCGCCAGCGCCGCGCCCGCCTCGCACCCGGCGCCCGCCGCCGCCGACCGCACCCACTCGATCAGCGACGTGCTGGTGCAACGCTAAGGGCAACACTCATCGGTCACTTAGGGCATTACTTAGTAATGCCCCACATCTTTGCTGAGATACTCGAGGGGTTGGGGGGTATGTCATTTCTCACATCATTCACCATCATCCTATATAGAGTTTAATTTTGAGAAACGTATAAATTAAGTTTTCGACTGAAGGACTAGTATCCATGGCCATGAACAAATAATAAAATAAAAAAAAAACTTAGGGTCTTACAAATAAACAAACTATAAGCTCCGAACGGTTATTTGTTTCCGTGTTTTGTCTCTTTTACTCTAATTTGAAATGACGTTTACACGACAGGAACAAAACACGGAATAATTATTTAGACCTTATTATTGGCTTATCTGTAAGGCGGTTAATGTTTATTTTGGTTATATAGTTTTGTAAAAGTTTTCAAAGGAAATGTCCGCTTACTTAATTTAAGTAGGAAGGTTGTTAAAAAACTTTTCAGTCTTTTTGTTTAACTACCAGGGATGCTGACGACCCTGTCTGGTAATTTTATACTTTTTAGATTTCATAGTCTTGACACAAAACATTAACCAAGAAATCTTACCTACTTTTCATTTGGCTACTCTGATCCTACTTGTTTAAATTATATGTACCTAATCTTCATGCATGACGCTGAGCCTTTTCTTCAATTTTTTTCATCTATCTGCTGCAGCCATTTTGCGTACTAACTTAAGCGTTCTACGTGTATGCCGTGGACTTATTTTAACTAAACAAAGTAACAACAGTAGCACAGTGACTCACGTTAGGCACGTACTCGACGCTGTAGAGGTCGGGGTTGGAGAGCACCATGCGCAGCTTGCGCTTCATGCTGTTGAACACCTCGATGTCGTTTAGGTCCACCAAGCCTTCCGACCTGCGAGACATCGACACAAGATGTAATGGGTCATTTTTCAGCCACACCACACACTCCTACGTGCGCGCAATGTGCTTGAAAAGGGTAACAAAACAAAGTATTTTCTTCACGTATTTTTTTTCATCAACTCATTTTATGTCACCACTGCTGGGGCACGAGGCTTCCCTATGGATGAATAGGGAGAATAGGCCATAAATAATAGAAAAAGAATGTAATTTAAAATTTATATAAAAATATGTGGTCTATATTACATTCAATAAACATTGTCTGCTTTCAAACGAAAAATTCCATGAGCGGGATTCGAACCCGCACCCCATGACATGCCGGGTCAGGTGCACTGCCAACTATGCTATCGTGACTCGATCCAACTCGCCGAAATTAATCAACACTATCTACTTTTATTCTGTAAGCCAAAGGAGCCCTATTCAATGTCTACAACTACGTCACCAACATCTGATTTTAATATTTTTACAAATATTGAAAGATCAGTTACGCAGCGATATTTCAACACTTTGTCTTTTTTCAAATTGTAATTTGTTTGCAACAATATTAGCGTAAAATTATGTGTAAATAATCACAAAGGCTAAAGTTAGACAATGCTTAAAACAGACGTCAGTTTTAGGAAATATTTTTAGACTAAGACGATATTTTAAACACGTATTTAGTCATTGTATAATTCTGTTTTGTAGTGCAAGGTTGTACATTTTCTGAATTACGGTTTCTTTTCGACCACTGAGCGACCATTGAGAAACTCGATGGCGCAGTGGTTAACGCGCTTGGTCTGCGAGTGCTGAGGTTAAGCAACTTTCGCAAAGGCCGGTCATCGGATGGGTGACCAAAACTTTATCATCTCGACCTCCTCTTTGCTTCGGAAGGCACGTAAAGTCGTCGGTCCCGGCTGCACTAGCAGCTGTTAACCAATCCGCACTGGGCCCGCGTGATCGGTTCGTTCTCTCTATCCATCCATAGGGAAGGCTCGTGCCCCATCAGTGGGGACATAAATTGAGCTTATGATGATGATAATGAGCGACCATTAGTGTGGATAAGTGCCTCAATGTATTTCTTGTTTGATAGAATCATGGCAGAATTATCTCAATAATGTCCTATTAGAATTATGTATTTTATGTATGTTTATTTATTGTAGTTTACGTATTTACAATACACATATAATATTTATGCATGTATTATATACTTACATTTAAATTATTTATTCATTAATTATATTATCTCAGCACTACCCTATGGTTGACTGGTAGAGAATGCCTCAGGCATTAAGTCCACCATGTAATATTTATGTTGCTAAAGTTTAAATCCTACTAATATTATAAATGCGAAAGTTTGTGTGTATGTATGTTCGTATATTTGTAACTTCTTCACGCTGCAACGGATTGATGGATTTGGATGAAATTCGGCATACAGATAGTTTATAACCTGGAATAACACATAGGATAATTTTTATCCAGATATTCCCACGGAAACGGGAACCACGCGAGTGAAACCGCGAGCGGCCGCTAGTAAATAAATAAATGTATAGTGAGTGGACGTACTTGTCCCGCTCGGCGTCGAGGTCGGAGGCGCGGCGCGGCAGGCTGGCGCGGCGCGCGGGCGGCGGCTCGGCGCCGGCGCCGGCGCGCCGGTACTTGGCCAGGATGTCCTCCGAGCTCTCGCCCGGCCGGCACCCCTCCTCCAGCGGCGCCTCCTCGGGGCACAGCTTCACGTCTGCACACAGGATTATTACTGTTAGCCTGCTAACTACACGACTTTCAATAATAGAGAGACAACAACAATTGTTGAATGTTCAATTCGAGCTTTCACCAATAGATGGCGCTGTATGGTTGTTGTTGTGAATCGCGCTATTAAAGTGTTTTTTGAATATAAAATAAGGTCATTCTAAGTTTACAATAAAGTTTGCCTCCGTTCCAAGTGTAAGTTTTTGTTTTTTGGTTTTTGTACGGATATCGTAGAACAAAAATGAATTCTAGAACATTAAAATTTAAACGTATTAACGAAATCGCGTTAAAACATTAACCATTTTTTATTTGACCCAAGGCGTTATTAATCTAAGACCTAAGCATGAATTTCTGTAACCTAAAAAGTAATTAATAAACCGCACCACCTTTTATGATTATTCTTTTACCGTCCAAGCTGTTCGTGTCTGAAATTCGATTCCAGTTGCGTTCAGACGTGCGAAATCCATTCGCTTATTTAAATGGCTCGTGAAAAAATTCTACCTTTCCGATTAACCCTGTTCTGCTGCAAAACTGCCATATCCGCTACTTTCCTACCTGAGACTACTATTATGTTTAAGTAGGTTTATTTATACATAAAGTATTTATATATTATGTATATATGTTTATCATTATTATTTATTATCATTACCATCATTATTATTATTTTGCTTCATTTATAAAATACACATTAATCTAGTATGTTTTCATAGTTTCACCTCTGATCTTACAGTTTATTAGCTCTCTCTATCCGACTGGTTGTCTGGAAGAAATCGCTTGAAAGCGTTAAGACCGCCAAATTGTAACTTTGTATTTTTTTTCTTTTGTTCATGTTTATGTTTTATAGTGTTGCAATAAAAGTATTATCTATCTAATAAACAAAATAGTGACGTCATAATTGCCATTTCCATATAATTCCTATTGAAACAAATAATAATTTTGACAGTTGCAGTCCCTATTAACTAACCAGCCAACTGGACTGTAACTTGGTGTAACATTTGAGTATAACGCGAATGTTGGTTGTATAGTTCAATCTCGCTCGCTTCCGGTGTCGTCCGTAGTCCGTGGCTAAGTAGGTGGCTGGTCTGAAGTGAGGCGCCCGCGATTTTCCAAAGTTCGCAAGGGAACTACCGGCGCCGGCGGCAGCGGCGCTCGAGCGGTCTCAAATGATGCACGAGCAATTACCAGAGACGTCACTCCGCAAGAAACATTTAACTTTAAATAGCGATTCTATAGGGTATAGTGTAGGGCATGTGGAGAGGAAACGGAGTCAATGCAGCACCTACTGTGTGACTGCGACTCTCTGGTTAGGAAAAAAATGGGACTCCTAGGGTCAGCCTATCCGAAACCGGAGGACTTCAGGCTCTTCGCTCTTAAAGACGTTGCCAAACTTACAGCATCTATCTTTACAGAGGAAGAAGAGTGAAAAGATGGGGTTGCACAAAAGATCCCGATGGGTCGAAGTGTTACTACAGAGGGAAACCTCAGCAGGCCCCACTAAGATAAGATAATAAATAGCGATTCTAACCGCGACAAGTAACAAGTTCAATTTAGATCGCAGATTGCAAGGCGCGAGTCGCGGCTAAGAGACGGATGGGATTGCGACAGGGACGAACTGTTTCTTTCTATCGTGTAGCTCTGTAGTGTTATACGTGAAATGCGGAGTGAGACAAGCCTGGTTAGAGATTTCAGAGGCGGAGCCTAAAATTCGTTTATAAACTTACAAAACAATAGGGTATTTTCCAATATATGACGCTGTTAAAGAATGGGAGAAAAGTAATGCCCTTGCTGGAGTGTCTTACCGGTTTTTCTCAGTACATATTAATATATCAATAGAAAAACAGATAAAGACCACTGTACATGTTCTAATGTAGCGTTACGTGCGGGTAATTAGGTAAATACTAATTTATTAAATTAAATTACTAATTAGGTAACAAATTTTGTTGCGCAGGGTATACAACTCTTCAGTGTCATACATACACTACTTCTTGTATAACCTATTCAGTTGGAAGTGTGAGTGAAATGAGGAGGGATTTGCATTGATTCTTTTTTTAATATATTTCAAAATTCACTGCTTTTAATCTATACTAGTGGGTCGCCCGCAAAACTTCGCGGTTATTCAATAGATTTTTTAGGAATTTCGAAACCTATATGTCACACTTTTAAAACTGATGGGTTATTTATTTCACTAGTATACAATACATAAATTGTAATATGGATATACACACCGTTGTGGTGTGGCTGCGAGCGGCCCTTCTGGCGGAACATCTTGATCTTGTGCAGCAGGTTGCCGCCCGAGCGCTTCACGTTGTTCTTCAGCTCGTCCAAGTTACCCGCTAGACTGTCTTCGCCCACCAGCCGGCGCCTATGAGTAACGAGAAGTTTAACAGTGAAAAACATATAGGACTAGACCCGGCAGACTTCGTACCGCTTTGACAGTTTCTGTGACAACAAAACAAACAAATCGTATTTCTATTTATTTATCATGAAGCAATTTGTTTTTTTTTCTAGTAATAAATATAGCCTATGTTACTCAGCGCTAATGTAGCATTCTAATGGTGAAAGATTTTTTTAAATCGGTCCAGTAGTTTTTGAATATATTCGTTACAAACAAAAATACAAAGCTTTCCTCTTTATAATATCCATAAAGATATAGATAATAAAGTTACTTGAAGCTCTTATCGTCGATGGTCTTAAAATTAAACAGTTAAAATCATTTAAACTTACTAAAATAGCATAAAATGACGTTCATAAGAGCTATTTGTAGCCTAAACTGAATAAATGATTTTGAATTTTGAATTTTTTTTTGAAAACGCGAATTTATACAAAGTTTTAATTGTGATACGTTTGAATAATTTGAATTTAAGGAATAAAACGACTCAGCGGCTGGCCGTTAAGCCTAACGTCTCAGCGGCTAGCGGTAAAACCTAACGGCTAGCCGCTGAGACATTTTACTTCTTAAATTCAAATTATTCAAACATATCACAATTAAAACTTTGTAAGTTATGCGACTGTTGTTATGTCGGGTGACCAGATGAAAATTAAAATATGTCGAGTTTCTCCGTGTTTCAGAAGATATGTTAAGCCATTGGTCCAGCAGTCGTTAAAACGCACCAACTCACATTGGGACAACTTAATTATTTAATAATTTTAAGTGATTTCAGGTATCTATTTAATTTTATTATTTTAATTGTTTTTTTTTCCGTTTTATTTTTTGTAATTGCTTTATAAAAATTGTTTTATTTTAACGTAGCATATGGTAGTACTAGAATCATGCTGTGTATGCAATTTATGGATTACAGTCTAGTCTTACTATATTGTTAAATTCTCATGGCTGTGTAATTGACTGTAATCTGTCTGCGTACCTAATTCAAATAAATAAATAAATTACGGGACGTTTATATGCTGAAAATGTCAAAGTCAAATCATTTATTATTATTTATTAATTTATTTAATTTATAGCCTTCACAGGCACTTATTGACGTCAAAACTATAAAATTCAAATTATAATTAAAAAACTAATAAAATAGTTTAGACTGAACTACAGAATCTACCACCAGTTCGGATTTTGGGAGAGCTTCGACCAAGAACAGCTGGCAAGAAACTGAAGAAGATGAAGATTACATTCGTATTGAGTGACTGACCTTTGCGCTTTCTCGGCGGTGGCGTCGAAGCTGATGCTCTTCGGTATGGCGCCGGTGGAGGGCAGCTTGGGCGGCGGGCTGACGCGGCGCTCCGTCACGTTCTCGCTGTTCACGTCCTGGCTGGAGCTCTTGTCGGACGCCGAGGTACCCGCGCTGTTCACCGACAGCGTACTCAACGACGCGTTACTAGTCCCGTCCCTCTTCTTCTCGATACGGGACGAGCTGATGCTCACAATACTAGTGCGTATTTCAGACTTCACAATCCGCGACGTTAAGTTGTTCACCAAGTTCGCGGAGGTGGATATCGTCGCTGAACTCATACGAGTCATTAAGTCTGTAATAGCCGACCGAGACTCGGGCTGTTCGGTATCGATACCGGAATCGTATCGCCTATCATATTGAGAGACAGAGAGCGCGTTGAAAGAACTCTCGCTGGAGTTGAGCGACCGGTCCATGAGCTCGTTATCGTCGTAGGGACGTTGGACGTTGGACGTTGAAGGCATGTCGTATTTGGAGGTGGAGGGGTAAGGCCGGTCGGGTGAGTGCTGGGACGCGGGGAAGCTGTCGTCCACCCATTGGCTGGTCGCGTCCGATTGGCTGTTCGCGCCATCCAATGTGGATTCAGTTTGCTCGGTGTTGCTAGAGCAAAAAAAAAATTACACTTTTAAACTTACGCGTTCCATGGTTAAACAAAGAATTTAAACGGGGATTACATCATCGTGAACAACATCGTGGGCACTCCGAAGGATGTCTTGCCACTTCAAACACCAGGCGTATACAAGATAGACTGCAGCTGTGGTAGTTCCTACATAGGCCAAACAAAGCGGACTATACATGAGCGGGTCAAAGAACATATCGCAGCTGTTAAGAACAGGCAGTCTAATAAATCAGCGATTGCAGAACATCTACTTGAATGAGGCACAAATCACTGGATTGAATTTTACCGTACGCAAGTCCTCTCCACAGATAGCCACTTTTATTCAAGAGTAGTGCGTGAAGCGATTGAAATAAAGAAGCACCCTAATAATTTCAATCGGGAAGACGGCCACAAACTATCTTCAGCGCGGAATCCAGTTTTTGCAAAAAAGACAACCACGTTTTGCTTCGCAGTTGGTAAACAACCAGAATTAGGCTTGTATACGTAATATGGACACCGTTAGTGTTATGTGTGGCGGTAGTTGGCAAAGTAATGTGACGGTGGATGAAGACTCTGCCGCGCAAACGGAGGCTCAACATAGCGACAGCAGTCAACCCATGACCACGGCCGTTGTAACTCAGTCGAAACGTCGGGCATAAAGAGGGTATGATACCTTTTTACTAATTTGTTTGCGTTAATCCACGTTCAAATTCTATGTTTAAAAAAAATATGCTAATCTGGTGTTCCATTTCTCATTATAACAGACATGTTCTTAGTGCTACTTCCCACAAGATAAATCTCATTCTAAAGAGTCTGAGTTGCGTTTAGTAAAACTTTTTAACTTAATAAATTTAAACCGATTTACCAATTGGGAAGGAGTTGTTTTTAATAGGCAAAAAGTATGTAAAACAGTTCGGGTTAGATTGTTTTGAATAAAACGACTTACCCATTTGGAGGTCCAAAATCGAACACATCGCTGGGCAGCGGCGCGGGAGTTGATGTACTCGGACTCTCCGGGGCTGACATCGCATAACAAGTCATCACCTGTTGAGTTTAAACAAATTAATATAATGCTAGCGCTTATGTTGTGTTATGAATCGTATTTAATACATACCGAAATAAATTCAATAATAAAATAAAACGTTACTGTTCGATTTGAAATTCTCAACGTTTGATCGCAAAAACTTACATTATTCCCAAACATTAGTTTATAAAGGCAGATAGAGACGGCATAAGATTCAAAACAGGTTTATCTACAATCAGCGTTTTGGAAAAACAAAGTGAAAGCATGGAACTGATCATCTGTGATGGAAAGTGTTCTTTTATGATGGGGCACTTTCCAATATTTTTGACGCTGTAAGGGAGAAAAGCGTTGGACACTTGCTGAGTTTCTTGCCGGTTCTTCTCAGTACAACATCTCCCGCCCAGAGTAGATAGACTTACGAACCGATGGCATAATGACGTTCATAAGAGCTATTTGTAGCCTAAAGTGAATAAATGATTATAAATTTTTATCAGTATGTAAAAAAATATTTAGTAAATGTAAAAATAAAAATAAAATTAAATACATAATTTTACCGGGTATCCGTTGACCAGTATGCTCTTCCTGTTCTCCACGAATGGGCCGGCGTGCGTGGGAAGGTCGAGCTCCCCGCCCCGGGACAGCGCGGCGGTGGCGCTGAGGTAGCCACCGCCCCTACGCGCAAAACACAACTCTATCACTATGTACACAATTACTAGTTTTCATTGACAAGAGAATAATGCTTTATAATATAGAAATGAAATAGATTAAAATTAAATTTAATAGGGGATATATGCTAAGCGTTACGTAAATGGAGCCACTTGACCACAGGAGGTAAAATAAATTAAACGTCACTTTTGAAGATATCACATATTTTTTTTAACTTTTTATTTTCAAGTGCTAATTGCTGCACTGAAGCTAAATTAAATATTTATAAAATATATATATATGGGTCGGGTAGGCGTTTAATTTTTTCAATGTATTTTGTGAATTTTATAAATATTTAATTTAGCTTCAGTGCAGCAATTAGCACTTGAAAATAAAAAGTAAAAATTTACTATAGCGTTGTGTTATCAAATTTGTAGTATTTCATCTGCAAAGATGAATCTGCATAGCCAACGGTTGCAATGACAGTTGGATAGATGGCGCGCTGTGCCGCTATTAGCACTCTAAAAAATTACAAAAGCAGTGACAAAATTCAGCGTCTACGTCAGCCTTCCCGGTAGCATAGCGGTCAGTGCAGCCGCCCGGATTGCGGAAGACCCAGGTTCGATTCCTGGCTGGGTCGGGTAGGCGTTTAATTTTTTCACTGTATTTTGTGAATTTTATAAATATTTGATATCACATATTATTACACTAATATTATAAATGCGAAAGTTTGTGTGTATGTATGTGTGTATATTTGTTGCTTCATCACGCTGCAACGGATGGATGGCTTTGGATGAAATTCGGCATACAGATAGTTTATAACCTGGATTGAAACATAGGATACTTTTTATCCCGATATTCCACAGGAACGTGAACTACGCGGGTGAAACCGCGAGCGGTCGCTAGTTTAATGTAAAAAGACGCCAATCGAGCACTCGTACCACCTTTTCGGAAGTGGTTATTGCCGCTTATGGACATCTGCAGCATTCGGGGAACTGTAGATACTAGTTATGTATTATAAGAGTTTGTATTGTGTTTTCATCATCATCATCATCAGCAGCCTACACACGTCCACTGCTGGACATAGGCCTTACTAAGTGCACGCCACTGAGCACGATCCGCGTTTACTCTCATCATCCAGCTCTTGCCAGCCACCTTGCGAAGATCGTCCTTCCACCTAGTCCGAGGGCGTCCTACACTACGTTGTATTGTATTATTACTATTGTGTTTTAAATACATATAATTATATTTACGTTATTATGCTAGTGGTGCCTCAAGTGGTAAAATATAACAGATTTAACTTCTATTTAAAGCGGTCACAAAGTTTCCGTACCTGTTGGTTAAACCAGGTCGCGAAGTATGCCTTGGACTGCCGACATCTGGTCGCCGAGCATTACCATTCTGCAAACAAAACTGCAGTCGTAATATAATAGCTTACAGACAAATTTAAAACAACGTTCATCATCAAATCTTTGCACTTCATCTTCTTTAGTTTAAAAACGTGTGCTTAGGCTTTCTCTATGGTCTCTCTTCAAAATGATCTAAGTCACACATAAACAACCTAAACTTTTTAAGCGTTTTTTGAATACTTGCAGGGGAGAGCACGTGTATAGATATCATAGTCTGAGATATAGGGTCAGCGTACACCAACGGAGTGGCGGCGAGGAGACTTATTTATTATCAATTGAAAGTCGACTTTAGTAGCTATAGCATACGGTCAAAAATTATATAAAAAAAAATACACGCGGTTTTACACAGGCTCTTTGTGCACTCCCGTCGGTCTGCGACTCTGCGATTCAATAAGCATCCTTTTTTTCCCCTTAATTTAAACTTACTACTCGGCTTGCCCTTCGCGGTCCTAATCCATCTCCGTGTTAGAAAAGGGATGGAACGACAGTTTCTCTCCTCTCCCTTCCCTTTCTTTTTGATCTGAGCTTTTGCGCTGGCCCACTGTTAATGTTATAAAAATAGCATCCTTGTATTCGGATAGCCGTTCGCGGTCCAGCTGATCCATCCACGTGGTAGAAAGTTTTTGGCGGGTAGATCCACTTTTCTCCTCTCCCTCCCCTTTTCAGTGGCGGTAGCCAAAGTAACATTAAGAAAACGATAGCGAAGTTCGAAAAGAATAAAATGTATGGGATTATCATAAGATTGACCACGTGATTTAGCGCGGCTTATGTCAACCCCATACATTTTATTCTTTTCGAACTTCGCTATCGTTATCTTAATGTTACTTTGGCTAAGCCTACTGGTTTTAGAAGTTGAGTAGGATCGACAGTCCCACTAACTGGGGTGAACTGGCCTGGTTTTAACGTTTTTTATCCTTATGCAATCATTTTGACTTCATCTGCATTTACCCGAATCTAAAAAAGTGTATAAAAACCGATACTGACTTGGTGCGCGTGCCGCGGCGGCAGCGGGTCGTCGTGGTTGGAGGGGCGGCGCGGCCACGACGTGTCCGAACGCGCAGCCACCGACACGCAGTCGTCCGTGTCCACCTGTGACCGTTCACACACATCTCTCAAATAGGGATATACTATCTATGATGAAAAAGTAATTGAACGATGTTTCTCAGATTCCCTTACACTGGAAATGTTTGTAGCGCTAAAGCTAAAGCGAACATAAAGTATGCGTCACATATCGTCCCACGTATTCAACATAAAAACAATAATGTTTTCGACTGCGTTTCTAATTCGATTCGATTCGATTGGTTATGAATTTGTGAAGGACCAATGACAACAGATAGTAGGCGGCTCAGCGCAGGTACATAATAAATAAAATGCACAGAAGGTACTAAAACTTTTTTTGCGTGTTACCCGTATAAAATATCGGATAAATACAGGTTCTCTTTTTCACAAGTTTCACTTAAGAATTTGACATAAAAAATCATTGTAGTTTCAATATGTATTTGTACTTTTCTGGCTAGTATGTTTCTACTATCAATGCCTACCTGAAATGTGTTTAGTGTATAGTGTATGGTACCTCTGTGTTCCGGTCGCTGTCGGAGGCGAGCACGTCCATGCTCCACGCCGACTCGCTGGCCGTTTCCGAAGCGTCTGGCGCGTTCGTGTTGTTCGCGTTGTTGCTTCCTGCAGGTGATAACGTATCGGAATTATAAAAAGCCTTTGGTCCCGGCTGCATTAACAGTGTCGTTAATAACCACCAATCAGCGCTGGGCTCGTGGGGTGATTTATGGCCCGTTCACTCTGCTGTTTTCACCTATAGGGAAGACTCGTGCCCCAACAGTAGGGATATATAATAAGCTGGTAGTCGATTGTGACTTATTACATTTTTTTTTTTTTTTTTGGAGAGAGACTGCTGGTTGCCGAGGGGCATTTCCAGCTTCACCGGGCTTGTTTTAGGGGCGGCGAGGTACGTAAAGGGTACCTCAAGCCGTGTTGAAACGAATCACCTTCGGAGGATTTTTAGAGGGGTACGGCATCGCACACTTAAAAGTGCGCGTCCCCGTGCCCTTCCAGAGTCTCCGAAGGGTTCGGATCGGATCGGGACTTATTACAAGAAAAACAAGTAGGTATGCCAAAAGTTTCTAGCGGAACGAGCTTGACTTGTGGTCAAACCAAAAGAGACTTGATGCGACTTTTACAGAAAAATGAAATATATAGATTTGTTATGTAAATATATATTTTCTGTAAGCATATAAAGTTTTATAAAAATAAGCTAATTGGTTTGAAATTTTTTAAGTTTAAAGTTTGTATGGGATACCAAAACGTATAAACGCTCTTAAGAGGTGTCCGTGGTAGTATGTGAGCACTCTTAGTGATAAGACCGCCCTTTGTACGTGTAATTTTATGTAATTTCTTTTGTCAAACGTTTTATTTTGAACAATAAAGCGTATTTATCTTATCTTATGTGGCTAAGTTAGTTTTTATTTTTATTTATTTTATGTACCTTGCGCATGCGCCGGCTGCGCGTGGTCGCAGGAGTCGCCGATGGTCTCGGAGTCGGAGGCCAGCACGTCGGTGCTCCACGTGTCCGACATTATGCTCACCGTCTCGTCCCCCTCCAGCAGTTTCTGAACAAAGAAGCAACGATAACAATGAGATCTTTTATACGCTTTCGAGGTAGTACACGCGACGAGACGTAAAGCTATCTGGTATAACTGCCTATTCAAGTAAGACGTATATGCGAAAAAGTTTTTTTTAGTCTTTTATCTTTTATCTTATTGTGTTTGGTCTCATTCCCTTTATTAAAACCAGATCGATCAGCCTTTTATCAGTGTTACGCTAGTGTTATGTCTCCTTTCCCAATGAAATAGAGAGCGGAACAACCCGAGGGCGCCTCTAAAGGCTTCGTTCTGGTTAAAAGCCGAATAAATGAAGATCCGAACATCGGTCTGAATAGGATAAATAAAGAGAGGCCTACGTCTAGCAGCGGACTGAAACGGGCTGATTATGATGAGCTGTTAGGTATGCGGACGGGACAAGTGAAACAACCGATAGTTCTAAACGCACTGTTTAATCGACGTCAAGGACGCTGCACAATTGACAGGTGACAAGGTGGGGCGCGGAACGCAGCCGCGCCATGACGCATACACAACAATCCCTACCCCTAATACCTTATATACATTTTAAGGAGTTTTAACAATACCTCAATCAGAGTCAAAACAGGGACGTCTGTGTCTTTGAGTAATTCTCACCGTTTCCTCAATTTATTGAGACTCATCTGCGCTCTCGTATTCTGGCGTTCTAGGCTCAATGATTTCCTCTCTCCTCCCTCTAACTTTTGCAATTGTGGAGGTCTCGACTGGCGCAAAGAGGTCTGAACCCTGCGAGTGTGTCGCGGAGCCAGGTAAGCTTTCTTGAATCGGTGAGGAGAGTGTCCTCGCCGACGGCGACGACGGCGACGGCGACAGCGACGGCGGCGCAGAGAGTGGCGGTAGCAGGGAGCATGTCCCCACAGGTGAGTCATTGTTAGTATTAAGGTCGTTATATGTCCCTTTATATAACATCAATTGGTTTACATGTCTTACGTGACATTGGAAATTAAAAATATCTTTTACTAAATACAATACTTTGCCTAGTCTCTTTATTATTACTCCTTTACACCACTTATAACTATTATTGTTTCTGATTTTTTTGTACAATATATTATCATTGTTATTAAACGTTTTTGTTTTATTTTTACCCTTAGTTTGCAAACACTGTTTATTTTTAATATGGTTAGTTACGGTCGGTGACAAAGGCGGCGACGACGCATTATGATTTATTAAGTCTAATCTCGACCTTAATTTTCGCCCAAAAATCATCTCAGCAGGAGACAAACCGGTGGTGGTGTGAACCGAGTTGCGATAATCCTTAAGATACTTAAGCAACTTTAAAGTGGTATCTCTCCCAGTATAATTTGACATAAGACAAGATTTAATGCCTTTTTTTACAATTTTTACAAAACTCTCGGCTTGGCCATTACTGGCCGGGTGATATACCGGTGAAGTTATATGTGAAATACCATTTGCTGTACAAAAATTTTCAAAAACCCTTGAACAAAAAGATGTGCCATTGTCACTCACTATCGTCTTCGGAACTCCAAATCTCGATATAAAATCGCATAATTTATCTATTACCGCGTTAGTCGTGGTTGAATGTTTCATATTGTAGACTTCCACCCATTTACTGTGTGCGTCGACTATGACTAAATATACGCAACCCTTAATGGGACCCAGAAAGTCTACGTGTATTCTTTCGAATGGCAACGAAGGAAATTCCCAGTGTGAGGGCCCTCCCAGTGTGAGGGTCTCCGCCTTAGGAGGTGACGACCGCAGTTGGATACACACTTCACATTCACTTATCATTTTTTCCAAAGCTTGATCAATACCCGGAAACCAAAATCTAGACCGGGCTTCCGCTTTTGTCTTAACTATTCCCAAGTGTGAGGTGTGTAACTCTTTTAATATAACTTTATATAAACTCTCCGGTATGACTGCGATCTACAAAGATGATATGGTTTCAGTCGAACATCACTAACTTTAGACGGCCAACCCTTAGAAACGTAAGACATAACACATCTGAGAGTAGCATCCTTATCTGTCTCCTCGCGCAATTTATTTAATGTGACTGGCATACTGTTGTCTACAACGAAACACATATAGGTTGCGCGATCGGGTGGCTCGGCGCTGGCGCCGTCACACTGCTCGGTGCGCGCGCGCTCGACGCTGTCCGCCGCGGGAGGAAGGCTAGCGCGAGACAGATAATCCGCGCTGTTATCAGCGCTGCGGACATATTCGATTTTAAAATTGTAACCACTAAGAAATATCGCGTATCTTTGCAACCTATTAGCGGATACTTCAGGAACACCTTTGTATGGACCAAATATCGAGACTAGTGGCTTATGATCCGTACGTAGCATGAACGGTTCTGACCTACCGTATAGATATTGATGAAAACGTCGTACCCCATAAACGATTGCGGTCGCTTCCTTTTGAATTTGAGCGTATCGCTTTTCAGCAGCGTTCAAAGTTCGTGACGCAAACGATATGGGTCTTTCGACGCCGTTTGCATCAATCTGAGACAAAACGGCCCCCAACCCCATTGGTGAAGCATCCACCGTTAAAATTAGTTGAGACTTCGGATCAAAATGAGTTAACACTTGGTCTGAAGTTAATATTTTTTTTATCTGAGCAAAAGCTATATTATGTGCTTCAGTCCAATTCCACTTGCTACCTTTTTTTAACATATCGTATAACGGGCTAAGGACTGAAGAAGCGTTAGGCACAAAGTTACGGTAATAATTTACAAACCCTAAAAACGATTGCAATTGACTGACATTAGCCGGAATAGGGGCTTCAACCATGGCCTTGACCTTGTCCGGTGACTTTTGTAAAACATTTTTCGTAATTATATAACCTAAATAACTAATTTGGTCTTTGAAAAAATCACACTTTTCTTTTTGTACAGTTAACCCTGCATCTTGTAAACGCTTTAATACGTAGCTTATTTAAATGATCTACTTTGTCTTTACCGGTCACCAAAATGTCATCCAACAGACATAGAACTCCATCTAACCCTGATAGCACATTTTCCATAGCTCTTTGGAAAATTGCCGGTGCTGAGGCCAACCCGAACACCAAGCGCGTAAATTTAAACAAGCCGCGATGGGTGTTAATGCATGTGAGCCGTTGTGACTCCTCGTCTAGAACGCATTGATTGTATGCCATAGATAAATCCAGTTTACTAAACTGTTCTCCTCCGTGAAGTTTTGAAAACAATTCTTCAATGGTTGGGAGTGGATACTGTTCTACGACCAACTGTTTATTCAAACTTACGGAATAGTCCGCACACAATCTAATTGAGCCGTTGCGTTTTAACACCGGGACGACCGGCGACGCGTACTCTGAATGCTCAACGGGCTCAAGAATACCTAAACTAACTAATCTATTAATTTCGTTCTCGACCTTTTCTCGCAGAGCAAAAGCAATAGGGCGCGCTTTAAAAAAAATTGGTTTCGCATTATTATTTAACTGCAGTTTAATTTTATATTTATTAAAAGTTCCTAGTTTGTCCGAAAATAAACTAGAATACTCTCGTTGGATGGTTTCGAGCGAAAAGTCACTTTCATGACAATAATTTACTGCCGTCAAATGTAACTTGAACTTAGAAATAAAATCTCTGCCTAAAAGTGACCACCCTCCATCCTCGCGGGCCATGTAACAGTCAATGTCATGCGTTTTCCCCGCGTAAGACACCGTCACGTGACACATACCTTTACAACTAATATTTTTGCCGTTATAAGTTTTCAACCGTTTACATGGTGATGACAATGGCACATTTATAAAATGAGTTGTATAGTATTTCTCGGAAATAATCGAAACCGCGGAGCCGCTATCTATTTAGAATTTAAATGGCATTTCATTAATAAAAACGGTTTCCACCATCGGTTCGCCCCGAACTGAACGAATAAAAAAAACGTTACCGTCATCGTCGTCCCCGCCGTTGTCACCGCCGTCCACTTCCACGTAATTCACTTTCGTGCACATTCTACGTAAGTGGCCCTTAACGTGACACAGCCTACACACATAATTAGCGAACTTGCAATCGGCCTCTTTATGATTTGAGTACCCACAGATTTTGCACTTCACTTTCCCTACGGTTTTGGCGTTGCTCTTTTTCGAAATTTGATACACCTCGAACGATGATCCCGCTGGGGCGGGGCTGGTCGCGCTCGCCGCGGCCGCCGCTCGGGCGCCGCACAGGCTCTCCGCTAACTCCACAGCCTTTGCCAACGTCAAGTTACCCAGATCCTGGACATACAGTTTCTCCTTCTCATTGCCTGGTCGCATGCCCATGATGAACTTGTCTCGAGCGCCTATTCCAGGTTCAAAAATCCGCAGTGAGCTGTCATTACCCGCAATCTAGCTGCCCACTGCCTGTGCGTCTCGCCGGCCTGTTGTGAGGCTGCGTAGAAATTATGTCGTTCGCCAAATCCGATATGTTTCGGCGTGAAGTGGTCGTCCAAATATGCAAGAATTTCTTCATAGGGTACTTCTCCAATCTCTTTAGGCAGCGCTAAGTCCTCTACTAGCTTGTATGTTTGTTCGGTGAGTGCGCTAAGAAGAATAGCTTTCCGTTTTCTACCCGTCGGATCCGCCTTCGCTTCAATGTCGTTCGCAACAAAATATTGCAACAAACGATTTTTATACGTATTCCACGTTTGAACAGTGTGATCGAAACTATTTAATATTCCAAATAGCCCGGACATCGTATAAACTGAACTTAACTTTCAATGTTAAATAGCGTGGGTAGCAGTAACTCGTCGCCACTGTTAGGTATGCGGACGGGACAAGTGAAACAACCGATAGTTCTAAACGCACTGTTTAATCGACGTCAAGGACGCTGCACAATTGACAGGTGACAAGGTGGGGCGCGGAACGCAGCCGCGCCATGACGCATACACAACATGAGCCAACTATGATGAAGATTGTTATTACCTTGATCTCGAACTTGCAGAACTTGTCGTCGATGTCGCTGCGCGTCTGCTTCATCATCTTGGCTTGCGCGCTGCTCGTCTGACTGACGGGCGCGTTCTGAGGCAGCCTGTGTTTTGGACCATTGACAAGATAAATAAACAACCTCCAGCTTCGAAATAGGGCTTGATACCATTACCAAATTTCCACTATAAGTACCGGTAAGTAACGTTATTTCTATAAAGGTAATTTGGTAATGCATAACGTATTATCTAGAAAAGTATCGCTACTTTTTTTCGTAAAATTTTACGCTTAAGCCAATCCGCGTAGAGCGGTTAGTTAATTTACCGGTAGAAATACATGTCAACCAGGTAACGATACCAAGCTTACCGCTACTGGTATGTGGGTTTTGTTACTGGTATCTTCATTTGACAGAATTATCGATACCAATTTTTTTTACCAAAGCCCTGCTTCTAAGGATGTTCGACGAATGTGGAATGGTAGTTTGATTATTAATGAAATAGTAGACTATTGTCATAACTGAAATGATAACAATATAGTTCTTTATGATTACGTGCTACTAGCGATAACATAATGAGGGTATGTAAAAATCTACCTCTTAAAAATAATGATTTAAATCTAATATTATTAAGCTCATTGAGTAATTTAATTAACATCAAATTAATAATTCAATGCATAGATTAGGATAAAGTACCTGCGTGATGACGCGTCGCCGTCCGTGACTTGTGAGGAGGGTGTTTCTCGGCCGGAGATGTTAGGGCTCCCGCGGCCGCTCACGTTTGCCGATACCTACATATCCGTAAAAGCATTACAATTAATATACCTACTAGAGCCCGATAGTTAGTAGGCAGCTTTTCATGAGTAAGTCGAGGTCGGTTGCACCATTCTGTTACAAGTCAATATTCAAGCAAGCTCACTCTTACAAGCATTTTTGAATAGTTTGCCACGTTTTTTTAACAAAAGATTCGGCAAAGTAATTATAAACGGGCACAACAATACACTAAAACACTGTACACTGGCATTCGAACCTGGGACAACTAGGGTCAGCGATCGGTGGTTTTACCGCTGGACCGTAGAGGCAGTAGAGTAAATCTCTGGCGATATCGAGGCAGTAAGCGTAAAGTAGTTATTTAAGTTACAAACTTTTTTCGCCTATAACCAACAACTTCATCATTGTAGAGTCCACATGTCTGAAGCCCGGGCTCGACCGCGAAATGAGCGAGGTCATTAACCTTTTCACCGCCCAACTATCCTGCACGCGATGTCCCGCTGTACGCCAACGTATAAATGTATTTTAATAAAGTAGGTACAAAGAAGAACTTCTATAGAAGTGCTGGCGTGGACGGCACGAAAATCTCGAACTTCTATAAAAGTTGTTGGCGGTAAAAAGGTTAATGAGCCCTTTTAACTCGCAACGATTATTTTCATAGTTGAGGCTCTCCGCTAGCCTCTTCCGCGGTCGAGCCTCAACTATGAAAATTATCGTTGCGAGTTAAGAGGGCTCATTAATGACCTCGCTCATTTCGCGGTCGAGCCCGGGCTTTAGGGTCGTCATCATCACTTTTGGCTATCTGCATCGCGGACCAGGGCGCTCATCGAGATAGCCTCCTGCGTGTTACATTCAGACTAGCATCCATCCAACTGGCAGGCGCTCTCCGTCTGCTTCTACAAATAAACTGAATGCTGGTATTGGCTGTCACGCTCACCATGTCCGAGAGGTTGTCGTTCTGGTCCTCGGTCTCCAGCTCCAGGCTGGAGGTGACGCTGTGGTTGGAAGCGGCTTCGGAGACAGCTTCCAAGTTGTCCGACGTGTTGCCCAGAGACACCTCGTCGTGGGACACCGAGAATCTGTTTGTGTACGAAAAAAATATTAATATTTTAATTTCGTTAGTTTTTGATAAGTCTCCTCCTTCTTCTAAGCACTAAAAATATATAATATTTTTTATATAATGGCAGTCAAAATAAAAATAAAGATGATAATAATTAGTAGATTATTAGTAAAAGACGGTAAATAAAATTGTGACTATAAAAAAAACAAAAAAAAAACATAAGTACACAAACGGAATGTTTTTAAAGAGAAAACCTTTACTTTGTCATTGCCTATGAGTGGCAGTTTTTAAGTCACAGTGAGTTGGAGGGCTATACAAATGACATTAAACTTTATAAGCCCACAAATAAGGTCGCTTTTGCACAGGCTCACTACAACAGGACACGAAATCGCAGAGCTGATGACATCAGCATCGCCTGCTCTAGACCCGCCGTTAAAGAGTAGCAC
The DNA here is from genome assembly GCA_947562085.1 of Eudonia lacustrata. NCBI lineage: Eukaryota > Metazoa > Arthropoda > Insecta > Lepidoptera > Crambidae > Eudonia > Eudonia lacustrata. The sequence continues at coordinate 2,679,915 of OX387341.1, forward strand.
TTAGTAATCTATAATCTGGCTATACAAGAGCTGCTATTGCAACTTAATTTGAAGGTATTTTTTTTTAATTATTAGTTTAATTAAAACGTAGATTAAGGTTATAAATTGGAATATTTAATTATTATAATTATTTGATTGTATTAAAGATTAAAACGTTATCATCCATAAAAACAAATACAATTTTACAATAAGGTTGACCTTGTTCGCTTTTGCACGGTCGCGCCGGGGCCGGGCGGGGCGAGCGCGGAGCTGACGTCATCAGCGTCGCCCGCCTCCGACCCGCCGTAGTAGCATTCGAGAACCTTCGACTCCGGCAGCAGACCTAGCACACAGATACGATATTAAACAGCGGTCGATTAAGTATTTGTAGCTTAAGCCCACACTGGCACGTCCAGGCAACTTAAGGTAGGCGGCGCCGAAAAGATCGGGCATCATTATATTTTTTAACAAAACTCTAATCTTTTCAATTTATTAATTTTACATCTTAACTTTTGCAAAGGACGATCATCGGGTGGATGACCAATAATTTATCATCTCAAGCTCCTATGTGCTACGGATAGCAAGTAAAGCCGTTGGCCCCGGCAACATTAGCAGTCGTTAACAACCACCAATCCGCACTGGGCGCGCGTGGTGGTTTATAGCCCCACGTAAGCCTTCGTGGGGCATCGGCTCCAGTAGGCACGCACGGATCCCTACCACCACAACAGATCGTTTTGGACCAGCGTAAGCACCACGCGCGTCTCCTTTTGTTTGCGGTTAAAGACGAATATTGTATAACGTACGACTAAAAAAGCCAATGTAAATACAGTCCATCTATCATCTATATATTAATACGTGAAGCAAAAACTTTGTACCCCTTTTACGAAAATTGCGCGGACGAAGAAGTATGAAATTACGCACATTTATAGTTTATATAGAGAAGGTTATCCTAATGTTAATATATTTTTTAAATTATACATAAAAATATATTAAATCAATAAAACAAACATTACACACACTACCAGGTATTTGATACACACGGATATGTATTTGACACACACGTATATAAACTCTTTTCAAAAATTGAAGAGGAGTGGCCGATATCTGTCAATGCCAATCCAAACTCACATTCTGTCTTTTTTAATTTTTCGTTGCTTAGGATACAATCCGTGCAGCCTTAATAAAATTACGAAGTAAATTACGAAGAGTCGAAATTCAACCACTGAGCGACCACTAGTTACTATAAAATCCTCAGCTAGGACCCTAACACCATCCATAGGGAAGGTTGGTGCCTCAGCAATGGGGGACATAAAATGAGCATGGATTTGATGATTTCATTAAATGTTTTTTCATTTTATTACATTTAGAATTTCTTAAGAGCGTTTACGCCGCACACTATCTCTAATTACTAGATATGTTTTTTTTTCATTGGCGGCGCTAGTGTGCGGCGTAAACGCTCTTAATCGTACATGCTCACCGATATAATCGTTGTCTTCCACACTGGGCAGCTTGATGACCATGACCTCGGGGTGGTCGAGTGCGGCCTCCTCGCCGCCGACGGCCCCGTTGGCGGGTTTCTCTTCGGTGGTTAGGGCTAGAGCCGAGCTGGAGCGCGGCAGGCGAGGCTTGGCCACCTTGGACAAGATGCCGCGCTTGGCCTGACCGTTCTCTGTCACCGGCTCTTTAAGCTCGGGTGGTGTGACCGGTCTAAGACAAATAAGTTTTTAATTAACGAGGTTCTATGCCTAGCTAGTATGCTAAGGCCTTCAGGATGCTGATGGGGCTCCCCAGATACTGCAGTGCGTCTGCCATGTTCACAGAAGCCGGTGTGGATGACTTTCACTGCATCTATAGCGAACAGCTTCGATTTTAAGAAGAGTTCGGGAGAGTACCAACAGCATCCTGACAGTTGTAAGGGACGGGCCTGATTGTCAGCTGTTCAGACATTGGGTCAATTGGGTCACCTACTAAAATGTAAGTAAGTAAGTAAGTAAGTAAGTAATTTATTTCCATTTCAGTTTTACAAAAACTATTTACAAGCCCCCACACTAGGCATCGCCTGACCTGTGGGGGAAAATAAACGATTTAAACCAAACAGAAAACAGATTAAAATTAAATTAACTAATTTACAGTTTAAAAAAAAATGTAGGAAGAAAAATATACTTATCTAATTTGCCAGTAACAAAGAAACTTACAATAATAATAATAATTAGTGGGAACAAGATTATGTGGGAGTGTGAGTGTGTGAGGGAGTGTGTGTATGTGTAAATGCGTTCGCGAGTGCAACCTCATTCTGTAATTTTTAGTAACCCTTCTGTTTCCATATAAGTCCACTTCGTCAGAGTATTTGATACAAGTTTTTTAGTTTCTCGAACCGTACAACTTTTAACATGGCAAATGTTTGCAAGCTTATTGTAGATTTTTATCTAATTTTATTTTGTTTATTAGACACACCAACAGTGTACATATTATTTACTATTGACATGGTTACATACACAGATGACAAATACTGATATGTACACCTATAATAGGTACGTACAACATTTGCCAATAACTTCTTCTAACAAGATTTTCAAATTAAGTTTAAAACTACAATTTAAAGAATAACTAACACCAAAATTTTAAGTTACAAAAAAAGAAGATAAAGGGAAAAAGAAAAGTTCCGAACCTGTGCGCAAAAGAAGTGGCCGTGGAGACATTAGGTCATTTAAAGATGCGCTTTTTCATCATGTCATCATATTCGTCAGAGTTTACCACTAATTTACGAACAGCGGAAACAACTCTAACCAAGTACAGCTTACGGACACTCAGCACACCAGCCTCCGCGTAAAGGGCGTCTGTCGAATACCGTAAAGGTTTTCTGAGAGCTACTTTTAGTACTCCCCTCTGTGCTCTTTCGAGAGGGAGTAGGGTCAAAGAAGATGAGCCTCCCCAAGCTAGGATGCAGTAGTTTAAGAGAGGTTGGCAAAGAGCTAAGTATATCATTTTAAATATTTTGCCTTCAACTGCGTTACGTAGGTTTTTCATTACGTAGATCACTTTCCTCACTCTCTTTGACATTTCAGCTACGTGTGATTTAAAGATAAGCCTATCGTCCAAAAACACACCGAGATACCTCAAAGAGTCCGATCGATTGATTTGATCGCAGTTGCATGGGTTGTTTTGAGTCCGAGAGCTACAACCGATTGAATGGATCTTCAAGGCATTTAACGAGGAAGGAGCTGACGCTCCTGTCTTCCATTTTGCACTGAATTAACAATGAAAACACGGAAAGATATCGTTTGTACCCAAAAAGTATGCATCAAATATTCTTTTACAGAAAGGTTCTATTTATTCCTAGGTCTTTTTCTCTACAACCGTTTAAATAAAATCGGTGACATATTTCCCCTTAGTTATACCAACTGTAAGAACAAAGTAAAAAATATTTTACAACCCATGTCCTATGAAGATACAGAGAAGTTACTTGTAGTATTAAAATAAGGTTTCTAATTTATAATTAATTTTTTTATATGTTGGGCTAGAATTAAGTAAGCACTATTATAGTTATATGTTTCTCTGTAATTCCTTTCAAATTGTTAAAACTTTAATTATACATATACTATGTGGATTAATTGTAAGTGATGATTTGTGTTTTTATTTAATTTAATTTATTTTTCTTTTTAATTTAATACTAGCACTATGGTCGCCTGAATCACAGGATTTTCCTAGTTCGGGCAAAAATGTAATATGTTTTATCTATAAGAATTTATCTGTTCTGTTTATATGTGTGATTTTTATATGAAATAATAAATAAATAAAATAAATACATAAATAAATATGAAAACACAGGAACTTTGTTTTCAAGGTCATCTCAGCCAAAAAGACGTCCACTGCTGGACAAAGGCCTCCCTCAAGGATAAATCATTTTGAGGGTAATTTACCATAATCGCCACGCTTGGCAGGCGGGTTGGCGATCGCAGTAAGGTGAGAATAATCACAGAGAGACGCTGCTGCCCATCCTCTGGATTGGTCCCATAGTCGCCTTCTACGACACCCACGGGAAGAGATGGGGAAGATGGTGCAATTCTTATCCTCGGCACCACACGGGCAAAACGGCGGCGGCGGCACCACACGGGCGGTTTTCAAGGTATTCAAGGATAATAAATTTTTGTTTAACCAAGCCGTTACGGATGCCATACCTTCCTCTGCTTTCCGACATACCTCGGGCCAAGTTTTGTCGCAGAAAATAAGAGCAGTGTCATCTGCATAACAAAGAATTTCTGAATTTTGAATTGGAAGAGAGGCAATATCGTTCATGTAAAGTATAAAAAGGGTAAGCCCCAGAATGCTGCCCTGTGGAACGCCGAAAGTTACTGGCCTTAAACTGCTCCTCTGCTCATAAACCTTTACACACTGATGTCGTTCTGACAAATAATCCACGAACCAATTCAGACCCGTTCCTCTGATACCATAGGCCTCTAGTTTCTTTAAAAGAATTGGAATTGATATTGAGTCGAATGCCTTGGCGAGATCTAATAAATCTAAATCTATATAAATTAAAGTATATGAAAACAATGCATTTTATTCATTTGAGACATCATGTTTCATAGAGCCATTTAATGCTTAAGATCTACACAATCGATATCTAAATAGAAATAGTGTAAGTTTATTTTTTCAAAACAACCGGGTTTGATTCCCGAGCTGAGTACAGGTTTTTTTTAATGTATGAATGCAGTTTTTCTTCTTATTAAAATCGATGACATGGTTCTTAAGAACAGATCTTCGTATGTCTTATAGTTTTAGACTTTCTCATACTGACCGATTTAAATGAGACACCTTGTATATGCGCGCTCACCGCCGCTGGTCGAGGCGGGGCAGCTTCCGCAGCAGGTCGTGCAGCCGGCTGCGGTAGTTGGGCTCCAGGTCTGCGGCAGGTCCCGCCCCTATATACGTGGTGCTCACCGTCGCTGGTCGAGGCGGGGCAGCTTCCGCAGCAGGTCGTGCAGCCGGCTGCGGTAGTTGGGCTCCAGGTCTGCGGCAGGTCCCGCCCCTATATACGTGGTGCTCACCGTCGCTGGTCGAGGCGGGGCAGCTTCCGCAGCAGGTCGTGCAGCCGGCTGCGGTAGTTGGGCTCCAGGTCTGCGGCAGGTCCCGCCCCTATATACGTGGTGCTCACCGTCGCTGGTCGAGGCGGGGCAGCTTCCGCAGCAGGTCGTGCAGCCGGCTGCGGTAGTTGGGCTCCAGCGTCTGCAGGCGCACGGCGACGCGCGCGGCGCAGCTCTCCGCCCACGTGGGGCCGTCCTCGCCGCCGGCCTCGCTGCTGCTACTGCTAACGGACACACAAACATACAACCATCGTTGTTTCAATACGTTAAATATTCAGCGTCAGTATATGCACAGCATAGCCGCTGTAAAAAATTTTTGGAAATATGATTGCAATATGTGAATTTGCGATTGGTTATTATTATAAAAGTACACTTACCTCGACGCGCCGGCTTCCAGAGAATCACCATTAGGTTGGTCTCCTTGGGCCACATTTGGAGTGTTGTTGTTCAACTTGGACGATATTCGTTTCAAAAACATTATCTGTAACAATACATGACAGTAACAGTACATGATAATTATAAATGTTAACTAAACTAAACGATTTTTAAGAAAGTTATGCGTTTTTTGTGCTTTATATTGTAGGTATTTGATGGAGGTAATGATAAGGTCGAGATGGAATAGCACTCTGCACAGTATCTTAAACCACTGAAGCTAAGAAATATTGTCAGTGCGCAGGCGCAGGCTGCGCCAGCGACCACCTAGTACACACGCACTGACCAGTAGGTGCGCGTCCGCGGCGGTGTAGAGCGCGACGGCGGCGTGCAGCGGCGCGTCGGTGCGCAGCGCGGTGCGCAGGCGCGGGCTGCGCCAGCGACCACCTTGTACACACGCACTGACCAGTAGGTGCGCGTCCGCGGCGGTGTAGAGCGCGACGGCGGCGTGCAGCGGCGCGTCGGTGCGCAGCGCGGTGCGCAGCGCGGTGCGCAGGCGCGGGCTGCGCCAGCGACCACCTTGTACACACGCACTGACCAGTAGGTGCGCGTCCGCGTCGGTGCGCAGCGCGGTGCGCAGGCGCGGGCTGCGCCAGCGACCACCTTGTACACACGCACTGACCAGTAGGTGCGCGTCCGCGGCGGTGTAGAGCGCGACGGCGGCGTGCAGCGGCGCGTCGGTGCGCAGGCGCGGGCTGCGCCAGCAACCACCTTGTACACACGCACTGACCAGTAGGTGCGCGTCCGCGGCGGTGTAGAGCGCGACGGCGGCGTGCAGCGGCGCGTCGGTGCGCAGCGCGGTGCGCAGGCGCGGGCTGCGCCAGCGACCACCTTGTACACACGCACTGACCAGTAGGTGCGCGTCCGCGTCGGTGTGCAGCGCGGTGCGCAGGCGCGGGCTGCGCCAGCGACCACCTTGTACACACGCACAGACCAGTAGGTGCGCGTCCGCGGCGGTGTAGAGCGCGACGGCGGCGTGCAGCGGCGCGTCGGTGCGCAGCGCGGTGCGCAGGCGCGGGCTGCGCCAGCGACCACCTAGTACACACGCACTGACCAGTAGGTGCGCGTCCGCGGCGGTGTAGAGCGCGACGGCGGCGTGCAGCGGCGCGTCGGTGCGCAGCGCGGTGCGCAGGCGCGGGCTGCGCCAGCGACCACCTTGTACACACGCACTGACCAGTAGGTGCGCGTCCGCGTCGGTGTGCAGCGCGGTGCGCAGGCGCGGGCTGCGCCAGCGACCACCTTGTACACACGCACAGACCAGTAGGTGCGCGTCCCGCGGCGGTGTAGAGCGCGACGGCGGCGTGCAGCGGCGCGTCGGTGCGCAGCGCGGTGCGCAGGCGCGGGCTGCGCCAGCGACCACCTTGTACACACGCACTGACCAGTAGGTGCGCGTCCGCGGCGGTGTAGAGCGCGACGGCGGCGTGCAGCGGCGCGTCGGTGCGCAGCGCGGTGCGCAGGCGCGGGCTGCGCCAGCGACCACCTTGTACACACGCACTGACCAGTAGGTGCGCGTCCGCGGCGGTGTAGAGCGCGACGGCGGCGTGCAGCGGCGCGTCGGTGCGCAGCGCGGTGCGCAGGCGCGGGCTGCGCCAGCGACCACCTTGTACACACGCACTGACCAGTAGGTGCGCGTCCGCGTCGGTGCGCAGCGCGGTGCGCAGGCGCGGGCTGCGCCAGCGACCACCTTGTACACACGCACTGACCAGTAGGTGCGCGTCCGCGGCGGTGTAGAGCGCGACGGCGGCGTGCAGCGGCGCGTCGGTGCGCAGGCGCGGGCTGCGCCAGCAACCACCTTGTACACACGCACTGACCAGTAGGTGCGCGTCCGCGGCGGTGTAGAGCGCGACGGCGGCGTGCAGCGGCGCGTCGGTGCGCAGCGCGGTGCGCAGGCGCGGGCTGCGCCAGCGACCACCTTGTACACACGCACTGACCAGTAGGTGCGCGTCCGCGTCGGTGTGCAGCGCGGTGCGCAGGCGCGGGCTGCGCCAGCGACCACCTTGTACACACGCACAGACCAGTAGGTGCGCGTCCGCGGCGGTGTAGAGCGCGACGGCGGCGTGCAGCGGCGCGTCGGTGCGCAGCGCGGTGCGCAGGCGCGGGCTGCGCCAGCGACCACCTAGTACACACGCACTGACCAGTAGGTGCGCGTCCGCGGCGGTGTAGAGCGCGACGGCGGCGTGCAGCGGCGCGTCGGTGCGCAGCGCGGTGCGCAGGCGCGGGCTGCGCCAGCGACCACCTTGTACACACGCACTGACCAGTAGGTGCGCGTCCGCGTCGGTGTGCAGCGCGGTGCGCAGGCGCGGGCTGCGCCAGCGACCACCTTGTACACACGCACAGACCAGTAGGTGCGCGTCCGCGGCGGTGTAGAGCGCGACGGCGGCGTGCAGCGGCGCGTCGGTGCGCAGCGCGGTGCGCAGGCGCGGGCTGCGCCAGCGACCACCTTGTACACACGCACTGACCAGTAGGTGCGCGTCCGCGGCGGTGTAGAGCGCGACGGCGGCGTGCAGCGGCGCGTCGGTGCGCAGCGCGGTGCGCAGGCGCGGGCTGCGCCAGCGACCACCTAGTACACACGCACTGACCAGTAGGTGCGCGTCCGCGGCGATGTAGAGCGCGACGGCGGCGTGCAGCGGCGCGTCGGTGCGCAGCGCGGTGCGCAGGCGCGGGCTGCGCCAGCGACCACCTTGTACACACGCACTGACCAGTAGGTGCGCGTCCGCGTCGGTGTGCAGCGCGGTGCGCAGGCGCGGGCTGCGCCAGCGACCACCTTGTACACACGACTGACCAGTAGGTGCGCGTCCGCGTCGGTGCGCAGCGCGGTGCGCAGGCGCGGGCTGCGCCAGCGACCACCTTGTACACACGCACTGACCAGTAGGTGCGCGTCCGCGGCGGTGTAGAGCGCGACGGCGGCGTGCAGCGGCGCGTCGGTGCGCAGGCGCGGGCTGCGCCAGCAACCACCTTGTACACACGCACTGACCAGTAGGTGCGCGTCCGCGGCGGTGTAGAGCGCGACGGCGGCGTGCAGCGGCGCGTCGGTGCGCAGCGCGGTGCGCAGGCGCGGGCTGCGCCAGCGACCACCTTGTACACACGCACTGACCAGTAGGTGCGCGTCCGCGTCGGTGTGCAGCGCGGTGCGCAGGCGCGGGCTGCGCCAGCGACCACCTTGTACACACGCACAGACCAGTAGGTGCGCGTCCGCGGCGGTGTAGAGCGCGACGGCGGCGTGCAGCGGCGCGTCGGTGCGCAGCGCGGTGCGCAGGCGCGGGCTGCGCCAGCGACCACCTAGTACACACGCACTGACCAGTAGGTGCGCGTCCGCGGCGGTGTAGAGCGCGACGGCGGCGTGCAGCGGCGCGTCGGTGCGCAGCGCGGTGCGCAGGCGCGGGCTGCGCCAGCGACCACCTTGTACACACGCACTGACCAGTAGGTGCGCGTCCGCGTCGGTGTGCAGCGCGGTGCGCAGGCGCGGGCTGCGCCAGCGACCACCTTGTACACACGCACAGACCAGTAGGTGCGCGTCCGCGGCGGTGTAGAGCGCGACGGCGGCGTGCAGCGGCGCGTCGGTGCGCAGCGCGGTGCGCAGGCGCGGGCTGCGCCAGCGACCACCTTGTACACACGCACTGACCAGTAGGTGCGCGTCCGCGTCGGTGCGCAGCGCGGTGCGCAGGCGCGGGCTGCGCCAGCGACCACCTTGTACACACGCACTGACCAGTAGGTGCGCGTCCGCGGCGGTGTAGAGCGCGACGGCGGCGTGCAGCGGCGCGTCGGTGCGCAGGCGCGGGCTGCGCCAGCAACCACCTTGTACACACGCACTGACCAGTAGGTGCGCGTCCGCGGCGGTGTAGAGCGCGACGGCGGCGTGCAGCGGCGCGTCGGTGCGCAGCGCGGTGCGCAGGCGCGGGCTGCGCCAGCGACCACCTTGTACACACGCACTGACCAGTAGGTGCGCGTCCGCGTCGGTGTGCAGCGCGGTGCGCAGGCGCGGGCTGCGCCAGCGACCACCTTGTACACACGCACAGACCAGTAGGTGCGCGTCCGCGGCGGTGTAGAGCGCGACGGCGGCGTGCAGCGGCGCGTCGGTGCGCAGCGCGGTGCGCAGGCGCGGGCTGCGCCAGCGACCACCTTGTACACACGCACTGACCAGTAGGTGCGCGTCCGCGTCGGTGTGCAGCGCGGTGCGCAGGCGCGGGCTGCGCCAGCGACCACCTAGTACACACGCACTGACCAGTAGGTGCGCGTCCGCGGCGGTGTAGAGCGCGACGGCGGCGTGCAGCGGCGCGTCGGTGCGCAGCGCGGTGCGCAGGCGCGGGCTGCGCCAGCGACCACCTTGTACACACGCACTGACCAGTAGGTGCGCGTCCGCGGCGGTGTAGAGCGCGACGGCGGCGTGCAGCGGCGCGTCGGTGCGCAGCGCGGTGCGCAGGCGCGGGCTGCGCCAGCGACCACCTTGTACACACGCACTGACCAGTAGGTGCGCGTCCGCGTCGGTGTGCAGCGCGGTGCGCAGGCGCGGGCTGCGCCAGCGACCACCTTGTACACACGCACAGACCAGTAGGTGCGCGTCCGCGGCGGTGTAGAGCGCGACGGCGGCGTGCAGCGGCGCGTCGGTGCGCAGCGCGGTGCGCAGGCGCGGGCTGCGCCAGCGACCACCTTGTACACACGCACTGACCAGTAGGTGCGCGTCCGCGGCGGTGTAGAGCGCGACGGCGGCGTGCAGCGGCGCGTCGGTGCGCAGCGCGGTGCGCAGGCGCGGGCTGCGCCAGCGACCACCTAGTACACACGCACTGACCAGTAGGTGCGCGTCCGCGGCGGTGTAGAGCGCGACGGCGGCGTGCAGCGGCGCGTCGGTGTGCAGCGCGGTGCGCAGGCGCGGGCTGCGCCAGCGACCACCTTGTACACACGCACAGACCAGTAGGTGCGCGTCCGCGGCGGTGTAGAGCGCGACGGCGGCGTGCAGCGGCGCGTCGGTGCGCAGGCGCGGGCTGCGCCAGCGACCACCTTGTACACACGCACTGACCAGTAGGTGCGCGTCCGCGGCGGTGTAGAGCGCGACGGCGGCGTGCAGCGGCGCGTCGGTGCGCAGCGCGGTGCGCAGGCGCGGGCTGCGCCAGCGACCACCTTGTACACACGCACTGACCAGTAGGTGCGCGTCCGCGGCGGTGTAGAGCGCGACGGCGGCGTGCAGCGGCGCGTCGGTGCGCAGCGCGGTGCGCAGGCGCGGGCTGCGCCAGCGACCACCTTGTACACACGCACTGACCAGTAGGTGCGCGTCCGCGGCGGTGTAGAGCGCGACGGCGGCGTGCAGCGGCGCGTCGGTGCGCAGGCGCGGGCTGCGCCAGCGACCACCTTGTACACACGCACTGTCCAGTAGGTGCGCGTCCGCGGCGGTGTAGAGCGCGACGGCGGCGTGCAGCGGCGCGTCGGTGCGCAGGCGCGGGCTGCGCCAGCGACCACCTTGTACACACGCACTGACCAGTAGGTGCGCGTCCGCGGCGGTGTAGAGCGCGACGGCGGCGTGCAGCGGCGCGTCGGTGCGCAGCGCGGTGCGCAGGCGCGGGCTGCGCCAGCAACCACCTTGTACACACGCACTGACCAGTAGGTGCGCGTCCGCGGCGGTGTAGAGCGCGACGGCGGCGTGCAGCGGCGCGTCGGTGCGCAGCGCGGTGCGCAGGCGCGGGCTGCGCCAGCGACCACCTTGTACACACGCACTGACCAGTAGGTGCGCGTCCGCGGCGGTGTAGAGCGCGACGGCGGCGTGCAGCGGCGCGTCGGTGCGCAGGCGCGGGCTGCGCCAGCGACCACCTTGTACACACGCACTGACCAGTAGGTGCGCGTCCGCGGCGGTGTAGAGCGCGACGGCGGCGTGCAGCGGCGCGTCGGTGCGCAGGCGCGGGCCTGCGCCAGCGACCACCTTGTACACACGCACTGACCAGTAGGTGCGCGTCCGCGGCGGTGTAGAGCGCGACGGCGGCGTGCAGCGGCGCGTCGGTGCGCAGGCGCGGGCTGCGCCAGCGACCACCTTGTACACACGCACTGACCAGTAGGTGCGCGTCCGCGGCGGTGTAGAGCGCGACGGCGGCGTGCAGCGGCGCGTCGGTGCGCAGCGCGGTGCGCAGGCGCGGGCTGCGCCAGCAACCACCTTGTACACACGCACTGACCAGTAGGTGCGCGTCCGCGGCGGTGTAGAGCGCGACGGCGGCGTGCAGCGGCGCGTCGGTGCGCAGCGCGGTGCGCAGGCGCGGGCTGCGCCAGCGACCACCTTGTACACACGCACTGACCAGTAGGTGCGCGTCCGCGGCGGTGTAGAGCGCGACGGCGGCGTGCAGCGGCGCGTCGGTGCGCAGCGCGGCGGCGGGCGCGGGCGCGGCGGGCGCGGGCACGCCGCCGGCCACGCGCTCCACCAGCGCCCACACGCACGAGCGCTCGAACTTCGAGTGGATGTCGCGTAATTTCGCGTCCACCTGTACAACCGGTTTGAATGTTTACTATCGCATAATAGTTGTTGGTACACCTATTAAACCCCCTCCTTTTATTTAACCAATTAAATAACAAATCCAAGTAAATAGTTCTTCATATTATATTATTACACAATAAAATAGATCAATAGGAACCCTGTTTTGGACTGAACCCTGTATTGGACATTAGACTGATGAACATTAATGGACAAACGTAAACATAAGTCTATCAAAGCCAGAATGCGATTATGGTTTTTCTAAAATAATGAGCGGAAATTAAGTAGTCAAATTAAGTCGTTCTTTACCTTCACACACACACACACTTGAACAGCTTTAAATTGAAAAAAACAAGACTCACCTCCTGGTGCCTCGCATTGCACAGCAGCTGTATGATCTGCGCGATCTGTATGAGGTTGAAGCGCGCGATGTACGAGACCGGGATCTCGACGACGCCGTGCGCCTCGGGGTTCACGATTGCGGGGCAGATGAAGTGGTGCAGCACCAGGTCGCTGCATAGCGCGTGGATGTCACGCTCGCTCGGCCTGGCCAATATTACATTTGTATGATTTCTCTAATAGTACTAAAAGTGACTAAAAAACATAATCTAAAAACTTTTTTAAATCAATGTTAAAAATTATGCATGTAAATCTGTTTGTGCACTTAAGCTGTTCCTGTATCTAAGCTGTCTGTATACCTAAGTTGTCAGTGTATCAAATTTTCAGTGTATCTAAATTATTATTGTCAGTGTAGCTAAGCTGTCCGTGTACCTAAACTGTCAGAGTCACCTTAGCTGTCAGACTACCAAACAAAACCACCAAAGTACCTGGAATGCTGCTTCAATAGGTGCACGATCTGGTGCACTATCCACGCTATGGTGGATGGGAAATTGGGCCAGTGCTCCCGCAGCGAGGCCACGAACTTGCTGGTGAGGTTAAACAGCGACTGCACGGTCCACTTGCGGTAGCGCGCCACCTTGGCCGCGTACTCCGCGCTGTTGGGCTGGCCGAACTTCTTTAGCCGATCCGCGGGTGAGAACCTGGTAGGAAATATAACGGTTACCTAAATGACGTGAGAATGTAACCATGTTTAAAGGTAGTTCGAAAGGCTATTTTCTGGAATCTAAATGGTTATACCACCAGTCTCACACCCTGAAGGGGAAGAGAGGGGTTTCATAATTTAATTATTTTAATTCTACTCACATTTGCGCGACCTCGCAGGTTTTGTTCGGGTGGAAACTGAAAATCAGTGATTTGCTGCATGAGCAAATGTTTCACTGAGTTTTCACCTTTTTGCATCGCTACGGCACACAATTGATAACTAATGTTTGTGGTAGTTGTATATTTGATTGCTTTTTTTATTATTATTTAAATTTGTATTGTATTTTTTATTATTATTGTATTGTTTTAATTGTGTGCATGTTTTGTTGCAAATTAATAAATTATCTATCTATCTATCTAATTATTATTGTACTCAGTTTAGTTGGTGACAGGTCTTGTTTTAAGTCCGCCTGGCTTGCTACCCCTTCAGTAATGTAACAACAATTTTAATTTGTTTGAAGTTTCTTGCCCATTCTTTTACATAGCTAACCAATTAAAGTCTTAAACGTGTACTAGAAAAAACATTTTTGGACGATTAAAAAGCACTTTTTATAAGTTTAATTGAACAAAATAATTTGATGCTCTAACAGTTATATGATAAGGAAGTGAGTTCCTCAGTGGGTGAATTGCGTTTCCACCTCAGGGTTTATCAACACTTACCATCAAAAAAGATGCAGGCTAAGCACTTCCCAATGTAGAATCAAATACAATAAATATTAGATACAGTAAGTGATTACCTCTCCATAGCCTTGTCAGGATCGAGGTCTAGAAAGAACTCGTCTTCATGCAGCACCGCCATGACTGGCGCCTGCAGCGCCGCCACGAGGAACTGGCGCGCGGGCGAGTGGCTGTCGCGGAACACCGCGTACAGCGATGCTAGTGCGCACTTGCCCGTGCGGAACAACCTGGCAGAAACGGGTTTACACGTACGATTGTATGTATATCTGTACTTTACCGGCTGCCGTAAATACAGGCATAAAAGAAATTTTATTGTTTATCATCATCATCATCATCAGCTTATTTATGTCTCCACTGCTGAGGCACGAGCCTTCCACATGGATGGACAGGGAGAACGGGCTGTAAACCACCACGCGGGCCAATGCGGTGCGGTGGTTGTAACGACTGCTAATGCAACCGGGACCAACGGCTTTACGTGCCTTCTGAAGCACTGAGAAGCTCGAGATGGTAAATATTTGGTCACCCATCCGATGACCGGCCTTTGCGAAAGTTGCTTAACCTCAGCACTCGCAGACCGAGCGCGTTATCCACTGCGCCATCGGGCTCCTCCATTCTCTTCCTAATTGTTTCAGTTATTGGGTCTTACTAATAAACAAAGAATAAGCTTCGAATAGCTAATCCGTGTTACGCTCTGTTACTCTAATTTGAAATGACGTTTACATGACGGTAACAAAACATGGAATAAATATTCGAAGCTTATTCTCTGTTAATTTATTTGTAAAGCACTAAAGGTTTAGAAGGCATAATGTTCACTGCTGTTTGGTGTACTATTATAGTACTTAAGGTTAGAAAATAATGGCAGCGGTCTATCATTTTGACTATAACATAAAATTTAATTAAATGGAAATTAAATTTCAAACGACAACACAGGACGCTAGCGACGTAAGATCGTAAGTAGCTGTAAAGAGGTAAACTTAAATGCCTTCAAGTAAAATTGTAAGCCAAATCCTTCTGCAATCTAATAAAACCCAGTGTTTGAGAAGCCTAATTGGAAAAGCATTCAAGGGAACCATCAAGATAATTTTTACAATCTATTCACTCTTCTTCCACCATGTAGGCGACTGTCATAAGTTTATCAATGTTCTACATACTGATATAGTGCTGTTAACTCACTTTCGAGGGTCACTGGACGGCGCCATCTGGTGTTTTATCAGCGACCTTATGACGGCGAGTACCCTGGCCCTGTCGGCGGCTGAGCGGGCGCTGCCGTACAGCCCGGCCACCAAGGAGGTTGGCAGACCGGGCGGCATATGATCCTCTCCCAGCAGTAGGCACAAAGCCACCAAGTGGGGGGAATCTCGTAGCCATCCTAGCAGCTCGCCTAGGGCTATCGCTTCCTGGTAATGGAGAGAAAATCACGATATTTATTATTATGGTACAAAAAATCTCGCTTAAGGCGGTTAAGTCCGGCAATGGCATAGTCGGCATTAATATTAGAAGAAGTTGAAACAACTGAAAAATTTAATATGATAAGTGCCTTTATCCTGCTATACATCGATAGTTATGGTATTTTTTTTTTAGTTTACTATATATTTGTTGAGACTGCTTTTAAATTAAAATATAAAAATGTAAAATTATATATATATTTTTTTTTGTAAAAAAACTTGTACATGTATGTTGAAAAAATTTCCACGAGCAGGGTTTGAACCTGCTCCCTTCTGACATACCGGGTGAGGTGCTCTTCCAATTGAGCTATCGTGGTTCTAACCAGCCCGCCGAAATTATTCAACACTATTTACTTTTTACTTTGAAAGCCAAAGGCGCCCATTCAATGTTAACAACTACCGTCATTAACACCCGATCATAATATTTTTACAAATACTAAAGATCAGTTAAGAAGTAGGCAAGCTATTTATAAATGTTTATATAATTTTTAACGCAAATTTTGTTGCGAAGAAATTGTGTGTTTTTGTAATTTGTTCGCAACTAAATTTGCGTTAAAAATTATATAAACATTTGTACATGTATTTTTTAAACATTTTCGATTAACTAAATCCAGTTTCTTGTTTATTATGTTCATTATTGTTTGTGTGACCCAACAAATAAAGAAGAAAAAAACTCAACTAAAATTTCCTCTGGCATAATGTCATACATATCAAATTAAATTGTAATAATAAATCTGATCACAGTATGGCCAGAGTAACTGACACTCATTGTTTGTGTGCATCATAATTATGTCACATTTTATAGCCAAAGCACTGTAATAACTTACTCAGGAATGAACATAATGTTTTTACATATTATGTTCAATAAGTGTAATGGATTTATTACCAGGTATTTGTTCACTTTTTAATTCATCTTATCACTAATGCACATTTAAATGATTATAAAAATAATTAAAATAAATACATATTTATAAGTATTAAAGTTAAAACTGAAGGTCAATTAATTTAGCTTATTTTTCAAAGTCATCATTTGACAACAAAATAAATAAACATATTTGAATCTCTCTCTTACCCTTTAATGGGAAAAATTGTCGTAATTTTTATTGCTATTTAATCTAATCTCTTCAACAAAAAAACAAAATAATTAAATTAAATTTTAAAATAAATCTCCGTTATCTAAATTGAATGAAATGATACTGCAATTTCAAGTTCATAGGATTAAATATTTGGTGGCAAAATAGCTTCCATTTCCTTTGAAAATAAATTTAAAGATGTAAAGTATTATTATTTCTATTATTATTTCTCTTGGGGACGTCGCTAGCCGAACGGACGATCAGCCTGCGTTGTTGCGGGCCATTTCATCCTATTCCCCGTTCTCCCTTTTTTTTTAAGATGTAAAGTAAGTAAAACAATCAATTTTGTTATTTTTATATATAAATAAAAGATGGGAAATTCTGTTAAAGGGGTACTTAATGGTAAGTTGTTACCACCACCTGAAGACATCTGCTGCGGCGGGCAATTGAGAAACATAGCTGATCCTAAGGAGTTTTTTACATCACTTTTAAAATGATAACAATGATAGTGTTTAAATTTTTATATGTAAGTAACCAGTCTATGGTAAATCAGCAACTATCTTAATTATTGACCTTAAATTTAATATTTTACTACTAGATAACATTCATTCTTAATGCTTTTATTGAGAGATTTGGGAAATACCATTACCTAGCAATGGGACAAACTAAGTTAATAAAATAATAAAAGTTTTTCAACATAATTATAACAATAAATTTCTGGTATTTAACTATCAAGCTCTTAATTTAGTCTCATATTTTAATAATGGCTGAAGTTAGCCTTGACACCTATTGATATTATATTCCAAAATGGGTAGTCATTTGAATCATTTAAATAATTATTGTATGAGATTTATAAAATAAAATAAGTTCATATTTAAACAATTTAAAATGTTCAAATTCATTCTAATGTATGACTAATACTTATCTTGGAAAGTGGGTGGATGTTCAATTAATGTATGTTTTTGCAGCAATATAATGGAACATATTATGTTATTTTTGATGTACCAGACTTGTTTGTGTGTGAACATTTACTTGTTTTGATACTGCTGTAGACATAATTAAGCAGGAAGTTGAATTATTTACATACCTTGTACTTTAAGACCTTGTAAACATCTACAAAAGTAGTTCTTTCAAGCCAACTGGCTCTCTGGCAAGCAGCTATAGAATCGGCTTCACATTTTGAAGTGATGAGGTTCGCTAGGTTTTGTCGTTGCTGTGAGCATATCCAGGATACCTGCAGAAGTTCCAAAGTTTTCTTTTCTACCTCCTCATTGAGGTTCTGCAACAGCTGTCGTTCCGAGTTGATAAATATCTTCTCTCTCCTGAGCTGATTCGCTAACTCAGCTATATTCATACAGCCCTCTGATGTAGATTGCATGATGCCTCTATCTTTACAAACTTCTAACAAACAGAACTTTTTCTAAATGTTGATTAAACGACGTTTCACTATATTTCATCTCAACGATGTCCTTGTTACTGAACAGCACCAGTTTATTTCATCTATACAGAACTTTTGATTGAATGATATTTACACACTGGATAAAAGGGGTTGTTATTTTGTATAGATTATTACTCAATTCGCGAAATTGAGAAAAATTACAAGACAATGCGAGAGAAAACGCAAAATAGTAGGTAATGTATGTATCTGCTGTCTATCTAGCTCGACGGTTCGTCGACGGTGAAGCATATTTTTGACAGCTAATAAACCAATAGCATCGTGTTATTCTTGCGCTTGGTAAATTATTACAATAATCTAGAGACAGTGGAATAACTCGTTCCAGTATAAATAAAATTCTTTGATAAAATAGAACAAGCAAGCAAGGGATCACATGTGAACCGACCCTATTAAAAAAAACGACCGAATGAATGATAACGCGCCGAATAATGACAGATTGTTGAATGAATGAAAATGGTTGACGAAGGAAATCCTTGGACTGCTTTTCAGTTTTCATTGTAATTTTTGTGTAAATAAAATTTGGGTGTTTGTTTAGTATTAAGAACTTAAATGTGATTAGTGTATAACTGTAATAATTATAATGTCAAATAGTACAATTGAAAGAAAATTAAAGGGATTAGAAGATCGCTTCGAAAATGAAATGCGTATCCAGAGAGAGGGTGGCATCCACAACCAAGGACTTGGGGCTTCCAGACCCGGGAGCGCCCGGAGACCGAGGCCTCGTAAGTATATTTTTGTATCTATGAACTCCTTAAAAATGCTTGTTCATTTTATCAAAGAAATTTAAATTTTATACACACTGGTGTTTGTATCATAAGTTCTGTTTTGTGTTCAGAAATGGTTTACAAATATTTGATAATTTCATACTAGATAGTTCTCTGCTAATCGATAATACTGTTTTTTAACAATTAGATTTTATATTAAGAACCTTCCAACATAACTTTTGATGGAATATAAATATAAATGAGTACAATCTCACCTGATAATATTTAAAATTTTGCTTAAAGCTGTAACATGTACATGTTAAAACTGCACTTATTTAATTTGTAAATTAGATTTTGAGTATCATCAGCATTATGTTTTGTTTCTATATTGTTTTAGTACCCATGTTCGCTAACAAAGAAATACCAGCATTTCCCCCACGGTCACCACAGGCTTCTGAAACAGAACACAGGATGAGAGAAGTTTATAAGGTAATCAATTGGTATCAAGGTATGTTTATGGTTTGTATTGCTTGCTTTTGTAAATAAAAATTGATTATTTACTGAAAATACTTAGTGAACAGTGTGAAGTATCAAATGAATAATCGTGTTATGAAGAATGAGGTACCTATAATAAAAAAATGTTATATAAATTTTCTAAAATGTGTATATGAAACAGTCTCTTCATTTAAAATTCCTAATCTCAAAATAAACAAATAACAAAAATGTTTATGTATCAGGAAATGTAGATATAACCTTACTAAATATATACAGATACAAATTATAATGTTACATTACAGCTAATCTTAAATGGATAATTGTCATATATTTATCCTATAAACACATTAAAATAAAACTCATACATACTACTATATATATATAGGTACCTTGCTCCACTCTTTAAAATGATTTTACTGTCATTAACTCTATCAGTTAGGACCCTGCTGTTCCAATTTAAGGGTGTAGCAATTGGTAGCTTATGCTGTCTCTGGTGTGATCAATTTTACCCATATCATCATCATCATCATCTCAGCCAAAAGATGTCCACTGCTGGACAAAGGCCTCCCCCAAGATGGGGGGTATTTGCCAGCAGTATATATTTGTATTTGTATTTTTTTTTTTTTTAATATTTTTTGGTATTTTATTTACCCATATACTACCTGTATATTATTATGGGTAAAATTTATCATATAAAATATGTGATTATTAATTTATTTATCTATTTTATTTTTAAGAGGGAGAGGCCTTAAAATAGAAAATTACTACTTATAAAATTTGAAAAGAATTTATACTTATTTAAATTTTTCACTAATAAAACTTTGCAGGTTAGTGGCAAACTAAATGTGAATGGTCTAGAATACCGGTCACACGTAGATGACCTCCAGCACCTCGGGGAACTGGGCAGCGGCACCTGTGGACACGTCGTCAAGATGCTGCACAAACCCTCAAACACAGTCATAGCTGTTAAGGTGAACTTAATTTCTATACTATAGTAGTGAGACCACAGTAGTGGTCCATAGTAGTGGTTTCAGACCTGTATGTCCCAGAGGGATTCAAACTCCTATTTACCATTGAGTATCTAGAATGCCACAGCAGTATGATTTAAATGGTGGCTCGCACACGAGTAACGCATTAGTAACTAATCACTCGCGACCCTACTGCTGCTCATGTGCTATTGATTTCTAACTGAAACAGTGTTGTTTTTGGATAGACTTTTAAAAAAAATTTAGTCGAACCATGTACAAATACAAAGTCAAAATCGAATCATTTATTCAATATAAGCCTTCACAGTTATTGTCGTCAAAATTATAAAAATCCTAATAATAATAATAACATGCTCTTCGATATGGTCTTGTAGAATCTGAGTTGCCGTACTATAAGTACACGCCAGGTGCCAGTACTCGAAAATGGTTATGCAACGCTCTACTGGGATTAATCTGTTATAACGGACAGTACTATCATTGCCAATAAGCATATCGTGTTGACAGATCGATTGACGCGCCAGGCAATGCTCATCGATATCACCATTCCGCATGACGAGAACCTTGTGAAAGCCGAGAAGGGCAAGCTCACTAAGTATCTTGACCTGGCTCACGAGGTGACCGCTATGTGGGATGCGGATTCGACGAGCATTGTATACCCATAGTCGTATCTGTAAACGGCCTTATAGCGAAGAGTCTCGACCAACATCTCAAGAGGCTTGCTGGATGGGTGGATTACGGGTCAGATACAGAAAGCAACATTCCTAGACATGGCACGCATTGTCAGGAGATTTCTTTCTCTGCAGCCTTAATCGCCGGTAGCTTGGAGTCCTGCTCGGCTGCTGGCGGCGTTCTAGGTTTAGGTTTTTATAAAAGTTGTATTTTTGTATGATACTTTACTATAATTTCTATAAAAATATTGTAAATAATTTTTATAGAAAACCTAAATCTAAGATTTAAAATAAATAAAGAGTATAATAATAACATAACAGCTATTAACTAATATATAGTTTAAACTAAACTACCTACTGAATCTACCACCAGAACGGATTTTGGGAAACTTTTATTTTTATTTGTTTTTGATATCCTGCTCAACACAGCAACCTGTTTGAATATTTAGCTGCTTTCTTGTCTGACCAATGTTTGTGTTTGTCGGGAGAGAGCCTTTGATCGAGAGGATCTGGCAAAAAACTCGGGAGACTTTTTTCTTTACTCCATCTTTTAAAGCAAGTTACAATCATGTAATCTGCGTTACTATTTAGTTTTTTTTTAACTATAATCGCTAACTGGTTCTGTCATGAGTAGAGTTGTGTGAGCAAGACCTAACAATAAGTTTTTGGTACAGCAAATGCGGCGCTCCGGCAATTCGGAGGAAACGAAGCGCATCCTCATGGATCTGGATGTGGTGGTGCGCTCGCACGGCTGCCCGTACATAGTGCGGTGTCTCGGCTGCTTTGTCACCGACGCGGACGTGTGGATCTGTATGGAGCTGATGGCGTGCTGCTTCGACAAGCTGCTGAAGAGGGTGGGCGCGCCAATACCGGAGGCTATATTGGGGAAAGTCACTGTTGCGGTAAGCTTTTCTTATTTTTGCGTAAAACGCATAATAATTAACGGTATCATCATCTCAGCCAAAAGACGTCCACTGCTGGACAAAGGCCTCCCCCAAGGATCTCCACAACGACCGGTTTTGTGCTGCTTGCATCCAGCGGCTTCCCGCGACCTTCACCAGATCGTCGGTCCACCTTGATGGAGGCCTGCCCACACTGAGCTTTCCGGTACGCGGTCGCCACTTCAGGACTATCCCGCCCCAGCGGTCATCAGTCCTGCGAGCAATGTGCCCTGCCCACTGCCACTTGAGCTTAGCAACTCTTCGGACTATGTCGGTTACCGTTGTTCTTCTGCGGACCTCCTCATTTCTGATTCGATCACGAAGAGAAACCCCGAGCATAGCCCTCGGAAACCGGCTTGTTCGATAAGCTGGAAGTCATCAAACCTGCGTGCGAGACGATTCGTTATGACTCTCGAAAACAGCTTGTAGACGTGGCTTAGAAGTGAGATGGGCCTGTAGTTCTTCAGCAGGGTTTTGTCGCCCTTTTTGAAGAACAGTACCACCATACCTTCGTGCCACGTCTCTGGCGTTCTGCCCCCTAGTACGACGGCATTAAATAGCTTCTGAAGAGCTACAAGTACCGGTTTTCCGCCTGCTTTCAGAAGCTCGGCCGTAATTCCGTCAGCACCTGGTGCCCTGTCGTTTTTGAGCTGTTTGAGAGCCATACTAATCTCGTATAGGCTGATGTCCGGGATGTCTTCGGTATAGTGCCGGGTTAACTTAGCTCTAGGTTCTTTAGCTAAGCTTTGTACAGGTGGCCGTGGATGTGTAAAACTGTCCATAGAACTTCTCGACCTTTCCCATAACGCCGGACCTGGTCGTGACAGTTCTGCCGTCATCGGTTTTCAGCGTCGTCAGTTGGCACTGCCCAATACCCAGATCTCTTGCGAACACTTTTGAGCCTTTGTCCCGCTCAATGGCCTCTTTAATACGGTTAGTATTCAATTGGCGCGTGTCGCGAGTCATAGACTTCGAGATCTGCCTATTTAGCCGCCGAAACTGAGACGCATCACCTGAGGAAAGCAGAACCATTGCGCGCCGCTCTTCCATTATTAGTTTTAGGGTATGGTCTGAGAACTTTTGGTTCCTTTTGCACGGTGGGTTTTAAAGAACTTGGACCCAACCGTTTGGACAGTTTCCACAAACCTGTTGCTGTATTCGTCCACATTTTCGCAATCATTTAGGCACTCGAAGCGATTCTGCAATTCGAGCTGAAGGCTTTCGGGGTTTTGGATTTGGGTGGGTGCAGGACGGAGCGTAGACCTTACCAATCGACGTCTTTCCAGCTTTACGTTGATATTCAATGTGCCTCTTACCAACCTGTGATCGCTGCCAGTTTTAAACGCATTGATCACAATGACATCATTGAATATTTGCTTCCTCGTCGACATGATAAAGTCAATCTCGTTTTTTGTTGCACCATCGGGACTCATCCAGGTCCACTTGCGGTGTTCAGCCTTCCTGAAAAAGGAGTTCATCATAAAGAGGACCTCCCTCTCAAGAAAGTCCGCCAGCAGTTGGCACCGGGACTTCCGATTACCTACCCCAAATCGTCCCACTCTCATATCATCGCCGCTTCGTTTGCCCAGTTTTGCGTTAAAATCTCGCATGACAACGGTGTAATGAGTTTTGGAGGCTTGTATGGCTCTAGAGATGTCCTCATACGTAGCTTCCACCTCACCGTCAGGGTGTGTCGTAGTAGGAGCATAAATCTGTATGACCTTCATCGAATACCGTTTGGTTATTCTGAGTATAAGGTACGCTACCCAAGGCGACACACTCCCGGTCTCGACAACGTTGTTCACGAGGGACTTGTGGACGATGAACCCAAACACCACCTTGGGACAGTTGTTCGCCCTCCCGGAAATAGAGCAAGTTACTACTACTACTACGGACTTGAGGATTACCGAGTCCTCCCCCTCTCTTCGGACTTCAGATAATCCAACTATGTCTCACCGTATCTTGCTCAATTCTTCCTCCAATTCGTAAATCTTCTCGTCAGTCTGTAATGTGCGCGTGTTAAATGTTGCCAGGGCCAGAGTTCGTTGTTGGCGGTAGCCAGGTCTCTGCCGGAGTATCTTAGCACCCCCTGCCCCGTCGCTGCCTTGGCCGTTACCGTAGCTAGGGCTAACGGGGATGCCGGGGACTAGGGGCCGGTTTTTGCTGGTGTGCATGGGGGGTATTTGCCATAATCGCCACGTTTGGCAGGCGGGTTGGCGATCGCAGTAGGTTGAAGGTAACCTTAGAGAGATGCTGCTGCCCATCCTCTGGAATGGTCCCTTAGTCGCCTTTTACGACACCCACGGGTTGAGATGGGGTGGTGCAATTCTTTATCCCCGGCACCACACAGGTAATTAACGGTATGCAAGTTTCAAATTAATTGTGAGGTGACAACTCAGTCTTAGCATGGGTATAATTTGTAAAAGTACACTTTCTCACTTCCATTTCATCATAGACAATAGGCAAACGTTTCCGTCAGATATGAAATCTGCTAATAGCTGCTTTGGTAATATCTTCTATCGTATAAGATGATACGTCCTCTTTTTAAACGCAGGCCACACCGCAAGCGGGCGGGCGAGCGAGCTAGGCGGGCGAACATCGTTTCACCTCTTTACATACTTCAGTTCACACCGCGAGCTACCGACTGACCTATGTCAGCGATGCGAGCGAAGCTAACGAAATATCCAACGATTCCAGCGAAACTACTCGTTCACCTCGTTAGGCGCGCCCGCTTCGCTAGCTTCGCTCGCCCGCCCGCTTCGCTAGCTTAGCTCGCCCGCCCGCTTCGCTAGCTTAGCTAGCCCGCCAGCACGCTCGCCCGGTTCGTTCGCCCGTCCTCCCCGTTTCGAGTATTCGGATTAGTCGACCCTCGTCTTTCGAATAGCAGTATAGTGTTTACGTTGCGTGTCTATATAATTTATATGCAAATCGGACACCGTGGCGCTGCGGGAACGATAGACACTTACGTTGCGAATAGGTTATATATCGACGAAAGCTCTGATGATGATTTAACTACAAATGTTTTTTAGCTGATGGGTGTTTGGAGAGAAATAATACCAGCTAATGTTGAGAGTAGAATGGAATGAATGATTTATTGAAAAACCTTAGCCTAGTATTATACAGTTTTTACAGCTTACAACTAGCGGCGTATCTAACAAGTAGTTTAATAAGTTTACACAATATTAACGCTAGGGCGCTCTGCGATCGGCGTGACGCAGCGGCATGCGGAGGCGAGCCGCATATAAATATTCGCGGCGGCTGTAGGCTCGCCATTTGCGCGGCGGCCGTCGGACGGGACACGTAACATGTGAGCGTGTGAGCGCGCGTCGTATTCATGACTTGCAGTGCAGCTGTGTAGGTAGGTGTAGGTGTAGCTACAGTTTAAAAAAAAGATATTACTGAATTCTTTCATGACGCTTGCAACAATGACGTGCACTAGCAACTGCACGCGAGTGACAATGGACAGAACGCTATCCTCTCGCTCTCCCATCCGCACCCCCCCCCCTTCCCCGGTTCGCCCGCACACACTCACACTGAACTGTACGTATACAACTTGTTGATTTGCATTCACGCCATATTCATAGCAGCAGTCGTATTGCTTATACTTATTACAAATAAATTATAAAAAGAATATGAAAAAATAATAATCATATTTTCAAAATCTGTAAATACGAATCGCACGTCTGCGTAGCACTAAAAAATAAACGCTCGTTCGCGTACGCCCGCGCACCCGACCACGAGTAGGTAGCAACAAGCTCGAGCTTCGCGGCGCGCCCGCAGCCTAGTCGGCGCGGCGAGCGCCGGCGGCCGGCACGCGGCACGCATCAAAGCCAGTGTGCCGCGCAACCCCGAACGAGTGACACATTTCTTAGCCCTAGCGAATTTGGAGCGAAACGTGTTCTTAGGTGTGTTGTTTGTGTGTGTAAAAAAAGTAAAATGACGGAAAATTATTCTAACGTAGAACTTGTGGAGATGGTGCGATTATACGCAATTAGTGGGAACAGTCTACGTCGAGCCGTGGTCATGTTTGTGGAAATGTTTCCAAACAGACCAACTCCATCGCGCGAGGTAATGCTTGCTGCCACGCAACGACTGAGGGATCATGGCCAGTTCAACGTTCCTCGACATGCGCAGGGTCGCGGCAGTGTGGGCCTCTCAGTCGATTTGCAAGAGCAAATACTCGAATACTTCGAGAGGGAACCACGTGCCAGTACTCATGATGCTGGCCGCCACTTCAATGTCCACCACACAACAGTATGGCGGCTTCTTAAGTCGGAGCAACAGCACCCGTTCCACTTCAGAAGAGTTCAAGAATTGAACGAGCAAGATCATGCCGCCCGGGTCACTTTTTGTCACTGGGTACTAGAACACCGAGAAGCCAGCATTCTATGGACGGACGAGTGTATGTTTTAGCACGTAGTTGACGTAATGCTTGACGACGTGCCACTAGCTCTTCACCGGAATCTCTTTTACCACCAGGACGGGGCGCCTCCGCATTATGGACGCCAAGTGCGCGATTATTTGGACGAAGTGTTCGGAACCGAGTGGATTGGTCGAGGTGGGCCAGTGCCCTGGCCTCCGAGGTCGCCAGACTTGACTCCTTGTGAGTTTTATTTGTGGGGAGACATAAAAAGAATGGTTTATAAAGACGAAATCACGAGTGTTGTGCAGTTAAAACAAAATATTTTAATGGCTTTTGAGAGTGTAAGGTCAAATCGTAGTGTGCTGCAAAAGTTACCTAGAAACTTAAGGCGCCGTGCTCATTTGTGCATAGAACGTGAAGGTGCCCACTTTGAGCAGTACCTGCGAGTATCTTAAACATGATCAGTAAGTACCTAATAATAGTTTATTGCAACAAAGTATACTTATGCGTAAGAGTAAGCCACTTTACCACAGAATACATAATAGTACCTACAAGTTTACGTAAGTTCATCGACTTAATGTCCGCCCGCTGCGCTCTTATGTACCTACTACGGTCTGCACCCCTATTCTCGTCAGTCGACGGTCGCTATTCTAATTTACACTGAGATCATTTTATTAATCAATCGGTTCCTTATTACTTTCTCCGTGTTAAAAGTATTTTTTAGTCATTAAGTGTACCAATTACGATCAGCTGTAAATTTATGGCGGGAATGCAAATCTACAACCTGTATATTCCTTTAGCATTTGATGCCTTTATATTGGATTGGCTGTCGGTCCAATCTAGCAGCACTAGTAGCATAAGATGAGTGCGAGCGAGATATGTCAAATGTAAACGTCTAGTCCATAAATTATTATCAATCTAGATCTGTCACATGTATAATATATAACTATATCTACGTATATTTTTATCAATTGATAAAAATGTTTAAGTATAAAAATATATAGTTATAGTATAAGTACATTTTGGATGCGCCCGCGCATTTTGACAACAGTTGACATTTTTGTCTGCACAGACTACCTGAGTTTAAGTACCTACATAAATTGACATAATGCTTATTAAACAATTTTATAATGAAATTCTGAAAAAAAATATTTTTATTCAAGTCTGCTTTATTAGAAAAAAAGTATGTATTAATTAAGGATCTAATCTAGTCAAAGTCGCATTCAGTTACAAGATCCAATGAACTTCACTCGATAGAAAAAAATCCCAAAGTTACCATTTTTTGTAATGTTTTTTCAATATTATTACTGAACTATACTGATATTTTACATTTAATTTTTGTACTTAACTAAAGACACTAAATATTTCGCTGATAAATTCGCAGAGTTTGACTTGATAAAATGATTGTCTTATTTACTATGTATAAATACCTACTAAATGCGCGAGTACGGCTGCTCGGCAAGGCCCGATTTTACTACTAGGCTACTTTTGCAGGAATACCTAGCCTTAAACGTTTACTCCAATTGCTTGTAAAAACACCTCGTTTCCGTACCGTCAGACGGTGAAAGCGCTGTCGTACCTGAAGGACGAGCACGGCGTGATCCACCGCGACGTGAAGCCGAGCAACATCCTGCTGGACGAGTGCGGCAACGTGAAGCTCTGCGACTTCGGCATCAGCGGCCGGCTGGTCGACTCCAAGGCGAAGACGCGGAGCGCCGGATGCGCGGCTTATATGGCGGTAGGTTTTTTTTTTTTTTTCTTGATGACTTCGAGCGATTAACACATTTAGCTTTTATACATTTTGAAAAAAGACAGTATAAAAAATATAAACGAGCGGGATTCGAACCCGCTCCTTATGACATGCAGGTTAGGTGCACCACCAACTATGCTATCGTGGCTCAATACAACAATATTAACAATACAATAAAATTTGTTCGCAACAATATTTGCTTAAAATTATATGTAAATAATCATTTAATACATTTTGCAAGAATACTTTAGAGTCTAAAGTATTCTTGCAAAGAATAAGGGTTTAAAGTTTAAACCCTCAGCTCTTTAGAACAACATTACTGCAACTCAGGTTTTTCCCTTATCATTATATAGTTTTTTAATTCATTTTTGCGTACCAGCTTTTGGAGAAATATGTGAACGATATTTATATAACTAAGACCACTTATGTACCATACATAATACAAGTGAAATAAAAGGTCTTTGTCTTTAGCCAGTGACAAAGTAATGTTCTTACAAGTTATAGTTTAATACGATATTTCTATTTTAATTTGAAAAAAGACAAAGTGTTGAAAAAAGGTCAGGTGTCAAGTGCACCTGACCCGGCATGTCATGGGGTGCGGGTTCGAATCCCGCCGAATGTCTTTTTTTCAAATTGTAATTTGTTCGCAACAATATTTGCGTAAAATTATATGTAAATAATAATTTCTATTTTGATTATAATTGATGATGATGAATGATTATAGAAATGACAATTGAGAATTGTGATATCCCCATCCCCTAGAGGATCTCATTAAAGATGTGGGCCTTTACTAAGATCTCACACGGACTTCTTCAGAGAATTTAAAAAGCGACGTTGCATTGTTTTGTTTTCTTTGCCAACACTCATGCACATTCACGAACTCCTAATGGTCTTAATAATCCACTATTATTCCACATACATTTTCGAAATGACATACATTTTAGAAAATAATACAAAACCTGCAGACTTGACTCTTTACTATCCCGCCAAGAATTGTACTCTAATGTGCCTGCAGACATGACTCTTTTCTTTACTATCCCTCCAAAAATTGTAGCCTATATGTGCCTTACAAATAAACAAAGAATAAGCTCCAAATAGTTATTCCGTATTTTGTTCCTGTCATGTAAACAACATTTCAAATCTTTATATTAATACGTGAAGCAAAAACTTTGTACCCCTTTTTACGAAAATTGCGCGGACGGAGGAGTATGAAATTTCGCACACTTATAGTTTATATACAGAAGGAGTATAAAATATTAATATTTTTAAAAATTATGCATAAAAAATACATTAAATCAATTAAACAAACATTACATACTAGTGTACATGGTAGTCCATGTATTTGACACACACGCATATGTATTTGACACACACGTATATGTATTATACACACGCATAGGTATATACTCTTTTCAAAAATTGAAGAGGAGTGGCCGATATCTGTCAATGCCAATCCAAACTCACATTCTGTCTTTAAAAATTTTTCATTGCTTAGGATACAATCCGTGCAGCCTTTATAAAATTACGACCACTGGGTGACCACTGATTAGAGTAAAAGAGACAAAACACGGAATAACCATTCGGAGCTTATTCTTTGTTTATTTGTAAGGCACAACATCTATATCTATACTATTAATAAAGAGGTACAATTTATGATCTTGTTTGTTTGCGGAGGGTAATCTCAGGAACTACTGGTCCAATTCTAAAAATTCTTTCACTAATCGAATGCTACATTCTTTGTACAATACAGTAAAATAGGCTTTTTTTTTTATTAAAAAAAATTCAAATCCATGCGGGCGATGTCGCGAGTGAAATGCTAGTTAGTTATAATCGTGATGGTTGCGCGCAGCCGGAGCGTATCGACCCGCCCGACCCGAAGCGGCCGGACTATGACATCCGCGCGGACGTGTGGTCGCTGGGCATCTCGCTGGTGGAGCTGGCCACCGGCGTCTTCCCCTACAGGAACTGCCAGAACGACTTCGAGGTCCTCACCAGGGTATGTCACCACACCTTCTTCTTACACGTATAGAGTATATATCAACGTTGCAGCTGTTGTTCATGCTTCAACATGTGCTGATCGGGATCCTTTTCAGTTTATTTTTGTTTATTATTATCATTATTTTTTTTTGAAACTGAATAAAATATTTTGATTTGATTTGATACGTGGAGGCTCACCTGTATGCCTTTCCTTATCTGGCCAGTCTCATTTCCAGGCCAGAGGTATGTATCTCTGCCTATACACACATCATACCGTCTCTGTCTATAGTAGGTAGACCAACGGTCACAAACAGAGAATACAGAGATACCTTTTCTTGCCCAGTAAAATTCATTTAGACGCCGCGCTAGTAGGGTGGCAATTATTTTGTGGGACCGCCGGGTAACGCCTAAGGATTTCCAAAGGATTTATTTTTAACTTTTATAAGTAGGACTCTGCTCTGCCTGATGTTAATCAGAAGCAGTGTCTAGAGGACACCTAGTGCAGCAGAATGGCAGAATCCTGCTGCTAGCCGTCCTCACCTTGACTACCTGCTACCTACTGTGTTATAAAATTATGTTTGTTTTAGTGTAATTGTTGTTATTTTACGATTGTATATTTTTGCGTGTGCGTGTGCGTGCGTGCGTGCGTGCGTGCGTGCGTGCGTGCGTGTGTGTGTGTGTGTGTGTGTGTGTATGCGCGTGTGTGAGGGTATGTCTGTGTGTGTCCATAGTGTCCAAAAAAAGATTTTATTATTTATTATTACCCGCAAGTGGCGGAAGTTACGGGTTTGTCAAACACAATGTGTTTCTATTGTTGAAGATGGACGTGTACTGCGCCTCTATTTTGCTATTTTGAAATTTGAAATGACTTGTATTATTTTACAGGTAATAGCAGACGACCCGCCACAGTTACCAGATACTGCAGATTTCTCACCAGAGTTCAAATCATTTGTGTCACAGTGGTGAGTAATGACTATGAAAGTGACTGTCTGTACTGTAACATCAAATTTATTAATACATCTTGATTGATACAAATTAAATAGCCAGATAAATTTAGATAAATTTAAGGGTACGATGGCTAAATCCTGGTTTAATGGTTCTCTAACTGTTTAGTTTAATATATTAATCGGAATTGTTTTTTTAGTTATATATATGCGGAACAGTTAATCATCACTGTATGTTTTCCAAATTAAGCAAAATAAATAATAAAATATAAATTTGCCAAAACTTACTTCTTACTCATTTTAGTAAAATAATTGCATCAGTAATGACCACTCGGGACTGTCTTTCGTCAACCTTTGATCTCGTTTCGAATCATTTTTTACGTTTTACAATGTTTACATTGACACCACCATTTCTCTTTGCAGCCTTACAAAAAACTACAGGCACAGGCCTAAATACGTGAAGCTATTAGAACATCCTTTTGTAGTCAACTCAGCGCGCAATAATGTATCCGTCGGTGCTTGGTACGCATCCCTGCCGCTTCAGGCACAAGCGCGGACGCAAACCAACATAGTAGCGATGGTAGGACCCACAGGAGCTCTAGTCGGGGGACCTTTGAGGATAGATGGGCCTTTAAGGATAGAAGGGTGCCCTTTGAGGATAGATGGCAGCCCATTGAGGATAGACGGCAGCCCTTTGAGGATAGAAGCGGGCCCGTTGAGGATAGAAGGCGGTCCGCTCAGGATAGAAGGGGGTCCGTTGAGGATAGAGGCGGGCCCGTTGAGGATAGAAGCGCCCGCTATCGTGGAGGCGCCGGCGACGCCGCAGCCTGTCCGCAACTTCGTGACGAGTTCGCATCATTGGACGCCGGAGCAGACCACGCCCACGCCCAGCCGGTATGAACGATCCTTTGCAATTATGTGATTAAATAAAAAAAGAATAAAAACAAATTAATTTGTGTACAGATTTTAATTGAAATTTATAATAATTGATAGAGGTCAGTTTATTGGTTTGCGAACAACTGTTTCTTTGTTTTTAATAATTAAAGGAGATGTTCGTTTTTGGGCTCTTATTTTATTACAGTTTTGAAGTGATGCTTTTCTGATAGATCGGCCTTCTGAGATGATGTTTCTAAAAAGAAAAAAAATATGAAAACGCCTCAACATAATTTAAAAATATTTAAAAACTTGAAATCTTGGTTTCTTCATCAAGCTTTTCTTATTATTTTTGGGTTCTAATGAAAGTTTTAAGTGTTTATTATATATTGCTGAACTTATATAAACATTCTTAAAGGTATTTTAAGGCTTTAATGCAATTTCCTGAAAATGAAACAATGCAGTTGCTGGCTGTAATGGATAGTATTGCATTACTAATTTAAAAAATAAGATTTGACATCTGACGCCGACAGTTCACTTCACGAAGTTGTCAAGACATTAGAAAAGCGAAGTTGCCAAGGTAAAAAAAGTTTAGGGTTGCTATTTTATGATTTTTTATTATCTGACCTTTTTTATTATATAATACAATGTTTGGGTATGTTTAAAAAATATATTATTACATGGAAAGGTTTCTTATTTTGTGCTCTTTTCATAAAATATAATTTCATCACTGTTTGAATTAGGGGGCCCAGCCTCCATACAAAAATGGAACATCTCCTTTAAAATGTTTTTTTTTTTTTTTTTTTTTGGTGGTTTTTTGTGTTTTCAGAGATGTCAATTAACGGTGATAATTACTTAATAAAAAAATTGGTATTGGTACTCGTTATTTTGTTATTTTGGGACTTTTTGCAATCAAAGACATATAAATAGAATATTGAAATAATAATAAGTGTGTGTTGACTATC
This sequence comes from Eudonia lacustrata, assembly GCA_947562085.1. NCBI lineage: Eukaryota > Metazoa > Arthropoda > Insecta > Lepidoptera > Crambidae > Eudonia > Eudonia lacustrata. Next base: position 2,712,277 of record OX387341.1, read on the forward strand.
CTAGACCGTGGTGGGCCACCGCGGGCAACTCGAACGCCGGCGGCAGCAGCTCGCAGCCCACCAGCCTCGAGGCCGACTACGCCAGCCACTCGCCCTACCCGCGCCGGAGGTAACTCGCTAAACTCAAAACTACTCTTTCACAGTGTACTTAACACTTTTGCAAAACACGTATAAGCTACTTAATTTATGCGTTTCATTCAGTCAGTCAGCCCGTGACCACGGCCGTTGTAACTCGGTCGTAACGTCGGGTATAAAGAAGGTATGATACCGTTTACTAATTAGTTTGCGTTAATTCCCGTTCAAATTCTTTGTTTAACTATGGAACGCGTAAGTAAAGTGTATATGAATTTATGCGATTTCAAACTTTCCATATTGAAGTCCACTATGGAAAGTTTAAGGCCGCTTACAGTGCTCAACCGACCGTCGTCGGTGCGTACGTCAGTCGCGCTTGTCATACATATGAAAATTAATAAATCGTAATTGGTTCCATAGCGCGTCGGTCGACCGACGGCACGCATGCGGACGCGCTAGACCGATGGTCCTCGTACGCCGGCCGTGCGTAGCAATATACACACGTATATTGACTTACCGTACGCACACGCGTACGGTCAGTCCTGAATTTTTATATACATGACAAGCGCGATTGATGGACGTACGCACCGACGGTCGGTGGAGCACTGTAACCGGCCTAAAGTCGCTAGTATAAATGCAGTTGACTAAACATATTTATTTAAAGTTCTCTCCTAACTGGATATAACTTTGTACTTTCCTTAACCCTATTCGTGGCATAGTAGATTATATGAGACACTTAACTTACAAAAAATATCGAGTAGTGAAAAACGAACACATTTTATACAAAATATATATATAATTCCATAAAAAAACTCTGCCATGTATAGGGTTAAAAAATTTATTCTAACAAAAATTAAATCTCTGTATTTTCCATAGAAAATTTCAATATAAATTTACTCATTTTATGTCCCCACGCACGAGCCTTCCCTATACATGGATAGGGAGAACGAGCAATATACCACCACGCGGGCCCAGTGCGGATTGTTGGTCGTTAACGGCTGCTATTGCAGCCGGGCCCAACGGTTTTACGTGCAATCCGAAACACGGACGAGCTCGAGATGATACATTTTTGTGTGTGAAAAAGTGGCGTGCACTTAGAAAGGCCTATGTCCAGCAGTGGACGTGTATAGGCTGATGATGATGATGATGATCCGATGACCGGCCTTTGCGAAAGTTGCTTGCAATTGCAGACCGGCCGCGTTACCCACTGCGCCATCGAGCTCCTCAAAATTCACTTATCAACTAGCTGACCGGCGGAATTCGTACCGCTTTGACAGTTTCCATGACAACAAAACAAACAATACGTTTACAGTTTCCATAAAAACAAAACAAACAAATCATTCGTCTGCTTAAGAATACCCGTATCCCATGATGGACCCCTATAGCAGCGCCACCTACCGGGTCCAATTGTAAATCTAAGCCATTCTCGAATCCACTTGAACACACACAGAAAATTTCAACCAAATCGGTCCAGCCGTTTAGAAGGAGTTCAATAACATACACACGCACAGAACACAGATTTATTTATATATACTTATAAAAAGATTTGAAAAGATTATCTTCAAATTTTGTATGAGATATTGTTTTCTTAAGTTCACGCGAACACTACACATTGAAATGAAACAACTTTTACGGATCTACTCGCGTTTATTTTATACATTAGTTTTAATTAATGTTTATCCTGACGTTTCGAACCCTTTGTGGGGTCCATGGTCACAGGAAGACCGTTACCACAGACCTTGCAGATAAACGCGATTAGATCCGTAAAAGTGCTTTAATTTGTATGAGATATCAGAATGTGACGTTTGTTTCCAGAACGTTCGACACGTGCGCGTCGCCGCCGCCGCCCGTGCGCCGCGTGTCCGCCGACAGCCGCTGGCGTGCCTCGCCGCAGGTAACCACCGCACCACTGCTCGCTCTCACTGCCATATGCCCGCCCACACTAAACAGTGTACGCGTTAAATTCAAATTCAAATTCCAAAAAAGTATTCGGCTTAGCAGGCTTAGGTTCTAACAATAAAACTAATACATAACCTTAAGGCCGGTGCGCGATGCCATCCCCTCGAGGGTCGTGTCGATCACGCGGCTCGAGGAACTCTTAAGTTTCTCGTCGCCCACAAAAAGTCCGGTTAGGCAGACGACAACCATAAAAAAATGCCTCGCATTACCGACCTTATGACCTGAAACATAATGACTATTATTTACTTTTCATTTATATAAAATATAAGATTTACTCGCGTTCGTTTTACATTTTTGTCGTAACGTTTCGTACCTTCGTGATTTGTAACAGTACAACATGTACAGCGCCGTCCCTAGTCCTTGATCAGGGTAGAGCGAGAATTAAACTAATATCTATACTAATATTATAAAGCTGAAGAGTTTGTTTGTTTGTTTGTTTGTTTGTTTGTTTGTTTGTTTGAACGCGCTAACCTCAGGAACTACTGGTTCGAATTGAATAATTCTTTTTGTGTTGGATAGTCCATTTATCGAGGAAGGCTTTAGGCTATATAACATCACGCTGCGACCAATAGGAGCGAAGCATCAGTGAAAAATGTTGCAAAAACGGGAAAAGAGCCTAAAAAATTAAAAATGCTGCCGAAAGTCACTATTCCACGCGGACGAAGTCGCGAGCACAGCTAGTATTATGATATCTCTGATTCATGTCAAAAGTGCCAACAAATTTTTATTTTTTGCTCGAAATTGTTTTCGCGTTTATCATTTAGGCACCCCTTGCCGCCAGCCGTCTGAAGCGACCGGTCCACTCGCTCTACCCTCGGCCGGCGCTAAGTATGTAAAATGAATGCGAGTTAATCATATAACATTTTTCGTTTCGATGTGTAGAGTTTGCCTAAGCTCTTAAGTAAACTTGTAAATAGTTAAGTCATATTATGAACCATATTTTTTTAAATATGTATTCTGCTTTTACTTAACAAACACATTGAAATGAAAAACCTTATTCGGATCTACTCGCTTTTATATTACATTTTATTTTAATCTGAATCTTATTTTCTTTGTTGTAAGAGTCATGAACATTAAAAAAATATTGTTTTAAAATTTTATCAACGAATCTCTCTTTTTGAAGAACTTACGTAGCTGGGCGATATTTATCTAACGATTCTAAAAGGAAATCTACATGTTTTAGATTCTTTATCTGTCTGAACATTGTGGAAAAGCTGGCAACAAAACGGTTAGTGTCATTCATCACAAGAATCTGCCTTATGTGTTTTTATAGCGTAGATACATTTCGTCTAAAAATCTTTAAAAACTACGATCATAAACAATGTTACTTTTTTATAAATGTTTTTTTAACTTATACCACAGCGTATATTGATCACAAGACCCATATACAATCTTTAACCAATTTTAGACAGATGTCTGTATATATGACTTCACCACTTTAGTTTTAATTAGAACTAGTATTGACTAAGCAAAAGTGTTCGCTAACTCTGGGGCTATATCGGCCATTGCCGCAGTACGCCCGCTACTCTCCGTTGGTAGAACTGATTAACGGTAAAACATTACACGGTTCATTGACCGTCAGTCCTTTCAAAATTAATTTTGAACAAAATCAGTTCGATGGTAAAACTCAATAATATATCACTATCGTTTTACTTATCTTAGTGGGACCTACCAAGGTTTCCTCCTCTAGTAAAACTTCGACCCATCGGGATCTTCTGTGCAAATCGATGATGTTACACAATGACGAGTGTATGGCACCGGCTTGGCCCACATGCGTGTGCGTTGTGGAACATCGAGCTGTTTTACTTGCTATTTTTATTACTTATAAGAATAGTGTTTGATTAAGTCGTAGCGAAATAGTTATGCTGCTAAGAAAGCCAAATTCTTACAACATAAGTCACTTTGCTTTAAAATTGAACTTTAAACCTATAGATCTAAGATTGGAAGTTAAATCATTAGACTGGATGTAGTAATTCTATTTCTAGAATTTTTTAATAAAATTAATTGCCCTAAAATTACTATCCATAATATAAAATACTTTTCATAAACCACTTGCCTCTCTCTCTGAATTGTTCGATCTGCTTTGGGTATTTAAGATATTAACTATTTAATTAGATTCATTACAATCGAAACAAATGAGATACATGACGAATGGTTTCGATTTTAGTGCATGTTGTTATGATGAAACATTTTACGGCACATAACAACATAACATTTAAATAAACATATTATAAAACATGATAGAGACACGAAATATCACTATTTTTCTTATTAAGCTACAGATTTATTAAATGTATGATGTGCGACGTTCGTGTTTAATTGACAGAGCTCCGGCAACACGAGTCCGATAGTGCTGCAGAGGTTCTATCACCAGAGCCAACAGCGGCGCTCTCGTGTGGACTTACACGCCACGCCACGACACAGGAGGTAAGGTCCTACTGCTCTAGGGATAAAGTATATTTTCCTTCAGCAGAGTTCAAAAAACCCGTGTCCTCTAGTGCTGCTGAGATCCTATCACCAGAGGCAGCAGCGGCGTTCTCGTGTGCTCTTATATGCCACGCCGCGATATAGGAGGTGAGCCCCAAATGCTCTAGGAATAAAGCGCATATTTCCTCAGCAGAGTTCCGACAACGGGTTACCGACAGTACTGCGGAGGTTCTATTACTAAAGCTAGCAGTGGCGCTACACGGGCTACGCTATAGGAATAGAGTGCATACTTCTTCATTAGAGTTTGAGCAATAAAGTCAGATGATATTGCAGCGATTCGTTTACTAGAGCCAGCAGCAGCGTTTGGGCGTCGATCGACAAGTCTCGGGAGGTGAGCGTCAACTACACTAGGAATAGAGTGCATTTTCCACCAGCAGAATTTAGGCAACACGGGTTACGGGACTCACGAGTCGCTACTATTTGGTTAATTGAATTACTGCGATGAAATCAACCGGCAGTGAGTATGTTTCCTACCATGCACTTGTCTCTAATCCAATCCGAACCCCTCAGGGAATCTATTAGGGAACGGGGACGCGCTAGTGCGTGATGCCGTTCCCTCTAGAAAACCTCTTGAAGGAACCCTCTAGAGAACCTTCACACGGCTTAAGGAACCCTCGAAGTTTCTCGCCCCCACAAAAAAGACCGGTGTCGCTGAAAATCGGCAAATTCCCTCCAAAAAAAACCACTTGGTCTGGTCTTGGTCTATCTCACGAAAATGTAAGCGTTAGATTGTAAATTATAGTGTCCGTTCACAATCTATCGACAGTTTATAATCTCACTAGATTATATATAAACTAACGGTTCGTACAATGGGGTATTTGACAGGTTTTAGAAAAATATGTCTAATGGTTCATTATAGCATAATATGTTTGCAATTTGATGAATTCGTTATGAATTTCTTTATTTTTTATGAAAATCGCCATTAAAATTCAAATTAATAAAATAGCCGCCAAAACGCTGAAGACGCCATGCATGCAGGTCACGTGATGTCGTGACGTCACCTGCTTGTAAGCAAACTTTTAGCTGTCAAATCAAACATACAAAACTTTGATTGACATTTTACTGTTTACAAGCTGGTGACGTCACTCCAGATTCAGCGTCATCCCGTGCGTTTTTGATCACGTGGTCAATCATAAAAAATATATTATGTTATTAATGATTTTTTATAAAAATCATACTTATTTTAAAATTATGTGCTGGCTAAATTAGTTTAAAAACATGTTTACTATTAAGTTAACAACAGTTTGATCAATATTTTCATTGTAGTCAAATACCCTATTATCCGGTGACATATACATACGATGTTTGATGTTTGTGTGCCGCAGCCTCAGCCGCGAACACAGCGCGGGCCGCTCGCCCGACCCGCCGCCGCGCACCAGCCGGCTGCACCACGAAGGTAACCATACCAACCAGTCATACAACCATCACACACCATACATACGTATTTCTATTTATTTATCATTAAGCAATTTTTTTCTTTTTCTAGTAATAAATATAGCCTATGTTACTCACCGCTAATGTAGCATTCTAATGGTTAAAGAACGAGCATTGACATGTAAACATTATAACTCTTACCACAATGGAATAAGAGCTACAACTAGTCAGAAGTGTATACATATTAATGGCCGTGGCTGTACATCAAACAAATAATCAATGAGCTTATACCACACGACGGTGTCCGCGAAGAAAACGACGCACTTGTACTACCATTATGATCCTTAACTTTTGAGGCTATGGCTATCTAGTCTCTGCTCTGTACTATCGAAACACAACAATAGTAATAAGATAACATTGAGCGATCTCAATAATGAAAACACACCGATGTGTGTTTAAAATAAATTCGGCACCTTCATTTAAGCTGCTTTGTAATGTACCCCATTTGGAGAACAACTGCCTCCTGACATTACAGGCTTTTAGCCTAGTTTTGGAGGCAGGACAACATCTTACCTGTAATCAGTTTTTTTGGATAGTAAAGATTATTATTATTATCGCAGGCGGCCTTCATCTCGCATGATGATGATGATGATAAGGCCCAAGGTGGAGGGACACTTCACCCGGAATCCTCAAGAAACCTAAAATTATGAAAACATTGTTTTTTTAATTTTTAACCTCCTTATGGAAACAGGAACCAAACCATACACATACCATGGGGTATGGTTTTTATTAGATTATTTGTGATGATTTGTACAGACAAAACTGTCAAATCATATTGATCTTTACAAGATCGACAGAATGTGCATTTTAAAAGCTTGTATATTAGGTCCTTACCTATGAAATTGACGATTTTTTCTCACTTATTAAAAGGTCTAAAAGTTTTAAAAGCCAATACCGATTGTTAATATTATTATACACCTTTAATTAGGACTATGTTACTTAGGCTTCAGTAATAACAATTATTATTAATTTTGTGTTTTTAACGCCCAATTTTTTTTTTAAATTGACTACTTACATGTTCGCGGAATTGTCTTTTTGTTTCATTGTAGCTTTGAAAGGACTTGATTTTATTTCTTTTTAATGTCTGCTATGTTTAGCTAGTGAAAAAAATACACTACCCTACAATTTTTATAGTGTTAACATAAATAGATGCTAAGAAAATTAAAAAAACGCTAGTATGAAAAACAATATTTTATAAAAAATCTTCATACAAAACGTCAATTTCATAGGTAAGGACCTAATATTTGTATATATTGTGGATCACAGAGTTTGTATTGTTTGTGCTCCGTGTAGCCAACGCAGCGCGGAGCTAGAACCGCCCGCGCTGCACGAGCGGTTGCACCCCGCCTCGCCGCTACTGCTCAACCACGATAAGTAAGTTCTTTATGTAACTTTATGTATTTATAATTAGATGCAATTAATCTAAATAAGACTTCATCAAATGATATTACTAAAAATATTTTATTTTTTTTTAATTTTTCTGAAGCCTTTTAACCTAATCGTTATCTATTTCTATAAATATTTATTATTGAGAGTTTAAGACAAAAAAAAAACAATTCTAAAAACAATCGATCAATGTTTGGTCGCTGATAAAAATCGCTCTAAATTTTGTGCATTTTTACAAATTGATTATTGATATCAATATCGTTTGAGAATTTTCGGTGACATAAATAAGTTACCAATGACCTTGAATCCGTCATTGGTAACTTATTTTTGTAAGAGCACCCGTATTTGTTATATAGCATGAGAATTGGCCACAAAATTCAAAAATCGCCCCCTTGAACAATAAACAAAAATCTGCCTTCTGTCAATGACAGTCGCGTATACTTTTGTATGACGTCTGCGCACAAAAGACATGCAATGTCGCTGCACAGGTTATAAAAAAAAATAAAAAATAAAAAAAAATCTATTTACTTCAGGCTGTTGCCCATAATATTGTTAGTATACAAATTACTTAAAAAAACTATGTTAGTAAATACAAGTAGGTAGGTACACAAATCAATTAAGATATTTGCCGCCCTCTGGGGCTCCGGGCACACGCACTTGTGTTTGTTTGTTATACGACTCCGATTAAAAAATGACATAAAATGTGGAAAGATATAAAGTAGTCTGTAGAGTTATCTAATAAAGTTTTATCTAATCTTAATAATTAGAAACTCTGTTTAAATACCCTAAAAATCTGGTAAATCCCCATAAGTGTTTAAGGTAAAAATAAATTTCAAGGTAATTGTAGTTATAGTGAGTAATGAATCACAATCATTTCCCGTTATCATCACCCGTATCATGTTCATGTCTTCTATGTTTCACGTTACCCTTGCACTGTAAATATTTTGAAAAAAGAAAAACATTAGACGAAATGGAAGCTTGGACGCGATCCTGTGTGCTTCGCAGGATCGAAGCTTCGATTTTAGGGTATACCCTAACGGGTAAATCACTATAAGTATTTTAGCTATAGCTAGACATAAAATCCGTTCCCCGCGTCGCAAGTCGCTCGTATTCGTGTCAGAGGCCCTATGTACCTCCCGCCCCGCGTACCTACCGCAGGCGAGGACTCAGTTAAGCGGTCTAGCTTTAAACATTAATTTTATTGTTGTTGAAATGAGTAATGAATCACAATCGCTCCACGTTATCATCACCCGTCATCATGTCGATGTGTTGCACGTGTCACGTTACCTCGCATGGGCGCAGGTTGTCGGACGGCCGCAGCCAGAGCCTGACGCGCGCGGAGCTGCGCAACGGGCTGCGCGCCGAGCCCGCGCCCGCGCCCGCGCCGCGCCGCCCGCACGACGACCAGGGTCAGTGCACTCACGTACACTATCTACTGCGGTACCACCGCACACTACTTACTGGTGCAGTGTTACCGCACCGAAACATGTTTTAGTTGAAAAAACAAGCGAGGATAACCCATTCTTAACTGTTGGTATCAATTACTTAAATTAAATTGTATTGTGTACTCGTAGATTCTGATCTCCAAATTTCGATATGAAGATCTGGTGACGATGATGATGATGATGATGATTCTTAAGTATAAATTTCAGATGACGATGATGTATATTATATAAATGAATAAAATTAAAATTAAAATTTTAAAGTCAGTTGGCTTACAAATTAAGAGTAGGTATATTGATTTAAAATAATTATTTTTTTCGACACTTTCCATATTGAAATTTATGAAGCAATTTTACCGCTTATTTTAAGGTTAAGCTTGAAAACTAATTTGCCTAAAAACATATATAAATATTTTCTCAATGCTAAAAAGCCATAACTTTAAAAAAAAATAACTCAATTTTACAAGTAGAGTAATTTGGTTGTCGTTATAAAGAAATATAACAATGGCGATAACTCGCAAATGTAGATTTACAACGATTAAACTAAGCGATCCTGCCTTATTACGATCCAAAAAATATTGTTTCGGTGCGATAATACTTTCAAATGACATAATTATAATATTTGGAATAGGGGTTAATTAATACTTTCCTACACACTTTCAGACGACCACACATTGCGTTGAACATTAACATAACGTTGCAGTATTTACGATAGCAGTGTGAAGATTCTCTGCAGAATTAAAAAATAAAATCTCTATAATAATTGCCAATAATGTTTTTATTTAAACAAACTGACGAGAGTGGGTTTCTATGAAGAAGCATTTTTAAATAACCTGTTCTACTGTGTAATGAAATAGCATTCGCTGTGGTACCCCGATCCGATCCGAACCCCAAGGAGAATCTAGTAGGGCACGGGGACATGCACTAGTGCGCGATGCCGTTCCCTCTAGATAACCTCCGAAGTAAGTTTCTCGCCGCCGCAAAACAAGCCCGGTGAAGCTGAAATTAAAAAAATTAAAAAATTCGCTGTGGGAGTGTTGTGCGCTATGTGTCGTCGTCCAAATTCTAATTTAGTGGCTATCCTTATTGTGAAGTTTGAAGATATATTATATTCAGCTAAGTTAACTACTTTTATTAAGTCACACATCATGATTTGGCTAGCCTTTAAGAATATTTTTTGAAATCCAGTTACATATGACCACGCCCAGGTTCGATTCCTGGTAATTATTTAGTACTGAACTCACAAAATAATTTTAAATTATAACCTTCAACTCATAGCCAGCCAGGGGCTTTTATTTATTTGGTTTTTTTATTTTATTACTTGTCAACAAGGTTCAATTTATTGTGGTTTCTATTTTAACACTGTCTGGCTAAGAGCTGACGACGTTGATGAATAATTACTGTTGACATTCGCTAACTGACATTGGGCTTACGTTTTAAAACTAATAACAGTTCATTAAGTAAAGGGTTACGTCCAAATTTCCAATGACGCAAATAAGCCCAACGTCTTGGCGAATGTCGGCGCCAAACAAAATATTGAGTTAGTAGCAAAGAATATATAATTGATTAAATAAATTGGTGATTTGATAACTTTCAGAAATCTCACTTACAAAACTTTAACTGCATTCCCTTATTTATTTTGAAAAATTTTGAAAAATTATTATTTAGTAATTTATTATTAATAATATTAACAATTTGAACGTCCAACAATGTATTGTTACGGCCAATTGTTTTGTGTAGAGTATATATTTGTGTGACTAAGAGGCAGCCAGCCTAGAGCGAGCAACCCGATAGTCCGAGGACGCTGCGCTTGCCACTCGCGTCTCATTCGCTGTACACACATGGCCCGTGGAACGATTGTGCGAGGAAGATAGAATATACGCTTGAAAAGTGCCTTAATCAATTCAGAAGTGCCTTCCTTAAATTACGTCACTGTCTTGTATAGAGTAATGTTTTTACAGAGTCATCATATAGGAACTAGCGTAGCATAACTTTGCATGCAATAGAAAATGAAGAAATGTGCTGGGGAAGATTAGACATTTCTATTTGTTCGCGAAGAGTCGAAGTACTACGAGTAGAAGCTTCTGGGGTTTAAATACGGTGCCGATTTCAGAATCTTTTATTTATGATTTTAGCTTTCATAGATATTTGTTAGTTAAATTGTGAGTAGTTAAAAAATGTGACATAATTTGTGGAAAGACTGCCTTAATAAAGTAGTCTTTATGCTTTCTGTAGAGTTAACTAATAAAGTTTTATCTAATTGTAATAATTAGAAACTCTATATAATTAGTTACCCTAAACATCGGGTAAATCAAAGAAAAAAATGTAGTTAAAGTGAGTTGTAAATCACAATCGTTCCACAGTATCATCATCCGTATCATGTTCATGTCTTCTATGTTTCACGTTACCCTTGCACTGTACATATTTTGAAAAAAGAAAAACCATAGACAAAATGGAAGCTTGGACGCGATCCTGTGTGCTTCGCAGATACTCTGCTTCGCTCGACTGCAGATCAGTCGCGTTTCATAAAGAATTTAGACACTTTCGCAGTAAATTAATTATTCTGTAAGCTGAAACTAACTCGATGTGTGCAGTGACGGCGAATCAAGTGTAACATTTGAATATCACTCGTATCACGGTGGTGTAATGCACAAATTGCAATTTCATACGCTTGGTACGCCGTACATTGAAGGCTTGGAAACTCTATTCAAATATTGTTGTTGTCTTACATACTGTGAACATAATTTTATGTATTTTGTTGTGCATTGGCGACACATTTGATCCAACAATCACTCTCATTTGTTTGTCACACAATCATTGTATTTTGTTTGAAGTTTTAATGATCTGATTGTGTTTGTTTGTGTGGCAAATGTTTGCGCCAATTCATTTCCTTCGCTTTGCCGCTGTCTCCTTTTACACGCTCTACATGGCCTGCCCATTGTCGCCTTGTCACATGCCTCGCTACACTAAATATGACTTAATAGATAAAGACTATGTCTGTGTTAAGCTGGTCGTATGGTTTTGGGGTAGAAACAAATTACGCGACGCCTACTACTATGCATTTATAAAATCTGAAATACCTAGTTATTGAATTAGACTTCTTTGTGCAAGTGATGCAGTGTTGAAGTCATACGTATATATTTGATGTTTTGCTGTTTATAGTAATGCATTTATATTAAATTATAAGCTATTTATACTAGTGTAATGATGTCTACAATAATTACTTGTTATATGGAATTAATTTAAAAAAATACCATTCCATTACAATTTTAATTGACCCTCTAACAGGTATAACAAAGTAGCAATAGATAACTATAGAGTAATAACGCATTCATACAAAAGGTCGCAAAGTAAAGCAGCGATCCACTGAGCTTGTAGTAGCCAGGTGTGAGCAGGGTCCTTCATCACCAGCCATCACACGGTGTCGCTTCGCTGTCTCCCCTAACACTCATAGCCGGGCATCTGACTTGATCGTGTCGGCTCTTTGGTTCAAAACGTGTGCCGGTTCTAACCAAACTGGTTTTTGTATTGTGAAACTTAAGCCTCTTACTACATACATGAAAAAGCAAATTCTGGTTTAAAATTCGAATGTGTTTTGCACAATTTGCTCTTTAAGCACGATAACGCACAGGCCGTTGCCGTTTACGATAAAAAATAATGATTGAAGAAAACCTTTTATCAAAAGATAATAATTTTAGTTTTAAAGTTATCATTACTAATTATTAAAAGAAACACACTTTTGCCGTTCTGAATGCAAAAGGCGTGCGCCCGCGCTGAAACGAGCAAACGAGCGAAACAATAGAGTTTCGTACGCGTCAGTATTCAAACAACAAAAAGGTTTCGCACTCGGTATTTTTGTAAATGGAACCAAAGAGACGTCATAGTAAGAGTGGGCAGCGCTAGCGCGGTCGCGTGTGGACGTGTGGTGTCGCAGGCTGGCTGCACTCGCTGGCCGGGCTGGTGAAGCGCCGCCTCAGCGGGTACGTCAAGTGGCATCACGTTGCAGCGCGCCGCGACCTGCACCACCCGCCGCACCAGCACCTCAGGTGAGACTCGCGTCGTTTAGGGCTTTCCCATTGGCTTTTATGGCTGGAGTCACACCAAACACTGCTGCAGTCCGGTGCGTGAGTAGTGCAGTTGCACTTCATGTGCGGGTACGACCGTGACATAGAAATGCACGCGACGTCACTGCACGTGCGCTGCGTCTGCACTACACGCAGACTGCAACTGCATTTGGTGGGCTCCACCATTTAAAGCAGTATTGTAGCAGTGTTGCGACTGTGAAAACGAAACGCGTTTCTCTTTAACTATACACGCTTCTCGTTTTTACAACTGCAATAACACTGCAGTAATACTGCATTAAAAGCTCATGGTAAAGCCCTGGGCCTTGTTTTTACTAATTTATTAAACGTCCATAATCTGACAGTAGCATTTTGCCCTTATGCCAAACGAGAAAATCAGGCTATTGAGATACCACTGGGGACTTTTTAAAATAGCAGAATTGATGTTGGAGAGATGTAAGAGTTTTTACAACTACCATGTAACGACCTCAATAACAACGTCAGACTGGCTGTTTACAAATTTTTTTTTTTGCGTTTTACTCCATTTTTTCGTCAAATCCAAAGAAAGCGTTAAAAAAAATTGATTCACGATTATTGATTGTCATGTCAACGCATTACCGGTTCGATATTGTCTTTTATAGTTTTGTTTTTGAATAACCAACATACCTTTTCTATTCTCTTGAATAATCTTGATAAGGGCGGGCCGCGGCCGTATCGAAGCTGACGTTGTCGAACATATTTTATGTTACATAAATACTAACGGTTCTCGGCGCTCGGTAGGTGGGGCGCCAGCGAGAGTTGGAGCGTGCCCGCGTCGCCGCTGCCCCCGCGCGCGCCCCCGCCGCGCCCCGCCGACTAGCGGCACGCTGCCCCCGCCCCCGCACCCGCCGCCCCGCACTCGTGACAAGCGTCACGCGGGCCGACGCGCGCGCGAGCCGTCGCGTAACACGCTCGCGAACACGCCGCGGCGCGGAGAGGCTATGAGGGAGCGCGCTGGACGTTGGACACGCGGATCGTACGCTCACACACGCGACGTTCTCCAAGAGTCGGGGGACTTAGAAGCACGACCGCGCAGCCTCCAACAAAAATATTGGGTCACGTGATCAACTACTATTTACTTGCCTTCACTAATCACTCGATTGACAAATGCTTGTAGTTTCATTACAAACATACGCTGCTGCGCGATGACATTAATGTAAGCTGTTTTGTTATACGAGTGAGCCTGTGATGAGGCAGTAGCGTAACTCACGCTTTTGTTAACTGAAATTCAGTGTGGTCACGTGATTCGATTCCACAATCGCCTGAAGTGCACCCAACGTTGCATGACACGCGCTATCACGCGACGCAGCATAGCTTCGCGACTCTATGAGATTTGTTCACTTTTAGATGTTAAGAAATATGGCGCCTATGGAGAACCCCATTGTACTCATATAACTGTTGATTAAAATGTCTGAAGAATTTGTAACGAGTCGTCGTGTTCTTGTAAAATATTTTTATGCATGTTTACGTAATATGCATAAGAATATCTTTATTCTAGTATAGTTTTAAAAATACGCCATACTTTATCATCTCGCCATATGCTAGGGTAGTTATGTTCTGGGAATGTACACAGATGTAATGTTGCAGTGCAGCCTGATTGTTACTTAAAATTACAATTAAATTATCTAATAAGAGCAACAAAACAACATACTTTAAACTGTATACCGATTTCCCTGTAAACGTTAAGGGATACACAGTTACACAGACAATAATAAACAGGTAGCATTAAGACCCGCGTTCTAGTTCCGCGCACAAAGACTATATACCTATAGACCTTCTCTGATTTACTTTTAAAGTTCAAATTGCATCGCACAAGAATTACTGCACTGAGAGTTTCAATTGCTTCATTATTAACCCTCTATAAACCAATAGAAAACTTATAAAATGGAGTTAAATATCAGTATTTCTTGTCGTGCTTCGTGTAGGTTGATGGTATCGCATTATTAGTCATTACGTCACGTATATGTAAATATGCCCTACGGTATTAGTAACACTAGTATAACGTTGACCAATGTTGTTTATCATGAGAACAACCACTTGCGTTATGGACATTTAAGCTTTAAAGTTAGCGCGTAACTTTGACCAAAACACTTAATGCTTTATCGTAGTAAAGTAACCACAAAACTCGGAGTTTAATAAAAAAATATTAATTGTCAAACCTTAATCAAACAATGGTAGAATACATGCCGTGTAGATTTGTTTTTAGTAAAAAACAATATTATGTGAACGCAACCATTATATACTTTTTAAATCTATAAGAACAAGTGTTAAACTTTTTAATGTTGTCAGTACTGGTAAAAAAAAAACTTTTTTATTTTTTATTTTTTTAACCACCATTAACCGAATGTCCCGCTATATCGGCCCGATTAGCTCGTATCCGATTAAGGGTTAATCTCACCAAGGTAAACCGATCTAGTGAAAGTCGCGGGTAGACGCTCAGTTGTGGAAATCAACAGTGGACGTCTTTTATCTGAGATGGTGATAATGAATCTCAACAGGTTTATCCTTAGCGATTTTCTTTCATTAATTGAGTGTAAAATGTCGCCATACACATCTTACGATTGCAATAATTCCAAATATTATTTAAGCAAAAAATTTATTGAAAATAAACCTTCTAAACATTTTGTTGCGTGCAGTGGAGCGAAATAGGACAAATAAATAAAAAAAAAAATTATTAGATCAACATTGTTGTCTTCGGTTTAACTTGGAATTTTGATGGTTACTATACAATGCATATCATTTATGGTCGACTCTTTTTCGATACAAATATTCGCGCTTTTCGAGAATGAGGTTTTCGCAGTCATACCAATGATATTAAGGTTAGAGCTTAACGCAACACCTGTCACTGTAGATACACTTAGATAAGGTTGCATACCAAAAATGATCTTCTTGAACCGGAGTTGTGCAAAACTACATCATTTATTTTGTCAGACGTTTTTGTATTTCAGTTTATTTATGTATGTTTTGGCAAACTGTACGCGCAGTTTGTAAAAATGCACTGACCCGTTTTTTTACTCCGCAAACATTGCATTATTGTATAAAAAAGGTAATATGTATTAAAGTCAGTCTAATTATTAAATTTTACGAGCTGAATTCTGCCATCATATCTCTATTTAAATGACATTTTTGTTATATTTCGTTTTATTAATGATATAAGTTATAATTATTTTGTCTGTTGAACAGTCTTCTATCTCAAATTGCATTTTCTATTAGTATTTAAATCAAAATATAACAAAAAGTCACTTAGCGGTATCTTAATGACGATTAAGCAGTATATTGTGGTCACTTTTGGTACATTTTATACGGATCTTGCGTTTATACACTAGCTTCGGCTGCGTGAACACTATTACACAGTGCAAACTCCCGAGCATATGATATATTAATTTAAAATATTCACCAAAAAATCCGTGTAATTTTTTTATTTAAAAATATTTTTTGCAACTTCATGCTTGCTTCATATTCATATGCAATTACTATTGTAATTTGTATTGCATGTGAAGTTGTAGTATGCTCAAATATTTCTAGATCTGGCAAGTTGATGCACATCTAACGATAATTAGAATATTTTTCGTTTCGTTACAAGCCTAGTGGGTGAAACATTTTAGTACGACTTCAATACAGGGTACACTTACTTTAAGCTAAAAGAGACACAATAGCGACACCATGTTGTGTAGTATGACGTGGTTGTGTGCAGGCGCAGAATTTCGTAACTCGGGTATCTGTAAAACTTAAATTCAGTACAACCATTTCCAATATAATATTAATAATATGGATAACTGTGTTTCAGATTAACTGTCTTCACATTTTTATTTGTCATCTTATGCTATCAATATGATAGAAATACTACTTATGGATAGGTTATCTGGCACTTACAAGGTACTGGTGAACCTACTCTTAATTGATAATGTATTTAATAAAGAAGAATGAACACTTTGTCTTCTTTTAGAAACGTCTAGCTAGAACAAACTACACTAAATGTTTAAAACTAATTTTTATTTAACAAAGTAGTATTTTTAACCTCGAATAGATATTCATTTCTGCAAAATACTTTCTGAATACCAAAAGATTTTTAACTTTTTATCCCGTTCAAATAAAATGTTACAGTACATTCAACAGCAAAGGTACCTAACTGATGATTGGTCAGGTTTCTAAATATGAAATCAGTATGAAAATCAAAACTTTTAAACGCATATCAAAAAACTTTCGAGTGTCTACTAGTACCTGCAGACTTTGACTGTTGTTATTTAGAAAATACCGACTTACACTATCGAAACTTAATTTTGAAATCTAGTAAACATCATCTACTTTTGCTGTTGACTGTACCTACGCGATAAAGACGTTTGTGACAAACAAAATTTTATACGTTTGAAACCGTGGACTGAAACTAGTATTAAAGAAATATAAGATACCGAAAGAGAAAAGTGGAAGTTTATGGGGGAGTTCTTGCCCAGCAGTGAGACGAAATAGACGAAATAAAAAAATACATCATACCGATATACGTAGGTAGGTTTCTAATAAATGAACATACATCTCATTCCGTTTATGTACGCACTTGTAATGTTCTACAGATACCCGAGTACGTACGAGTTACAGGCAATATACATTGGCGATCAATTCCTATTTATTGGTATAGAGCAAATAAATTCAATTGTAAATAACTTGTATTATATTGATAAGTGACGATGAAATGCAATACTTGAAACAGTTTAATTTTATAGGCGACGAATAGAAATAGATTTTTAATTTTAATACAGATGATTGTAATTATTAGAGCATTATATTATATAGTATATCGCTTATATTTTAATTGTAGTTTGTAATTTGTACATTTTATTTGTATGTTTAAATCATTTGACCAAATGTATAGGATTTAATTAATTGACTATTTGTTCAAAGCTTCATGAGTGCAGTCACAAAGTTACGCTGAAGGGCGGGCAATTTATCATTTGTATAATTAGAAATGCCCATTTCACAAACTCAGAGAGCGGTTTAAAGTAGCTCACTAAAGTATTAATTACTTATTTTGAACCTTATGTTGGTGAGTGCAATGATGATATTGCTGCGTAATGAGATTGTCCGTTCGATAGCGGGCAGCGTTGTTTGTGATTTGAAGCACGCGTGCTCCACGTGGGCGCCGGGTCTCACTAAATCATCACCTAATCCATTTTAAATAAATTCTAATGGTACACACGGCGGCAGATCAACCTACCCAAAACTGTCAAATTTCTACAATCAATTTGAACTTTATGTGTTAGTTATAAGGATCAAAATTCATTGGAGAAATTTGACAGATTTGGGTAGGTTGATCTGCCGCCGACTATACAATTAGATTTTTTTTATTGCATATTGTGTCAAGGCAAAACTATTTTTAGCAAATATGTTATCAACCAATATTTTCAGTTTCACCAAAAGTATGCTTGGAAGTAAGTTAATATGTTTTTTTATACTTAACTATACCGAAAATGTTCGTAAAATCGTTTGCCATACACATTTGAGACCCGTAGACGCGCCCTCTAGTCCGCACTCCACTTACGTGCAAACGCCTTAGATTGTAACAAGACTATATTTAAACAAATCTATTTAATTCAAACAACGATTAACTTGTTTTGTTTATTTTTGCAATAGTTATTATTTTTATGTGTACTGTAATAAATGAGATCAAATTTTTATACTGTTTTATTTCCTTTTGGTTTTTAATTATGCATGACACATCTAGATATTATGGTGTAAGATTATCAATCTACTTTCACGCTCCCGAGAATCTAGTAACGAACCACCTTTACGTAATGCCTAGAAAGCTCTCAAGGTTTCATCGGTCGCAATGGTAAGGAACCACAGAATTTTTCGCTGCGCATAAATTGGGTTGCCCTCTCTTTTTTTTAGGGTTCCGCACCCAAAGGGTGAAACGGAACCCTATTACTAAGACTCCGCTGTCCGTTACTAGGCTGTATCTCATGAACCATGATAGTTAGACAGTTGAAATTTTCACAGATGATGTATTTCTGCTGCCGCTATCACAACAAATACTAAAACAATAAAATAAATATTTTCACACCACCTGCTCGACAATGCCTCATTATATATCATGCAAACCTTACTCAAAGTAAATCATTATAGCCCTTGTCTTTTGCCGGGGTGTAATGTTGTACTGAATTTCATTATAACCCGCCGGGCAGTAATGTGATTCTCACTTCTCTTAGTTCTTATTATTATGCATTTAAAGTCTAATTTCGTCAAAATCGCGCGGCGCGCGGCTGCTGCAGCTGCTGGTGGCCGACGGCGAGGAGGTGGACGGCGGCGCGCACCGCGCCTCATTTATTTGAAAATCGAACTTATTCGAAAATTGAGCTGGCCACGCCACGGCAAGCCAAACGAAAAAAAATCAATACTTAAAACAAAAGCCGCGAGTATTTCAATACGGTGCAATCAGTATCAGACAAAACTGCAAAAGAAGATAGAATAAAACATTAAGAAAATGTCGAGTGACGAAAGTGATTTAAATCCGGAGTCCATTAAATTAGACGCCTTAGGTATTGTTAATAACCTACTACCAGAGAAGTCGAAGGAAAAATACTTGAAAGCTTACGACGATTTCCACAAATGGAAAACTGCAAAAGGCGCAAAGTCTGTGTCGGAGTCCGTGCTTCTTGTTTATTTCGAGTATTTATCGTGTACAAAGAAGTCCAGCAGCCTGTGGTGTATCTATTTGATGCTCAGGTTAACAATAAGCATCAAACACGACATTAAGATAAATACATATAGCAAGTTATTGGCATTTTTAAAGAGGAAATCAGATGGTCATCGAGCAAAGAAGTCAAATATATTGACAGCGCAAGATGTGGAAACTTTTCTGAATGAGGCTCCTGATCACAGCTTTCTGGCCATGAAAGTAAGTATGAGTACTGCCTACTTTTTAGTTACGTTTCTAGTACCTACCTATAATAGCTCTATAAAATAGTTAATGAATAAAAGGGTATTTAAATAGCACACATTTAAAAAATACACATTCTAAGGTTTGGTCGCAAGCTTTTTTTATAATATAAAGGTCAAAAAATGTAGTAGTGTATCTATCTATTTACTCACAATCCTATTTTTTGTTACAGGTAGCCTTGATTTTTGGAGTGAATGGCGCATGTCGTGGAAATGAACTCGTAAACATAAAAGTCAATGATATCAAAAAACATGCAGATTTATTGCTGATTAACTTACCAGATACCAAAACAAATAGAGAACGTTCGTTCATAGTTCGTGAAGATTATGCAAGAATTGTTGAAAAGTACCAAGCTCTGCGCCCCTCTAATATAAACACCAACAGATTTTTTATCGGTTACAGTAATGGCAAATGCACCAGGCAAGTCATTGGCAAGAATAAAATCAGCGCCATGCCAAAAGAAATTGCAAAATACCTCAAATTGCAAAATCCCGAGCTCTATACGGGTCATTGTTTGAGGAGAACATCGGCAAGTCTGTTGGTAGATTCAGGAGCAGATATGGCCCAGATAAAACGTCATGGTGGCTGGAAATCCGATGCAGTAGCGGAGGGCTACATAGTAGTAATTCCATACAAAACAAAAACAAGATAAGCTGTCGTATTGGTGACAACATTCATCTGAAAACTACGTCCATTATTGATGATCCTTGGAAACCTTTGCCACCACAGCCATCTAGCTCAAAATATATCCCGCCAAGCCCACTGCCTCAAGCACCACCTTCCCCAACCTTTACTGTGCCAAACGACCCTCACACGCAAGGTTCTGATGTATTGGGTGCTGCTACTCAAATAAATTCCACCTCAACTAACATAAGCGTACCAAAAAATATAACCATATCTTTACATAACTGGACTAATGTATCAAACATCAATTTTAATTTTTAATTTACTTTTTATTGCTATTTACTGTGCCAATTATATATAATTAGTAATGAAAATAGTATTTTAATAAATAAAATACTTTTTCTAGTAGCCTTGGTTTTTATTGTCTCGCAAAAGGTGAGAAAAGTAGAGTATACTCCTCAGGGATAAAACTGATTGCCTTGGGCGCGCTTAAATCCTTCACTGCTCTCAGGACTCCATGTTAATTCCCTCGCTTCGCTCGGGAATCAACTCAAAACCCCCTCGCTACGCTCGGGAGTTAAATCTGGAGTCCTTCGTTACGCTCAGGATTCAAATATCGCGCCCGTGACATAATACAGTGCTTTATCCCCTTGGTGTACAATCTACTATTAAGTGGGGCTCCCATACAACAGAAGATTTTTTATTTTGCCGTTTTTATAGTTAATGGAACGGAAACCGTCGTGTGCGAGTCCGACTCGCGCTTGGCCGGGTTTTTTTTACTTTTAACCTTTTCACCGCCCAACTATCCTGCACGCGATGTCCCGCTGTACGCCAACGTATAAATGTATTTTAATAAAGTAGGTACAAAGAAGAACTTCTATAGAAGTGCTGGCGTGGGCGGCACGAAAATCTCGAACTTCTATAGAAGTTGTTGGCGGTAAAAAGGTTAAAGCAGTCAAAGCATATTCCCTCTGAAATATATTCAACCGGGTCAGTCTTAAGCCAGTTCGAGTTATGGTCAATATCTTATTATATTACTTACTTCAACCACAGAATACGTACTTAATAGTACAGGTCTTCAACAGGCACAGCTTCCAATATGTTCTCGGATTGTTATCTTAACGATTTTTTTTGGCTAAAATAATAAGAACCATTTAAAATAAAATAGCCTTTATTTTAAAAATAACATTTTTTGTACAATATTAATTTGTGTTGAGTAAACGACAAACTAGGTACACATTTAATAGTAACATACAAAAATAACAGCGTCATACAGGCTATGATAAATAGGAAAACAACATAAATAAGCCTAAGCTATCTAAATAGCTTCACGTATTTAAACTATCACATGCTAATAGCATTAAAAACTGACACATGTTCGAAATATTGAAGGTACTACGACTCAAGCGCATTGTCTATTTTCTATTAACATTATTGTTCTTACACATGTAGTAGTTACGTACTTGTCATGAGGGTATTATTGCTATCTATATTTTCAATTTCTTAAATCGTGACTGTCTTCTGTGATATCTTGTAAGGAGGTCTAATCATGAGTGAGCCAAATTAAAGCCAATTCCAAAACAAATGAATAGCGTAGTCATCCTAAAGGTGCGTACAAACTCTAATAAACGTCATGAAATAATTAGAATGTTAAAAGTGTTAAATTCAGCCAAGCATTTAATAATGAGCCAGAGTCTTAAACAATTTATTTTAATAGAATCCTTTTTTTTAAACTATAATATATAATAAGATAACTAAAACTACTTTAGTAACATCATCATAACGTAAAAATATTTATGAGTTTGCTCATAATGCGTTTCGAGGTGGGTTTGCTACATCATAACCGTACCCAGTTTGTGCGCACCTTGGTACATTACTCTTTTTTTATATAAGTGATTATAATAACTATAAGCAAAGCAACAGGAAACTTTTCAAATCGATAACAATTTTTAAATAAATACATCAAAATTTCTTATCTCTTTGGCATAAACAAGCAACCTTTTAACGACTAAGTACTCCGTTCTAAATAAAATAAAATTTAACACGACAATCAAAACAAACAAATATTAACAATTTTGCATTCTTTTATCTAATAAAATTTATTCATCATCAGCTTATTTTTATATCCCCACTGTTGGGGCACGAGCCTTCCCTATGGATGGATAGGGAGAACGGGCCATAAACCACCACGCGGGCCCAGTGCGGGTTAGTGGTTGTTAACGACTGCTAATGCAGCCGGGGCCAACGACTTTACGTGTCTTCCGAAGCACGGAGGATCTCGAGAAGATAAATTTCTGGTCACCTATCCGATGACCGACCTTTGCGAAAGTTGCTTAACCTCAGCACTCGCAGACCGGGCGCGTTAACAACTACGCCATCGACCTCCTCTTAATTAATTATAGATTGTTATTTAATAACAATCTATATTAGCCGTACCTACTTCATACAACGTACACCCGCCTGCAAACCAGACTGCCACGAACTATTAAATTTTCTTAATAGAATGTGAACTTTGTAGCTATGATAATTTATGGTTGAACATACAGGCCTTACAAATAAACAGAGGATAAGCTTCGAAAGGCTATTCCGTGTCTTGGCTCTTTTAATTTTATTTGACATGAACTTTACAGGACGGGAACAAAACCCAGGGGAACAAATCCTATTCCAAGCTTAGTCTGTTTATTTGTAAAGCCCATATTGTGGAAAATTTACAGTTTTTATTAGTCTGATGTGAGCACTTGCTCAAAAACTGTGTAAAAAATTAGACCGGGGTTGTTAAGGACAACAGATGTTGCCTATTTTGCTAATCTTTATTTATCGCCTTAGCTATCAAGACAATATTCGTAAACCGGATGATACAGACAACATCACAAATATCTTTGCAACTTTAATAATTTGGTATTTATGAAAAACAAACCATACCAGCCTTAACTCATGTGATTAGAGTATGTTTATGACTAACACTGTCAGTATTTCCCATTTAAACAAAAATAGACTATTACATACTCAATAACACTGAAATTACTTAAAATATTATCTTTTTGAAAATGTTGTATGCTGCAACTAATTTGACGCTGATTGTACACAACACGCCTGCCACATACCACAAGCTGTCAAAGTTCCTCAATAGAGTTTGAACTTTGTGTCTATGGCATAAGGTTGAACATTTATTGAAGAAATTTGACAGTTTTGGATAGGTTGATGTGCAGCGTCTGTACAAGATGGCCGACATTGTCTATTATGGCAGAGTAAGTTTTCTCTTGAATACTTGATTTACTTAGTTTTTTTACAAAAAGGATGAAATATAGGAAATATCGGTCATCCATTATCAGACCACCCGGTTATAATTTAACTGAAAGTGCTACTTAAAATTATTGCTTGTTAATTATTGTTAATAAAAATAAGGCGCGTAAAAAATAAATCAATCTGCATAAATAGCTTAACAATGTTTGAGAGTATTTTCAAACAATACAACCAATTACTCTCTGACCAAGTCATAACGAAGGATCGTACACATCTGTCGCCCTTAATGGCACCAAATATCAGTCATGTGTACAATCCTTAAGGCCAATGGGAAACGAGAATAAAGAAGGTATACAGAGTGAATACAACTATACAAAGAATAAACTTACAAACCAATAGTGAACGAAATTAAGAAATTTGAATATTCTTGAAAGTATCACATCATCATAAGTTAAAAAAAAATAGTCCTATAGTTGGGCATAAATAAATAAATAAATTTTCCTACACTCACACCAATTATCTAGCCCAAGAGAAGTTGCGTTATATGGTTACTAGACAACGGATAAACATACTTAAAATAATTAAATACATACTTATTATACATAGAAAACACCCAGACCCGAGACAATTTAGAAAAACAATAATTTCTGAATTGACCCGACCGGGGATCGAACCCGGGAGATAGCGACACCATGAAAACCGGTGTACAAACCACTCAACCAAGGAGGTCGTCAAGTCTTAAGGCTTCCTATACTCGTATGCGCATGAGGAGATCGGGCCATAACCCACCACACGGTTGCAACGCGGGTTGATGATTGGTCAAGACTGCCATCTTACGGTTCCATCGACTTATGTGCCTTACGAGGCTCGGACGAGCTCGACATATCCTTATAATTTGGAATTAATTATGAAGGTGCTCAAGCTTATCCCTAACGCACTCTAATACAGGTTATACATTGTATATGTATACACCGTCACTCTTTGAACGTTTTAATCCTGCAGGTGGGTGATTAGACCATGAAACTGAACAACTTTTCCCAAGAAACAAGTCAAAAACCATTTTTTTAAAGTTTCCCATACGAAGCATCTATTGACCGAGCATGGTTTGTATAAGAAAGTTAAAAAAATAAATTATTTTTTTTGCTTATATTTCTTGGGAAAAGTTGTTCAGTGTTATGGTCTGATCAACTCACCTACAGGATTAAAACGTTCAAAGAGTGACGGTGTATGTACAGTCACGAGCATTAACATGTATGTATATACATTAACATGTATGTATAATCTTATTCCAGTGTTATAAGAGTTACATTTTACATGTTAATGCTTGTGTATGTACTCAAGTCCTTCTCCCACAAAGGGCAGGCCGAGCATTAAAATCATCAATTTTGAGTAAACTCGCCGTAAAGTCACCCCGAGCCCGACGCGACGCCATTAGCTTAGTCAAAGTAGGGCTCCAAAGTGGAATAGATAAATAACATCAGTGACAGTTTGTTAGCCGATCGCCTGATGTGCGAGCATGAAATCCTTGTCCTTGTCCATGAGATGGGGCATGCCATGACACTTAGCCTACTTAAAAGGTAAAAAGACAATAAATGTAAACATGACTATAACAAGATTTTCAGGGTGCCTAGTGCGATTTTCATTCGTCGAAATACGAGAATTTGTATGGCAAAATTTTAACTCTTCTCTTATGTCGCCAGGAGGCGCTGCTACACGGCTGTACAAATTTTCGTTTTCATCGAATAATTTTAATCGAATGAAAACGGATAGTTAACAAAACACACTAGGCGCCCAGTAGTGGTGTATACAAACTTAGCTCTCGTTTCCCACGACAACATAACATTATCCTAATAATCTTATTTACCAAACTAACAAACGAATAACACATCAAAGTTTAAAACATTAACAAAATTGAAATAGTGCAATTTTTTGTTTAATTTAACTTTTCTCCTTTGGATATGACATTTGACTAGTATAATTTAGTCTACAAACTTTCACCTTTCATCATTAATCATTAAAAAAAAAAAGAAAAAAAAATTGCGTTAAAAATTATATAAACATTTATCATTAATCATGACAATGCCTACTTATATTAACAGCCTAATTGTTTGCGTTCTTATCAGGTAAACGTGAATAAATACTAAAATATGACAATAAATAGCAGTTACGACATTACAATAATGGATATTCAAATATTTGACTTACTAATAAAAATAATAATAGCTTCTGTATACCTACCGTATTTAATTATATCATAACATTGACTTAAAACACAATAGTTCGTCCTACACCTTATAGCTTTATACCTTTTGATGACATATAAAGCCACCAGTATGAGATTAAAGATCGGAAAGCTCTTCAAAGATGAAAAACTGCCTTGAAGATGTAATAAAAAGTAAATTTTGAGTTTTGACACTCAACAGCATAGGTAGTTATTTTTTATTGTATAGCTATTACACCTCTGCCGAGTTAGACAATTCTACTTTCCGCTGAACTGCAGAGCAAACTTATACATACGAGTGTGCCCGCAGATATTTATTTAAGTAATAAGTATGTATTTACCTAACTAAGCAACGAAATACCACTTCTTACATAATAAATAATTACTCCACTGTCATTTGCATTTGAAAATAAAAATTACTAAATACGATATTGTTTTTACTTACTTCTAGGGCTAAGTTTTCAATCTTTACATATATTATTTACCACAGAGTTCGTAGGTATTTAACGATCTTTTGTTTAGATTCTAGCTAGAGAGTAAGCAAGCAATTCCATTGATTTTATGATCCACGCGAAATATTAAAGATCATTTAAAATATATTACACATTTTATGTGGTCCATCCAACGATACCTATTCTATCAACTGACGTCTGTGAATGTTAATGTATTTAACACATTAAATACATTAACATTAACACCATAAATTATTCTATTGAATACTATAGAATCTATTAATGTGGCGGTAATCTAGGATTTAAAATACGCAACATTGCAAAATGCTAAGAATGTAGTTCTGTAGGTACGTGATTGAGAGTTTCTTGCTCTCAACCCTAGACGTATGGGATGTATTAGACAAATTAGATTTAAGTAAGTCAAATTGGACATCAAATAAAGTTGACTCTAGATTAAATAGTAGCGAATATACTAGTCATAAGAACCACCATGGCCCTCATCTGACGTTGAAACCGTACAGTCACGAGCACCAATATGTATATCTTAGCTTTGATTCTTATTCCATTGTGTTAAGAGCTACAATTGTTTACATAATTTTGCTCGTGACTGTACATGAGATCGGGCTACACCACAACGCGAGCTGGTGTAACGATAACCCATATCTTACGGCAACAACCAGGGGCCCGACCGCCTAACCGATCGCTTTGACTTCGTGTGTGGTTTATGACGTCATCTTGTCGTTTCGTGCCGCCTATGAAAGCAATATCGAAAGCTATAGCCTTTAGCTTTTGATATTGCTTTCATAGGCGGTGCGAGGTGGCAAGATGACGTCATAAACTATACGCGTAGTCAAAGCAATCGGTTAGGCGGTCGGGGGGCAGAACCAACGTCCTTACGCATGTACAAGTAAACCAAAGAAACGAGGAGTTCAAAGTATTTTAAAATTTGAAATAGTGCATGCGGTGCGTTACTACGAAACAATAGTCACACATTTCACGAATGTTATCATAATTTTATCTAATTTGATTTGACAACTTTTTTTTTTAAATATTGCGAACTTATACTTTAATCGAACTAAAACTAGTAGCTACAGTTTTATTTTATAGCACCGCCATATTCATTTTTTACCAAAATATTAACTGTAGTTACAATTTTTTTTTCAATAAATACTTGCGATTTAAGTACCTACCACTTATGTGAGAAAAGCATAGATTTTTTTGTATTCCAAAATATACCTACATCACATTTTAGACAATAGACAATGTCTTTAAGAAAGGTTGTGGATAGAGCCAACTAACATTCAACATAGAAAAATATCTAAGTACTTAAATGCCTTGAGCATACAGTTGCGAACATAAATCCGATTGACTAGTTTACGTTCCTAACGAGTTAAAATTCATTTTAATGCAAGATATGTTTAGCGTTTTTTGAGATTTACTTTAGATTTTGCTAATATCAACCTAACGATGATTCCGATAAGGTACCTATCGCAAACACGCGCTTTACCATACCGCCGCCTAATCACTAACGAGAGTCGTCTGCCCAGAAAATTTGAGCTTTCAAAAGGCAATAATTAGTTTTGCTACGTATTTTTCTAACATTTAAAAAACTATAGTGCCGCTTCGTCTTTTAGGCGAAGCTACCTCTACAACGACGTTTTCTTCCCACTCGAAGCTTTGAGCTCCACAAAACCTGAAAAAAATACAACTTTATATTACTTTTAAACATATACAAAACCCTTTATATTATTGATCACGCTCACGGTATGTTGTATACTTATAGTGGTATCAAGAGCTGAGATTGAATAACATTATATCATGGGATATCAGGCAAGTACCATTTCAACTATTTTTAAATCAATTCTTCTCAAACTTACATAAAATGCAAATTTAAAAACATGTGATATATGTATATTCTTATGCACAAAAGATCCCGATGGGTCGAAGAGGGACTGGAAGGAACATGGAGAGGGAAACCTCAGCAGGCCCCA
This sequence comes from Eudonia lacustrata, assembly GCA_947562085.1. Classification (NCBI taxonomy): domain Eukaryota; kingdom Metazoa; phylum Arthropoda; class Insecta; order Lepidoptera; family Crambidae; genus Eudonia; species Eudonia lacustrata. The sequence goes on from OX387341.1 coordinate 2,740,619, forward strand.
CTAAGATAAGATAAGATATGTTATCTTTAACCAACCCAGCTTTAGAGGTTTTCTAGAAGTGCTAACTCCGCGAGAGCGTATCTAAGGGTCAATTCACACCGAATTGCCTGCGGTCGGCAGTTGGCGGCCGGCGGCATACTATACGTTATCAGTTAGTGATAAAGTTTAAAATGGTTTGACTGTAAAATTGGCGGTCGCTACGCTGCTGACTGCCTACCCTTACACAAGACTTAGCTTCGGACATGCCTTAGTGCGGGCGGCCGCCCTTGCCCGCGCGCTGCGGGCTGCCGGGCACGGATCCGGCCACGGCGGCGGCGGCGTACTGCAGCTGATCCTTGTCCACAAAGCTGCGCTTCAGGTAGTCTGAGATGTGCTGCACGATCAGATCAATAGCCACTGGGGACGGGATAATACGTTTAGTGGGGCGACATCACACAGCTAGGCACAATCAAGCAAATTGAATCATGACCCACCTTAAACCCATTTCCTTACAGTCAATTCAATACAATTAGGTCTATATTCTTCTAATAAACATAAATTTCATTGGAAACATACTTATTTATGTTTGAATAAACATTGACAAATCGGGCAAAGTCAACTATAGGTACACGAGTATATCCTAAACTTCGTCCGAAGCACGGCCAAATGTTAGCAAGTTTTGTCTTGTGACAATAACGTCTTTAATGTGCGTTAACCATGCGTTAAGACGAGAGTACGTTGATACTAAAGTCACCAAGGTGCCTTGCGCGAGTTGTACTCACCATTGGCTCATGTTAACGTGATTGAATGTCAAATAAAACTCGGCACTCGCACTACTTTGTGTGATGAGTGCGAGTTTTTTCACAATTCGAAGGAAGCAACGACACGCTGACGTTCTCGTGCAACTGCCTTGATGCCATACAAATACTAGTTAATAATAATACAATTTGGACTAGGCACCGACTAATAGGCACAGGTAATGGATTAAAATACATCTACTTTACTATTATTGCAAAGAGAATAAGATTTGATAAGTGTCACAATATTTGCTCTTTACACAACGTACGTACATACACAAGCGCTCGTGATCTATTTCTACGTATAATATACTATCGTATGGCAAGGTGGAATAGCCTTTGTCTAATTTTGTTAGCCTAATGATTATATTAGTGTTGTAGGATAATTGTAAGAATAGACCTTTACATATATATAGGGACGATCGCAAAGAACCGGATAGTATCTAAAGAATGAAGAAATATTTTCAAAAACATGCTGTTTTCAGGATAATCGCGCTTATCCACTTTTTATTTAACAGATAAGAAAATAACGGTGTTTACGTCAGCAACAACCATTAATATTGACATAAAACTTCTTTGTTTGCGATCGGACTAGGAATTTTAAGAATTTCCTTACTAAGGTGGTTCTCTACGATTGTCTTCTAATATTCGTGATGATTCGTTTGTTTCTATTATGTTAAGACATATACATATTTTTAACTATGAATTGACGTAGACATACACAAATAAAAGAGCAGATAACTATTCAACTACTTTACCGACGTGCTCCCCTAGTTCCGAGAGAGCAGAGAATATTAAAAATAGTTAATAGATTTTACTAAAGCAATAAAATATTGTATCTACTTAACTACTAAGGGCCGATTTTCCAATACCTTATTCGTTTGATAAAGTATTAGATAACCATTTTAAAAATGTATTTTCATAACATGACTTTTCTTTTTAAACGGGTGACATTTTAGCTTGATTGCATTATTATTTATCAGAAGGATAAGTTTTATCCGATGATTGAAAAATCAGTCCTTAATAATGTACCTAAACATGAAAAATTTTCGTGGTATTTCGAAATAACTGGTTTTAATCGTTAAAAGGAGTCTGCGACGTTTCCTAAATAGTATGTTATCAATTCTTAATGGCACCAGTGCTTGACACAGTGAGTTCAGTGTTCAACACCGGATTTCGTCGCCAAAAAATACTATAGAATTTCATTGAAATTTAGCAGATAGGAAGCATCTCTAATCTATTTGTTGGCAAAGAAAAAAATCTGATGGACTTCTATTTTTAGATTAAAAGAAAAAACGTGTCGATCACTGTTTCCGCTGGTTTCTGTCGAATACCGGTACCATAGACTAGCGTGTCTATGAATTAAAAATAAAATTCAGTAGCGAGTTTCAAACACTTTATTAACTACACACATGGGTTTATAATAAAAGGATTAGCGAGTACAATAATACAACATAAACACACTTTTTGTGCCATGAACAGCAAACCACACCGAACATCCCAATCGCTTACTTAAAATTTAAGGTAAACAAACAATTTGATACACACAGGACTCAATAACCAATATAAGTCTATAAATATCACAATACGATACAAGGAATAATTATATATTGTATATAGAATTATTAACATCAATTAGCAAGTTGTATAGCCAACTAGAATTCTCGTAAATAATAAATAATTGTTAACACAACAGCACCAGAAATATTATTTCCAGTAAACATAATGTCCAACAGTGGGCACAAAGATCGATGAATATGTAAGAACCGAAACACAATTTAAAAAATATTGTTAGCGGCAATCACTATTAATTCTTCATAATTATGTAGTTTGAATATATCAATTGGACATGCGCTATACTCTTACAAGATCCAGAAAGTAGAAAAACCGCGTTTGACATACCATGTGTCTCGCTACGCTTGCAGTTAAACCTCAACATTGATAGCTTACTGGTACAGTCGCAGTCAATACTGCCTGAGCGCACAAATAATCTCTAAACCTACCAAAATATCTGTATATTTTGGTAGAACAATCAACTTTATTACTAGACATTTAAATGCACTTTCAATTGTTTTCAACGTATCAAAAGTGTACTCAACTTTAAATTCAAGGTTCACAAGGTTGATTTTAGCAAAATATGTAGATATTCTATAGGTTATTTCAAATGCTTTTTTTTCTCTTATTCAAGGTCACTGGTAAATTATTTTGTCATCGAAAATAGAACTCGTACTAGAACGATAATTATATTAATAACCTCATAGCAAATATTGCACAAAATATTATATTTCATAGTGTATTTCATGTCAATTTAAATTTCGAGATCACCGGTAAGATTTAAAGATCGCTTCTCCAGATCACTTTGACGGTGACTGTACATATTAACAAATTGTTTTGACACATAACAAATATTAAATTAAGTAGATATAATATGATAAAAATATATAAAATTAAGTGTTTCATACAGTTTCGTAAATCATGAACAATTCACATTACTAAATATTCCATTTAATACAATACAAAGGGATCGTTATTAATTTAATTTGGTTGCCTGTGACATGCTAGCAATATACACACCGTTTTTTAATTGGCTAGGCTACACTTGTTTCTTGGATCATCAACATCTCATCATTTCTTTGAGAATTCACGGTAGGACTAAAGAAACGTCCTAGGGCAAGGTTTTGTATGGAGGGCAGAAATATTTGAAATCCAATTCAGTTCAGCGTAGGCACACATCGTCGACACGGGCTGTGGTTCACTAGCCAATTAAAAAGCTTACGGTAAATATTATTAATTCATATTACGTGTGCATTGTAAAGTGACTGTATAAATGCTATAAATGCGGAAGCATATTGAAAATCGGCAGTTGATATTACTTAGATAAATCATAATTTTTTTGATAATTCAACATTAAACTGGACACATTATTTACGTCACTAAATGTTTGTTTAAATAATTTCTATAATTTTATTAAACTCATTTAACCTTAGGAATTGTTAGGATACTTGAAAACCTTCAGTTTAAACAGATTCAATTTGTAAAACAAAATTATCATTAAAAATTATTTTAGAAAATTAGTTGAACGTGCCTTATTGCACACAAATATTATGTACCTAGTTTTATACTACTTACCGCCCGGTCTGTCAAATGAGTACCCATGTGGCCACGTTCATAATAATGTTTTGCGGGTAGGACACGGGTCTTTTTAGCACACATTTAATCTATCTATTTTAATTGAATCCGTCAGTCTTTTATAAAAATATATAATGTATATTGTGGTGTTACTTTCTATTCTATTGGAAATAAGTTAATGGATTGGTAAACATTGATTGAAAGATGGGATTTATAATTTTTCCGACATATGTCTCAGAGTACTGAGTACGCGTTTATTCACTATACGATCGAAGTTAATGTTAACTACAGCTTGAAGGGGATCGATACAGCGTCATCTAGTTATGAAACCTAATTACACAAAATAAAGAGGTATATCCGATCCGATCGGAACCCTTCGGAGAATCTAGTAGGGCACGGGGACACGCACTAGTGCGTGATGCTGTTCCCTCTAGAAAACTTCCGAAGGTGATTCGTCTCACACGGCTTGAGGAACCCTTTAAGTTTAACGCCGCCCCCAAACAAGCCCAGTGAAGCTGAAAATGCCGATTGAGGTATACAGTACTCTCCAAAAAAAATTTAAAATAAAGAGGACTCAGAAGGAAAGCTTTATACATACCGCGCTCGATCAACTCGCATACGACGTGTCACATAAAGGTGTGGTCAAAATGAAAAGATCCAAAGTGTTTTCGATCTAGATCGTGTATGTGTTGTTACTGAGACATAATTATTAACTTTAGTTTGGACTTCTTGGCGGGAAAGTGAAGCGTCATGTCTGCGGTTTTGTCTTATTTTCTAAAATTTGTGTTATGTCGAATATTAATGTGAAATAATGGTGGATTATTAACCGTTAAGTGTTTGTGAGTGTGCATAAGTGTTGGCAAATGAAACAAAACAGTGCAACGTTACTTTTCAAATTCTCTCAAGAAGCTCGCGTGAGGACTTAGTAAAGCCCCACATCTTTACTGAGATACTCGAGGGGTTGGGGGGTATATCATTTCTCACTTCCCATTTCTAATATCATTCATCATCATTTAAGGAAATATTGTTTATTTATGTATTACTTGTACGAAAAATTACTTTGACACTGGCTAAATGTGCTAACCGCACGAAGCCATCAACTAAAAAAAAAAAAACTTTAGTTTGTCATGTAATTGTACATTAAATACTTATATTAGTGAAATCATGCGCGCCAGGCACGCATAAGCAAGCAGCGGTGATCCTAAATGTAAGTACACAGAGATTACTAAGCCACTAGGGATATAACTTGTTTATTTTGATTGTAACGTCACGATTTAAGATATTTAATTAAAAATTGCATAAAAAATTAAAGTTAATAATTATGTGTAAAATAACTATGCATACAAGATCTAGGAGGAGCTCGATGGCGCAGTGGTTAACACGCCCGGTCTGCGATTGCAGAGGTTAAGCAACTTTCGCAAAGGCCGGTCATCGGATGGGTGACCAAAAGTTTATCATCTCGAGCTCCTCCGTGCTTCGGAAGGCACGTAAAACAGTTGGTCCCGGCTGCATTGGTAGTCGTTAACAACCACCAATCCGCACTGGGCCCGCGTGGTGGTTTATGGCCCGTTTTCCCTATCCATCCATAGGGAAGGCTCGTGCCCCAGCGTGGGGACTATGAGCTGATGATGATGATGATGATGATAAGATCTAGATCGGATACACTTTGGACCCTTTCATTTTGACCAAACCTTTCTGTTACACGTTGTATAGACCCCTTGCACGGGCACAGATTTCGAAACAGTGGCGGTACCCAAAGTAACATTAAGAAAACGATAGCGAAGTTCGAAAATAATAAAATGTATGGGATTGACATAAGATTGACCACGTGATTTAGCGCGGCTTATGTCAATCCCATACATTTTATTCTTTTCGAACTTCGCTATCGTTTTCTTAATGTTACTTTGGCTAAGCTCGGAACAGTCCGGGCGCGGCTGCTGCGAGATTGTGTGTCCGTGAGAGGTTGCCTATGTGTGCGTTGCTCTAGCGCGTTTGTACAGACGCCTGCGCACCAACCTATATCCAAAACTGTAAAATTTCTTCAATAAATGTTCAACCGTATGCCAAATACATAAAGTTCAAAATCTATTGAGGAAATTTGACAGCTTGTGGTAGTATGATGCGCAGGCGTGTATACGGAGCTTACCTTTTGCAGTGTCCTTATTTTGTGCTAATTGTCACACGCACTCGAGAGTATAGTCCAGTCAACAACTTGAAAAACATTATATACTAAAAAAAAATTTTTTTAATAAAAAAAATATATTTGTAAAATTTTAAACACAGTGAAAAAATTAAACGCCTACCCGACCCAGCCAGGAATCGAACCTGGGTCTTCCGCAATCCGGGCGGCTGCACTGACCGTTATGCTACCGGGAAGGCTGATGTAAGCGCAAAATTTTGTCACTGCTTTTTTTGAGTGCTAATAGCGGCACAGCTAAAAAAAATATTTTTTAGTATTTTGATATTAAAAAAACGGTAGTTAGAATGTGTTTATAACAAATTGTTAAGTTAACAAACAATGAAATTATTGACAAAAAAAAATTAAATCATATTTTTATAAGCTTTATGTCTATTTTTCACGTTTTTCAACTTGTTGACCGGACTAGTACCCAGAATAAAGATCTCTCGGTCATCACGACCGCGCCTCGTTGCTTACCGCTCGGCCACGAGTCGGGGCGAGCAGCGCGACTTGCGAATTCCTAATACATGGCGTGTGATGCTAATTAACCGCAATGCGGTGAGCGTTTCGACCGCGCAATGTAGAGAGAATTCGCTAATCGCGTCACCGGTCGTCCCGTTTTGTGCCCGAGCGGTTACCAGTCAAATTATTTACCTATTTACCTGAACACTAGACATAACAAAATTTGTTAATGATAACAAATTTAAAATTTATCAATTACATTCCTTAATTTAAAGAAAACAAATGTTATGAACGCGCTGCAACATAAAAAGTACAGTAAGTACATAAATAAATACATTTTGTTAATGCTACTTTTCTTGAACTGTGCGTCATATTAATATAAATGTATATACATATAGGTAATAAAAATATATATATTATTTGTGAGCGTTCTCCATAATGAAGCAGATAATAAAAATGTATCAGTCATTATAAGAAATAATAGTGTTAAATTAAAGTGCGTCATATAGAAAAATACCCAGCAAGGCATACATATAGAAGCTATATAATTATATAATGTATGTAGAAGTTTGATCAGTATAAAACCCTGTGAAGCTGTTTGGCATACATATCAATTCATACATAAACGGATGACGATCAGAAAAATGAAATTAATGAATCACAAATATTATTATATTTAATTCCGATTGATGTACCATAGAGTTATGTTTGAATAGTTCAAAAACAATTTAATAATACTCGTGTTATTAAAAAAAAGTATAATGGCCGAAGTACGTAATAAAATAAACCAGTGAAAAACGTTCAAAAGTATCTCTTAAATAAAATTTCATTTTTCCGATTTCGTATCTAATACGCCAGTAATAATGTAGTTAACTCTTAATATAATCGCTTCGTGAGACTTTTCAGCCTTATAATAAAGTAAATAAACGCATTAATAACCCTAAACTAAAATAACATAACACGCAATGTTACGTGGAAATACACTGAGAACTGACTTGTGTGCGCATGTGTACCGTACTGAGTCTGCTTTTTCACCCGACAAAAATCTACCAATAGAATTGCTTCCTTTTCGTTGCGGTGTAAAATGGAGTAATCCTATTGGTGCGTTTTTTCCTGAGTCACCGCTTAGTTACCTCACACAGCTATGGTAGAAAAGAAGCATCATTAAAGATATAACTATAAGTAGACTTAACCAATCACAAGGATATTTTTAAAACTATTTATCTATCTATTTTATCACTCGCCCGCGTGTGAATCATTAACGGTCATTTTTATTGCGTGTGGCGACGACGTTGCAACCCTCCGACCAAACGATTACCGAGACGTATCATAAAATGGCTAAATGGCCAAAATAATATAAAATTAATGCTGTAACTAAATAAAATAACTTTTCTCTTACGTCAAATAATTAAATCTAACCTACTTTCTCTTAAACTAGAAAAAAATACTTAAAACTTAAAAAAAATAATAAACGACAATCATGTTCTTATTAGCCATTTATGACGAACGTCGTGGTGGGCGAGCTATGTATATACGTATATAGATTTTAAACACTAGTCATATAGAGTAGATACAGAAGAGATATCTCTACTAGAAGAGACACAGAGAGAGATAACTATTGCTTGCGATCACTTCACGTCTCTGTTTCCCGCCCGTACAACGTAGCAGTTAGCTAGTGAAGGCTCAGCCCATCTTCCTATGAGTATAACTATTTAAATCAATAACCAACGGCCACGTTGTTATAGTAACCAAATAATAATTAAAATTTATTAAGGCGTCACTTGGAAAAAATACATCAACTTTCATCGAAAGTTGTAGGAGTATGACAAGACCAACGAATCTGTTTAAAACCCTTGCTCAATAACACGATTGTGCAATTTTGGCTCGATCGTAATTGTTAACGCCGTGCCTATGTGTGCGCACGCATACCATCACACCACCCACCGGCGCCGCCGCGTCGCCACGGCCAGCGGCCAGCGGCCCAGCGGTGAAGACATTCCTCCGTCGAGAGCGCTCAGGGCGGTCGCGCGCACCTTTATTTAAAATTAATTTACCATTTTTGTAACTTTGAAGCACCAATATAAACCTTTAAACCTTACCAGTTGTCGTCTAAGTCATTTTAACGAACCCGCGCCAACATACAACTCAAATGTCTAAAAGATGTGAGATCAAAAAAAGTTTCAGTAACAACTGGGTACATATTTGACATGCAAGACAAGATGGCAGTTTCTAAAATGTATTTTTTTCTTGTTCTTATCATCATCATCATCATCGGCCTATCTTAGTCCACTGCTGGACATAGGCCTCCCCTAATGAGCGCCATAGCGCCCTGTCCTCAGCTTGTTCTTATAAACAACATTAATGTTTACGACATGCTGCATCCTGCAAAATATATTATTATATTCGAGTTATACATACATACATATTTAAAATGTAAGACAGGTTGGCAGTTACCAAAATGCATTATACAAAAACTATCAAGAATTTCCTTAAAAGTTTTTTTCGTTAACATGACAATGTCATCTTAATCTGACGGGTACACACGCGCAACACTTCAAGTCGAACTGGGAACATTTACAATACAACACGTCGCCGCCGGGGCACGAGCAGTTCTTTGTCACTTCCGCAGCACATTCGAGTTGTGCCCGTAACCAGAGCTTGATATCGTTACCAAATTCATACTATAAGGGCTAAAACAGTATTCAATACTTAAATACATAGTCGCTTATAAAATACTATAGTACGACGCCGACTGTCGGTGGCGCGTATAGGTATCGGTATCGGTCGGTCGAGCACTGTTTTAGCCCTAAGTAACGTTATGTACCGTTATTTCTATAAAGTTCAATTGGTAGCGGTAATGCAAGTAACGTTATCATAGTACAAGTATCGTTACTTATTTCGTTACATAATGCGATTTAGCCAATCCGCGTGGAGCGGTTAGGGAACGAAAGCAAACATAACGTTACTTTAGCTACTAAGGTTATCTTCGCATGATAGAGGTACCGTTATCTAATTTTTAATGTTATTCAAAGCCTTACCTGTAACTCTTGTGATCAAAATATCTATACAAACAGTAACTATTTAGCGTTCTCTATCAAACCGAGGCGATTGAATTACTACCGCCATTTAAAATAGGAACTTCATCTATGATCACCTTGGTTACAATGGTCAATGAACAGCCAGCAGCATATCAAGTTATAAAATACTGTCGTAATCCTTCAATTGATTTTCAACCTTAACGTTTCAGTCGTAAAAATCAAAATCGATTTAAGAATACTTGCTTGTATTTGTAGTAGCTCGACGTGCTGCTGTGTGTAGTATACTACATTGGGGCATTCGAATAAACTTATCATCTACGAAAATTATTACACAGCGTCACACCATGAGCTGTTGAATTACATCAAAACGACATAAAACAATCATGCGAGTCGATCACAAAAGTCACAGCGTCTCATGACTAGGGTTGCCAGCCGTCCAAAGGTATTAAAAACAGTCGGTTGCCTGATTTTAAACATTTCCCCATAGTCAAGTCAAAATCATGCTACCGAGTCACTATTGAGACGTCATTGAACTAGCAGACTTAAGGCCTGAACCAAATCCAGTATTTTTGTTTACCATTCACATGAGGCAACCCTATCCAACGCCCAATCCAAACACGGCAGGGGGCACAATATGTTCGCGAACCGCCGCCACCGTCAATGCGAGGCCGGATACTATCGACTCAGCGTGTCCTCCGAGCTTCCCGACATCCGGCGACCTCCTTCGTCCACCTCGTGGTGCGTCCCGTTACACGTCCCGTTCACGGCCCTCGTCAGCACCGGCTTCTTCTTATACATTATGTCCCAAATGTGGTGCACAATCAAGTCTATAGCCACTGCAACAACGGAAAACGGACTCTAAGCGAACGGCTCAAGGTATAAGCAGCTACGTAAGAGCATAGCCGCTGCAAGAAGTATGGTTGTTGACGGATTGTAAACGTTGCTGAGTACGACCTCGTTGCAGTGGCTATGACCTTGCGCGAGTTGCTTTTGTTTTTTAACATACGTTGTTTATTTTTTTTAATAGGTAGTCGCGAGTTTATTTCGATGTTTTGTTTCGCAGATCACAATAACGATAATCACAATTGAATATCGGTGATTTGACGCAAACGTAACGAGTGGTTTTATTCATTGATTTTCAACGCTTCGTAATATGAAAAAAATATTTAGCTTTTTGTTTTTTAACCAAACGCAATAAGAAATCAAAGTTTTTACGAACAAATAACAAGTAGAATAAAGAAAGCTTACCTAAATTATCGGCGCCACGGGGAATGATGACGTCAGCAAACTTCTTGGTCTGTAAAAATATTAGTAATCAAGTTTTTTTTTCCTAATGTACGAGTTTGCTTACCAAATGTAGCCAATGTTATATCTAGAAAAGAAAGAGGTTTAGCTGGAGGCAGGCAAAGTACCATATGACATAGATATATCAAAAGTCGGGACAATAGATTGTAGTCATTCCTATTTCTTCCGCCGCAACATGAGTGTTCCTGTATTCCGGGTTGAAGGGTATGATAAGGTAAATGATAGGTATGGTAAGATTCAGTATTATCATATTTTCTGTCAGTAGATTAGTAAATTTCCGATTTTTTTAAATATTGCTCTATGATGAATACGCGTAATTTTCGTAGGATTATAGGACGCAAAATGTAAGATTTTTGTATTATTGCTATATCTTCACTTGGTGTATATTAACATTGACCAATTTAATGAAAATTAGACTGTGTACACACCTGCGTCTGTTAATATACACGTTTTATCCAATGATATTATATAGTAAAAAAAGTAGATACGTTGCTTGCGTCCCGAAGGCGTCCCGAACAAAAGAAAGCAGCCGTATCCTCATGAAAATGGAAAACGTTAAAACGCCGCGGCCGTAAATGGAACTAAGAATTAAACGTTAACGAATTAATGACGACTTGACGACATTAGAGCATTACAAATAAACAGAGAAAAGCTGCGAATAGTTATTCCGTGTTTTGTTTCTGTTTCAGATTAGAGTAAAAGAGAGAATAACTTCACGAAGCTTATTCTCTTATTATTTGTAAGGCCTTGAATGTTCCATAATAATAATAATAATATATATATAATATATGTATATATAATAATAATAAAAATAGTAATAATTAATTAAATTTCGAATTGTATAGTTGTGTGATAAATGTTATTGTTTTATGTCGTTTTTGTCACAATAAATCAATAAATAAATAAATAATTATGATAATAATAAAGTTCACCCTGTACTTTTGTACTACAAAACAGTGTTTAAAATTAAACATTGAATAAGTACGTGTTCATCATCATGATGATGAAGTACGTGTTTAAAATATAGTGTCTCTGTCTAATAAAAAGTGGCAGCATCTGATTTTTGGTAAAGCAGGCAGTGGCATATACAATGTTATTTTTAGTTTATACGAAACCTGAAAACTGTTTGTTCAAAATCAGTAATAGAATCGATTTCAATATTTTTTATACCATGTTACATTTTGACTAAATAATATTTACAAAATCTCAAATAAATTATACCCTAATATAAAACACAACGGGACAGCACAAAAAGCTTGTAACTTCGTGAATTTTCAAGATATTATTTTAATTTTTTTTGTACTAATGAATGAAATTATTTGACCCGTGTTTCGATTTTCATATTTTGAACTTTATACAATTGAGATAAGGTCGAAAACCAATTACATGCTGTGCACGTTAAAGGGTTAAAGTTTACGTGTTGTTTTCGATAGAACTTTGGGTTAGACCCAATGGTCGAATAGAAGTCACTAGAGAAGAAATACTCACCGGCAAGCAGAACTCCTCGAAGGCGGGCTTCACGAAGTTCATGTACTGGTTCAACACCTGCTCCAGATCTCGGCCGCGCTCCATTATGTCGCGAGGCACTGTAGGATAATAATGCTACATTTAGCACACAAAGTCCTGTTGATGGCATTTCTGAGGCTCTGTGGGCACGCGTTAAACTAACGTCAAGTTCGTCGAGAGGTTTTCGAGTGGCTGTTGACCCCAAGTATAATTGGAAACATGGGATGTTTGCGAAAACCCTAGGACGATTGGAATATAATAATAAATTTCGTAATAATCTGAGATATTTTCAAGATCTTTGGAAAAATCCGATTTGTTTTAGGATAATAGCGAAAAAAGGCTCACGTTTCGCAAGTCATGAGCGCTGATTTGCTAATAACTACACATTGTGTGTTTCTGATAGTGTAAATTGGTACAGCTCGCACATTAAAACCTTACCTTACCTTACCTTACCCATATAACGAGTTTCATAACGAAGCTTCTCTTGGGCTAGATAATTGGTGTGAGTGTAGGAAAATTTATTTAATTTATTTATTTATTTTACGAAGTCAGGAGCTTTCTCTACATACGAAACGCATCGCGACTTACGAGTCTAGCTAAACCCTCAAGTCTAACCTTCACTAGTAGTTTTTCACGGCCCTCAAGTCTGACCTAATCTAACTGACAACTGTATATAAATCACTATTAAAAAAAAGAAACTTATTTTAGAAAAAGATTTTTAAGACTCAATTTAATTGATTCTGAATTATGAAGTTCGGATTAACGAAAGGCAGAATTAAATATTTCGGAATGTTTGGGAACACCCAATGTGTTTAACGCGCTCAGCCTGCGATTGCTAAGGTTAAGTACATTTTTCAAAAGCCGGTCATCGGATGGGTCACCAAAAATTTATGATCTCGTGTTTCGGAAGGCACGTAAAGCCGTTGATCCCGGCTGCATTAGCAGTCGTTAACAACCACCAATCCGCACTGGGTCCGTGTGGTGGTTTATTATTCCCTATTCCCTATCCATATGGAAGGCTTGTGACCCAGCAGTGGGGAAAAAATTGAGCTGATGATGGGTGTTTCTGGAACATGACACTCTTATAACAATAAATGTGCCCTCACCGCGCCTGGCCAGCCTGGTGTCGGAGTCGGTGTCCACGAACAGCTTCATGTGGAACAGCTCGCGCACCTCCGGGAAGTAGAACACGAGGATGCCTTCGATCAGCACCACGTCCGCCGGGTAGATGGTGTGCGCGCGGTGTGGGCTACGAGAAAAAAGAACATTAAAGAAACAATAACTTTCCACGCAACCATGTGTCTAGCAGTTTTTACTTAATATATAAATATTATCCTCGCTGCTTTACTCGCGTAGAATATGATCTGCGGCAAACAGTTGTTCTAGTGTAGCCATGTTTTATGTTTTATTACCACTATATGTATATGACAGGAATCAAGTTATATTCTATTCCATCTAGTAAATTCCGCATGTTACTTAAACAAAAGGACAAACAGGCACAAAAAATAAAAACTATTTTGCAATCTAATACAAAAATTTTGTTAAATTAAAAATAAATATATGCGCACACATACATATTATTATAGTAGGTACATACATAATCTCGTAACAGTTTTTTTATAAACAAAATAGTATAAACATTTTATTATAAGGGTAGATAGTAAAAATCATTATAGAGCTGTTTCTCTAGCTAAGGTTGGCTGGAAGAGATCTTTTCTTGAGATAGATTAGATAGATTCAATACTATTAATACACCCGTCTCTATTGATCAGAGATAATGACATGGCATGACCTGTCACTTGTCACCATTTATTATTTATTATTGATATCTCGTAAAAACAACATTACAAATCTCATAAAATATATAATATGAGTATAAATTTAACAGTTCCGAATACCTTATAGCGTTTGTGATATAATCATACTCCGGCACTTCCACCTTCCTGCCAGCCAGTATGTCCTTGAGCACTGCCAGCAGCCTTTTATCGTCGAAAGCGTCTGGGTGGTCGAAGTTGAACTGTCCCCGCTCTGCACGCAGCCGCTCCGCCGGCGTTAGCGTGCGGTAGAACGAGTCCTGGCTGATGCACACCACGCGCCGCTCTATCTGCTCCTTCTGTTGCTGGCCCAGCTTTTCCATGATCCGTTGGCATACTGTCGACTGATAGTTTTATATTTTAATTCATTACAGGTAAGCATCACACCTCATAGGCATCACCACCTCATTTTATGTCCCTACTGCAGAGGCACAACTTTTCCTTATGGATGGATAGGTAGAATGGGCCATAAACCACCACGCGAAACCAGTGCGTGATGCGTCTGGCTCAGGCTCAGGCACTCTGGTAGTTAACGATTACTAATGCAGCTGGGACCAACAGCTTTACGTTCCTTCCAAAGCACAATGAGCTCAATATGATACATTTTTGGTCACCCATTCGATAACCAGCCTTTGTGGAAATTGCTTAAACATAGCAATTGCAGACCAGGCACGTTAGCCACTGCTCCATCGAGCTCCTGCTTCATCTTCTGCATTCTTTATCTGCTTCAACAGAAGGTGGAAAGGCACTTTACACGGAATGAAGATTCTGTGAAGATTCACCACTTAAAAACTGGCTATCTTATCTCTGTCGGAACATAAAAAATATTAAGATGGTGTTAGCTAGCCAGGGCGACTTGAAACAACTCCACCTTTATATTATAAAACACAATAGCGGAAATAATACAAAATATAATTAATTGGAAAGGCTATTCTGCTATTTTGACTCAAAATAACAAGGAGACAAGGAGACTCCTTCAATAGCTTCTCATAGAAACTCAAAGATTAGATTATGTTAAACATATTGATGTCCAAGTAAAGCAAAATATTAATTAGTGAACCAAAGCCCTTGTACTAAAGGACAGGGTTACTTGCATTTCTAAGAAAAAAATCCGTTTGATTTTTAAAGAAGAATAAAAGAAATAGTTTTAATAGATCTTTCACAAGTTACAACATCAATTAGCATTCTTCTTACTATAACAGTATCTCATTTTATTGAATCCTTGTCAATCACAATTATTGAGGTCACCATTCTTTTGTTACTCCTAGTATTGTAAGAAATGAAATGAAATAAAATAATAATAGACAATAAAATAATGTACATCTCTTTTCTTAGGTAACTGATCTTTCAGAAATAGTGTTTTTATGAAGATTTAAATACAAATGTAGAAGCAAGCTTTACCAAATGGACTAAAGCATGACTGGTTGTCTTGAAGAAATTGCTTTATAGTGATAAGACCGCCATATTGTAGCTGTTTAAATTATTCAACATTCATTCTTATAGTGTTGCAATATCAGTAGTTTCTATCTAAAGTCTTCATTTTGTTTTAGATGTATTATTGCACAATAAATTGTATATGTCCATCATCTAAGATTCAAGCCATAGGCCGGCCAACATTTCCAATACAAAGCATCATCATAATAACAGGAAATAACAATTAACATGACAATGTGCGTTTCAGACTAAAATATCAAATGTCAGGTGTTTTGCTAAAGCTGCGTAGAGGTTATGAAAGATAAACAAACACGATGAAACAACAACAAATGTTGCATCTGAAGTCAATCTTAGAGAAATTTAGCATAATGTTGGCGAAGACAACGCACTTGATTTCCTAAAATTACGTAATAATAATAGCAGGGCGGAAAATCAATAAAATTTTAGCCTTCACGCACGACATAGGTTACATTACATACATACCTTTCCACTAGCCGTCCCTCCAGCCACCCCGATCAGAAAAGGGGTTTTGCTTTCGATACCATTGGTATTTGTGTAGTCCACAGGCTTTTCTGCCATTTTGTGAGTATGTAATAACTTAAAAGAAGACCTTACAGCTAAAATCCCACAACAAAATCCACGACTTCTCAAAACGCCTGACATTGACATTTAGGAGCAAACAAAATTACCATGTCCAAAATTTTAAATTAGTATAATAGAAGATTAAAAATATCAAAAAAGCTACATGGCAACATTGATAAAAGTTAAGGAGTCTCTACACACTACATCACATTTTTCTTTTGACTAGATATCGGTATCTCGGATTTTTCGATACATAGTCCGGGGCCACCACACCAACCCACTTTTAGTAAGCGTGGTGATTAAGCCCAAACTCAAACTCAGCGATGCAATGGATTGAGTTCAATAATTAAAACTGTTGCCTAACAGCAGGGCAGTATATCTTTAAAATAATTATATAAATCTTTTGTGCGTGTTTGTAATTAAATTCCTTCTAAACGGCTGGACCAATTTTGATGAATTTTTTTGTGTTCAAGTGGACTCGAGAATGGTTTAGATTTACAATTGGACCCAGTAGGTGGCGCTGTAATAGGGGTCCATCATGGGATACGGGTGTTCTTAAGCGGACGAAGTCGCGAGCGGGCCACTAGTAGGCTAATAACTTTACTAAATAAATTAAAACCAAGCTGTTTATTGACTTTGGGTCTTACTTGTCAAATGAATGGAAACGTTTTATTTACAACTCAGACTTTAATTATCTAAAATAGTCAGTCAGGCTATTTCTAGTCAAAATCTTAATTTTATGTCCTAAATTGCCAGTGTTGTACACATTTTTCTAAACAGACAAATAAGAAATTAGAGAGTATACATACTCATACATACTCTTGAGAAAGCATACATGCTACTAAATGTTCCTTATAAATAGGTAGGTACTACAATTCAATGAGATGTTAAACAGAAAACTGAAATGAAAGATAAATAGGTAAATAAAAAATATTTTTATTAATATTAAAGTTTATTTTTTGGAATGTAAAATTGTGAGATTACAACATGTTATGTGCATTGTTATAGATCTTATTTAATATAACTAACAGCTTTGGAACAAAAGTTGTATAAAGATATAATAGTATTTTATGCAAGATCTAATTGCTCGTCTATCCAAAAATACTGTATAAATGGAGATATTAAAATGCAGTTCTGTTTTAATATTTGGTTTTTTTTAAACTTTAAGACTCCTAAGTTTCTTGTCAGCTTGCCTTAGAGATGTTGCCATTTCCAATTGTTTGACTCTGAGGCGCGCCCAAACTAAGTAGTCCTGAAGGCCGATGATTTGTGCTGCCATAAGCGCCGCACTGTCAGGGTAGATGACAGTCGCGCATCCCAATCCAGACGGAACCGAAAGTGATGACCAAATATCCTGAAATAGTAATAAATTTGTATGTAAGGTATCATCATATACTACAAATCACGGTTTCTTTATTAGTAATTTTGTTCACGTACACTTTTAACTGTTATTTATATTTTCTATTTAAATTTCTATTTGATTGTTTATAAAATAACTATAGATGAGTTCAAAATTTTGCTTATTTCTATTACTGATTACCTGGACAAGTTTGTCAGAAGGAGGTGGGCAGTTGATAACCGGGTAAGAAGTATTTCCGGATAGGACTGGCCCCAATCCGTTTGAGCGTCCAGCTACAGCGATAAACACTAAAGCACCGTGGGTGTCCTCGTACTGTTGCATGATGCGAAGGGTCTCTTCTGTGGCTTTGTGGGCTGAAGTGACACGTAAGTCGACGTCCAGACCGAGATCTCGAGCAGCTAAAATTGTTGAAAACAATTATTATTTGGTATCCCGTTTAGGACCCGAACATCCACTGGCCGTCTTCGGATTCATAATAATATTTATATTTTAACCATTTTTATTTATTACTACGTACCTATCCTTACTTAATACTAATTTCGAATTAAAATAATTGTGCCTTGTGAGTATTATTTAAAGAATTAGAAAATTTTAACTACTATAATATGAAATGTTACTATTTATGCGGTAAAGACTCATTTGAGCAAGGTCTTGCGTTGTCGTAAGTGCTGTCGAATCAATTCAGTTAACCTTGTGAAATGCCAAACATGACGTTACATTTCTAACTTTTGCTTATTTGCGAATCAAATAAAAGCCTATTTTAAATTGATTTAGCAATTTATGTCGATTTAGATTTATTTTAGTTGTGGTATCTCTACAAACACATTAGGAGGGATTTCTCGATACCATTTTTTTATGGTTTTAGCAAACTCAGTAAGTATCATAATAATATTAGAATTTCATCATCATCATCATTTCAGCCCAGAAATACCCACTGCTCAGCATAGGCCTCCTTTCGTATCTGCCACTCATCTCTATCCCAAGCCATACGCATCCACGGCTTTCCCGCCATCTGGGTAATGTCGTCAGTCCACCTTGCCACCGGACGACCGACGCTTCTCAAGACATAGCCGCTACTCGGTAACTGCTTTGCTCCACCTGCCATCACCTTGTCTAGCGTCCCTTGAGTCCCATCATCCTTTTCTCGATGTCTTGGACTTCAGTTTTTTGTCGGATTTCGGTATTTGGGACTCGGACTTGAAGTCTTGAAGAATTGGAATTTCAACTACACCGTTATTTTTTTTTTTTTTTTTTTTATACTTAGCTCGGCAAATGACTCCATCCCACCTGATGTTAAGTGGAAATGAAGTCCAGACGCGAAGACAACTGGTGCAGCGTGGAAACAAACGTAGCATCAGTTAACTTCACTCTGCCGGCCCACAAGGTGCTTCTTCACGCCTCTCTTGAAGGACCCCATATCATAGGAAGGAGGGAAAACGTGTGCTGGTAGACTATTCCATCTTTTGGAGGTGCGACAAAGAAACGAGTCACTAAATTTCTTTGTGCGTGATGGGATACTTGAGACAGTGAATCGGTGACTCCGAAGAGCAGCACGTGTACTCCTATGAAGAAAGGGAGAAGGTGGGATGAGGTCAAAGAGCTCTTCAGAGCACTCGCCATGGTATAAGCGGTAAAACACGCTGAGTGACGCAACGTCTCTACGCAATTGCAGAGATTCGAGAGTATTTACCACTTCTGCATTGCCGATAATGCGTTCAGCGCGACGCTGCAATCTGTCCAAGGCATCGAGAAGGTACTTAGCGGAACCGTCCCAGATGTGCGAGCAATACTCCACGCAAGACCGTACCTGTGTCTTGTACAAAAGGCACAACTGGTCCGACTGGTATCGACAAAACGTGTGCTGCTATTTTTAGTATGACATTTTCTTACCCTTAGCGATTTTCTGGCAATGCTCCTGATCGGCAGGTGAGCCCATGAAAACAACTACTTTGTGGTGGATGGTTGGTTTCAAGTAATCGAGCTGATCTTTAACCCATGCGAAGTTGCGTTTCACGGCGTCCAAATCAGCTGCAGTTACGTTGGTAAGATTTCTGTAAACCTAAAGCACAATTTTATTTAAAAATGAACCTTCGCACAATTGACCACAGCTAAGAAAACTCTATATGTGTAATTACCTGTTTGTCCACCATTAACCTCTTGTCACCAGAAGGCCACAACCTCCATGAATCAGAGTCGATGACGTCAGCAAGTACGATGTTACCTACAATATAGAAAAAGTTTTATTACTTATTTTCTTACCTTTAATTGGACCATTAAAAGAAATCACTTATAAACAGCTCACCTTCAGTATCCACTCCAAATTCAATTTTCATGTCGATTAAGGCGCAGTCGCGGAGAGCCCACGCTTTCTCCAGAATTTCAAAAACTAGAATAGTGGACTTCCTCATGAAGTCTACTTCATCTTGACCTGTCGTGAATATCAAAGTTTATAGTGTGTTCGGTTACGTTATCATATACAATATCCATTGTCTAAATATGTTATTTTAATTACCAATAAGGAGGCCATTGAATGTGAACTTAGCAGAAACTATCTGTTCCTCAGACCACTGAGGATCATGGTTGGCATCATCCTTGAAAAAGGTTTCCTGCTTTGGTGGTGTAAATCTAAAGCCTTCTGGTACTCCAGGGTTTCTTTTC
Source organism: Eudonia lacustrata (assembly GCA_947562085.1). Classification (NCBI taxonomy): domain Eukaryota; kingdom Metazoa; phylum Arthropoda; class Insecta; order Lepidoptera; family Crambidae; genus Eudonia; species Eudonia lacustrata. The sequence continues at coordinate 2,760,862 of OX387341.1, forward strand.
AAGAATGAGCCAGTTGCCAAACGACGGGTCACCCACTCTATTGGGACCATATCACATTTTTTCGATACGAAAGCAGTTGGTGAAACCATCTTGACGAAAGCGGTTCTTATACCTGAAAAGCAATCATTTCTTTTAAGTAACGGTGATGTGGTTGCCAATCGGCTAGTTATTTGTTGATTCTAGATTTTACGAATAGGTTGTAGCTAGACGTATAGGTAACACAGTGGTTCGCGCTGTTCGGCTAGGTTTGAGAATACACTCATTCAACTTTTTATGAAATAATATATCCCAATCGATAGCTTTACCTAAACGTTGAGATTTACATCATTCATCTCAGTCAAAAGACATACATACATAGGAACACACGGCGGCGGCAGATCAACCTACCCAAAACTGTCAAATTTCTACAATCAATTTTGAACTTTATTGTTTGGTTATAAGGATCAATATTCATTGGAGAAATTTGACAGATTTGGGTAGGTTGATCTGCCGCCGACTGTACCTAGGTACATATTACAGTTCAATTTGTTTTATCTGCAAAAACAGCTATGACTCGCATGCGTAAGGGTCCCTGAGGCCAGCTATCAGCAACATAAGCAATGGAGAGCAATAATAAGTTACATCTAGTTTTCTTAAACAAAAGCCTCTTATTTCGAACTTGTTAATTAATAAGTACCTACTGCCTACGTCAGCAGACTATTGATTGAGCATGAACGACATTGTTGTTATTGTATTGTTGCATCAGTATGTTGTTCCTTTAATGTTTGTGAGCAAAGAGGTCATTAGCGTAAGTGACTGATTAAAATTGTGTAAACAATATTAACAAGTAAACTTATTATTTCATACTTTATGCAATACTATGTAACCTTACATCGATAGTAATAACATTTTCTGTTAAGTAAATAAAGTAGGTAGGTACTTATTATCTAACTCCGAAGAGATCATTTAGAGGTTAACATACCTATTACTACCCAGTAACGACATCAAAATGAATTATAATTCTAAGAAAAATATTCAGAACCATGAGTGATCCAGCACTATTTAATTAACCTCTGATTTGATAGAAGATATTATGAAGCGATGTGTGCGGTAATTTAAAACTGATTCTACAATACCAATTAAATAAATAAAAACTGGTTACATTACATTACAACAAATTGTTTAACAATATAAAAGTTTTAATTATGTGCTTCTGTTAAATAATATAAAACACATCTCAAATATCCTACCATATTGAAGCTCAAGGTTTCAAGAATATACCGCTCTCATGAGTAGGGTCAATGAAAAAGTCAATGAGAATATCGGTTGTATGACACACTCAAAAGGCTTACACCAACAGCTACTAAAAGTAGTAAAAAAGCAATTACCTACCTACTAAAATATATTTAATGCTTTTTGATATTTTTGTAACAAACATTACGTAATTTTAATAAAAAAAAAACAAACTTACCAGCTGATTTCAAAATTTCGAAGACTTTAGCGTTAGTTTGATTGGAAATGGTCGCTTTGCCTTCCATGTCATGCGCTTTGACGCCATCCCCAGCTGTGATCCTGTCTTTGTTTAAGAGAAGGCAGTGGCCAGGTTCTCCGGGCAAGTCAAAAACTTGTTTAGTTTTACCTTCTATGAGAAGCTTGCCAAGTTTGAAACCTCCAACTGAAACGATACGAAAATATCAATCAATTATGTAAGTTTATATTAACTCGATAGTACATAAATATGCATATTTAAAAACACAAAAACTAACTAACTCTATTTCTAGCATCTACCACCATCCCATCTAAAGGCCCCAGTACACAATGGCCTGCGATGGGCCAAGCTTTGCAATGCACAACTGTAGGCCACGATAACTTGGTGTTCACATAATGGCGCATGGCTTATTGCTGCCTGGCGAAACACTTGCGATGGACGTGGAAGTAATTACGGCCGCGGCTATTTATTTATATACTGCTTGTATACTTCTATACTAATATTATAAAGAGAAAAGATTTGATTGTTTGTTTACATTGAATATAGTATATAATAATAGGCTCCGAAATTAATAGACCGATTTGAAAAGTTCTTTTAGCATTATCCCTGATGAACATAGACGATAGAAAAGCCTCGTTGTCTGAACATAATATGCAGTAATGTAGGTACGATGTTTTCAGGTCAATGATGCATGGAATTGCATTGTAGACTCCCTGCTAATTCCTGTTTAAGAACTAAAAAAAAAGAAAGAGACATTAAAATTTATAAATCAATAAACTGGAAATAGTCTCTTCATTGCTCCACGATACTGACATTTTGGGCGATCAAAAATTCATACTAGCACGCAACAAAAAAGTGCACTATCCCGGTCAGCGGTCGTTCGGGTCGGTGACGAACTAAACAATGGGCCATTTTGTGAACACCACAGGACATGCCACGCCACGACTCCTTTGAAATGATTACTAGATAAAAGGCCAATGAATAACATATATTTTTTGGATTTAAAATCCTTATACATTTCGAAAAAACTCATTTAAAAACACCGTTTTTTTAAAACCCTCGCAATTTAAATTTCGAGATCACCGATCACAGAACACAGATAATTTCGAGATCACCGACACAACATAAAGAGTCACGCAATGAGCTCCAAAAATCACAGCAAATATAATTTGGTTAAAGGCAAAAGATCTGTGGTAGATGGTTTATTTTATTTTATAGATCATGCTATTCGTGACCCAATCGGGACAAGTAATTAATACAAGGTCTGAGACTGAGAAACAAGATAGACAAAGACGCAATCTAGCTGAGAGCATTTTATCTTAAAATGGTTTTATAAGTAGTTAAAATTATCATGTGATGTTATTTATTACAAGGTTTTAACAGTTTTATAGTTGCTATAATCCCCCTGAAAGGACACTACAATATTGTAATAAGATATAACACGATACACACACGCACACCCACCATCCCCTCATTTCGTACACTGAACACATCATACACAATCCATTTTTAAATTTAATATAAAGTTTTCATTGTCCTTGCAGGTACAGGGCTCTAGCAAGTCTATTGTCGACCTGTTTTGGTTTAAAGATCAAAATACAACAAAGCAGAAAATAATTTATTGGAATTTAGTTTTTTTGTTTTACGTTAAGGCAATATTCGGGGTTTATGAAATACATGAATAGTGACAATTAGTATTAGAAATATATTTACCGAAGTCGTATAACCTAGGTAAACATCATGAGCATTTATTAAATTATTTGACCATGAATTTATTTTTGAGATGACCTTTGACACATTATGTTGTTCTAGGCCTAACTTTTATATAATGAAATAAATTAAATAAATTAAAAAAAGCACAGAATGCCCTGATATCCAATGATAGGTATTAGGTACAATAAGTACCGATAACCCTATTATTTTATGAGTTTATTTTTGTTCGCATAAAATATTATAAGGACATAAATAACATTTATTAGGTACCTACATAAAAACAAAATAAGTTAAGTAGCTACCTACAACAAATAGGTATGTATAGTAAAAATACTTTTATTTTTACATTGTTTTCGAAAGTTTATGCGATCACTCCACTACAGTTACACATTGAAATGGAAAAGGTAAATGGTTTGAAACATCAGACTAAAATAATATGTAAAAATAACAGCTAGCAAATTCGTAAAAGGGTTTTTTTTCTTACCTTTGGTTTCAATTTAAAATATATTAATATTTTTCAATTAGTCAACCTCGGCGATTGAATTCGTAGTACCTATCGCACGAACCGACTTCGGGTCGTGTGATACGAGTTATTACAAGATAAACTCATTTTATGGTGGGATTAATTTATTTTCATAAATAAACTAAACTTAGTGTAAAGGTACCCTAAGATTTCAAAAAAACAAGCAACAATTTTTTTTATTATTTATCTACATTATTCACAGATTTCACAGACAGAAAATATACTCTATGTAAATATTTTATTTTACTCTGAGATTTTACTCCTCAAATTATTAGTAGTTTCTATGGTACCTACATAACATAAAGATGTCAAAAAATGTAAACACAACTCAAGGTCGTATGAATAGAATTCAAATAATTCAATTGCATCTCCAAAACGCAGCAGGTATACATTAAATGTGCAATGTACCTACCTATATTCGGCCCAAATGAAAGGAACAGGAAATAGGTAGGTTAGCTAAGTACTTACTATACAGTTTTTGCTGGTCTGGTACTACACTACCTACTATGAGTATGCTAAATAACCTATCAAAGTTTGATGAATGGCTACAAATATAAAAAAATATGTACCTTCTTTAGGATGAGACATGTTTGATGTGGATGTTTTTTGATCGGAGAATGTGCTTTCTGGTGTGCTGGGATCGCGCGATGGGTCTCCAACTCTGCGATGGCCTTTTTATAAAGTTTTGATATCCAGCATCTAATAAGTCGTACCACGTGCTCTACTACGCATTCGACCGGCTACTTTTGATAACAAGTTCGGAATACGCGGCTTAATATCCCTTGATACTTGTAAAAAATATTTAAGAATTATAGGTAAGTAGCTGAAGTTTTCTACTCAGCTGTATTATATAATTTATCAAAACGACGTCAAACATGTGTGTGTAAAAATTTTAATGATGCGTGCGTACGTGTCAGTGATGTGTCGATGTCATGTCGCTTTTTACATTATAAATATCGATATCGATAATATTAATTAGTAACAGTATTAATAGAACTAATTCGCATGACTGAAACTACGATTCTTTAAGAAAAACTCAGAAGATATTTTAAATAATTTATTTAACATTTCTTATTGCCCTCGGAAAAGTATTATTTTATTTAAGAGGCCTATCACAAAATGCGCGCGCTCGCGCTTTCTCAGTACTACAAGCGGCCGACGCATCGCAAAAGTAGCATTTTGTGCAGTTGTAGTTACATTTATTTGAAGTTTAATAATTTTTTATCGTATAAAAAAGTATATTATTTTGAAATCTTACAAACTAACGTTAATTCTGGTTTACTTTTTACTTAATAATATTAAAATAGTAATTACAGCAATTCTGAACGTTTTATGGCTTTGAATGGGATTTTTTTGTAGATATTCCATTCATTTTTCGAATTTCCGAGGCCGCTTTTAACTCAACCACTATTTAAGAGATATTATTATATATTTTTCATTTCGATTGCTTAGTAAAGTAGTTCAATCCATTAGCTTGAAAATTGCCGTCAGCGTATTTAGTTGAAAACTAGCTCCGGAATTTTGGCTTTATATAAATAGATAAGGGAAAATTGCAGAAAGCGATGCTAGGCGATTATACCAATAACTATTCTCCACCATACAATAAGTCAAAATTGTCTAAGGGTTTCAGTTTCTCTGAACAAGAACGCCGAAGTTGGGCATTTTATGTAAAAATCACGGTCAAAATGTAATAGGCCTCTTAAGCAAATTCTCAAAGTTAGCTTTGATATATTTTTCAAATTCGTTTCGTACCTCAATCTTACAGGCAAATATGTTTCAATGATACATTTGATAATAAGATATCTGTGATTCTTGACCGAATCTTTCATTCGGTCAAGAACCACACAACCAAAGAAACAAAATGGTTTCCCAAATCAATATGACGAATGAAATCTAGAACCGTCCTATCAAATTTCTTTAATTACTAATAATAGTACCTATTCTAAATCCGGAGCTTGACCGCGAAATGAACGGACAAAGCTAAGCTGGGCGAGGTTTTGGAAGCGAGAAATAGTTGAAACGACAATAATGAGATCGACTACACAAGCGAACACGCGTCCCTGCAATCGGGCGAGCGAGGGAGGCGGACGGGGTACGGGGGAGCCGACACCTCGCTCCGCTCGAAACTCGCAACCAACGCGATGACACAGCAAGGCCGCTTTTGCCTATTTCTGCTCTTTCAGACGAAGTTTCACCCGAGTTCTTCCCGTAATAACACGTGTTGTGAGACTCCATTTTAATTTCTATCTACCGTATAATTGTACCCTACTACTAATAATAAAAAATACATACTTGAAATTGGCTAAATGCTAAACGCGAAGCCATTAATTAAGATACCTCTCTCAGATCGCTCCGCTAGCCTCTTTCGCGGTCGAGCCTCAACTATAAAAATTATCATTGCGAGTTAAGAGGGCTCATTAATGACCTCGCTCATTTCGCGATTGAGCTCGGGCTTTAACAGTCAAAAACTGATACCTATGGATCGGCTAAGTATCTTAAATGGGATTACATTCCCAAGTGATTCATATCAAAACGTCATATAGGTACTCTAATAACAGTAATACATATTCGTTTACCACATGATAGACAGTGTATGAGATTACAATAATAATATAATTCACGTGAAAAGTGCGTGTGTATTATATTATTATTGTTGTGCTATATTGGTGTGCTCATGAGACTACTGGGAGCCTTAAGTAAGACTATTACTATTACCTACTAGTTGATTTCAGGGATGGGCAAACTTTTTCGTTCGCATGACAATATTTACTAACAAAATCTATGGCGGGCCAGGCTATTGAATTTTTTGCTGTATTTTTTCAATAAATAAATATCTTTTTTGTGAAAAAATATTCATAGGTATGTATTTTCTGAAACACACACGCACTTGAATTTTTGTTTGATGGTCGCGGGCCGGACTTCGATCATTCACGGGCCGGAGATGGCCCGCGGGCCGTAGTTTGCCCATCCCTGTTTTAAATAATGAAGGCTCATCCATCAACTCACTATTCGTTTTTAGCCGACTGCGTCAGAAGGAGGGTTATTGTTAAATCCAAACAAACTTTATTAGCTGGTAAGTAGATTGTTGCAAATTGTGGTTATATAATAAAACGAATTCATTAATATGTGCTTAAAAACTTAACTAAACAAGTATTTTTCTGCAGGCGCACGTTTATTCATAAACACTCTTGTAGCAAATATCAAGATTACACAGTCGAGGTACCTACTATATAGCTGTTTCGGTCTGTCTGACTGACGTTTAAAGTTTCTCGTTCGCACAGTTATCAATCTTCAATTTCGAATACATACATACGGTCATTCATTTCATTTATTTCTTGAATACATTCTGCTACGGATACTACACGCGCACGTAATAACTTCAGTGAGACATTTATTACAAGTGTAATTTTTTCAACAAACTAACAGGTGAGTGAATAATAACTATTCTTAAGCATTAATAGTCAGCTGTTGACAAAAAACGTTTAACACGGTTACACGGCGTAGTTGAATAGGCTCAAGTTACCAGAGTTTTGTTCGTAATTTAATACTTTTTGACTTGATGGGACTTAAAGTGACATTAAGCGCTCCACATGGTTTTGAATAATGGTTAACTAAATTACTGTACATACCTACATACTTTTGTTTGAAAAACTTAAGTTGATGTTTGAAACTTGTTGTTACTCCAACCCTTACAGGTAAGATGAACTATTAATATTTATCTTTCAAGTTTCGGGCCTTTTTTAGTTTTTATGCTTGCGAATTAAAAACAATAGGTAAATTAGTAATTACATTAATTGACTTTTCTAGTTCCTACTCCTTGTTTAATTATATTAAAATAAAGAAAACGTATTTTTAAGTTCTGTTCACTGTTGATGTTTACACAATCAAATTAAAAACATATTTAAAAGTTCAGCGGCAATTCCTTTAGATAAATACCAACTTACTAGGCTTTTAAACTTATAAATAAAAACTCAATTTTCTATAATTTTCATGAGTATCATACTAATATACTAATAATATTATAAAGAGGAATGCTTTGTATTTTTGTATGTTTGTAACGAATAAACTCAAAAACTACTGGACCAATTTAAGAAATTCTTTCACCATTAGAATGCTACATTAGCGCGCTGAGTAACATAGGCTATATTATATTCAAATTCAAATTCAAAATCATTTATTCAGTTTAGGCTACAAAAAGCTCTTATGAACTCTGATAAAGGAAATCTATAATATAAATTATCACAGAATGACTTCAAAATGTATAGTTGCATTTTACTTTGCTGTTTATAAAACAATTAAGCAGAATTTTGTAGCTGCTCCTCAATCAGTGGTCACATATAAAAGTAGTAAAAAAGTAAATAGCCTATGACTGTCCCACTGCTGGGCAAAGGCAACCATCATTGAAATAAAGTCTTCACTATAATTTGATGGGTTCCTAATGCTTAATCACCACGCTTGCCCAATGCGGGTTGGGGACAAACCCAGGCTATGCATAAAAAATTCGAAACACTGCATAACCTAAGAATTGAACTGGTGACCTTCAGGTATCAGGTGTCACTTGGTCACTGAGGCGATAAATTATAAAAGTGATTGAATATAATTTAATAACAATTTTAATTAAATGAAAGAAAATATACCTTTACTTTAATAGTAGGAGTTAAAACCGATCCCTTATGCCCGGAGTGCAGGGAAAACAAGGAGACCAGCCTCCACCTACTAGCTGAGTGCCCTATGTACTCACTGACAAGATGGGAACTCTGGGGGTCGGACAAATTACACATAGAGGACCTAAAGGATCTGAAGGTGGAGCAGATAGCAAGATTTACCGAAGAGACCAAAAGATTTGATGGGGCGCCGTGAAAGCTGGATGAACCTAAACTCCCCAAAAGGGAGAACGGGGAAAAGGATGAAGTGGCAACAACGCGGATGGATCGTCCGTTCGGCTGGCGACGTCCCCATAAGAAAATAATAATACCTTTACTTTTGTATGTCAATTATGCAAAAAAAAACCTCCTTCGCTATGATGAGTTTACTAGTCAGGATATTTAACAAATTGTTGAACAATTTTAGTAGTATTGCACTGACAGAAGAAGACATAATATACAATTTTGCCAATTTTAGTAGTATTGTGCCGACAGAAGAAAACATATACAATTCCGCAGCAGTTTCCGTTCAGTGGTCTTATCATTACTTACTATTAGGTAAAATGAAGGCTAATGTTTCTTAAAGAAATGCAAGACCAACTGAACCTTTTTTTACTAAAGAGACAAAAAGATTTGATGGGGTGCCGTGAAAGCTGGATTAACCTTAACTCCTTGAAAGGGGAGAACGGGGAAAAGGACGAAGTGGCCCGCAGGAAAATGCGCGTGGATCGTCCGTTCAGCTGGCGACGTCCCCACAAGAAAATAATAACTGAACCTTCTATTATCTGTTGCCTTTTTCATGTTACAGCGAAGTGGTGGCAGTTGTTACCAACTTTGCGTTTTAATTCAGATGTTCTGGTGGGGTGTGTTAATCATTCTGTTGATTTATAAGTACATACCTAAGTAATTTATAATTATATTATCCAATAGTCACAGAGATCCTTTCAAACTAAAATCCTTATAATACATTGAGTTTAACATTATGTTTTATTTATATAAATACTTACAACATGTCCCAGAATCAAGGATAAGCGGGCACCAGAGGGTGGTTTCTTGACTATTCGAGAAAAAAAAGAAAAAAAATTGAAATCCTTAGAAAATTTACACCCCTTAACATATTTTTAACTACCATAACCACAATTTTTCTAATTTTTTTGTATTTTTTATTGTATCGGCAACTTAAGTAGCACTGCTATACTATACACCACAATCCATAAAAACCCTAGAACTCCAGTAATTTTTACACAAAAATCAATCAAAATATTTTTTCCTAAAAATTTAAAAGTTTTTTACTTTCAGTCCACTTTTACCCCTCGTAGTGTAAAAAAAGTATAACAAGTTTTTTTTAAAAATTGACGCGACTAGCCAAGATTCTTAAATGGTATACATAATACTCTAGGAAAACTAGCCAAGAAAAAAATGCGTACTATTTCTAAACAAGAACCAAATTTCATAAATTGTTGTTGGTGATAATACATAAATGGTAATACATAAATAATTTTTAGTATGGCCCCAAAATAGGTTCTAGTTCCTTTGTCATACGCATAATCAGTCTAAACTCTTTGGGATCTTCAGTCCTTATTTCGTCTAAAACTTGAATTGAACAACCAAGCCCTGGTCTTCTTGCTACCCAGGGTCTGATCAAAAGTTTTCTTTCCTATTTATTTCATTATTTACAATTTCAATTAGCTCATCCAGAGCTATTTGTACTGCAATTTATTTTGAGTAACTGTTGTAAATGTTGCCGTTGTCGTCGTCGACGCTCGATCGCTACTTACGCGAACTGACTGTCCTAAATTTAAACGCCACTGTCCTTCCAAACTGTTCTGTCCCAGTGTTCTGCCTCACGGTTCTGCCCTCGTGTGAAACCGGCATAAGGCAGTTAAGGCAGTTAACACACTGCCACGAACCACGCAGCGTAGCGCGTGAATGCGTGTTCTAACGTTGCTTGTAAGTATCTCCGTTTGTATAGAAAACACGCACAGTCCAACACACAGAAAGTACATCCACGTGCGTGCGTGTAGGTGCTCGACACGCAACCACAGAATAAATACGCAACATGCAGCGTGGTGCGTGGTGGCAATGGCAATGTGTTAATCGCCTTAACATACTGCCACGCACCACGCAGCGTAGCGCGTGTAGCGTTTTCTGAGTGGTAGAGCCACGCTGCGTTGCAGCACGAAATGGGCCGGCTCGCCCGGTGTAATACCACCCTCTCACAGAATATCGGCGTGAAACAACGGCACTCGTTGCTGTTGTGCTTCGTCCGGTGAGTGAAAGTACCGGAGGCTCATCTCTCACCCCTCCCCCCTCCCAATTCCTACTCCCTCCTCAAGATCCAACTCCTTCCTCAGGGTTGGCAACGCATCTGCGAAAACATTGGTTTTGCGGGGTGTCCATGGGCGGCGGTGATTGCTTTCCATCAGGTGACCCGCCTGCTCGTTTGCCTCCTTTTACAATAAAAAAAAAAAAAAAAAAAGTGAATGCGTGTGTGTTCTAACGTTCGTTGCTTGTAAGTATCTCCGTTTGTATAGAAAACACGCACAGTCCAACACGCGCGTAGGTGCGTCGACACGCAATATGCAGCGTGGTGCGTGGCGGTGTGTTAATCGCCTAAGTGGAGTGGAGCGACGACGGTCTTCGCCTCATTGGCTGGCAAGAGCTCGATGAGAATAACCGCGGGTAGTGCTCAAATAGTGGCATGTTCTTAGATGGATCTATCTAATGCTGGGTATACCTATGAGTAGCTGTCCAGCATTAGATTAGTCTAATATCGACTGATACCTATCTAGTCAGTACATAAAACTGAAAACGAATTTTTTATTTAACTCTATTTTTTTGAGATAAAATTTTACAAGAGAAAATCAACCCGCCTCAGCAAAAAAGAAGTTTGAGTGGGAAGCGAGCTCACAATGCTATAGGTATAGGTATAGTAAAATATCAAAATAATATAGGGTAGAAGTACCGGTATTCGGCCACTTAAGCGACTTGCTGACTTTAGCGTTAATTTTTGATATGATGATGTACACCAAAAAATTTCAATAATTTATTATATTATCCAAATATAGTCTAGTTTTATAAAACCCATTAATTATAAACGTATCTTTGGCCAGTAATTTACAAATAATCTATATACACAAAAGTAGCAAAAACACCGGTTATCGGCCATTTTAATCAGTTATCGACCACCTGTGTACCGGTTATCGGCCGCATACTTCACAGGACAAAAATGAATCTTGTTATAAGCTCAAAGGGTTGATATTCTTTTGTTTATTCTAACACACGCATATCCAAATTAAACGCTGAAAATACAACTCTGATAAAGACATCTCTTTTCTGAAAGGTCTGAAAATAGATAAAATTAATTTAATACAAATAAGTAAATAAAACAAAGAATTGCGAATATTGATTTATTTTATAATCTGTTTAATGTAAGTATTTATATGATTGACATGATTATGGATTAATATTATTTATGATTAATATTACCTTTCTGAAAAACAATAATCATTCTTGAAATGAAAAAACAAAGATATACACAGATTTAAATCTTAATTAAAATGATATATTTTTACCTCTGATAACAGAAGCAACAAAAGCTCTTCAATAATGTCACGTAAAAAATCAAATGAAATATGAAAGTTTTGTAACAAAAAAAAACAATTATTATTTTAATAAATCAGGCAGTAAAAGTCTTCAAAACATCTTCTCTAACATTTGAGCCATTTGACATAACTCACAATCATATTTTGTGCTAGCTGCCTCATTGTAAGATACATTAATCTCTTAGTTTTGTGCATCTGAGGTGATACCATCGAATGCATTGGTCACAACCAATATTTTTTCCCCTTATTCCTCAGTATCACTAATCAGGTCAAGATTACCGGAACCACATTTAATATGTGATTGAGTTTCCTGTACTTTTCTTTTCTTTGCCTTCGCAGATTTTTTTCAATCTTTACCTTTTTTGTAATGGTTCTTTTTTTTCCAGCTCCCTTTCTAGTTTACGTTTCTTTATTTGGTTTTCTTTATCATCTTTATCTTTGTCTTTATTTGTGTAATATTGTTGCCAAGCTTTAGATGATATAGCGCTTGGATATTGGTTTGAAGAACGGTGAGTTTTAGTTTTTGCAACAGTATCAGAAAATTTTAGATGCTTATGAAATAGATCATTTGGTATTTCGTTGTTTAATGTTTTTAATACTTTATCATTGTCTACTATTGTTATTATGTTAAATTTTTCATGATGAGTCGTATTTAATGATTCTACAGAAGGGATCAGTTGTTTTTCTACTAAAGCAATAGAATCATCCTCATGTCTCATTGCATTAAAATTATCAATTGTTGATGCAACCGAAAGAAGGTCTAGATTAGATACAGTCTGTAGTGGAGTTTTTTCACTGATAATTACTGGCAAGTTGTTTTTTTATTAGGTTCTATAGTGCATAACTGTTTTTTGTGAGATGAAATATTCAAAGACTCTTTTACGGTGTCGTGGTCAAGATCAATATCTTAGATTGTAGAATCCATGATGATGTTTTGATTTGATTGTCGGTTTTTTATGAATTTGCTAGTGATCTTTGTGTGTTTCAGCAACTGTTTCAATTTCGATTACATGTAAGTTAGACTTGTCGACAACATCTTGGGCCAACATTACAGAGTTCTCTTGGAAGTCTGTCGCTCGATTTTCATCTTCGAAAGCACAATTGATAGCAATACAACTTGTTGATTTGCATTCACGCCATATTCATAGCAGCAGTCGTATTGCTTATACTTATTACAAATAAATTATAAAAAAAATATGAAAAAATAATAATCATATTTTCAAAATCTTTAAATACGAATCGCACGTCTGCGTAGCACTAAAAAATAAACGCTCGTTCGCGTACGCCCGCTCACCCGACCACGCGTAGGTAGCAACAAGCTCGAGCTTCGCGGCGCGCCCGCAGCTTTGTCGGCGCGGCGAGCGCCGGCGGCCGGCGGGCGGCGGGCGCACGCCTCACGCATCAAAGCCAGTGTGCCGCGCAACCCCGAACGAGTGACACATTTCTTAGCCCTAGCGAATTTGGAGCGAAACGTGTTCTTAGGTGTGTTGTTTGTGTGTGTGTAAAAAAAGTAAAATGACGGAAAATTATTCTAACGTAGAACTTGTGGAGATGGTGCGATTATACGCAATTAGTGGGAACAGTCTACGGCGAGCCGTGGTCATGTTTGTGGAAATGTTTCCAAACAGACCAACTCCATCGCGCGAGGTAATGCTTGCTGCCACGCAACGACTGAGGGATCATGACCAGTTCAACGTTCCTCGACATGCGCAGGGTCGCGGCAGTGTGGGCCTCTCAGTCGATTTGCAAGAGCAAATACTCGAATACTTCGAGAGGGAACCACGTGCCAGTACTCGTGATGCTGGCCGCCACTTCAATGTCCACCACACAACAGTCTGGCGGCTTCTTAAGTCGGAGCAACAGCACCCGTTCCACTTCAGAAGAGTTCAAGAATTGAACGAGCAAGATCATGCCGCCCGGGTTACTTTTTGTCACTGGGTACTAGAACACCGAGAAGCCAGCATTCTATGGACGGACGAGTGTATGTTTACGCGCATCGGTGTTTACAACGTCCACAATGAACATTGATGGGCTCACCGCGAACAGAACCCGCATAAGACCAAAAAAGATTCGTTCCAGCATAGGTTAGCATCAATGTGTGGGCTGGCATTGTTGGTGGACATTTACTCGGGCCCTATTTCATCGAGGGTTATCTCAACAGCAACTCGTATTTGCAACTTTTGCAGCACGTAGTTGACGTAATGCTTGACGACGTGCCACTAGCTCTTCACCGGAATCTCTTACCACCAGGACGGGGCGCCTCCGCATTATGAACGCCAAGTGCGCGATTATTTGGACGAAGTGTTCGGAACCCAGTGGATTGGTCGAGGTGGGCCAGTGCCCTGGCCTCCGAGGTCGCCAGACTTGACTCCGTGTGACTTTTATTTGTGGGGAGACATAAAAAGAATGGTTTATAAAGACGAAATCACGAGTGTTGTGCAGTTAAAACAAAATATTTTAATAGCTTTTGAGAGTGTAAGGTCAAATCGTAGTGTGCTGCAAACGTTAACTAGAAACTTAAGGCGCCGTGCTCATTTGTGCATAGAACGTGAAGGTGCCCACTTTGAGCAGTACCTGCGAGTATCTTAAACATGATCAGTAAGTACCTAATAATAGTTTATTGCAACAAAGTATACTTATGCGTAAGAGTAAGCCACTTTACCACAGAATACATAATAGTACCTACAAGTTTACGTAAGTTCATCGACTTAATGTCCGCCCGCTGCGCTCTTATGTACCTACTACGGTCTGCACCCCTATTCTCGTCAGTCGACGGTCGCTATTCTAATTTACACTGAGATCATTTTATTAATCAATCGGTTCCTTATTACTTTCTCCGTGTTAAAAGTATTTTTTAGTCATTAAGTGTACCAATTACGATCAGCTGTAAAATTATGGCGGGAATGCAAATCTACAACCTGTATAATTATTAACTTGAAATATTTCTATTAAATTTATGTCATTAAACGGTGTAACGGAGATATCATCCAGACATACAAAAGAACCAACGTCGAAGATCTGAATAGAGCTGTTATAGTCGCTGTGCTTTGCAGAAGATTTTTCTAGAATTATGAGCCTGGGGCTTCCCGATGTGTTTTCAGCAGATATGTTAACATCGAAACAATCGGCGTGTTGGGGAGTCGAAGTGGATTTTGAAATTGGAATGCGAGGAGGCGTAACATAATTATCTAAAGGTAATTCTAAAGATTTAGAGTTTGGGGATGATTGTGAATTGCGGGGCGTCTTTGATTTTGATTACCATTTCTGTAAATATTGATCTTAAGTGCGATTAAGTTCAAGATAAATTATGATTGTTTCTTAAAGCTTCTTCGGTATAACCGAGTCTTTTGAAAGGATCTTTATTTCTTTTCTTTTTAGCGACAGGAGCCATCTGTAAAAAGACAAGTACAATTCCAAAACCAAGCATACAAGCATCAAACCATATTTTTCACTATTGACGGGTTAAAAATCCTTAGTGATTTAGCATTTGAGTGATTAGTATTATTAATACATAAGCTTTCAGCTATATTTTTTCACAAGCAAATTAAGAAAAAAAAATTGAATAAAAAAACATTCGATGGCCGGAATCCAATTTAATTTCTACTAGTGATCGGCCATCTTATATTTCCTACGGCCGTAAGCAGGTTTTAGTTTAACTAGTTATCGGCCGTCTTTTTTATCCTATGGCCGCAAACAGGTTTTGTTTTTACTAGTTATCGGCCGTCTTTATAACCTAGGGCCGAAAAACGGATTGAATTTGCCTAGTTGTCGGCCGTCAAATATTTAGTATTTCAGGAGGTCATATCTTTAAAAGTATAACACTTACTGGCGGCCGGACACTAGTAACAGTTTCATAAAAATCTAGTTCTTGATAAATACTATAACTTCTATGTTGGTAAGTTTAAGTTTATCGAAATAAACGCAAAGAAAAAAGGCACTCAAAAAACTAGTTTCCGGCCCCCCGGCCGATAGCTGAATTTTGCAGTAAATCGTTAACGTATTTACCGGCCACCAGTAATATCCCATATAATTAAAGTTTGATGAATTTTAGCACTTAAATATTTAAATTTAACATGTTATTGAAGCACAAACCAAACCAATCACCAGTTAATTGACAGTAACACTTGAAAAACTTACCTTAGAAATCAGTCCACTCACTATTTTTTTCGTAAAATTAAGCACACATCCGCACAGCAAATTTTAAAATGGCAACTGACGGCACAATTGTCAGTCGTCGAATTATTTCTCCCAGTGGATGAATGGCGAAGTTCAGACCTATCGAATGGTGCGCCATTTGAAAAAGTAAGTTCCTTAATACTGCTATTATTCAAAATAATGTGCAAAGTGGCCGGAAAGAGGTAGTGTCCGGCGAACCGGTACTTCTACCCTACTTACCTATTTCATTTTTTTTATTGAGCCTAGATAGTTAGACCCGTGACTGGCCATGAGCCGGTAAGTGGGTAGGTAGTTATTATATTGTTGTGATCGATCGAGTTATCAGCGAATTCCTTCAAACTAATAGCACCGCTGTTATTGGCCCAGTTGTCATGGCCCGCCAGTCATTATATTTGCAATCTGCATATGTTGTGTAGGTATAAATTGAAAACAAACAACATTCGTTCATTCCAAAGACTATTGCTTTGTAAATTAAGTTTCATATTCAATGTAGTGTGCATGTGCATGTGGTGAATTACATCGATAGGTACCTATCTATCTAATTGTATCTTAGATTGAAACTGGTAGAGAACTGGAGACTAGCTAATTATATCTTAGATTTCACCCGCGTTCTACCTATTTGTCGTAGCGTGATGTAATATAGCCTTATAGCCTTCCTCAATAAATGGACTATTCAACACAAAAATAACTTTTCAATTAAAAAACAGTAGTTCCTGAGATTAGCGCGTTTGTTCAACCCCAAACAAACAATCAAACTCTTCAGCTTTATAATATTAGTAAGTATAGATTGAAACTGGTGTAGAGACTAATGGGTACCTACCTACGTGTAGAAAATATTGAACAGTGCAATACCTATAGACCAGGGCCGAAGCCTTGTTTGAAAATGGTAAAAAGTGTAACAAAATCATAGTAGGATGAAACCCATTGGAAATGGAAGAAAATATAAGAACAATGAAAGGAAAAATAATTTACGGGCGATCTAAGGTCGGGAAGTGGAAGGGGGGGGGGGTAAGGGTAAAAAACGGTTTATCTTGATTTCCGGTAAAATTACAAGTCCTATGGAAAAAAGTTAAATAGTAATGTTGTAGGTAAGAAAAAGATCTACAAGTTTTGTATTCACACTTTTTTACATAAGCTCAAAAGGAGGCTGGCAAACTTCTATGTATTTTCAGACCTCGATTTATATGCCCCGTTCATGGATGAAATCAAATGGTACTTTAAGAACTATGCTAGACTAACAAAAAAGTTAATTGTTTCTATGTTTTTAAAGTTGGGACAACAGAGATATGTTAAATAATCAAAAAATATAGAAGTTAGGGTAAAAATCATTTATTTTATAACTTTTTATTTAAAAACAACGCAAATAATTACTAAATGATAAAATAAATGAATAGGTAGGTAATAAATAACAAAGACAAATAACGAAAGTAACCATTATTCTATCAGAGACATAGTAGGTATCTACCTACTCGGAGACTCAGAGGGTTAACATACGGTACATAATTCGCAAATCAAAATCCAGGGGGCAATAAGGCAAGAATCTAAAGTCCATAAAACACGCGAAAATCCAATGAAAAAAAAAACACTTTTAACACAACGAACAACTTATCACAGAAAGAAACTGAAAATGTGTCAAGTCAAATGACGTGACGTGACTGACAGTCACGTCACTCATTGGTCAATGTCTGTCTCTAACTAAGAAAAGTAAAAGAATCTATGTTTATACAGTCAATTCATCAGCAGCTCATGCTTTATACTTCATTTAAAATGCGGACCTACCGTGTTCTATCAAAATATTAATTAGTTTTTAATATTATGATATGTACCTACTTTGATGTATCTAAGTAAATAAAAGTGGCCTTGGTTTACATGACTACTGCATCAAATGAAACGTATTTACGAGTATAAAGTGTTTTAATCGTTTAGTTATTACACTATAGAAAGCGTCTTGTTCAGTCAATTATTTGCGATTTGAAAATAATTTATCTTTTTATCTCCTTCTTTAATAAATCAGACGTTTGTAAAAGTAAACTGTAGGAATTTAATCGAATTTAATTTTCATGTTTCCGAAAGTGTACTACTTCGTAAAATATTAGGGCGATTCTCGCCGGTCTTCTTTATGTGAAAAATTCAAATAATCAAGTTTTTAGTTTTTTATTTTTATCTTTAAAAAATATTTTTTTTTTACGTAGTTTCGTGTAAACTTACCTTTTTATGTCCCAAACACACTAATTTCTAAGATTAATTTTTTTTATTTTTTTACCTTATTTTGACTTAATATCGAAAAAGCACCCTAACTTTATATATGTGATCCTGAGTGATCAACGGAAAATGTTAGCCCATCAAAAGGTTTTTCATAGAGAAATGGGGAAGGGGCTAAGAGGGTCTGCTGTGCCTTACTACCTTACTACCTGTTATTTCGTCGTTTGTTTTCGCATTTTCTGATGACATTTACCATTTACATTTTCCATTTTTTATATATTTTTTACACTATCATAAAGTAGAGATTTCAAAGAACAAAAAGCCCACCGAATTTTTAAAAAAAGAAGATATTTTTTTAATATATTTAAATAAAAAGCTTCCACTATTCAGAACCTGAACCCTTAGAATAAATTACGTATAGAAAGATAGTCTTCATAAAAACGAAACGCTCTGTCAAAAGTGAAGCACTATTTAAACAGATTTACACTTTCGTGACGATTGCTTGCTTGCGCTCGGCGGTACGCACGCGTACACTTGTAACTCCGTAATGTACATTGAAAACTTGGCGTTTGGAGCCATACCTATATTGGTCCAAAAAAGGTGCCTCAAAATGGGCGCGCGGACTTACTTTCTATACCGTAATTATTCTAAGCCTGAACCATAATAAGGTAATGTGTTGGAGCTGAGACGCGGGAGGAATTACTGTGCAAGGCTCCAGGATTTCAGATCAATTTTTTTCAGAAAGAGAGCAATATTCTCCCTTAAATTGTATTAAACGTATGATAAAACTGTCAAGATTCCGCACAAACATCAGAGCAAGTTCACGATTGTTGCCGACTTTTGTAAGCAGAAGTAGGTATTTGATAAAGGTGTTAAAATACGGGAAACCGCATTTTCTATTGGAAAGGCCCTTATAAATTTGTATTTTTAGTATGGCATCGAAGCAGGCAGCGCCTCCCTGGCGACATATGAGAATAGTTAACATTTTGCCATACAAATTCTCGTTTTCGTTAAGAGGCCTATTACATCTCAACTGTGATTTTTGCGTAAAATGCCCATTTTCGCATTTTGTAGTAATTTTCCAGTTGTATTTATCGTTTTTATCGAAATAGGATAATAAATTCATGCTTAGTAGGTATTTCAAATTTCCACTCTGCAAGAAAAAGCTGAGTTCGGACGGCCGCCGGCGCATCGCATTTTGTACTAATTTTGCATTTGTGTTTATCGTTTTTATCGAAATAGGATAATTAATTAATTATAAAATATTTGTCCTCATGAAGTAACAATTATTCTGGTATAAATTTTGCTCAATAATATTATCGTAGATACGAGAAATTCACAGCGATCTTAAAGCGATTTTCGAAGTTTTTTGGTTTAGAATAAGATTTTTTTTCTATGTAAAATCAATGTTAACTAAAAGTTCCGGGGCCGCTACAAACTATTCGACTAGGTAGGTAGGTATATAAGAGATAACATTCTATTTTTTTTATTTCATTTGTTTAGAACAGTAGTTCAATCTAGGAGCTCAAAAAAGTGCCTTCGCGCATTTTATGAAAATCTTTCTCTCTCTATTCTATCTCTGCTATTTTGGGTTTCATTAAAAAGTTAGGCAAAATTTACAAAAAGCGAGGCCGCTACGAACTATGCCAATAGCTATTCTACACTATTCAATAAGTCAAAATTGTTAATGTATTTTCGTTTCTGAGATCGAGAACGCCAAAAATGGCCATTTTACGCAAAAGTCATAGTCAAAATGTAAAGGGGCCTTAACGTGATCGAATACCGAATGAACTCGCAGTAGGCACCCTGTAGCTTTTAACTCGCTCTCAAGCGAAACGAACGAACAAACTTTGTTGATGGTCTAATATAAGGAAGGGTATTCAGAATCGCTTTCTAAATGAGAAGGGTTCAATTCTGATGTACGACGCCTCATATCAGACTTTACAAAACTGTCTTTCTTCATTAAATGTTCACCCATATGCCATAGATGTAAAGCTCAAAGTCTAATGAGGAAATATACAGTTTTGGTAGGTAGTCGTGTGTTACCAATTTATAACTGCCACACGATTGTAGTAATGAGAGACAGAGCATACCATGGTGATTGAAAAGTATCTAGTAGAGCGAAGAACAAGGTAGGTAGGTAGGTAGGTAGGTACACTGTACGTCAATGTTATGTCACACTCACATAGGGTTGCCAAATATTTTTCAGGAAATTAAAGTAAATCTATTACTAACTAGTATAAAAAAAAGGATTTGAAGAAAAAAAAAGAAGTATTTATTTAAGAGCGTTTACGCCGCACACTAGCGCCACTAATGAAAACATGCCGTAAAAATGCTAAATTACTTCATTCAGATAGTTTGTTGAGTATAATTTGATTTCCTATCTCTAATTACTAGATATGTTTTTTTTCATTGGCGGCGCTAGTGTGCGGCGTAGGTGAAGTGAAACGAAACGCAACGCTTAAGAGCGTTCTTAAGCGTTGCGTTTCGTTTCACTTCACCTGAGTCTGAATAGCATTCAGTAGTTCAGAAATTAAGTCAACAGGAATATTCCGTTCAAACGCACGCATTAGTCGGAAATAAAGTATTTTCCATACCTACTTTATTTTTATTAAAAAGAATAAAGTATGGGGATGGAAAATAACGTAGGATATGTTATTTTAAAGTATGGTTGGCAATAAGGTTGCCAGATCGGAACTTACCGAGTCCGGGACAATTCCATGTCGGGCCGTGGCTATGAATATGTAAAAAAAAAGATATAAATATACATTACGGAATATTTAATTTTATATTTGTATTTATTAGGAAAATACATTTTATTTTTTAATGTATACTTTTATTAGTCCAGATAAAAGATATAAATTGAAAACTGTTGTTATTTTTTTTATTATTTTATTTTTTCGGAATCCGGGACAATAGATCGAATTACTGGACACGGGACAATACGTAAAATTCCGGGACAATCCCGGAAATCCCGGACATCTGGCAACCTTAGTTGGCAACCCTACACTCACACCACTTTGTGAGCCAGTTGCTACACATCGTGATTCGTGGTGGGGTGGAACCATGATTAAATCCGATATTGCATTTCGTAATTACTTTAGTTACGTTACGTAAACAGTCTTTGAATCAATCCATGGTGATACATACGTAAGTATACCTATTGTTACTTCGAGAAATTGTTGTCTTACATTGCGTTGAGAGATAGCGTAATAGAACTATTGCCTTTTAAAGAATTCGGGGATTGACTACACCAATAAATAAATCTAAAGTATGAATAGCGCTTACAGCTCTTCAAAACCTAGATATTATTGGAGAGAAACCTAGATGGGATAGGATAGGAATCTAAAATGGAGAAAAATGACGTCATAGCACGCTCTTCCCCTTTAGGATATGCCTCATATGCCTCAATTGTTCTGAGTCCTTCCCATACAATTTATTTATGAAAGATCTTTGTTTGTCAGCTATTTAAGTGTGTCTCGATTTCATACTTACCATATCTAAAAACGTCTAAAATGAATTCAGGAGACTTTGTACTGAGACTATCTGCAAAGTAATTAATCAAGGGACTAACGTACAAAATACTAATAGTTACATACCTAGTAGCTACCGTTAATTTTGTAATAATGTGGCAATGGTCTGACCCCACTTTCATACACTATTATCACTTTAGGTGTACCTACCTATTTCAAATAGATGTCTTTGTTTTAATCAAGACTTCATATTTTAAAGACATACCCCCCTTGATACCAAACCGACCATTGGAATCCTTGGCGTCGATATTTCGAGTGACGTTCAGTTTCGCGGTCATTTGGAAGGTAAAGCTAAATTAGCTTCGAAAAAGCTGGGTGTGCTCAATAGAGCAGGACAGTATTTCACGCCGACCCATCGCTTACAGCTTTACAAAGCACAGGTCAGGCCTTATATGGAATACTGTTCCCATATTTGGGCTGGAGCGCCCCAGTACCAACTCCTCCCGTTTGACCGCATTCAACGCAGAGCTGCTCGAGTTGCCGGCGACGTGGTAACCTCTGGTCGGCTCGATCCACTGGCCCTTCGGAGAGACGTTGCGTCTCTCTGTATATTTTATCGCCTTTATCATGGGGAGTGCTCTGAGGAATTGTTCGGTTTGATCCCTGCCGCTGATTTCCTTCACCGCACTACACGCAATCGACTGTCTTTCCATCCACACCATCTTGATGGATGGCGATCTACTACTGTGCGTTTCTCACGTAATTTTTTACCACGAACTACAGTGCTGTGGAACCAGCTCTCAGCGGCGGTATTCCCGGACCAATACGACTTAGGAATCTTCAAGAAACGAGCCTATTCCTTCCTTAAAGGCCGGCAACGCATCTGTGATTCCTCTGGTTTGGCGGGTGTCCATGGGCGGCGGTGATTGCTTTCCATCAGGTGACCCGCCTGCTCGTTTGCCTCCTTCTAATATAAAAATAAAAAATAAAAAAAATACTAGCGGCTGCGCGCGGTTTCACCCGCGTGGTTCCCGTTCCCGTAGGAATATTGGGATAAAAAGTATCCTGTTTTACAAAAACACATGTTGAAAAAATTTCCACGAGCAGGATTTGAACCTGCACCCTTCTGACATACCGGGTCAGGTGCTCTTCCAATTGAGCTATCGTGGTTCTAACCAGCCCGCCGAAATTATTCAATACTATTTAGTTCTTACTTTGAAAGCCAAAGGCGCCCATTCAATGTCAACAACTACCGTCATTAACATCCGATCTTTGTAATTTGTTCGCAACAAAATTTGCGTTAAAAATTATATAAACAAAACAAAAACATTTTATCCTGTTTTAATTTAAATTCAGGTTATGAACTATCTGTATGCCGAATTTTATCCAAATCCATCCATCCGAAGCAGCGGCGTGAAGAAGACATACATACACACAAACTTTCGCATTTATAATATTAGTGTGATTTATTTATATGACCAAAAAGTTTGCCAATCTTAGCTCAACCTCCAACTAAGCATCTCAACTAGGGACACAAGCAATTAGCTTTTCAGTAGTCACAGTAAGTACCTAGACTAGACAATTTATTTATATCCATCGTCTCCAATAACTGTGTCGCATTAATTGCCAATAGCACTATCTGTTTGTTTATAACGACCCCCTGTGGAAATGTACGCCGGTGTCAGCTGATACGTGCCCCCTGCGGCTCGGTATCATACTAGTCCCGTATGACGCCACAATGCGCCAGAGTTGCTATTGTTTACATACCACTATCACGTGGTAGATTTTTTTGTTTGTCCATTTTTCTTGTAGTTGCTATTACATCAGCTGTGAACTCGACCGGCGTTTTGCTAGGAGAGTGGGCTTGATGAAATTGACATGGTATGTTACGATAGACGTAATCCCTTTTACTTTTGCTTTTGATGAACTTGTGGCGGACTATACGTAGAAAGTGGATTAGGAAGTTTTTTTTTTATATACATAGCATGGAAAATGAATTCATTTCACCTGATGTTATATGAATATGGAGTCCAGATGCGACGACAACTGGTGCAGCGTGAAAACAACGCAGCATCAGTTACCCTCACTCTGCCGGCCCACAAGGTGCCTCTTCACGCTTCGTTTGAAGGACCCCATATCATAGGAAGATGGGAAAACGTGTATGGTCCACTATGTGCAAATGCTATGGCTCGCACAAAGTTTCGGTATGCATTCGGCTCTGTGTCCTGAGTAAGTGTTGCTAGTGCCATTTTTATTTCCAATCCGATTACGTCAATCATCACAGCATTGAATCAGCCAGCGCGAGTTAAAATATGTGATCAAATGGCAAAAAAAAACATAGGAGACACCCTGGTGACCGGATTTCAAATACTGAATGGAGAACTGTCGGCTGCTTCTATCTATTATGTGACGAATAATACAAAAAGTGTTCCCTGTCCAAGAATTCCTTGCTCAATTTTTTGCACATTCTCCAAAGGTTTTGAAATTCTTTTCACGTTTTAAAAGTAGGTAGGTGAGTCACATAGATCCAATTTCGACCATATCAATTATTATATCTTTCTTGGTTCAAAGCACGATCTTTATTGATCTGATTTGAAATCAGAATAGGGAACTGTCGGCTGCTTTTATCTATTATGTGTTCGCTATAAAAAGTGTTTATTGTCCGAAGGTTCCATGCTCAGTTTTTTGCAAACTCTTCACACCCTCCGTGGGCTACATGGTTTATATTATGAGAGAAGACAGACACATTAATAGGCTGATGGTGTTAACAGTAGGTCAGCATAACTTCAACTTCGACACTGTCAATATCTCGGTTCGATACACAATATTTATTCCAGAAAACTAATCAGTGACGTCAATACTTTATGTAATAGTGATATTGTTGTTGTACATCCCTTGACGTCAGAGATCCATTGATTTCATCATTCGCTCAAAGATCATTGTTAATTTTCTAATAAAGTTTAATTTCCAATGGCCACTCCTTTTATCTGCTGCTTTGTAAATAGGCAGTGTTATTGGGAGAGTATCAATCTAGCACATGTTTTGTTCCTTTATCAGGCAATTGTAATGTTATTGGCATTAAAAAGTTCTTATGTGTGTTTGTCGTTGTCGGTTTATAACGTTAAGACGCAAGCGAAACTCGTTAGTTGGTGTCCGTTGTTTGAGATTAAGCGGTCTCTAGTGACCTATGTTTGCTACCCTTACGCTTGTTTGTGTTCAGTGTTATCGGGAATAGTAGTTCATCGAGGACCACTTAACAAATGTTTGTAAATAATACCTTATTGTCTTGTTGCTTGGAGTGCTTTTTAAATACACTTGCACTTTCAAAATGTTATGAATCTAAACGGATAAGAGTGTATGTTCATCAAAAGTGATATTACCAGAACACTGGTGCTTCGGAGAGTGGTTATGATGATATCTCTATGTGCTGTTTGTGTGAGAAGTTCTGAGCGTAGCAGAAATGATTGTAGGCCGGTGATGACGTTGCTTTAACAGGTTCCCTGTCCCATATATCACATGTGATACATAACAATTGATTATCTATTGTTTTAATTTTTGGACAGCGAAACTGTTAAATTAATTGATATTGGCGCGACGATTTAACCATATAACCGTATAGCTCTTTATTATTACGATATTTGTATTCAATCTTTTATATTGTGAGATAGTTCTAAGCTAGGTCTAATTAAAATTTTAAAATATTATTAAGATTGTTATATCATCACATAACATAACAGTTTTAACTATGGCATTTAAGTTCATCATCTCAGCCAAAAGACGTCCACTGCTGGACAAAGGCTTCCCCCAAGGATCTCCACCACGATCGGTATTGTGCTGCTCGCATCCAGCGGCCTCCCGCGACCTTCATCAGATCGTCGGTTTACCTTATTGGAGGCCTGCCTCACACCGCGCTTTCCGCGCATTTAAGATTTTTATTTATTTATTGATTTATTTATTAAGACACAATTACGAGTATAACACCTTAACAGATAGCCCAAGGCGATGTTATAAAGAAAAAAAATTAAAAAGTAAGAAGAACAAGATACTTATATAAAAATAAAATATATATTTTTATACTGGACAAAATGTCAACATCACTCATTCGTATCTATGTGGTACTCACAATGTATGATAGATGACGTAGTAGGCAGGTATGAGCTGTATACTCGTTCGTATACGAGTAAAAGCCAAAAGGTGGGTTGGGCCGGACAAAAGCCTCTATCAATAAAAATCAAGTCATCACCACGATTATGTATGAAAGCTTACCTTTAACAGTCTCCAGTGTTGCTCGTGCGCGTTATGTTTGACTAGCTGTGCTCGCGACTTCGTCCGCGTGGAATAGTGACTTTCGGCAGCATTTTTAATTTTTTAGGCTCTTGTTCCCGGTTTTGCAACATTTTTCACTGATGCTTCGCTCCTATTGGTCGCAGCGTGATGTTATATAGCCTAAAGCCTTCCTCGATAAATGGACTATCTCCAACACAAAAATAATTTTTCAATTCGAAGCAGTAGTTCCTGAGATTAGCGCGTTCAAACAAACAAACTCTTCAGCTTTATAATATATATATAGATATAGATTAGATGGCGCTGTTAGCACTATGCTCATTTTGGCCATATAGTTTGAGCTCTATTTAAGTATTATAAAAAAGTACTCTGTGACCACGATAGAGTGGTTGACTGGTTAGTCAATAGAGAAACATTTTAGCAACTGCCAAAACTATTTTTTTATATAAATTGTATGGGAATGGAAACAATGATGTCACTATTTTGTTCCGTCAGTTGAATGTTTACTTACGCCCGTTCCCAATAACCTATTTAACTGTTGTTTTGCCTACTATAGATACAGACATAAGCTCCATACAAACTATGTCAAATTTCTAACTCCAGTAAGCATAACAACAGACAGATAGAATATAGAGAACGGGCGCGTTAGAACATTAAACCAACTTTAATGCTCTAAGAATGTTTATTAATAACTTTTTAGGTTACAAAAATTGAAATGATATGAAATGAAATTAATCTTTATTCAAGTAAACTTATAAGATCTTCAAATAGACCTCTTTTGAATCACCTTAAAATATTTTACGTACCCCATTCAGGACGTGTCGTCCGTCTTTTACCTGTGCGGAAGAAGAACGGAACGGAACGAATTCATGCTTAAGTCAAATAAAAAAATTGGTTAATGTTTTAAAGAACTGCTAAGTGCATTGGTTATGTGATTTCGTTTTCTACGTGTTGTCAACATCCCTATTGGTGGGTGGTAGATAAACAAGTGAACTTAATTTTTATTGTTTTAGGTACCTACCTATTTATTTATTTATTTATTTATAGGAAGACCAACAGCTATGACACAACTTAAAAACTTAAAAATAGTAACAGGAAGTCAATTATAGGTCCTCACTAATAAAAACAGAATTAATAACAATGTGATGCACTTAACAAAAAAAAAAAACACACACACTTAAATTTATTCATTAAACTACTCAAAAAATAACTGGCTCATGGGCCGTTTCGCTGTTGCATCGCTTGTAATCATAGAATCTACAGCACTTTATAAACAAAATTATAACACTGTATAGGTACTTATCCTAAGCCCAATTACAGATCCTTACTTTGTAAATCAATAATTTTGTTAGTTAATGAACCTTCGTTGCAGATGGATGTGGACGGTCCGAGCGGGCCACCCCCATGCGACCGGCTGGGCAACGACGGCGGCGCCGGCTGTGAGGCCAGCTGCCAATGCAGCCAAATGCAGCCGCAGGTCGCGGTGCGGAACAAGAGGCACGGCAGGGGCGCGGTGGAGTCAGGTAGGGCTCAATTTTAAATTAAAAATAGTTTTTTTTCAGGTCAGAGTGTCGCCTCAGGGCAGTTATAATATATGACGTAAACAATACATAATAAAAAATAAAAAAAAATAGCTGCATTACCTACTTATAAAAAAATTTCGTCAAAAAATAGATAACTGTTGTCCTCCCCTTTTTTTAGGTTCTATAGATAGAGGTTATTGATAGGAACAATGTAGGTCGTGTAAAGTTAGTTCGAAAACTACACTGTTAGTAAGTTAAATAATTCATATAATTAAAAAAAAAATGTAAGTATACTTATTAATAACGGTGCAGTTTAAGAGAAAACTTTACAGGACCAAAGTTCCAAGTTTCCTATCAATAATCTCTATCCGTCGAACCTAAAAAAGGGGGGTTGTCAGTCATCGATTTTTATAGTGAACATTTTTTGATGGCCTTTTACTACATTTTTTGATGGCCATGATAGTCAGTTCCTCAGTAGTTGAGGGTTCCGTTCCGTGTAAAGTAAGCCTTCACCTTCGGCCTTGAAATGAAGGTCGTCAACATTACAGGTTATCGGAACACAACAATTTTTTTTAATTTTTTTAGGGTAATGGCACTAGTGTTTGGCAGGAGCCAGTGATCGACTTTTTTGTGCTTATATTCATTAAACATAGGGGTCAGCAACTTTAGTTAAAGTCAAATATTTATTCAAATAAACTTTAGATAAGTGCTTTTTTTCGTCCAAAAATAATTTTTACCTACACCCATTCAGGACGTGTATTTTTTAGCTGTGGAGAAGAATGGGCGCAAGAAACACCACAGCTTTAATATAATAAAATAAATAAATAACGACATTTACAAAATTATATGCCGTTACCAAGTTATACAAGTTTAAAAAAACCTTAACAATATTTTGAATTAGAAATACCTGTTGGAGTGATTGGAGCATTTTAAACCCATGCTGTTTTGTTTTCAATGTAATCATGGTGATTTTAAATTTATTAATATCAAGTTTTTGGATATTACTTGGAACTTTTAGTCTTTAGCCACAGGATTTTTTTTACTATTGCACAGATTTTCTGGAGCGACTCAGAATCGGTTAGTAAACCACTTTCTCATAGTAACATGGGTTGAAATGAATATGTCAAACATTTTGAGACTTCATACGAATCAGGCTAATCAAGTGTTCGCTAAAGTATGGGAAGATAAATACTAATGTCGTCAAAAATGGCAGTACCTATGAAGTTCCGCAGAATTTTGTTAGTAATAAATAACCAAAACAAAATAAAAACTAAATATTTTTTTTTATGAAAATACGTACAGTCGAGTTCAATAATATGTATACACTTTTGACAGATGTTATTATTGAACTCGACTGTACTTCAGAAGGTCCAGAATACAACTTAACAATTTCTTTAGTTAGTACTGCGTCAGACTTCAGATAACGTCTTCCAGATTTTTTAATTTCGAATACATCATCTGAGCAATGTATTGAACAGATCGTGCTTAATTTGGTGGGAACCCAATCTATCCGCCCCGTCGCGTCGATCCATTTTAATTTTGTATTAATTTCCGAGGGAAAACAAAGTTATGACAGGAATCTCTCATAAATCATGTCTACAAATACTATTACCAGAAACCAGACTATCGATAAATGTTGGTACGATAACCCTGCACTGCACTATTTTTGCACAATTGCACAAAACAATGTACATTGCTTTCTGGAAACGACGTAATTTACATTGACTATGTTTTTAACAAGCAATGTATATTTTTATTGACATTGTTGATTTTTTTTCACTTTTAACTAATTAAACAGTAAATACGAACGTACCGATGAAAATAAATGTTTCCATGTATAACATTAGATGTTTTACTTTGCTTCATGCTTGTCAAAATAGCACAAGAAGGCATATTTATTGTAAATATTCCGCAAAATCACAGCTCGATAGTTCGCAAACGACTGAGAAGTGACAAATCGTGAAACGGACTGGATATGAGTGTTCGCTCATATGAGTGGCGCGCGGGTTCCGCCCACTTACGACTTCTAACCTCTTTCTTGTGTTCTGTGATTTCGACCCATGTACTACGAGAAAGTGGTTTGCTTACCGATTCTGAGTCGCTCCAGAAAATTTAGCACTGGTAAAATTATTTCATCCTTATAATTGACCCTAACGATAACGATCGATGCAATAAAAGTACAGGGTGTAATTTTTGCAGATTTTAGTCGGTTCGATTCCCGGGTGTAGCAAGCTAATTTTCGATAATCTTTGAATGCAGTTTTCTTTCTTTTCAAAAATAAAGGAATGTCTTCTTTGAGTAAAATGTTATATCTACAGTATTAAGAGTACTTTCCCTTCAGGTGACATTACAAAATTCCACTTTGTATAAATCTTCTGTGCGTGTGTTTGTAATTGAACTCCTTCTAAACGGCTGGACCGATTTTGATGAAATTTGTGTGTGTTCAAGTGGATTCAAGAATGGTTTAGATTTACAATTGGACCCGGTAGATGGCACTAGCGATAGCGGTCCATCATGGGATACGGGTGTTCTTAAGCAGACGAAGTCGCGAGCGGGCTACTAGTTAACATGTAAATAAATAAAACCGTTTAATAAATCATTGTTGTTATGGCGACAAATTTTTATTAAGGTGAGGAGTAGCCAGGCAGAGTTAAAATAAGCCTTATCTTCAAACGATCCGGAAACAATAATATGTTCCTCTGCTGGGAATTAAACCCGCGACTTCTGGATCTAAGGCTGGTGGTCTAACTACTAAACCACATAAGTAGTTTTAATTGGGGTAAATATTTTACGCATATGCGCGACCCTGACCACGTGACCCGTTGTTTAAGTGGATTAGTGGAAATTTTCTGATGTGCCGTTTTCCCAGAGCCATTGTCAGGTCCGCTAAAATTATCGACCTAGAAATTCGAGAATTGGATCTTACACTGTTAGGTCAAATAGCTCTAAATAATGTCCTTCTTTGTCAAATCCATTAAATAATGTAACAGGGACTTGCCAACTACTAGCCATGACGTAATAACTATACTATTACGTCATGGCCTTTAAGTGTTCGGTGATTTCTGAGTAGGTACCTAGTGCGAGTCTCATTCGCCATTTGATCTCGTTAACGAAAACGAGAATTTGTATGGCAAAATGTTAACTCTTCTCGTATGTCGCCAGGAGGTGCTGCTTCAATGCCATACTCATTTTCGTTCTTGTAAACGTAATCGAAAGAATACGGATAGTTAACAAAACATACAGTAGGCACTTTGTTATTGACCGTACCATAGTCATATACGTGTCTGTATGTCGAAAACTGATCATTGACGTGTACGGAACACCAGGAGAAGATAAGACGGGACCTTGGATTTAGCAGTTTAAAGCGGTCCGATATGTTTTTATAATTCTATTTCGTGTGATATAGACCGAATGAGTTCGTCATATTTATAAGACAACGATTGCACGAGACTTGGCCAATTTAATCGGAGACAAATTCGTGGCTCGAGATAATTTTATCTGCGTGATGATGAAATGTTCTCCCAAAGGTCAGTCCAGCATCGATCGGCGACGTAAGCTTCGAGATAAGGGGAATACTCGTATACTTGACAGTTGGTTTATTGAGTTGATTAAAGTTTTTCTATTCTTAGCGACGGATACAATATTTTTGTGATACTAAGAGTTCAACGACGACCAAGGACGATGTGGACATCGGCTGAATGATTGCTATACATAAGAGTGTGATGGATATCTTCTCATTTTGTTTCTTTTATCTTTTATCATCTCTAAATATTTAGGGAGTTGGCATGTGATTATTGTAATAGCACTTGGTGAGATCGAACCCTAACCTACCGCGATCGGCCAATGGCTTAACATGCTACCCAAGGCATGGCCCGGCATTGCGTAAGTTGCTCTACTTACGTGATCACAAAGTACAACAAAAATGAAACATAGATGTTGCCCTTTGATTCCTATTAACGCTTCGGAGAATCTTGCAGGGGGCGGGGATACGCGTCCGTGACGCCATCCCGTCTAGAAACCCACTGAGGATGTATATGTAGGGGTTGAGGAACCTTTAGTTTTCGCCGCCCTTAACGGTCAGGTTCGGGCAACAAGCAATTACAGGCAAGCATGTTACAGGCTACATCACCACTTACCATCAGGTGAGATAGTAGTCAAGAGGCAAGCCTATTGACTTATACAAAAAAATAAACTTAAAAAAATAAGTGTTACCCTAATGGCCCACATTCACGGGCACTACACTCCATCACCCCATATTTAATCATATTGGCCCCTGTTGAAGGGCACTCAACTTGATCGCTTCACTCCATCGCTACAAATCATATCTTCCATACATTGAATAATTACAAAAAATTCATATACGGCAGCGCCATCTTCCGTAAGAGGAACCTCAAGTTACTAACTGGTTATCCATGTAATGGCACTAGATGGCGGTAGTGTAGATAGGATTTTAAATCAATAAGTTACGTTTAGTTATTTTCCAGTAACTTTCTTATAGCCCCAACTTTCGCCGTCCCCTCTAAGAGCTTATTGGCCGAGCGGCTGCGACGACGCATCGTGTTAAAGAAATCCTAGGTTCGATCCTTCGGAATTAATTTAATAACTTTTTGATTTTTATTTCATTTCTAAGTTTTTAATATGTCAATCTTACAATTAATATTATACACTAAAATATATTAACTAGTTTTTGTAAATATTTTGTATATTTTTAGCGCCATCCATCGGGAAGAAGCGTAAACACGCACGCAAACGTCTACTACCGCCATCTAATTGTACAGGGAACCTAGTTTCCCATCTTTTTTTCTATGGGAGGGACATCTATTAAAGATGAAACGGATAGTTGTTTGGCCGGATACCGGATATCCGGCGAGCTGTGAGGCCGGTTATCCGGCGGAGAGTAAGTAAAAGCTCTGAGGCAAGTTGTGACATGTTTAGCACGTGCAGCTGCGGGCAACGCGATTGCAACATTTCGGGCGGTTTCGGGTGTCATCGGGACTCGTCGGGAGTGCTCGTGCGCATTCGTGAATGAATTACAGGCGAAAATCAATCAATCGTTTACTTGATGCTTGTGTGGCAGTACGTGCGTTATTTTATTGACTTTGGATTTTGTAAAAATACGTACACAATAAAATAATTGAGGGACAGAAACATGTCGTCAGTAAACAGATCGCCTATTTGGCAATATTTTCACATTTCCAGTGAAAATAATAAGTTTGCTGTTTGTTTGTTGTGCCAACTCCAGATTTCTCGAGGTGGTGAAAGGAATCATCATTATTAGGAGCTGTAGGTCAATTCTATTAAAAAACTGCAACTGCACGTTTACGCCTGCCATTTTTTGCGTGTAGGAGCAGTGCCGTGGAAATAGACGTATTCTATTAAAATTCTCTGCACCACAACTACACTACAACTGCGCGAATACTACACTACAGCTGTACGAATCCTGCAATAAATCTAAAAGGACGAATGTTACCTTATATTAATAATACGGTAGGTCCTGGGTAACAGGTACAGGTAAAAAATAAATACGTTGGGCGCACATGACCTACGTAAATTAATAGCATTTTTTATAGCTTTTAGTACAATTTTCAATAAATCCGTTTAACTTAAAAAGAAAATTAACTAACTTTTCAAAATGCTTAAATTATAATATACTTTGTGCAAAAGTTGCTCACAATCTACTTCAATAAACCTGCACAAAAACTGCCAATACTGCTGTCATTACTACAAAAATGTCAAAATATTTTATTGGAATACGATTATTTTGCAGTAAACTTGCAGGTTTTGTTAGTGGACTACCTATTTGCGTTACTTCTACGTCCCTGCAACACAACGGCAGCAGCGCTGCTTATCAGAATACCGAAACGTCAAAATTTGCTTATTTTGACACACGTGACGCTGCAGTGTAGTTGCAGTTATTTAGTAGAATCGGCCTACTGTTGTCTTATTTCATGTACGTTTTAAACGATTTTTTAGAAAAATAATGCCTATCCGGTATCCGGCCGAATATTGAGTTACTATCCGGTATGCGGCCGGATAGTAAATTTGGGCCGGATAGGCCGGATACCGGATAGTTACCGGATATCCGTTTCATCTCTAATCTGTACCCAATATTAAACATAGTCTATGGTGACATCGGTCCGAGCGTTGGTTTTCCCTCAGAACAATAACTAAAGCTTTAGTTATTATTCTGAGGGTTTCCCAAACATTCCAAAATCCATTATTTTCGAGTGATGAAGTGACGCGAAGGAGTGCCCGTGAATTCTACGTAGATTGCGTGGCGTTCCGAGCGTTGGGTTTTGAAACATTCCAAAATCCATCTCTAATTCGGAGTGATGGAGTAGTGCGCATGGGAGCCATAAAGTATCCACCAGTGTATATGACGTTGTAATTGTCCCAGGTTTGACACACGAGTGCGGCGTGTTCGGCGCGATCGGCACCGGCGACTGGCCCACGCAAGTGGACGTTGGGCAGGTCATATGTCTGGGGTTGGTGGCGCTGCAACACAGGTAAGAGTCATCATCGTCAATTTCAGCCCGTATCTACCCACTGCTGTTGTAACTGTTGAGCTCAATGTTGTAAGTTGTTTTCAGTAAGAGTAGTAAGCTGAAAATAATTGACGATAGCAAAGTTACAAATCAATTTTGGGGCGACCTCAGTCACCCCTCTCTCTCTCATTCACACGCTCAATTGCACACTGTCGCATCTACACTTTATTCGCTCGAAATGTCTATTGACGAAAGAACCTTACTAGTTGAGGGTTCCGGGTGAAGTGCGCTTCCACCTTCGGCCTTATCATCACTCAACATCAGGTGAGATGAAGAAGGCCAAGGCCAAAATATAAAGTTAGTTATGAAATTGGTGGTGTGACCAAAAACTACATATATCACCATATCACTTATGTAGTTATGTAGATATGGGAACACGGATATGGGTATATCACTTATGTAGATGTGAACAAGTCTAATTGCCGAAACAATCACGATAAAGATAAAAAGTAAAAATTTATGAAATATATTATTTTACCAAAACAGCAATTCGAAGCAAAATTGTTATATACAAATTCAGACACAGAGACATCATTAACTTAATATTTCTTCAATAGAGGGCAGGAGTCGGCAGGCATAGTGACGTCAGAGGGCAAAAGCGCGCGAACCTTCAACTCTCACAAAGGCATGGGACTCATCAACAACATCTTCAACGACGAAGCCATGAAAAAGCTCAAAGGAAACCTTGGCATTGGACACACTAGGTAAGTGCTGGTTGTAATTGGTGGTAGGCCTTCTTGAGGCGAGGAACTCTATGCCGCAGTGGTGAACGCGCCCGGTCTGTGATTGCTAAGGTTAAGCAACTTTTGCAAAGGTCAGTCATCGGATGGGTGACCAAAAACTTATCATTTCGAGCTACTCCGTGCTTCAGAAGGCACGCAAAGCCGTTAGTCCCGGCTGCATTTGCAGTCGTTAACAACCATCAATCCGCACTTGGCCCGCGTGGTGATTTATGGCCCGTTTTCCCTAACCATCATGGGAGTCGAATAGATTCATTATTAAAAATAAATTTAATATGTAGGGTTTTTCTAAGTTACAGAAGGCTCTGACAGTTTACTCTCGGTCTAGGTACTCAACGGCAGCTGCATCAGAAGAAGTGAACTGCCAGCCGTTTGTAGTGCACACCGCTCACGGAGCGCTCGCAGTCGCCCACAACGGCGAGTTAGTCAACTGCAGCAGTCTGAGGAAGATGGTGAGTGTGTGCACAGGATTATGAGCTCTAAGGATATTGGACATAAGAACTGTAGAATTTTTAGAGAGATAGTGTATGTAGACTGAGCGGGATCTTGGACGTAAGAACTGCTGCAGTCTTATGAAGATGGTAAGTTCGGCACAGGATTATGAGCTATAGGGAAATTAGAGATAAGAACTGCTGCAGTCTTATGAAGATGGTGAGTGCGTGCACAGGACTTTAAGCTTTCTGGAACTTGGGCATAAGAACTTTAGCAGTTTTAGGAAGATGATTGTGGAAACACAGGACTTTAAGCTTTAAGAATCTTGAACATAAAAACTGTAACAGTTTTAGGAGCGAGTGGTGAGTGTGCACAGGACTGAGTTCTAATAATCTTGGACATAAGAACTTTAGTAAGAAATTTGTAAGTGTATGCACTTGACTTTGAGTTCTAGGGATCGTGGGCATGAGTTCACTTAGGTTGAATTGAATTGGATTGAATAATAATGATCGTTTTTACAGCTTCAACAATTTCCTTTATCTATTTATACATCATGTATTATCTTAGTTTTACAAGTTTTACACAAGTTTACAATTTGTTACAAAAACTTAACACTTTTTATTCCTACTTCTTAAATTAGCAATTTTAACTTTTATAATATATTCTAGCAAATCTTTTCTATATTTCTTACTTTTAATCGAAGCACTGACTGTCTCTTCTTGACGAGACCTTCTATTTTATGCCCCAAGTCACATTTCAGTCGAGCGTTAATGGGGCAATCGAATAACAAATTTTATATGGTAACGTTGTTGGTATCGCATTTAGCATCAAGATATTCGGAGAACCCGCCCGCCGTGTCCAGTCAGTACTTGTGTAGTGTGGCTATTATGACTTACCTTTCTGACTGTATTATGGCTTCCCTGGCATCTAGGAAGAAGATCTTATGGTGGTGCTAGCTGCGTTTTCGTGCCATGTGGCAAGAGAGCTTGACGAAGGCATCTCGGTTCACTTAGGTTAAGTGGTAGGTAGCTGAATGGGAAGATGGATTTCTCTACTACATGTTAGATTACTGACGTAAATCCACTTATAGCACGAGCGTATCCATATTAAGTATTTTCGGCACATTAATAATAATTTTAAATTAATGTCGAGTGAAAGGCTACTCCAAGTTTCACTTTCAATCATTAGTCATTTATCTTGACTGAGTAATCATTGACACTGTTTTGTTATGTTTAACTGATCTTTTTGTACAGGTATTGGGCCGAGGAGTAGGCCTCTCGACGCACTCTGACTCGGAGCTGATCACACAAGCGCTCTGCCTAAATCCCCCAGAGGGGGAGACCAACGGTCCAGACTGGCCCGCTAGGATTAATCACCTCATGAGGTAAATGTGATTTTTAACTTTGTTAATTGTAAGAAATATAACAATGACCACAAGTAATTTTTAAACCAATTTTAAACAAACATCTTTAGCCATTTTATGTAGGTTTAAAGAACTTTATTCCCATAAGAAATTTACATTTCACTTAAAATGAGATAACAATTAATAAATATACATGTTATGCATTTAATCGTCGGTGCTATGTGTGACTTAAGCTTACACTTAAATGCTTCCACACTCTAACAATTTTTAACGCTATTTCTGTTATATAACTGTGCTCTTTCCAATAATATCGTCTTCTTACCGTAATTTGTCCTTGGAGTAATAAACTAATAAGTTTTACCTTGTTTTGATTTCGTAGATTATGTTTATTAATTACAATATATTCAATTCCAAATTAGATTTTATTGTTTTAGTTAAAATCTTTTTTATCAAAATGCAAGTGTAATTAATACGTAATAATTTGACACTTAGATTAAATATTTTAGTTTTTTTATACAGTTGTATGTACACATGTAGGTTTTTTCTCTAATAAAATTAAGTAAATTACAGTCAAGTAACATTCAAAACATCCAAATTATTACTAAGTCCAATCAATAAGGCTATTGAAGAAATTTGACAATGATTGAATGTTCCGTCCAGACTGGCGCCGCTGAGTTACTCGCTGGTCATAATGCTCAAGGACAAGATCTACGCCGTGCGTGACCCCTACGGCAACCGGCCGCTGTGCCTCGGCAAGATCCTGCCGCTGGGCTCCTCCTGTAAGTACCGACACGTTTACATATTATTTAGTTTGATAACTCAACAATATTGTTACATATAATTTTACGCAAATATTTTAAGCGAACAAATTACAATTTGAAAAAAGACTTGAAAAAATTACAAGAGCGGGATTTGATTCCACGGGTGGGATTCGAACCCGCACCCAAAGAGATGCCGGGTCAGGTGCACTACCAACTATCGTAGCTCTATAGTTATCGACTATGCTATATGCTATGCTAGTCGATTTCTTTTCAGCATATTGTATTTTTTTTACAACAATATTGTTTGGTAGTGAGATTCACTGAGCAATTTTAACAAAACCGCAAAGTGTCTCATTTAATATTTTGATCGCCACAGTCGGCTATAATCGACAAGTGATAGCGTGCCCTGTACGCCAACGACGGCGACGGCAATGATCGGCAATACTTATAGTTTACAAAAACCTAAAATTAACATATTTGGAAACTTTGATATTTCTATTGTTGTTGCAAGTTTTTACTCTGAATTGACACGGCGGGCGCCGGCGTCGCATTTTCGCTGTAGCGCTCAAAGAATAAGTGTGAATGGTCGTTTGTATATATGAAAAAGTCGAAATAAAAATATGAAAAATTCAAGTAATTCAAATTTTATTTCTATTTAACGTTTCTTTGCATGTATTTCCATTAAAGAAGGGATTTGCATGGATCATCATACAGACTAAAAGGTATATTTTCATCGCTTCGTATAATTTGTTATGTTTGCCCTGTATTCATAAAATACATGACAACTATGTTATGCTAACTGTTTAAATGATTTGCCTCCTTATTAATAGCCCTGTAAAAAAGCAGGAACCCTTATAGTTTTTTAATTTTACTCGCAGACCATCTGTGTTAAAAACCTATAGGCCTAAGTATGTGATTAAGACACTTAGGTTTATTTGCAATAAGTAGAAATTACTACTACTCAATTAAAAATAATGTGTTTAATGTTGTGAAACTATTTACTTTGAAATAAATGTAATAATAGTTTTTATTATTTTGAATGCTGCATTCACAAATACAAGATAAAAATTTACTAGGCAAAATATTTTCTTATAATAGTGTTTGTACATAAATGCAATCTTCTTCAATGCTTCGAATTCACAGGTTGTCTTAACAATGTTTTAATAATTTTCCAGATGTCTACAAACAGTCGTCCTCACAGCATGCGGCGGGTAATGCACCTCTTACTGGGGTTGTAAAGAACTCGAGTCCCTTGAGTCCTTTTATTAGAGATCGCCAATCTAATTACAAGTACAAGACTCGACTCGACTCGACTCGATACACGACTGACAGAGCGCGAAGACTTCCGAGTTTAGAGTCTTACGATATTAGAGCTAGAGTCCTTTTTGCGCGACTAAAACATATTTATATTTTGAATAGTAGTAACTTAATTAGCAGATTTTTAACTAAATATTATTCTCACTAATAGCAAACTTAGGTTTGTTAAGGAAGCTCTGTGTGGAACACAGAGTATCGAGTTTGTTTTTAGAATGAGAAGTTTATTATTAAAAGCTCTAGTCCTTTCTAAGGCTCGAATTCAGAAGTGAAAGCGAGTTTCTTTCGCTCACCGAAGCCGAGCGCTGCACTTGCGTCGAGTCGAGTCTATCAAATAAGGAATCGAAAGACTCGAGTCCCTTACAACACTACCTCTCACTAATTCATTATTGTCAAACCATAGCATGACACTGGTTTTGTTAGAATAAAATAAGCTTGTGTTGCCCGACTTAAAATCATCATGATCTATTTTTATATTTAGCATGGAAAACTATTTTTTTTGAAATGGAAAGTTAGTCGATAAAGTTTTTAAGATTCATAGTTTGCTACCTATTGTTGTGAGGTTAATCTTTTAGCTGCACATGGTGAATGGTTGTGAATTAAATGAAAAGTCTATATCTATGTTGTATCTAATGTCTACGTTCAATCAAAGTATATTGTCACTTCTTAAATTTTCATCATCATCATCTCAGCCAAAAGACGTCCACTGCTGGACAAAGGCCTCCCCCAAGGATCTCCACAATGACCGGTTTTGTGCTGCTCGCATCCAGCGGCTTCCCGCGACCTTCACCAGATCGTCGGTCCACCTTGTTGGAGGCCTGGCCCACACTGCGCTTTCCGGTACGCGGTCGCCACTCAAGGATTGTTCCGCCCCAGCGGACATCAGTCCTGCGAGCAATGTGCTCTGCCCACTGCCACTTGAGCTTAGCAACTCTTCGGGCTATGTCGGTTACTTTTGTTCTTCTGCGGAACTCCTCATTTCTGATTCGATCACGCAGAGAAACCCCGAGCATAGCCCTCTCCATTGCTCTTTGAGTGACCTTGACCCTTCTGACAAGGCCCATAGTGACCGTATAGTATATATAGCATAGTGACCGTGTGTATAGTGGCCCATAGTGACACATAGTGGCCATAGTGACCACGTCTCAGTCCCGTATGTCACCACTGGCAACACACACTGGTCAAAGACTTTCTTCTTGAGACACTGCGGTATATCGGACGAAAAGATATTTCGTAGCTTACCGAACGCTGCCCAGCCTAATTGGATTCGACGATTGACCTCTTTGCTGAAGTTGGACCTACCTAGCTGGACCGTTTGTCCCAGATAAACATAATCGTCCACAACTTCAAGAGCAGAGTCCCCAACCTTCAGAGGAGTGGGTACGACACGTGAGTTCGACATAACTTTCGTCTTCTCCATGTTCATTTTAAGACCCACTATATCGTCAGCAAATCGAAGGTGAGTGATGTACGCCGTTGACGTTGTTGCCGAGTCCTTTCCAGTCCAGAAGTTTGAAAACATCTTCCAGTGCAGCAGTGAACAGTTTTGGGAGATATCACATCTACCTGTCTCACTCCTCGCTGCAATTTGATAGGTTTCGAGTTCTGGTCCTGAAGACGGACTGACATAGTGGCGCTTTCATACAAACACTTCAACACTTCGATGTACCGATAGTCAATTTGGCACCGCTGGAGAGACTGTAGCACGGCCCATGTTTCAATCGAATCGAAGACTTTTTCATAGTCCACAAACGCTAAGCAAAGAGGCTGGTTATATTCCTCGGTCTTCTGTATAACCTGCCGCAGCGTATGTATGTGGTCTATGGTGCTGAAACCTTTTCGGAAACCGGCTTGTTCGATAGGCTGGAAGTCATCAAACCTGCGTGCGAGACGATTCGTTATGACTCGAAAACAGCTTGTAGACGTGGCTTAGAAGTGAGATGGGCCTGTAGTTCTTCAGCAGGGTTTTGTCGCCTTTTTTGAAGAACAGTACCACCATACCTTCGTGTCACGTCTGGCGTTCTGCCCCCTAGTACGACGGCATTAAATAGCTTCTGAAGAGCTACGAGTACCGATCTTCCGCCTGCTTCCAAAAGCTTGGCTGTAATTCCGTCAGCACCTGGTGCCCTGCCGTTCTTGAGCTGTTTGAGAGCCATATTAATCTCGCACAGGCTGATGTCCGGGAAATATTATTTAATTTTACACGATGAATATTTAACGATTACACAGTTCTAATTTCAATATCTAACTCCGAAATAATACGAAATATTAACTAATAAACTATCGCTACATGTGGTTTTGGATTGGACATCACTTACTTGTATTACAATTAAGATCTCTCTGCAACTGCATGATATAATCGTAACATGATTTGGGACAGGTCAAAATTCTAAAACTTAGACAATATGCTCATATTTTTCATCATTCTCAATAAGTTATATAATATTAATCAAATCGATTTAGTTAAAACTGTTATGACTTCTAAGTTATTGAGTAATTTTTTTTGTCTTGAATTAAAAAGAACAAATATTTGATTATTGTCAGAACGTTGGCAAATGCTTATTGGAGCTTATTTTAATTTAAAAACTGGGAGAACTCATTACATCAATATTCCATTGTCTACTAAAACTAGTGTCATTAACACAATATAAGTGTTGGGAATCGTAATAATACATCTAAAATAAAAGTGATTAAAAATAAATCCTCGTTCACGACTTATTCTAAAAATCTATATAAATTAAAATCAATTGCTGTTCGTTAGTCTAGCTCGATAAAACTCAAAAACAGCTTGACTGATTTGAATATATATTTTTTTGTTTTGTTCCCTAGAGGGAACTTTCCTTTCTTTTTAACCATCCTGGTATAAAAATACCAGGATGGTTAAAAATGGGATCCTGGTATTAGAATACCAGGATAGTTAAAAAGAAAAAAAATGGGAAAACTCCTAAAAATGGCTAAAAAGCCGAAAAATAAAAATTGGTAATTTTGTATAGGAATCGCTTGGATTACTCTTAAGAGCGTTTACGCCGTTTTGCTCAAAAACTGTACTTTTCAAACCTCTTAATATCTATGAATATTTACTTTACAAATATGTTAATTACTTATATCATTAGGCGATCTTGTCATCAAAATAGTTTGTTGAAAACATTTTTAGATTTGTGGATATTTTGGAATTTATAACCAGATAATTGAACAGAGGTTTTCATAATTTGACTTTCCGCGTCAACTTCGAAGCTTAAAAATGTGTTTAAATTACTGACAAACCTAAGAACAAAAATTTTATTTCAATTTGAAAGATCTTCAGCAAAATAGTTTGTTGAAAACATTTTTAGATTTTGGTTACTAACAAAAACTATAAAAATCCGAACATTTTGAATTTTTAAAGAAATTATAGGTGATAAAATAATTGTTTTCTCTATTAAACTTACTATATAAATATAAGATAAAAGCTTTTTACTATGGAAAAAAGTGTTCTTTAAATTATGCGCAAAATTCTTTTTACTAAATTAGCTCTATAATTTTTCTATAAATATTTTAAAACTGCTCTAAAACTACTACAAAACTCTGCGTTCTATTAGTATCAAATCAGTCCGCCGCGAGGCCTCTGAGAGAGTGGTCACGTCGCTCGACGCTCTACCCGACGATTTTCGAACAATTGCCGTAATTTCGAAGATAGTTCAAATTTATAGCGCGATAAACAAATCTTAGTACTTTAGTGAATAAATTATTTTATGTTACTTTTGATGAATTGCAACATTTTTAAATTGGACGACCTCCGTGGTCGAGTGGTTAGCGCGCCGGGTCGGGCGTCGCGCCGTCTCCAAAGCCCCGGGTTCAATTCCCGGTCGGGTTAATTTAGAGAAGGACTGTTTTTCTAAATTTATTTCGGGTCTAGGTGTTTTTTCTATGTTGCATGCATGTCCATGTCTATGCATTTATCCATATTATCTTACTATACTAACGAGTTTCTTAAGAATACTTATCTTGAGCTAGATAATTGGTGAGAGCATAAACAAATTAAATTTTTAAACTGACAACGTATATTATGTTGCAGAGATAATGGGTAATAAATTCAACGAAACCCCCCCCACCCCCCCCTCCGATCGGGCGTGGTGAGAAGTGAGCTTTAAGTAACTTTCGCAATGCTGGCCCACGGGATGGGTGGGAAATACCATCTATGTGTGTTTCTCTCGGAGGAGGGAAGGAGTGAAAAGGAGGGGATCCTTTGCAAGACACGTAAAACCGGTGGTCCCAGTTTTTGTCACGACTGCTCCGCACCCGTGCCAGTGTGCGCTATGGGCTATGGCCCAATCTCCTCGCCATATCCTAGCAGTGCGACTTTTGTAGACTAATTATTTATTTTGTTAGTAAGTGTATTCCTTTTTTAATTTATTTAAGTATTCTTGCCTATTATTATGTTTTTTAGAATCCTACTTATTTCAGTTTTTCTTTCAATGTATTACAAAGAAATGATTAATTGTATGGGCAGTCAAATAACTTGACCGAGTTTTGACAGCACCTATTTTATTGCTGCATGATGCGCTTTGTGCTTATGTGGCTCATATTTTCCAAGTAGTTTTTATACAAAATTTATTTTAAAAGGAGATTAGCAAAATTGGGCTTGGTAATAGACAACATATTATTATTGATATATTCTAAAAAATCGGTCAATTTATTTGACTGCCCATAAAATTAATCATTTCTTTGTAAAATATTGGAAGAAAAACTTAAATAAGAAGGATTTTTAAATGTTTCGTATCTCAAACCATCAACAAACTGTCAACTGTCAACGTCATGCAGGGAACAACAGGGACTCTATTTCCACTTAACATCAAGTGGAGTGGAGACATTTGCCGAGCTATGAATAAAATAAAATAAAATTTGTCGTCGTCAAATCAATTCGTC
The DNA here is from genome assembly GCA_947562085.1 of Eudonia lacustrata. Classification (NCBI taxonomy): domain Eukaryota; kingdom Metazoa; phylum Arthropoda; class Insecta; order Lepidoptera; family Crambidae; genus Eudonia; species Eudonia lacustrata. The sequence continues at coordinate 2,804,532 of OX387341.1, forward strand.
CAAAATAAATCGTTGAGGAACAGATAGGTATTGATTATAATTTTGTGATATAAGATTAATTACAACATTAATAAAAATACATACAATATAATATTATAGGTACTTATTTCATGTATCTGTAGTTTAGCCATCTGCTTACGCCCATAGTTAAAAATAAAAAAACGACGGGTTGCAACCCGGGAGTGCCGGCAGAAGTGAAAACTTGAATATTAACGTTGTGCATTTTTGATATTTTGGAATGGTTAGGGAATAATTTTGCACGAATTGCTTCAATTATCAGTATAAAAGTACTATCATTTATGTGGTAGAATACAATATTTATTTATTGTGCTATCGTACACAAACATGACAATTTATTCGCGCAAGCGCCCTGCGCCGCCTAAACGAAACAACAGGCATACATTTTCGCCGCGCCGTAGAAAGAGAGGGGGATACTTCCTCTCCTACGCCGCGCCGGCTGTCTACTCTCCATCCGTCTTACGATTTTACGTCTTACATTTTCGATCAGGTCACGTGTCCTGACGCGAATTTAACATTTTTTACCCATTACAAAAAAAATGTATAACGCCGCTAAAGAAGTTTTCACTTCAATAATTTCTAAGTATACCGAAAAACTAAATTCGAACGGATCAAAGTAGTGAGTTTGACTATAGTGAGCAGAACTAGCCTACTCTACGCACACACTCGCGCGCGCTCACAGCCCGCTTCTGTGTGCGTGATATTTGGACTTAAAAACCTAAACTTAAGGTCTCGCGCTCGGCGTAAACGCTCTTAATATATGGCGTTCGTGGCACATATTTACTAAACTTAGACAGGACTTCTGTGGGGTCAGCTTGTATTGGATTAATAAATTAAAAAGGATAAATTGTGGATGTAATGTAGTGTAGTGTAGTTTAGATCTATGTTTACACTATATTTTACATTAAACTACTTTTCTCCATACATTCAATAGTTGTTTGTGCATGCAGATCTTAATTGAAAGATCATGGGCTTTCTAATACTAGCGGACATTGAGTCTGATTGCATGCACTCGTGTGACAATTGAGGGCAATATTTTAATGATCTCGTGCTTTAGTTATCTAATGAACCGTCCGGTTATCGTTAATTATGTTATTGTTTAATTATTTACAGCTAAGCTCAATCCTGTTCCTTATCAGACCTTTAAGAGCGTTTATTTATATATCACGTTATTTTTTTTCATACCAATTTATTATATAGATTATAATGTAACTTTTTATGTTTAATGAAAAAACAAATACACTACATTTAAAATAGTAGAAAGCATTCAAGAATAACATGTTTATTAAAAGAAATATTATGTGATTTGATTATTAAAAAATAAAATAACTTTGGGATTTGTGTACGATATCAAACTTAACATTTTAATGTTGTTTTATAGATTGTTTGGCTAACTTTTAAAACTGATGTGACAAGCAAAGGATAAGATGGATAATAAAAATCTCATTATCTTAAAATATTAAATTGCAGTTCTAAAGAACGGGTGTACTAAGAACGGCGTCGACGAAAAGGCGGAGGGATGGGTGGTGTCCTCAGAGTCCTGCGGGTTCCTCTCCATTGGTGAGCATAACTTTGAAGACGATTATTGTTTTTTTATGTGAATACTACTTTACTTTTATTATTTATATACTATATAGTGTGGCCTGAAGGCCATTAAAAACTCAGGAGGTATCTATAAATAGGTTTTTTTCTGCTTAATTATAAATTTTACCTAAATAAATATTTACTGTAATATTTATTTAGGTAAAATTTATAATTAAGTAGAAAACACTTGTGTATAGATACAGGTTTTCACATATTATATTTTAAACATTAGTAATTGCACAATCGATGTTGCTATAAAAGAATGTTATTGAACTGAAGAATTTAGAAAGACTGATCATATCAAAAATACAATAAAATTCCATGACAATGAAATGACATTCAAAGTATTCTTTTTCAGAACCGTGCAAATAAATTTGACAGATAGTTTTTAAAACTACCAAGGAGGCTTTATAGCCTCCTTGGCATCTTATGATGCATAGCAAAAATATAACGTGGAGTAAATTGCAACGACAACGTTACAATAGTATACCGACTATACTATACTTTTATTTTATGATTTCAATGATGGAGGCTTTTGCCCAGCTGTGGGACAGTTATAGGGTGTTTACTTTAGTACACGATTGATACAGATACGCTTTACCCTTTGCAATTATAGAAACTTCAGGATAAATAAATATTTAAAATAAACGTGAGATATGATGAGAGTAGCTGCTTTTAAACTGGCAGGTCGTATGCTCGTTTACCGGTCGGTAACATGAAAAAAATATTCAAGGCCAAAGTTAGGCCAAAGTTCGGCTGGCCTAACACAGTAAATATCCCCGTCGGATCCTCAAAATCTCACTCCACATTGACAGTGTCAAGGTCTTTTCTCCCTTACAGCGTCAAAATAATTGAAAAATGCCCCCTATCATAGCAGGACACTTTCCATTACAAATAAACACAAAATATAAAGGACAACCATAACATGTAAAAAACAAAATAAAAAATCTAAGTTAACTCAATGTCATGATTCTTGTAACTTTAGTTGCGTACTCAAATTCTATGATGTGTGCTAGCGAGAGTTGAGCGGACAGGCAGTTGTTCGCTGGACAGTGTCGAAGAGAGTATTGTCTTAGGATAACGAAATAAAGTACTTGTTTACTGTTTATCAGGGTATTATTTATCAAAACACATCAGGTAAAAGTTTCAATTTTCACAATGTCATACAGTACCACTACAGTATTCTAGTAAAAGTGAAAATGAAAATGAAAATGAAAATGTTTTATTGCAACAAACACCAATTTACAAATTAATATTGCCCTGGCTTCTGTAAAAAAGTAAACTTGTGGAACATAAGCACAGAAAGTAGTGTAGAACAGAAAGTCAAAAATTGTTTAAGAAAAACAAAGTCAAACTATACTAAAAAAAGATAAGTATGCAAGGGCCAGCCTCCACAGGCGGCACCCGTTCACGATTATGACATGTGGGCTTCTTGGCAGAAAAGTGAAGAGTCATGTTTGCGGTTTTGTTTTATTTTCTAAAATTTGTGTTATGTCGAATATTAATGTGAATTATTGGTGGATTATTAACCGTTAAGTGTTCGTGAGTGTGCATGAGTGTTGGCAAATGAAACAAAACAGTGCAACGGCACTTTTCAAATTCTCTCAAGATGTCGCGTGAGGACTTAGTAAAGCCCCACATCTTTACTGAGATACTCGAGGGGTGGAGGGGGGTATATCATTTCTCACTTCTCATTTCTATTATCATTCATCATTATCCTATATAGAGTTTATTTTGAGAAACGTATAAATTAAGTTTTCGACTGAAGGACTAGTATCCATGGTCATGAACAAATAATAAAAAAAAAATATATATAACATGTATGATACCCGCTTGTGGTGCAGGCGCGCGCTACGTGCGCGAGGTGCTGCCCGGTGAGATCGTGGAGATGTCTCGGCGCGGCACGCGCACCGTGGCGGTGGTGGAGCGGCCCGCCGGCAAGATGCAGGCGTTCTGCATCTTCGAGTACGTGTACTTCGCGCGGGCCGACAGCATATTCGAAGGTATTTTCTTTTGTTTACGTGTGTCAGGCCACATTTTCACCTGCACGAAAACTATCGCTAGAAATTACAAGTGTATAGACAGTACTTGCTACTGAGTATACATTTGCAAGCTGCTGTCAGACAGACTATCGGACATTTCTTGCGGAAGTTTTCTTGCAGGTGGAAATGTGGCCTTAGTGTGCGCGTGATGCGTGACAGGAGACGACTGAAGTCGCCAAATGTATGTGTTCGCAAGCTGGCTATATCTGAAACTTTGCATTTTATAACTTTGTTTTCCTATCTTTATCTTTATATATATAAATGTTGAGGAGCTCGATGGCGCGGTGGTTAACGCGCCCGGTCTGCGAGTGCTGAGGTTAAGCAACTTTCGCAAAGGCCGGTCATCGGATGGGTGACCAAAAATTTATCATCTCGAGCTCCTCCGTGCTTCGGAAGGCACGTAAAGCCGTTGGTCCCGGCTGCATTAGCAGTCGTTAACAACTGCTTATTCGCACTGGGCCCGCGTGGTGGTTTATGGCCCGTTCTCCCTATCTACCCATAGAGAAGGCTCGTGCCCCAGCAGTGGGGACATAAAATGAGCTGATGATAATATAAATCTTCTGTGCGTGTTTGTAATTGAACTCCTAAACGGCTGGACCGATTTTGATGAAAAACCGATTTTCAACCCATTCAGGAAGCCATTCCAATATTGTGTGTTTATAACTTGTGTGTAACAAGTATTGCAATGGCTTCTTGGATGGTTTGAAAACACAATTGGACCCGGTAGGTGGCGCTGCTATAGTAGTCCATCATGGGATACGGGTGTTCTCAGGTGGACGAACACTCGAGCGGGCCGCTAGAAGCATTATAAATAACAAAACATGGTAACATTGAGTGTAATAGAGAAGGTGACAACAACAAATAATTCCAGAACACTAAACGTATATAAATGACATCACGCAACAGTTCTTTATAACATTAACCTATTTTGTATTTGAACTAAGATTTTTGTGACTTAAAAAGTATTTAATTAACACTTAAGGGTGGGCCGACCAATAAATGCCAAAAATGCAGTTACGGTTAAGTAAATATAATTGAAAATACTATCGTATTAAATGAACAAAATATATATTTAGTATCATAGGGAAAGTGTTTACAATTTGTCAGAACCATAAATTCATAACACGCTATAGTTTTTTCTACAATATCATTTAAAGTTGGGCAAAGATCATGAAAACGAGTGGCAGCGTTTAGTAGATTTCTTATAGTTTATCTAAATTATTGTACCTCTGATTTTGTCTAAACAATCATCAATGGATAAACTATAAATTGCTAGACTACATTTTTGATTCATCAAGTGGTTATTTAAATAATTATTTTTTATTATGCACCTTAAATTCTCCATACAAAATTAGTATGGCCGCGCGGCATCAAATAAATATGGACGACGACATTTCAAATAAAACATATGACACTTGTCACTTACGGACGGCGCACCCTTAATTGGCGGAACACAAAAGTGACGTCATGTTTACCATTTCCATATAATTTCTATAAAAAAATCATTTTTACAGTTGTTAAAAAAATTATCTATTGGCTAGCCAGTCAGGTGACTGGTTAGGTACCATTAAAGCTGTGGAGTTCCTTGCACCCATTCTTCTTCGCAGCTAAAAAATAGACATCCTGAATATTTATTTTAGCTTCAGTGCAGCAATTAGCACTTGAAAATAAAAAGTAAAATTTACTATAGCGTTGTGTTATCAAATTTGTGGTATTTCATCTGCAAAGGTGAATCTGCATGGCCACCGGTTGCAATGGCCGTTGGATAGATGGCGCACTGTGCCGTTATTAGTGCAGTGACAAAATTCAGCGCTTACGTCAGCCTTCCCGGTAGCATAGCGGTCAGTGCAGCCGCCCGGATTGCGGAAGACCCAGGTTCGGTTCCTGGCTGGGTCGGGTAGGCGTTTAATTTTTTCACTGTATTTTATAAATTTTATACAGTAGAATCCGTTTATTATGACTCCGCCTATATTGACCAGCCGGTTATTATGACGTAATTGCACTACGAAGTTTGGTTTTCATACAAAATTCTTTATAAAAAAGTCGGATATAATGACTTCCCTTACAGTGACATATCGCTTATTATGACCCATTTTTAATAAATTATGTCTGGTTATAATGACCGACATGATTCTTTACACTTTCGGTATTGTTCGTTGGTTCCCGACGACGTTCGGCACGTGGCTCGTTCACAGCAATATTGAAAATGATAATTTGACCATAGCTATGACTTCTATACACAATAGTATTAGAGACTGTTTTTACAATAAAATGAAAAAACAAAAGCAGACAAAAATTACAGATTACTTACAGTAAAAAATACATTTGTATGTGTTATTATAATAATGTGCTGATTACGTGCAATTTTGATTTTGATTTAATATGTATGTATACATACATATGTAATTACATATGTACTATGTTTCTGTATTAAAATACATACTTAAATACATACATATTTACATAAAAAAAGTTTTTCATTTCACATAACGCTTTATATGACGTCCGCTTATTATGACGTGTTTGTCAATTCCTTTCGATGTCACTATAAACGGACTCTACTGTATATATTCATCCTGAATGGGTCGTCCTGAGTAGGTAATAAAATGTTTGGACGATTCAATAGCACTTTACAAGATTATTTGAATTTAAAATGTTAACTGTTTTTTTCGTGTGCGCAGGCCAGATGGTGTACTCGGCGCGCATGCAGTGCGGGCGCATGCTGGCGCGCGAGTCGCCCGTGGACGCGGACATCGTGTCCTCCGTGCCCGAGTCCGGCACCGCCGCCGCGCACGGCTACGCCAGACAGGTACGCACCTTTTATTTATTTATTTGTTTATCTGTAGGAAGACCACAGCTGTGACTTTTTGAAAAGACGAAAAAAAATATTTAAGTTTTTAATTGTAAATGTATTGAATTTAATAATGTATGATTTGGTAACGACATACTCTTCTTCTACCGCCTTCTTCTATTCTATCCTTCTATTACTTCTGTTAAAGTTGTGCATTTACTTGCGCCCATTCTTCGCCAATGCTAAAAATAGACAGGACGTCTATTTTTATTAATAGGTAATAGTTAAAAAAAGTTTTGGACGATTAAAACACTTTTCTTAGGTTAAGTTGAATATAAAATTTTGACTTTGACTCTGACTCAACTTGAATACGACAGAAAACCAATTATATGTCCTCACTAATAAAAATCAGAATTAATAATATCCCGGATCCCGAGAATAGTTTTACTTCTTAATAGTCTGTACTAACATTAAGTAACTTGTATTGCTGTATGTTATAGCAATCCGCATATAAAAACATATGATTTTGTACTAACTAAGATGATGATAATTATTCTGTTTGACATTCAGATAAATAAACTATAAACCATAATGAACTACCTATAAAAATCTGCCTGTCGTTTCAAATTGTCATACCCAACAGGGTTCATATGTACTAGACCCACCTGTAACACCTTATTTACTATTATTGACAATAAATCTATTGTATTGTATTGTATTGTATGATAGATTTACGTTTAACTGGTATGCCGGAAAGTGGATCCACGCCGCCAAACATTTGAATTTTATTGTGTCTGGTATTTGCGGCATACGACCGATTAATTACTAAAACTGACCAGATCGTGTCGTCCCAGTCAGGAATTCCCTTCATGGAGGTCCTATGCAAGAACCGGTACGTCGGTCGCACGTTCATCCAGCCATCGACGCGCTTGCGGCAGCTCGGCGTCGCGAAGAAGTTCGGCGCGCTCTCGGAGAACGTCAAGGGCAAGAGGATAGTGCTTATCGATGACTCCATCGTGAGGGGCAACACTATCGGACCTATCATCAAGCTGCTGAGGGACGCTGGCGCGGCGGAGGTGAGATTTTGTTTATATTTTAGGGCTAAAACGGTGCTCAACCGACGGTCGCGTCGGTGCGTACGCGTCGGTCGCGCATACTTAAATACATAGTCACTTATGAAATACAACAGTACGACGCTGATCGTTACGTGCTACTGACGATTCTACTATGAGATTTCATATCACCTCATAGTCATTGATGAATGAAGGTGAATGCACACGCCCGGAACCGTTAAATGCTGAGGCACGAGACACGATAGCCTCACACTGCACGGAGACAATCTTTTACATCATTGACAATATAAGGCATGCAAAATAGAAAATATCGGAAATAGGTGTAATCATAAGTTATATAAGGCAAATAATCGTGTATTTCTAAAATGCGCTTTTCAATATACATTATAAAAGTGTTCTGGCAACACCTATTTGCTGTTTACAACACTCATTACAAATTCAACGTTTAGAGGAATGCCCGCCCGAAATGCGAACATTGAAAATAATATTTATTTTACATATATTTTATTTTATTAAACTTTTAAAATAAACGCTTCTTTAAATGTGCCGTTGTGCCGATGCATTACTTAAAACTTAGCTATAAAAAATATAAAATGAATTGTCAATTTTGTTCCGTTTGTGCGTCTTAATAAAAATAATTAAATATGTGTATATTGTCGTGAAGGTGCACATCCGCATCGCGTCGCCGCCGCTGAAGCACCCCTGCTACATGGGCATCAACATCCCCACCACCGAGGAGCTCATCGCCAACAAGATGGACGCCTTCAAGCTCGCCGAGCATGTCGGTCAGTATACTTATAATCCACCAACAACACAATAGGGTATTTGACTACAATGAAAATATTGATCAAACTTTTGTTAACTTAATAGTAAACATGTTTTTAAACTAATTTATCCAGCACAAAATTTTAAAATAAGTATGATTTTTATAAAAAATCATTAATAATATGATAATTTTTTTATGATTGACCACGTGATCAAAAACGCACGGGATGACGCTGAATCTGGAGTGACGTTACCAGCTTGTTTACAGTAAATGTCAATCAAAGTTTTGTACGTTTAATTTGACAGCTAAAAGTTTGCTTACAAGCAGGTGACGTCACGACATCACGTGACCTGCATTCAGCGTTTTGGCGGCTATTTTATTAATTTGAATTTTAATGGCGATTTTCATAAAAAATAAAGAAATTCATAACGAATTAATCAAATTGCAAACATATTATGCTATAATGAACCATTAGACATATTTTTCTAAAACCTGTCAAATACCCCATTTAAAGATTATATTTTTTACCATCATCATGAGACAACAGTCGTGCCAAAGCAGGTTCAGCACATCCTGATCGGACCTTAGCGTGGGCATATAATACTAGTTAAGGTTCGACATTCACGCTGCAGGTCCAATAACAATCGAAAACAACGACTTCTTTTACCCTTCATTCTCCCCTCCTACTCTTGTCTCTCTTTCTACGTTTTTGCTCTTCTCTGCTCATATTCTTTTTCTTTCTTCTCTACTCTTTTGCCCTCTCTTCTACTCAACTTACTCTCTCTTCCTTAATTGTTTCGCTCTTATCTTCTGCTTCTTTCTCTCCCCCATTTTTTTAATAATAACAGACATAAAAGTTACTTAAAAATTCCGATAAAGACTGACACCGAAACTAGGCTAAAATTACAGAGTATCTCAAGAGTCGGCAGCTTCTCCCAATTTTTTGCAACAAGAGTTAAGATAGCTGTATAAAAAGTTAACAATGCACTTTTTGTGGATGGTAAATGGATTCATATGTATACATAATGTATCAATAAATAAATATTATGAGGAACTCGATGGCGCAGTGGTTAACGCACCCGGTCTGCGAGTGCTGAGGTTAAGCTACTTTCGCAAAGGTCGGTCATCGGATGGGTGACCAAAAATGTATCATCTCGAACTCCTCCGTGCTTCGGAGCTGTAAAGCCACGTAAAGCCGTCGGTCCCGGCTGCATTAGCAGCCGTTAACAACCACCAATTTGCACTGGGCCCACGTTTTGGTTTATGGCCCGTTCTCCCTATCCATCCATCGGGAAGGCTCGTGTTCCAGCAGCGGGGACATAAAATGAGCTGACGACGACATATTATATTGTTTCATGAACAATAAAATTAAAGTAACTGTCGTTCCTTAGGCGCGGACAGCCTGGAGTACCTCAGCGTGGAAGGGCTGGTGAGCGCGGTGCACTACAACATGCGCGCACCCGGCGACAGCCTCGGCGGCCACTGCACCGCCTGCCTCACCGGCGAGTACCCCGGCGGCCTGCCCGACGACGTCGACTGGTGACGTGGAAGTACACCACCTTGTACATACACTTGGCGAGACAATTAGCGCCACTACACTTTTAAATGTACCAGCGAAACTATGTTGCGAGACAATTAGCGCCACTACACTTTTAAATGTACCAGCGAAACTATGTTATACACTTTAGGCAAGACAATTAGCGTCACTACACTTTTAAATGTACCGGCGAAACTATGTTATACACTTTAGGCAAGACAATTAGCGCCACTACACTTTTAAATGTACCGGCGAAACTATGTTATACACTTGGCGAGACAATTAGCGCCACTACACTTTTAAATGTACCGGCGAAACTATGTTATACACTTGGCGAGACAATTAGCGTCACTACACTTTTAAATGTACCAGCGAAACTATGTTATACACTTTAGGCAAGCCACTAACGTCTCTACACTTTTAAATATACCAGCGAACCGTTGACGTTAAATCTATGACAATCTGAATTTAACCCAGGTGGCTCCCCATATGCTCGTTTTGTCTTGAGATCTCTGCACGATATCCGCTAATATAATTATCCTTTTTCAGGATGCTTCCGTTGTATCAAAGAAGAGATTTTCTCCTTTAGTTACCTGTCCATGCTAATGTAATACTAACCTACATCTCACAAATAAATAATTCTGATTCTGATTCTGAAGAGCGATTTGTGTGTGTCTTTTATCGACCCTTGTTTTGGTGTTATGGCGATCATACCGCCAATCAAGCCAACACCTCTAAATACTTCCGGAATAATCCCCCCGCAGTAAAGTACAACAGGACGCACTGATTGAAAAGTTACGAATACTTTTCATACACAATATTTTATATAAATATATATATAAATATTGCGTAGCGTCCCAAACACCGCCTAGCCCAGACGAATCCTCCTGTCCGCTTCTTTTTTGAAGTTGTGCCTACCCAGTTGTATAGTTTGGCCAAGATAGATGTAATCTTGCACAACCTCAAGAGTAGCGTCGCCTACGACTATAGGCATCGGGGATATGTGACCATTAAACATTACCTTGGTCTTGTCCAGGTTCATCTTGAGACCCACCTGTCGCGAAGACTCGTCAAGACTGTTCAGCATTCCTTCCAGATCCCGCAGAGATTCCGCCATAATGACAATGTCATTTGCAAATCGCAGGTGTGAGATGTATTGGTCATTATTATTGATGCCCCGTCCATTCCAATCGAGTGTCTTGAAGACGTCTTTGAACGCGTTTCTAAGCAGTTTCGGAGAGATTACATCTCCCTGTCTTACGCCTCGACGCAGTTGGATTGGCCTTGTGCTCTTTTCTTGTACTTGGACGGTCATCGTTGCGGCTTCGTAGAGACATCTCAACACCTCGATGTATCGACAGTCGATACGACATGTCTGCATGGACTTCAGGACAGCCCAGGTCTCGATGGTGTTGAAGGCTTTCTCGTAGTCCACATACGCAAGGCATAGAAGCTCGTTATACTCCTCTGTTTTCTGTATAATTTACCTAAGTGTGTGTATGTGGTCCACGGTACTGTAGCCTTTTCGAAACCCAGTCTGCTCCCGTGGTTGGAAGTCATCGAACTTTTGGGCAAGACGATTCGAAATAACCCTCGAGAACAGTTTGTAATCATGGCTCAGGAGGGAAATAGGACGATAGTTCTTTAATTGCGTGTTATTGCTCTTTTTAAAGAACAATATCGTCAGACTCCTGCTCCTTACGGTGCAATGCCAGTGTGGATGACGGAGTTGAAGAGCTTAGCAAGCTCTTTCAAGACCGGTGTACCTCCTGCCTTAAGAAGCTCTGTAGTAACTCCATCATCCTCCGGAGCTTTGGTGGTCTGAAGCTGTTTAAGGGCGATTCTAATCTCGCCCATGTCGATGTCAGGAAGCTCGTCTGTATGGTGGCGAGTAAGTCTTGCTCGCGGATCCTCCGCGCTGTAGGCCGGTGGAAAGGAATTGTGGGAGTATAAGTCCCCAAAGAAGTTTTGGATTTCAGCGAATATCTCTGGCTTTGAGGTAACAGTGCTGCCTTGAGATGTTTTTAGCTTTGTCAGGTGACAGCTGGAGAGCTTAGGCATGGCGAATACCTTCGAACCCTTGTTTTTTGAGATCGCATCCTCAACGGTGCGGGCATTTGAAGTTTTAAACGTCGGGTATCCCGCCTAATTAGCCTCTTCACCTCCCTGTTCAGTGCCTGGCGCTCAGATGGCGTGGCGGATGCCTGTTCTCGTCGTTTCCTCATCAGGTCCAGAGCCTCGACTATCGGTGGCGTCATCAATGTCCACCGTGGTTTCCAACAAGCCAAATTGGTTTTGCAGCTCGAGCTGGAAGCTTTCGGAACCAGCTTCGACCTGGAGCATTGTCTGAGAGTCGACTTTATTAAGCGCGCTCGTTCTAATTTGACATTAATATTCAGATTGCCTCTTACTAGTCGGTGATCGCTACCGGTATTAACCCTGTTGATCACAGAGACATCTTTGAATATTTACCGCTTGTTCTTGTTCTATCTCATTTCTGGTCACGTTTTTAACAACATAATACACAGTGAGGTTATTATTGCAAAAGCTGGAAGGACCCAAACTTTTTTACATTGTTCAAATCGCTGGTTGTAGGAACAATACAACCCACAATCTTTACAAGATATATCAACAATTTCACTTCCATATTCCTCATCACATTTCCTACTAATCCAACGATTAGCCCTTGGTTAATGTATGTTTTACTTTTAAGGTCAGTTTCTGTTGTACACCATTCATATTAATGACACACTTGTTATAGTCTCTAATGGTCATTATACCATGATCAACTGTTAACTTAGTATCAGTAAGCCATGTTGTTAGAGAAAGAGCTATGACCATATCATCATTAGCTTCATATTGTTAATGTTAATAGTATCTTGTTTATATTATAATATCCCAGCGTGCTGCTAAATCGGTGACTCGCCCTGTTTTATTCCGTTTTGTTTATATAGCTGATTTGTGATGAGATAATAAAAACACATTGTTGTTATTGTGATTAGCGAAACATTCCCTGTTCTTACAAAATAAAAACGGATGCTATCTCTGTCTACCTTTATCAACTAAAACGAGAAAGCATACATTTTGAACCAAGCTTTAGTTTGGATTAAATTTAGAATAAGGTAAAGTGAAAACGTACAGTCGGCGGCAGATCAACCTACCCAAATCTGTCAAATTTCTTCAATGAATATTGATCCTTATTACCTTACAATAAAGTTCAAAATTGATTGCAGAAATTTGACAGTTTAGGGTAGGTTGATCTGCCGCCGTGTGTACATAATGCTATTCTTAGCAACTTTAATATCTAGAATCTAATATGAATCTTAACGTAGCGTTTCGTTACTCTTTATTTAAACTAAAATTCCTTTTACTCAATACATTTGTAATGGCAATGGCCGAAAGTTAATCATTGTGTTGTGATTAAGATGTTTTTACTCATATAATTGTTTGCGCATTGTTTTTTCGTTACATTCTACAAGGAATTAAGTCAATATTGTAAGGAAATGATGCTCTCTGCATTCGATATTTTAATTTAGTGTCGTTACATAATTGGGTAGTTGATATGGTTATGGCAAATCGATATTCTTTCATAGAAATAATGTTTCGGAATAACGAACTTACAGCCTGGCCACGACTCACGACTGTCGGTGTTTTGCGCCGCAGCGATTGGCTCTGCAAATTCCGCTCGCGACTGCATTCGTACTTTTTTGTATATTTTGTTTTTACCGCTCGCCGCGGACAGATCGTGGCCGTCCACATTTTTATTCCATTAAATGAGTTTATGCAGACGTTCGTGATTAGCTCAAAAAAAATGGTTATGTTAGGTGATGTTATTAGCATAATTGGAAAGAAGGAGGGGAGGTCTATGCCCTGCAGTGGGAAAGTAATGGCTATATAGAATTATTGTTTGATTGTCAATATTCGTATTGAGTTTCGCGTTTTTTGGCGTTGTGGAAACGAATATTAGAATTTAAGTTTTATAAAAATGTCACTTGTATTTGTGAAGACATTCGTAACATTCCCCTAAAGTGTAAGTGAGACATACTCACACGCAAGTGCCTTTTCTGTATTCCTATAAGAATATATTTTTATACAATTAACATTTATTAGAAGTCGTGCTGGTTACGACCGCTGAATCTTAGTTTTTATATTGTTTATTTAGTATATAAGGATTTGGAGGTTTACATACAATGAACAGCGTATTTTAAAATTGTCACCTAGGCATATCATAAGGCGTAACTTTGTGATGTTCATGCGTGTAAATCTCATTTTTACCTCGAATAAGAAGATCTTAGAATGTTGTACAGCATTTTTAGATAGTTAGTTACAAAGCTAACATACTATGTATTTAATAATACGATTACATATTACGGATCTAACTGTGTTCGTTAACGTCGCATTCCAGTTTTAATGCGTGTGGATGATGCATTAGAAACCTATTTTAGTTGTACCTTTCTAGTACAATAATGTAAATTGTCCATTTGAATCATATAAAAAGTATATTCATAATTTTCCAATGGTTGTATTATTTCAATATTATATACCTTCGGGAAGTTCTTGACCTTAAACTCATTCTATGTTAACCTTTTCACCGCCCAACTATCCTGCACGCGATGTCCCGCTGTACGCCAACGTAAAAATGTATTTTAATAAAGTAGGTACAACGAAGAACTTCTATAGAAGTGCTGGCGTGGACGGCACGAAAATCTTGAACTTCTATAGAAGTAGTTGGCGGTGAAAAGGTTAAATGACGACAAGGCCGATGACGGAACCCAGAATCTTCAAGGAATGTCGTCAGTACTTGATGGTTCTGGGTGCAGTCACAAAATAAGAAGTGCAAAAGGAAGCTCCATACAAACGTCAACTTCATACAACGCCCTGTGTGGTGCCGGCGATAAGGAATTGCACCACCCATTGTTCCCATGGGTGTCGTAAAAGCCGACTAAGGGACCATTCCAGAGGATGGGCAGCAGCATCTCTCTGAGGTTACTCTCAACCTACTGCGATCGCTAACCCGCCTGCCAAGCGTGGCGATTACGGCATATACACCTCATACAATTCTTGGGGGAGGCCTTTGTCCAGCAGTGGACGTCTTTTGGCTGAGATGATGATACAAACGTGTCCGTGCAAGGGGTCTTTGTGTAAGTTGTTGTCAGTGTCTTATCTTCAGACTCCTCATTGTCTCGTGGTGCAGTGCAGACTATTTTATCTTTAACTGTCAGAACACAACAATGCTACTACTTCAACTTTTGAAGTGCTAATTGCTGCACTGAAGCTAAAATTAAATTTTTTCACTGTATTTTATAGCAATTAGCACTTAAAAATAAAAAGTAAAATTTACTATAGCGTTGTGGTATTTCATCTGTAAAGATGAATCTGCATAGCCATCGGTTGCAATTACCGTTGGATAGATGCCACTGTGCCGCTATTTTTAGCTCCAAAAATTAAATACCAGTGGAAAAATTCAGTGCATACGTCAGCCTTCTCGGTAGCAGTGCGATTGAAGGTAGATTGCGGAAGACCCAGGTTAGATTCCTGGCTGAGTCGGGTAGGCATTTAGTTTTTTCACTGTATTTTATAAATATTGAATGCTTCTAACGTTTTTATGCCGTGACAGTCATAGATAGCATGGTGGTAGCTATCCTGGCGGATTTAAATCCAGCACTACTACAATACATATTTTGTACCACGTTATGAATCAAAGCTAGGACCTTTGGATCTGGATTGGCAGTCTAGCAATGTGTGTGTCTACAGCTTCCTCATAGGCATAAGAGAAATTCTAAGCATGCCATATTTTAGAGCATAATTGGAGCAATCAAAGGTTTCAGTCATACATTTGGAGCCACCTCAACTTCGTTACTATGAGTTGTTTTTTGTGTGTAAGCTGGAGAAACGTGTCTCCAGCTGACACATGCCGTTTAGGCAAACTAGTGAGGCTTGGGTTATAGACTATAGTCAGAAATTTAGAGCATAATTGGAGCAATGAGAGCCAAAAAAACTAACCATCACACTCAAATACTGTTGAAACTACAATCATAAAACTATGTGCGAGCTGGAGTACCGTGTTTCTCGCTTGCATATCTGTATCTTCGTAATTATTTAAGCTACAATTATGTATTATACCTCAAAATTTAGAGCCGAATTGGAGCATTAGGCTCCAAATTTATCAAAACTTTAGCTCGAATAGTTTTTGAGCTACGAACCGATATGTATGTGTAAGCTGGTGACACGTAACACGGGCTGACACATAGTGAATTACTGTAACTGTATAAGTTAGTTTCGTTTTAAATATCAAATAATATGGCTCTAAAATATGGCATGCTTAAAATTTCTCTTATGACTATGAGGAAGCTGTAGACACACACATAGTCTAGCACTATCAGTAGCGGTTAAAACATATATACCTACATATATACACTATTTTTCAAAATGGAAAGACCTTAGCATCACAAATTAATAGGAAGATGGTTGGAATTTACCACCGGCCTGGGATCCCATTATATAAAATATTAAATCCCAGCCCCAACACCATACTGCTTACTTTTGACGACCTCCTTGTTCAAGTGGTTTTCATGGTGTCGCCATCTCTGAGGTCCCGGGTTCGATCCCCAGTCGGGCCAATTTAGAAATTATTGTTTTTCTAAATTGTCTCTGGTCTGGGTGTTTTCTATGTATAATAAGTATGTATTTAGTCTAGTTATGTTGTCTAGTAACCATTACGAGTTTCATAACGAAGCTTCTCATGGGCTAGATAATTGGTGTGAGTGTAGGAAAATTTATTTATTTATACTGCCAGACCAAAAGATACTGTAAGCTCTTTCTGCGTAAAACGGAACGCACGTGATTAAATTAAAATGAGGGTAAGCTACCAACTAATTATGAGATGACCAACACCTCAGTCTCCCTGTGACCACGGACCCTGCAAAGGGTTCGAAACGATGGGTTATTCCCGTTCGTCCCACCAGGCTTTGTCCCATCAGTAGGACGAACGGGAATTCTAAAAATTAACCGTTCGTCCCACCATATTAATTAAAAGTAATGTATAAAATAAACGCGAGTAGATCCGTAAAAGTAGTTTCATTTCAATGTGTAGAGTGTTCGCGTAAACTTTAGAAAACAATATCATAAGAAAATTAAATTAAAATATTGTAGAACAGCATTTTATTATGTATGTACAATTGCTCACTAAGACAACACATCTATGTACAAATTGGAACTTCAACCGTCTATACAACGTGGTAAAATTATACATATGTACAATATCAATTAAATATATAATAACACAAAAAGTGGCTAAAATTCGTCAAAATAAATTCAAACAAAATCATAACTCGATATATGTTTTTTGCGGAAATCAATATATATTTCAACTTGTGCGTTTAAGTACAACAATAGGGTAGAGATTTTCAATGATATCTTTTGTGAACATGCAAATAAAGTTTATTATGATTTAATACCAAATTCAGTCTTTCAAGAACACAAACACTGCACACAAATTTAACTAACATCAACAAAAAGTAGGCAGAGTCTTTTAAATAACATGAATTTTGAAAAACAGTAACTTCATTTGACAGGCTCTGTTAACAATTATTGACCACGCACTAATCATAATAAAATTGCTGGAAAAACGTACGGATGCCCGGACGTTTACAATAGTATTGACCAAATATGCGCTAGTGGAATTGTATTTCAACATTTTTACAAAATTAAGATCAGATTACCAATTCATTTTAAATATTTTATTTGATCACGACGACTCTGTATCAACAAAACGTTAAGTCACTATTCACTCGAATTTGGTGTTGAAACACTACACTCAAAGTAAAAAAAAAGTAACCTCGTTTCACCATATCTATATTAAAACTTTTAATTTAAAAGTCAGTTTTGAAAGGTGTTGAAATAACATCAAAATTAAATTGAACTAGCAAATTCGTGTTTGTGACCCTGTAGTTCGGCCAGAGTCACGACAACATAACTGACAGTGCACCTGACCGTTACAGACACTTCAAATTTTTGAGTTTAAAACTTTTTCTACACTTCCGAATTTTGCAACAAAATTAGCATTAAAATGTACATTCGTTGCTAGGGCTGGTTCAGAAGTTGTGTTTGCCGACTATCGCCTCGATGTCGGCGGGTTCCTTGAAGCAGGTGTCAGTGAGCACGAGCGGTCCGGTCTCCGTCAGCAGTACATCGTCTTCCACGCGAATGCCGACGCCTCGGAACTCCGCGGGTACGGACGTGTCGTCCGGACGGATGTAGATACCTGCCGAAATAGCGATGGGGCAGTTGAGACAGGGTTGTTGAAATATATTTTTGTGGGTGTGCCCTCCGTGTCACCCCCTGGGCTTGCAAGGTGAGGAAAGGCGATGAATGGCGGTGCAGGAGGTGAATAAAATATAGGATTTTTTAAAGTAAAAAAAGAAGGAAAGAAATCTGGTTAAGAGCGTTTACGCCGCACACTAGCGCCGCCAATGAAAAAAAAACATATCTAGTAATTAAAGATAGAAAATCAAATTGTGCTCAACAAACTATTTGAATGAAGTAATTTAGCATTTTTACGTCACCTAATAAACATCTGAAATGTTATGGTCTAGTTAAATACGGCGTTATAGTTAAAAGTGGCCGTTTTTAGCTGTTTTTTAATAAGGCATTTTTTGAAGTGAAAACTTCTTTAGCGGCGTTGTACACTTTTTTTGTAATGCGTAAAAAATGTTAAATTCGCGTCAGGACACGCGACTCGCGTCAGGCGTCAGGACACGTGGCCTGATCGAAAATTCGTAAGACGGATGGAGAGTAGACAGCCGGCGCGGCGTAGGAGAGGAAGTATCCCCCTCTCTTTCTACGGCGCGGCGAAAATGTATGCCTGCTGTTTCGTTTAGGCGGCGAAGGGCGCTTGCGCGAATGTTCGAGTGCTTTTTAATGTAATATAAATTGTCATGTTTGTGTACGATAGCGCAATAAATAAATATTGTATTCTACCACATAAATGATAGTAATTTTATACTGATAATTGAAGCAATTCGTGCAAAATTATTCCCTAACCATTCCAAAATATCAAAAATGCACAACGTTAATATTCAAGTTTTCACTTCTGCCGGCACTCCCGGAGTGCAACCCGTCGTTTTTTTTATTTCATCGTGTATTTCGTGTCACTTATAATTTCGAATTCACTGGTGATATAAAAAGGTAGGTAAATAAAAACCAACCGCCCCCCAGCCCCCAACCGCCTAACCGATCGCTTTGACTACGCGTATAGTTTATGACGTCACCTTGCCACCTCGCACCGCCTATGAAAGCAATATCAAAGCAAAAGGCTATATAGCTTTCGATATTGCTCTCAAAGGCGGCACGAAACGACAAGATAAACTCATAATAAAAATAGTAATAATATAGAAAAAATATAGTAAATAATAAAGAAAAAAAAATAATAAACTTTTCTACACTCACACCAATTATCTAGCCCAAGAGAAGCTTCGTTAAGAAACTCGTTAAATGGTTACTAGACAACGGATAAACATACTTAAAATACTTAAATACATACTTATTATATATAGAAAACACCCAGACCCGAGACTATTTAGAAAAACAATAATTTCTAAAATAGACCCGACCGGGGATCGAACCCGGGACCTCAGAGATGGCGACACCATGAAAACCGGTGTACAGACCACTCGACCAAGGAGGTCGTCCGACGTCATAAACCACACACGAAGTCAAAGCGATCGGTGTCGGCGGTCGGGGGGCGGGCGTCAGTCGGTGGTGATTCATATGTCATACTCGTGAACGGGTGCCGCCTGTGGAGGCTGGTCTGCTCTAGCGTACTTATTTTTATTATTATTAACTATAGTTTAACTTTGTTTTTTTTCTTAAAACAGGTTTTGACTTTTACTAGTACTGTATGACATTGTAAAAAATTATACTGGTAAATGATGTTTTTGCAAACTTAAATATTTTATTTATTTATTTTTTTCTTTTTTTGTGTTTTTTTACATGTTGTGACTGTCCTTTATATTTTGTGTTTTTATTTGTGATGGAAAGTGTCCTTTTATGATAGGGCATTTTCCAATATTTTTGACGCTGTAAGGGAGAAAAGAGCTGGACACTTGCTGAGTTTCTTGCCGGTTCTTCTTAGTACAAGATCTCCCACCCAGAGTAGATATACTTACGAACCGATGATGGCATAAATGACGTTCATAAGAGCTTTTTGTAGCCTAAACTGAATAAATGATTTTGAATTTTGAATTTTGGTGTACGCACCCGGCTCGACGGTGACGATCATCCCGGGCGCGACGGGCGAGCCGCGGCGCACGAGCGGCGCGTCGTGCACGTCCAGCCCCAGGTAGTGCGACACGTGGTGCGGGCACAGCCGGTACGCTTTCTACACCACCGGCCAAACGCAAGGTCGACCGTTTAGGCGCGTTGCAAACGGCGGGGCAGGCCGGCCCGGTCAATGCCACCGCGAACGATAGCGCAAAGGGAATCCTTAACTACCAACGCACATAGAGGGCAAAAAAGACCGCCTCGCCCCGCAGGCGCCGTTTGCAAAGCGCCTTAAGGTGGAAACATACTACTAAAACGTGACGCCACGTCACGCCATCCGACGCGTGTCAGTACTAAACAATCCCATACATTTATTATGGTCAGTTGCACATAGAAAACACACCATGTGATGACACGCACTCCCACGCGGAAACATCCAGTCGATCTAGATCGGCGTGTTGCCGGGAGAGGGGGCACACACGCCACCCGACGCTCGACACGCAGTGTGTTTCTAGTTAACACCCGACGCCACGCGTCAGTCATTCGAGAACATTCCTGGTATTAAGATATTTTTTGTCACTTACGTCATTTAGGATACTATGACACTAGCGAAGCGTGATGTAGCATCACGTAGCGTGTTGGTAATGTGCACGGTGCACATCGGGTGTCGACAAGTGGTGTCGCGTCGCGTTTTAGTAGTATGTTTAAATTTAAATTTTAGTTGTTAATTTTAAATTTTTAAAAGTATGAGAATGATTAGTACTGACACGCGTCGGATGGCATGACGTGACGTCACGTTTTAGTAGTAAGTGCTGAGGTTAAGCTACTTTCGCAAAGGCCAGTCATCGGATGGGTGACCAAACATTTCCCAGCTGCATTAGCAGTCGTTAACAACCACCAACCCGCACTGGGCCCGCGTGGTGGTTTACGGCCCGTTGTCCCTATCCATCCATAGGTAAGGCATACATAAAAAATGAGCTGATGAAGATGATGAAAAATAAACAGCCTATATCTGTCCCGCTGCTGGTCAAAGGCCTCCATCATTGAAATCAAGACATCACTACTATTGATGGGTAATGGCTTAATCACCACGCTTGCCAAATGCGGGTTGGTGATCACCAACCCGGGCTATGCATCGAAAAATCCGAAACACACTTTGCCCGACCAGGGAATTGAATCCAGGACCTTCGGGTATCGGGCCGAGCGCCCTGCCACTCGGTCACCGAAGCGTTTTAGGCAAAGGTACTTATTGACTTCAAAACCTAAAAAATACAAGCTGCAACGCGCTTACATCTTTGTGTATCCGGTTTGGTTGGTGGTAGAGCTTGTTTGTCCGCCTGGCTAGCTACCAACATCTTATCTAAATATGTCGCCATAACATCAATGTTTGTAGTATTGTTGTGTTCCGGCAGCTAGAGATAAGATAGCCAGTGCCTCACTAACTAATCCCGGGTGAAGTGCGCTTCCATCATTGGCCTTATCATACAACATCACTTAACATCATGAGATCAAGGCACTGTGCTTACCCAAATAAATAATAATACAGTTTGTTAAAACAAATACAAAACACATGGTAATAATATCGTTAACAAAAATAAATTCTAATTAAGTATTATTCAAAAGTCACTGATTCTACCAATTGATAAATTGATAATTGCTCCCTCGTATAAAAATCATCTGTCCCTAAAAACTCCGAGCATTTTACATAAATAAAAATTACGTCGTTAATTTTCATTATTAAATAGACAAGTATTTATTCAAGAAGTCATTTATTTTTTTATTTCTCTTTCAAATTACTTTTTAGTACTGAATAGCGTGTTTTATTTATTGCAACACCAAGGAGAAGTCCTAAGACCCTTATGGGGTTGTAATAAGAGCCACTTTTGCTCGGCCTCACCCCAATGAGCTCGTTGCCGTCGATGTTCTTGGGCAGGATGCCCTCCTGCTGCAGATGCGTGCCGAGCAGCCGGCACATGCTGTCGAAGAGGTGGTCCAGCGCGGGCCGGTGCTCGCCGAGGAGCTCGATCAGCCGCTTCTGTCAGAACAAACACCAAAGGCCTTACTAATAGAAGATTTACTTAGGTTTTGGTCCGGGTGTGGCAAAGGGAACGCACTGACAACACATTATTATTATACTCTTTATTTATTTTTTTCCTTAAAACTAGATTTTTACAATATTTTAATATAAAAACAATAAAACATTATAAAAACCTAATCCTAAAGTACCGCCAGCAGCGAGGCAGGGCCCAAACTACCGGTGGTCAGGGCTGCAGAGTGAGGAACCTCCTGACAATACGTGCCGTGTCAAGGAGTACTGCCTTTTGCATCTGACCCTTGACCCAACCCCCTTTTATTATTATTATTATTATTAACACTCTTTATTCGATTACGTTTATGAAAATGAAAATTTGTATGGATTTTTTTAACTCTTTTCGTTTAAAAAAATGTAATTTAAATAATACGTAGTGTTAATTCCGCTAACTCACTCGTTTATACAGCTTGGATGCAGTACGCATGCACCGCCCTCCCGCCCGCAAAAAGTATGCACATGCAGGAGAAACAATGCGTGCAAGCGAAAATGCACACCAACAACGATACCCGACACGTGTTTCGCCCCTCCACGGGGCATCCTCAGGAGCTGTTGACTGGTCGAGAGCTGCGCACCGACTGTTACGGATACGCAGCTCCCGGCCCCTTTTATAAAGCGCCATCGTTTGACATTTGTGACGTACTACCCGCGACAATACGTAATAATGGGGATGGAACTAAATTTGTTTGGTCATTCAACAGCGCATGACTGTCATTATTATGTTTCATTATTTCTAATTGCTCCAACACACACAACCGAAAACTTTTATTACAAACATGCAAAATATTATAGCTGTTATTGTCGCACAAAGAATGGCCGGTATCAATTAGATGTTTTGCGAAATGTGATTTATCTGGATGGCCATTCCTATACGCGGCAATATGTTCCTTATATCTAATGTCAAAATTTCGGCCTGTCTGACCTACATAGACCCCATTACAGTCGTTACAAATTAATTTATAAACACCGGATTTTTTTGAGTTTTCTAAACGATCTTTACCGTTACAAAGGTGACGTACATTTTGGTCTGTTCTAAAAGTAACGTAGATCTTGTTTTTCCTAAGGATATTAGCATTTTATCTGAAATAGGGCCTACATAAGTCAGACTACCTACATATTTGTGGATGTGTTCTGGGGGACATGCATAAAGTAGTGAACGAACCCTTTTATTCTGCTTATTTTTAATTAAACTGTCAATAATTTGTTTTGAATAACCGTTAGAAATCGCGATTTGATAGATAATATTAAGTTCTTTGACGTAATTATCTGCGGACAGAGGTACCGACATTAATCTATGGACATAGCTGCGGAAGGCAGCTAGTTTCTGTTGTAATGGGTGACAAGAAGTAACGGGGATAGTTGTATCGGTATGTGTGGGTTTGCGATAGATTTGGAAATCTAGTTTATTATTAACTCTGGTAATGGTTAAATCTAAAAAGTTAAGTGATTTGTTGGACTCTAGTTCTAATTTAAATTTAATTTTTGGGTGGATCGTATTAACTTTTTTGACAAAGGTATCAATTTGACGTCTAGTACCGGTCCAGCAAATAATTACGTCATCGACATAACGATAATAGAACTGAATATTGGGTTCGTTCACTTTATGTTTACGTTCAAAATAATCCATAAAAATATCCGCCATTAGTGGACTTAAAGGTGAACCCATTGCCAGACCTTCCTTTTGACGATAGTATTGGTTATTAAACCTAAAATAATTTTGTTCCATGCATATTCTAGTAAGGTTAAGTAAATCATATACTTCTCCAGGATGTAACCTTTGTCTCTCAAAATGGATACCCAACATACTTAAACACTCTTCATAGGGAACGTTGGTAAATAAACTATCAACATCCAGAGAAAATAATTTGGAATAAGGGGAGATGTTGATGTCTTTAACTTTCTCAATTAAATCTAAACTATTTTTTAAACTATACTGAGGTTTAAAAGAGGACTTTGTTCGTAAAAGGTTGTTAAGGTATTTAGCTAATTCGTATGTTGGGGCACCAATATAAGAGACAACAGGGCGTATAGGAATGTTGTCTTTATGAGTTTTAGGTAAACCGTATAAAAAAGGTGAACGTGGATTCATAGGGATCTTGTACTTTAATTGTTCTGGAGAAATATATGTTGTATTTTTAATCGCATCCTTCACCCGTAATGTATAATTTTTTGTTGGGTCAGAGTTAAGGCATTCAAAATCTTCCCCCTGGATGACGTCGTTAACCTTCTGTCTTCGTTAATCTACGTTACTTTTAGAACAGACCAAAATGTACGTCACCTTTGTAACGGTAAAGATCGTTTAGAAAACTCAAAAAAATCCGGTGTTTATAAATTAATTTGTAACGACTGTAATGGGGTCTATGTAGGTCAGACAGGCCGAAATTTTGACATTAGATATAAGGAACATATTGCCGCGTATAGGAATGGCCATCCAGATAAATCACATTTCGCAAAACATCTAATTGATACCGGCCATTCTTTGTGCGACAATAACAGCTATAATATTTTGCATGTTTGTAATAAAAGTTTTCGGTTGTGTGTGTTGGAGCAATTAGAAATAATGAAACATAATAATGACAGTCATGCGCTGTTGAATGACCAAACAAATTTAGTTCCATCCCCATTATTACGTATTGTCGCGGGTAGTACGTCACAAATGTCAAACGATGGCGCTTTATAAAAGGGGCCGGGAGCTGCGTAGCCGTAACAGTCGGTGCGCAGCTCTCGACCAGTCAACAGCTCCTGAGGATGCCCCGTGGAGGGGCGAAACACGTGTCGGGTATCGGTGTTGGTGTGCATTTTCGCTTGCACGCATTGTTTCTCCTGCATGTGCATACTTTTTGCGGGCGGGAGGGCGGTGCATGCGTACTGCATCCAAGCTGTATAAACGAGTGAGTTAGCGGAATTAACACTACATATTATTTAAATTACATTTTTTTGTACTATGGATTTCCGCAAAATAACGCCTGATTCCATTAATTATCTCTTTTCGTTTGTCGCCAGGAGGCGCTGTTTCAATGCTATACTAATTTTCGTTTTCGTTAACGTCATCGAGTGAACATGGATAGTAAACAAAACGCACACTAGGCCCCGCTTAGCTACCTCGCACAGCTTTGGTGGAAACACAGCCTAAGCTTGAAATAGATGATATTTCGTGTCTTGCAAACTTAATTTCTAACTACAGTAAAGAAAAACACGAAATAACTACTCGAAGCTAACATTCTGTTTATTAGTACGGGGGCTAATGTATAAGTTCTTTAGAAATTACAGAAAACGGCAGCTAATTTATCCTTACACCTTAGGCTCGTTTCACACGTACCACAACCACACCACACCGTCGCTACAAAAAGTGGTCAAGCTGTGGTTACGTGTGAATAGTGTCGCTGCGGCTTCTTGCGGTTGCGTTGCGTTACCTACAAAATGTTTGCGATATGGCCGGCCGCTAGTTCGCGCTGTCGATGGTGGTTGCGTTGTGGTTGCGACGTGGCTGCGATGTAGTAGGTATTGTAGGGTGTGGGGGTTAATGATAACACGCTTTTCGTTTTAACTGCGTGTATTCTTCAAACTGATAAATGACATAATTATTGATCTACTATGATACTCCTTACAGTATCAAACGCGTGATCAATAATGACGGCAAAATGTGGCCCGTGTGAATTCAACTATTAATTTTAATACCAATTAGCGCCCGTCCACATGTTGTGGTTGTGGTTGTGATGTGGTTGTGGTTGTGATGTGGTTGTGATGTGGTTGTGGTTGTGGTGTGTGTGTGGTTGTGGTACGTGTGAAAGCCTTACTTACCTTGGAACTGAAATGGTCGCACACTGTACGGTTTCAGAAGAGCTTCCTGCCACGTATTTGTTATCGAAATCATATAATTGTTACCTGTACGCTGAGGACCAGCTCATAGAGTATCCTGTGGTACTTGGAGAACTTGCCGGACACGGGCCACGTCCGCGAGATGTCAGAGTTGTAAAGCCATCTCTGACAACCTGCGAATAACGACAAAGTCACAAAAGCGTCAGCGAGCACGAGTCATATGCCATTTGAAATTTTCCATAGTGGACTTTAAATAGCATACATTCAGTGGTTCTGTTCACTTTCAAAGTCTCTGTATTTCCCTTAAATAAAAAGTTTCATTAAAATCGGCGAGAAGAATTTTGAAGTTTGTATGGGACACTGAAATATGGAATGGCTTATTAGTAGGGATGGGCCGAATGTGGTTTGAACCGAATACGAACTTCGGCCGAACATTCGGTAAAAATGAAAAATTTGGCCGAAGTTCGGCCGAACTTCGGTTCAATTTCGCCGCGCTTTCAATTAATTTCCTCTGGTTAATTTCAAATATGAATAGCTGTCTATTTTTACTAACTAGTATACAGGGTGGAAACTTTCAGCGGGGCAGTAAGGGGAAGTACCTTATCCGTTGCAGCTACACGAAAATGGTCTTAGGAGACTATCCATAATTTTTTATGGAATTTTGATCCCCATTCAAAGATTTAAAAAAAAATGTACAGTTAGCAAGAAAATAGCCATTTTACACAAAAACATTTTTTGATGCCAATCGATCCTGTTTCTAATACTGATCAAAAACTTCTATGGGACCAACCATCATTGGAGTACTCAAAAAGTCACAAATTGCAAAAAACTTTTCCCGTACATAAGGTACTTCCCCTTACTGCCCCGCTGAAAGTTTCCACCCTGTATATTAGAGAGAAATACCGTCTAATAATAGTCCAAAATATTAAATAATAAATGATTTTTAAATATTGCGAAAATGAAAAATTTACCTAATAATTGCTGGTGTACGTTAGATAGAAGTATTCTTTTTTTTCTAATTCAATTTACGAATGAACCTTATTAAGATGAGTGTCAAAAGAATGCAAAGTTTATTTAATTTTTGTTACAGATCTTGTAAAGATTTTTTTAGACCAACTATTAAGGAGACCAATATAATTTAGTATTTTTATTAAGTTAAGTACCTACCTATGCAAAGATTTCTAAAACTCATTATTAAGATCTTCTTTTGGGGGGGTTGGGCGGTCTGATGTATGCTCAAGTGTGCGATGTTGAGCTATATGCGTCTGCCGTCAAGTCCTATCACGCACGTCCTCGTCGCCGCTTGTCCTGTCGACCACCTGTACAGGCAGGCGGCGAACCCACCCTGCGGTGGGTCGTCCGCCCCGGGCAATGCTGTGGTCACCAAGCAAGCATCGCACACTCACTAATCTACCTAGTAGTTTAAAATGAATATTGTTTAAATTTTTATACATGAAGTAGTTAAGTTTATAAATTAATGTTGTTTTTGCTATTTATTTATTTAGTCACAAAGAATAAAAGAGTAGTTTGCATTATTAATATTATTATTTAAGAATTTAGTAAGGTTCCTAGTTCGAAATAAATAATATTTAATTTATATACATTAGGAAGAATATAGTTTTGTTTTTATTTTTATTTAGTCACTAAGAATAAAAATGTATTTTGCTAATTTAAGATTTTAGTAAGTCCTTTACTTTTGCCTGGAAAACAGGATAATCCTAGTTCAGGCACTTGTGTATTTTTGAGATTATATAGTATGTTTAGTATTCTGGTTATATTGTAAAATAAGTTATTTAATAAAGATTTATTATTATTATTATTATTATTTTTACCTTGCGACCTCAGTAGCGAAGAGTGGAGGGCTAACCCGCCAGTGATATCCTGCACGGCGGGCCAATACCCTACCCTTTTTCCCATGATCCTTTCCACATAATTTCACTCCTTACCGCATTCCTTATTTCCTACCCTTGTCCCGGAGGGATGACAACCTCGACTTCAAAATTGTTAAACAAACATAAATATGGCACATTTTTGAACACAAAGTTACCTCAGGAGGGTACAGGCGGAGCCGGAGAACCCCTCCCTGGGCCTTCGGGCTCAGGCTGCCCCTTGTATCTGGGGGGGGGGCAAAAGATTTGCCAGAATTTAGTGCCGCTATGCGCGGCGAAACTAAGGTCCCGCAAGGGACGAAAGCGCACCGCGCCCCTACGGGGGCAGGCGCGTTAAAGGACGGGACTACTCCGAAGCAAAGTGGAGACGGACAACTTCGGGGACCGAATCTGCTTAGCGGGCGAGGCAGAAACCGTAGAGGGAAGGGCGTGGCATCCGGTGCTCCGGCACGGCATCCACTGCAGTCGGGCTCCATGCCAGGGTCAGGTGGGATTGGGTACCTTAGGGGGCCGAACCCGTCGACCTTTGTGCGAAGGGACCAAGCAGGTGGAAGGTCGTTGCATGGTGGAGGGGCTACAGCACCAGCCCAGCAATCCCCTATGGAGGGCCGTGGAATGGTGGAGCTACGGGAACGGGGTCCTGATGGGATCCATCCCGTCGTCACCGCCGGACCATCGGGGCTGCAGGTACTGGGTCCTGATGGGATCCTGCCTGTTGGACCTCGGCCTGATGTAGAGAAGGTGAGCGAGGGCAGGGTGTCAGGCCACAGGTCGGGCTACCGCAAGCGTAAGGCGAAGCTGGTTAGGCAGCAAGCCGAAGGTGAGCAGGCTGCGGTGGAACGCTCTAAGCGGCAGAGGGAGGTCAGCAACGAGAGCCAGGCGGCGCTTGATGCTAAACGCGTTAAGACTCACGGGTCTTACGCGGGAGCAGTAAGTGCCTTTAAGATGGCCATCGTTGCTGATGACTACCCGGCAACCATGCTGGGGGAGAGTCACTATGTGGCCATCCAAGGAACCATTTGGGACCTGTTGGAGGCCACACCTGACCCCATCCCAGTAATTAGTATGGGAGGCATTTCGGCGGGTGCCATCCTCTTCACTTGTGAAGGGAGTGGCTCGGCGGAATGGCTTCGAGCACAGGACGGCCTAACTGTCGAAGGCGTATTGCTCAGGGTGGTCGATGCCAAGGACCTTCCAAAGCCTGTAAAGATGGCATGGAAGTCCCGAAACGTCAGCCGCCTTGACACGGGCAGGGTTTTGAGAATGCTGCAGAGGTGTCATCCCGGTTTGAAGACCTCGGGCTGGAAGATCGTCGACACTAAGGTCGAGGGTCTGACAGTACGGAGGGTCATACTGATGGATGGTGCCTCTGCAGCATTCATCAAAGCGGAGGGCTATTGCCTTTACACGGGCATCGACAGGAGCGTCTTTAAGCTTCTAGAGGAGAAGCTTACGGGCAAGCCTGTTGAGGCCCAAGGCAGTAGTGCAGGAGTGAGCGTGGCGGGAGTGACTGAGGGTGAGTGCTCCCAAAGCGCACTAGTGGCAAAGGTGCAGCCAGGACTGGCTGTTACAGTCGCCGCACTAGAGGATGTTGGAGAGGAGATGACACCAATGGAATGTGGTGGGATCTCCTCCCCAAGATCTGAAGACATTGTGGGAGAGCTCGCCATGGACGAGCTGCTTCTGGGAGGGTCCTCCCCGTTGGGCGCGCAGGCGACAACGGATGGGGAACCTAGCTCGGAAGACGGCCATTAGACAATAGAAATGGCGGGAATAAGGTGTGTACAGATTAATTTGCACCACTGTAAGGCCACGACTGCCCTTCTGGCACGCGAGCTTAAAATGAACAAGTTCGATATTGCCCTAATTCAGGAACCCTACCTTTATGGGGGAATGATAAAGGGCTTAGGTGGAGCTCCTGGTACTCTTTTTCATAACTGTTCCACTAATGACATGAGGACTTGCATTTATGTCAAAAATGACATACATGCAATGCCTTTAATCAAGTTCTGTTGCAGGGACCTGACAGTTGTCAGGATCCACACAGGGGAGGGGGGGACGAAGCGAACGGTAATCTTATCGTCAGCTTATCTCCCTTACGAGAAGGCAGACCCAGTATCACCACAGATACGGGAACTGGTAACCTACGGCAACCGAGAAAACTTAGATGTCATCATCGGCTGCGACGCGAACGCGCATCATGTCGTCTGGGGCAGCTCAGACACCAATGAAAGGGGGGAGAAGCTTCTGGAATATCTGGTAAGTTCACCCATGCAATTACTTAACAAAGGTAGCAAGCCTACTTTTTTCAACGCCCGCAGGGCACAGGTGATCGACGTAACCATTGCTAACAATAGAGCGGTAAGGAACATCACAAACTGGCATGTGTCGGATGAGGTCTCCCTTTCCGATCATAACTACATATGCTTTAGGTACAGGCTAGGTGAAACCATAGAAACTGTGCGTAGGAAGAACCCTAGGAACACTAACTGGGAGGGCTTCAAAAAGGACCTCAGAATGGAACTGGATGGTCCCAGCTGTAAATTAAACTCAGCCTTAGACATAGAGTTTGAAGCTGACAGAATCACAGAAGCACTGGTGACGGCCTGGCAAAATAACTGTCCAGAGACGAAATCAGTGACAAGGAGGGTACCATGGTGGAACCCGGAACTGGCTCGTATTAGAAGAGCTACACGACAGGCGTTCAACGAAGCGAAAGCGAGGAACGACTTCAGCGACTACAAGGAGGCCTTAACGCGGTACAGTAGTGCGGTACGTAAGGCAAAGAGATCTGCCTGGAGGAAACATTGTGACCAGATACAATCTGTTCCGGAAGCAATGAGACTAACCAAGGCTATCTCTACAACAAAGGCGATTCCATTAACCACGTTAAGGAAGGAAGATGGAGTGCGTACAGAGACAGGGAATGAGACATTGAAGACCATGTTTAACACTCATTTCCCTGGATCAGAAGTCATCCAGGACGATCATGATCCGATCAGCTGGAAGGAACAGCAGAGGCGAACTTCCAAATATGACTGGATAACAGCGAAAAGGGTAGTGGATGAATGTAAGGTTAGATGGGCTCTTGGGAGTTTTCAACCGTTTAAGGCGCCAGGACCTGACAACATTTATCCCATTCTACTACAACAGGGCGCCTCCATCCTGGGACCCCATCTCTGCAGGCTGTATAAAGCATGCATAGCTTTTGGACATATTCCCAGAACATGGAGGCGTGTTAAGGTAATCTTTATACCCAAAACGGGAAAACCAGATTACGAAGAACCCAAAGCTTTTAGGCCCATAAGTCTACAATCCTTTCTCCTGAAGACCCTGGAGAAGATGGTAGACAAATATATCAGAGCGGGACCTCTGAAAAGATTCCCACTCCATGGACTTCAGTGTGCATATCAGGCGGGGAAGTCAACCGAAACTGCTCTTCATCATGTGGTGAGTCGAGCGGAATCTGCGCTGGAGAACAAGGAGATTTGCGTCTGCACTTTCGTAGATATCGAAGGTGCATTTGATCGCACTACCTTTGAATCCATCAAGGTTGCAGCCAAGGTTGTGCCACAACCGGGGTGGGTAGAATTATTAACTTTGAACTGCTAGGTGACAGTCTAATTGCGCGAACAACTAGAGGATGCCCACAAGGAGGGGTTCTCTCGCCTCTTCTGTGGAGCCTTGTGGTTGACTCAATTGTAGTAAGGCTGAATAAAGGACCATTCTATACGGTGGGTTATGCTGATGATCTGGTCATCTCAGTCAGTGGGAAATTTCCCTCTACGGTATCGGGGTTAATGCAACGTGCCCTGGGTCTCCTGGAGGAATGGTGCAATGCCCATCACCTCTCTGTAAACCCGGGGAAAACAACAGCCATCCCCTTTACAAGAATGAGAAACACTACGGGACTGGGTAACCTAACACTCTATGGCACCCGGCTCTCTTGGTCCAAAGAAGTGAAATATCTAGGCTTAACGCTGGATAGGCAACTTACTTGGAAACAGCATGTGGACACAACCGTAGCCAAGGCTTACAGAGTCTTTGGCATGTGTCGGTCTACATATGGCAAGACTTGGGGACTCAACCCCAAAATCATTAGGTGGATCTACATGACGATGGTGAGACCGATCCTCACATATGGCAGCATCGTCTGGTGGCCCAGAACCAGGCTGAAGATCTGTAAGAATGCTCTTAGCAAACTTCAGAGAACAGCTTGTCTAGCAATCACTGGTGCCTTTAGAACCACTCCAACGGCAGCGCTGGAGGTCCTCACAGACCTTCCACTCCTGCACATTGTAATAGAGACAGAGGCAAAGAAAGCGTTACATAGACTAAAGGTGGCCGGACTATGGGACGCATCTAAACCTCTGACCAGACACACAAAATGGGATCCAAGTGACATTCCTGATAGGATCATGGAAATGGGTTGCGTTCCAACCAGGGACGAATGGAAACGAGGGCCACCGTCTCCGGAAAAAGACAGCCTAATCTGGTACACCGACGGATCAAAAATGAAGTCGGGCACAGGGGCAGGCGTCTATAATAACGACTTCAAGTATAGTCAAAGCATGGGAAAATTTGCTACTGTTTACCAAGCAGAAACTATTGCAATTCTCCTATGCGCAAAGCAGAATATAGAGTTAGCTATTAAAAAGCGCAATATATTCATCCTGAGTGACAGCCAAGCCGCGCTCAAGTCACTCATATCGCCCCGAATCGACTCTGGCCTTGTTCTGGAAACCACAAAAGCTCTAAACAAGCTGGGTGGGCATAACAAGGTGCGATTGATCTGGGTCCCAGGCCATATGGGAATCCACGGCAACGAGATGGCGGATGCACTTGCCAGAGAGGGCTCAGAGACCCAGCTTATTGGTCCTGAGCCGTTCGTGGCACTTGCACAAAGTACCATCAACAAGGCCTTAAAAGATTACATTAAAAACAGGCTCGGCATCCAATGGAAAGAGCAGCCGGGTATGAAACACTCCAAATCCTTCCTAGGCGAAAACGCCTTAGGACGGAGTAAGTTCATATGCAGAGGCAGCAGAAGGCAGGCCCGACTAACCATCGGTGCCTTGACAGGGCATTATGCCACAAAACAAATGCTCCACAGAATGCACCTTTCAACAAACAGTTTGTGTAGGGCATGTGGAGAGCAAACCGAGTCAATGCAGCACCTACTGTGTGACTGCGACTCTCTGGCTAGGAAAAGAATGGGACTCCTGGGGTCGGCCTATCCGAAACCGGAAGACTTCCGGCTCTTCGCTCTTAAGGACGTTGCCAGACTTATGGCATCTATCTTTACAGAGGAGGAAGAGTGAAAGGATGGGGTTGTTGGTGGAAACCTCGGCAGGCCCCACTAAGATAAGATAAGATAAGATAAGATCTTCCAGTTTCATTGTGTTTTGACTAGGTAAGAGAGATTAAAGTAGTTTAATTTTTGTTTTTTTATTAAGTAAGAGAGATTACTAAGACTTGTTGAGAAGAGCAGTAAAATTTTGTTTTTTGAGACTGGTTTGGTTAGTAAGAAGAGCGGTTTAATTTTGTGTTTTGTTTGATTAAGTAACCAAAGATTTTTGAGACTGGTAGTTCAAAAGACCAATTTAAGTTTTTTGTTTATCACATATGATTACTTTTTCTAATTCAAATAAATGACTATGAGTATATCAGACTTATTTGATTTCACTGTTACTACAGATATGTTTTTTTCATTAATTTCTATTATGATAGTGCAAGTATATTTAGTGCAGAATGTTCGGCATTTTAACCGAAATTCGGCCGAATGACGAAATTCGGTTCAAGCTGCCGAAGTTCGGTTAAACCGAATGTAAAACGAATTTGGCCCATCCCTACTTATTAGCTCTAGAATACTCTAGATGGTCTTTCGAGTCGGATACAATTGGTTTTCACTTAATTAAAAAACTTTGTATGGTCCTTCGAGCTAGATGCAAATTGGTTTTCACATAATTAAAATTCTTTATATGGTCCTTCGAGCCAGATACATTGGCTTCTGGTACGGTGTGTACGCTTTAAAC
Source organism: Eudonia lacustrata (assembly GCA_947562085.1). Lineage (NCBI taxonomy): Eukaryota > Metazoa > Arthropoda > Insecta > Lepidoptera > Crambidae > Eudonia > Eudonia lacustrata. Next base: position 2,838,435 of record OX387341.1, read on the forward strand.
ACTGATGAAACACTCACCCGAGTCGACGAGCAGCATCTCCCCTTTAGCGAGCGCCTGGTTGTTGTATATGTAGTGGATGTGGGTTGCGCGCGCGCCACCCGCAACCACGGGCGGGAACGCCAGGTGCTCCGCGCCCGCCTGCCGGCAGCTATACTCTAGGACGGCGTTCACTTGGTGCTCCGTCACACCTGGCAGGTAAGGCCGGTTAGAGTAAAAAAAAAACGAGAACAAGTGGTCGCCCAGTGGTTGAAATACGACCTTACTACACAAAATAACAATGTGTATACAGTTACAAGATAAACTTTTACTAGAAAAATCAACCATAATATAGGGTAATACTGGTTTGTCATATGCCTGTCATGTACCTTAGAACATCGTGAGGGAGAAGTTATATCCAGGAAGTCAAGACCCTCAGCATTAAGTAATACGACGTAAGAAGGAGGCATTTGTCTAAAAGATATTCTTTCATGTATGAAAATAGCGAACTATGACGTCACTGTACACCACCAATACAGTTTTTACTAACCTCGTTTTTGGTTAGAGAAATCACAGACCAAAAACGAAAGCCCTTACCAGGTTTCGTGCAAGCCATCGCCATATTGATGGACTGGGAGCCAATATAGCAGGTTTCCTTCATCAGCTCGATCTCCGCGGGGGACTTATAGACGCGCATAAAGTGGAGCGCCCGCTGCGGGTCCTGCAGCGAAGCTTGACCGTCGCGCAGCGCCGAGCGCACGGCCGGGTGGATGTCAGGGTTAACTGGTGTCTCGTTGTGGTACCAGATTATGGAGGGGCGTGATGATGAGGCTATTCTAGAGAGGAGATAAACATCTTTGTTGGATAGATATAGAGAAATAGAGTTTCCTTAATGTATGGTCAGCCACGCACGAATAAATTAATTACTGTGTCAATGAGCGAACAAAACTAGAAGCGCTCATTTATCTCTTTAGTTGCTATTTTTTTTAAATATTATTATTGCCTTAGTAATATATAATAATAATAGGTAAAACCAGTCCTGTTAACCCATACATATATGCCCTTAAAAGTTATGCCTTACTTTTTATGACAAAGTAAATAAGAAATTAAAAAATTTGGCGTATTAAATGGATCCTACATAGATAGCTAATACCCTCGTTTTTAAATTATGGGTTCACGTCAGTTGTCTAAAGTATCGTATTCGATGTCAACCTGAATATCTGATAAATGACGCGACGCTGATAAATAACTTAAACTAATTAGGTATACTAGGTGTTCAGATACCAAGTGCAAAGAACGAACAAGGCAACAAACCAACTTGCTAATGTATCCGGGGAAGCTGTCGACCGGGAGCGCCTCGTCGACGGCGAACAGCTGCGCCGACACCGCGCAGCCTGTGCGCGGGCCCTCCCATAGCTCGGCGTGTGCGTCTTTGTCGTGCACGAATAGTATACTCTGTGGACAAAGCATATACTTTTAATTTATGTACACCCGTGCGAAGCTACTATTTTTAAATTGTGTTCATCGTCATCCATCACCAGCTCGTTTTATGTCCCTATGGATATAATTCTCTAACATAATATGTTAATCATATTATGATGGATGGATAGGGAGAACGGGTCATAAACCCAAAACCCAAACTCATAGGCCCAGTGCGGCCCGCAATGGTGGTTTGGTGGTTGTTAACAACTGCTAATACAGCTGGGATCAACAGATTTACGAGCCTTCTGAAGCACTGATGAGCTTGAGATGATATATTATTGCTCACCCCTCCCATGACCGGTCTTTGTAAAAAAAAACTAGTTTTCGCCTGGGGATACTGCTGTTCATTGAAACACGTTTCAAGTCTGGAAACCAGTAACATTACCTTTTATTTCATGTCACAGGATATTTTATAAAAAAAAATACACATTATTAGAAATGAAACAGATATCCGGTAACTATCCGGTATCCGGCCTATCCGGTCCAAATTTACTATCCGGCCGGATACCGGATAGTAACTCAATATCCGGCCGGATACAGAATAGGCATTATTTTTCTAAAAAATCGGTTAAAGCTTACATGAAATAAGGCAACAGCTCGTAATAATGATGATTCCCTTCACCACCTCGAGAAATCTGGAGTCAGCACAACAAACAAACAGCAAACTTATTATTTTCACTGGAAATGTCAAAAATTTCCAAATAGGCGATCTTTTTACTGACGACATGTTTCTGTCCCTCAATTATTTTATTAAGTAGATACGTGTTTTTACAAAATCCAAAATCAATCAAACACAAAACACGTTTTTTTATTAGGTCTTTGGGCCACACAAGCATCAAGTAAACGATTGATTGATTTCGCCTGTCATTCGCTCACGAATGCGCACGATCACTCCCGACGAGTCCCGATGACACCCGAAACCGCCCGAAATGTTGCAATCGCGTTGCCCGCAGCTGCACGGCGCTAAACATGTCACAATTTACCTCAGAGCATTTACTTACTCTCCGGCCGGATATCCTGCCATCCGGTCTCACAGCTCGCCGGATGTCTGGTATCCGGTATCCGCCCAAATAACTATCCGTTTCATCTCTACGCATTATCGCACTCCATTGATACCAATGTCATTTTATATCATTTTTAAGTCCATATAGGTACTTGTTATTTAAAAAAATCTCAGAAAGTGACTCAGTATGTGCACTGGGCTTTTAATCCCTCTTCTGCTGTGAATACAGACACATTAGAATTTCAATTGTTTAGAGCACTGATCAGTGCTCGCCGCATATGAGTGGTTAAGGAATGTTAGCTACACTTAGTAGGAGGTTTAAGTAAAAAACCGGCCAAGTGCGAGTCGGGCTCGCGCACGAAGGGTTCCGTACCATTATCTATAAAAACGCCAAAAAAGTCATGTCTGTTGTATGGGAGCCCCCTTAAATATTTATTTTATTGTTTTTTAGTATTTGTTGTTATAGCGGCAACAGAAATACATCATCTGTGAAAATTTCAACTGTCTAACTATCATGGTTCATGAGATACAGCCTGGTGACAGACGGACAGATAGACGGACGGACAGCGAAGTCTTAGTAATAGGGTTCTCGTTATACCCTCTGGGTATGAAACCTTAAAAAGTTTGCAAAACACCAATCTAACCTTAAAGTTTTCTGATTGTGCAGGTCTAACCATCACTAATACAGCAGAAGACTCCAAACATCCGGTGAGGTAGAAGAAGTCAGAGTTTTGTCGGAACACATACGGTATTTTATCTGACATGTACTGTTTGCGTGCCGCAGGTATAACAATCTGGAAGTAAATAAAGTTTAACATTAGTAAAATTTAAGTTATTTTTTTAAATCCCATGATTAATTGTAAAAATGCTATCTTATTAAAAATAAAATACAGATTATAAATAGTAAGTAACTAACTTAGTTAGGAGCAAAAGATAAATCCACTGTAACAATTTCATATAAATGAGTATACTTTGAAGCACAATATTAACCTATGGATTGTGATGTGTTGTTGATGGCCATCCAGGGTACAAGAAGAAAGTCCAGATAACCAATAGTCTAACTGATTATTTTAAAGCCATGTTATGCACAAATAATATTGTTTTGATATGTAGGGAAAATTCAGAACTCCATGCAATCTGCTTTTGGAACTTGACTAATCCAAACAGTATATGGGGATCTAAATCTATATACCTGTACCCTAGTAGGGTTGACAAGTTTCTTTACAAAGAGGGACTGTTTCATTACCTAAAAAAGAAATATCAACATACAATATTTTTAGACACTTACAATATGGCTTTTGTGCATATTTTCTGATTCTGAGGCTAGTTTGTTGACTAGAGTCTCCCTCCGGTCTTTGTACTCCACCTGAGTGATCCCACAAGTCAAATGGCCTGGCGGTACTAAATGTGGGTGCGTGTGGCAAGTAGCTTGACCTAATATGCCGGTCGGGATGGTGAATTGAGGCACTGGTTTCATCCCTGGTGGATTCTCAACGGTGGAACGACATCTTAACCAGTCTCTACTTAAACTGTGCTTCACAAGCCTCCTCCTGCTCTTGGCGGCTGTTAAAAAAGTTTGTTATTGTTTTTTAATACAGACTACAATCACTTAGCAAGTTTAACCTTTATACACTTACCCAAGTTTATTGCCAATTTATGTAAAGTATTCATTGTTATATTATAATTGCTCTTACAACAGACTTAAATTTGTTATAGAGAATTCACTGGTTTTATTTTGTTTTAATCAAATTTGTTATGCCAATAAATACGTAATTTTGTCAATTTATTTATGTACCAACCACCAAAACCAAACCAACCAAAGTTGATGATTTGACGTTTGAATTGACACTGTCAATTTGACAGGTTCGTTTAACTCTTGACATTGACAGAACAACATAATGTGGCCATTTTATGAAAATATTCTTTAGAAGCGATATAGCAATAGCCTGGCTTGGTAGTTGAAATCTGCCAAGAATCCGACTGCAGGACATGGCGAGATCATCCTACATTACTTAGGTTTTTCTGTCGCCTAACAGCAATCTTTTTCATTTGCTTTATTCTGGTTTTTAAAAGTACTAGAACCAGTAAAATTACAGAGCAAAGAAACATTGCCTCAGGAGAGGCAACGCGCGCATACCTGATTTCCATCAGGCGGCCCTGGATTGGATGCTCGTTTACCAGCTTAATATAGCCATAAATATAGCAATAAATGAACTAGAACTTATTGTACAGGCAACATTTGAAAAAGAAAAGTTTTGTCTGTGGTTGGTTGGGAATTCTTGGCGGGAAATTGAAGAGACAATGTTAGCAATTTTGCAAAGTTGATTTTATAAAATGTCGAATATTTATGTGAAATAAATACTAGTGGCTGCTCGCGGTTTCACCCGCTTGGTTCCCGTTCATGTGGGAATATCGAGATAAAAAGTATCCTATGCCGAATTTCATCCAAATCCATCCATCCGTTGCAGCGTGAAGAAGCAACAAATATGCACACACACACACAAACTTTCGCATTTATAGTGTGATTAATCGTTCCAAGGCAAATTAAACAAAAAAGTGCAAGCAACGTCTTTGAAACAAAGTATATTGTTTTTTTTAGTTCAAACTGTTGCCGCTGATGAGCACTGATCAGATCACACGACCAAATAATAGTAGATATGTGATTATTAATTTTAATTAATGATTTGGTTCTAATACGAAAGTGTGTTTATTTGTGTTTTTTTTTTCTTACTTTATCGACATAAAGTAAGAAAAAAAAACACAAATAAAGTAATAATGGTAAATAATAATAGCAGTTTCGACAAACTTAGCAACAGGTTTTGATTACATGTGTGAGTGCGCGTCAACATTTTATCAACTACATTAATAAAAATAAATAAAATAAATGTTTCCCACACTCACACCAATTATCTAGCCCCAAGAAAAGCTTCCTTATGAAACTCGATAAATGGATAACTAGACAGCGGATAAACATACTTAATATATTTAAATACATACTTATTGTACATAGGAAACACCCAGACCCGAAACAATATAGAAAAACAGATATTTCTAAATTGATCTGACCGAGGATCGATAGCGACACCATGAAAACCGGTGTGCAAGCCACTCGACCAAGGAGGTCGTCACATTAGTTAGTAGACCAAAGTCACAGAGGTCACGGGTTCGATTCCCAGCAGTGGGTAAAATTTGGTTAAGTTAGTAATAGGTCTTGTTGCTGTTATGTTGTTAGTCCGACTGTCTGGTTACCGCTTTCTTATTATATTCTATTGTCAACCACTTACTGGTTAATAAAATAAACCTGTAATGTACCTAATAACTAGCTATATTAACCTTAATATTTGTATCGTAATTAAAAGAGAATAGATAGCTGTAACTTTTGTAGTAATGCTTAGACGAATATAAAGATCGTACATTTTAGTTGATGAGCAAACCGTAACTAAATAGAACAATGGTATGGTATGTATGTATTGTCAGTCATTTTGCAATAACAAAGTAAAACTAAGTTTTCTTATGATGTGATTAAACAACTGAAAATATTTACACATTTTTTTTTGGTTTTTCTGATACTCTATTCGCAGTTGCCGCGATCAAGAAGGAATTATTGGATTGGAGGCGGGTTTCCACATAAGTTACGGAAAATAGTGTGTCCAACCAGTCCAACCTGAAGCAGTGGCTTTTTCTAGTGTGATTTGATGAATTCCTGAGAAGAAGACTTCTTCTTAAGAGCGTTTACGCCGCACACTAGCGCCACTAATGAAAAAAAAAACATATCTAGTAATTAGAGATAAAAAAATAAATTATGGTCAACAAACTATTTGAATGAAGTAATTTAGCATTTTTACGTCACCTAATGAACACCTCACATGTTATGGTTTAGTTAAATAAGACGTTACGGCCACTTTTAACTATAACGCGGTGACGTAAAAATGCTAAATTACTTCATTCAGATAGTTTGTTGAGCATAATTTGATTTTCTATCTCTAATTACTAGATATGTTTTTTTTTCATTGGCGGCGTTAGTGTGCGGCGTAAACGCTCTTAACCGAGCACTCTTGGCAGAATATGGTCGTGGCTGTGTCGTTGTACAGGACAGGGATGCGTTGCGGCTCGCCGTCGCTCGTCGCAATTCGCTTCCAGGGCGGCCGCACGTCGCGCGATGTCTCTCCATGGTGCCTAGTATACGAGTTTAATTCGCCATTCGATCACGTTATCGAAAACGAGTATTTGCGTATCCGCTAGGTGGCATGTGCATATAGATGGTCTCCGTATTTGCTGTTTAAATTATAACATAAAGCAAATCTATATAGTCTAGATATTTAAGTCATGATGTGTGCACACACATTATTGGATTGTAGTTTAGCAAAATACTTTATATACTAATATGTACCCTATTCATGTTTTAGCTATAATCTGTGTTGTGTACCATAAATAAATAAATAAATAAATAAATAAACTTGTATGGCAACATTTTAACTCTTTACGTATGTCGCCAGGAGGCGCTGCTTTAATGTCATACTAAATTTGGTTTTCGTAAACGTAATCGAATTAATACGGATAATAAACAAAACTTACACTAGGTACCCAGTTGACTTTCAGAAGAGTACTCGAATCATTTTACATACAATAATAGGTATTTACAGTCTCCCTGTGATCGATCACGCAACCTGCAAAAAATCAGTATACCTACAATTTTTAATTTCTACATGTAAAATATGATCGTCGACCATCTCCTTTAGAAAACAATATAAATTGCGATGTGAATACAAAATGTTTAATAAAAATAATATTTAATTATTTTAATTGTTAATTCATAATAATGTTAACATAAATGCTAGTGAAGTAAAATAAGTCAGTCAGACCAGACGTAATGTCAACTGTCTTTTTAAACATGATAACAACAACTCAACTTTTTGTTTGTTTTAGCATAACTAGTAGGCTTTGGTTAAGTTAACCGGCCCACCCGATGGATGTAGAACAATTGGACATTATGCAAACAATGGCTATGGCGGCTGCGAGGCTGTGCAGTATTTGTTTTATATTATTAGCACAACCTACGACAAATAAGCCTATGTCGCGGCAGCGGCGGTAATCTGAGCGGCTAGTGCGAGTTTAATACGGCATTCGATCACGTAAACGAATAAGATTTTTTTCTTTCAAAACAGCAAATTACCTCATTAAAGGACTAGTGTGAGGTTTTATTCTCTATTTAAACAGCCTCCAGGATGGTGGCTACTAAAAGTCGCACTGCTTCAATGCCATACAAGTTCTCGTTTTCGTTATCGTAATCAAATTCAAAGATAACTCGCACTAGGCACTCTGGTGACAAAGACAAAAGCACATTATTGGTTGAGCAATAAATCCCAAGTAGTCTCGTCCTTGTCTCAGTATATACAAGTCCTTAGTCCTTAGAGCCGGATATCTTACCGAGCTTTACAATGGGACACAAAGCATTGGTCCTTCGAGCCGCATGTTCTACGAAGCTTATGACTTTCCTAGAATTTCCCAATTTTCGGGCTTTTGCCGAGCAAAAAGGAAAAGAGGTTGTGTCTAAGCTCCGTGGGCAGGAAGGTCAAGCTACGTTCACCGGCGCCACTCAGCAGTTAGCGCGGAACGACCGCCGCGTGCGCACGTCGCCGCCCCTCTCTTACACACGATCGCGAACAACTGTGCTCAATCGTGCCCGTTACAATTGTGTTTATTACAGTGCCTGTTTGCTTTATAATTTCCATTAGAGGACGGAACGTGTACAACGAAAAAGGTTTGTTGATAAAGTTTGTTAAACCTTTACTAGATCGAAGGCCGCCTTTTACTAGTTTTATTGTGGTCTAGTCGATAGTTTTCATCAATAAATGGGCTGAGGCTCACAGATACGTTACCAACGTTTTGTAAGCCATTCATCAGATGTTACGCACGGTTGCAAGGATTACCTAACGTGCGACCTCGTAGGTATATTGTATAAAAGACTTGTGTAAACAATCGCTACGAAAATATAGTACGGTCACATCCGTACGTAAATCCATGAAACTTAAGTATGTAAATGTAAGTGGTAATTAATTGTGCAACTGTGCCAGTTGTTATGCTGTGCTTTAGTCTTTCTGACCCTGACCATAACTTTTAATTAAGAAATTCTAATGCGATGAATATGGGACCGAATTCCGTATTTTATTTAATAATACGTTATTATGAGAGCATAAACAAACATCTATACTTATTATTATAAAGCTGAAGATTTTGTTTGTTTGCTTGTTTGGTTGAACGCGCTAATCTCAGGAACTACTGGTTCGAATTGAAAAATTGTTTTTGTGTAGAATAGTCCATTTATTGAGGAAGGCTATAGGATATATTACATCACGCTATAACTAATAGAACGCGGGTGAAACCGCGGGGCACAGCTAGTAAAATATACTGATGGTTTAGATGATTTTTATGCATGCATAGCTAAACAGACGCGACATGTTTTTTTTGCAAGATATTAGTAAAAGTGCTATTGATTGGTTCCAGTATTTTGTGTCTGTCTGTGCGTACAAACCAAAGACAAACCCTTCACTGGTAATGTTACTTTTCTATTATCTTGTGTTATTTTAAGATAACTAGCTAGTTGTTCACAATTCAACGTAAATGTTTAGTAAAATGCTGTAAACTATTTATAAAATTCCTACGTTCTGTCTAGAGAATCTCACAAGAATACAAATAATTATATATACCTTGTGACGAATTATGTAATGAAACAAAGTAAAATAAACAAGTCTACTAAAAAAAAACAAAATATTGTCGAACTTTAATAAAAAAAACCGGCCAAGTGCGAGTCAGACCCGCGCACGAAAGGTACCATTATCTATCTATAAAAACGGCAAAATCATGTCTGTTGTATGGGAGCCCCACTGAAATATTTATTTTATTTTAATTTAATTATTTATTTTGAAAGTGAATAATATATTTAACTCAATATTCTGTGAATATTTCAAGCGTCTACCTGTTGCCGTTATCAATATCGAGCAAAAACGAGCAAAAAAATCACATTTGTTGTATGGGAGCCCCCTTAAATATTTATTTTATTCTGTTTTTTAGTATTTGTTGTTATAGCGGCAACAGAAATACATCATCTGCAACTGCCTAACTATCACGGTTCATGAGATACAGCCTGGTGAGTGGTGACAGACGGATGGACAGCGGAGTCTTAGTAATAGGGTCCCGTTTTACCCTTTGGGTACGGAACCCTAAAAACGATCGTAGGGTTGGTTGGTGTCACTTCGTGCATGACAAAATGTGAGAAGGGGACACTTAGGTATACCATGTAGGGTGATTATTTAGCATCACCCATTGCTAGTTGTTATCACTGGTTCTTTTGTAGTGGGTAGTAAAACATGTATTTAATCGAACTTACTCGAAATTCAAAGTTTGCATCAAACATTAAAAATACAACAAAAAGATTAAATACTTAAAAAGTTAGACAATTATTATTTTCTTCAACTTATCGTCTTTTTACAATAATAACATTAATGATAAGTAGTTAATTAATAACTACTTATCATTAATATTTAGTGGTGTTTCTTGAACACTTTTTGGATTGATTTCCACCAAAGGAACCGTTTTTCGTTCAGACTTGTCAGGAAATTCCAATCAATAATTTGTAATTATAGGTAGTACGCATCTACTTGCATATTATGCCTCCTACATCAATCAATCTTTAAGCCAGAACTAATTATGTTTCAACACTCAATACTGTATGTACGCCCTTTTCTTTATTTCATATAAAACATGTGATTGTCGATCCCTAGGTTGAGAGATATCACTTTGAGTAATAAGGCCGCCTATTGTACTAGATTGAGTCTTGATAACTTGATTAAATGAATACGATTTCTATTCTATATTTTGAAATTTTCGTCTTTTTCTTAGATATTTTGAAGGTTTAAATATATAATTTCCACTTAAATGTAGCATAACATATAAGATAAGAGCATGAACTTTACATTGGTATCTAAAGACATTATAACGGGAAAACTGAGAATCAACTTTGCCACCCGGCTCATTAAGGTAATCCGTCCATGGTCAAAAAGCAATTTAGCATTTCTAAGATCTGAGCATCACGTTTGGGCATTAGCCTCTGCCGCTAGCTCGCTAATGGTTTCCTGAGCCATTCTAAGCTTTCCCGAGTGTGCATTCACAGGCTAGCGGCGGAATGTGCCTATTACTAGAGTTCCGCCTCTTGGATGCGCCTGCGCCGACGTTAGAATGGCGGGAATCTAATGTATGGTGCAAGTGATAGGGGTTTGAAATGCGACTTTCTGAATGCATTACTATATTGACAGACTTTGCTATTATGTAAAGCGGTGTTGCTATGTTAAGTATCATTTCTTTAAGTTTCTGTTAATCATAACCAAGAATACATTTAAAACAAGATACAAAGACACAACAATGTAAAAATCGTAAAAGTAAGCATTAAAAGATTTTCAGCCGGTGACCATGCAAATGATATGCATGAGATACCTTTAAACGCTCAAGTTTAAATAGAAATCTTATATTAGTTAGTGTCTGGTACGTGTTATAATAATAATAATAAATATTTTATTCACTTAAAGAAAACGATTACAATAGGTGAGGCCTGCCTCTAAGATGCAGTGCTAATCGGGAACAAGGAACAAATATGGATATCAACTACTTTTCCGTGAAAATTATCATAAAAGAGAACATGGTTAGATCATCGCTTATTGCTCACGCCTTAAAATCAAAGTTCAAAGCCCATAAAACCTTTACCATTCCCTTGTGATTAACGAAAGTAACTACGGCGCAGAGCCGTTAACGCTGCACTAATGGCGCTTTTCGGTCCTCTCAGGCCGAGCTTCGGTAGCTCGTGTGTTTATGGCCTACACTCAGGTAGATGAGTGTTTTGTTTTTTTATGTGATCGTCTAATCGTCTCGCAGACCACAGTTGTCTTCAATTGTTTTACATATTTCATAGTGACAGTCAACGTCATTCTTTTAAACTCAGAACAACGGTTGTAAGTAGCTACATTTATTTTAAATTGTTTTGACTTTAAAAGAGTTTTAAAGACCTTTTTATGTTTTTGTTAATCTTATAAGTTCAATATTAAGGCCCTACAACTATAAAATGTTCGTAGCAGTGTTTGCCAAATATAACGAAATTACATACCTATTTATAAAATGGATCTAGGATCATCTCAAAATAAATTTCTTTATTTATAGAAAATGGCTAGATTAATTTAAGAAGTTGACATCTATGAGCAAGTCTTCAAATACTTATCTTTATAATGTCAACGAATGAACAAGAGTTGAACTATGCGTAATTTAACTATTAAACTTTTATAAAGAGACTAGCTGTGCTCGCGACTTCGTCCGCGTGGAATAGTGACTTTCGGCAGCATTTTTAATTTTTTAGGCTCTTTTCCCGTTTTTGCAACATTTTTCACTGATGCTTCGCTCCTATTAGTCGCAGCGTGATGTTATATAGCCTAAAGCCTTCCTTGATAAATGGACTATCCATCACAAAAAGAATTATTCAATTCGAACCAGTAGTTCCTGAGATTAGCGCGTTCAAACAAACAAACAAACAAACAAACAAACTCTTCAGCTTTATAATATTAGTATAGATCTATAAACGTCACTTGGCTTATTATTGTCAATGGAGCCTAAATAGTTAAAACTTATAAGTTTTCGTCACTTTATCGTATTTAACTTTAAATCACCAGATAGTAAAGTTGTTATTTATCTCTAAAAAATTTTAACTATTTATTTGCGATGAAAGTTTGGTAAGTTAAACCATCACAGAATACGAGTGTTCAGGCAAAGTCGCGGGCGGGCCGCTAGTTACACATAAAAATATCTTTCTAATGACTGGTGGGTGGGTGGGCGGCCTAAAGATGGGCATTCTCTATCTACATTCTAATTATGGTAAATGTAAAATATTACAATAGGAAATCGTTTTTAATTAACGAAATCGAGATTGCGTTTCAGTTCTCCAGTGCTATTAACTTCTACACTGGTAAAAAATAACTGTGAAATCCATTAGAGTCGAGCGGAAAATTATGGAATTCAAATGTTAGGTTTGAGTTACAGTTGTTATCTAGAAATTTTCTCGTGATGGATTAGAATACGTCTCAGTCTAGCCCGGAGGTGTCGTGGCCTGCCCAGCTCCAGACAAAGGTTCTTGTAACCTGAGGCTATACCTTCTAACTTATTATCTACAGTCAGCCACTTAGGCAAATAACATGATGCGAAGAGTTTAATGGACGGTGCCTTCGGAGTTGTCTATGGTACGTGTATACCATTGTCTGATGAGTATGTTCACAAAATTGTTTATCTGTGGTCACGACATCACAAGGCGAAATTATACTGAGTACTTACTTACTACAACAATAATGATTAAAAAGCATTTTTTTAAACTTTATTCTTATTGTTTCTTGGAACCAACAAATACATAATATATAATCAAAAAATTTAAACCAGTTTTTAACGGTAACAAGTGACTACATTACTCATAAATGCTATAAACTGCTTTGTATTTAAAACTTTACGCTAGAATTACTCATTGAATTGTGTAGTCTTCACGTTTTACGGATCTACTTAATAAAAATAAACAAAACGCGTGTAAAACCGTAAAGAGTTTCATTTCAGTTTTAAATTGCCTTTTTCCTTGGAAGTTGTTGGTCTCGCGAATGTGTCGCTAAACGTTGTCACCGAATTAGGCAATAAACGGCCATTACAAATACGCAGTTGTGCAAACACAGCATCGCGGCCGACATGGAACTTGTCTTTCCCGTAACCGTTGTCGGTCACCATAATCTCTAAGTAAATCTCTTATATAAAGTACCTTTGTCTGTCTGTCTGCTACGTTTTCACTCCTAATTACTGAATCAAATTTGATGAGTTTTGGTATAGATAGATTGGACCTTGGATACATTTTAGACTAGGCAAATTAGCTAATTTGTCGCAAAAATAAAACTTCCATCACACATTATCACCAGCTCATGTTATGTTGGGGCACGAGCCTCCCTTCCTCCCGAGGATAGGGAGTACAGGCCATATACTACCATCCGTGCCCATTGTGTATTAGTGGTTGTTAACGACTGCTAATGCAGCCAGGACCTTTAAGTGCCTTCCGAAGCAAAGAGGAGCTCGGGATGACAAATTTTTGGTCACCCATTCGATGACCGGCCTTTGCGAAAAAATCCTATTAACCCCCAACCCCAACATAATATAAAACAAATTACTTTATTACCTATGTTAGTGTAGACCAAATAGACCGGAACAACGGCTTTACAAAAGTTGTTTGACTACAGCAATCACAGACCGGGCGCGTTAACCATTGCGCCATCGAACTCCTAATTTTTACGGGGAACCCATCAAGAGCAGCTCAAAGTGCAGCTGAGACCGAACTGACTTATGAAAATTGGTATAATATGGATGTGGATGAAACCTTGAAGAGATAATTGACTACTCGAAATAATTATTGTACACAGACGACGTCGCGCGAACCAGCTAGTAAAATTATATTTTACGAAAGCATAGACTAGAGAGCGATGACCGGCGATTATAGTCACCGCTTTTTTATGGTCGCAACACGCAGGATGTTGGTAGGTACGTGACTTATTTGTTAGGTTGGCCTCCTTGGGATTTGGTATAAGGCGCAACAAAAACATAATTAATCTTTTTTAAATTAAAAACTTATAGGTATGATCATAGCTCTGATACGACAATGCGGAGTCATGGTCTGATAGTTATTTTATGCAATAACAGATTTACTAATAATATATCGGTCCGATAATGATTTTTTATTGTCAGTAACTAACCCTAATAGTACATAATATCCAAGGTATATATTATTATAATATTTTCAAAGAAATTATAATTACTTTACTATTAAAATTGCTACGAGATGTTACGATGATTTAAAAACATTAAATAATTTGGGCCGTGATAATTAATGTAAAACATGGACAAGGTTTATTGGACGAACATGCATAGTCAATGATGATAGATACTCATAGATGGCTACAGAAATAGGTATGAAGTTATATTCATACCATCATCAAATGTAGGTGGAAATCTTAACACCGCACCGGCAACATTACTTTTATTATTTTTAATTCATAAAATACCACTTATTATATACAAACAAGTAACTACGAGATATGGTACCCGTTTATGGAAAGCGGTCACCGTAGCCAGTATACGCTTGCAACACCAACACATCTTGCACACATAGCAAAACGTTGTCGTTGCAGGCTCCTGTCTCAGACGACAGTGTCGTAACTCGAGAGCATAGTTATTGTTTTCTAAACTTAACGCGTACACTATACTTACATTGAAATGAAACACTTCACACGGTTCTACTCGCGTTTATTTGACAGATTATTTTTTGAACTCTGCAGGATTCTTGGTCATAGGAGACTGGAGTGTTGGTCTCACCAAAATTTAATTAATGTCCCAATATTGAAACAACTTAATTTTGATTTGCTACCGTCAACTGTTTTTCTTGGCACACGAGACTGTAATGTAAGTCCTCACCAAAATTTTATTAATGTCTCAATGTTGAAACAACAATTTGTGACTTGCTACCGTCAACTGTTTTTGATTGTGCGCATTCCGTCTCACGCAGAATGAGCTTTTAGTATCAATTATATCGAAAACGTCAGGATAAAATTATGTGTAAAACAAACGCGAGTAGATTCGTAAGCATAAATCAAACATCTGGCTGCAGGCTATTCAATCTGTTATTAGCAGGACAAGGTATTTGGTTGCCTAACGCAAGGTTTCGCGGGCAGTAGGCGCACCCACTCACACAGGCAACCTCCACATTCCACTTTATTTGCATATCGGCAGGATTGATATTATTTCTGTCGCAGGAGTTATTGTCCCGTTCCGTTTTATGGTCAGTGCGCGAGTATCATGCGGCTTTCATGATGCCTCGTCTCGATTAAATGGAGATGTTGTATGCATACAAAACAAGAGCGCTCGTAATTTCGTTAAAGGCATGCGTTTATGCGTTTTGTTGTTTGCTTTGGAAAATGTTACTGCAGATTTTTTTCATTTGGACGGCGAGGAAAATTGGTGGTTTATTCCAGCTGTCTTACAAAAGAACAACGAACGATCGAATTGGGTCCTAAAACGCGATCGAAAACCCAGAGCGCTTTTGGAGGCTTTTAAGAAGCTATGTTAATACCATTTTACTAACTCTAGAATCAGGAAAAGTTTTAAATATGAATTAAAACATTATTTAAACTATCTTTCTTCTATTGTTCTTATGGCGAGGTCCTGAACACTGTAACGGCTCGTATAGAGAGACTGATGATGAAAATATTTTTTTTATTAAGCGAAGATGTTGCGGCAAGCTGCTGTTATTTGTATGAGGAAAGTGAAACGATATCTGTAGGCAGTTGACGTTCGGAAACAGAAACATGTGACTAACGCTGACCTTGTAGTTCCTCACGAACACTAGATGGTCACATCTTTTCGACTGGTGTGTTTGTTCACGACAAGATTTGCTATTAATTGTGCGGTGCGGTAGGCTGTCGGTCGCCTTGTCCGGCCGGTTGGCATTTGCATCGTGACGTCATGCGGCTGACTTAAGAATTCTCTGCTCTGTTGGCTGCGAACTATTTTAATGTCCTTCGACAACTAGGCACGAGTACCCACTGTGTTTTGTTTTGTTCCAATTGAAATATGGATCGCCTGTCTGAACTGCATGATTGCTTTTGGAAAATCTTTATTAAACTTTGGTATTAGTTTCACATATCAGGTGATATACCTAGTTGAATTTCTCGATTATGGCAAGAAAAAAGACAAAGTAGATATTATATGCACATACAACGTGTATCAGACAGGTTCAGCCATAATCCAGGGTTTCAAATTATCCCTAGTATAGACCCTTTCTATAAATACCCTAGTAAGATAAGCGCAATTTAATTTGGTTTTGCATTTACAAACAAAGTTAAACTGACGTTAATTCAAAATCAAAACAAGCTAAACCCATCACTAGCAGGGTCATGAACTCTGTATGATGCCTACACTGCACCTCCTGTTTGTAAAACTGCGTGCCCTAGTTTTGGCCGCCACACCCCCTACCAGGCACACAGTTTTACAAACAGGAGGTGTACTGGAGTTCGCCCGCTCAAACAGTTGCCGGCTACTGTCGGCGCGGGCGGCGAAAGTCAAAACCTTTGACGGCACATTTTGTTTGACACAAACTACCCGTCTGGGTTCTTTGTCGGCAGTTGCTTGGCGGCATTTCTTTTTGGATTTGTTAGACTAATAAAACAAAGACAGATAAGTAGGCAGCTATTTTACTTTCGTGATTTAATAATTTGTATTAAGTAGGTACAGAAGTGGCCCGCAACAATTCGGGTGGATCGTCCGTCCGGCTGGCGACGTCCCCATGAGAAATAATAATAATGTAACTATCATCAAAGTAATAAAAATATTTTCATTTTACAGCCACATTGTTTCAACTTTAAAGTAGATAGGTACGCTTACCTACGAGTAGGTACCTACATAGGTCTTTGATTAAAATGACTTATTTTTGAAATAACTAAAATCAACTAAAGCGAAGCACTTTGAAGTGTAGTCACAGAATAAATAATCGTACTACTCTAAGGTACTTATGTAATTATCATCAAAGTAATGAAAAGATTTTCATTTTACAGCCACATTGTTTTGACTTTAAAGTAGATAGGTACGCTAACCTACGAGTAGGTACCTTCATAGGTCTTTGATTAAAATGACTTTTTTTTGAAATAACTAAAATCAACTAAAGCGAAGCACTTTGAAGTGTAGTCACAGAATAAATAATCGTGCTACTCTAAGGTACTTATGTAATTATCATCAAAGTAATAAAAACATTTTCATTTTACAGCCACATTGTTTCGACTTTAAAGTAGATAGGTAGGTACGCTTACCTACGAGTAGGTACCTACATAGGTCTTTAAATAAAATGACTTATTTTTAAAATAACTAAAATCAACTAAAGCGAGGCGCTTTGAGGTGTAGTCACAGAATAAATTATCGTACTACTCTAAGGTAGATACACCTACTTAGAACTAAGTACCCTAGGATGACTTGTTTTTGAAATAACTAAAATCAACTAAAGTGAAGCACTGAGGTGTAGTGTAGCACCCTAGCTGTGATAAAAAAGTCCACTCCACTTCACATAACCAGTTTACAAAAATGGCTCAAAATGCCCACCTTGTCGCTGGATGCAAGTTTGCGCCCGGCGCAAAACGGACTCTTCTGCGTTTTGAAGCATCTGTGGTGTGATGCTCAGAAAGGCGGCTGTGATACGATCCTTCATTTCTTCGGCAGTATCGCAAGCCACGGCGTACACCAAACTCTTAATATGCCCCCATAAAAAAAAATCAAGAGGTGTAAGGTCCGGCGATCGCGGTGGCCAGGCCACGCGCCCTCCTCTGCCTATCCACTGTGAAAAGCGTAGGTTTAAATATTCGCGCACTTGTCGCGCGTAATGTGGTGGTGCCCCGTCATGCTGAAATGTCATTGCATGATATTCTGCCAATGGAAACTCTTCAAGCTGCTCTTCAATGTAGTTGGTCAAGTGCTCGAGGTAGTTCTCTCCATTTAGCCGTTGGGGCAAAAACTTAGGTCCAAGCAGCCTACCACCAACTATGCCAGCCCACACGTTAACTCGCCACTGATGTTGGAAACTGGACTCTGTTGACGCATGCGGATTCGTGTGTGACCACACATGCTCATTGTGGATATTGCTTATCCCGCCCCTAGTGAATGCTGCTTCATCCGTCCACAGCACAGTTGAAGCAAAACCAGGAACCGTCAACACTTTATTGCAATACCACTGGCAAAATCCACGACGCGGTTCGAAGTCCGCAGGCGTAAGTTCCTGGGTTCGCCGAAAATGATACGGATGCTGGCCGTCATCTCGGAGCACCCGCCAAACCTTCATGTGAGCCACGTTGAATATCGCTGCAGATCGACGTGTACTGGTCCTTGGGTTGTCTCGAAAGTGCTCCAACACAGCCTCCTCAAACCCCGGGTCCCGCATATTTGGCTGGACCTCCGGACTCGTCCCACGAAAGGATCCAGTCAGCTGGAGACGCAACACCATTCGTCGAAAGCAATCCGCCGATGGCAAGCTTCGCTGCTCAGCTTCTGGTCTGCCGTTGATGAATCTCTCGCGGTACAGTTCACGAGCACCACGTAGACTGCCATTAGCTGCCCCGACACAAAGAATCATTTCGTAATACTCCTGATTACTTAAAAATGCCATATTCACTTAATAGGTAGTTGAATTGAAACCGAAAAGCAAAAACACGAAAAGTAGGCATGCACTCTGAAAGCTTTCACAAACGACTGCGAAAAAATCGTAGGCAAACAAACCTAACAAGGCGGCGCCAGCGCCGGCGGGCGTGCCGCCTACTTCTAGTTCTAACTAGAAGTTGCTCCTGTACTTTTAGGGATCGAAAATAATTATTGTGTAGACTTGAGAATAATTATAAATTATTGATAGATAAGCTTAGATAAATTTTTACAACAATAAATGTCAAACATAATCGATTCACGCACAATCCATAATCTGGGCGGCTGCCTTAACCACTACGCTACCGAGGACTGGTTTTGTCAGCGCTCGATGCGTATGTTTTTAGCTTTATCCCGTTGCTTTATCAGATCTTAGAAGTTTGCACTTCTAAGATATTTTAGAGTTTCATAACGCTTAGATTATTTTAGGCATTGTTAAAGTTCAGGTTCAGTTCAACTCAGGCGGGAATCGAACTATGCTACTTTTGCAATCCGGGCGGCTGCATTTTAACCACTTAACAAATGAGTCTGGACTCTGGATAAGACTGTGGAGATTGGTGTTGGTGGTTGTTGGTGCTGGTGGCGGAAGGTTCGATTCCCGTCCGAGGTGTTCAACTTTTTTCAGTGCAGTGCAGTAACTTGCAATGATTTTAGACTAGTAGGTAGACATTTCTGTCTACTTGCAGTAACTAGTACTACTAATACTTCCGAAGTCACAGAATACAAGTACAACCAAAGTGTAAACTGGCTTAAGCGCTGCGAAATACCACTCACTGGCATTATGTGTATTATTTTTATGTTTGTTGCTATTTATTTAGTCAATTGGTGATAACATCTTCCATCACACGTAAGTTTTATTTAGTACTTAGGTATGTCACCGATGTTTATAAATGTTATTCTTATTTACATTACATTTTTGTAAACAAAAAAGAATTTGTTAAGTATTGAAACTTTGTGTGATATAACATAGTTAAACTTAGTTTACCTAATAAAATTTCATACAAATAGTTAGGATTTCAGGAATGCTTACATTTTATACCGGGTCAATCAAAGCGGTTAGAAAAATAAAATAAGCTACAGAACCCGTAAGAAAAAAGACACACGCGCACGCTTTCTTTTGACTTGTAAGTAATTTTTTATCACTGTTCAAATTATTAATTAGGCGTGCGCGGGGTAGTTATGCGGAGTAGGTAACCTACGTTACGTAGCGCTAGCGTAGGCGAGTGTAATCGCGTTTGAATTAATCAGTTTAAAATTTTAAATTAATAAGTTAAATCTAAAACTGATGTTTTATTTTTAAAGCGAAAACTAAAATAACGAAATTATTGTTGAGACTTAATAATTTACGGCTTGTAATGTTTTGAATATTAAAAAAAATTAACCTTTGCTTATTTTGTCAACAAAAAAACCCTTTATTGACCATTTTTACAGTATTACTTTACAGGTACATAACATTTACATTTCATTATCATCATCATCAGCTCATAAAGTCCCCACTGCTGGGACACGAGCCTTCCCTATGGATGGATAGGGAGAACGGATAAACCACCACGCGGGCCCAGTGCGGATTGGTAGTTGTTAACGACTACTAATGCAGCCGGGACCAACGGCTTTACGTGCCTTCCGAAGCACGGAGAAGCTTGAGATGATAAATTTTTGGTCACCCATCCGATGACCGGCCTTTTCGAAAGTTGCTTAACCTCAGCAATCGCAGACAGGGCGTGTTAACCACTGCGCCATCGAGCTCCTCATTTACATTTGATTAGATAGATAACACATTCCTGACCTGACCTGGTGATAGGTACAGAGAATAATTGACTAAATGAACGTCTCAATTTTCTTTTCTAACTAATAAAAGTAGGTAGTCGTAAGTCGTTCTTAGTGAAAAAAATAACAAAAAGGAACCCTTAAAATTTAATCAAAAATAAATAGTTGAAAGCGGGCGGAGTCGAGCACACTTTCTTGTGACTCCGCCTTTTTAGGGATCGAAAATTACACAAATGTTACCCATTTTTAAATTAATCACTGTTCAAATTATTAATTAGGCGCACGCTGAGTAGGTACCTACGTTACGTAGCGCTAGCGCAGGCGAGTGTAATCGCGTTTGGTTTAATCAGTTTAAAATTTTAAATTAATCAGTTAAAACTAAAACTGATGTTGTATTTTTAAAGCGAAAACTAAAACAACGAAATTATTGTTGAGACTTAATAATTTACGGCTTGTAATGTTTTGAATATTAAAAAATGTAACTATTACTTACGTTGTCAACAAAAAAAACCCTTTTTTGACCATTTTTACAGTATTACTTTACAGGTACATAACATTTACATTTCATCATCATCATCATCAGCTCATAAAGTCCCCACTGCTGGGACACGAGCCTTCCCTATGGATGGACAGGGAGAACGGGCCATAAACCACCACGCGGGCCAAGTGCGGATTGGTGGTTGTTAACGACTACTAATGCAGCCGGGACCAACGGCTTTACGTGCCTTTCGAAGCACGGAGGAGCTCGAGATGATAAATTTTTGGTCACCCATCCGATGATCGGCCTTTGCGAAAGTTGCTTAACCTCAGCAATCGCAGACAGGGCGTGTTAACCACTGCGCCATCGAGCTCCTCATTTACATTTGATTTGATAGATAACATATTCCTGACTTGACCTGGTGATAGGTACAGTGAATAATTGACTAAATGAACGTCTCAATTTTCTTTTCTAACTAATAAAAGTAGGTAGTCGTAACTCGTTCTTAGTGAAAAAAATAACAAAAAGGAACCCTTACAATTTTATCAAAAATAAATAGTTGAAAGCGGGCGGAGTCGAGCACACTTTCTTGTGACTCCGCCTTTTTAGGGATCGAAAATTACACTATGTTACCCATTTTTAAATTAGTAGGTAAGTCATTTTTTATCACCGTTCAAATTATTAATTAGGCGCGCGCGGGGTAGTATGCGGAGTAGGTACCTACGTTACGTAGCGCTAGCGCAGGCGAGTGTAATCGCGTTTGGTTTAATCAGTTTAAAATTTTAACTAAATCAGTTAACACTAAAACTGATGTTGTATTTTTAAAGCGAAAACTAAAACAACGAAATTATTGTTGAGACTTAATAATTTACGGCTTGTAATGTTTTGAATATTAAAAAATGTAACCAGTGCTTACGTTGTCAACAAAAAAAAACCTTTTTTGACCATTTTTACAGTATTACTTTACAGGTACCTACATAACATTTACATAAATTTTTCTCAAAATCTCAGAAGTGACCTGATAGATAACACATTCCTGACCTGACCTGGTGATAGGAACAGAGAATAATTGACTAAATGAACGTCTCAATTTTCTTTTCTAACTAATAAAAGTAGGTAAGTAGTCGTAACTCGTTCTTAGTGAAAAAAATAACAAAACGGAACCCTTAAAATTTTATCAAAAATAAATAGGTAGTTGAAAGCGGGCGGAGTCGGCACAATAGGCACAAAAATACTAGGTTCACAGCAGGGGCAAAAGAGGTGAACTTTAGGTAGTAACACTAGACAGAGTTCATTACTCCAATCAGCTGATTGTATAATGTTGTCATGATGTCGATAAACTCGTATTATTTTCAAAAGTATGTACTTCCACAATGACCGAGATATCAAGAAATGTTTTGATGTGTACCAGCTCACTAAAAGTAACTGATTAGGTATGTGAAATATGGCTGGCCCTGCTTGATACAGATTGTATAACAATCTTAAAAAGTATATAATTTGTATGTATTTATTTTGTATTAGTTATAATTCGATGAAGCGCTGTGGTCTGTCTAACTAGTTATCTAGTTGAAAATGAACAGCTTTTTATTTGATAGAAGTTTCGAATATATATAACTTACCTGTAGTACTCCAGATTTCATACTTTTCGACATGGTTTTAATGCGATTTTATCATGATAATATTTAGCAGCCCGTACGGATACCGCAAAAAAATAAAAGACGACTTTATCGGCTTTGATTAATCAAAATAGGCAAAGTCGAAATTCTCAAGACTTTGTATGAAGCTCGCATCTAACAAAGAGGTCATGGTAAACCAAATAGGTAGTACACCAAATTACAACCTGCATAAAAAAGGAAAGATCTACAAAGCGGATACCGTTGATAGGTTTGCCCTTAGCCATATCTAAAATCAGTTTTTAATTACGAGCCAGCATCAGATAGTAATTGTTCAATAGGCGGGATGACTCCGCACGTTACGGGCACTGACGATGAGATCTAAAGATAGCTAATCTGTGGACTCTGTGGTAGCTCTGTGGAGCGCGCTCGTATGGCGCGCGCGACAGTTATCTTTGACAGAGACGCGGCCGCTACAAACAAAAAAATCAGCAAAGTGCGAGTCGCGCGGTAAAGATTGCCGTCGTCTAAAGAGTTCCTAATTATTCTATGAATTTTATCAACATCATCAGCCTTAAAAAATTGCTATTCAGATTTCAGACTTATACCCATACGAGGAATGTAGGATTGGGCCTTATGTGCCATAACCAAACACGCTTAGCTACCCAAAAAAGTTGGTAGGTTTAAATGACTTACGATAAGAACCAGGATCATAATTAAAATTCATATTTTACGACCTTAAGTTAAAAAAAACCACATCTTAGCTAAAGAATGCGGTCAAAAAGGCCCAAAAGAAGACAATCTAAAAGTTCTCATCAATCATGCTTTAATTATACCCAACCCAACTACACGGTAAATACCTAAGCATTAATATTTGACGGTCATCATAACACAATGCCCAAGAACTAACATATTTGTGTAACATGACGTAACGTGAGTATTACTTTTTATATAAAAAAATAAGTAACTATACGAGTACGAGACTAGAATACAAACTCCTTTTAAAGTCGCCGATTACAGCTATCTTAAAGTACTTTTTTCTTTTAAATGGGTGTGTGCAAAAAGAGTTAGTTCTTGCGGCGTATACAAGGCGTCTATTGTATTAATACGATAAACCATTGGTAGTAAAATAGACATAAAAATAATACCTTTATCGGGACGTGCCTACAGTGATCTTCGATGCGTTCCAACTACAACACTGTGTACCATAAATAAAGGACTGCTGCATACTGTGCTCGCTAAAACGTTGACTGTGTGTGCCAGTAATTAAAAGGATTATGGCACACTGTACAGAAATTATACGCTCCATTTAAGATGTGGTGTTATGAACGCAAAAAACGACCAAGTCGCGTCGATGCCTGTACGCTCCACTACGAGAAAATAAGATATCATTTTCTAAAATCGCTTTGAGGTTCAGTTTTATATTACACTCCGTCTTATTTTTAGTGGACTCAGTAGGTAGATAAAAGCCTTGGAGCTATAAAATGTAAGATTTCTGTGTGATACAACTTATACTTAATTAAAATGTTTGGCAAGAAAGGGCAAGTTTAAATTGTGGTTATTTTATATAATTTACTTAACAATGTTGTGTTTGTTGTGAAATAATAACAGTTTCTTTTTTTTGTTGTGTTAGGTATCATTTTAGACAAGATTTTTTTTTAAGTCACAGGTTTTACAATAAAAACTTCATCTAAACAAACAATTACAATATATTTTGATTACAGAAATAGTTACGAATGTAAGAAGTTTATGAATAATCAGTATGCGTGCGTTGATGTCTTTCGCACGACGGTACGACACGATACGAGTATAGCGCACTAGCGCACCTCGGCACAGTAGTAGTAGGTACATAGTGGTAAATCTATTATTTAGATTCATCATCAGCATATAAACTTCCCACTGTTGGGAACAGGCTTACCCACCTGGACAATAGCACTGCTTCGATTTCATAGAAATTAAAGCTTGGGGAGCCGAACGGATAGATGCTTGGGTTGAAGGCGAGAAATCAAATCGAATGCGAGAATTAATCCCTGTAGTTCCGTTCAAGTAGTTATATGTGTTTTTACGTAGGTTAATCTTTCCTAAGAAACAAAAAAAAAGTTCTATCGGACAGTAAAAAAAACTTTTTACAACACTCTGTATGAAGGATGATACACTAAACGTCACAAATCACAGCGGTAGCAACGCCGACAAGCGGAGTAAATCTTCTAGTTTCCAGTATCATCCTTCACACAATTCTTTTTTGGCACTTGCCATTTAGAATGCACTGCATTTTATAAATGCACTACATCTGCTACGCTTTTGTTTCATTTTTGGTCTCAAAAGCGTAAGATAACTAGTAGCTTTACCTAATTGCCGGTAGGCAGCGAGTGGCCAGCATTGCTGTTATATTTTGAAAAGCTAAAATTCAGAATAATTACTTCAGAGGCTACAAATAGCTCTTATGAATGTCACTATGCCATCGGTTCGTAAGTCTACACAGGGCGGGCGGTTCGGGCGAAATCAAGTCTAAGAAAGACCTTCCTATTATAATTAAATGTAATTTTTTGGCATATTTAGAGAGTCAATATCTCACGAACCACAAACTGATTGTCTCCTCGGCCTCCATTCTGCAATATATTATATACACAATCGTGTGTTGATTGACCTGATTGACCTGGTTTTGACATTCAAAGCACGAATAAATTTGTCAAATTAATGATGTTCCAATATTAATAGTGTAATAGTGTTGCGAACGACTGTCGCTGCAGTATAGGTAACAGTTTTCTAGGAGTTAGTATCAGTTGGTCTAAGTAGCAACTGGTCTAAAACGCAACTGGTCTAAAATAACTTCCAGAAGCAAATATTGTGCCTAGTTAAAGCTGTATGTTGTGTATGTTGCTTGCTTAAAAAAGTTACTAGTATCAACCTAAGACGAAGGTCTCTTGTTACGCTGCCTTGTAAGTTGCTTAAATATGGAGCGCTATTAAGTGTCAGATATTCAAAACACAATCCAATTGTTTTCATAAGTTCCACTGCTCATTAATAGCTGGCCATAAACTTTATGATCGAAACTCAGCCGTAAGGTGTAAGTAATAAGAATTAGTGGTGTGACGCTCGTTGTGTTCTACACAGTACTGAGGAGAGAAGTCTTTGTTGCAGTGAAAGCAGGAAACGATTATGCAAGCGAGTAAGTATCATTGCGGTGCAATTACGTACACTCGTACTAGAGATCAAACAAATGCTTCTTGTCAACAGCTTTGATAAGTAATTTTTGATAAAATAATAAAGTAAACTAAATAGCCCATTATACCTGTCTCATTGCTGAGTCAAGGCCTCTATCATTGAATGTCAGTCATATTAGCCACAGAAGAGAGATTATATTGCTACAATTGATGGGTATTGGCTTAATCACCACGGTTGCCAAATGCGGATTGGTGATCAAAAATACGAGATATGTATTAAAAAATCCGAAACATAAATTACCCGACCCGGGAATTAAACCCAGGAGCTGTGGATATCCAGATAAGCCACTCGGCCGCCGCCGCCGAGGCGTTCTTATTTTAAAATAATTAATTTGTTTCTAGGTAGGTAAGCATTTTCCACCATAGGCAACATCTTTACATAACATTAGGTGAGATGGTAGTCAAATGCTTACCTAGGTATTTGATATAATTATGAAAAAAAATAGCTCATGTAACCTATCTGAATATGCATGTAATTTATGTATGATTTATCTTTTTATTAAAATACATTTTGAACAACACGTGTACTTGCCCTTGCCGCTAATATAGTCCAATTAATATGGTATTATATTTCTCAATACATCGTAACATTTCTGCCAAAAAGTGGTTTCATTATTAAATTTACTTAAATGGTACACACGGCGGCAGATCAACCTACCCAAAACTGTCAAATTTCTATAATCAATTTTGAACTTTATAGTTTGGTTATAAGGATTAATATTCATTGGAGAAATTTGACAGATTTGGGTAGGTTGATCTGCTGCCGACTGTACAAACATACTCGTACATCACGGATAAAAAGTAAATATAGGTAACTCATTGTCATTACAATAATCTCTGCACCAGAAAACACGTTAACTCGTCGTCGACGTCGTCGCTTCGTTTTATGTGAAGGGGGGACAAAAACAAACAAACATTTGCAACAATATTTTTTGGGTATAGAATAATAATTAAACAAGCAAATAAGCAAATAAATAAACTTTTTTTTAATGTCGCAACTCGCACGTGTTGCGCGATTCGGACCGTCAAACCAAAATGGCGTCT
Source organism: Eudonia lacustrata (assembly GCA_947562085.1). Taxonomy (NCBI): domain Eukaryota; kingdom Metazoa; phylum Arthropoda; class Insecta; order Lepidoptera; family Crambidae; genus Eudonia; species Eudonia lacustrata. The sequence goes on from OX387341.1 coordinate 2,865,309, forward strand.
AGGCGTTACGTCAAATGCCATACAGCTGATAAACGTCAGACTCAGTTTTCGCAAGTGGGAAACAAACACGTCAGTACTTATTTTGCATGTTTTAAATAGGAAGATTATGAATAAACTGTATTTCAATTCGTATAAAGCTGCCGGCGTGTGTAGGTGTAGCTTAAAGATCTGTGTTGTGTAAAATAGTTAATCAGACACCAATACAGGTAACTTGCCGATATAAACATTTCAATCTAGCTTATTAAGCATTTCTGATTTAAAATTATAAATTAAAACATCTTTTCAGATCATTGGCATGATGACAGAATACAGTAAATATTTATTGAAACTTATAATTTGTCTCTTTGCATTACCAATAAGCATAAGTACAATACAGCCTCCCATTCTAAACCCAAGTGTGTTAACGCCAACCAAGAGCCTTGGTGAGTGTCAGGCTTGCAAGTTATTTGTGGAATCATTCAAGAAAGGTCTAGAACGCACCGCTAGAGGTAAATTCGAGGGTGGCGACGCAGCATGGGAAGAGGAAAAGCTTAAAACTTCATACAAGAGGAGTGAGATTCGACTCATTGATATACAAGACGGTATATGCAAAGAAGAGAAAGATTATTCACTGCAGTGTCACAGTATGTCTGAAAAGGCTGAAGAGTTCATAGAGTCGTGGTGGGCTCAAAATCCAGATGAGTCTGTTGATCTTTTTCCATATATTTGTATAGAGAGCCTAAAAACTTGTTGTCCAAAACACCATTATGGTAAAGATTGTACTCCATGCTCAGGTGATCATGAAAATCTTTGTAATGGAAATGGAAAGTGTAGAGGAGATGGTACTAGAAAAGGAAATGGTACATGTTTTTGTGATGCTGGGTATGTGGGCGAGACATGTGATCAGTGTTCCACAGGTTACTATTTATCGTTCAGAGATGATAAGAAAATGAAATGCTCACCGTGTCATAGAGCATGTATGGGAGGGTGTCGACACGGTTCACAGAAAGATTGTCTTGCCTGCAAACCAGGTTTCCTATTTGATTCTGATGAAGGGTGCCTTGACATCAATGAATGTGACGATATTAAGAGATGTAAGAGAGAAGAGTTCTGCATGAACTCCATTGGATCATACAAATGTGTGCACTGTGACAAGTCTTGTGATGGATGTCACGGTGACGGACCAGACATGTGTCGAAAATGTGCACGTGGGTACTCTAAGAAAGGAGAATTTTGTGTATCTGACAGGGAGGGTGACAATGAATCAGATTCATTAACCATGTCTAGGTAATGTATTGTTTGATTTTTTATCCTGCATTTTTAAAACTATAATAATAAAAATGTGTTTTAAATATACATTTTTTACAGAAATGTTGAGCTGTAATATCACTTACCTGGTTTTATAAAGTTTAATAGGTAAATTTTTATTTTGTTTAAGGTGGCGGGATACTTTATGTAGCTTGTGCAATATAATAGCCCTTTATTTATATATCATTATCAAGTTATAATAACTTGGTCATATTGTATACTTGTGTATTATATCTGTACTTAATTGTAATTGTATGAAAGTGGTATGCAAATAGTATTTAAGTATTGTATCATTTAGTAATAATATATACTTTGATTCTAAACTTATGGGTAATTTTTAAATTGATTACAAATATTCTAACAAATATATCAACTACTTATACTAACTTAGCTTTCATGAATTCATTAACATGTTTTACCTCTTTCTAAATGTGGGGTTTTATTTTAAGGTACATGACATATGTCGGCTTGATAATTGCAACTGGGATCCTCTTGCCAAAGTCCACGACCCTAGGAAGCGTCGTGGGGGCCATGGTGCTGTCATACATCCTTGGAGCAGAGTACTACTGCATGATAAATGGACATGAAGGTCTAGTGAACCTTAGAGAGTTTGATTTGACACAATTGTTCCGTACATAAAGCATTTAATTGAAACTTTGCCTAAGTTGTGATTAAATTAAGTGAAAATGTCATACACATTTTATTACTGCTAGAGAGGTATTTCAAATTTTTGTAAACAGAAACTAGTAAAAACTAGTAAATCTAGTAAAAAGCCAATATTGGTAAATCCTAATATTGCTTTTAATTTTTTTTTAAATTAATTAGTTCCTGTAGTTAGTTGATTAATTTGAAAAAATACTATCTAACAGACATCTGCTAGCTGGTATTATAGTAATAATAAAAATATTTATTTTCCCATATTTCACAGTAATCTTACAACTATTTATACTTTAGTGTCAAATAATATAGGAGACCGGTGTCCTTACTAGGTTAATCCTGTGCGTAGGACACCAGTGCTTATAATCAATGCTTTATGGTCCACAGAGTATTTAACTTAGTAAGTGTCACCACTACAGATCGTAATAAGGATCCTTAGCAGTAAAGGACAAGTATAATATGTTATACAGTACGTACACAGTAGATATCTATGTGAAAGTATGCATTTACATAAAAGTTATGTTATGTGTTAGCAATTTGTGAATGAACAGAATATTATAGTCAACGTCAAAAGATCTTATTCAGTCAAGTGCTTTTGATAATTTAAAAAAAATATTATAAAGTTTTTTTACATTGTTACTTTCAAATAAAAACATATTGTTTTTAGTTTTACTCCATGCTTACATACAACATTCCACTTTAAAATATTTCGGTTGTATTTAAATTTTAAATAAAAAGTTCAAAATCAATGGTGCATAAGCATGCATGCAGCCATAAGAATATATTTTCGCGCCGTTTTGTAACATTCGAATGGAGTCACGCCTGTCAATACTCGCTTATGGCCCGACCATGACACCGATTTAACCTGTCAGAAATAGAGTGGTACAAGTGAAAAGAAGTAGTGACCATTCCACCTGGTCCTAGGAATGACAGCCTCATCAGCTTAGCCCCCTATAATCCATCAAAACTGGATGTTTATAACTTTCGATTTAATTGCTAGTGTTTAATTTAGTACTAATAAAAGAGCTCAATGTCGCAGCGACTTGCGCTTCGGGTTGCTATCTTTAAAATTAAGCAACTCAGGCATTGGGCCTGAATGATGAATTATGACACGATCTCGCCATGTGCTTTTTTTGTGAGTCGAAGGCCTGATACGTATTTAGGCTAATGATTATGATAAAAGTTATTTGTATGGTATAGTTATTTAATTTTTTTTAATGCTACTTATGTGGCAACCGAATTAACTTGTATCCCTGCTGAGAATCAAACTCGGGACCACGATGACACCTGACGTCACATGATGACATGAGATTTCTCTTCGTACACTTTTTGTATAGATTTTTAGTAAATGTGCTACTTTAACCATTTATTATTGTAATAGGTAACTAAATCAAGAAACATTATTTATATGACTAAGCACAAAATCGTTGACGCTGCCGCTTGTTAGTTGGACCTATGTTTACGTCAATCATTTTAACGCCCACCTTATGTAACTTAATGTGTGTTAGTAAATTATGTAGATAGTATGTTTATGTATGGCCTAAAGTATGACCATTAGCTTTAGAGCTAAAGGTTCAACTATGTGTGGAACACGATACACGACAGTCTTCGTATTGTTATATGTAAAATAAATATTTTAAAATATGATTGTGCCGAATTTTTGTCGTTTGAGTTACCAATAAATCTATTGAATAGGTATCAGGTTTTAAGTAAGCGATAAAGATATATGATAATATGATAGCATTTTTGTTAATCATCAGCATTTTTTGTTAATAAACCAAGTGATTTTAACAACGAAATATGTTTAATTTTTTACCATAACTAGCAGACTATATCCCATTCTGATTCGGTTTGTGAGAAGGTGCGGGTTTTCCTTCGTGAAATTTCTTTTCAACACTTATTCTGTATTATGTTTCTAACTAGCTTTCCTTCAGCGGCTTTGCCCGTGTCAAGTTCAGACTACCGATCGAGTTTCCGAAGGAATGAGGTGCTTTCCCGAGATGAAATGTTAGCCAATACCACTCAAGGATCATCTCATCATCTCATCATCTCAGCCAAAAGACGTCCACTGCTGGACAAAGGCCTCCCCCAAGGATATGGGGGGTATTTGCCGTAATCGCCACGCTTGGCAGGCGGGTTGGCGATCGCAGTAGGTTGAGGGTAACCACAGAGAGATGCTGCTGCCCATCCTCTGGAATAGTCCCTTAGTCGGCTTTTACGACACCCACGGGAAGAGATGGGGTGGTGCAATTCTTTATCCCCGGTACCACACAAGGATAGTGTAGTTTAATATTTGTAAAATATTTTTTAGATTCGGTTCAGTAGTTAAAGAGATAATCCCCTACATACTTTAGATACCTCCCATTTTCGATTCATTGCATTTCAGACAGTGTCAGAGACTAAAATTATATGTACCGAAAGTATGATAATCACTAATAGTGACTATTGAATGTTGCAAGTCTTCTCTAACTCAAAAAAACAGAAAAATATTTAAGGTCTGCGCAGACGACAAGGGACAGTCCTCTCTGTACGTTTTTGTCCATCAAGATGCATCACTTTGAAGTGCATCGCGTAACGCACCTACACGACGTACTTTAAAGTAAGAATTCCCATTTAGTCTGTATTCGAGTGCGTTGGCCCTAACTCAACATTGAAGCATTTAAGACAACATCCAGTGAGATCGCATATCCGAAGCTTGTCTCCTTGCGTGCTGCGACCAGTCGATCGGGTATGCTGCCCATGCGTCCGCTAGTAATTATATCGGCTGCGCCTGCGCCCGGTACGCAGTCGTCGGTAATTATGGCGGCTCTTGTTACAATTAGACAAACACCGTGAAGACTCGCTGTGAGCGCTCTGATTGGTATGTACTTCTGATCTGAGTAATGCACCGGATTGATAAGTCAAGTCAAGTCAATATTTATTCAAATTAACTTAGTAAATGAGCACTTGAATCATCCATACGAATGTTTTACCTACTACCGATTCAAGACGTTACTAGCTGTAGAGAAGAATGGACGCAAGATAGACAGGATACGTTTCTTTAGTTAGGCAGGCAACGGTAGATGCAGAATGTTGGTTTGCCACTCGGCCACTGAGTTGTTATTTATTTAATATATTAAGCTGTCATGTAGACAAAATAAAAAAAAACGAGCGAGCCTTAAGCCCGGGCTCGACCGCGAAATGAGCGAGATCATAAATGAGCCCTCTTAACTCGCAACGATAATTTTCATAGTTGAGGCCCGACCGCGATAGAGGCTAGCGGAGAGCCTCAACTCATTCGCATTCATTCATTTAGTGGTCGAGCCCGGGTTTTACAGTAGTCGCATATGATGTGTAACATTTGACATCTCACCTTAGTAATACGCAATTTTAACATACTCTGAAAAAAATGGGTCAGGTATTACCTACATCATTTTATAACTAAAATAAATGCAGTAAATACTCATTAGAAGACAGTTGACATATCAAAATGATCTTTGATAGTCAAATGACACAATAAGTCACATCTAATAATAATACATAGTATGTCATGTTTGATTTTAAAATTACAAAATGGCACGCACTTGCTCGCTTGACTTCCCGTCACACTGTTACACCTACTTCCGTCACATTTCACGAAATCACTTCCACAAATTGTATTTAAAGAAGGCGAGCGGAAAGATGTTACACATCAAAAATAAGATCTGGAAAGATAATAGTTTTCTGCCGACCATCTCCTAACAGCCAGCGTATCCATTGCGTAAACCAGTATCCTAGTTAACAGGTTAGGCTAAACGCTGGCCAGTACATCTAATCTTAGACCAAGACGCAGGCTGGAACGAGTACTAGTCGAACGAGTTTCACTTCCGCGTCCATCCTTCTTTAAGGCTTAACGCAAACGAATTGAGGTCTATGGTAAAAACGTCCTGCGTTATAAAATTGAATTATTTTTCAGAAGGCTGTTACCCACCACGAACAAGTAAAACATTGGTTGTTCGTGATGGTTGCAATAGTAATTATTATCAGTTAGGCTACAAATAAGCTGAATTGAAGCGGCACATTCTAGTGACTAAATACAAATTTTGATTAAATTTTGGCAAGTCCTCGTTTTAGAAAGCGTGTTTGAATGATTAATGAAAATCTCACTTAGCATCATCATCATCATCATCATCTCAGCCAAAAGACGTCCACTGCTGGACAAAGGCCTCCCCCAAGGATATGAGGGGTATTTGCCGTAATCGCCACGCTTGGCAGGCGGGTTAGCGATCGCAGTAGGTTGAGGGTAACCTCAGAGAGATGCTGCTGCCCATCCTCTGGAATAGTCCCTTAGTCGGCTTTTACGACACCCACGGGACGAGAGGGGGTGGTGCAATTCTTTATCCCCGGCACCACACAGGGGCACTTAGCATACATCACTTATATTAATGTTATACAGACTGTAAACACAAAAAGTGTTTGTGGTGATCGCAATAGTGAATAATTTTCTTAATCAGGTTATTAATATCATCTTTGGTAAACAACCCAGCAACGGCTTAAAGCATTTTGAGCTTTTACGTGCCATTTAAATTTGGTCACAAAACAAGATCGCAAATCGAATCCAATTGGGCAAGTTGTCAAGAAGTTCCAAGGATATTCCTCTACATACAAACAAATTGTACCTCAAGTGTTGAATAATTTCGGTGGGCTAGTTAAAACCACGATAGCTCAATTGGGAGAGCACCTGACCCGATATGTCAGAAGGGTGCGGGTTCAAATCCTGCTCGTGGAAATTTTTTCAACATTTGTGTTTTTGTAAATTGTACCTCTTTATCATGATACTTCTAAGCTCGAGTAAAAGCTTTTGACCTGCCCGCTCTGCTACTAGCATTGTAAACGAGCCACAGGCAATCTGATAGCTCTATGGGTCTAAATAGGCACCAAGAGTCGACTGTGACGATACTTGTTATCGACAACGTAATCGTTTAACCAATGGATCATCTAAAACAGCCACATGGCAAAACGAACCTTGCTTCTTTACTAAGCCGTTCATTTTGCCGTACAAAAGTTTAACGATGTTGAGCTACTTGTGGCGATATCGTACAAAGTTGCAAATGACCGTTCAGATTTGCATGCGACTGTGGCTACTACAAAGCTTTGGATGAATGCATAAACGTCTGTGGATTAGGAATGGGCGACGAACAAACGGGCATCGGATTGAGTTCAATGATAGACTCAAATTGGAAGTGCATTCGTACACGGAAGGTTAAGGGCAAGTACAGATAGCTATGAAAGTATCTTGATAATGTTTCTGTGCGGTCTGCAGTACGGTATATTATGTAATTACGGTCTTGTGCGTTGAGGCCAGTATGCAGAGTACGCGAGACACTCAGAAACCCACATTTTCTGTCATTCTCGCCGCCCCCAAAACAGTATGGTGACGCTGATAAAGCCACCTGAAACAAATAGCAAACTCTCTTCAAAACAAAAATAAAATTATAATGAAACTTGAAGTACAAAGCGACATGTTGAGCTTTCAGGTAACAGGTTGTTACTTAACAAACGCTGTAACGAGATCTCGTGATAACTAGGGAATGGGAAACGGTAGAAAGTCTGAGAAACCTCTCTCTACGCTCTACACGTCGAAGTTTCAGAATTAACAAAAAGCCTTCAAACAATACAATACACTATGGGTAGTAAATAAAGAAAGTAACGCGAGTAATGCACATACAATATCACTTCCATTGTACGGGCCTGGGAGAGTTATGACGGTCGGTGCTGTAACATGCTATTGCGCTTTTCATTGTTGCGATTTCATTATACAGACACGTAAAATAAACAGGTATCTTAATTATAACGGTTTTTAAAAGTCCTTTTGTGTTTAAAACCGTTGCATAAGGCACACGCACAAGAACCGAAGCTGGCGTGATACGTTTGTTTGGTGTTGCAAGCTTCCGTTTTGGCTGAGATGGTTTCCATCGCCGCTTTCCATCTTAGAAACATAAAAAAGGTACTCACTCATCCCAGGCAAGACTATTATTAAGAACAAAATACACCAAGGCCTTTATTTATTGTTCACTAATTTTAAAATTCTACAGTGAGTGATCAGAAACAGATCAGTAAAACTGTACTGTACATACAGTATAAATCAGTTATTAAAATAAAATACAAAGACGTTGATGACAAACACGCAAATAGGTACAAATACATTACGCCATCAAGATGGCATTTCCTGCGTCAGCGCATTAGATCGACGCAAACATCTACTTTTAGGTTAATTAGGTGCCTAATATGGCCTTTACAGCGTCACCGGATTTACGGACTGAGAGAAACATAAGGCCCAATAGATCGGAGTGCTACTAGAGGGAAACCTCAGCAGGCCTCACTAAGATAAGATGAGATAAGATAAGGTTTGTCAGTCGTAGTGACCGAATAATCCTCGGAGGTTTTCTAGATGGGATGGTATCACGTCAACGCTTCTCCATCCCTTTCTAGATTCTCCGAGGTTTACAAGCCAGTTGATGAGAGTGGAAATTCCGATAAATTCTACGTGGAAACCTCCGGGGTCTCCTAGTGGAAGCCAGTCACTAGACTGGCATCACGTAAACATCTCCCCGGCCTTACTAGATTCTCCGAGGCTGCAGCTCAAACGATCGAACGTTGAGTGAATCCCGTAAAAGGAGAGTGGATCGAACCCGCGTGCACTACTAATGTATAATTGCACCGATGTACTGCGATAGGACTGAGGAGAACCGTTGTCCGTTCGCGACATACTAGGTACAGTTAACCGCAGTTCACGCTGTATGATGCGGGAGCCCCGATTTGAAACTCTAACAACGTGTGTTTAGAAAGCAAATTCAATTGAAGGCGGCAAACACCATTGAAGGTATTGTTACTTTGAAATCATGTGTTTTCCTGAGCGCTATTATGCGGTTTATGTAAGTAGGTGTGAAACATAAAAACTTTGAAAATAATAGGTAACAATTTTAAACTTTTGAGCGAACGACGCCTCTTTTTTACCATCTACTCTTATACTTATCCAATACAGATTTCAAAATTTAATATTGTTTAAACCACTATAGCAGTTATAATGAAACATTCCATATTTAAAGAAAAAACAAAGTTCTACTGGATATGTAGATAACATAAAAAAATAACATTACTCAATTTAATTTTATATGCTATTTGTTACCATTGTGGAATTTAAATCGCATAAATTCTGTCGAATAAACTTTTATTAATGCTGTTCACCAACTCACTATATCTCTGTCTTTTCTTTAAAAAACTAGAGCTACATCATCATTATCATCATCAGCATATACTAGTCCACTGCTGGACATAGGTCTCTCCAAGTGCACGCCACCGAGCACGGTCAGCGGCTACTTTAAAAAAGTAGAGCCTTAGAAATAAAAAAAAGTATAAGCTTGGAAGAGTTATTGCGTGTTTTGTCTCTAATCTGTAACGAGGTGTACATGACGGGAACAAAACACGGAATATCTAGTCCTAGCTTATATTTTGTTTATTTGTAAGGCTCGTAAAGTATCATTAGCATTGGATTATATAAGTTTGAAAAATAAGTATTTAAGAATTTTGTATGAGATACTACCGAAACGCATAAAGTCTCTTAGACTGTACAATAAATAATACTCATAAAGATGCCATTGAATAACATTTAAACCTTTTTCTAACACAGTCCTAAAACGCTAAAACCCTGTAGATATCTACTGTATAAGGATTAAAGCGTGTAGTTTTGTAGCTTCGATGTACTAGTCAGCCGCATGTCAAGCGTAACCGTTTGACTTTGATTCTTAACTCGTAAGCTGTAGAGGTTATTTTGTAATACCACAATCACACTTAATAGTCGGTCGACTGTACTATCGGCATTGTACCGGTACATCCATTACACAGCTAGGTGTTAACTTTAAAAGCTTTAAAAGATAAAGCCTTGGGTACGCCCTGTTTAGATTGCGTAAGGTAAACAAAAGCCATACAGTATTATTTACCACTACTTCAAGAGTACCTAATAGGTCATCGGATGTGGCTAACATCCCACAAATTGGGGTGTGTACAACCAGTTTGTACATCGCTGTATGTAATATAATAAGATTTTCTATGTAATTAATTTTACTAAGCAATAAAAAAATTAAAAAGATAGAATGTGAGTTTGGATTGGCATTGACAGATTTCGGCCGCTCCTCTTCCATTTTTGAAACTTTTGAAAAGAGTATATTTTATGTGTCAAATACCTATGCGTGTGTGTCAAATACATGGTAATGTGTGTAATGTTTGTTTTATTGATTTAATGTATTTTTTATGTAAAGAGTTTACCGACTCGACTGCCCCGAGAATCTAGTAAGATATGGAACATGCCGACTGATTAGTAAACTTAATAGGGTTTGATTGCATATTGTTTTCTAAAGTATATGCGTATGCGATACACATTGAAATAAAACAAGTTTTACAAAGAATCTATACTCGCGTTTATTTGACATTTTGATTTTATCCTCAGACGTTTCGAACACTTTTTAGAGTCCGTTGTGGTCACATTGGGGTTTGACTGGTCACACACAACGGCTTGAGAAACCACCAAGATTTGCGAGACGAGTATAACACGAAATAGAGGAGAACAGGCCATAAACAGCCATAAACGGCCATAATCAGCTTCAGTGCAGCAATTAGCACTTAAAATAAAAAAAAAGTACAATTTACTATAGCGTTGTGTTATCAAATTTGTGGTATTTCATCTGTAAAGATGAATCTATATGGCCATCGGTTGCAATGACCGTTGGATAGATGGCACTCTGCTTCTAAAAAAGCATTCAAAAAATTAAAAAGCAGTGACAAAATTCAGCGCTTACGTCAGCCTTCCTGGTAGCATAGCGGTCAGTGCAGCCGCCCGGATTGCGAAAGACCCAGTTTCGATTCCTGGCTGGGTCGGGTAGGCGTATAATTTTTTCACTGTATTTTTTAAGTATTTAGGCCATAAACAATTTAAGTCTATAAAAAGTTACACCAAATACGCAAGTGTGCGTGTGAGCATTGACGTCGCGTAGGCTGTACCGTGCTCCACCAAGGAAGTATTCGAGCATACTTGTGAAACCACTTAGCTATGACGCCAGTGACTAAGGCTTAATTACGAAACTTGCCAAACATAGTAGTGGAGTGGCTGCCATTTGTCAGTGCGTAGGCGCAGCTGTGTCATTGGCAGCGAATTGACGACTGCGGTAGGCTTATAGGATTAGTCATTTAAGAACTTTTGGGTAACCATAGAGTTAAGAAACGTGATTTTTTCATTGTCATAGGACGCTGCTGAAGAAAGTAAACTTGCATAATATATTACTCTTAGCTTAGAAATGACTGGTTTGTTGATTATTTCAAACGGCATTTTCAGCTTCACGGGCTGGCTTTTTTGGGGGCGGCGAGAAACTTAAAGGGTTCCTCAAGCCGTGTGAAAACGAATCACCTTCGGAGGTTTTCTAGAGGGAACGGCATCAAGCACTAGTGCATGTCCTCGTGCTCGTAGATTCTCCGAGGCGTTCTTTCTTTTAAGTAACATGCGCCGGGTATGTCCACATTTCTAACGACACCGACATGCCGATTTCCGCCGGTCTTCTTATATAGTAAAAGCCCCGTATCTAAACAGAACAATGGGCATTGAAAACGATTGTCTTGTGATTCGAGGAGTGTAACGCATTTTCAAATTGTTTAAAACTCTTTTTTAAACTATATTTTTAAAGAGGTTTTAGTTTAGTTGCTTGTAAGCTCTTTATGTTAGTTATAGGAAAAGTTTGATATGAACGCGTGTTATCGCCGTAATTCGCCTTCTTCCTAATCTATCTATCTGTCTAATACCTTTAAACGAGAAATTCTTGTATATAATGTATATATATATACGATCTGAATCATGGAAACGGCTCCAACGATTTTCATGAAATTTAGTATGCAGGGGGTTACCAAAACAAAAATACCGAGCAAAACTCGGTCATCCAGGTACTCTTATTTATAGGCGACGCAATACGTGTACTATTGAATATATCATACATATACAACCTTATTTTTAGTTTATACGAAAATCGAAACACGGGTCAAACATTTTCATTTACAGAATCAGTACAAAAAAAAATTAAAATAATATCTTGAAAAGTCACGAAGTTACAAGCTTTTTGTGCTGTCCCGTTGTGTGTTTTTAGTAGGGTATACTTTATTTGAGATTTTGTAAATATTATTTGGTCAAAATGTAACATGGTATAAAAAACGTTGAAAACGATTCTATTACTGCTTCTGAACAAACAGTTTTCAGGTTTCGTATAAACTAAAAATAACATTGTATTTAATACTCGTAAAAAGATCATAATGTATAGTATCACACATTTAATTATTGTTATCTTTATTTTATAGTCTTAAAGTAACTATTATTTCAATAGTATATCGTAATATATTCTTGAATATTGATGAAGAAATTGGTATGCAACACACGTAAGATGGAGATATGGATGCCATAAATATTCATACATTCACCTGTCTTGCAGGATAAAGCCTCTCTCCCAAGGTCAAACGATCACTTTCCATTTCAAAATTTAAATGGTTATATACGGGTCGGCGAGTTTTGGAGATACAACAAGACAATCATTAAAGGCATAAGGTTGAAATTTGTGTTCGTTTAAGGTATTTTTAGTGAGTAAACCGGCCCCGAATGTCAAGAGAGTCACATTGACAGGACCTTGGTAAACAGGCCTGGGACAGGAAAAAAATAATGCTCAACCTATACCTGAGCGTTTGGCAGGCAGATTCTAAATTAAGGCGCTCGGGTGCTGAGTAAGAGTTTTTTCCACCATCATCTTAACGATCGTTAGATTACGTTAACAAAATCGAAAATTGTATGACATAACAAGATAAAATAATATAGAATAAATAATAGCCAATATGTAAAATAAACGCCAGTAGATCCGTAAAAGTTGTTACGTTACGGTCAAACATTTATCCCTTCATAAGTAGGTGCATTGCGCGCACGGAAGGAGGAGTGCAGTAACATAACATTTATGTATATTATGCGTTGTATAAACAGTATAAATTTGTGAATTACGGTCGAATTAAAACCATGGGGCGACTATATGTAAAACTCGCACAAAGGCACCAAGATTTCTCAATTCACTTACTAAAAAACGTTGTGCTATAAATCTAATAGATACATTGCTTTTCTAATAACTTTACTGTGATTTAATGATTATGGTACTAATTTAAAGCACTAAGAGAGTCCCCGATCCGATCCAAACCCCTGGGTGAATCTAGTAGGGAATGGGGACAGGCACTAGTGCGTCCGATCCGATCCGAACCCTTCGGAGAATCTAGTAGGGCACGGGGACGCGCACTTTAATATTATAAGGAGGCAAACGAGCAGGCGGGTCACCTGATGGGAAGTAATCACCGCCGCCCATGGACACCCGCAAAACCAAAGGAATCGCAGATGCGTTGCCGGCCTTTATGGAAGGAATAGGCTCGTTTCTTGAAGTCCCTAAGTCATAATGGTCCGGAAATACCGCCGCTGAGAGCTGGTTCCACAGCACTGTAGCACTTTTAAGTGTGATTCGTTTCAACACGGCTTGAGGTACTCTTTACGTACCGCGCCGTCTCCAAAAAAGACCGGTGACGCTGAAAATGCCGTTTGAGGCAATCAGCAATCTCTCAATAAAAACCACTAGTGCGTGATGCCGTTCCTTTCTCTCGACGAGAAGACGAGACGAGAAGACCTTTGACTGTGTTTCAATTCAATCGCACGGCTTGAGGAACCCTTTAAGTTTTTCGCTGTTCCCAAATAAGTCCGTTAACGCTGACAACGCCTAATAAGCTATTTCTTTTGTTTTCAGATTACGATCTCGACAGAGCACTAAATGACGCTCTGAAAAGGAACACCGCAAGAGACGACACATACTCGAGGTAATTATAATAACAGCTAGACCAAGGAAAGGCAAACTTTTTCATTCGCGTGACAATATTTACTAACAAAATCTATGGGCGGGCCAGGCTATTGAATTGTTTGCTGTATTTTTTCAATAAATAAATATTTTTTTTGTGAAATAAAAATATTGATAGGTATAATAATAATACAGCCCTAACCACCGGCAGCATGAGCCCTGCCCCGTTGCCGGCGGTACCCTAGGCTAGGTTTTTTATAATATTTTTATGTTTTGTATGTGCTTTTGTATTTTACTTTTATATTAATATTATAACAAACCTAGGCTAAGAAAAAAAAGAAATAAAGAGATAATAATAATAATAAGACGAATAACTACCGGAAATATATTATGAGGGACGGTACGGTCGACATCTGTCGGGCATGCCGCCGTCCTGGAGAATCACTCCGACATATTATTTCTGGTTGTTCTCATCTTGCTAACGGAGAGTATTTGCACAGACACAACCAAGTAGCCAGAATAATTCACCAGCAACTTGCTCTTGGATATAGCCTTGTTGAATCGGAGGTGCCGTACTATAAGTACGCACCTGCGCCAGTACTCGAAAATGGTCATGCAACGCTCTACTGGGATCGCTCTATCATTACGGACAGGACTATTGTCGCCAATAAGCCTGATATCGTGGTGGTCGACCGATCCCAGCGCCGGGCAATACTGGTTGATATCACCATACCTCATGATGAGAACCTCGTGAAAGCCGAGAAGGACAAGCTCAGTAAGTACTTTGACTTGGCTCACGAGGTTACCGCCATGTGGGATGTGGATTCAACCATTATTGTACCGATAGTCGTTTCGGCAAACGGTCTTTTAGCCAAGAGCCTCGATCAACACCTTGAGAGGCTCTCGCTGAAAGGTTGGGTCAAGGGTCAGATGCAAAAGGCAGTAATCCTTGACACGGCACGTATTGTCAGGAGGTTCCTCACTCTGCAGCCCTGACCATCGGTAGCTTGGGCCCTGCCTCGCTGCTGGCGGTACTCTAGGATTAGGTTTTTATAATGTTTTATTGCTTTTATATTAAAATATTGTAAAAATCTAGTTTTAAGGAAAAAAATTAATAAAGAGTATAATAATAATAATAAAATCTTTATTGAAATACGTTTACATCTATTGTTTACAATGAGCTCTAAACTAATAATCTAAAATAAATTAAATGCTGTTGCCTGAGCTAGGTAAACCCTGTTTTTCAGGCGAATGTGGGCTTAGTCTAACTTTAATATAAATCAAAACGTAAATTAATAATATAAAACAGTTTATTATTAGTATGCGTTTTCTGAAACACACACGCACTTGAATTTTTGTTTGATGGTCGCGGGCCGGACTTTGATCACTCACGGGCCGGAGATGGCCTGCGGGCCGTAGTTTGCCCATCCCTGAGCTAGACCTTCGATCAATAATGTAAGTACTAGGTTCCCGATGAGCGCTTAAAAACGGCACACGTCTTTGGGGCCACGGAGTCACAATGACGTTTGTGGCGATGACAGTAAATATTAAGTACAGTCGGCAGCAAATCAACCTGCCCAAATCTGTCAAATTTCTCCAATGAATATTGATCCTTATAACCAAGCAATAAAGTTTAAAATTGATTGTAGAAATTTGACAGTTTTGGGTAGGTTGATCTGCCACCGTGTGTACAAATATTTTGCAACCTTAATTAATCTTTATGGTTAAGATTTAAGGTTCACAGGAAGCTGAAGTTGTTGATGCTATCCGATGTATATTTCAAATTTTGTTATTCGAAATTTAAATGTATACTGTATGGGGCTTATTAATTAACAAAGTGTAAGCTTGGAGTAGTTACTCCGTGTTTTGTCTCTTTTACTCTAATATGAAATGAAGTTTACATGACGGGAACAAAACACAGAGCAACTACTCCAAGCTTTTTGTTTATTAATACGGAGCTATAGGTAATCAAGATGCAATTTTGTTCCGGATCTTTTATCTAATTATTGGCCGAAGAGCTAGACTCAAATACCTTCCATAGGTATTTGTGCAGTGTTACATTGTAGCAGCTTATCAAATGCACAGAATAAGTTTGTTAAAAATAGCTATGAATAAGCTATGCAATTTCTGTTGAAGAATAAACGTGTGACCAGGTTTATCTGCACCTCTTGCAACCGTCACATGTGTATGGAACATCGCGGTGGTTTATATTTAGAATGCTCAGAATAATAAAAAAAAAAGATTTTTTAATGTGTAAAACTAAAATAAATATTCTTTTAATTAATATAAGTAGATATTTTAGTTCAGTCTTCCATAGTTAATAAAGGTGCAGTTATAAATAAAGTGTATCACAGACATATGTTTATGAAGATTGTAACTTTTAATATAGTTTATGAATCTATGGTTAAATATTTTTATGTTTTAGCGGCTTAATAAAGATAAAGGCGTAGGTAAGTGACTGTGAAATACTGACTACCTGGTTGCCTACCTTATGCTTTGTTATCTTTCACGAAATGTTTGCCCGTTGTATGCTCTACGTGACAGCTTGGTTGCTTAGAGGATTAGCGTTTTTCACCGAGAATGGCACTTACTTTGTAAGCTAAAAGCCTAAAACAAGAGCCTTATTCAATGACATCAACGACGTCCTTCTCTCATTTTCTTTTTACATAAATAGTCCACTGTAAAACTCTCACAACTTCACTCTCAGCTGATAAAAGCCCTATGAGTTATAGAACTGTCGTACAGTCGACGACATTGTAACGTCGCCCACTCTGCCAATTAAAAATGTATGTAGTAACATTATCTCTGTAGATACGCATAATTTTAACGCAGCATCGTTATGTATATTCAGCCAATAAAGCAGCGGGATACCAACCTGTTGATTGTCGTTGCATCGCATAAAGAAAAACAAATTTCATATCAACAAAATGTATACGAGAATAACCTCTATTTCAATGGATGTAACGTTTAAAATAGTCTCATGTGTATGCTTGTTAATAACCGAATACAAAACGAAAAGGAACTTGAACCAGAGACAATATAGAACGGACGGCCATGTAGCTTGTCTATGCTAAACGATTTATGGCGCGACCGTAGCTGTAATTTTGCAACATTTTTTTGTCATTGTTGTTATTTTGTATTTTGCTTGATTTTTTTATAGAAAGACGTCAATAGACTGCTGTTGTCATTCACTAAATGTACATATATATTTTAATATACATCTATTGAATGACATACACAAAAAAGTTTAATGTATTCGTTTGAATTTTTCTACGTTTCTTTTGAGTTTAACATAGTTAATACTCATAATACATAAAATAACATTGGCGAATCACCATTAGCTAATCTTTGTTACTGAAGAACAATTTACTTTTAAAACTCACATTAAATAATTCCAACAATTCCAAAAATGTCCCACATTCCGAAATCATTTGCTTTCCGCCCTATTAGTCGACCTTACGCGTAGAAAATGCTTTTTAAACACAAACGCGGACGCTTTGTGCGTACAAAAACAAAGAAATGTGCGTAAATACGCAATCAAGCAGTATGTACGATTCCCTCTCGCACGAATGAAATTGGCAAAGCATTTTCATTCTCTTTGTGGTCTTCTTTAACGTTTTTATGCCAAAGTTTTAATAAAATGAGCTGGAATAATTTGCTTTTGTGCTATTTACGCAATTATCTGCCCATTGGTTCTACCACATAATGATTCAGATAATATTTGTATTCATATTATTCATATAATATTTTGAAGTGATCTCTAGTTTCAAATTTATTTATAACTCACTTTTTAATTTTTTTTTCTCGAGTTTACGCGAACATTGCACATAGAAATGAAGTATTTAATAGAGACTTATATATGCTGGTTCTCTTCTTCATAAGTTACAAACTAATTATGGGATCCGTATGAGGTGTTAAATTTCATTAATTAACGATTTATATATACAGCGGATCTTCCACGAGCACCCAGGCCCTAAGTGGATTGGTGGGTTTAGCGACTGCTATCTCACGACAAACCAGCTGACGTAAGTCAGGTGCCTCCTTACAGTGGATTCCGAAGCACGAAGGAGCTCGAGATAATACATATTTGGTCACCCATTTGATGACCAGCCTTTGCGAAAGTTGCTTTACCTTAGCAATCGCGACCTGGCGTTAACCACTGCGACGTCAAGGTCCTCACGTATAAACAATAACCCAGAGAAATGCTGTAAAAGTGTACAAACTTTACGATGCCAATAAAAAAAGTATCAAGAAAAGTCATCCATAATTCGTACCAGACCCCACATTATCACGTCATACGCACCCATCGGTGTACTCCGAAACACCACCAATTATTAGCGTTGCGTGCGCCACCCCCATAAGTGCGCGATAATTGGTAATAACAAGGTGTCATATTACCATTGTAATAACGTTCGAATTACGACTGTAATTTCTGTAATAGCTGTCGGTACTTCGCGTGTTTGCGAGCCACTTTGGTTTGTGTCCATTGTGCAGACAACTTTCAGTTGTCCCTTCGGGGAGTCACGTCTCGCAGCAAAATTGTAGTAAATCAAAGTACAGGCAACTATTACGCGGACAAACCTGTAACTAGTAATAACTATTTACTTTTATTTAAACCATACCTCTGTGGTCTGGTACCTATGAAGGACACAGGTTCGATTTCCATGAAACCAACGCAACTGTGCTCGGTCTTATTGGTGGTACCGGTGGTTCTAAGTCCGCCAAGTAGATTACTATATACCATTTATCTAAGACGCAATACAGATAGCAAATCCTTGTACTTTCCATGTATAAATTACAGAAAAAACAAATTGATATACCTATGTTTCAGCCTTCAGGTATACTTCAATATGCTCTGGGTGCCTAGTGCGAGTGTCATTCGCAATTCGATCACTTGACGAAAACGAGAATTGGTATGGCAAAATGTTAACTCCTATCGTATGCCGCCAGGAGGCGCTGCTTCAATGCCATACTAATTTTCGTTTTCGTAAACGTAATCGAATCAATACGGATAGTAAACCAAACTCACATTAGGCGCCCAGATCTTCTAGTAAACTACAGCAAAATACGAAGATACCGTCGTTATGCAGTAAAATCTTATGTTTTCTAACTAGTTTAAGTTTTCGTTTCTCTCTACCTGTCTCTACCAACTTGTCTTTTGTTTTTAGAGAAACGATAATTCTTGTTGTATGTAGTTATTGCCACGACTGTCGAAGTGATTATTTTAAACAACCATATTCAACCCAGAAAGCAAATTGACACGTAGAATCACGAACACGTAACTTTATAAAAAAACCCGTAAAATATATATCGGGAGGTTTTGATTTGTTATTAACACTTTTTGTTTAAGTTTTGTACAAAACAGTCAGACGTGAGGGCTGTTCAACTTACTATAGTATTGCTTACGTCTGTGGGAACATAGATATTATATTAACTTGTCACTGTAATTCGGACAAGGTGTCCCAATATATTGTATCCTGTCCGAGTCGTCATCAACTCTAGTCGTCTCGCTTAAAACTCATTCTTTCTCCTCAGTATTAATTAATTCCATCTGATGGTAAACTAAGGACTGCCTTACTGGCACGTCTCTTCCATTCTCCTCTATTGGTCGCATCTGTATCAGAGACATTGTAGTTCTTCAGATACTAGTTGTTCAAATAAATAAATATCAATTTCGCTCTATTACGAAACCCAGGTAGATAAGAAAGATTGGTTTAAAAGTAATTAAAAATCTTTAGTCATAATTTTTGATTAAAAATATTTTACGGGTAAGCACAGTGCCTTGGTCTCTCCTGATGTGAAGTGATGATAAGGCCAATGATGGAAGCGCACTTCACCCGGGAACCTCAACTACCACAACTACCAACCAACCTCAACTACCAACCTCAACGGGAACTAGTGAGGCACTGACTATCTTATCACTAGCTGCCGGAACACAACAATGCTACAAACATTGATGTTATGGCGACATATTTAGATAAGATGGTGGTAGCTAGCCAGGCGGACTAACAAGCCCTACCACCAACCAAACCGGATACACAAACATGTACCCCCCGCTGGGAATCGAACCTGGGACCTCCGGGTCTAAACCGGTGGTCTTAGCTACTAGACCACAGAGTCGGGTAATTATTCATGTTTTAAAATATCTGCATCATACTGTACATGACTCAAGAACTCACTTACGCACGCGAATTTATTGCGAAATTCGCGCAAATGAATGGAAACGACACAAACAGATGTAATGTAATCAGCTGGTACAGTACGATGCTTTTTGTAATGGCACCAGTATCCAACAGGAACTGGTGATCGACATATTGTCCTTTAATCATTATTTAGCAACAATTAAATACAGACCACTTGCATCCAAACTGCAAAGTTTTTAAAACAAAATTAAAAAAGTTTTAGATATATAAATGTTTTTACACTGTAGAGGAATACTTAACCATGCGATATGTTGATTTGTGATTACGTTTGGCGATCTGGGTAATATAATATAATTTAATACAATTTATTGCTTTATTATACAATTTAATTCATAATATAATTTAAGCTTTAATAGCAATTTAATATAAATATATATATTTTTATAACATATTGGATTATACAGGGTGGAAACTTTCAGCGGGGCAGTAAGGGGAAGTACCTTATCCGTTGCAGCTACACGAAAATGGTCTTAGGAGACTATCCATAATTTTTTATGGAATTTTGATCCCCATTCAAAGATTTTCAAAAAAAAATACAGTTAGCAAGAAAATGGCCATTTTACACAAAAACATTTTTTGATGCCAATCGATCCTGTTTCAAATACTGATCAAAAACTTCTATGTGACCAACCATCGTTGGAGTACTCAAAAAGTCACAAATTGCAAAAAACTTTTCCCTTACATTTTGTAAAGAATTTGTGTAACTGAAATACAAAAAATAAAATAAAAGACAAACGATCACGTAGAATTTTACAGATATCAAAAAGAAGGCGTATTAATTTTATTTTTTTATTAACTAACATAACTTGATGATGTTATTATTATTTAAAATCTTGCTGTTTCTTGCCCTACTACGATATCAAGTGCACGAAGTCACCGCCATTTGGATGAAAAATTCAATTCCATTTTGTTCCAAATTTGAATTGTTTTTAAACTTATCTTTTTATTCAGTCAACAAAAAGATCTCAACCGTCACTAAAAAAGCTTTTGCGAAAATTTTTCATACAAAATGTACGGGAAAAGTTTTTTGCAATTTGTGACTTTTTGAGTACTCCAGCGATGGTTGGTCATATAGAAGTTTTTGATCAGTATTTGAAACAGGATCGATTGGCATCAAAAAATGTTTTTGTGTAAAATGGCTATTTTCTTGCTAACTGTAAATTTTTTTGAAAATCTTTAAATGGGGATCAAAATTCCATAAAAAAATATGGATAGTCTCCTAAGACCATTTTCGTGTAGCTGCAACGGATAAGGTACTTCCCCTTACTGCCCCGCTGAAAGTTTCCACCCTGTATAGTTAATATAGGTATTATTTGTTATACCTGTACAAGGTGACTAAGTAATAAGGACACTATAACATTGTAAACACCATCTGTTCTATGTACCACTTAGTTTGCAAATAAAAGTTTGAGTTTGAGTTTGAGCAGTCATCTAGTAAACTTTCAGTTTCTTATTCATAAAAACCATTTCAGCATTAATTAATGGAATCAGGCGTTATTTTGCGGAAATCCATAGTACAAAAAAATTTACTAGGTACATATTAAGAACAACAAAAGGCACTTGACAACATAATATGCTCGTGTTCAATAATCAGTATACAATCTGACTTAAATAACTTACATTTGCACGAATAATTTTAGCCATATGTAGTGTTAATTTCGCTAACTCACTTGTTTATACAGCTTGGATGCAGTACGCATGCACCGCCCTCCCGCCCGCAAAAAGTATGCACATGCAGGAGAAACAATGCGTGCAAGCGAAAATGCACACCAACACCGATACCCATATCGGTATCGGGTATCGGTGTTGGTGTGCATTTTGTGTTGCGGGCGGGAGGGCGGTGCATGCGTACTGCATCCAAGCTGTATAAACGAGTGAGTTAGCGGAATTAACACTACATATTATTTAAATTATTATTTTTTGTCATTTCAGCATTATTTAGTTAAATATTGTTTTGTCAACGTCACACAAACGTCATTTTGAATTTGAGAAAAAGAGACAAAACAATGATTAACTAAATAATGCCTATATAGTTTTTATGTATAAGGGCGTCAATGTAATTCTATATTTTTTTTGGTGACGAATACTGGTATCACACACTGTGTGGGTTACTGTGGCGAATACTGGTGCAACTACAACGTAATTTTTTTTAGCATTTAGGCGTGTCTTGTACTCTAAATATGAGATTTTTGATTCGTTGCTGCCTTGTATACAGCTATGCTTTGTATAGCGTGAGCTAACATAGTTTTAAAGAGATTGAACGACTTAACGAGCCGCGAAGTCAAAATTATAGCGTTCGAGCAAATATTAGTTAATGAAATTGAGTAATTGCTCGGCAGCGCGCTTTAGCAGTTATAAATTACTCAATTATGTGTGATAAAAAAGTTACATATCGAATTATTTACGTTGTTCAAACATGTGTTTTTAAAAGTATTGTAGCGGCTCCAGTGTTCGACACATTAACCCTTTATTCGACAACTGTTTTCGTCGCCAAAAAATAATATAGAATTTCGGTTAAAATTTTTGTAGTTAAGAAGCTGTATTAAATTGTGACCAAAGTCAAAAATTTGTTGATCTCTTTTTCTAGTGATTAAAGGAAAACAGTTTCAATCACTGGTTGCTGTCAAATACCTACCCTACTGTATGAGATTAGTAAAGTATATTTTTGGTTTATACAATAAGTAAAAAAAAACAAAAACAATAATAAAAAAATATTATTAATGAAAATAAAAGAGTTATCGTAATTTAAAACGCAAGTTTTTTGTATCCAAATTGCTCAAATTACCCCAAAATCTAGCTAATTTTATAAATGTGACCACACTTTCCATCAATGGCGGCGGCGCCAAAGGTCCTACCTACCGAAGTGCCGACAAAAGTATTGACATGTAAGTTTTGTCATTTATCAAAATTTATATCAGAGTAATTTTTTTTCACTTATTTTTTTAATAATCATGTAAATAGAACCGAATCTCGATACCTAATAACACCTTAATTAACGGATCGGACAAGGTTTTTTTACATATTGTATAAGCTCACTCTCAGTAGCAGTTGTGATTCTAAAGTGAGTGTAGGAAAGTTTAGTTTAGAAGTCATAGTCATTTTTATTTAAGTATTTATTAATTCATCAACGTTTATTTGTTTGATAATGTTGCAATTGTAAGTTATTACTGCTTCAACATTATCAATTATGTATCTAGAAATCGGCAACATACGGATGAGTAGGTACCTAGCACCTTTGAAAATAATTATAACGTAAGCGTCCATGTTCATTTTAAATAGCTCTGCTGCCTTGATTTACGTTTTAATTTCGCTTGTTTGGATTGTTCAACAACGGAGAAACTTTTATTTACTTAAAAAAAAATATTAAAAAAATAAATACCTTTAAGAAATGTCTGAAATCCAATTAGTAGCCTTTTTATATTTTCAGGGTGTGCGTGTATTATGTTAGTAACGTAAAATGGAGAAAAAGAAATAAGCCTCCTGAGTTTCTTGCCAACTCTTCTCGGTCGAAGACTCTCCCAAAATCCGAACCAGTGGTAGATTCTTTTTTTTTATTTTTTTATATTTATTCATGAACATAGAATCTACAGCACTTTATATACTAAGTTATAACATTGTTTACTTAACCTACTGCCATTAACAGATCCCTACTTTTAATATTTCGCTTAAGTGAATTAGAAAGCAAAACAGACAGACAACACAATAATTTAGAAACGGCAAAAACAATTTTAAAAACAAATAAATTAAAAGGGCAGAATTCAATACAACAAAAAAATAATAATAATAATAAAACAAAAAAGCAGTAAAAACAGTAGTTTTACATTCAGTAGTTAACTCTTACCAATTTTTTAGTTTTTATTATTATTTGGATTTTATAGTTTTGACGTCAATAAGTGCCTGTAAAGGCTTATATTAAATAAATGATTTGACTTTGAGTTTGAACATGCTGTATAAATATATATGATTTTACTTAGATATCGGCTCTTCATTTTGCGATAGCTACAAAGATATGTTACGTAGAATACGTTCATACTTACATGTTAAGTTGCTTAAACCGCTTAACCAAACACATGGTAACAAATCTATGACAGGACGTTACGTCACCTTCCCGGACGTCGCGGCTAAAAATAAACAATGCGACGGACGAGATTGGTTTATTAGTGCAGATAAGGAAAACAAAGTACCTACACTTTAGGTTCCCTTAGCATAATAATTAATGGTATTAGTTATTATTATGAGGTAGTGATTACAGATGAATTTAAAGGAGTAGCAATACTTACGCGGCATTCCCAAGTGAACACAGCCGCATCTGGCCTGAGTGAAGTTAGGTACTGACGAAGCGTTGAACATTGTTGCAGCAAGCATTTGAATTTGAATTCGCAGCTCCTGTTATTCCATAACTATCGACGCACCCAACCAAATTATTACCACAATTTACGGATCTACTCTAGTTTTTGTTATATATTATTTTATTATTAATAGTCT
This sequence comes from Eudonia lacustrata, assembly GCA_947562085.1. Classification (NCBI taxonomy): domain Eukaryota; kingdom Metazoa; phylum Arthropoda; class Insecta; order Lepidoptera; family Crambidae; genus Eudonia; species Eudonia lacustrata. The sequence goes on from OX387341.1 coordinate 2,889,808, forward strand.
TCCTGTGACCCCGAACCCTGCAAGTGATTTAACATGTCAGAGTGATTTAATAATATGTTACATAGACCGTCATTTGTATAGGCTATTATCGTGAACTAAAGATTGAAATAAATAATTATTATATTGTTTTATTCACCATGGACACTATTTAAAAAAAACTTATTGACCGTTAGATATTGTCAACCAATTTGAATAAACGTTTTATAACGTCCTTCATATTTTGTTACGTATTTGTACTACTGGCAGCTCAGAATAATAACTAAAGCTATCTGAGACTGGCAACTAAAAGCTAACTGGTATCTTGAGTGTGTCATGCTCTCTTAATTGTCTCTGCGGTGGTGGCGTGTGCGTCGGGTCGTTACGTTCCCTGAAATATGGTTGAGCGAAGCGATGGCTGATTCATATGTCATGCTCGTGAACGGGTGCCGCCTGTGGAGGCTGGTCTGCTCTTGCATACTTATCTTATTTTTAGTATTATTAATTATAGTTTGACTTTGTTTTACCTAAACAATTTTTGACTTTTACTAGAGTTTTTTACTAGACTTTTACATAATTATCTGATGTAAATTTGTTAATTTACATTTTTTTATTTTGTTTTTTTACATGTTGTGGTTGTCTTATATATATTTTTTGTGTTTATTTGTAATGGAAAGTGTTCTGCTATGATAGGGCATTTTCCAATATTTTTGACGCTGTAAGGGAGAAAAGAGCTGGACACTTGCTGAGTTTCTTGCCGGTTCTTCTCAGTACAAGATCTCTCGCCCAGAGTAGACTTACGAACCGATGGCATAGTGACATTCACAAGAGCTACTTGTAGCCTAAACTGAATAAATGATTTTGAATTTTGAATTTTGAAAAATGTTGTTTTCTCTCTCTCTCGTTCATTGGCTCCTCACAGAATGAAAGAATTATTTATCTAGGAGTCCCGGCGTTTTTCACTACAACTGAATCAGTGGCACCCAGATCAATCGATAAACAATAGAACAGAATGGAGATAATAATAATTTTTACGGCATTCACAATACAAAATAACATTTTTGACCTTTTTTTCATAACTATACAGATAGTCCATAAATAAATAAAAATCAAGTTAATTAAATAAATAGTTTTAAGTAAAAAAAAACTCTGTCCAAACTGTATAATCACAGTGGCATCGAAAAGAATCACCACGTCATTTGATCGAAGCACGTTGATTGAACAAGGCTGCCAGCAAAAAAGGTTTACATAAAAAGAGGATTACATCAAACTGTAATGTTACCTAAAACCTCGCGCAATGTTTGGTCATATCATTATCATAGTCATAGCAACAAAAGACTGTTGCGTGCGAGTGGGCAGAGTCTGTTGGTCTAACGGCGCGGGTCAATATTAGCCATCGATTTGTTGACTCTACTTTCCGGCCGACTGACTGCATATCGTCTTGGTCCGTTCTTAATACTCGCTTTATTTATTTATTTATTTATTGTAATGATCACCAACATATATAACATCATTGATTTCGTAAATAAAACATTATTAAAATAGATTTGTCGCTTGATGTCAGTACAATTTATAGGTGGAGACTGCATGCAATTAAATAAATAAAATCTACAGAAAAGTATTATATACCTTGTAAAATAAGAATCTCATTTTCTCTCATTACTCTCTCTGCTCGTGATTTTTACATTATAAATTATTGTATGTTTAAAGTAGTATGCAAATACTACGTGATATAAACCTCCATACCTGTTTTTAAAAAAAATATCAAATAATACGTTCAAAAATATCAGACGTGCATAATAGGTAATCAAAGACTACATAATATACTTATTATTATTATTATTTCACAAGAGCTACATGTAGCCTAAACTTCAGGTCTTTTAAAATATTTATTTTTAAGCCAGTTTAATTTTCTGGCGGCTCAGACCTGCATATAAAAATTAATGAAGTTATTTTTCATATGTGCGCATGGGGATTTTATTGTTGTTCCCACCACAGTGCCTGTTCAGCCTTTAAAATCTTCTAATTCGCGGGTGGTTTTTTCAAGACACGGTTGCTAAGGCCGCCATCGGTTGTCCTAGCAACGACATGCGTCGCTAGGTCTCTTCCACTGCATCGTCCAATTGCAGGACCATCCTGTGACGCACCTACGTAACGACGCATGCGTATTGTGACCAAAATAAGCAGCCGTCATATTTTGACTTTGTCTTTGTTTTTATGTTTTCAGTGTACATTTTAAGTTACTTTATTGTGTTTTTAAATAGGTTTTAAGTTATTCTTTTTTGTGACAGTGTTTTAAGTGTTTCTTGTTTATGTATTTAACTATTGTGAATGCAGTCCGTGACCCAATCTTGTGATGGCACGTCGAATGCGTCCCATACCTGTACTCAGTGCAACAAGTCTTTCAAATCTTTGAAAGGCCTCAACATACACACTACAAAAACACACAGGAAATGTATTAGCCAAAACAGTTCACCTTTAGACATCCATCCCATTATTCCAAGTGCGCCTACTTATGTAGCCAACGATCCAACTCCTTTCCACACATATCTTAGCCATTTGAAAAATAGTATACCCACAGTTAAAAGAATCCCTCGAGGAGCTCGTATAACCGTTGCTACACATTTGTCTAAATTAATCCTAAAATGTTACACAAGCAATTGTACTCAAGACTGGCAGAACCTATTTTTATTTTCATACAGCACACTACATGTAATAAAAACTGTTGAACCGAATTTAACCTTGACACAAAAGATTAAAAATAACTGTGGTGTAAGCTCCTCGCCTTCTCCCGCTCCTCTAATCAAACATGATGCCCCTCGTAATTGTAACAAACTCATCCAAAACAAAATCAGTGACGGAGATCTCAAAGGTGCCGCTCGCCTTTTGTTCTCCAACGACGTGCTATCACCAGATACCCCTGACACCCTTCAGGCCTTACGGTCAAAACATCCTCCAGCTCCATTAAACCCATTTTTTCTCGATCCACCGACAGCAGGGCAAGCATGCCTTCAAATTCAAAACAAAGATGTTACGGATGCCATTTTTTCTTTTAAACCAGGTTCGGCTGCAGGTTTGGATGGAATCTCACCCCAACATTTGAAAGATTTAACTTCGCATTCTGTGGGTGATGCAGGCGAGCAACTTGTAAATTCGATCACTAAATTAATCAACTTTATGTATTCCGGTAATGTCAATCCAGAAATTGTTCCCATTCTTTTCGGCGCGAACCTCATTGCCCTCACCAAAAAGGACGGAGGGGTGAGACCAATTGCTGTTGGATCAACACTACGACGTCTGGCCTCTAAAATTGCTGTTCGACATATTTTACCAAAATTAAATTCGGAATTTGAACCCGTACAGTTAGGTTTCGGTGTAAAAGGAGGGTGTGAGGCAGCCGTCCATGCCCTACGCTCTTTCCTAACTTACGGACAGCCTGACGTGTTGCTCAAAATTGATGTCAAAAATGCATTCAATTCGGTAAATAGGGATACCCTGCTGACGGAAATAAAACAACATATACCGGAAATTTACAATTATCTTCTTCTCAGTTACGCTGACCCAACGAAATTATTATATCGTTCTAATGAACTGTCCTCGGAAGTAGGTTGTCAACAGGGTGATCCCCTTGGGCCTGCAATTTTTAGTTTGGCTATAAATCCGTTAATCAAAAATTTAAATTCTAAATTCAACGTTTGGTATTTGGACGACGGAACCCTAGGAGGTGATGTGGATACTGTGTTTTCGGACCTTTTTTTAATCAAAAATAAATTTGAAGCCATTGGTTTGGAGCTTAATTTTAGCAAATGCGAACTTTTTATAAATAACTGCGACTTAAATTTAGATGATGTAAAACTAAAATTTAATATTTTGGCTCCAAATATTAAAATAGTTAACAGTAATTCCCTTTACCTTTTAGGTTCTCCAATTTTTGATGAATCTATTTCTGAATATATTAATAATTCAATTACTAAATTTCGAAATTCTGCTGAACGTCTCCTTGAAATTAGTCCACATTATGCACTTTGCATCTTAAAATTCTGTCTTTTCGTCCCAAAATTTACGTATGTGCTCCGTTGCTGCTCTTTTTGGAATCACTCAGATCTTTTGACACAAGTAGACGACTTAATCAAAATTAGCTTAGAATCGATTCTTAATATGCAGCTGAACGAGCAATCTTGGGCCCAAGCATCCCTACCCATCCGTTATGGTGGTTTAGGGATTCGCAAAATTTCCAGTGTCGCTTTACCAGCCTTCCTATCTTCTGTCCATAGTTCAGCAAATCTCATAAGTAAGATTTTAAGGGCATCCCCTTCAAACTTTGAGATTGCTGGCTTGGAAGAAGCAAGAAACGCTTTCTTAATTGCATGCCCAGGTCAAAATTTTTCAGTTTCTCCTAATTCACAGAGGAGCTGGGATGATATAATCTGCAAATTGTCTTATGACAATCTTTTGAGCTTTAGTACAGGTTCGGCGCGTGCTAGGCTTTTGGCCGTGGGTACGCATGAGGCCGGCTACTGGCTTCACTCGTACCCATCGTCAAATACAGGAACTTTTCTTGAGCCTGACACGCTCCGAATTGCAACCTGTCTACGGCTCGGGGTTCCGGTCTGCACTCCTCATAAATGTCCCTGTGGCAGTGATGTCGACAAGCTAGGACATCACGGACTGTCATGCCAAAAAAGTGCAGGCCGCTTCTCGAGACATGCCGCACTTAACGATATCATACGCCGGTCCCTTGCCACCGTCAACGTGCCAAGTCTTCTTGAGCCGACTGGTATTGCAAGAGACGATGGCAAGAGACCGGACGGTATGAGTTTGATTCCATGGAAGATGGGTCGGGTGCTGGTATGGGATGCAACCTGTTCTGACACGCTGGCCCCTTCCCATCTACATGGAACCAACAACAGAGCTGGTGCGGCTTGTGAAGCGGCTGAAAAAGCTAAAGCATGCAAATACAAGGGTCTAGGCTCCGAATATGATTTTGTTCCATTCGGTGTCGAGACCCTTGGTCCGTGGGGTCCTAGCGCTATAAGACTTTTTAAGGAAATAGCAAAAAGATTAGTCGACATCACAGGAGACCGAAGAGCTGGCAGCTACCTCGGACAAAGAATTAGTCTAGCTATTCAAAGGGGGAACGCTGCCAGTATCTTCGGAACCTTGCCTAAAGGGACTCCTTTTAATAATATTTTTTAATTATTACAGTATATATATATTTTTTTTTTAAGGTTTTTTAGTAATAGGTTCATTGTTCTTATTTTTACTAATAAATAATATGGCGATATACTTCGCAAAAAATTAAACATGTACACCTATATTTTAGGCTAGGTTCAATGTTTGATGAACATATAAAATTTAAATAAATATCAGTCATACACCTATTCCGACACTGATAAATCTACTTTCAACAATTGCAACTTGAGAAACAGGTAAAACTTCTACGACAACGAATGATCTAAAGTTCGGCGAGTTATGCATTACTTGCTATTGTGTGTACCTTACCTTTTAAAGCACCTTATCTTATTCTGATAAGGGTAAATGTCGAATGAGAACATGTGGAAAAATTAATGGTTGTGTTGACGTGCGCCTGCGCATCTCATCAGTCATGAAGACACCCGTTGATGTCTTTTGTACGGAGCATAATAACTTCATCAATGTGGTATGGATTTTGGTTTTGTTATGCGTCTGTGATCGATAGGAGGGCGAGATAATTCGACAGAGCTTGAAATTAAGGTGAGAGCTTGTTTGAAGTTGTTCGCCGAAGCTCGTCAAAGGAGCTCGTTGGTATAGTGGCTGCGATTTTGCAAGAAAATAAGTTTTTGCTTCGTCGGGTACTTACATGAGCCAAATAAGTAATTTCTGGAAAGTTTCGGAAAGAGATCTCTCGGCTTTTCCTATCTCATAAACTTTCAGCATATATTATCTCATCTTATCTTATCTTATCTTATATCATCTCATCTCATCTCATATTTCCTCATCTTATTTAATAACGTATTTACTCATCTTATCTTATCTCATTTATTATATTTTCTCATAATCTTTTAGTTTATCTTATCTTAGTGTAGCCTACCGAGGTTTCCTTCTTCTACCCATCACTTCGACCCATCGGGCTCTGGAATCTGGCAACTTCGGTATAATCTCTTTACATACCAGGTTGGTACGCGTTTTTATCGTTTGTGAACGTTACCATCCAACGCACAGAGTTAGCTTAAACGTGTAAAAACAATACTAAATCATACTTGTAACGAATAAAATATATCTATTCAACGTATAACAGAAACTTTTAGTAAAAATGAAAAGATCCTAAGTGTATCCGGTCTATATCTTGCACGTGTTGTTACTCAGACATAATTATTAACTTTTAATTCAAATACACTAAAACCTTATAAACCCTTACAAATAAACAGAGAATAAACTTCGAACAGTTAGTCCGTGTTTTGTCTCTTTTACTCTAATTTGAAAGAGAAGTTTACATGAAGGGAACAAAACACGGAATAACTATTCGCAGCGTATTCTCTGCTTACATAAGACTTTTAATATGTCAAGTAATAGTAGTTATATTAACACTTTAGATATTTTATTTTTAACCACACCTTTATCTTACCTGTTGTATATTAAGACGTGAAGAAACATGACATGGTGGGGACGATAGTGTGTTCGTATAGAAAAAGAGTGAGATACTACTTGGCGATCACAGGAACATACTAATTTAAGTGTGTCTCGACCTTAGCAACTCAATATTTCAATTTGCTTCCCTCGATGTTCCGTCTTGGGTCTGTAAAGACGTTGGGTTCCAATTTTTTCTACAGAAAATAACGATTGGAGAATAATAACCGTTTGGATATTTGTCAATTCAAACGGTTTAAACGTTTGTCCCGTAATTTATTAATATATTCCAATAAAAACAAGACAAAGTATCGTTTCTGCTTACATCATTTCACAAATAATTCATTAATATTCACGTCCAATACAGCTTTTCATGCTTAGCAGTCGTTACAACCACGAATCCGCACTGGCCCCGCATGGTGGTTTATGACCCGTTATCTATCTATCCATAGGGAAGGCTCGTGCCCCAGCAGTGGGCACATAGAATGAGCTGATGATGAGTACCGCTTTTGGCTTAAGCTCGCCGAATTGTTTTATAATTCATTTATTTTAGAAGAGAGAATAAACTTTTGTAAAACAATATACATATTAATAACAATACTTTTAATTATGTTCGATTACTTCCATTTTTAAGATTGGATTATACTGTGACCAAAATGGAATAACTCGTTAGAATATTGATAAAATACTTTTTATTTGAGGAGCTCGATGGCGCAGTGGTTAACGCGCCCGGTCTGCGAGTGCTGAGGTTAAGCAACTTTCGCAAAGGCCGTTCATCGGATGGGTGACCAAAAATGTATCATCTAGAGCTCCTCCGTGCTTCGGCAGGCACGTAAAGCCGTTGGTCCCGGCTGCATTAGCAGTCGTTAACAACCACCAATCCGCACTGGGCCCGCGTGGTGGTTTATGGCCCGTTCTCCCTATCCATCCATTGGGAAGGCGGCTCGTGCCTCAGCAGTGGAGACATAAAAATGAGCTGATGATGATGACTTCTTATTTATGTATTTTTTAATTCTCTAATTCAAATTCAAAGTTGTTTTGTAAAGATAATTGTGTGATCTAATTCCTGTTTATATAAACACGTATCCACTGATAAAGATGGAGTCTAAAAATATTTTACTAAATAAACTAGTCCAAATACTTGTATTGGTAGCTCAGTTAAAGAGCTGTAACTCGAATTGCAAAAAGTCGTGGGTTCGAGTGCCATCTAAGGCAAGTTTTTTTTCAAGTACGATATTCAGTTTCTTCCTATCCATCGATAGGGCTCGTACCCCAGCAGTGGGGAGATAAAAATGAACTGGCGATGATGATGATGATGATTCAGTTTCGATAGTAAAATAGGATTGTTAACGTTAAAATTACAATTTAAAATTCAAAAAATTCAAAATTCAAAATCATTTATTCAGTTTAGGCTACAAATAGCTCTTATGAACGTCATTTTATGCCATCGGTTCGTAAGTCTATCTACTCTAAAATAAAATAAACATATTATTGTACCTACTATTAAGCAACCAGCTATGATTTATTAATTTCCCAGAACGTTCGTATGTCACGGCTAGTGTACTCAAGAAACGTTTTTATTTCTTGTTCTCAGCATGGCGTCACCAAGTGAGTCAGTTTCCGGTATAGCGGCCATTTTGGTGTTTGAATAAAGCAAGGTTTTGCGCAAATATGTTATTTTATTACAGATTTGTCGCGGTCGTTATCTGTGTTTCTGCATTTGGGATAAACGAGTTTTGCAATTTGATATTATGCTTTCCAGCGAGACATGGGAACCACCATGAACGTTTTATATTAATACAGTATGGAGTAAGAGATTTTCGCCGTTGGACATGTATTCTTTTGATGTGTAAGTCACTGATGTTTGTCAAATGAATTCGATAAGTTAGTAACAATCTTTATAGAAAACTCTTAAATGTTAATTATAAAACGTGGATGCCTGAGGTGGTATTAAGTCTACTCTCTTCTAGCCTGTTGCCATCCCACCTAATGCTGAGTGTAGGCTCCTCCTTTTACACGCGATCTCTCTTTTTCTTTTTTTAATCTTACACCTCCAACTTAATCGGAGCTCCTTTTAATCTAATTACTCTTTCATTCCAGTTCTATATTTCCTGCTTCTCGTACTTCCATACTTCATACTAACCCTTTATACCTCGTCTTTTATACTATATCGGGTGGGATTCCCGTCTACTAAGCCTATCCTTTATTTCTTTGTTTATTTAGTATCATATGGGAAAGAAAAGGGGGGTACACAATTTTTATTTTGACATTTGTTTCTTATACTACATCTCACGTTACTACCTACTACTTTCCTATACTACTTATATTCCATTAAATTTTCTTACTCTAAGTATTATGGTACAGTTTACACTTTTTCTTTCATGCTAGTTTACACTTTATTATATGATATACAATGGAAGAGAAAAACCTTATATGCTATTATAGTTTGCTTAATACACTATAATGAATAACTTAGGTACTAATCCTTATTCCTAGTTTTAGCTATTTTACAAATTTTTATGCAGTACTCTACAAAATCTCTTCTTGTAGTCTTACACACGCGATCTCTCTTTGTTGTTGGTCATTCCAATCCAGTTCTTTCCTGCGATTGCACCGATGTTATCTCTTCAACGACCACAGAGACACGACCGGGGTTTAAGCATGTATACAAATACTCAATGGCCAAGTTTTTCCAATAGTCCTAATGTTAAATCAATTCTATGCTGCCATGTTGCCCATGCTGGTCTGGGACCTCAAAGGAATGTATCAGCTGTCCACCTTTCCGTGCATGTCGTAAGACCAAGAGCTAAGGGACCAGGGTCCCAAGATGCTCGCACATCAGGCAAGCTAGCAACCTATCGCTGATGATTACTACTATTATTCGTTTTGATTGTTAATAATAGGATTGTTTTTGATTGAATGTAGATTTTACTTTATTTCTATTTTTAAGTGCTATGCTGTTTATAAATATTGAATATAGATTTTAAGATTTTTTTATTTGTTATAATAATGTTAAATAAATTTAATTTAATAATAAGTATTGTAATTTTATATAATATACTTGCTGTGCCCTTGCAGGGTCATGTTTGTTTCTTTTTTATCTTTTTAAACACCTGTTTATGTACAACATGAATACGATAAAGAAATTTGAACTTTGAACACCTCATAGCTCTACTTTGACTATTCTAGAGTTATTCGTCAACTCGCACACTTTAAACTCGCACAGGTGTGCGAGATGGCACCTCTTGATTTTACCTATTATTTGTATCCTCAACTCGCACAACAGTTAAAATCTGAGGTAGTCATGTACAGTCAATTACAAAAACGTTTGGTAAAAGTTATAATTCTTCAATTTTTATAAATGCGGCGTCGAGGTCATTAACGGCGAGTTTACTGAAAATTGGTGATTTTGATACTGTGTCTACTTATTTTTTGGGAGTACGTGAGATTATGTATGTATGTTAAATCAATCTACTGAAATTAGTATATTAGTTCCTTACCTATGAAATTGACTTTTTGTATGAAGATTTTTCATAAAATTATTTTTTTCATACTAGTGTTTTTTAAATTTTCTTTGCATCTATTTATGTTAACATTATAAAAATTGTACAGTAGTGTGTTTGTTTCACTAGCTAAATATAGCAGACATTAAAAAGAAAAAAAAATCAAGACCCTTCAAAGCTACAATGAAACAAAAGGTCAATTCCGCGAACAAAAAAAGAAGTCAATTTAAAAATTGGGCGTTAAAGACACAAAATGAATAATAATTGTTATTACTGAAGCCTAAGTAACATAGTCCTAATTAAAGGTGTATAATAATATTAACAACCGGTATTGACTTTTAGAAGTAATACACCTATTAATAAGTGAGAAAAAAACGTCAATTTCATTGGTAAGGACCCAATATATGGTTTTTGAAAGATAGCATGATCGAAGCTCTGATTGCAACAAAAGGCTGTTTTAAATGCCGACTAAATCGTTGACAGCAATGACATATTATGCGTCTGCTGCATTGGTCTCACTGGCCGCATTTATGCTGCGGCACAGTCGGCAAGCCTATTAAATGTACCAGTCCTGCCCGCGGCTCGGTGTGTGTGTGTCAAAGCATTTTAATGGGGATCACTGAATTTATCTATTCTTAAATAACCTTTGTAACGGTAAGAAATGATGACCTAGAGACCATCATACCTATCCTAGAGGACCTTGTAGGTAAAACAAATGTTGCGACGAATCAAATCAAATTCCAGGACCTGTGATTTGTCGGATTTGCCCATTTCTATTCAATCTTTTATTGACAGAGGGAATATTTGTATAGCAAACAAAATAATCACTTGTCATATAATTACTTCTTACTTCTTATTTCTTATTATTAATGCAGCGTTAAAGGAAACTGCTAATATACAAAGTTAATTTATTATTTTAATAATGTTATTTATGCTTATATACTGTTTCACTGCTAAGCAAAGGTCTTAAATCATTGAAATCAATCTTATCATTGAGGAGTTCCGGTGGCAATCTGTGGTCTTTTTCATCAGTTATACTTCATCAAATGATAAGTATCATTTCTTCTGAATGCAAATGCTTGACTTATAGCTGAAAATACCTAAATCGTTATAGGTATGCCTACAATAGTTGAGGAGTTCTCTCAATTCCTTAGGGATTCCATCATCAGAATTGAACCAAATCAAAATGGGACCACACGGGAAGCGCCAGCTTCAAATAGAGAAAGAATCATCAAAATCAGTTCACTCAGTCAAAAGTTCTGAGGTAACTAACATAAAATAAATACAGTCGAATTGAGAACCTCCTTTTTTTTGAAGTCGGTTAAAAATGTAAATAGTTATTAAGATATGATCTTCTTTTATTTCTGAAAATAGCTTCCCATAATACGAATCGATTGTTCGAATACATCGATTGCCATCATAATTCCAATCGATATCATCAAATACCCGAAACAAAAAATTGAATGAAAAAAGTTCACCATTCAAAATGAGGTCTTATTCCATTTTTCTTTCTACTTTTAATGCTTGCATATTAAACGGCCGCAGTCAATTGAGCGTCCAGCTATTAGTTTTAATGCGAACTAATTTATATGGACGCTGATCCTGTTCTTCAATGAAGACGCAGGGAAATGTCTGGTTTAAAAAAATGTGGTTTCTTAGATACGCATACTGTGTAATATAAATTCTATTAATATTATAACAAAAGTTTAAAAGTGTTTTATCTGTTTAAGTATAAAAAATATTTTCGCATTTGCCAATAAAAAAATGCAACGTCACATAATAAGTTCTCTCAATAAGCATCAGCTATTATCAGTAAACAAAGAAAATCTTTATGACCAGGCTGATGGTCCCGATCTCTTTGCTTTTCCTATTGTAAGAACACAACTAAGGAACACAAAAAGACAAGTAAAGAAAAATATAATTACGCCTACGTCTATCTTTTATATAAACGTGCTAATTTAACCGCTGCTTCGGCCACGTGCGCCAATACTGAACATCTTTTTTTCACTCCCGCGCAAATTTATTGTGCCACAGATAATTACAGTTTTATTGCATTAAGCTAAAAGTTTTTATGCAATATCGTAAACAAACGAATTTTAACTTTATTATCTACGAATGGAATACAAAATAGTCTGTACAGCTTTACGAAGTAAGATGCCAAGGGTGGGCAAAGTCGTGATGGAATTAGACGCATGATTACTTTTAATGAATTGAATTAAAAATACTCTTAGTGAACAATATAAGCAGTTACATTATGGTATTAAGATGATATTTAATTTGAATAAACGTAAAGAATAATAATAATAATACTCTAGGATTAGATTTTTATAATGTTTTATTGTTTTTATATTAAAATATTGTAAAAATCTAGTTTTAAGAAATAAAATAAATATAGAGTATAATAATAAATAATTTATTCGCATAAAAAACATGGTAAGTATACATGGTGGTAAAACAAAATAATGAGAACAATCATGTTTATTTTCATGTTAAAAGAGGCTTGTAGAATTATTAAAATAATTAATCGAGAATGTACAGCAACATAATTATAATACAATCTCATCATCACTTAATACCATTTACATTTTAGAGTTTTAGCGTAAAAACCAATAAAACTATAGAGATGAATGATGTCATCGACATTACCGTTATGTCGACAGGCCTAAATAAGATGGACATGGCTAGGCGGTCTTACAAGCCCTTTCACAAACGTACCATAACAAGCTAACGTTATTTTCAGTTAAACACTCAGAACAATAACTAAAGCTAGTTAATCACAAAAACTATAATTATACAGAAGCCAAGACATCAACGTTATAGAGCCATAAAAGTTGAAAAATTCGGTGAATGCAAACATAGAAAAGAAATACGTCGAGCGTAATGGCGGCGTGAGCGATTACGCGCGCCGTCACGGGCCGCATCTTCGTGGAACCGCACTAAGAACCGTCTATAACAATACTGGCACATGGAACGTCTCTATTTAGAAGCTAGCAACCGCAAACGACTAGATCCCTACTTTTATTTTGGTTTTTTCAGCGTCACCGGACTTTTTCTGGGGGCGGCAAGAAATTTAAAGGGTTTCTCAAGCCGTTTGAAACGAACCACCATTGGAAATATTGCATCACGCCCTATGCATTACCCGTTCCCTACTTTTAATACTGCAAATAAGACGATAATAGATGATCTAAATCTTATTTTGAAACTATGAAAAGTGTACTTTTGAACTTGCACCTTCTGACGACTTAAGTCCGGCGCAACCAATTCAATTCAACAATTTTCTGAATAAAAAATTGTAAGCTATCAAATTGGCAAATTAATAAAATTTTCCAAAAAATGGGGAGATATTATTTATTTACAAACAAAGACAAAAACAAGATAATTTTTAAACTACTTAAAATTAAACTTACAAAAAACTATAAACTATAACTAGGTACCTACTATAAATAAAATCATCCCCATCAGGCAGAGTGCCCAGTAAGCTAGCAGCATTGCCACGTTGGATAGCTATGCGTATACGCTGGCCCAAGTAGCTGCTAGATCTGTGTCCCGGGTGGCTAAAAAAAAAAATATTAGTCGGTATTTATTTATTTAATTATTATTATTTTTATTCTCTTTCGATCTTAATGTATTATAAAACATATTTTCTAGGTTTGGTACGCGAGCCTTTACCGCGTATTTCGATCCCTATTACAAGGTCTCGGCCGTAGGGCTTATGAAGTCTCAACGTCGCGTCCTGCGTCGAAGTCTTGGCTTGAATATAAAGTTTTTTATTTTGTTTATTTACTCGTACTCATACAGTGTATACTTATTCTACAAGCCTGCGTTGTCTGATAGTCCAGATTTCAATGGCGCTGCATTATTCGTGGTGGTTTATTCTGTTGAATCTACTTTCTTCTTGTTTTTTACAATTAATAAAAATCTATACGTTTATGCTACGTTTATCAAGCTAATCTGTTAGACTGTTAATCTGTTTCACTTACACTTTTACATTTTGTACTTTATACGAAGTACTAAGTTATTATACATTGTTATTTATACTCTCCCCACTTCCCAGTAAAGTTCTTTCAGAAATGTTTCGAGAAATGCCCCAAAGTTAAAGTTAAAGTTTAACTTTTGTTATTATAAAGCAAACTCGTTAGATACCTTTTTAATACCTTGACAGAATCAGCTCGTGACTATGGCCAGTTACCAAAAAATAGCTTATATGAAAAAACTTCTTAAGTTAATATACACCGAGACATTTTATTGGTTGTTTTCCCGCAGGTGGGTAGATCAGACCATGGAACTGAACAACTTTCCCCAAGAAACATAGGTCAAGAAACGAGATAGTTTTCTCACTTTTCTATACAAAGCCTCTATTGACTGATCATGGTTTGTATGGGAAAGTTACCAACCACTAAAATGTCTCGGTGTATAGAGAGTTTGCGTTAAATTCCGTAAACATTTTATTTATATGACTTGCATACCTTTTATAGCTCTATAGTGCACATTGCAGTAAATGTAACAGTTAATGTATAACAGTACCTAAGTCAGTGGCTGTGACATCTGGGTGTCTGCTGCGAGTTATAATTTTGTCATGTATTATTGTGTGTACTTACATTATTTTTTAATATTTTTTTTAAGTAACTACTTGACGTTCATAAGTGCAATGTATATGCCTAAATTGAATAAAGGATTTTCATTTCATTTCATGTCGTTTTATGTCATAATGTTAACTCAACTTCATTTGATACAATTTTTTGTATCGAATGAAGTTGAGTAGTTGAAATAAATAAATGTTTTCCACACTCACACCAATTATCTAGCCCCCAAGAAAAGCTTCCTTAAGAAACTCGAGAAACGGTTACCTAGACAACGGATAAACATACTTAATATACTTATTATACATGGGAAACATCCAGACCCGAAACAATTTAGAAAAACAGGTATTTCTACACTGGCCTGCAAAATTAAGTATCACACTTTTAAAATTGCAATAACTTTTTAAGTACACAAGACATACTTTCGAAACAAAAAGGAAAATGTTACTAATGTATAATTTACTTTAGTTTCAAAGAAAGCTGATAAAAATTGCTGCAAAACGTTTTTTATTTAAAAATCTCTAACTTCTATAGTTTAGAAAATAAATAAATATTAAAAGTGTAGTACTTATTTTTGCAGGCCAGTATAGATTGATCCGACGGGGGATCGAACCCGTGACCTCAGAGATGGCGACACCATGAAAACCGGTGTGCAAGCCTTCCGTAAGAATGGAATGAGAGCGGACCATAAAACACCACGCGGGCCCAGTGCGGATCGGTGGTAGACAACGACATATGTCATATGTCATACTCGTGAACGGGTGCCGTCTGCTCTTGCATACTCTTATTTTTATTATTATTGACTATAGTTTAATTTTTTTTTTTCTTTCTTAGATAATTTTTGGCCTTTATTAGTGCTGTATGACATTGTGAAAATGTTGACTGGTAACTGATGTATATTTGCAAACTTAGATATTATTATATTTTTTTCTTTTGTTTTTTTTTTAACATGTGTCCTTTATTTTTTGTGTTTTTATTTGTGATAGAAAGTGTCCCTTTATGATAGGGCATTTTCCAATATTTTTTGACGCTGTAAGGGAGAAAAGAGCTGGACACTTGCTGAGTTTTTTGCCGGTTCTTCTTAGTACAAGATCTCCCGCCCAGAGTAGACTTACGAACCGATGGCATAATGACGTTCATAAGAGCTATTTGTAGCCTAAACTGAATAAATGATTTAGAATTTGAATTTGACTGCTAATGCAGCCGGGGCCAACGGCTTTGCGGGGCCTTCTGAAGCAACGAGCAGCTCGAGATGATACATGTTGTCCGGCTATCCGAAAATGATAGTGTTGCAATTTTTCCATACAGTTTCTCACTTTCGCTAACGTGATCGAATGGCAAATAAAACTCGCACAAGGCGCTCTGGTGGCAAACGAGGTAATGAAAAAAAGTGAAAAATATTTTTATTCAATTTACATTGGTTTTCAATTTTACAAGTGGTTGGGACCAACCTGTTAAGTATACATACCTGTACCAGGAGGCCCCGCTCTTCCTTAGCATACTAACATAATGTATAATTGAGTTTATTACAAAAAAAGAAATTAATAATTCATAATATTTACTAAAATATTTTTTTAGTAAATATGCTTAACTAATTATTTAATTGACATTATTCAGTTTTTGCGTGTATGCGTGTGTGCGTGTATGTGTGTGTGAGGTTGTGTGTGTGAGGTTGTGTGTGTGTGTGAGGGTGTGTGTGTGTGTGAGGGTGTGTGTGTGGAAATCGCAATTTCGCCAAAAAACTCTTTTTTTAACTTGATCAAATGGCTTATAAATCTTGCACTAGTAACCAAGGTCTGTATGAGAGTGTTGTATGACACACGGCTCTATACGTGACTCGAATTAATTAAATGTATGATTGTAGATATCATGTTTATTGCGCCTGCATTTTTGTTGAGCGCTTCTCGGTACCAATGTCTGCGGAATGCTTAAACTTGCCCATAATAATATTGACATAGAAAATACCTTCACGTCTCTCGAAGACTCTTACCAACACCGCACCGGCAAAATACGGAGTGCTGTTTATAATATTACTGTTATAAATTATGTTTTGGATCTTGTTTTATTATAAGAAACGTTGTTACTAGTGTTTATAGTTTTGAAATTTTCTGATCCGATCCCAACCCCGGAGAGTCTAGTAAGGAAAGGACACGTACTAATGCGTAATACCATTCCCTCTATAAAATCTCTAATGGTGCTACGTTTTGTACGGCTTGAGGAACCCTTTAAATTTCTCAGCCGCCATCGCCACGCTTAGTACGCTGAATATCTTTGGCAGTCGTGTTGGCAACAGGCCACATATAATATTATGTTAAAACCTTTTTATATTACGAATTTTAATTGATTGTCATTTGTTGGTTTTTCCTGTTCTGTTGATTTTGACGTATTGTTCGGTCTACTTAAAATTATAATAAATTGTTTTTTTCTTCTTTACATTCCTTGATTTAATAAAGTTCAGTGTCTTAACTCCAAGCAGTGTTTAAATGTACTCGCAAACCCTAAACAATATATACAGTCCACTAAAGCTCGAGCGACTACGAAGACGGCTACAAGTCGCTATATCATTCTAATTTAAATACTTATTTATTTACCACATTCTTTTACGGTTAGCCATCGACGATGACCGATGTCTGAGTAAATGTAGGTATAGGTACCTACAGGTATAATATAGGCGTGCATATTGATCACGGCGACAATGTCCAGTACATATTATACGTCCCCGCAATTATATACAACAGGCAGGCTGGTTCTACGACGTATATGGAATTTTAATGGTCAGCTACACGTAGAACTTATCACTAATTTATAGGGTTACCGTATGATGACTTATGTCAAGTTTAGTTTTAAAATAGACAGGGTACGAAAATCATTTCACATCCTTTAGCGATTCGGACGAAAAGTCTCTTCCAAATGACTAGGTTTCCGGTTGAACTTTGAAAAGCTTGTTGCTTATTGTCAACTCATACTTATAATGATAGTTAAATTTTGTATTAGGTACACGCCATAAAATGCTTAGTCAACAAAAAAAATCTTTCTTTCTTCCTTTCTTTCCACACGATAACAATTTTGGTCATAATAATATTAGGAAAACGTCTCTGTAGTCAATTGGCAAAGCGCTCGATCCAATACCGGAGTCTTGGTTCAATTCCCTTATCGGGAAAAGTAAGTGTGTTACGCTTTTGATGATTTGATGCATAGCCCGGGTTTGTGATAACAACCTGCTATTGGCAAGCTGCACTATGACGACACTATGATTAAGCTGCATGATGACTTGATTTCAATCATGCAGGCCTTTTCTCAGCAGTGGGATAGTACATACATATAGGCTTCTTACACATCGCTACACATACTCTTATTAGGTAGCCCTAGTGTGACATAAGTACATAACGTTATTGGTCAGCCACTATGACTCAAAGTCTTTTGCGGTTATAAGAAATGTCATCTTCTTTGTATCCGCATTGCATAAATGCACTTCGTGCTTTATTTGTGACACCAAAATATTGATTTGATTTGATAGGTGACTCGAACGCATTTTTTACCAGTAAGGTTTTGTATGTCCGAGACCCCAGCGGGATAACCCCTTCAGATCGGCTTCAAATTTCGCCATGATTTAGTTGATATTATGTTTAAATTTGTTAGCAAATATCAAAATTTGTTGACCAATAGTTATCGAGATATCCCATGTTAAAGGGTATCCCGCTGGGGTCACGCTCGTCAAAATTATTTGACCCAAAACGAGCAGGAACGAGACACGCTACTGATATAGTTTTTGTGCTAAGATTTTGTTGATTCAATTATGAATCCATCAGTGAAAATTCCAGGATTCTACCTTCTGTAGTTACCGAGTAATCAAATACCTACTTTTCGTCAAAATTCCTCCGAAAAGTAAGTTCTAGTTGAGGTGTAAGACAAAAGGCTACATTCATGAAATCCAGGGAAGATTTTGTTGACTCTGAGAGAAAATTTGTTAGACAAAACCGAGAACTCTAGCTACAGTACATCCTGAGATATAACGCTAATATGGTTATCCCGCTGGGGTCACGGTGTTGATACCTAAACATGGTTTTTCCACAGGAATGGAGCAAGTAGCGAGTTTATGACTATAGCCAAGATTTTGTGGGTGTAAAAATCTAATCAGTTCCTACTTTTCAGTTTCCTAGGTACAGTATTTTAGGAAAAATTAAAGTTTATAACTTTTTCATACTAAAAGTACGCGTATTAGCCGACAAAATTAAGTTGGTTCTTTAAAAATACCAAGATGGTGGCCAATTTTAGTTTCATCGGAATCGGCCCTTAAACAAAAAATTGGCTGCCATCTTGGCCTTTTAAGGAACCAACTTAATTTGGTCGGCTTATACGCGTACTTTTAGTATGAAAAAGTTATAAACTTTTATTTTTCCTAAAATACTGTACCTAGGAAACTGAAAAGTAGGAACTGGTTAGATTTTTACACCCACAAAATCTTGGCTATAGTCATAAACTCGCTCCTTGCTCCATTCCTGTGGAAAAACCATGTTTAGGTATCAACACCATGACCCCAGCGGGATAACCATATTAGCGTTATATCTCAGGATGTACTGTAGCTAGAGTTCTCGGTTTTGTCTAACAAATTTTCTCTCAGAGTCAACAAAATCTTCCCTGGATTTCATGAATGTAGCCTTTTGTCTTACACCTCAACTAGAACTTACTTTTCGGAGGAATTTTGACGAAAAGTAGGTATTTGATTACTCGGTAACTACAGAAGGTAGAATCCTGGATATTTCACTGATGGATTCATAATTGAATCAACAAAATCTTAGCACAAAAACTATATCAGTAGCGTGTCTCGTTCCTGCTCGTTTTAGGTGAAATAGTTTTGACGAGCGTGACCCCAGCGGGATACCTTTAACATGGGATATCTCGATAACTATTGGCCAACAAATTTTGATATTTGCTAACAAATTTAAACATAATATCAACTAAATCATGGCGAAATTTGAAGCCGATCTGAAGGGGTTATCCCGCTGGGGTCACGGACATAAGGTTTTGCCCTAATCGCATTTGCCACATCGTGTTTTGTATACTCGTATATACGAGTATGCTATTTGAAGGACCGTATTTTACCCTATAGGTGATTTGCCCTCAAGCAAGTTGATTGAATCGCTTTTTGGTCTAAAAAGAATTTGTCTAACAGCATACAAAATAATATATGGTAAATATACTTAGTACTTATACTTAATATACTTACTTACGGTCGTTGTACATATCCTTGGTACATGCAGGCCTTTGTCCAGCCGTAGACGTTTTTTTCGAAGAGCTCGATGGCGCAATGGTTAGTTAACGCGCCCGGTCTCCGAGTGCTGAGGTTAAACAACTTTCGCAAAGTCCGGTCATCGGATGGGTGACCAAAAATGTATCATCTCGAGCTCCTCCGTGCTTCGGAAGGCACGTAAAGCCGTTGGTCCCGGCTGCATTAGCAGTCGTTATCAACCACGTGGTGGTTTATGGCCCGTTCTCCCTATCCATTCATAGGGAAGGCTCGTGCCCCAGCAGTGGGGACAAAAAATGAGCTGATGATGATGATGATGAGACTTTTTTTTAGCTGAAATGACGATGATGGTGGTGGTGATGATGAAATTGTTTTAATTATTATTATATAATTATATAAGTTAGGCCCGAGTTTTCAATCCTCAGATAAGATAAGAATAAGATTGTCATTGTGACATATTTTCTAAAGAGAATCTGTCATTATGTCAAATTGTTCAATGAATTAATTTTAACTGACGATTGAAAAATCAGCCCTAAGAGATAATGTTGCTCTCATTCTTCGGACTGTTCATATGAGTCCATAAATAGAAAACATTTTAGTTTAAAAATTATTTATTTATTTATGTTTGTAATGTTTATTTTATATTTGACATTGTGGTAAAAACTTAGTGGTAGGCAAGGTGAACAAAATGTAAACTGACGTGTTTCTTTAATTCCACTCCAAGTGCACATTACTAGTGTGATTGATACTCATAAAAAATATTACTTCTAAACTAATAAATATATACTACTTACTTCTTCTATACTACTTCTTATAATTAATTCAAAGGAACTTACCGTTCAGTAGGAATGGGAGCTTGCAAAAAGCCTTCCGTTAGCTAACACAATGCGAGTGGCAGCCGCAGCGGTCCGGAGGCCCCTAATGATTAACCCTTTGTATGCAGATGCCGACGACGGCACAAAATAAGGCGCCTCAGAATATAAGTTTAGTATTGGGTCCTTATCTATGAAATTGACGTTTTTTCTCACTCATTAATAAGTGTATTACTTTTAAAACTCAATACCGGTTGATAATATTATTATACTCATTTAATTAAGACTATATTGCTTAGTCTTCAGTAATAACAATGATTTTTAATTTTGTGTCTCTTTATGGCCTAATTTTCTTTTTAAATTGAGTTATTCATAACATAATTCATAATATTATTATCTCACGTCAGGTGTACAGATATTAACTTATGATGATGATGATGTTGATGATGATCATTCCGACAGGCATGACATGAACCCTTTTAGGGCACTACAATATTTAACATTTATTTTAAATTACTTAATATTACATTTATTTTATATTATATTTATTTTAAATGACATAAGTTATTCTAAAATCACATTAAATAAAACATTAAATTATAACGTTTCATTACTCATAATACTTCTTTTTTTGTTAGCCGAATTGACCTTTTGTTTCATTGTAGCTTTGAAGGGATTTGATTTTTTTTTCTTTTTAAGGTGTTATATTTAGCTAGTGAAACAAACACACTGCCCCACAATTTTTATAGTGTTAACATAAATAAATGCTAAGAAAAAATAAAAAAACGTTAGTATGAAAAATATAAATTGGCCGCAGTGGTTAACGCGCCCGGTCTGCAAGTGCTGAGGTTAAGCAATTTTCGCAAAGGCCGGTCATCGGATGGGTGACCAAAAATGTGTCATCTCGAGCTCCTCCGTGCTTCGGAAGGCACGTAAAGCCGTTGGTCCCGGCTGCATTAACAGTCGTTAACAACCACCAATCCGCACTGGGCCTGCGTGGTGGTTTATGGCCCGTTCTCTCTATCTATCCATAGAGAAGGGTTGTGCCCCAGCGGTGGGGACATAAAATGAGCTGATGATGATAAAAATCAGTGGTCGAAACTCCGTGACCGTAATTTTTATAAAAAGCTGTTTACTAAACAATATTTTATTAAGGCTGCACGGATTGTATCGTAAGCCATGAAAAATTTAAAAAGATAGAATGTGAGTTTGGATTGGCATTGACAGATTTCGGCCGCCCCAGTTCTATTTTTGAAATTTTTGAAAAATGTATGAAACACTGTTTATTTAATTTAATTAATTTTTTATGCTTAATTTAAAAAAAATATTAGCATTCTGCACTCCTTCTCTATATAAACTATAAGTGTGTGAAAGTTCATACTCCTCCGTCCGCGCAATTTTCGTAAAAAGGTGTACATAGTTTTTGCTTCACGTATTAATTCAGAGCTATAATATAATATTCAGTCCTATAATAATGTTATGAAAACACTAATGATAATTAGTGAATCTATTAAGCTATTCGTCATATTTTATGTATAAATGGCGTCATCCTCTCTTTTAAATTGCTGTGCCAAACAGGCTCCAAATTGTGTCAATTATTTTTATACGTTAACATCTTGGATGCAAATAAATTGTAAAATTCAATTACAATTTTAATTGAAATTGAAGCTTTCTTTCTGCAGTCTTTTTATTTTGTGCCGACGGGGACGCACCAATATCAAATTATTATCATAGCTTAGGACGCCCACCGCGCTTTGTGCATACGACACTTTGAGGTGCTGATCAGTTTTTTTTTTTGTAAATTTAGAGATGTCTTTGTGTTTTTGTTGTTGTTTAAATGTTACAATGAAGAGCTGTCACTAACTTTTTATCAAATAAGATCGATTGTTATTCGATCTTTGTACCGTTCTTTGGTGAGTTAACGAGTTTATTGTTATAAGTAGGAAATAATATTTTGTTCTCTAGCAAATTATTATTAGTTGAATTTATCGTTTAAATTATATATTGGTTGCTAGCAAATTATAATAGAAATATAACATGATTAGTAAACTTAATTTGTAGGTACATAAAATAACATGGGCGATTAAGTACCGTTTACAGAATTAGGTTAATTTTAATTTGAAGGTTCAATGTAAATAAAAGACCTCTTAGAATGTTTTTATTTAAGATAAAATGTTTTATAGAGTAAACTACCGATAAACGACAACCTATTTACTTTAATATTATATACTATATTTTTTCATATAAATACCTTAACGTTTATAAAAACAACGCCGTTTCTTCGATGACTTAAAGCGTCTATTGCGTATTTCATTTGTCATTTGGTAACGTCAACAAAAGCGAGAATTTCTGTAGCAAAATTTTAACGCTCCTCGATTGTTACCATCACATCTGATGCATCTGGAGCAGAGGTGCTGCATATTACATCTTATCTTATCTTCGTGGGGCCTGCTGAGGTTTTCCTTTCCCATCAGCACTTTAACCTATCGGGATCTTTTGTGCAATCTCATCCTTTCACACGCCTAATTAAGGGTTAAGGGTTACCCATTGCAGCCTGCAATGTCAAGGAAATTCTGGTTTTCGCTAAAATTACGATCGAATGACAAACAAAACTTATATACAAATAAACAGACAACAAGGTTTGAATAGTTATTCCGTGTTTTGTCCCTTTTACTCTTATTCGAAAAGAAGTTTACATGACGGGAACAAAACATCGAATAACTATTCGTATCTTATTCTGTTTATTTGTAAGACCAATAAATAGGCTTTATTCAACTCCTAATATCTCCTAACATCCACAATGTAACGGCCTGTCTGTTTGTTGCAGTAACGAGACGACAATGTGACGTAGCTGACGCGACACTAACGCCATCTACCTTGCCTGTAACACTTTCCGGGTGAGTTCGCATCTTTTGGATGTTCTTGAATATGAATGACTTTAATGGACACTATTTAAAGTCTCCTGTCTAGAGGTAAGATGGATGCAACATTTCCTTCTAACTCTTCTGTATAGCCAAATCAAAAGCATTTAAAAAAAATAAAAATAAACATGAATAAAAATGAATACTTTTGATTCGTTTAAACATTTTTTACATACTACTCTTTTGAGACGTCTATTTTTTTAGCTGTGGGGAAGAATGCGCGATAGAACATGTTATGTGGAACTTCTCATGCAACTGTAGAATTCTTCCACCCTAAGTTTTGCGAAGTGTTTGTGACGCGTAGTTATGACGTTCAAATCATAAGTTCGTGTTGACCAAATTTTTTGTTTCTATTGTTTGGCAATTCTTGTCGCCGTCACGTCAAAGAGGATTAACTAAAATTATTCTTTTTATTAGAATATCAGTGTTCTTTTAAATACACGAAGACTTTTTATCGGTGATCAGGACCTACTAATTCCGACTAAGTAAATTCAATTCAATTCAATTCAATTCAAATAATTTATTTCGGACCGTAGTCCTTAATGAGTTAGTAACAATAATTACATAAAGACTAGTGTTAAAAATACAGTTCTTATTATTGATATTATGTACATTATATTTATTTATTATTACCTATATTATATTATATTATATCATTACATTATATTATAATATTATATTAAATTAAATTACATTATATTACAATTTATTTAATTGGGCGAGTGTGGAGCTGCATCCACCCGTGTAGGAGCGGAGAGTCCCGGTCATCTGAGAAAACTTTTAGGTAAATGATGGCCATTGCAATAATAATAGTAATTACATGTTTTCTTTTTATATATGGTTTTATATAATCATTAGAAGGTCTTCCTACATTTTTTTTTTAGTTGATGGCTTCGTGCGATTAGCACATTTAGCCAGTGTCAAAGTAATTTTTCTTACAAGTAATACATAAATATATAATATTTCCTTATATGATGATGATGAATGATATTAGAAATGGGAAGTGAGAAATGATATACTCCCCAACCCCTCGAGTATCTCAGTAAAGATGTGGGGCTTTACTAAGTCCTCACGCGAGCTTCTTGAGAGAATTTGAAAAGTAACGTTGCACTGTTTTGTTTCATTTGCCAACACTCATGCACACTCACGAACACTTAACGGTTAATAATCCACCAATATTTCACATTAATATTCGACATAACACAAATTTTGGAAAACAAGACAAAACCTCAGACATGACGCTTCACTTTCCCGCCAAGAAGTCCTCCTTCCTACATTTTATGAAGTGAAGATTAAAGTTTTTTTTTACGTTGTCTGCCATTTGACAGTTTACTACTAATAACATGAAAAACTTTAAATCTTCAATGATGTTTGTTATCATCGTTGTACCTATAGGTACTTATGAAGAGGTTTAATTTGTAACAAGGAGGAGTAGGATGACCATGATTTTAATAGTCATAGTTATAAACTTTACTTCCCAGACAAAAAAATAAAAAATGTAACGCTGACATGTAAGTTTTATTATTATTGCAATGACCATTATTTACTTAGTCGGAATCAGTAGGTCCTGATCACCGATAAAAAGTCTTCGTGTATTTTGTTGTATAAATAAACCTTTTGTTTTAAAACAAATAAATTCTTTATAATTATAAATTCTTTAAACCAAGCCAGTATCGCATATCTCTGCAGGTTTAAACGTACGCTAGCCGGGCTCTTGGGCTATTTAAGGGGTTTTTTTTTTGGAGATAGACTGCTGATTGCCACAGGGGGCATTTTCAGCTTCACTGGGCTTTTTTAGGGGCGGCGAGGTACGTAAAGGGTACCTCAAGCCGTGTTGAAACGAATCACCTGCGGAGGATTTCTAGAGGGTACGGCATCGCACACTTAAAAGTGCGCGTCCCCGTGCCCTCCCAGAGTCTCCGAAGGGTTCGGATCGGATCGGGGAGCGGAACCACCCGAGGGCGCCTCTAAAGGCACGGACCTCGGCTCGGGTAGACCGGGCCGTGGAGGAGGAGAGGAGCGCCCAGGTACATGACTGTACCTAGCATAGAGCGCGTGTGAACCGGTTCTTCGTACCCTTGTTCTACGAGTACGGTGTCTTGGGCCTAAATTAGAGTGCATGTTTAGTGTATTCTGTAAATGTGTGCTGTCATTTGGAGGATCGGGCGGGGGGGCGTTCGCAACTGTAAAATTTAAGGGTTCTCGTGGTCATCACTTTTATACTCCTGGCACACAGGAGAGGTGAAGTGACAATGGTGGGACTGAGTAGTGTAATACCCCCACTCCCTGCTCGCTGCCATGAAAGCGGTTTGAATGTAAAACGTATAATACAAAAAAAAAGAAAAACAAACACGATCACAAACATCATCGTGTCATTCCTCTTTTTGTACACTGTCTAGTTTAATTCAGTCCACTTAGCGTCGGTACGTAAGGAACGACTTTTTTCCATTACCGTACACACTTCAAGATATCTACGATCGTGATCTGAACCGCTCGGTGGCACAAAGAGCCCGTATGTCTATCAACATAAAGCATATAATATTTAAATTAAAAATAAATAAGGTTAATACTTTATTTGCTTACCCAACGGAAACATTTACGTTAATTATTGGCAATTGACGGACACAGTCAATTTAAGTGATTTAATGGGAAAATGCCTTCGTTAAATATAGCCCGGCAATAATGAGATAGATAAGACTAATAAAATAATAGCAATAGAGAGCATATTACTATATTTATACGAGTAGAGTATAGTTGGTGTTTGCCAAAGGTATATAAAAATAATGAGACTATTTATTATAAATATGAATAATACATACTGGCCATACGTTTTATCATTGGCTTACGAAAGTATGACCATGTTTCTCACTTTCGTAGTGAATTAAGGGCGTTTACGCCGCACACCAGCGCCGCCAATGAAAAAAAAACATATCTAAAAATTAGAGATAGAAAATCAAATTATGCTCAACAAACTATCTGAATGAAGTAATTTAGCATTTTTACGTCACCTAATGATCACCTGACATGTTATGGTTTAGTTAAATAAGGCATTATAGTTAAAAGTGGCCGTAACGTCTTATTTAACTAAACCATAACATGTGAGGTGTTAATTAGGTGACGTAAAAATGCTAAATTACTTCATTCAAATAGTTTGTTGAGCATAATTTGATTTTCTATCTCTAATTACTAGATATGTTTTTTTTTCACTAGTGGCGCTAGTGTGCGGCGTAAACGCTCTTAAATTGGCTACCGATCAGACATCGCCGTAATGTACACGTCCCTTCCAATCTCTATACCATCCTTAACGACCCTAATTCTTCTCCTTACCTTCGTTCCCGTTTCCAACTCCTTGTATAACAAAGACGCCTGAGATTCCTAAAGTCAATACCAACTTCGCCTTAGATTCATTTACAGTCAAAGCAGCGCAGCTATGGAACAGATTTCCTACGGACATCCAGGATAGTTCGTCCAATATATCCTTTAGAAAGAAAGTCAAGGATCACTTTCTGTCACTTATGTCATCGCAATGATTCAAAAAAATTCAAAATTTTCAAAATTCAAAATTCAAAATCATTTATTCAGTTTAGGCTACAAATAGCTCTTATGAACGTCATTTTAAGCCATCGGTTCGTAAGTCTATCTACTCTGGGCGGGAGATCTTGTACTGAGAAGAACCGGCAAGAAACTCAGCAAGTGTCCAGCTCTTTTCTTCCTTACAGCGTCATAAATATTGGAAAATGCCCTATCATAAAGGACACTTTCCATCACAAATAAAAACACAAAATGTAAAGGACAATCACAACATGTAAAAAAACACAAAAAATAAAAAATAACTAAATAAAACATTTAAGTCTGCAAAAACATAATTTACCAGTTTAATTTTTTACAATATCACACAGTACTAGAAAAAGTCAAAAAAACTATAGTTAATAATAATAAAAATAAAACTAATTGTAATGTTCAATGCAACGCTATTTTGTTATCTGCAGGACACTATTTAGTAGTATTATGTATATGTTTTTTATTATAGCCAGGCTGTTTTATCTTCTAAATATTCTTTGACTGTATAATAACCTTTTTTAAGTAAAGAAGACTTTACATGTTTTTTAAACTTATCTAAAGGTAAATCTAGTACAGTATTTGGTATTTTATTGTAATAGTGTATACCTTGCCCCAAGAAAGAACCAAGCACCTTCTGTAACCTGAACAGTGGCATTACAAGTTTTGACTTATTTCTAGTATTAAAATTGTGTACATCACTGTGTTTAGCAAATGAATTGATATTACAACGTACAAGAACTATACAATTATAAATAAATTGAGACGCCACTGTCAAGACATCAATTTCTTTAAGAAGATTTCTTAAAGACACTATATTAGAAGATAGGCACTATATTATTAAATCCATGTTTATTATTATTATTGTATATGTTCATATTTATGTAGTATTATTATGTATGTTTATGTAGTTTTTAAAAATACTATAGTACATGTATTGTATATGTATTATTGTACCTAATATTGTTATTTTTATTTGAGATATTTTTGTTTGCACTTTTGTCGTTTCCTTTTAAAGATGATGCTCCCATTTCACCCTAGGTTAGCTGGAAGAGATCTCTTTTAGAGATAAGTCCACCTTTGCTCTCCATTGTTTGTAAACTGTTCTCTGTATGTGTGTTTTTTGTACAATAAAGAATATATATATAAGCAAACTTAGATGATAACGATAGTAAACATAGTTAAAATAAACCTAACTATATTAAATTAATGAATAAATTAAATTTGCCAAATTTACCGTAACCAAGTTCAAATTTAAATTCAAACTGTTTATTTCAGTTAGATAAGTGTCCAAGACATGATTTCAATTGTGTCAACCACCGATATTATATTGGCTTTGTACATTTTGCAGACCTCAAGAATATCAAAACCAGACATACTGAAAAAAAAAAGGTTAAACGCAACTTCTTCGAAACTAGTTCTCTTCAAAAGCCAGTAAGCTTTATTGGCAATACTGGCAATACCGAACCTATTATGGGAGTCACATAAAATGCTCTTGCTCAATCGACTTTAGAGATTGCATAGATACGGCGTATCCACGTACCACAATTGACGTGTCGAACCGAGCAACGTAACGAGTAGATTCTAGATATGCCAGCCCTTGTTAAGCCCTTAAGAAGTGATACGAACGCAATACCGCCTTTATCCTAATAGACTTAGATTCTATTGTGGTTTGAAATGTAAATGTCAATGATGCTGCGGTGGTACTGCACGAACTCGTTTTAAAGTCACTTTCAAATGCTTTAATGTTGAATGTTCTGAAATTATAAAATAAGTAAATATTATGGGAAATAATAAAACACTTAAACGTGTACTTGGCTACATGATTCTTTACCACAGTTCCAACAATAAGTTTTGTTAATCTAATGTTTACAACTCATTCATGTCCAAACGAGGCAGTCTGCAGAATGCAAGCAAGCCCAACCAATCAACTTTCAAGTTGTATCAATAGTGTTACAAGCGGTTGACCGCTTATAATAAGAATAAGAAGCAGCGTACGCTTATATGCTGAATGAGTGTGATTGGGCCACATTATGACATCGGCTCGTTGTGGGTGTTCTGCCGCCTGTACAATGGAGAATGCTCTGAGGAACTTTTTAGTTTGGTGCCCACTTCCTCTTTTTACCATCGCACCGCTCGCCATCGGAACAGGGCACACGCACACTTCCTGGAGCCGTTCTCTCGAACGGTTCGCTTCCAGAGGAGCTTTATTCCACGTACCATTAAACTGTGGAATGAGCTGCCATCCGAGTTTTTCCCATTGTGCTACGACATGGACTCTTTCAAAAGGGTTTAGGTCGGCAACAAAAAAGCAACATCTCTGACACTGTTGATGTCCATGGGCGGCGGTGACCGCTCACCATCAGGTGGCCCGTCTGCTCGTTTGCAGACTAGTTTCATAATAAAAAAAATAAAAAAAACAGCATTAATGAAAACGTGAACTCTTAACGAGTAGCACAAAATAAGGGGATGCGAGTAGCAAGTCAATATTAAAATTTGTTAAAATTGCGCTAACGAGAATCGAGTGAGTTTCCGTGATACCGCTGCGGGCGGCAACAAAAAGAAAATGGCGGACTTTTTCTGGTTTGTTAGTGTTGAGTTTTGTCGCTATAAATTCAACGCGAGGAAAATAAATTGTTATCAAGTTGTAAACAACTACTCAGCTGCCGAGTCCAAGGCATAGTCTATGCCGTAGTCTTAACTATAAATGAATGACTGTTTTATTCCGTAAGAAATACAGTTCAAAATGAAAATGCTGTTGATGCTGTTTATATGAAAAATCTGAAGCTTATGGAATTTTATAAATTTTTTCAATGTGCTGCTAGAACATGCTCGTGTTGGTTTGGTTTTATTATTGGGTATTAATTGTTCTGCAAGCTTTGTAGGATAAAAACTGTGATCCTTGTAAAGATAACAATTAAGATGCTCATTTGTAATGTAAGGGTTTTCCGATTATTAATATGGCAAATCAATTACCTGTGTATTTTAGCGATAGAAATTATTTTCTTCTTTACATACTCGTAAATACGGCAATATCTATAAATAACCTTAGCAAAATGTTCTATTCAATTATTTTCTTTATGTACCCAAAAAACCTAAGTGCCAAAATATGTGAATATTTGAAAATAATAAAGTATTTCTAATTAATATTACTATAAAAGTTTGAAAGGACTTCTTGGCGGGAAAGTGAAGAGTCATGTCTGCGGTTTTGTTTTATTTTATAAAATTTGTGTTATGTCGAATATTATGTAAAATAATGGTGGATTATTAACCGTTAAGTGTTCGTGAGTGTGCATGAGTGTTGGCAAATGAAACAAAACAGTGCAACGTCACTTTTCAAATTCTCTCAAGAAGTCCGCCCGAGGACTTAGTAAAGCCCCACATCTTTACTGAGATACTCGAGGGGTTGGGGGGTATATCATTTCTCACTTCTCATTTCTATATCATTCATCATCATCATACAGGAAGGAAATATTGTTTAATTATATGTTTAACTTGTAAGAAAAATTACTTTGACACTGGCTAAATGTGCTAATCGCACGAAGCCATCAACTAAAGGAAAAAAAAAAGTTTGAAAGCTATTCGTCACTTAATAACTCTCTCTTGACATTTGACAGAGAGATAAATAATGGACGACTAGCTTTTAAGAATACTGAAGTATATTCTATTCTATTCTATTCTATTCCATGGAGATGTGGATAAAGGGCTGCATGGGTCTTGCCAAGCTATAAAGTCAAAAGAGTTCGTAACACTGGGCTCAGCTTTGCCCAAGCGGTCGCTAGCGCATCCACATGACACTGAAGCGCATTGACACTCAAAGTCAAAAATATTTTTTTCTCAAAATCGATTCGTGCAAAAACTGGTGTTGCCAGCAAGACGGATGGCTTTCCCTGGTTTTCGCGTGCGCCATAATTGATTGTGACGCGTCAGGCAGGCGCGCCGTGTCGATAAATAATCGTTTTTGCCCCCGAGCTATATTTAGTCATGAATTCATGATGAATTGATACGACATGCATCGGGTTCGCATTGATGTTAATAGTTAAATTTTTTTATTTTGTTTTGTTGAGTTTTTTTTTAGTTTAATTTTTGCCCCCGAACTAAATGCTTAGTTATGAATCAATTCATCAATTGATATGACATGCATTGGGTTCGCGTTGATGTTAATAGTTATTTTTCAAACCTAATGCATTTTTTAAATTTACCGTTGATGAACAGTTTTAAAATATTTCAGACTTTTGCTGTTTGATTCTTTAATCAGTAAATTCAAACAACAGTTTTTCTTCTTTTTGTATGACGGCGCTGGGGCTCGAATACAATACCTATATCTATTGAACTACTGAACTACTTTCAGAAAAGTTGTTCAGTGCAAAAGACTATCTTATTTTTTTTATAATAAAGCTTAACCTTGCTTGAAGAATAAATCCCATAAAGTAAAAGTGAACCAAGTAATGTTATTTATAGAAACAATATTTTTAAACAGCCGACTCTACTTTCATTTTTAAGTCTTATTAACAGAAAACAATTTTCAATTAATACATTTTAATTTATCTAATTGATAATAATTTGCTCAGAACAACAACTAAAGCTTTTTTTGGTGCGTGCCCACATACCTATCTACTTATTATTGGGTGTGCGGTGTGCGTGACAATGTGTTAATGAAATATTTTACGTGTTTATATTTGTTCGATAATAATAACTGACATAATAGCTGTGTAAAACGGAACGATCGATTAAATTTAAATGAGGGTATACAAGCTACCAACTAATTATGAGACGACCAACACCTCAGTCTCCCTGTGACCACGGACCCTGCATAGGGTTCGAAACGTCAGGATAAGCATTAAATAAGTAATGTGTAAAATAAACGCGAGTAGATCCGTAAAAGTTGTTTCATTTCAATGTGTTGTGTTCGCGTAAACTTTAAAAAACAATATATAATAGTTTATTTTAAGAGCTGGTTGACTGTGTATACGTTGCCTTAGCAGCGCAAGTGAGGCGCTCGACCAATTTATCACCATAATAAGGATTAATTGGACGCTCACTTGTTCCAGGCGAGGTTCGAGTTGATATTAAAATTCACTTCGCCGCACCGAAATCCAAAATTGAACACGGAAGTTTGCAAAAATAATATTTATGAAGTGCAAAATAAAATGTGCATGAAACAAAATTGTCCGTGGAATTTTGGAGAAGTTTACCGTTGGCTGCATTTAGTGTTTACGCCGTTGTAAGGTGTGTGAAAAGCAATATTTAGGTGGTTTATCTAGGTTATGTAATAGGGTTTTGTACGCCTTTTGATAACTATAACGAAAACGAGAGTTTGGCAAAATTTTAACTTTCCGCGATTGTGTCCGCGCTGCTTCTTCAATGCCGTTCTCGTTATACTAACACTACGTAACCTACTCTAGTAGAGTTTAGCGAGTTATGCTTATGTGAAGTCAAATAATCGAAGAATTTTTAGACGAGACGCCATTACCAACACAAATGATTTTGTTCAGGAATAAATGAATTGAAATTTTGACCACAAAATAATAATCATAATAATGATTTACTTATCGTTAGTTTGTAGCTGTAATATTTATTCATATAAAATGTTTAAGTCTTTAATTATCAAATTAACCTTAGCATGATCATAAAATAAAATACCTACATCACGAATGCAATGAAAAGTTGAATTTATTAAATAGCCGACATTAATTTACATTCGCATATTTGTTATTATGCCATTTTCCTGCATCGTTCAAAATATGAATATGCAAAGGAATGCAAGATCGTTTCACTCATTAATGACAACACATTTCAATCTAGTTATAATAAAAATAACAAATGTATTATGAATACGATGAAACGCATCTTTTTATTGCTAATTGCCAAAAGCTTTTAACATGTCTGCGTCCATGACCCAAAAGTTATCTGGATCCAATGTTTGAGTTGAGGTCTTTCCTTTACAACCAATATAGGTTGTAGTTGGTTAAATCTTTACTAGAAAAAGAATCAATCAGCCTCAGGGAGTTCGAGTGGGAATCGAACCCACGACCTTTGGATAACCGGTCCAATTCTCTGACCGCTGAGCTACCGAGGCCCCAGAAGACTCGTTGAATTTTTCTAGTAATTTAATGATTTACGCCGCAAGCAGCGGTATTACGTCACTGTGAAGTTACTATCCTCACAGTCGAAAGAACAATTTAGCAAGTGTTAAGTGTACAAACACAGTGGGAGCGGCGCGGGAGGCGGAATCCGCGAGCGGGTGTCGTTAAGAGCGTTTAATATAAATAAATATATAAATAAGACGTTACGGCCACTTTTAACTATAACGCCATATTTAACTAAACCGTAACATGTCAGGTGTTCATTAGGTGACGTAAAAATGCTAAATTACTTCATTCAGATAGTTTGTTGAGCATAATTTGATTTTCTATCTCTAATTACTAGATATGTTTTTTTTTCATTGGCGGCGCTAGTGTGCGGCGTAAACGATCTTAAGGGTGCGCCGACCAAAAAATGCCAAAAATGCAGTCACGGTTAAGAAGTTAAAATTGAAAATGCCATGGTATTAAATAAACAAAAAATATATTTAGTATCAAAAGGAACGTGTTTACAATTAGTCAGATCCATAAACTCGTAACACGCTATAGTTTTTCTACAATATCATTTAAAGTTGGGCGAAAATCATGAAAACGAGTGGCGGCGTTTAGTAGATTTCTTATAGTAAGTATATCTAAATTATTGTACCTCTGATTTTGTCTAAACAATCATCAATGGCTAAACTACAAATTGCTAAACCACATTTTCGATTCATCAAGTGGTTACTTAAATAATTATTTTTTATTAAGCACCTTAAATTCCCCATACAAAATTAGTATGGCCGCGCGGCATCAAATAAATATGGACGAAGACATTTCAGATAAAATATATGACACTTGTCACTTACGGACGGCGCACTCTTAACACATAGCTTCTTATGCGTGTGAACAAAGTAACAGCGGCGCGGTGAGCGGTATCCGCAGCGGGGTAAGCGGTCAGTGTCGGCGGCGCGGGAGGACGCAAAACCAGTATGCGTTTCCCGCTCGTGGCGTCCAATTGAATAATAATGCAACGCGTTTACGCTGAGACGCCCCGCGAAGTACTGTGTTCACCAGTAGGAATATGCGTTTTCCGCCCTTCCCGCATCCGCTCCCGCCTCCCGCGCCGCTCCCACTGTGTTTGTACACTTAGTGTACCTTGTTGGTTCTTTGCTCGTATTTTGTAGTAATTTACATGGTTAAGGTGCAGTGAATTCCTTCGGCAGTTGCTTCTGTGAAGTTGCTGATGCGTTGCAGTATCTGGAGTAGCCCATCAGCGTCCTGGAGGCTAGTTAGTATCAGTTAAAAATTTCTTGGAATGTTTTATGAATCCATGGTAGTCTTTACCATTTAAATTTTCATGTATGCGAATACCAAGATTAAAATTGGATATTTTATACTTTGATATGATTGGTTAAGTGCTTTCTTAATTCATTTGGTGCTTTCAATTGTTTTAATTAAACCGCAATGACGCAATGTTTCGCTGAATTGAAACCAATTTGAGATTGCCAAAAGTACTGACAGGCATGGACAATGTAAACAAGGGAGAAGCAATAACTGTGTTGGTGTTGATTATTCGGTACACATAACGTGTAGGTACAAACGCCCGCACGTGTAAATTTCTTCAAATAATAAAATAAATAAATAAATAAACTTTCCTGCACTCACACCAATTATCTAGCCCAAGAGAAGCTTCGTTATGAAACTCGTTAAATGGTTACTAGACAACGGATAAACATATTTAAAATACTTAAATACATACTTTTTATACATAGAAAACACCCAGACCCGAGACAATTTAGAAAAACAATAATTTCTAAATTGACCCGACCGGGGATCGACTTATTCGTCAACTGGCATGTGTGAAAGTGGCGAGTACGAGCGAGTTGGCACCTCCCGATTTTGGAATCGGACCCGGGATCTCAGAGATGGCGACACCATGAAAACCATGTGTTAACCAATGTTAACCATATGCCATTAGTATAAAGTTTAAAGTTTATTGAGGAAATTTGACAGTCTGTAGTAGTCTGATGCGCTGGCGCATGTTCCCCATGGAGCTCAGATATGTGTACCCACTCCAATCAGAGTGCAATTGTTTCAGGTCCTCTTGTAATGTCAAATGTTCTCGCTGAAAAAAGGCTCGCTTGTTTTTTATTTTTTTTTATTGAGTGAACTGATTCGGAGGAACCGAAATTCAATCTTCTCTGTTTTTGAGCTGATAATTTGATTTCTTATCACATTCTCAGCGCCATCGGTTCGAAATTCTACGACGTTCTTGTACTGAGAAGATTCAATGGGATGCATATTATTATTATTCTACAGAGATGTAATGATTTCAATGTTGTAATGTTTTAAAAAGAGTTTCTGAGCCTGATAGTACTACACTGTGCTAGCTATTCTACAAGGCCTTTTTACCGATCTGCAAGTCAATCTGATAATATTATAACTTCCTCCAATACCTACTTGTAGCAATAGTTTCACTTGCGTTAATTTCAATGTATCCGTACGTTCCTCCGTTATCTTTTTATGTAACTAATGCCGACTTCGCATTTCTATTGTCTTGTTTTTATTTGTCTTATGTTATTTCTAAATCAAGGTTGTTATTTCAAATAATTGACAATACATAACAATAGGCTTACTAGAGAAGATAACAGCATATATAACAGCAAAAAACTTAGTACATATTTAAGTAAGTCATGAATTAATACAGTTTATGTATGTATGTACTTAGGTGGTATGTAAATAAATAATGTAGATGTTAATACTGGCACTTTGTAACAAGTAATTCTTGAAGGTATAAGAAATTAACTAGGTATCATTATAGCTTATCTGTTCTATGATTATCTTGCATGGCATTGAATTAGTTTTCTTGTTGAGTTTATAATGTATAGTTTTCAATGTCAAGTCTTTTAAAAGCCTGAACAAACTTCAGTTAAAAACTTCTTATGACATTCTTTTTTTTAAAGCAGGCTAATACTTGTTGTTACTTCCCTGTGTGGTGCCGGGGATAAAGAATTGCACCACCCCATCTCTTCCCGTGGGTGTCGTAAAAGCCGACTAAGAGACCATTCCAAAGGATGGGCAGCAGCATCTCTCTGAGGTTGCCCTCAACCTACTGCGATCGCCAACCCGCCTGCCAAGCGTGGCGATTACGGCAAATACCCCTTATATCCTTGGGGGAGGCCTTTGTCCAGCAGTGGACGTCTTTTGGCTGAGATGATGAATACTTGTTGTCAACCATAAGCGCAGTTTAGATGTGAAGACAGCTTGGAGCAAGATTGTGCTTCACTAGCCGTCTTCATCTTGCATACACGAACCTCGCTTCTTTACACCTCGTATAAAAGACAGCATTTTGCAGGGAAGAGAAAAATAGTAGGTGTGCCGACTGAGATAGCATACCATTTTTAGTGGCGTGATAAACAAAAGATTTCGTAGTAGAGCTGAACA
This sequence comes from Eudonia lacustrata, assembly GCA_947562085.1. Lineage (NCBI taxonomy): Eukaryota > Metazoa > Arthropoda > Insecta > Lepidoptera > Crambidae > Eudonia > Eudonia lacustrata. The sequence continues at coordinate 2,926,518 of OX387341.1, forward strand.
AAAAATTCTTAGACATATTAAGTGGATGTATGTTTAAATATATTATATTGTCGTGTTACCTATGCAATCAAAGTAAATAAAGGCTACTTCTACAACTAATTTGATGATATTCTTTTTAATTTAAATCTGGAAGCAACAACAGTTTTCTCATTGGCATCGTTGCATTGTATTCCACGAATGTAGGGCATGGCGCACGCGCAAGGACGCTCACAGAGTTTACACAGATGATGGAGTGCAATCACAATAAATAAGCTCTTATCACGATTGCGTAAAACGCAAAATCCATCGCCATAAATCCCCACAAAACCTGCGAGATCAGTTGAACTTTATCGCAGAAGAAATTGAGTTGAAAATTATGTTGCTTTTCTGTAGTCTCTGAAGCTAATGAATGAATGTCTGAGTGTTTCGTTGACAGCTGGACAAGCAGTTGTGCAAATGCACTAATTTTAAATAGGCCGATACTGTGTTGTGACATACTGCAGAGGTAACACATGTTCCCATTGTTTCTATGTCAGTTTACTATACTGTTCCGGTATTGAATCATGCGTAAATACTTTTCTCAGACTTTTCCTTTGTGTAGCGTTTGTTACACGCTGTATTTTTATTTTGAAATGGTCTTATTAATTGGGAAGGGATTTGCCTTCTTTCACCTAATGGTAATGTAGTGATCGGGACTGCTTGGAGGCGCGGACCTACTGGCAGCCGTCGCGTTCTCATTTCAAATCTTATTTAAAACGACACGCGGCGGAAGAAAAGGACGATCAAGTTGAGCATCGACGGCTGGTGCGGCTTCGACGTATTAATAGAATTATTATTATTGTAATTTCTTGAAAACATTCAATATACAAAAGTAAACTCTATAATTCTTTTCAATTCACGCCCCCATATAAGTAGCAATCATTCTGATTGTCACAACAACAGGCGACAGTAAATGTAAAAAAATAAAAATAAAATAAAAATCATTTATTTCGGACAGGGTCCATATAGTGTTAGTAACAATAATCTTATAAGCTACGTTAGTACAAAAATTGGTTTAATGTAATTTTATTGTCTTTGACGATCTGGACGCGAGTCCAGTGCTGCATTATAGCACTGTCTACGTCCAGTCTCGCCGCGACAGTCTTCAGGAGGCTGTTGGTGCTGCCACGCACACGCCGCATCAGGGATGCAATGCGCTTTCTGATGATAGCAGAGAGGCTATCAACCTCTGCTGTAGCTAGCATTCCTGACGCGCTGCAGTGTCGCGGCAGCCCCATCAGCCCCCTGAACGCATTATTATATTGGGTACGTAGGGCCCTGTACGCTCCTTGGGTGTAATTTGTCCACAAGCTGCATGTGTACAGGGTATGGCAATATGCTTTGAAGAGCGTAATTTTTACACTCTTCGTGCAAAAATGAAAGCGCTCTTATTTATTTATTTTATATATTTATTTGTCTTCGGAAGACCAACAGCTCGCGATTCATACATCCATTCAGATATAGGTGACAGATAGCCAATAACAGTGGCGGTAGCCAAAGTAACATTAAGAAAACGATAGCGAAGTTCGAAAAGAATAAAATGTATGGGATTGACATAAGATTGACCACGTGATTTAGCGCGGCTTATGTCAACCCCATACATTTTATTCTTTTCGAACTTCGCTATCGTTTTCTTAATGTTACTTTGGCTAAGCCTACAGGTCTCCATGTTAAAAAACAGATTAATTAACAAGGTTTTTGTGGACAATAGAACATAAAATAATTAAAAAATATTAAAAAACAAAATAAAAACTAATAAGTGTAAAGTGTAGTAAACTAGTAATTCACAAATAAACAATAACATAATTCAGATAAAGATGTTGATTTTTCTTTTGGTGAATGTCTGTTGGCCTCAGACGTCTTTTACAACGTCACCGGACTTATTTAGGGTTCCTCAAGCTGTGTCGAAACACCGGCAGAGGGATTCTAGTGGGAGTGGCATCACGTTAGCGTGTATCCGTTCCCTACCAGATACTCCGAGTCAGCTAAGCTAAGGTTGTTAGAGATGTCGCTGCCGTGAAACTTATCCTACCAACAAAGTTATCGGAATACCCAAATTCAGACATCCTGTTAAGTAAGAAACTCATACGCGATGCGTTAAACAAAAATTACAAGTACTCACACTTGTTGAAAATGGAACAGACGAGTGACTTCACATACGAAAACGTGGCCGAGTCTCGAGAACAAAAAGTGAAAGTGGTCTTAACCAAAAAAGTACCACGGAGGTCGACATTACATCATGCATTGTATCGGACTAACATAACCTTTTCATCTCCGTATATCTTATTTCGCGTCCACCAAGGTTCATATTAGACTGATTAATGCAATGTTAATTTGGTGAATCCGTATTTGAAGATTGAAATGCAAGGTTTTTGCAATGCCACTTGATTTGGCGCCTGCTACCAGTTTGGGTTGGTTGCGTTGACATATAAGCCACCTAGTCAGTATGCCAGATCGTTGCAGAAAAACTATGTTTTTATTAGCTTACGTTTGGGATTTTATTATACTAAGAGTAAGAACTTGTAAGCAACTTGCTTGTGGGCAAGGTGGAGCCTAGTGAGTAGGGCTGCCACCTTTTTTAGGACGAATAAAGTATTTTTTCATTTTGTTAGAACAAAAATAAAGTACAGAGCATAAAAAAGAGTATTTAAAAAAAAATAAAAAAATCAGATGTTTTTGACGGTGGTTGTTGACATTGAATGGGCGCCTTCGGCTTTCAATGTAAAAAGTAAATAGTGTTGAATAATTTGGGCGGGCTGGTTAGAACCACGATAGCTCAATTGGGAGAGCGCCTGACCCTGTATGTCAGAAAGGTGCGGGTTCAAATCCTGTTCGTCGAAATTTTTTCAACATTTGTGTTTTTGTAATTTGTTCGCAACAAAATTTGCGTTAAAAATTATATAAACATTTTATAAAGAGTATTTATTTATTTGTCCTTAAAAACGTATTTTTTGTTGCTCTTTGCGACATTTAACAAATATTTTGCGGCTGTGGATACCAGTTTATTTAGTCTCACAAGTACTCATAACCAGTAACGAGTCAGTAACAATCAGTTTTACGTATATAGAGTATTTTAGCGTACTTTATTGGTGTCGTAGATTATAAAGAACGCCTACATGAAGAGGAAAATACTCTATTTTAAAGTACTGGTGGCAATGGCAACCCTACTAGTGAGGCTCAATCCTGCTCCAGTAGGTGTCTTCGCATCTGGACTTGGCTCTTGCTCAACATCGGCAAAGCGAAGTCATCTGTTAAGTCATCTACTTAAATAAAAAGAAAATAGAAAATGCAATTAAAAAAAAATGGTAAAGAGATCTAAGGTTACTACTGCCATATCAATATTAAATAAATAAATAAAAAAAACTTTCCTACACTCACACCACCCAAGAGAAGTTTCGTTATGAAACTCGTTAAATGGTTACTAGACAACGGATAAACATACATAAAATACTTAAATACATACTTAACATACACAGAAAACACCCAGAGCCGAGACAATTTAGAAAAACAATAATTTCTAAATTGACCCGACCGGGGATCGAACCCGACACCATGAAAACCGGTGTACAAACCACTCGAACAAGGAGGTCGTCAAAAATTATATTATTTATATTAATTAATTAATTAATACATGCTTTTCATAATTCGTAGAAATTTTAAGTAAACATCATCTTTTTTTATGCAACTCGAATAGTCTTGTATTCAAATTATCATCACCTACGAATGTACATTCTCTTCATTCGTTAAGTTATCTGGAAGTGAACATTTTATTTGTTCTAAGTTCTGCCTTCAATTGGTGTTGCAATAAACCACCACCTTTCACTTGTTAGATATGAATAGATCATATACAGTAACTATGTTATCTATCCATCGCAAACAAGTGAAAGGTCTGCCAGAAGATCAGCTTGCAAAAAATCATGAATAATAATTGTATCATCATGGCATATGCGTATCTTTCGTATGTTACTAAACCTTATGTCTAAATATACTTTCAAACTTTTGAGTTCCATTTTAAACAAAGATTTCAATGGAGTTTCATGTAAACTACTTAGTATCCTAGGCATGGCTTTTAAAACCTGACGTTTTTTTAGTCAGCCCGTGACCACGGCCGGTGTAAGTCAGTCGAAACATCGGGTATAAAAAATCTTTAAAGTCTTAATCATACTAATATTATAAAGAGGAAAGCTTTGTATTTTTGTATGTTTGTAACAAATAAAATCAAAAGCTACTGGACCGATTTAAAAAATTCTTTCACCATTAGAATGCTACATTAGCGCTGAGTAACACAGGCTATATTAAAAAAGAAATGTCTACCCGTGCGAAGCCGGGACGGGCCACTAGTATTTATCATACATAGGTATTAGCCTGTGCAAAGTCTAATTGTAGGTCTTCCTCACTATAGCCAATTCCTTTTTAAGGATTCCAAGTAAAGTGTAGGTATCTTTATATTAATACGTGAAGCAAAAACTTTGCACACCTTTTTTACGAAAATTGCGTGGGCGGAGGAGTATAAAATTTCGCACACTTATTGTTTGTATAGAGAAGGTTATCCGAAGGTTAATATTTAAAAAAAAATATGCATAAGAATACATTAAATCAATAAAACAAACATTACACACACTAACCCCCGTATTTATAAACGAGTAAAAGATCATACTGAAGCAAAGTAATTGCTTAAGTAAAATTTTATATTCTTTAGTAAACCGATAAAGTTATAAACGTCAAAAGACTATAATTCTTAGCCAAGCACTAGTCACCAATATCTTTACTCAAGCAATCTAGTTAGATTTCTCAAAGAATTCATAGTGACAAGCTTTGTGACAAGCTAGGTTTGAGATTATATTCCGTGTGTGTTTTGTCTAAAATAATATAAAATTTATGATTTTGATAATAATTACAATAACACAAATGTTGAAAAAATTTCCACGAGCAGGGTTTGAACCTTTTTAACATTTGTGTTTTTGTAATTTGTTCGCAACAAAATTTGCGTTAAAAATTATATAAACATTAATAATTACAATGTTTTTATTTAATTTATTAAGAAAACTTCTATTCTAATATAAACGTTACTTAATTATAAAATGAAATTAGATCTTAGTGACATTTCTAAGAACCAAGTAATTGCCAAGTAATGGCTTGTCTATAAATACTAGTGTTAAGTAGGTACCTAAATATAATAAAATATAATATTGAATATCGTGTAATTATGTAGTGTGTGCCAATAAATGTGTGTTTGTTTGTTTTGTTTGTTTGTTTACCTACCATGTATTTGACACAGACGTATAAAATACTCTTTTCAAAAATTTCAAAAATGGAAGAGTAGCGGCCGGAATCTGTCAATGCTAATCCAAACTCACATTCAATCTTTTTTAATTTTTCATTGCTTAGGATACAATCTGTGCAGCCTTAATAAAATTACGGTCGAATTTCGACCACTGGGCGACTACTAGTAATAATAATTGAACTTATCGTCGCCTAAGTACACACACCTGCAAATCAGACGACCAAAAACTGACTTTGAACTTTATACATAAGACATATGATTGAACATTCATTAAAAAAATTGGCAGTTTTGGATATGCATGCCGTCTGTACCATCAGATGGAAAGACGTAGGTACATTTTTTCTTATAGTTCTTTGTATCAAAGTAAATCCATTTTTGAGAAAAGTTAGGACAACATACACAAACATTTTACTCCAAAAGCATATACCTCTTCCACATTGTCTCGCCGTGGGTAAAAAGTGAAGCTATATTCTGGCCTTGACATTTACTGATCTGGACAGCATAATTGTGCGTTGTCATATGAAATCATAGTCTGTGTCCTGCTGAGCAAGGTTAATTACACATATTATTGCAGTTTGCTATTAAATCTGCCATGGCATAGTTTTCTTGCACATTTAAAAATAAACAACTGCAAGAAGATGGCTTTATTTATTTAGGATGGTAATGATTTCGATGTAAGGGAAGAATGGCACAGAGGTGCCATTTTTTTTAAAACTCGAAATAAGTGACATGAAAATACAAATGATGATTTCGATGGCGCAGTGATGAGCTCGATGGCGCAGTGAGGAGCTCGATGGCGCAGTGGTTAACGCGCCCGGTCTAGGAGTGCTGAGGTTAAGCAACTTTCGCAAAGGCCGGTCATCGAATGGGTGACCAAAAAACCTTTTATCTCGAGCATTTCCGTGCTTCGGTAGGCACGTAAAGTCGTTGGTTCCGGCTGCATTAGCAGTCGCTAACAACCACCAATCCGCAGTGGGCCCGCGTGGTGATTTATAGCCCGCTCTCCCTATCTATCCGTAGGGAAGGCTCGTGCCCCAGCAGTGGGGACATAAAATGAGCTGATGTTAATGATGATGATGATGAAAATATACTACCAAATACAATTTATTAAAATGAAACAACTTTTACGGATCTACTCGCGTTTATTTTACACATTACTTATTTAATGTTTATCTTGACGTTTCGAACCCTTTGCAGGGTCCGTGGTCTCATAACTAGTTGGTAGCTTGTATACCCTCATTTAAATTTAAATAAACGCGAGTAGATCCGTAAAAGTTGTTTCATTTCATTGTGCAGTGTTCGCGTAAACTTTAGAAAACAATAAATACAATAAATTTGCATTATTTACAATTTGATTATTAAGATACCTAATGTTGTACGAGAATTTTCGGTGTTGAAAATGAGGGTTCATTGTACATTTGCCACAAAGTAAGTTCGTTACAGAAAAAAGTATGTGTGTGAAATTGCCACACTTCTATTTTTATGAAGTAAATTTATCATATTTTAATTTGGACCTGTGACGAACTTACTTTTTTCCCAATGTATATACAATAACCCAAAATAAGTAACCCAGTAACTTTAAATTTGGCGACCTCCTTGGTCGAGTGGTTTGTACACCGGTTTTCATGGTGTCGTCATCTCTGAGGTCCCGGGTTCGATCCCAGGTCGGGTCAATTTAGAAATTATTGTTTTTCTAAATTGTCTCGAGTCTGGGTGTTTTCTATGTATAATAAGTACCTATGTAGTTTAGTATTTTAAGTATGTTTATCCGTTGTCTAGTAACCATTTAACGAGTTTCGTAACGAAGCTTCTCTTGGGCTAGATAATTGGTGTGAGTGTAGGAAAGTTTATTATTTATTTATTTAAATAAGAGATAAAAGAGCACTCTTTATTGATATCACAGCGTGAGAATTAGTCACAAATTAGTTTTAAAAATAGCACCCCAACTGCAATCGTGGCTAGTGCGAGTTTAATTTGTCGTTCGATCACGTTATCGAAAACGAGAATTTGTATATTTAATTTTTTTATTATTTTTCAAGTGCTAATTGCTGCACTGAAGCTAAATTAAATATTTATAAAATTTATAAAATAAAGTGAAAAAATTAAACGCCTACCCGACCCAGCCAGCAATTGAACCTGGGTCTTCCGCAATCCGGACGGCTGCACTGACCGCCTACATATTTATCTCTCCCCGTTTGTCGCCGGAGGGCGCTACTTCAATACTAGTACATGTAAATGTAATTGTTTATTCATAATGCATGCAGTTTGATTACACAAAGGAAGGTTTAATTGCCTACAGTACAGGTTCTCCTAGTATGTAAATCTTAACTACAGATTTCATTATTGTATCTGCTGTATAATGGACATAAAAAATATTTAAAATGTTTTAGTTTTTTATATATAATTTTTAACGCAAACTTCGTTGCGAACAAATTACAAAAACACAAATGTTGAAAAAATTTCCACGAGCAGAATCTGAACCTGCACCCTTCTGACATACCGGGTCAGGTGCTCTCACAAATGAGCTATCGTGGTTCTGACCACCCCGCCGAAACTATTCATCACTATTTACTTTTTACTTTGAAAGCCAAAGGCGCCCATTCAATGTCAACAACTACCGTCATTAACATCCGATCATAATATTTTTACAAATACTAAAGATCAGTTAAGAAGTAGGCAAGCTATTTATAAAATGTTTATATAATTTTTAACGCAAATTTTGTTGCGAACAAATTACAAAAACACAGATATTGAAAAAATATTTAATAAAAATGTTATAGACAAACAAATTCTCGAACGATGAATCAAACTCACGAGTATTTAAATAAACTTATAAAAGTAACTTACTGCTTTAAATACTTAGGTGACATTGCTTCAGTTTATACAAAGACAATGTAGTTACTTAAAATTTTATATAGGTATGTAATTAAAATAAATATGTTTAATTAATTTCGTATTCCTTGTAATTCCGAACCAGTGATTGGTAATGTTATGTTTATTTAAAAATAATAAGCGAGAGCTTCGATATAATAATGAATACTAGCACTGTGCTTACCCGTAATATATAAAAAAGAGCATTTACTAGAATAAAAACTCTTTCCAATACTTTACTGTTATTAAAACTAAAATTAAAATTATATTAAGTAACTTTTATAAACGAACCAAAAAAGACGCCCACAGATAATTTATGACACGAAAGTTTTCAAGTTATCCGGCTTAAGATTAACTTATTAGTTTTAAACAATCTCAACTTTATAAAATAACCAATAAGATCCAAAGTCTGTTGCAAGCCAAGAATTTTAATAATAGTGGATGACGGAATCGTTAGATGTCTTTGCCTTGGTCATAATAAACCATTCTGGGCGATACCGGTTTAAGAAAATGTTTGTTCAAATGCGAAGACAGTGTTTTTTCTTATTCATTTACTGGATTTTGAACCTTATTACAACTATTTATCTATCTACTGCTACTTCATAGGGTGCCTCTCCAATTACTGAAGTTTTACCAGTCAGCTCTGCATATTTACTGTCCTTGGCAAGGCAAAATAGTTCAGTGGCACTCGTTTTTCTTGTCTACTCCCGAATGTTCTGTAATCACGAATTTCCTCTACCACCAAAAGTTCTCCTTCTTCCAACTACTCTTCTCATCATAATAAGTTGCAAGAGTTCGTATTTATCGTCCCTGGCCTGGCCTGGTCGGCATATGGTCCAGATATGCAACTTTTCTCTGCTTGGCAGCGTGCAAAAGCTTACGTTTCTGGCTGAATCGTCGCTTACTTGTCTATTGTTTTAGTTAAATTATTAATTAAAATTAGATAAAGTTGTTTAACAGAAATGTGTTATATATTGTTTACAATCAGCGGACAAGTATTTAGGATTTTATTTTCTTTGATATACCAGTTATCCAGCGTTGTTTCTAGAAAAAAAAAATGTCGTAGGTTCGAGTTCCATCTTAGAAAAGCAGCCTTTTTTCAAATGCAATATTCAATTTCTATACACTTACCCATAAATCACTGTGGGTAAATTTTTTTTTTCACTTTTTGTTATGTACCTTCTTACTTACAGTAAAGTATTAAAATCGTAGAATTTACACGTCTTTGTTCCTGCACAAGTGAGAAATGTCAAAATTGCATCCCACAATCGTAGGTCCACAGGTAGGTAAAAGCCGTGGGAAGGCTGCCCACTGCCTCAACAAATGTGTTAATTAAATAAGACATACCAGTTATACGAGTCCTACACGATTCTGCGACTATGTATGTACAGTTAGTGACAGAATAACATGGACCTTCCTTTTTCGGAATATACTTTATTAAATTAAATTAAATTCAAATTTTTACTCTTTATTTTCAAATGCTAATTGCTGCACAGAAGCTAAATTAAATATTTATAAAAAAATATAAAATACTGTGAAAAAAAAGGTAGGTGTTTAATTTTTTCACTGTATTTTATAAATTTTTTATAATTATTTAAATTAAAATTTTTATGGCTATTTTAAATTGAACAGAGATAAAACAAAAATATAATTATTTATTAACACAAATTTAGCTCTTTACATTAGAGTGAATAAAATTTATAGTAAAATAGATCAGATTCCATTACATAATTTTAATACAAACATTTTGATGTTATTTTGTAGTAAAAATGCCTGAAAGTTCATGAAAAAGCACGAGGAAGAGATAGAGACATTTTAATTCGATCACCCATCTGATGACAGGGCATTACGAAAATTGTTTAACTTTTAAGATCGCAATCGGAAAGTACTAACTGCTGCCTCATAGAACTTTTATATTAAAACACATTTACAAATAAACACATCTTTTTTAAATATTCAAATAAAAAGAATAAACAACAACTAACCTTGTTAAAAAAAACAAAAGAAAACATAAAGTAGGGTCCCTACATAATAGTAATTTAAATACTTAATTAACCTGTTAAACCAACAAGTTTTAATAACATACTATTAATAATAAACTTAATAACAAAACGATGGTGTTTCAAACAAAAGAAGAGTTAATATAATCGTAATATTATTCGCTCGTCCAGTTCGATGGCCCGGTATAGCCTGCCGGTTTTATTTGACCATAAATTTGGTAGCTAATGCATTTGCGAAATGACATTTGTATGAATTCCCGTGGGCCGTTTGGTTTCAGCTTTTCGGGTGCGCGCTGAGTAAGGCGGCGCGGGAAGAAAGTTGGACAAATTTTTATTATTTACGCTTTGTTTATCTTATAAGTGCTTGACTTTTATCAGTGCTGTATGATATTGTAGAAATCTTAATTGGTACCTCACATTATTTTCATAGTTATTAATAATAATATTTTTTTTATTTTATTTTTTTATTTATTTATTTATTTTATAATTACTTACAACTATCTTTACAGGTTTCTTTTTTTTTTTTACCCAATACAATAGTGCAGCTATAATATGACTAAAATACAACACAATATACATTACACTTCATACGACACAGTAAACAAAGCAATTCTTGTAAATTCGCTCAGAGCACAGCAGAATAGATCAACCTTCTTAGCTATTAGGTTGAGAGTGCGGAGCGCGCGCGTCAGCGGTGCCTCGTTTAGCAAGTTGGTGCGGCCGCGCGGCACCGCTAGCAGCGGCGGCCGGCGGCGCCGCCACACGTACCGGTCCGGCACATATAGCGCCACTCTTTCCAACAAGTCTTCATTATGGATTTTACCCCTTATAATTTTAAAAATATATACAACTACAGCGACGTTTCTCCTAACTCCTAGTTCGTTGTACCCCACCATCCCTAAAACAAATAATGTTGGATACATAAGAGGGTAAAATGGGTACACCCCATACAGTCTCAAATATAAATAACGAACAAACTTATTTTGAACTCGTTCCACCATTTTTACATATTTTATTTCATATGGAGCCCAAATCATTGCATTGCACTCCAAATGACTCCTTACCAATGCATTATACACCGCGATAATAGCTTTTATATTAGTAAAGCTATTAACCGTGCGGAGCATAAATCCTAGGTTCCTGTAAGCTTTTTTACAGCAAGTGACTATGTGATCACGAAATGTTAGGTCCTGGGTAAGTTGGACGCCCAGGTCCTTGACCTCTTTCACTCTCACAATAGGAGCCCCGTCAATGTTGTAGTCGTAAAGGACATGCGTGTGTACTCGGGTGAAAGTTATAGTGACACATTTTAGGGTGTTAAACTGCAACAAGTTTTCTTTGCTCCAGGTTACGACTCTGTCTATGTCCTGTTGTAGCCTTTGACAGTCACTCCGGTTTTTTATAGCTAGGGACAGCTTTAGGTCATCAGCAAACAATAAACACTTTGCATCCTGTACCACCCTAGGCAAGTCATTTAAAAGCAAAATAAACTGCAAAGGCCCGAGATTACTACCCTGGCTTACGCCAGACCTGGTAAAGTATGGTTGCGACCTTTCACCTGCATATTCCACATACTGTTGCCTGTCCCTCATATAACTTGCAAAAAAATTAAGCAAGTGAGAAGTGCAACCGATTGCCGCCAACTTGTTCAGCAGTACGTCATTATCGACCAAGTCAAATGCTTTTTTAAAGTCGAAGTATGCTGCATCGGCTTGCCCCCCACCGTCTACCACAGGTACAATATCCGCCATGTAGCCAAGGAGATTACTTGTGGTACTCCGCCCTGGTCGAAATCCATGCTGGGCGTTCGAAAATTGCGCGCCCACCAGCATGAATAGGCTGGCATGAATTGCAGATTCAAAAATCTTGGCAGGTGTTGAAAGTACTGTAACAGGTCTGTACCCATCGACCTTCGCTCTCGAGCTTCCTTTCGGTACCGGCACGACTCGGGTAGTTTTCCACCTTTCCGGAAATACAGCTGTTTTCAGGCATTGGTTGTAGATGTACAACAACGGCTCAGCTAATATTGAACGACAGTCCCTGAAGATATAAGGCGGGATGCCATCCGGTCCAACAGACCTTTTCGGCTTGAGTTGTTGAAGTGCTTGCTGCACATCGACAATGCTTAACTGATCCAGGTGAACCCAAGCCGCCCCGTTCTCGCCACCCGCATTCGCCATTGCAGCACTTACATTCAACTCCGCCCGCCTTGTACTGTAAACTGAGCTGAAATACTCTGCAAACTCTTTAGCACACTGCTGGCCATCCAACACCTTTCCGTCTTTCATTATAAATTTTATTATTAAAATTTCATTATAAATAAACTTTCCTACAATCACACCAATTATCTAGCCCAAGAGAAGCTTCGTTATGAAACTCGTTAAAATGGTTACTAGACATCAGATAAACATACTTAAAATACTTAAATACATACATTATACATAGAAAACACCCAGATCCGAGACAATTTAGAAAAACAATAATTTCTAAAATTGACCCGACCGGGGATCGAACCCGAGACCTCAGAGATGGCGACACCATGAAAACCGGTATACAAACCACTTCACCTAGGAGGTCGTCAAAATTATGAGTCAGATATTATTTATTCCATTTCAAAACAGATTCGTTATTTAACAGAAAACGAACACATGACATTTAAATGCTAGCTATTAAAATGCTTAATGCGAGAAAGATGACGGGCGTGATAAAAAATAAACATGCCTGCCTAGTGGTGGACAATGTTTATTGTGATGTTTTCTTTTTATCATGAAAACCGCCATTAAAGTTTTATAAGCGACGCTGTTTTTCAAAACTGAGGAAACGTTTTGAGTGCTTCAGCTTACTGCAATTTAACTGAGTGCCTATAGTGTGAGTTTTGTTTATTATCCGAATTCATTCGATTACGTTTACGAAAACAAAAATTTGTATAGCAAAATTTTCAACTCTTCTCGTTTATCGCCATCGAATGACAAATGAAACTCATACTATTTAGGTGATTTGTTCCTCCGGTATCGATTCCCTGCGTATCAACTTCTCATCGTATCGACTTCCCCCGGTATCGACTCCCGCCGTATCGACTCCCGCCGTATCGATTCCCTTCGTATCGACTCCCGCCGTATCGACTCCCGCCGTATTGACTCCCGCCGTATCGACTCCCGCCGTATCGACTCCCGCCGTATCGACTCCTGCCGTATCGACTCCCGCCGTATTGACTCTCGCCGTATCGATTCCCTCCGTATCGACTCCCGCCGTATCGACTCCCACCGTATCGACTCCCTCCGTATCGACTCCCTCCTTAACGACTCCCGCCGTATCGACTCCCGCCGTATCGACTCCCGCCGTATCGACTTCCGCCGTATAGACTCCCGCCGTATATACTCCCGCCGTGTCGACTTCCCTCGGTTTCGACTATGCACCCTGTTTGAACACGTTAACGAAAACGAGAAAATAGCGCCTCCTTGTAAAAAAACGTTAGCCACCTAGAGTAGAGGCACCAGAGATGGATATTGTGGTCTAGTGGTACCACCGGTTTAGACCCAGAGGTCCCGGGTTCGATTCCCAGCGGGGGGTACATGTGTACTCGGTTTGGTTGGTGGTAGGGCTTGTTTGTCCACCTGGCTAGCTACCACCATCTTAACTAAATATGTGGCAATAACATCAATGTTTGTAATATTGTTGTGTTCCGGCAGCTAGAGATAAGATAGCCAGTGCCTCACTTGTTGAAGATCTCGGGTGAAGTACGCTTTCATCATTGGCCTTATCGTCACTTAACATCAGGTGAGATCAAGGCACTGTGCTTACCCGATAAATACATTTAAAAAAATAATTGAATTATTAAAAAGGTTTAAAAAGGTTTAGTAAAAGATTTTTGATTTTAGCGACAATTGACTACCAAACCACCTGCTTGCTTCCCAGCTGTCTTCAGTAAAATTTTAATTAAATTATGGTATTTATATTAAATTTATACTTTTTTTTCAAGTGCTAATTGCTGCACTGAAGTTAAATTAAATATTTATAAAATTTATAAAATACAGTGAAAAAATTAAACGCCCACCCGACCCAGCCAGGAATCAAACCTGGGTCTTCCGCAATCCGGTGATATATGTATATGGTATTTATATTGTTTATTTGACGACAACATTTGAGACAACAACTTATGATTGGTAAAGAAGTGCTATGGTTTTGGGACTACTCCGCCTATTGTTTGATCACTTTTAACTGAGGATCACACTAAGACACCTACCTTACTTTAATAAAAAATGGTAGTAATGGCGTCTGATTCGCGAGTGGCTTGCAATCGGCGTTCTGTCGAATTCGAATGCTCAAGGCTCTTTCTTACATTACGATAATGTCAATAAAAACCCGATGGAGACTGCTTGCGGTAAAGGTGAATTTCGAATTTTATAAAATTATGGACCAAAAATTGTTTTTGTGTAAAATTGTTTAGCTTAAACCATTAAGCTGCACCGTATTTTAATTGTTAAATATAATATACTGTACTCTGCAATTTAACTACAGCACAATTCAGGGTTTCTGAAACTGACCCGCGATGTTAGAGGGTTTAAGTCTTAAATCCTAAATCCTGCTTTTTCCGCTCTTTCTCGTTTTATGATTTAGTGTAAAAACACACTATGCCGAAGGTACGCGGCTGATTTTACGTTCCGACGTATTCGGCTGATATGACAAACCATAAGTGCCGAACTTACGCCCCGCCCCCGGATCTTCGTAGGCAATCGAAACGAACTTCGGTCGCGTATAATGTGTGCTCTATAGAATAAGTTGCCGCTGAACTTACGCCCAACCGAAGTTTGGCTGTACGCTATCTATAACGCAACGTAATTTCGGTATTGTGTGTCGTCAGTAATTCAAATAGCATTGTAGGCGTAATCATGCCGAACTTCGGTCGCGTAATTTCGGCATAGTGTGTTCCTACACTTAATGTTGTTTTCGAACGCTAAAATAAAACAATTTATACAGATCTATATGCATTCCTTTTACATATAAACTATTTTATTAGTGCGTTTCCAGCTCTTTGCAGTATTAATAAATGGTGAATTTGGTACTTAACGGCACAACCGGTACTAGAAAATTATTGAATCGTCTTAAGGCACAGTTGTCGAAATCTGAACAATAAAAATATACTTCCTCGAAATTCACCTAAAAACTTTTATTCAGTACATTATAAAAAAAAAAGAGAATATTAACACTATTTTTAAGTCCCTTGGAATTGCCGACTTTAATATTCAGATAGACACCGCTTTAAGGTGTTAAGTCCATCGCTTACTTTTATTTTAAATGTCAAGAAATCCTTATTAGATGCGTGACGAGCTCAACTCACATCAACTATATTGGTTAACTGGCGCGGCTGATAGGAAGTAGTGAAAAGAACTAAAAAAGGCCTTTGCCCTACACTGGGATACCCCGCCCGATCCTCTAAATGCCACTACACATTTACAGAATACACTAAACATACACACTAGTTTAGGCCCAAGACACCGCACTCGTAGAACAAGGGTACGTAGAACCGGTTCACACGCGCTCTATACCAGGTACAGACCTAGGCGCTTCTCTCTTCCTCCACGGCCCGGTTAACCCGAGCCGAGGTCCGAGGCGCCTTTAGAGGCGCCCTCGGGTTGCTCCGCTCCCCGATCCGGTCCGAACCCTTCGGAGAACACAAAAACACAAAATACTCCTTACCGTGGTGGTCTGAGGAACTTGCCGGGATGAAGGGGAGGGTCGCCACAAAGAAGCGGAGAATCAGGAACGCCGCACCACATCGCAGACCATTTGTAGTAAATGAGTATCTCGAGGAGAAGGAGAAATACGAAGCTGCCGTATCGGCTGCCCAGACGACATCCTGGAAGAATTTCTGTGGGAGACAGGACCGAGAGAGTGTGTGGGACGGGATTTACAGAGTAATGACCCGTACCTCGGCCAGACCAGAAGACCAACTTTTAGTACAAAATGGCAAAACCCTTAACTCTAAAGAATCGGTGGGACTGCTTGCGGGGATGTTTTACCCAGAGGATTCAGAGGGAAATGACGGCGTGATTCACAAAGAAATTAGAAATAAAGCAAAAAACGCAAACGCAGGATCAGACATTGACATGTTTGACCCTCCTTTTACAGTAGCTGAACTAAAATCCGCCGTCGAATCTTTCAACCCTAGGAAGGCTCCGGGTAATGATGGCCTCACAGCCGACATTTGTAGTGCCGCTGTCTGTGCGGATCCGGACCTTTTCCTGAAGATCGCTAATAAGTGTCTGGAACACGGCTCCTTCCCGGCCACATGGAAACGTGCAACAGTAGTAGTACTGAGAAAACCAGGGAGAGACACATACACAGAGCCCAAATCATATAGACCAATCGGCCTCCTCCCAGTCTTGGGGAAGATATATGAGAAGATGCTGGTGGGGAGACTCAAGTACCATCTTTTACCACGTATGAGCTCCCACCAGTATGGTTTCATGCCTCAACGCAGCACGGAAGACTCCCTCTATGTCCTTATAAATAACATCAGGATGCATCTTAAAAATAAGAAGATAATAACATTAGTTTCACTGGACATAGAGGGGGCCTTTGACAATGCATGGTGGCCGGCCATTAATGTCCGGCTCGCCGAGGAAGGATGCCCAATCAACATACGCCAAGTCTTCCAAGACTACATGTGTGACAGGAGGGTAACAGTGAGGTATGCTGGCGAAGAAGTGGAGAGG
Source organism: Eudonia lacustrata (assembly GCA_947562085.1). NCBI lineage: Eukaryota > Metazoa > Arthropoda > Insecta > Lepidoptera > Crambidae > Eudonia > Eudonia lacustrata. Next base: position 2,943,407 of record OX387341.1, read on the forward strand.
CAAACTTCAAAAGGATGCGTCCAAGGGTCCATTGCGGGGCCTATTTTATGGAACCTGCTGTTGGACCCTCTGCTAAAGGACTTGGAGAAACGAAAGGTCACAGCCCAAGCCTTTGCAGATGACGTGATCCTTATGTTTGTAGGCGAGACTGGTAAAGAGATTCGGGACGCGGCGAATCCTATTCTCGCACGTGTTGAGGAGTGGGGATCGGAAAATAAATTGAGATTCGCACCTCATAAGACCAACTGCTTGCATATAACTAACAAGCTCAAGTACGACACCCCACGCCTCAACATGGGCGGAATTGAAATCGCGAACCGCACCGAAATAAAATTACTAGGCCTCACAATTGACGCGAAGCTGACCTTTAACCACCACGTAGCCAACGTTTGTAGAAAAGCTGCAGGTATTTACAACCACCTTTCTCGTGTAGCAAAAGTAAATTGGGGACTAAACCCGGAGGTGGCTAGGTCCATCTACATGGCTGCAGTGGAACCAGTTGTAACGTACGCCGCTGCGGCATGGTCAACAGCCGCGGACAAACTAATGACGCGAAAGCAGCTGGATGCGTTACAACGAGGTTTCGCGCAGAAAATGTGCAGGGCGTACAAGACAACATCTCTCAACTCTGCCCTGGTTCTGACAGGGACGCTCCCCCTGGACTTCCGAATTAAAGAGGCAGCCGCCCTTTATGAAGCCAGGAAAGGGGTACCCCGGTCGGATTTACGGGGTCGACTCATAGAAACGCCACACTCTGCACTTACACTACCACATCCGGCTGAACATACAACGATTGAGCTCACGCCTATTACGCAGGACATACAGTTACACACGCACGTGCACGACATCCGCATCTACACAGACGGCAGTAAGATTGGCGGCAGAGTTGGTGCGGCACTATCCCTGTGGAATATTACCGGCGAAACTAAAGCCGTAAAGCTTGCACTGCCGTCCTACGCCACCGTATATCAGGCTGAGCTCCTCGCATTACACAAAGCCTCGGAATTGCTGTTAGCTAGGAAGGAGAGTACTTTTGGCATTTATAGCGACTCCATGGCAGCTCTCCAGACCGTCGCAAACGTGACATCCCTCCACCCCCTCGCAGTAAACACGCGCAACAATTTGAAATTGGCGAACAAACAATGCAAAACTGTTGTTCTGTATTGGATCAAAGCGCACGCGGGGTTGGAGGGAAACGAGAGAGCCGACCAACTTGCCAAGGAAGCTGCTATAAAGTCTAAGAAAAAACCGGACTACGACATGTGCCCCATTTCATTTGTCAAGAGATGCATCAGAAATGAATCTCTTGACAAATGGAACGAAAGGTACGCGTCCAGCAGCACCGCCGAGGTCACAAAATTATTCTTCCCCAACGCCACAACAGCTTTCCACACCACCCGGAAGCTGACGCATACACACCTCACCACACAGGCTCTCACGGGTCACGGCGGGTTCTCCGCATACTTAAACAGGTTCAAGTGTAAGGATAGCCCGTCGTGTGTCTGTGATCCTGATACACACGAAACTCTCCCACACATCCTCTCCGAGTGCCCTTTACACGCTCTGGAGAGGCTCGACATTGAAATTCAAACAGGCATGCCTGTTAAACCTAGTAATTTTGCCGACCTCATAGCGGGCGAGCATAGAAAATTGTTTTTAAAATTTTGCGAAAAAGTTGTTAACATTGTTAGACTAAGAAACAAAGTGTAGTAATTAAGTAATATAGCTTATAAAAATTGGAATAACATACATACTTGCATGTATGTATGTATATTCACAAAACAAAATAGTGTGTAAAAAACTAAATTTAAGTTTGTAACAATTTTAATAGTATAAGTTCATAAATAAAAATGTAATAAGCTGCCCCAAAAATGGGAAACATCATGTTAGTAGTTAATTTAAAATAGCTTTATGAAAAATATGTAAAATTAAGCCGTTTCCCTACCCTTTATTAAATAAAAACCTGTATACTGAAAAACTTATTGCCCCCAAAGTACAAATATTATGCAATAAATTAAAAAGTAGCTAGTTGAAATACTAAGATTTTAAAAGCAGAACACCCACTGCTTAGAATAAAAGGTGATGGATGAATGAGTAGTATGCAGAATAAAAGTGCGAGAGGAATAAAAGTGAGAACTGGTATGAATGAAACTTGCATAAATAGGCTCCTATGATGTTGGAGGTAGTAGTAAAAAAAAAAAAAAAAAAACCCTTCGGAGAATGTAGTAGGGCACGGGGACACGCACTTTTAAGTTTGTGATGCCGTTCCCTCTAGAAAACCTCCGAAGGTGATTCGTTTCACACGGCTTGAGGTACCTTGAGGTTTACGTACCTCGCCGTCCCCAAAAAAGCCCGTTGACGCTGTAAATGCCGTTTGAGGAAATCAGCAATCTCTCCCAAAAAATAAACACCGGGATAAAATGGGCTGATATAGATTAACATAGCATTCTTTTATGCGTCGGCAGAGACCTGTATAGTTATTAATATCGGCTAACATATTCAAATTGGTAATACCAGTTACATATAGTGACATAAGCATAGCATGTATAATGTTACGAATCGAGGTTGAGCCCGGCCATTTTGTGTCAGATGATGTTATCGACACCGGTTTGTCTGTGTCACGGTGGGTGTCAATCGTTTTGTTACGCGGCGCGAGGCGGCGCGGGCGCATAGCTCGCCGTCTCGGTCGCGACCTTGCGCATGCGCCGTGAAAGGTTGTTTGCTTGTATCCTTGTTCTTTCGCCGGTGCCATATGGTAGCGTAATGGTTATGTGAGCAGGAAGAGAAGAATTTTGGGGTGCGAATCCTCTTCTTCTGTTGAACTATGAAAACAATTTAATGTCTATTATTATTATTTGTGTAAAGACCCCTAAAGTTTACATGAATGTCTATAGCTTAACTACATTTTATAAAAACTTAAATCTTCCTTTTTGCACTTGAGTCTGAATCTCCTGTAAGTATGATTCTGAGCATTATGTTACGATAACAACCGATCGCATAAAAAAAGTTGATTACGCACTCGTGAAATGACGCTCATTCGCAGAATCGTAAAGTACCACCCTTAAGACGACGCATTGGTAATTTACGTGGCGGGGATCTTGATTTTTCTCAACAATTACAAAACATATGAAAGTGATATTTGATGACATGATTTATCATTTAATTGACTTCATTTTGTTAGTTGCAGAAACACGATTTTTCAACTTTTATAACAGAGAAAAAAATATCAAAGTAACCTCTTTTAAAACATAAATTCGCATTTTACAGGCTTTTTACCAGACCGATTTTGAATTTGTAGGTTAATTTGAAGGAAAAAAAACAGTTTTTCTTAGGGTACGGGGCGCAAACGCTCGTATCAAAACGTATGAGATTTATTGTTTAGCGATGCGTCGCCTTAAATTACTATTTTTCCCGTGCGAAATGAGCACAGTCGAAGCTCATTCTGCCGGCCGTGTATTTACAGGAAATAAAGACGCCCATACACTGGACGGGTACATTTTATGACTCAATCAACGAGGCGAAATTGTGGCATGTGTGAAGAGCACTGGTATTTGTTTTTTCATTATATTGTAACTATGCATTCGCAATGCTTTGGGGCGTTGGCTGTTTGAGTTCCGAACTACTCGTATAAGGGCTCTTTCAAATTAGGCGTTTCGTATCGGACCTGCCGTGCATTTTCATATTAAACGCCACATCCGCGCGACTGTTTTAATATGGAACGCAGTGCAAACGTGCGTTACCCGCCCGACAACAAACGTCAAAGTCAAAGTCAAAGTCAAATATTTTAATTCAAATAAACTTTAGAAAAGTACTTTTGAATCGTCCAAATTTTTTTTACCTACTACCCATTCAGGACGTCTATTTTTTAGCTGTGAAGAAGAATCGTCTAAATTGAAAGAGCCCTAAGGCAGATTTTGTAGTGTTTCTTGTAGCAGCGCGTGCTGTAAGCGCCGGCGCAAATGTGTGTCTTAGGATACTGTATTTTTATTATTTTTAGGGCTCTTGACACTTTTCAGACCTCCCTTTGAGGGGCTCTCCCTTTTTCACCCCGCACCGTAACACCTAATTATATACAATAAACATACATTGCAAATAAATATAAGATCTTTTCTATATATTATATTCTAAAACTGGTAATCAAACCCTTTTAAATCTCGTTTAAAATATTATTATTTCTGTATTTTGTATTAGTATTTTGCTAACTTAAAGAAAAAATACCTCCAATTTATAAAATAATCTTGTTCTTATGTGAAAAGTGGCATGTTTTCTCTCGGTTTCTGAGCAGAATTGTTTTCTCTGTCTTTGCTATGGAACTACTTTCGATGTGTGGAGAAAGTGTTACTATGTTCTATCAACAGTTTTATAAGATCTACAGTAGGTATTACACGTTTCAATGATAATTTGCACGGGTCCCAATATATAGTTACGATAGCCTATTTGGTATGGCGCGGATTGTCTAGGAGATACTCTCGTATAAACCTACCAACACTTTTTGAGAACTATAATGTGTTGTTAATAAAAATTTTGCGTTTGTCCTTGCAGAACAGAGATGGCGCTGCTGTGGTGCGTGCTGGCGTGTGCGCTGGCGTGTGCGCGTGCGCAGTCCAACTACGACTCGCAGGCGAACAATATCGAGTATCAGGGGGAGGGGCTTCCTGAACAGACGGTTTTGGATGGAAAGGTGAGATTAATAAACAACAGAAGCTCAGGGTCGGCACGAAGAGTGAAAGGATGAGGTTGCACAAAAGATCCCGATAGGTCGAATGAGAGAAACTACAGCAGGCCACACTAACATAATATATAATATAAGGGTTAGCAACGCGCTCGTTACCCTTGGTGTTGTTAGTGTCCGTTGGCTGCAGTGACTGCTTCCTATCAGGATTGCTCGTTTGCAAACTAAAAAACATGAAAAAAAGATTGAAACAATTTCATTCTGGCTAAGCTAAGCTAATATTTGCTCTGATGGTTACCTTATCTCTTACTGTCAGAACACGATAAGTTCTTCAGTTGTTGTGGATCCCGGGTGAAGTACGATTCCACCTACGGCCTTATCATCACCTAGGTATCATAAAGTATTAGATGAAGCCTAAAGTGCTCCTCTATTTTGGATTTTTTTTTTTTATTACCATCGGGGAAGCATTTAGTCTTCAACTCACCTGATGTTGTGATGATAAGGCCGAAGGTGGAAGCGCACTTCACCCGGAACCTTCAACAACTGAGGCACTGGCTATCTTATCATTAGATAGATAGATAGATAGATAGATAATACTTTTATTGCAACACTATAAAACATAATCATGAACAGAAAAAAAATAAAAATTTACAAAGTTACAATTTGGCGGTCTTATCGCTTTTAAGCGATTTCTTCCAGACAACCAGTCGGATGGAGAGAGCTAATAAACTGTAAGATCAGAGGTGAAACTATTAAAACATACTAGAATAATGTGTATTTTATAAATGAAGCAAAATAATAATAATAATAATGATGATAAATCTATAATCATAATGATGATAATATTAAATATGTATATAAATACCATAATAAATATAAATTAAACCTACTTATACATAATAGTAGTCTCAGGTAAGGAAAGAAGCGGAACATTAGCTGCCGGAACACAACAATGCTTTAAACATTGATATGGCGACATACTTAAATAAGATGGTGGTAGCTAGCCAGGCGGACAAACAAGCACTCAGCCCTACCACCAACCAACCAACATTATATTGTGATTTTCAAGAAAAATATATTACTTAAGTGTTGGGATGCCTTGGATTCGTGCACAATCCAAACTAGCAAATGCAAAACCAAATTAAAAAAAAATCTCTGTTATATCCAACAACCGTAGCGGACCGCAGTACACTCAACTTTTGATTTACCAAATCATAATATTTTATTTAACTTTCAATTTCTGTAAACTGGGTTAACCGCAATGTTCCGCATAGGTTTTAAAGTTCTCTTTTGTGCCATAGTTTGGGACGGCATGTTTATCACAAAATACAGAGGTCGCAGATTCTATTACCAGTGGATTTATAGATAAGAGGATAACGGTGTAATCATCATTTTAGATCTAGAATCTATCTTATACAACCAAAAGACCAAAAGATCTTGAAAAGACAACTTTAGTGCACATGCACGTCTAATTTATGTTATTTTATTTCAAAAAGGTTTTAGTTGTTTACAAAACCGTAGATTAATTTATTTAATTTGGACCGCATACAGGTTTGCAATGGTTGCTTCATAAAAGGAATTTATTAACTTAAATACTTAACTTAATTAAAAAAATCACTAAAAGGTTTGGTTTACATCATTAGTGGCCGGCATCTCCTTTTATGCGACTTACTAACTAACTTATGATATATTATTTATTGTAATCCCAGCATCGTTGGTTATACAATTTATGATTAAGTAGCTAAACTTGAGCATTATACTAGATCTCTTCTTTATCATTCTTATTGGTTGATAGTAGGACATTTTTAAACTCACATTTTAACATTTTTATAACGGACAAAATGCGTGGTGTCCCTTACTCACTGAGTCAATAAAAAAAATATAACAGTTACATTACATGTTATATAATTAAAAATGGTAATAAAGATTAATAGCGATACCATAGTTAATATTCTGCGAATCTAAGGCCACTTATAGAAAAACTACGTGTTTTTATATATGTGTAATGCCGAATAAAATAAAGCCTCCGGCCATATTTCATTTGTATACATACGCCTGCTGATAAACTACCACAAATTGTCCTACCCAATAGACTTTGTACTTTATATCCATGGCATATATGGTTGTACATTTATTGGAGAAACTTGTTAAGTTTGACTTTGAATAGACTTATGTGCAGGTTTGTACAACTTTAAGGCGACACTTGGAATAAATACATCAACTTTCATCGAAAGTTGTAAGAGTAAGACAAGACCAACGAATCTGAAATATTGATATAGATAACTTCATGCCTTTGTCTTTAAAACCCTTGCTCAAAAACACGATTGTGCAATTTTGACTCGATCGTAATACTTTACGAAAACACCTCTAAAAATCATTAATGCTAAAATTACAATGAAATTACTTGATCTTGTTTTGAAATCATTCAAATATTTTGATAACATCATTATTCTTAATTTGATTGCTGCATATTTTGATAACTGAAACCAATAACTTTTTAAAAATACTTAATAGATTTTTTTTAGATTGCGGTCCCAATTGTCGCAGGCGCTACGTGTTTTCGACCTTATGACGGCGCCCGTAAGGTCCCTTTTTGATTCTCAAACGTCTTAATCAAAATAAATCGAACCACAAAATAGTTGAAGCGGGGCAACGAACTTGCTGCCAATTGCAAATGATCTAGCAGTAGCAAACTTTTAAAGACTGTTACTTTTAATTACGTAACAGGTTATAACTAGTTAGACTTAGTCTAACATAGTTTAGTGTTATTGGACGTACAAGGAGCTTGGAGTAAGGAGGATTGAGGAGCTCGGTGGCGCAGTGGTTAACGCGCCCGGTCTGCGAGTGCTGAGGTAAAGCATCCGTGAGGATGATATGTAAATAAAAAAGAAACACGGGGTTATTACGATTATCGTTGTGGCGTCAGTGTTCGATACAGTAAGCTTAGTGATCAACACCAGCTGATATCGTCGCCAAAAAATAAGAAGATTTTCATCGAAATTTTACTAGATGACAGCTATATAGGAAGCATGCCATTATCATCATCATCATCAGCTCATTTTATGCCCCCATTGCTGAGGCACGAGCCTTCCCTATGGATGGATAAGGAGAACAGGCTATAAACCACCACGCGGGCCCAGTGCGGGTTGGTGGTTGTTAACGACTGCTAATGCAGCCGGGGCCAACGGCTTTACGTGCCGTCCGAAGCACGGAGGAGCTCAAGATGATACATTTTTGGTCACCCATCCGTTGACCGGCCTTTGCGAAAGTTGCTTAACCTCAACCTCAGACTCGCAGACCGGGCGCGTTAACCACTGCGCCACCGAGCTCCTCGTTAACAGTTATTAGTCACAAAAAAATCGTTACAATTTTACTAGATGACAGCTTTAAAGGAAGTATGTTGTGGTGTGGTATTATTCAATTGCTGCTAAAGTAAAAAACAGCTAACAACCTATTTTTAATGATTAATGGTCAAAAGTGTCGATCACTGGATCTTGTTGGAAACTAGTAGTAAGAGTAAATAGCCTATAACTGTCCCACTGCTGGGCAAAGGCCTCCATCATTGAAATCAAGTCATCGCTACAATTGATGGGTAATGGCTTAATCACTACGCTTGCCAAGTGCGCGCCGAGCGCTCTGCCACTCGGCCACCGAGGCGGAAAGTAATGCCACTCCACAAAGGATTTAGAAAAAAATTCGTGTTAAAGCCCATTGTTTCATACTAGGATCAACTTAAATCTGCGTTGTAGAATAAGAGGGTTTGCTCCAACACAAACTTTGGCGACTGCAGAAAGTAAGCCTCATAGAACCGCCCTCGAACAACGCACATTTAGGGTCTAACAATATCAATAAGCGAACGTTTAAGGGGAGCATCTATACATCACACTGAGCATGCTCACCAAATTTGGTCCAAAACTACAGGCTCGTTACCGAGATACAACAACAAGACATTATCATAGTTCACCGAAAAATATACACCCTTTCCAAACCCGTACAGCTGTACTACACGCACACAAAGATAGCCGTGTGTCATACAATGGTTTTTCAATTGATTGCGTGTATCTGTACACTATCTTTTAATAGACGCTTGCGTGCGTGTTAGTGATGATACAGCATGTTTCATGATGTGCATTATTTCAATTGATTTAGTTTGTTAGAAAACATGACTTTGAAAAATCGCTATAAAACTGGAGCCCATTTTTTGTCATTGTATTCAGAATGATGTATAGATAGATGTGTTGCGAACTGTTCCGAGATGCGTGTTCATGCAAGGGGTCTGTTTTTTGGAGAGAGATTGCTGATTGCCTCAAACGGCATTTTCAGCTTCACCGGGCTTTTTTGGGGGTAGCGGGGTACGTAAAGGGAATGAAAGCCGTGTGAAACGAATCGCCTTCGGAAGTTTTCTAGTGGGAACGGCATCACACACTTAAAAGTGCGTGTCCCCGTGCCCTTTCTCCGAAGGGTTCGGATCGGTTTGGGGGGGTCCATGTGTGGAGTTGCTCGGTCCCGCTATGTTAATAATAATAATACATAGAGAGGCTCTCGCTGAAAGGTTGGGTCATGGGTCAGATGCAAACGCTGCCGGTGGCAACCTAGGTTAAGTTTTTATAATATTTTATATTATAAATTTATTTTTATATAAAATATTGTAAAAAAAAATTCAGATGTTTTAATAAAGAGAATAATAATAATAATAATAATAACCGCCATGTGGAATGTTGATTCGACGATCATTGTCCCGAAAGTAGTTCCAGCGAACGAACGGTCTGATAGCGAATAGCCTCGAACAACACCTTAAGATGCTCTCGCTTGATGGTTGGATCAAGGGTCAGATTCAGAAAGCTGTACTCCTTGACACGGCACGTATTGTCAGGGTGTCCTCACTCTGCAGCTCTGACCACCGGTATAGCTTGGGCCCTGCCTCGCTGCTGGCGGTACTCTAGGATTAGGTTTTTATAATATTTTATTTTTTTTATATTAAAATATTGTAAAAATCTAGTTTTAAGAAAGAAAATAAAAAAAGAGTATAATAATAACAATAAAACATTTATTTCAGACAACAACAGTCCATAGTGTTAGTAACAACGACCTTAAGGCTATGTTAGTATTACAAAACAGATAGAAAAAAGAATATAATATAAAACATTGTAATTTCATCATCATCATTTAGTTATTACGTTTACCTTCTGGTTTTCATATTGTATAGTTTGAAGATCGGTTTGCTAGCACAGACTCCGTTTATGAGTGGAACCGCGCCAGCCAACAGTTACGGCCTGGAGCTAATAATTAGCTGTATAGATTTATAGCGACGTTTCGCATGCGCCCGCGCGTCCCCGTAGGATATTAACTATTGTTTTTATTGGGGAGTCTTATCTGAAATATGTGCAGCTGAAATTGCTTTGCTGTTCGTAATAAAAAATATAAAAAGTTCCCTTTCAACCTGTAGAATAACGCCCTTAGCATAACTCACAAACATTAAGAGCCTTTTATAGTCTATTGCAAATAAATTTGTTCACGTCTGTCAGTTTGAATGTTATTTTGCAATTAGGATCAATGAATGGATAAAGTACCTACATAATTATATATTTTAGCGCTTGACTGTACTCGTACGAGAATAATTATATATTTTTAAAGACAGTGTTTAATCAGTTAAGTTGTAAAAACTTTTTGATAAAGTGACATTTAGAGTCACTGGCAATTTTAAAAACAAATAAAAAACGTTAATAAATACATTTAAGCGGGAAAGAGCGGTGTTGTTCATAGTTTTATTTTCTAAAACTTTAGATTTATCATGCTTTTAGTATTTATTTATGTGAATTAAATTTGGATTATTAATTAATAGCTGTTTGTAAACCAGCATGTGTGTTTGCAAATAGCACAATTGATAAAAACAACGTATTTTTTTAAATTCTCTCAATTCCGCCTGAGGTCCAAAAGTCCCACATCTTTACATTAACTTAACTTTTATATGGATCTCGGTCTGAAATAAATTATTTTTATTTTTATTTTATTTTTTATTTATTAACACTAATGTCCTTCATTAAAAAAAATGAAATGATTAAATTAGAGTTTATTTTTATGCATACCTACCGACTTTTCCAATATTTTTTCGTGTTGTTTATTATTTACTTTTTGTGTCTTTCAGGTCACAAAATTAGATGACCTGAGTCCGGTCATATTCTTGAACAGGACCAAAGCCGAATTGAACTGCACAGCTGGATCAATGCAGGTACGTGATTCTCTCTCTTTCTTAGCCCACATAAACCCACTGCTGGGCATAGGCCTCTTCTCGATAGGGCAAATATTCATGGTCAACCAGGCAAAATTTAAACTTCCTTTTCGGCTGGAAAAAGGATGTTTAAATTAAATAATTAATTTTTGTTGGTTTTTTAGTAAAATGTTTACATAATATTGTTTTCTAAAGTTTACGCGAACACTACACATTGAAATGAAACAACTTTTACGGATCTACTCGCGTTTATTTTACACATTACTTATTTAATGTTTATTCTGACGTTTCGAACCCTTTGCAGGGTCCGTGTGACCATGATAGCTCAATTGGGAGAGCACCTGACCCGGTATGTCAGAAGGGTGCGGGTTCAAATCCTGCTCGTGGAATTTTTTTCAACATTTGTGTTTTTGTAATTTGATCGCAACAAAATTTGCGTTAAAAATTATATAAACATTTTATAAATAGCTTGCCTACTTCTTAACTGATCTTTAGTATTTGTGCAAATATTATGATCAGATGTTAATGACGGTAGTTGTTGACATTGAATAGGCGCCTTTGACTTTCAAAGTAAAAAGTAAATAGTGTTGAATAATTTCGGCGGGCTGGTTAGAACCACGATAGCTCAATTGGAAGAGCACCTGACCCGGTATGTCAGAAGGATGCGGGTTCAAATCCTGCTCGTGGAAATTTTTTCAACATTTGTGTTTTTGGTTTTTTAGTGCTGAGAAATAATTAAATTAATCTTTTAAAACAAATATTAATTTAACTGACTTTGACACATTTGTTTTTGTATTTGCCATCTCAGGCCTTCACATAAACAGCATCACATGGGTCATTAACACATTCACTGCCTTGAAACAACAAACAATTGAATTTCTATTGTGTCTTCACGGCGGCGTCGCCGTGTAAGTATTGGGCAGTGAATGTGTTAAAGGCCCTTACAAACCACGATAGCCCAAATCAGGTGGGTGGGTTTATAGACTGCTTAAATAGTTTACCTTACAACCATCTAAAGTGCGGGCGAGTTCTAGAGAATTCAAGGTTCAACCTAAGGTTCAGCCTTTTTGAACATTCTCAAATCGAGGTGGCGTCTTTACTGTATAACTATTTTTTATCTGTTGTGAACGAAGGATTGTGGGAATGAGTGAGTGGAGTGGTAGGGTGATCTGATTCCCTTACTCCCTCCCTGTGGTGAAGCCAATATAGTAAGACGTGTAAAATTTACGTGTGTAATTTAAATCGGAATACAACGAGTTTCTTTAAAGTAAATTCGCTTTATTATTTCGACCCATAAACGAATGAATGAAAAAGTTTATTTCAGACTAAGGCCATTGTTTATGTTTGAAACAATTTTTTAACTTATTCAAGTAAGTAAAATATAGCGTAAAAATTAAAGTCAAACTCGAGACTGCTGAGGGGCTACCCAACAACACTGGGGCACGCAGTTTCGTTACACATCTTTATTAGTCAACATTCCGTTGGCGCTGTAACGATAGTGACTGCCGTCATATCCTATTAATATTTAAACGCGAAAGTTGGTTTGGATGTTTGTTACTCCTTCACGTAAAAACTACTGAATGGATTTGAATGAAATTCAGCATACAGATAGTTTATAACCGGGAATAACATATAGGATACTTTTTATCCCAATATTCCCACGGGAACGGGAACCACGCGGGTGAAACCGGGAACCACGCGGGTGAAACCGCGAGCGGCCACTAGTCTAAACTAAACTGATATTCCATTGGCAGATGGAGTTGAAATTCCACGAGAAATTCTACGGCATCGCGTACGCAGACTTCGACCGGCACTCAGCGTGCCATGTCCGCGGCAAGGGCCTGATGACCTACAGGCTGGAGCTGCCGCTGAAGGGATGCGGCACGAGACAGGTGAGCTTCACATTTTATTTAAACGCACCTAACATAATTACAATCTTTGAAATAAACAGTAGTACCTAACAAGTAAAAAAATACAGTTACAATCTTAATTGCAATATACAATGTGTGATCCAACTGGTCCTCTCTGTATACGGAGCAAAACTAATGACAGCACCCGCGCCGATGACGAAATTCGCAAAATGGCGAAAAAAAAATTAAAATGGAAAACACACAAAGAATAAAGTTGTTGGGGGGTTTGATTGTAGCAAACTCTAGTTTGTCTATAGCTAAACTTCTTCATACAAAAGAAGCCTCTAAATCAACAATATTTAAGTTTGAAGTCGCGTGGGGAGCGCGCTCGAATTCGAGCGCTTAGGGATCGACCGATATTACCGGGCTCGAATTCGAGCTTCCGGGGATTGAGAGGTTGTGATTTGCAATACTATGATAAATGTAAATTAAGTACCTGAGTCTATAAAGTAAATACAGATTGGTGGTTGTACCTGATTTAAATTTGCTAACTTAGATATTTTTATATTTTAAATGTTTTGAAGCTGTTAAAGAAATGATCTTGCTGACCATTTCGTGGCCTTAAGAGCGTTTACGCCGCACACTAGCGCCACTAATGAAAAAAAAAACATATCTAGTAATTAGAGATAGAAAATCAAATTATGCTCAACAAACTATTTAAATTAAGTAATTTAGCATTTTTACGTCACCTAATAAACACCTCACATGTTATGGTTTAGTTAAATAAGACGTTACGGCCACTTTTAAGTATAACGCCATATTTAACTAAACCATAACATGTCAGGTGTTCATTAGGTGACGTAAAAATGCTAAATTACTTCATTCAGATAGTTTGTTGAGCATAATTTGATTTTCTATCTCTAATTACTAGATATGTTTTTTTTTTCATTGGCGGCGCTAGTGTGCGGCGTAAACGCTCTTAAGAGCTACTTGTAGCCTAAAATAAATAAATAATTTTGAACGACTACCGATGCAGCCGAGGCTTTACGTGCCTCATGATTCATGAAGCACGAAGGAGCTCGAGATGATACATTTTTGGTCACCCATCCGACGATCGGTCTTTGCGAAAGTTGCTTAACTTCAACAATCGCCGGCCGAGCGCGATTACCACTGCGCCATTGCACTTGTTTGATTGATTTTTAGTACAAATTCTGTTGTTGTACTCTAAAAGGACCCACTTCGCGTTTTTACCAACAACATCGTGGTGCGGTTCCACCCCAACTTGGAGATGGAAGGGGATGAGGTGATCACCATCGTGTGCCGATACCCACCGCCGGTGGTGCAGGAGCCTGTACCCAATGCTATACTGGCGCCGTAAGTTACCCTATGAAATATTTTACGGTTTAAGATATTTATTTCTTACTAACAGAATACAATATTCGCTTACATTAAGAAAATACTATAGTCCTGGAGTGGCGACCGCGTACCGGAAAGCGCAGTGTGGGCACGCCTCCAACAAGGTGGACCGACGATCTGGTGAAGGTCGCGGGAAGCCGCTGGATGCGAGCAGCACAAAACCGGTCGTTGTGGAGATCCTTGGGGGAGGCCTTTGTCCAGCAGTGGACGTCTTTTGGCTGAGATGATGATGATGATGATTAAATATACCAACAGGAGCGTCGGAACAGTTCTATCTTATCTAAGTAGCTACTTACATCAAGTTTACTCACAAAGCAAGAAAGCACACTGTTTTCACATAATTAAAGTGATAGGTACTGCCCAAACACAAACCCAGTTTACCATTAGTCTAAACATTTCAAACTAACAATAATAATTTTTGAAGTGAATTAGGCTCGGGGAACAATTTTATAAAGCAAAACCTCTTCTCTCGGAGGTACTTTGTAAGTATCTTTTTGAACATAAATACTGCCATTGGGTGCATCTACATACCGTTCACTAATGGTGGAGTGGGTCGTACCCAGTGCGCCAAGAAGGTCGTTTTTTGTTTAATATGCAATTGTTTGTTTGAAGTTTATTGTAATTATTAACAGTCTATCGTTTTGATCCGATATAAATGTATTATTAATTATTATATTGCATATGAAAAATGAGTGGTTAAGGGACTTAGCTGGCAATCAAGTATTTATGGGCCGTTGGATGAAAACCGGCCATCATGATCAGTGGCCTTAGCAACTCCAAGAGTATCGTTTGCTTCTTGCCAACTCTCAGGCTTCAGTGCTTACGCTACTGTACCCTGTTTAATCAATAGATAAACTACGGGATGACAAACCGGAGCAAGACAATGCAAAGCGATGCTTTATAGCGGCAGAAATTAGTTATTGGGGCATGGTGGTAGCTACTTTATTTCATCAAAAATTTATTTTCTTAATTAAAAAATATATAAATTTTTACTTTTTATTTTCAAGTGCTAATTGCTGCATTGAAACTAAATTAAATATTAATAAAATTTATAAAATACAGTGAAAAAACAACAACGACAAAATTCAGCGCTTACGTCATCTTTCCCGGTAGCATAGCGGTCAGTGCAGCCGCCCGGATTGCGAAAGACCCTGGTTCGATTCCTAGCTGGGTCGGGTAGGCGTTCATTTTTTTTACTGTATTTTATAAATTTTATAAATATTTAATTTAGCTTCAGTGCAGCAATTAGCACTTGACAATAAAAAGTAAAATTTACTATAGCGTTGTGTTTTCAAATTTGTGGTAATTCATCTGCAAAGATGAATCTGCATAGCCATCGGTTGCAATAACCGTTGGATAGATGGCGCACAGTGCCGCTATTAGCACTCAAAAAATTAAAAAAGTAGTGACAAAATTCAGCGCTTACGTCAGCCTTCCCAGTTGCAGCCGGTCAGTGCAGCCGCCCGGATTGCGGAAGACCCAGGTTCGATTCCTGGCTGGGTCGGGTAGGCGTTTAATTTTTTCACTGTATTTTATAAATAATAAAATATATATAAAAATAAAAAATATATTTACAGAAGCCCAGTAAATCCTCTGCCAGTGCACTCGCCACTGGCCGGCACACACATCCTGATGATAATTTGCGCGATCCTGTTCCTCACGCTGATGCTCTTGGGTTTGGGAGTCTCTTACCTGTGCCTGCGCAGAAGGGCTCTGCCCCCTCCAAGAAGGCTCATTGACGACTCCTCTGTTTCCATTATTAGCAGAGAGAGCATACAAGGTAACTAGAGATTTCCTCAAGAGTAAAATAGGATGATTTAATATTACCAGTATACAACAAAAATAAACATTACTTAACTTTATTTGAAAAAAAACAGGGAAAAATATTTAGAAAATTAAAAACTAAAGACCTATAAATAAAAGATGTCTTCCAACTGTGGGCTCATGGAAACGGTCCCAAGAATGCTGACAACATTGACCCTTTGGATTGCCAAACTAATACGCTGGCAGAGGTTGCTGCCAGCCTTCTTGTCACCGGAGGCCTCGATAAGGCGAGCACTTACACTTACCAGTATTATTAATGATGAATAAATACGTTTGGACTACCAGCCTTTAAACTGTTCTAAAGGTGGTAAGAATAAAACGAGCTTTGTTAAGGCAGCTTTGTTGGTCCGACATATTAAAAGGAATTCTGGAAGGAAACAAAAAAGATCCCTATTGGAAAATAGGTATTATAATCAATTTTACGACAAACGATCAATGACGACCTCCTTGGTCGAGTGGTTTGTACACCGGTTTTCATGGTGTCGCCATCTCTGAGGTCCCGGGTTTGATCCCCGGTCGGGTCAATTTAGAAATTATTGTTTTTCTAAATTGTCTCGGGTCTGGGTGTTTTCTATGTATAATAAGTATGTATTTAAGTATTTTAAGTATGTTTATCCGTTGTCTAGTAACCATTTAACGAGTTTCATAACGAAGCTTCTCTTGGGCTAGATAATTGGTGTGAGTGTAGGAAAGTTTATTTATTTACATAGCTGGGAATTTTACACATTACAGATTCCTTTTAAATTCCATAACGGGGATATTTTGAACTTCATCTTATCTGTTTGTAAGTGAGGATGAGGCCGAATGAAGAACTGCACCTCAACTTTTTTTTTTTAGTTGATGGCTTCGTGCGATTAGCATATTTAGCCAGTGTCAAAGTAATTTTTCTTACAAGTGATGATGAATGATATTAGAAATGGGAAGTGAGAAATGATATACCCCCCAACCCCTCGAGTATCTCAGTAAAGATGTGGGGCTTTACTAAGTCCTCACGCGAGCTTCTTGAGAGAATTTGAAAAGTAACGTTGCACTGTTTTGTTTCATTTGCCAACACTTATGCACACTCACGAACACTTAACGGTTAATAATCCACCATTATTTCACATTAATATTCGACATAACACAAATTTTAGAAAATAACGCAAAACCGCAGACATGGCGCTTCACTTTCCCGGCCAAGAAGTCCACCTCAACCTTACTCATTGACATAATATTTAGGACAAAATTATTCGTTACAACGAGGCGTGAACAGCCAGCTTGTGGGTCAGCAAGGTGAGTACTGATGCTTACTCGTATTCACGCTGAACCAGTTGTCTTTGCGTCTAGAGTCCATTTCCACTTATCATCACGTGGAGTGGAGTCAACAGCAATGCTAGATTAAAAATTAAAAAAAAACTGTCTGCTAAAATTAACCGTAACATCTCTCCCACAGAGGTGAAAATCCCTCGAGCTCACCCGGTGTACCCGTTGGCAGCGGAGAGTGCAAGCGTGGCGTCTGACACCATACCCTCAGACTATCCCTCGGAGACGCCCAGCGAGGCTGAGCATGCGCACACCGACCAAGCCTTCATGATCAACGAGTACCACAGCGAAGGTACGTAACCACCAAGAAATAGGTAACCTTCAGTGGTGGTATCTTCGAGTATATGGAGCGCGAATTGCAATTTATCCATCATAACTTTGATTACCTTTGACAAAGTATTAGGTCCTTACCTATGAAATTGACGTTTTGTAGTAAGATTGTTTCTAAAATTATGTTTTTCATACTAACGTTTTTTTTAATTTTCTTAGCATCTATTTATTTTATCACTATAAAAATTGTAGAGTAGCGTGTTTGTTTCACTAGCTAAATATAGCAGACATTAAAAAGAAAAGAAATCAAGACTCTTCAAAGCTACAATGAAACAAAAGGTCAATTCTGCGAACAAAAATAGAAGTCAATTTAAAAAAAAATTGGGCTATAAAGACACAAAATGAATAATCATTGTTATTACTGAAGCCTAAGTAACATAGTCCTAATTCAACGTGTATAATAATATTAACAACCGGTATTGACTTTTAGAAGTCATACACCTATTAATAAGTGAGAAAAAAATGCTAATTTCATAGAAAAGGACATTAAAAAAAAAAAAAAAAGTAATTAGAGCCTTTTGTGGTCGACTGACATTGGCGAAGCCATACTTTTTTATGTTACGTGTAAGTACTTGGCCCTCTTCTCACCTGATGTTAAGTGACGATAAGGGCGAAAGTAGAAGCGCACTTCAGTCGGAATCCTCAACTACTGAGGCACTGGCTATCTTATAACCAGCTGCCGGAACACAACAATGCTACAAACATTGATGTTATGGCGACATATTTAGATAAGATGGTGGTAGCTAGCCAGGCGGACTAACAAGCCCTACCACCAATCATACCGAGTACACAAACATGTACCCCCCGCTGGGAATCGAACCCGGGGCCTCTGGGTCGACACCGGTGATCTTAACCACTAGACCACAGAGGCGGTTAACTACTAGAGGTGCGAGCAATATCCCACGCAAGAAAGGACGTGTGGTCTTGCAGCTAAAATAGAGAAAAGGAGAGAGATAAGATATGTTAATATTTTTGTTTATGATTATATTTTTAACGTCAAAGCATGGGTATTTCAAATACATAATATAAGCAACATCTTTGTACCTAAACAAAACGATCTAAAAATCTAAATGCATTTCCATCTTAATAATTTCTTTTCAAAATTACTTAACAACAACATAATTTCTTTTTAAGAAGTAGCTAGAAAATGCACAAATCTACTCGGAAAAAATTTACTCACTTTTAAATCAATTTTAAGTTAACGTCATAGTTACTTTCTAACTGAGCTGACATGCTGATATAAAAACCATGTCACATCTAAATTTTGTTTTTACGGTATCATTTAATCATTTATAATTTAACAAACGTCAAGTCAAAACCTAACAAAAACAAAAGTGTGATTAAATATATCTCGCCCTACCCAACGGTAACCAGTAACCCGTAACCCACTAACAGGGTACGGCAAGGCGCACGAGACGCACGCGTCTAACGGCCGCATGCTGGCAGGCGCGCCCGCCTTCGACGTGCGAGTGCGCGTGCAGCGGCCGCCGGTGCCGCCGTCCCCGCCCTCCACCGTCACCTTGACCGAGACCGACGCCGGCAGTATGCGGTGAGTACGCTTTACGTTTTTATCCGGCTCGAAGGACCAAAATATATAGTAAATTACTAGATGGATAGGGAAGCAGGCCATAAACTACCACGGAGGCCCAGTGAGAATTAGTGGTTGCTATTGACTGTTATACAGCCGGGACCAAAGGCTTGCTGTACGCGCCTTCTGAAGCACGAAAGAGCTCCGATTAAAGTTCGAGATGAAAGGAAAAGTGCTTCCTTTAGGAAAGTTGCTTCACTACAGCAATCCGAAACCGAGCGCGTTAACCACTGCGCCATCGAGCTCTTCGGCCAATTGACAGAAAATAATATAAATACATTACATATTAGACGCATTTTCGCGCTACTTTACTTCATGTGGGGGGCTGCTGCGGTAAGCGCTGAAAATAGCAAACGGCACAAATACACAAACCTAGGTCGAAATTATTTATTTGTTCCGTTTGCGGTGGAAACAATGGTCCATGGGGGGCGGAGGCAAAGCAGCTTGTTAAAGAGTTAAGTGCTCGCCTTATCGAGGCCTCCGGTGACAAGAAGGCTGGTTTGGCAATCCAAAGGGTCAATGTTGCCAGTATTCTTGGGACCGTTCCCATGAGCCCACAGTTGGAGGACATCTTTTATTTGTAGGTCTTTAGTTTTTAATTTTCTAATTATTTTTTCTCTGTTTTTTTTTTTCAAGTTAAGTTTCTTTTTGTTGTGTACTTATTAGACTAAAGTAATTCATGAAAATGGTGAAATGCTATATTGAAAGTCAATACAATTTGCATATTTTGATAAATTGCCAGATTTTGTAACATATTTCGATCATATTGATCAATCGCTTTTGCGATGCATCTTTTTTAACTGCTGACAAAAGTGACATAATTATATAAACTATATCTCAAACTGTTACGAACTAAAAATCGTTGCAACAGACAAACAACGATAGTGGAGCAGGAGCGGCAGGAGTCGGTGCGCACGGTGTCGCCGGTGGCGCTGCCGCTGCCCGCGCGCGCCGCGCACCTGCCCCCGCCCGAGCGGCCCCCGCGCCCGCCCGCGCACTCCCACTACAAACAGGTGCGGACACTCGGCTCACATATTCGTTTTTAACATGCGTTTTTCTACACCGATCCGATCCGAACCCCACGGAGAATCTAGAATCTAATCTAGTAGGGCACGGGGGACACGCACTAGTGCGTGATGCCGTTCCCTCCAAAGGTGATTCGTTTCACATGGCTTGACGGTGACCGTGAGTCCGGTGAAGCTGAAAATACCGTCTAAGGTAATCAGCAAAATCTCTCAAAAAAAAAAACAGCTTTTCTACAAATGTTTTTTGTTCATAGAGAGTATGTGCATGTAACTTGTTAAATGTAACGTTGTTATATGGTCAGTAAATTATTTTGATTCTGATTCTGAAATTTAAAATAAGTTCTTGGAAGCCTCCGAGTTTTTTTTATACCTAACACCCATTCAGGACATCTAACTTTTAGCTGTGGAGAGGAATGGGCAAAAAAAAATAAATGTCTCTATTAGTATCAATGAATAAAAAAGTCATTAAACAGCGACCAATGGGTGAACATTAAGTATAAAATTATCTTTGGTGGAATGAGGACTGGTTCAGTCTCATAGTTCTTTTTGAACTGTTATTGTTAATTCTTGTAAAAGTCTTTTTCAATTTCAAATGCACTTAAAATAGAGATGCCGTCGATGAGAAGATTTGTTTGTTTGTACGTTTGTATGGTAGTCTCATAGCCACTAGAGTTGTGGTAAACTAAATCATTAGTTAATCTTCATCACATAATTGAATATTAAAAAAGCAAACCAGTTTCACTAATAATGTTCGGGAAATAATCTGTCATTTGCACTTAAAAACTTTGCACAACATTCGTACTTATTTCATGAAATAAAATTCATACTAAAAATATGTTCCTTTTTGTGATTGATCTTTAGTTTAAGTCTTATCAAATCTTTTAGCTTTATCAAAAAAGTCACACTATAAAGTGCGTTCAACATTTTTAAACATTTTATTTATTTCTAAATGGTGAAGACTGACCGAAGCGTATCATCGTAACTTAACATGTTCGTTGCGAGCATTTGCATGGTACAGTGCAGTGAGCCGAATGTCTCGCCGCTCGCCGCTTGCTCCGCCCTGTTATCGGGTAGTCAGCAATGAGATTTATCAAACTCGCTGCGAATAGTAGGTACGTTACGATTATTTACGATGAGCGCTCTGGTCAGTTTTTACCAGAGTTTTCTCCATCAACGTCACTGGTATAATTTTCATTGCCATAACTAACTTCCACTAACCAGGAGTGGTCTCGCCGGCCGCGCTCCATCGTGTCTCTCAACACGGAGATGACAGACACCCACTCCGTCACAGAGGTCACTGACCGCTCGCACGCCAGGATCTTCCACATCAGGGTAAGGGTTGTGCACCTCACCTCACCTCACCTAATAACTCAATCTGATCAGTTACAAATTCATTGGCAAACTTGACGGATCATGACAGATATTTTTCTTTATGATTCAGTTTTCTTAATTTTGTCGAATGTTTCAAACAATTTATCGTCATCAGCCTATATAAGTCCACTGCTGGACATCTGCGCACGATCCGCGGCTACTCTCATCCAGCTCTTGCCAGCTACCTTGCGAAGATCGTCGCTCCACCTAATTCTACACTATGTTTGCGGATACGGAGTCTCCACTAATCATAATTCACAATAATTTGCAGCGGACTTCTTAACATTCAATCACATAAACCTTTCCAATTATTTTAGGCCAAAATATGATATAAAGCTTTGTCTTTTAGTTTCCGGGGATAGCCTGGTTTTTAAGTTCAGATATCCTTTAGTATTTTGAATGACAAATCTGAATCTTTTCAAGATTGGTAAGAGACGTCATTAAATTTATTATCTTTTATATAGAAACCTCCACCGCCACCACCTATGATGAGCGAGCGTCTGGAGACTGAGGAGCAAGAAATGCTCATGGAGAGCTTGGAGCCGATCCCTGAGACTCCTATCATGCCAGCCAGGTAACGACATTGCTTAAACTTGCACCCATAGCAAAGTCTTACGTCACTTGAAATAAAACAAGTTGCCTGTATTAATATTGTAATCGCTTTGATTTTCTGTTATTATTCATGATTTCTTCTTAATTATGAGGACCTCGTCTGATGGTAAGCGAAGATGAGACTGAAGTTAAAAGATGAAGGTATATAACTTACCGGATGGTATAACCTTTCGGCGATTAGACAGACAGTGATTGTAATTTACGCTAATTTGTCCAAAAATAATAATATATATATATATATATATATTCTATAACTTCTTTTTTTCTCTTATGTTATTATCATAGATCGGAATATGTAGTTTTTTCTGTGAATTGCGTCATAACGTTATCAATAGTATGGATAACCCGATAAAATAATAAGAGAAAATACACTTTTAATTCTTTTGCACGTCAGACTATCAAAGTGTGATTTAAGTGATCGTAACCGGAGATTATTTTCAAAAATCTTATACCTTGTTTTATCCAAATTTTGGAAAAAACTAAGTTTGCTTAAGATTATCCATGATATTATGCTAACATTGCAAAGGTATGTCAAAAAACTACCTAATCCGACCTATGGTTATTATCAAAGAGATTTTAATGAGAATTGATCTCTCTTTTATCGAAGTCTCAATTCCTTTTAGGAAACCCGAAATCACGTCTCACGTAGTGGACGACGTGTTCCTCCGCACCATCACCGAGAAGAAGACCATCGAGGACATCGAGAGGCACAAGCGCCTTGTCACCGAGTACAAGCAGGTGCCGCCGCCGCCGCCGCAATTCGACGTCACCATTCGCAACCACACTATGCCTGAGGCTCAGTGGGAGAACTTCTCTGACATCAGCAGTGCTTCTGGCATGACGCTGACTCCTAAAATGGAGAGGGTGCCGCTCTCGCTGCCGCCGCAGAAGTATATTGGTAAGTCATAATTCCCAACCACACCATGCCTGAAAGGCAGCGGGAGAACTTCTCTGCCATCAGCAGGGCGTCTGGCATGACGTTGACTCCTAAAATGGAGAGGGTGCCACTTTCGCTGCCACCGCAGAAGTATATTGGTAAGTCACCATTCCCAGTCACACCATGCCTGAGGCTCAGTGGGAGAACTTCTCTGACATCAGCAGTGCATCTGGCATGACGCTGACTCCTAAAATGGAGAGGGTGCCGCTCTCGCTGCCGCTGCAGAAGTGTATTAGTAAGTCAATATTCTAAGTCATCGATATGCTTTGAAGTCAGAGCTTGGTCGATACCATTTCTCTTCTTATATCTATAGCAATTTTGGAGTAAAATTGCTATTGATTAAACCTGGAAGGTACCGCTCTTGCTGCCACCGCATAAGTATATTGGTAAGTTAAAATTGTAAGTCAATATTTGCTTTGGCGTCAGAACTTGGTTGATATGAATTGTTTTGTGATATTAACAGCGATTCTGGAGTATCATTGAAACCAGAAAGGTACTGCTCTTGCATTACAAAAAAGGCAGCAAGAACTTTTTAGTCGCCAGAAGTACAACATGTGTGCACTTCATCATACCTAAGTACCATGTTTTTCTGATAACATACAGACATGCTAGCAGATGTAAAGCATGACTCTTTTTACAGATAAAGGCGGCCCCGACCTGTTCTCTCCTGAGCTGATAAAGCAGAGCGGCCACGTATACCACCCCCCCTCGTCCCCCGGCGAGCTGCCCCTTTTGCCGGAGCTCCCCCCAGCCCGCAACCCCCTCTACAGGGAAGAAGATGATGAAGATGTGCCAGAACCGATGCCAGCGCCACCCGTACCGCAAAACTGGAGTGTCCTCACTAGGGTGCTGAAGACTGAAGCGCAGGATGAGGTAGGTTTAAGGAACTTTAGACTTTTGGTAGACGTTACATACGGACTTTAAAACTTTCGAAACCATTGTAATACCATAAGCGCCCCGTGCCTTCGTGACGTGAAAAACATTTCACGAGCAAGATTTGAACCAGCACCTTCTGGTATAGCGCGTCAGGTGCTTTTCCAATTATGCTATCCTGGCTCTGTCCGACCCGTGTGTGTATATGTCGTAGCCATATCGTAGATTCTTCACTTCACGAAATGCTCGAGAATTTCATGAAATGTTTCACTGTCTATTGGCCACATCATGATGTGGTTTGGGCAGATCAATGATAAGAAATCGTTTCTCGATATGGGAAACTAAACGCGCGGCTACTTTATGAAATGGTCAAACTTTAGTGATCGTATCGTAAAATATTTACATTACCCACCGTTAGAGGCACTGATATCGTTTACTTTTTGTGTCGATATAATCGATTTGTACAATCTTATGCCGCTTCTCCCTTACGTGACTGCGTTCCCCCCTTCCGTGACTGGCCATCGTTACGCTGCGCTTCGCTCGGGAAAAAAAAACTTAACCTGACCAACAGTAAGGATTTCCTACACTCACTTATAAATAATCTATGATAAATAATCTATAAAAAATAATTAAAAAAATAATCCATTTGAAGAAAAGCCGGAAAATGCCGTGTCTTAAACGACACAGTAGGAGAATATGCTACTATGATAGCTTATTGTTCAGATTTATTACGGCTCCATAATAAATTAACAAAAACGACAATAAAACACATGAATCTCAATAAAATGTTTTATTTAGGTATTTTTATATACATATGGTTATTTTCTGTATATCGTTTTCGGATGCAATGTTACATCGCATTTCATACAATAAACATATGCACTATTATGACAGACACCACAACGCAGTCGAACCTCTCTATATTTTATCAGGTGACCATTATGAGTATACTGCATTGCTGTGGCTCTACTTTGTGATGGCTCTCCATCCCTATGACTGTCAGCTTTCTTGTTTATTTCAAGAAGACATAGAGATATTCCTCCAATATTTCAAATGACCCAACTGCCCACCATCTTGTATAACTGCCAGGCATCATAAGTGGCCATATCAAGACAATGACTCATTAGTGAGAAGAACCACTTTTTCCCACGGACACTAGTCCTAAAAATACCAATATTTTGACCTTTTAGATAGCTGTACTAAAGATAAACAGTCATCCTCACTAGCATCAGAAGAATCTTCACGTTGAATTTCAGCAGGTGCTCTGAGATGGGACCCAGGTAGATTTTGGAGCAACACATAGTCTTCATCTCCAAAGTCTTCATCTGTAACTTCCACGCTACAGTTTTTTTGGCAGCATGTTAGTTATAGAATCTGGAACCTCATTTTTATCATTTTGCTCCAACTCTTAAAAAATTTAATTCTTCGACAGCGGGATTTTTAAATTCTTATAAAAAATACATAATATTAAAGAAATATGCAATAAAAATAATAATAGTGTTTTTTAAATAATAAAAAGACGCAGTTGGAAAATGTTCTAATATTGAATGGTAGTATAGCAGATAGTAGCACATTCTCCTACCGTGTCTTTTACGGAACACCTAAAGTAAAAGGCAAATACCATATGAAATATTATAAAATAACAATTTGTTTTTTTATTTTCTTACAATATAGGAATAAAATATTGATAATCTGTTCTTACACAAATACAAATCGCGATAAAATATTATCTCAACCCACCTTGATTTACTCATTGCAATAATCACAAAATTCAAACTTATTACAAACAAAATATATTAAATGTAACTCACAGTTATTACTTCACAATAACCATGTATAATCTTGACCCAACACGAAAAAAAAATAACAAAGTACCCACATAAACTTTTATATTTTTTTAAAGTTGGTGTGTCGTTAAAGACACAGTAGGAGTAAGTGGGTTAATGATATGGCCAAACGTGGAAGGGAATTTATCATCAAACGTTGACGCTTTAACGATATGATCAGTTCAAGCTGGGCATATCATGAAATACAACCATTTCACGAAATGGTCGATTACATCATAAAGTGATCAATTTTAAGATCCGGCCACGATATATATCTTTATTTATTACCTTATACCAATACCTAAATGCTTAAGAAAAGTATCTAGAGAGTAAGATGTCAACATAACATTTTGTATCGGTGTACCGAAATGTATGATTAACTTTATTTGGTCCCTTAAAACTTATATCACACGTCAAAATGAACCATATTTACAATTTGCTGCTTTTTACTTTTAAATCAGTAAGCTTATAAAAAGGTATACAACAAAAAAAATTGTCAATAGTAGACTCATTAAACCAATTCGTTATCTTACATCAAAAAGAAGGAGAAATCATCATTATCATGTATTTGCTGCACCATAACTAGCAGAACCTATTCCTCTTACAAGTTCCGTGTACCAAAACTATTCATCTGACCAAAGTTTCGAGTACCAAAACTATTCCTGTAACCAGGTGCTATCAGAAACCGAGCGCTCCCACCGTCTGACGCGCGAAGAGCGTCTCCGCTGGCGCGAGCTCATCACCCACGAGAGCACCCTCCGCCGCGAGCTCTCCCGGTCAGCTACTCGCGAGGAGTTCTACCGGGTGGCTCACGACCATCGGTTCGCGCCACTCTACACCCCGCACAAGTGGGAGGTCATCATTCGTATATTGGCTCCACCACCGGATAAACCTAAGGTGAGTTGTTGACCAGTAGGCTTAGCCAAAGTAACATTAAGAAAACGATAGCGAAGTTCGAAAAGAATAAAATGTATGGGATTGACATAAGCCGCGCTAAATCACGTGGTCAATCTTATGTCAATCCAATACATTTAATTCTTTTCGAACTTCGCTATCGTTTTCTTAATGTTACTTTGGCTACCGCCACTGATTTGGTTATGACATGCAGGTATTACGTTAATAAAATAAATTAAGTGACTTAGCTCTTTCGCTGTGAACTGTCTTGGCAGTACTTAAAACGTATAATTAACTTTAAAAAATAATTAAATGTTTGTATTTTTAATATTTATGATTATGGTAATTTTACGCAAATTTTGTTGCGAACAAATAACAATTCGAAAAAAGAGAAAGGGTTGAAAAAATTCCACGAGTGGGATTCGAAACCGCGCCCCATGACATGCCGGGTCAGAATCATAAATATAGCTTGCCTAATTCTTAACTGATGATTTGATTTCAATGATGAAGGCTTTGCTCAGACCAACCTTCCATTTTGAAGAGGCACGTTAAGAAGTTACCTACTACTGCGATCACCAACCCGCCTGCCAAGAGTGGCAATTACGGCAAATACACCCATAACGGTCGTTGTAGAGATCCTTAGGGGAAGCCTTTGTCCAGCAGTGGACGTCTTTTGGATGAGATGATGATGATGAGGAGCTCGATGGCGCAATGGTTAACGCGCTTGGTCTGCGAGTGCTTTGGTTAAGCAACTTTCGCAAAGGCCGGTCATCGCTTGGGTGACCAAAAATTTATCATCCCGAGCTCCTCCGTGCTTCGGAAGGCACGTAAAGCCGTTGGTTCCGGCTGCATTTGCAGTCGTTAACAACCACCAATCCACACTGGGCCCGCGTGGTGGTTTGTGGCCCGTTCTCCCTATCCACCCATAGGGAAGGCTCGTGCCCCAGCAGTGGGGACATAAAATGAGCTGGTGATGTGATGATGATGACGTTAAGAAGAAGTACCTTGTAGTTTTTCATTTAGTATTTTACTTATTGTTTCTATTACTGTAGCTATAAATGATTGTGTAACAACCAAGTAGGTACTATGGGGGTCTCGAAGGCTTTACTGGTTTGAAGAACAAATCGCGTGCACGCGCAACGCCGCCGCCGCTGTGGCTTATATTAAAAGCGAGCGACGCGGTGCAAAGGATTTTCGCCTTTAGACTGGTAAAGCGTATGTGGCCGCCATAGTACCTACTTAACACTACTATGTATTTTAACCTTTTTACCGCCAACAACTTCTATAGAAGTTCGAGATTTTCGTGCCGTCCACGCCAGCACTTCTATAGAAGTTCTTCTTTGTACCTACTTTATTAAAATACATTTATACGTTGGGACATCGCGTGCTGGATAGTTGGGCGGTGAAAAGGTTAATGACCAAGTACTCAAGTAAATGGCAAAAGGTCTTTTTTAACCGACTTCAAAAAAGGAGGAGGTTACTCAATTCGACTCGTATATATGTTTTTTTTTTTTTTTATGTGTGTTTGCGGATAACTTCGTCGTTTATAAACCTATTTTGATGATTCTTTTTTTGTTGGATAGGAGATATCCCAAGAGTGGTACCATGATAAGGAAACCAGGATCTGATGATGGAATCCTTGAGAAATCGAGGGGAACTTTCGAAAATTGTAGGGGCGACTAGTGCGTTTGTTAATGTTTTCATTAAGTATTTTAAAGCTCTACTACTTAATGAAGGTGTGGAGTCGATCTGATGATGGAGCCGGAAGACAATCGAGGGAACTCCTCAACGATTTACAGCAATTACATGGTGTTTGGGCTTGATTAATTTATATTGATGAGAACTTTACACCTAGATGGGTTGTGACTGCCATTAGGAGTCTGTTGGTGAAGACGAAGGACAGTTAAGGCAACTCCTCAACGTTTTACAGTAGCTACCTTGTGTTTGGTCTTAATTCATTTGTATTGATAAGAACTTTGCACCCATAAGGGTTATAAGTGCCATTTCAGGTCTGATGATGGAGACCATAGACAGTCGAGGGAATTCCTCAACGATTTACAGCAGTTACCTTTTGTTGGGCTTACTTCATACGGTTCAATATGCCAAAATGTTTAGTTCGTACAAAAATAATACCTGGTCTACGTCTACCCATCACTAAAAATCGTAAAATAAAATGTTTTTTTACAAAAAAAAACCGACTTCAAAAACAGTAAACTTAAAAAAGTAAAAACAGCTCTAAAAAGCAATAAATAATATTGAAATCATATTATTAATTACCTAGATACGCATGTCAGTTTAAAAAAATGTCTACTGAAGTCGGGTGGGGCTTTAAGAATAAAAAAGTGGAAATAATGGAACAACTATCAAAGTTTAAATGAAACAAAATTGTCTCCCAGCCGACCACCAACCATCCGACTTCAATAGACATTTTTTAAAACTGACATGCCTATCTAGGTAATTAATAATATGATTTCAATATTATTTATTGCTTTTTAGAGCTGTTTTAACTTTTTTAAGTTTACTGTTTTTGAAGTCGGTTTTTTTTTAAGAATAAATTTCTTTAAACCTGAAGTGTTAAGACATATGGTATCCCCCGCCTCCAGAACCGGTACCGCAAGAAGTCGGAGTGGGACTCGCGGTCGCGGCGCAGCTCGCTGCCCACGCTGTACGAGTACGACAGCGACGCCACCTCCCTCAGGGACCCGCAGCGGTCGCGCCGCTCCTCCTACCGCAGCGACCACGTCGACATGAGGTGAGATCAAACCTTCCATATCTTAATTTACAAGTACTCCTACGTAGCTACAAGTTCCTACAAATTCCACCTAGAATGAAAAAGTTCAGTAAGTAAAGAAGTAAAAATAGATTTTTTATAATATTTTTATTTTGCTAAATGCCGGTGGACTGCCTTTTATTTTCTTCTTATATGTCCTATGCCTCAAAGGTTGTTTGTTTGTTTGGAAACGATAAGATTTAAGCGATTTTTAAGACCGCTTTACCCTACTTTTATATTTAAATTTATATATTTTTGTTTGTTTAAAGTGTAAGCAATAAAGTGTATATATCTATCTAGAATAGTCCATAGCTTATGCCGTGGACGTGAGGTAATGCATACGGACCTTCCATTTCTTAAATTGTGTACCTACATATACTAACACTGCGGTATCCTAAACACCTACCTACAAGTTCTACTTATAAGTAGTCCATCACTAACGCCGTTATCATCATAAAGATTTTTATTTGCAAGGAGAAAGGAGGTGGAAAATAAGCAACTTACGCAATATTATGTCCCCGCTCCCCGGTCTTTATTCATTACCTTTGACTAAAATAAAATATCTTGGTTTGTTCCATACTTTTGAAGGCAATTAAGCCGTTGGCCCAGTTTGTTAAAGTAACATAGCAGTCGTTAAATCTCACTAAGTCGCTTCTGGCCAAACTTTCCATGTGCAGTTACGGATCGGATTAGGCTAGTTAAGCTCAAGTACAGCAGTGAGATGTTTATAATTTAGGATTTAACTGTATCACTATTTTTTTCATCTGTTGGAAACGAAGGATTGTGGGACTGAGTGGAAGGGTGGTCTCATTCGCTCTCTCCCAGTACTGAAGCCAATATAATGTAAAATTTACGTGTGCAATTTAAATCGGAATAAAACGAGTATCTTGAAAGTAGATCCGCTTCATTATTTAGACCTCCTACAAACTTTATTGTTGGTGGGCTGATTGAATTTCAATACATTGAATTGAATTATTTAATTTTGTTATTGTTTTATTCTTTTTTTAAATTTTTAGACTTAAGATATTAATCATAGCTTTACATAAAAATTATTTGAGAGCTCTCAATTAAATTGCCGTGTCCGAAAAGGGCGACTAAGTTTTAAGTTCCCTTAAAAATGTAACGCCTTTTATACACTTATAAACAAAGAATAAGGTCCGAATAGTTATTCTGTGTTTTGTTCCTGTCATGTAAACGTCATTACAAATTAGAGTAAAAGAGACAAAACACAGAAACTCTGACCTTATTCTCTGTTTATTTGTAAGGGAGTAAGTAAGCAATAAAGATTCAGATTTTGATTTTGATTTGATTGAACATTTAAATATTTTAGATATGGAACGCAATTTAAAAAAAGGTGAAAGCCAAACTATTTCTCACTCCTTACATTCATCTATTCAGTTTTGCGGGTGTTCATGGGCGGCGGTGATTACTTCCCATCAGGTGACCCGCCTGCTCGTTTGCCTCCTTCTAATATATAAATATATCTCCAGGTCGATGAGCGAGATGATGGTGGACTATGCGCGCGAGCAGGCGGACACGCACTCCGAGGTGTCGGGCACGCAGCTCGGCCGCTACTACGACGACGACAGCGACTCCGAGCACCCGTTCCACAACCCCCAGTGAGTGACATACAGGATGCCTAGTAAACACGGCGGCAGATCAACCTACCCAAACCTGTCAATTTCTCCAATGAATATTGATCCTTATAACCAAACTAAGCTAATCCAGAAATAATCTAAGCCAAGCCAGAAATAGCCAGAATAAGCTAAGCCAGAAGCTTTAGTTGACTTCCGCTGTGTCTGTATTTTCTTGGTACTACCCAGGTCTGTGCCCTAATATCTAAATTATCACCATTGTATAGCTGATATATATTATTGATCAATAAATTACAATTCACTAATTTGATTTTTAGCTACTCCAATAAGCATGGTTGCATAATCGTGATTTTATCAATTATAGTAGTGTGGCGGCTCCATCTACCGCATACGCCGCACATTAATCGACACGAAACAAACACCTTCTCAACCGTGTCAACAGATGGCGCCACAGACGCAAATCAACGACGTCGCCATACCACGACGTAAAATAGTATGGGAACTCTGCAGTAGTAGTCAGGAGGAAGTTCCTCCGAGCTGGGTGGTATAGCTCGGGGACCGAAGTCCAACGGATGTTGGTTGGAGGTGCTATATAGCGAAGGAGATGGTGACACTTCGCTACCGCGATGCAGACTTCCCATACTATTTTACGTCGTGGTATGGCGACGTCGTTGATTTGCGTCTGTGGCGCCATCTGTTGACACGGTTGAGAAGGTGTTTGTTTCGTGTCGATTAATGTGCGGCGTATGCGGTAGATGGAGCCGCCACAGTAGTATAGTAGGTACATTTTGTTTGTCTTGTTTGTTGTTTTCTGGTGTCCACTTTTCTAGGTTTCCACGGAAGATCAGCGTCGGGACACCTTTGGTGTTCTGACAAATGCTGAGTGGATACCTTTTTTGTGTCACTTTGCATTTTTAATTCTATTTTATTTTAATTTTATCTCATGTATTACTTTGTGACACTAAATAAATAATTATTCATTTCATTTTTCATTTCATTTCAAATGATAAAGCTCAAAATTGATTGTAGAAATTTGACAGTTTTGGGTAGGTTGATCTGCCGCCGTGTGTACTATCATTCGATTACGAAAACGAAAACCAAAATTAGTATGGCATTGAAGCAGCGCCTCCTGGCGACATACGAGGAGAGTTAACATGTTGCCATACAAATTCTCGTTTTCGTTAACGTGATGGAATGAAGAATGAAACTCGCTCTAGGGACCCAGGATTTATCATTGGTTTTTGTGTGACTTGAAATGCTTTTTTTGTGTGACGTGAAAGAGAGAAAGAAAGAAAGAGAGAAAGAAGGAAAAGCTAAATTAGCTTCGAAAAAGCTGGGTGTGCTCAATAGAGCGGGACAGTATTTCACGGCAACCCATCGCTTACAAAAATTAATTACATGTAAAAATATTGATAAAAGTACATTCACAATAAACGATCGGTCCTCATGTTGCTCGTCTCTTGCAGGCAGTTTTCTCTTTGTCGCCTTCTACAACTACCACGGAAAGATAAGGGGTAATGCTGTTCTGAGCCGGCATCACACGGCAAGCTGTTCCATACAAAACATCAATATTCATTCGACCAAAATGTATGGAATAGCTGAATTTTATTTTCTAGTTAGAGAGTTGGTCCTATAGTAAGAGTTGTTCGTTTGTATCACGGGAGTCATCTCAGAAGTCTTGGACGGTGATAAAAAAGTCAACCTGTATGTATGTGTTTTACTGTAAGTGCGGCCGGCCTTAACCGTGAAGTCCCTTTGGTGTAGGTCGTGGTCGCACAACTCGCTGCACCGGTCGGCCAGCCAGCCGTCCCTCGCGCGCTCCGCCACCGAGGTGGTGGAGCAGTGGACGGCGCCCGACGGTGACGTCACGCCCACGCCGGGACGCAGGCTCAGAGGTGAACAACCAGCCATTTACGAATAACAAACTTTTTAATACAATTTCTTGCGGGTAATCACGTGGACCTCATCTCACTTGAGTTTAAGTGATGATCAAATCAAATCAGATATTTTTATTCAAATAATCTTTAGAAAAGTGCTTTTGATCGTCCAAAATTTTTTTTACCTTCTATCTATACAGGACGTGTATTTTTTAGCTGTGGAGAAGAATGGGCGCAAGAAACTCCACAGCTTTAATATAATATAAGTAACGACATTTACAAAATTATATGCCGTTACCAAGTTATACAAGTTTAAAAAACCTTAACAATATTTTAAATTAGAAATACCAGTTGGGGTGATTGGAGCATTTTAAACCCATGCTGTTTTGTCTTCAATGTAATCAGACACTTTATAATAAGCTTTTTATGATAAGGCCAAAGGTGGAAGCGCACTTCACCCAGGATCCTCAACTACTGATGTACTGGTTATTTTATCTCTAGCTGCTAGATCACAACAATGCCATTAATGTTGCTGTTATGGCGACGAATTAAGATTAGGTGGTGGTAGTTAACAGACAAACAAGCCTACCACCAACCAAACCGAGTACACATTGTATTCCCCACTGGGAGGGTTGTACACCGGTTTTCATGGTGTCGCCATCTCTGAGGTCCCGGGTTCGATCCCCAGTCGGGTCAATTTAGAAATTATTGTTTTTCTAAATTGTCTCGGGTCTGGGTGTTTTCTAAGTATAATAAGTATGTATTTAAGTATTTTAAGTATGTTTATCCGTTGTCTAGTAACCATTTAACGAGTTTCTTAACGAAGCTTCTTTTGGGCTAGATAATTGGTGTGAGTGTAGGAAAGCTTATTATTAGTTTCCTAAGAAGACATAATTTTTGTTATGTATTTAAATGGAATCATATTACTGTTGTAGGTCCTCAAGGATTATCAACGTTCACCACGTCGGAAGTTCGCACGTTCCAAGCATCTTCGAGAGAATGGCGTTAATATAAAACTTTATCAATCTAAAACGAATGCTGTAAGCGCGACGCGGTACTTGTAAGATTGCTCATAGATGTCACTACTACGAGCTATAGTTGCACAAATGCGCCGCAAGATGGCGTAACAAATTAAAAAAAGGTGTGAACAATAATGCAAAATCATAGGCCATATTTTTCATTTGCCACCAGCTAAATAATAATAATAATAATAATATATAATGTAAATCGATAGATTGTCTATTAGAAAAATATACTCCTTTATAGTTTTATTTACAGAATAAGTGATAATTATCACTGCCTTTTGAAATAAGTTTATTACATTTCACATTTATTATGAATATTTTGATAATAATATTAATTATGATTGATAAAAAAACATCTGTCGTTTTTTGTCTATTTGTTAATATATTTTTGATTGGTTTTTGTTTTATAATATGCGAGTCAATATTAATAAATGAAGATTTTAGTAAACATGATTTACAAATAAGTATAATCATAAATACTAAAGTATAGTATGGTATAGTATATACTATTTCTATTCTAACTTACCATTAAACGGGATTTCAACTAATACTACTAGTATTACTTCATATTTAAGTTACTTTCTTATTTGCTTTCAAGGTTTAGTGGATGGTTTGGAAGATTATGCATGTCATGTTTCAAAAAGATGCTTTTAAATATATTTAGTTATGTTTTTGTTTAAACGTTCGTTACATGGGTCAGAGATGATACAGTCAAAATAAAATTTTAGTCAATTTTCATTCAGTCCGTTAAATAGTAAATACGTCTACGTTATAATTTTTTTAAGTTTCATTTTAAATATGTCATGTATTATTTTTATAAAAACTATATCTTCAGAAAGCTTTGCGTTCAATGGCTCTCAGCTTTAAAATCATCTTTGATCTAATCGATAATAATTTTAATTCGTTCTCATAAATAAAATTGAATGCAAACAAAAATAAATATATTAATACTTGTGAAATATTATTAATAGTAGGTAAATGCTTACTTAGTTGTACATATTAAGTTTAATAGGGGTGTAAAAACTTAGCATCCGAGGCAAGATATTGCTAAACATTTTTGGCATTTAAATTAATGATACAATAACAAATGTCAGTATCATTTTTATTATTCTTGCCTCGATTGCTACGTCAGAACTAGAGCGGGTATGAAGGGCGATGGGATTGTGCAAGAGTGCTCAATTAATTAATTAATGTATAGTTTTAGCCTTTTTCATTTGTAACTTTTTAACACGCAATTACCGTAACATTAATATTGTGTAAAGTCGGCCAAGAAACAGGACTTCCAGTAGATTCAAAATATCGTTAAGGTCCAAAATGAGGATTGCCAGTACATTTTTGTACATGAAAATAGATACTGGTATTTTGAGATATACAATCGAATGTCAACCTTATGGTGTTAGATTTATTCAGCAAATGGATGTAAGAACATAGACCATTAGTCAAATGTCTAAATAGGTATGTAAAGACGACGCTGCTTATAGAATTCACTATTGTTTTGTATTGCATATTTCTTTAATTGAAAAATAATAATATTATTTTTACCACTAATCTTATTAATTATGTAGATGTAGATGTATGATAGATGTCAACAAAGTTGGTGCTAAATGCGACAATAATGTCTTTTTAAATCATTTACATTTTAGGTTTTCATACAGGCAAATTGTATTTTTCGATATTAGTAAACAAATATACGAACAGTAACTAATAATAATAGTAGTTTTATTTTATACTAGCGGAAAGCTCGCGACTTCGTCCGTTTGAGTGAAAACCCGTATCATATAGAACCCTATAGCAGCGCCACCTAGCTGTTCCAATTGTGAATCGGAACCATCCAAACTCAAACACACACACAAAAAAACATAAAAATCGATCCTGCCTTTTTGGAGGAGTTACTGAACTCCTTTAATTCCTTCAATCTTCAATATTGAAGATTAAATAAATCCTCATCATCATCATCATCATCAGCCTATACTAGTCCACTGCTGGACATAGGCCTCTCCAAGTGCACGCCACCGAGCACGGTCAGCGGTTACTCTCATCCAGCTCTTGCCAGCCACCTCGCGAAGATCGTCGCTCCACCTAGTCTGAGGGCGTCCTACTACGTATGCCGATACGCGGTCTCCACTCGAGAACTCGTTTACCTCAACAACTAAATAAATATTGAAAATAAAAAAATATCGCTTTGGTGACAGTGGAAAAGCGTTCGGCTTGATATCCGGATGCTGCTGCTGATGCTGTGTTCAATTCTCAGGACGGGTCGAGTTCCTTTGGAATTTTCAACGAATAACCCGTGTTGGCAAGTGTGGTGATTAACCAATACTAAGTAATTAGTTGTAGCGATGACTTGATTTCTTCGAAGGAGGCAGTTACAAAGTAAGTAGTCTATACTAATTACTTTTAATACAATAATACATAGTTTTTTAACGTTTTAATACAGAATTAACATGGAATGAAACAGTTCAAATCCTTTTTTAAAAGAATAATCCTAACGGCGCGCTTGAATGAAAAATTCATGAGATTTTCAGATGTTTATTTGAAACGTTCAAAATAATTGAATAATACAAACGAAATGTGTTAAAAGTATTGTTTAAAAATTAATAAATTCGATTCAATCGTACAATTTTAACATGTATCTAAGAAAGTAAGTAAGTACGTATAAATTTTACGAATCGCTATTTTGCGCAATAAACACCGAAAAGCATCTCTAACAAGTACATATTCATATGGAATGTGCTACATAAAAAGTTAAGCTCCGACATTTTTTATGACATTTAAAAATGGACAAACGTACATTTGTAATCCGAAAAGATTTTTATATTACAATCTGTGATATTCAAAGCAGTTAACAGTATAACAATTACATACGTCTCCTATTAACAGCGATACTTTGCATAAAATAATCTTGTACGTAGACCTCTATATATTACACATCTGAAAAGCCTGTGTAAAAACAAGAATTTAAATCAGATACCTATTAACTTTACAACTACTAAGAGAAACTTTGAACCGCTCCTTGAGTATGTACAGTTTAGACTTAATACATAATGTTCATCAAGAATATCTAAATCTATAGTTACTAATGAACTTACATAGAACATTTTCGTTTCTTCTATCTACGATATGAAGTACAGTTCACAGGTCCCATTCGTCATTTTATTTGGCATTACAATTTACACCTCTGGCATCATTTGGCAGTCTAAATAAATAGTTCTCCAGTAAGTTTTTAAGTTCACTTTTTAATAAGTTCAAATATATCACCATTATGATTCTTTGTCCGTCACACTTCTCCGAGAGCTTCCAAAAAACACATTAGCTATCTACATTTACAGTACCTACATCCAAGGATTTCTAAATGTTTACTTTTATATTTAACATGAACACCATTTTGCATAATTATCCTTTTTGTATAACAGTTTATATTTGGCTAATGGAGCCACATGATTGACGTCTTCTAGTCACTTGTTTCCAGAACCTTTTCTCGAAATGTTTCTCCTGTAAAACATTACATTGAACACATAATAAGAATAAATCTCATTTTAAAAGAAGCACATCGTGTAATTAATGCTGACATAAATGAGATTCAAGATTAAACAGTTCTAAATATTGCTGGTCCTACAGTGTTCTGGTGATCGAATAAAATCAAAATATATGTGAAACTGCTAAACTTTCATCGCTCTCAAATTAAATGTAGTTGCAAAGGTGTTAGCTATTAAACAATAAACAGTTAGACCACATAATATGTAGATTATTGAAAAATATAATTTCAACATAATAAATAAGAAAACGGACGAACTAAAGGAAGGGCGGCAGCTGCAGGATGAAGAATGAAAAGCGCAATGAATTTTTGGTAAAAATATATTTTTCAGAACACCCGTTCCAATTAAAATGGACAGATCAGTTCAGTAAACGACAAATAAAAACAAGGTTTTAGCGTTATTCCGAAAGCTGGATTTAAACTTTATGACTAATTTAAGCAAAAGGACAGAACAATTGACATGGACTCTTTAGTGCCAAGATATTACAAGTTGAATAACAATTTTACCAATTATATTTAGAACGATTTAAGCGAATATAATTTCGTCGAAAACATGAAATATTTAAACTATTATATTAGTTACGTTATTAAATAACAATGGCATTTCAATTTTAAAGGATCCAAAGTTTAAAAGGCAATTTTATTGGCCATTACACTAACTAGAATTTCACGCATTTCATTTAACACAATCTCATTTCTATTCGTATTAAACTTATCAAATTTCTCGTCAACATCGTGTCACTCGTAAATATTCAGTTTTTCACTTTTACGCCCTATCATTGTGTATTAGTTTTCATTTCCATCACTCTCTCACTTCGTTATTAAAACTAAGACATTATAAGGGCAGTGATTCAATTTGTATTCATGTAAACGGGTGCTTACACTACCCATGTAAAAGTTAAATTTCCCATTCAATTGACATATACAACACGAGTGAGCTTTTCGAACGCTTTACCAAAATTCGAATTCTACTTGGTTTACCTTTTAATGCTAATCTAAAATTTCAATCTTCTACAAAGTTTAATTCCAAACCGAGAAAATGTATTGTAATAAACGCCATAGCTCCATCGGAGGGTTTAAATCCAGCTGGTTGGCACATATAAGCCGGTGGTGCGTGCGTTACACATAGCCATTGACAAAGCAAATCTTGTAATAGCCGTTGTTGCTCACAGTGCTGCGTCGCGGGGAGAATGGCCGCGGCGAGCTGCCGACGAGGAGAGGCTCGCGGCGGGGGCTATCGGACGACGCGCGACGTCGAAGGAATCCCATTCTGGAATAAGTTCAAAAATCAAATATAACCTTTTTACACAAAATAAACTTTTTACAAATTATTTTGTCGAACGTGCAAACCTTTTATTAGGCTCCACAAAGTTAATAATGAATTTTGAGGTCTGTGTACGGTTTTACGTTAAGTTTCAAAAAATAGGTACCGATTAAGGAGTTGATATGACAAAAATAATAAACGAAGGAGTTCTTAGCGGGAAAGTTAAGAGTCATGTCTGCGGTTTTGTTTTAATTTCAAAAATTTGTGTTATGTCTAATATTAATGCGAAATAATGGTGGATTATTAACCGTTAAGTGTTCGTGAGTGTGGTTGAGTGTTGGCATTTGAAACAAAACAGTGCAGCGGCACTGTTTCTTTCTTTCAAATTCTCTCAAGAAGTCCGCGTGAGGACTTAGTAAAGCCCCACATCTTTACTGAAATACTCGAGGGGTTGGGGGGTATGTCATTTCTCACTTCTCATTTCTATTATCATTCATCATCATCATACATGAAGGAAATATTGTATATTTATGTATTACTTGTAAAAAAAATTACTTTGACACTTTTTTATAGGATGCAACTTGTGTCGATACGCTTGCACCGTCCCACATTCCAAGCACTTCTGTTAGCGCTGGCGCGGCTGCAAATCATGCAGAGAACCTCAAACGGCGAAAGTATGAGAATCTGACTGGGGATCTCATATTTGAGCCGTTTGGGGTAGAGACTTTAGGTCCATGGGGCCCGGGTGCTCACAAACTCTTTAAAGATATTTCTATTAAACTAGTAGAAGCTAGCAGCTACTTGGGCCAGCGTATAAGCATAGCTATCCAACGTGGCAATGCTGCTAGCTTACTGGGCACTCTGCCTGATGGGGATGATTTGGGGCAAATTTTTTATTTATAGTTAATAGTAGATATAGTTTAAAGTTTTTTGTAAGTTTAATTTTAAGTAGTTTTATTATTATCTTGTTTTTGTCTTTGTTTGTAAATAAATACTTACTTTGACACTGGCTAAATGTGCTAATCGTACAAAGCCGTCAACTAAAGTAAAAAAAATAACAAAACGAAAACAAACGAAATGTACGAAAAGCTTCATAACAAAGCTTATAACTTTAGATAAAACAACTTGAGTTTTAAATACTTCAACCACTCCAATGGTAACGCCACGGTGGCCGAGTGGCAGAGCACTCGGCCCGATACCCAAAGGTCCCGGGTTCAAAATCCCAGGTCGGGCAAAATGTATTTCGGATTTTTTGATGCATAGCCCGGGTTTGTGATCATCATCAACCCGCATTTGGCAAGCGTGGTGATTAAGCCATTACCTATCAATTGTAGTGATGACTTGATTTTAATGATGGAGGCCTTTGCCCAGCATTGGGACAGTTATAGGCTGTTTACTTACTTACTTACTCCAATGGTATTCTTAGGTAAAAGCTTTTCTTTTGTAAACATTTATTCCTATTCGTTTTGGACGATTCTGAGAGTGTTTATGAAGTTTATACTTAGGTGTCTTCGTAAACCCTACAGCGAAGACCTTGCGACGAACAATACAGTGATGGGAAGAGGCCAATAAATTTGGCAACGGCTATTTCTTTCTTTGGTTTACAATAATTGATGTTACAGCACAGCTTAGTAAAATCGAATCTTAGAAAAATATATATTTTTTTTAATTGTGAAACAAACAATTACAAAAATCTTACAAAAAATACAATTAGGAATAACATAAATCAGTGAAGTTTCCACATAAACTACAATACACAATAGCAACTGTAAACAACACAAGATATTATAATTTATTGACTATAACTCCAAAGAATTTATTATAATTATAATATTATAATTATCTTTTGATGAACTTACATCTTCCCGTTCTGGCATAGAGAGCGCGTCCGCGAACGCATCATCTGAGCTTCCACTCGCGCCAGTTGCTCCATCTCCATAGCTTTCGTTTCGCTTTCTGGAACTGAATAAATTGATGTCAGAAAGATGAAACATATAAAAATTTCATATATATCTTCAGACCTACTTCTGAAACCTAAAGTTTTATTTTCTACTCCGATTCCACTAATGTGTGTGTCCTACGCTGGGTATAATATAGCAAGATCTGTATGGCTGACGATTACAAAATGTAGAAGACCAGATGATGTCTCATGAAATTTAGAAGCAAGCATTTCTAGTTATACTCAACGCAAAGACTAGTGGCAGATGGTGCCATAAATCACTTTTGTAACAGAGATGCGCACGCGCAAATTTTACAGAATTATCGATAAAAATATAGTGTTGAAGAAGAGGTCCTGGGTCCAATTTCCAGAAAAGGCAAAATGTATTTTGATTTTTTAATGCATAGGTACCCTTGCGATGACTTGATTTTAAGATAATAACAGTATCTATAAAGGCTAATTACTGCTACTACTACAAGGAGTCTTGTATGCGTTAATTTTTCAGAATGCCTATGTATGCATATATACTTCCTTTCCCTTACAGGGGTCGGGGAGAGCCCTACAAGAACACCTGCATTTCTTCGATCGCAGTGGTGTGCTTAATGAATTTTTTCCTACAAAAAAGGGTACTAAAACAGATGCTACTGACCCTTCCAGGCATATACAGAATTGCGCGAAGTAGTATGCGGGGCGGTGCGGCGCGGGTGCGCGCGGCACAGCGTCACTGCGTCCGCGCTCGCGACGCGCCGCAGCAGCGACCGTTGGCACGCTGTGCGAAACGACCAGGGGTCGGACCCGCCACCCTGCTAGAATAAGCAATAACGATATTTTACTTTATGATATTTTTTGTGGGCACATATTGTTATTGCACTCGTTAGGTAAGGTTGGTGGTAGGGTTCCACCATATTCTGTCGCCATAGCAACAATGTCAGTAGCAGTTGCGTGTTCCGACAGTTCACAGAGTTTCTTGGTAATTAAAGATGGCAGCCCTTATTATAAACTATCATCAGGTAAGATGAAAGTCAAAGCGCTGCCCCGTTCTACATACAATATTAGAATTTAAAGTTTGTTTCTTTAAGAAAATATGATATGACAGGTCTAAAATTTCTAATTTTCTATAAAAAAATGAATTACACCAGTAATGGTTGCATTACGCACTGAACATTGTTGAGTGAAAAATCTAGTAGTGTCATTCTTACCCAGGACACCTCCTGGTCGGCCAGCATGTCCTTCCCCTGGTCCAGGGCCAACCTCATCTCCGCCCGGGGACTGAGCGGCTCCTCCGGCGTTGGGGGCTTCTCCTCTTTGTGTTGTGATGGGTCTTCCGCAACTGGTACTGCCGCCGAAGCTAACATAAACATTTCATATTATCATCCGTGATTATAGCGCGTGCCGATATTAAATTAAAAGTATAAAACCTTTTTAAAAAACAAGCTTTTAATTAAATGTGCTAAAAAGAAAAAAATAAACTTTTACTTTTAAAGTTTTACTATCAAATTATAACGTATTACAAAATTGATATGATATAAAAGGTTGTCGCGAAATTTAAGTACTGGTATTTAATAAGATTGAAAATTTTAATAGTTAAAATCAATTACATCAAGTTATTTAATTTACTTGTTTATCTACACAAATAAATCTCGCGACAAGCTTTTATATCATATAAATTGTGTAATGAAGTTATAAGTTGATAGTAAAAGTTTTAAAGTAAAAGTTTTTTTTTAGCACATTTAAATAATTTTTTAAAAAGGTTTTGCAAGATTCCACCCGAACAAACATACATGTACATACATTGCAAGTTAAATAAAAGCTTGTAAAAACAACGAAAATTGCGGTAATTATCCCATTATTATCATTATCATCATTATCATTATTCGGTAATTAGTAATTACGGGAGTAATTACTCTAATTTTAGTGACTATCATGATACTTTAAAAAGTTTGTCGTGCATGATAATGCGTAGGCATGACAAAAACAGCTCTAGAAATCTAGAAGTAGTCACATTTTTAAATATAAAAATTGTGGATCTCCTTTAACATATTTTTTTAAAAATTATTTGTAAATAGGTTTAATATCCTAAATTTGGTCACTATTATTGAAAGTATTAGTTACTGAATTTTGTATTTGTAAATAAGTATACTGTTTAGGAAACTACCACTACAGATGACTATCAAATATCCCCAATAGAATTCGAATTTTAAGTCCATGTCAAATGGTTGAACATTTATTGCAGAAATTTGACAGTTTCGGATATTCAGAAGGCGTCTGCATGTGTAGCTCTACCAAGAATCTATGATTCTCACCCGGTGAAAGTGCCTGGTGCGGCGTTGTAGGGTTGTGGATGGCGGTACGCTCGAGTGTGGAGGGCGTGCTTGCCGAGCTGGCTGAGCCCCGACGAGTGGCCGCACCAGCTGCGGCACGCACCTCCACATACTCTTTTGAAACTGTGCAAACAGAATTGCAAAGCATTCATCAATTACCAGTTTAAAAATGCCAACCATAGGCCAACATACGTTGGCCTATGAAGCAGCTCTGCCTAATGTCAAGTAGAAGCAGAGTCCATAACTAATTTATAAAGGCATGATAGTTATAATTATTGTATTCTATTCTAAAGTGATGGATCTAAAAATTTGTGGAACTATGGTAGCTGTAGTAGTGTATAATGCCGGCAGTACACTCGTCCGAGAGCTCTCGCCCAGCCTCGCCCGAATGTCTCGCGCGACAGCCCCATGCACGAGAGCGACCCTGTCTGTACATTCTCGCGTCGTCAGTCGCAGTTGTGAACGCCGAAAGGATGGACGTAGACATTGCGCCGCACGTCGCCGTCTTTACGTGTAGCATAGTTTTTAATTTATATAAGTATATTATTTGTATGTATGTTAGTCTGTAAGGTATCTATTCTATGTGCCTCTTTGTATTTTACCATCATGTACACTGTTTTGTTGCCTGAAATAAATAAATCTATTCTATTCTATTCTATTGAGATTGCTGCTGCCGTTGCCTTGTGGGCCATCACTTTTTACAAATACCTATTGATTGCACACACAAAAAAAAAATAATAAGATATGGCGTA
Organism: Eudonia lacustrata; assembly: GCA_947562085.1. Classification (NCBI taxonomy): domain Eukaryota; kingdom Metazoa; phylum Arthropoda; class Insecta; order Lepidoptera; family Crambidae; genus Eudonia; species Eudonia lacustrata. The sequence goes on from OX387341.1 coordinate 2,987,234, forward strand.
AGCGGCGATAGTGGATGGTCTAAAGGACTAAAGACGCGGGAGTGTACTTGGGTGCGCTCGTCTGGTCTCGCGAGGGAGAGCGAGGCCCTTTGACTCGTGCGCAAAAAACCGACACGGGACCGAGAGCAGGCGAGCGACAGCGAGACAGCCCGAGAGGTAGCGAGAGCTCCCTGTACACTCTCGAACTCGGCCTGTCTCGTGGTGTCTCGGCGAGAGTGTACTGCCGCCATTAAGTACAGTTAGAAATTCTATAAGCTAAGAAGCTAAATGCTAAAATGAGCGTGACGTCTCCGGCTAGATTAGCATTATGATCATCAAGACCATTCAAATAAAAAAGCTGTGATTGTGAGTTGATTCAACAGTAAGTGTAAGTAAGTACTAAAAAAAATATAAAGCAAAATGAGCTCAGAATCAATTTGAAATGTAATTACGTTTTAAAAATAATGTGGACAAAAAGCAAGGAAGTTATTATTACTACTAAGTAGAGAAGGATTTTGAAATACATCTCCCACGACGACGAAAGAGAAACAAAATACTTCGGCATTAAAACTCACCAGATTGTAAGAGCATCGAAGGCACCTCGTTGGTGGGTGTCCGCTCTGGGCTCAGCTCGGACTCGACGCCACCATCGAGCTCCTCTCCAACAATTGAAACGCCTTCCGCACCCCCGCCCCCTGCTTCTGTGGAAATATTGTCCTTCAAATCCAATCTTCGAAATATGTTATTGTGTCAAACTGATTTACTATGACTGTGTTCAACAAATTCAAAGTACCTAGCTTTTAATTTTTTGTTTTTAATCTAATTTTTCGATTTTTGTAAATCTGACCAGGAAAGGTGTACATAGATGTAACATTATGTGCCAATACTACATGTTAGCAAATTCGTGCTACAATATATATAAAGGAAAACATGTATAATGAACTAAATAGCTAACATTTGTGTTTATTTGGGGGTCATTTACATGCATACGTGCATAACAAACATTAATATTCCTTTATCTGTCATAAATAAGTAACTTATAAAGTAATGGTCGAAGACTTCCTTGTCTTTCTCACCTCGTCTTATTCATGTAGTCCATTTTGCTGTCAACATGTATTCTGTTAATATGATTTGTGTGGTGTTTTAATTATTAAATAATAATGACAAGGTTAACAAATATTATTCCATTATTAGCTTTAGCTTGTGATGTTTTCAATTTTATATATTTTATAACAACTCTATATTTATAAAGTTGTTAAATTAAAATAATGTAAGCTAATGATTAATATTCAATATGAAAAAACCATTTATTTTAATAATGGTTTTGCCCCGTTTTGGTTACTTATATGTTTTTGAATTGAAAACAAAGTGCTTCAATGTTAGCGGCGACTACAATCATGTCGTCCAAAAACTCACCGATAGTTGACTCACCTTGATCTGAAGCAAAGGGCGGCAGGTGCGGCGCGTCGCAGCAGTCGTCAGCACCACGCCCGCTGCCCTGCGCCAAGCGCCGCACCAGCGGACCAGTCACAATGTGAGATTCAACCTAGCTACAGGCTACGCGACCAACTGCCAATACTCTTGCTTCAAGTCAAAATTTCGATTGCGTTTTACTAATTTCGAATGTAAATAATTACCTCAAATAAATGAATTTAATACTAGAAAACAACTAACGAACTTGTCGAAACACATGTGACACATGACATACTTTGTTATAATATCAAATAACAGTTGATGTTTTCAGAGCAAATCGTAGCGGAATTTCATTAATTGTATGTAGTCTTATTGTATACATATCATCTATTATTGTGAGCACCTAGAGCTATCTGATAAATGAATCTCATTTAAATTATACATCAGACTAATTTCCTACAATATTAAAGTATTCGTCTTTTCATTAAGACTTTCAAACGGCTCCTCCATATATATATAGCGACTAGACTAAAATTATACTACAATAAAATGTACTGATTATTTGATTACAACAGCGACGATATTTTAAATATTTCATTAGGTGCATGCAACGAGCATGCTAAGTATTTGTTTCATTGGCATGCTATGACGATATTAACACATCTACAAGCTGATCATCTGTCAAAATCTATTTTTGCTTATCAGTAAAAGATGCAGATTGTTATTAAAACATTTGTGAAATAATTAAATCTGTTAATAAATTTAACAAGAGTTTGACAGACGATTGCCTTTACATCAAAGGCGTTTTAACTGTTATTATAAACAGTGACATACGTTTGTGTACTTTTACATAGGGGTGGGTGGCACTAGTCTTCGTCAGGAACCAGTTATCTACATTTTAATCCGTTAATATTTAAAAATAGGGGTCAGCAATGAATAAAGGCTTTAGCAGCAATTGCATACAGATCATCTGTTTCTTAGCTGTTATCACGTAAAATTTTAATGAAAATTTATGTTATTTTATAGCGATGAAAATTGTATTGAACACCGTGCTTGATGTGTCGAAGACTGGTGCCATTACCCTTAAATTTGATTCAATAAAATATTATACATAGATATTATTTGGGAATGGTAATTAGTTCGGTCTATTTCTAGGGTGTTCACTATATTCACCTGTTCGTCTGAATTAGTGGGGGTGGGTTTGTTGTCTTCACTACCGCTATCTGAGCCCTCTTCTTCTAGAAGTGGCTCTAGTCTTCTTCTAAATACATCCCTAGAAATAAACATTGTCTATATTTGTTAAATATTAGTAAAATTAATTAAAACTATTTCTAAAATGAGTGCTTAGAACGTTTTACTTTTAAAAATAGATTGTTTTTACCTAGGTAATAAAGGCCTCAATGTTGTGGGTCCAGTGATAGTAGGTGCCATAAGAAGTTCGTCCATCATCAGCTCCGTGTCATCGTCACCAGCATACGACGACGACGACTTAGTAGGTGACTGAAAAGTTAGGTTCTCTGTTCAAAAATATATTTACTTCTTCACCATGATCATCTCAGCCAAAAGACGTCCATTGCTGGACAAAGGCCTCCCCCAAAGATCTCCACAACGACCGGTTTTGTGCTGCTCGCATCTAGCCGCGACCATAAAGATAGCTAAATAAATATTTCATTGATTGCAACACCATCAATATTACCATTGTAATAAACTGTATTATTTCTATCGGCCTGCCGATAGAAATAGCACAGATACTATAAATCAAATCGGAGAGGTCGACAAAAAATATAAATAAAATCTATATTAATAAGACCTCATTTTTTTTCTTGTAAGTGTTTGTTGATAGTTACTTACTTACTATTAATTTGTTAAAACTTCGGAAAAACATACTGATTCCTTTAATAGTTATATGGTCAAAAAGAATTTGAATAAAATATTAATTACGTAGGTAATTATTAATAACGCGGATGTTTGTTTGCTTATTTCACACGCCTCACCCTTTGATTTTTGATAAAGTAAAATAATCACCGATAATGTCCCATGCTCTGAGTCGGGCAAGTTATCTGATAAATCACCAGACGATGGAGTGCCCCATGCCTCTTCTCCACTGGCACCACTGCCTTCTCCAGTTTCTGCAGTTCCATCTTCAGTTCCCATTGTAGATTTCCAATCACTGACACCTAAGCACCTAGAAGTCATTGAATATTTAATTTAAGTCACAACACTTTACGTAGTTTTACTATGATATAATTAATATAAAGAAAACCACAAACTATACCATGTTTATTGCTATTACAATATACCTAGCGTTTACACATACATATTCTTGATTAAATTAAAAAGATCATAAACCTACTGTTAATTGCTACGTTATAACGTCAAAATAAACTATTATGTGTATCTAAATCATCTAGGCTAGTTCTATTATCGAAATTAAAAGTAAAAATTCGAAGGGCATTAGAATACCACTAATATCCAATTGTATCACTGTACTAGCAAATATTTATGATAATATAAAATCAGTGTCAATAAAAACAAATCCTTCTTTATTACAAACTAGTAGCTTAATTGATTACTTTCAAAACCTAGTAAATATTTAGAAAACTATTGTAGATATCGCTAAGTAAATTTAATTGATTACAATATTGAGCTGTAAGAGCCTAATTTTAATAAAACACTCAACAAACGAAATTAGAATTAGCACCCACGCATACTTATCGTGTTTTTATTTTCCCACAGAGAGATGAATTCCACCTAGTAGGTGAAACGAAATAATATAATTTAATTCAAGTAAAAATGTTAAGAAAAATATTGATGTTATATTAGATTTTGGTAAAGAGCTGCTAGCTGCTTTTTGTAAGGTAACCAAAACGTTACAGAAATAAACTGACCTTTCTAAAAATGAAGGCTGCTTGTGTACTATGGAGGTATTTGGAACACTTTCTGTGTAGCTAAAAATATTCATTTTCTCCACGACAAATGAACCAGCCCGTGCCGTCCAGCCCATGATACCTCCAGCAGCACCTGCCACTTAGGGAATACGAGAGTGTTTTAAAATTATTATTTTACTTGTTATGCTTTAAGTACTTCGGTATTTAACTAAAATTACCTGGATTATAAGCTTTCGTACTTTCAGGCTCGTCCGCAGTCAGTCTTATGTTGCCATCGTCAGTCTCATCGGACGGTAACCTCTCTAGGCTCGACATTGTGCCATATCTAAAACAAACAAAAATTTGAAAACGAGACTTTATTCAATTCACTATATTATATTTATCGTGTGTGTGTGTGTGTGTGTTTTGGTTCTTGTAAAAAAATATCTTACCGTTTGAGAGATACATAAGGGAGGTCTTCAGCTACATCTGGGGATTCAGGGGAGTCGTCTACAAATGTATCCTGTAAAATTAAAACAAGTTATAGATGACACACAATAGGAAACAGCTATAAAAAGAGATCATACATTTAGTTTTTACTTACAGTCTTATTGGTGGAAATATAATCTGGTGTCGGTGGAACTACTGCTATATTAGGCACCGGAGATTCAGATTTGGTTGGGCCAAGGCTACCTGGTCTGGTTGCACTGGTTGTGCTTGCCCCTGAAGCTCGTTTGAACGGTTCCACACGCATCAGATGTGCAGCCGGGTTTATAGCTGATAACCCCATCAGCATAAGAGGACCTAACTCTAAGTCGTCATCTGATCCTACCTCACTAGGATTAACGTTCGCATTAAAGTCTTCCGTCCTTTCAGTCTTTTTATTTATGTCTCCATTCATTTTGCTAACCGCAGATATACCCATTCTAGGGGATCTTCGTATACCCCTATCTAATTTAAAATCGATATCAATCTCGTGAAAAGTATCGTCTTCTAAAAATACTGATGATGTTTTCAAACACGTTCCTACGTTTTCTCTTTTTGCTACAATGTTCATACCTAAAACTTTATTGAGTACGTTCTCAGCCTTTTGCCTTGTTATTTGTTCTTTTCTTGCCGAAGCAGGAGATGGATAATTAGAAGTACATACTTTTGTCTTAGACAGTGTTATGTTCTCTACGCATTTGATTTCATTTAAATATTTTTCTTGGGCTATAACACATTGTACTTGATTAGCAATGTTGGAATTAGACATTCTTAAATCATTAGAACTAGAATTAAAAACGATAGAGCTACATGTGGTGTGACTAGTAGAAAGGGGGCTATTATTTCTACTACTAGATGAAGGACTTGGCGATCTAATAGATATATCTTTTCTTAATTCCAATTGGCTCTTTGTATGACTTCTTTGATTTGAATGAACACTTCTATTTAAAACTGGAGAGTCGGTTTTTAGTTCATATGATGTAGATTTGAGCATTTTTTGACTTTGCTCTATGGAGTCTATAACTTTTAAGGCTGCAAAAGGAGCATCTTCTGGACGTAACTTCATAGCACCTTTTCGTTCTAAATGGCAAATGAAATTCTTTGGCTTCCGATTGCCACATTTTAAACTGCATGCACTATTAGAACTTTTGTTTGAGTTCGGAGTTTGGGGCGAGGGCGCTTTTGGTTTTACCGGTGTAGGAGGTTCCCTTTGTGAAATTAGTGGACTATTTGGTTTAGATAAACACTTCTTGTGGCACTGTCTGCACACAGGTATGGTGTCAACTACTACTGGGCTTGTCCTCACGGTAATCTGGAATGAAGTATTGTAAAAATTGTAACCAAATGACTTCCACGTATGAGTTCACCTAACTTATGGTAAATTGTGTTGTAAGTATAAACACACCTGACTTCCCGAGTTACTGCTTTTGGAAGGACTACGTTCGTTCTCTTTCTTCTCTCCAGGCGAAGAGCCCTTCTTTTCAGACGTCTTTACCACTAGGTCAGCTACTTCTAAAAGGTTAAGCTCTTTAGATCTTTTCCTGAGCTCTTCAACACTCCACATCTAATTACAAAAGAAATTCTTATTAACATGTTTTAATGTTTTATCCTTTTGTTATGGCTAGCTAAGAGAAATTAGAGAGTTACAAAGAGAACCTTCCAAAGTAACAAAATAATATAAATTCATGGCAAGATATAATTGCTTTTTGTTATTCTTCGACTCTTCAAAAAGATTCTAAGTTGTCTCCAAGTTTTTTACCTCCATGTCAGGTTCCGGAGGGTCCATCTCCTCTGATTCAGGAAGCTGTGTCATCCATCTCTGTAGATGAAGCGTGGACCCTCTGCTTCTGGTACTCCGAGCTCCTTCAGTAGCACTTCCACCGGCACCAGTTTGGGTTTCTGCTGAGCTTCGACGTGTCTACAATACATTTACGTTTGTTCTCTCACAGTCTGTTTTGTAATTTACTAAGGTAACATAAACTCTAGTTGGAAATGTGGATATTTTTTGCTCGAACTCGGTATACTAAAATTTTACTCACCATCGTTATTGTCATGTTTCACATTGCATTTATAACTTGTCAACTTGAAATTTGTAAATACGTGATTGGCGATATGTTACAATGAACCGTGCGGTTCAAGACACGTTTAATATGCTTAATACTGTCACTACGTTTAGAAGCGCCCTACGTGCAAGGGCCTACCCAAGCCACATCCGTAAGCGACTCAAGGAATGAATATTTTCTAAGTCACTGATAATCTCTGATATGATACATTTTAACTGAAAACTCCAAGTGCTCATGCTACAAACATTAAGCATATATTATGACGCCACCTATGACGCTACGCTGACCTTTGACAACTCTTTGAAAATAGTCTTTTTTAATTTGTTTGCGAACAATTATTTGCGAACCAAATTGTGCCTTGAACCGCAAATAAAGAAAATCTAAAGCAATCACGCTCCCACAAAAATACAGTTTATCTTTAAAAATATTTTTAGAAGTGATACTTAGAAAAATGGGTAGTCGTTTTGATACTCGTTAGCGTCGCAAAATAGCAAACCTTTTTAGTGTTTTATTGTAAATTAATAAACAGTTTCGTCATTGACAAAATCACTTTATTTACGGATATTAGAAATATACTGTTCCGATCTAAACATAAACATCCAAATTTATATACGTTTTAAGTCCATTAAATGTTACAAAGAACCCATAACTATAAGTAAAGGGTTTCTCAAAATTATTTTTTTTGTCGTCATAATCTAGTATACTATATAAAATTTACACACAGCCAAAGACATCGAAAATTATTGATTCTAACTAAGATTTTGTTTTGTAAAAAAGAAGGTCATATACACATACCAAAACGCGGACCATAGGTTATGTGAACATTTTGCGATGCTAGCGATTACGCACAAGTTTTCTAATTTTATAATAGCATTTGTATTTACACGATTTACGTAAACATTTAATGTTACACAAAAAAAACAGTTACTAAATTATTTCACATTCAAAATTTACACCGACTACCATTTTTCACAATAAAACACATTTTAATTCTAGGCGAAGAGTGCAATAGACATGGAAAAGCGTTGACAAATTGAAAAAAAATTGCTTTAGAGAGATCTACAATGGTGTCTACATGATTTTGGTTTCGCGAAGCTGATCGCCAAATATCCACATGACCTGTACAAGTGATTTTTATTATGTACAGATTGACAGATTTTGTATTTTCATGCTTTATTACATCAATACTTTCGTAAACACTTGCATCGACGAAGCTAAATGCTTCAATAATTTCATAAATTACACACTTATTTGGTAAAGAAGAAAGTGTCTAAATAAATTCATAAGTTACCTCAGGATTTGGTTTTTCGAAGAAAAAGTGTTGACAGTCATCATAGGTAAAGGACGGAAGACTTAAGAAGCAAAAGTATATAAAACGAGCTAAGTTTGAAGTCTTTAAATATCGTTACTGTTTGGTACCCTACGGTTACATTTTGACACTGATTTCTATTTGATAAAAATGTAAATTGGCAATACACACTTGGTTATACTTAAGCAAATTGTACCTCTAATTACCCCATTAGTGGATTTGTTCAGTTCTGTGACATTTTTATTTGACTGTGGGTTGTGTTTTTTCAATACGAGACCAATGCTACATCATAAGTGAGTATCAGACTTATATTATAGTTTTTTCATAATAATCAAAATACCGACATTTCTTTTCAATACTGCTAAAGTTCGAAAATATGTCTCTCAATTTTTATTACCACAACCTTATTCTCAACTATAAGCAAATTTATAACAATCCAACAAACTGCGTTCCCACCGAAGCCTTCGGCATTCTACACGAGAAAAAGCATTCGGCACCGTAGCTCTTTCCTAAACACCAACTATCAAAAACCACGGTCTACTAGATCACCACAAAGAGTCGTGTCATTGAGAATTTTATCTCCATCTGGTTCTAGATCTCCGAGGATAGCAAGAATCTGCTAACTCCGGATCTGACTCCGCAGATCAAAGTTCCAAATAAGCAGGGGGTGTTGGACGTTCAGGCAGGGCTACACGAGGGAGCAAAGGGTTATCAGGCAGAAAAATACGTTCTTCAACAGCGTGCTTATACGAAGGATCGACATCTAAATCTGCAAGCGCTAAATCGGCCTCAAAAGATTCCCATCTACAAAGAGAAGCGTCTGAGTAATCTTCAGCACCGTCAGGGGTCAATTGAGCACTTGGAGACGTAGTCCGGTCTTCATTTTTTTCAATACTAGACGAGGACACAAAATGTGAAGAGAAAGTTTGAGAGTCAGCTGGAGAGAGCTTGGCCGATGGAGTTTCAGGTGTTGGCGCAGTTCTCCACACAGTGCTGAGTGGACCTCTTACAGGTTGAGGAGATCTAGTGGGGGAAACCGAGCTGGTTCGGACATCGAAGCTAACTCTGACTTCTTTCTCGTGCCGTTCCTCTACGAGCATGTTGAGGTGCGATCGGTAAGAGCTGGCGGGAAGGAGGGCCAGGCTCGAGTGCCGTTGAATGCTGGACGCGGATACCTGGCGCTGCTGCGAGTCCAGCGTCGCGAGGGAGAACGTCAGCTGCGGGTCTGGTGAGTCCAGCGGCGAGCCGAGCGGCGTACCTGACATGGTGTGTGCTCGATATCTGCAACCATAAATATTGTTGAATTTATAGTTTCGTAAAAAAAAATTGTCAACGGTTCCAACTTTTTAACAGCTATGTAGTATAGTGGATAGACCACATCCGTTCTGAGAGTCAGAAGTCCTGAATTCGATTCCCAGCGGGCGGTACATAATATTATTGTACTCGGTATAGTTTATGTAAACGCTTTTTTAAATTGTCAAGCTACCAACAAAACTTAGTTGTAGAACAAAAAAATATCATGTAAGAGAATTTTGATAAAATGATTATTTAAAGCATGGATATTGTTTTCTTTCTGTTTAACATCAAGAAGGAAAATAAGAAATCATTAATCAATCAATCATCTTTGCATTAAGGAAATTAGCATGCTTTTAGCACAAATCATCCAAGCAATAGATGTTAGGTACTTACATTTGTCGCTGTAGTAAGCTTTGCCACACAGCTTTCAGGTCTATCGAGGGTGCTCGCAACACCACCGTGCGAGTTCGACCTGGCGTTCGTGGCGCGCAAGACACTAATGGACTTTCTCCTCCAGTGCGGCCCAGGATTAAACGAAATTCAGTAGCTGGAAAAATAAGACATCAAAGTGAGCATTTCAATATTTAATGGTTTTTTATGTTGTTGGATTCTGGGTAAAAGAATACCACCATACAAAATATTGCTACTAAACTTTTTTGTGCAAATACAAAGAGTTGGATCTGGATGGAAAATACTCGGGTTGATTGCAAGAAAGCGTGGTCCTATCCCCACAGGCACGTTAGACTACTGACGTAAAGGCATTCGTAACACCAGCAATTTGCTATTTGAACGAGCTAACATGACTACTATCAATATGTTAAAGGCACGTAAAATAATCTCTAAAAAAATACCTCTATTAAATAATATGTTGATGATTATGGAATTTGTACCTTTCTTCCTAACATTGAACTGCGCTTCAGACACTGTCGCTAGCGCCACAGGCTCTTCAGTTACGAACAGCACCCTGTCCCTTGACACGGTGGCGAAGAGGAGCAGGTCTGAGAAGAGCAGGGCCCAGTAGGGCCTTACGGCACGGCCCTCCACTCTTGAGAGTTCGCCACCGAAGATCCATTGTCTCCCCGCTGTGCTTAGTACGAACGGCTGAAACAAAATGTGTGTTAATGTACAAAGCCCAATTTGCTTATCGTGGACACACGACTGTAAAGTTTACACTGACACCCCTAACCAACAGTTAGGTCATAAAGTTAGGTGCCAGACATCCTTGCGCAAGCACAAGGGACCATCTGCGTCAGCTCATAACGCCAGATCAGGACGCGCCGAAGCGCATTCTTCATCAGGAACTCTTAAGACTAGTCTTTCGAGCGAGTTGCCCCGTGGACACGTATAGTCCACTACCTAATATCCCGATAGGTCACCGGAGCTGTAAGCTCGCTCACTTCTCGTTGCACTAAGAGCACAACTCACAGTGTACCACTGCTCGGGCCGTCAACTCTAAAGTCGACTACCAAATGTCCTCTTTGGCGGCGGAGTTGTAAGCACACTCACTTCTCGGTACCTATCCAGGCACCTGATCAATTCCAAATTCCTACGCGGCTGATTAAACCGGAGGCATTTGCATCTAGCAGGCACCTCTACTAGTTCTCCAGACTAGTGCCGGAGATGTTGGAGTAACCACTCAGTAAATACCACCGAGCAGCACAACCAACTAAGGGCAACTCACGTGCCCCGCAGGTATTTTTGCTACAGGCCCCCACCGGACCGCTACTAAGACCCGCTCGCTATGCACGAAATGGAAGCCTGGCCAGACCAACCAGGCAGACGAACATTCCCACTTCTATAGCTAACCACATGCCACCACGAGTCCAACCCATGTCCGGGGCCTGCCGGAGACGCCCGCGAAGGCATAACCGGCAGGGGGCCTAGGATCCGGAACTCCCGTGGTACCCTTGAAAAGACAGCCGGACCCGTACATATTTTTTACTCTACCCAACTACAAATAGGAACTCTATCACATTTCTATACTTACTTTACACCTAGTGAACACGAGTCTACTTTCTAGATCGGCGACTGAGAGCAGTGGCTTGCCGTCGCCGGCCAGGCCCATCAGCCCCGACCCCGCCGTCACGTCTTGGTACCCACTCTGAAATTAAACAAAAACCCATAAAGGAACAAAATTTGAATAATCAAATAATGCCTTACATTAGGAAGAACGTTGACGACGTTCCACGAGCTTTAGCCTCCCACTTCAAAAAGGTAAGGCCCCCTTTGGCTCACAAAGTAAGTAGATAGTGTTGATAAGGCACGGGTGGGACAGAGCCACGATCGCATAATTGAAAGTGCACCTGACTCGGTATATTAGAGGCTGCGGGTTCAATCCTGCTCGATGATTTTTCCGAATTGTAGTTTGTTTGTAACAAAATATGCGTAAAATTTGAGTTGCCATACTCCTCCGAAACGGCTCGATCGATTTTTATGAAATTTTATATGTATATTCGGTAGGTCTGACAATCGGTCGTAATCTATTTTCTATACCCCTAAGTGATAAGGGTGGTCCACCCAAAACATTTTTTTTTACAATACAAAATGTTCCTGATATGTACGTAACCTATAATGTGTTAAAATAAATAAAAAACGAAAAAAAAAACTGAAATGTATGGAAATAAATGTGTTTTATTTCCATACATTTCAGTTCCACGATTTGTTTGTTTTGTTGTCATAGAAACTGTCAAAGTGGTACGAAGTCCGCCGGGTCAGCTGTTATATGTCAGTTGTTATATATAATTACACATCCTTATCTTACCCCTCCCCCCTCCCAATTCCTACTCCCTCCTCAAGATCTAACTCTTTCCTCAAGGCCGGCAACGCATCTGCGATTACTTTGGTTTTGCGGGTGTCCATGGGCGGCGGTGATTACTTTCCATCAGGTGACCCGCCTGCTCGTTTGCCTCCTTTTAATATAAAAAAAAACCACATATTTAGACATATTACAATTCCTTTTATTAAGAACATTTCAATGATACCTGCAGCTGCTCCACAATGACTTGCAGTTGCTTCTTCTCGAGCTGGTCGTAGGGTCCGGCGCCGCTGGCCGCCACCGCCGTCCGCATCAGCCTCAGAAGCTCCCGGAATTGTTCCAGTGGCTTGTGAACTAGCGAGGTGATGTCGGGCCTCCTCCGCGGGATTGGGGGGCTCGTGCAGAATCGGGAGAATGCGCCGCTGGGGTCTTTCGACTTTTTTACCTGTTAACCACAAGTGTTCAAATAATTAGTGGTCAAAGATCCTCAAAATTAACGAATTAGTCATCATTATCACCTTAATATCCCACCATAAATGACCTCAGGCCTTTCCATATAAACAATAGCACACAAGATTGGACAATAAACTACAATATTGGCCTTATGAGGGTAGTTGAGTTTTAACGGACTTCTTGCAATAGCTACTAACTGCTTAAAGTGCCTTATCAAGCACAAAGAATCTTAAAGACTTTATTTTTATCACCCATCTCTTGGCTTGTCAATGCAAAAGTTGCTTAAATTGCAAGAGCTTAACTCGCGCTAGCAGCTGAACCATCTAGTTCTTTGATATACAAGTTACAAAGTTTATCCACTATCTCATCATCATCATCATCATCAGCCTACACACGTCCACTGCTGGACATAGACCTCTCAAATAATATAAATTATTAATTGGCAAAATAACGCAATCTAAAATTATTTAATTATTCATTACACAGCTTAGAAATGCACAAATAATTCTAACAAATAACAACTTACCAAAACACAATCAGCTCTCTTCAATCCTAGACAATACTTCTTATAAAGACTAAGGAACACAGGGGTCTTCTGTAGGTACACTGCCACTACTGTCGACGTCTGGATCTCGCCGTCATCTTGCACCACTTGGTCCAAGATGTCTTCTGACAGTCGAAAGATCTATGAAATTTTTCATTACATATTATTTTCTGTTATTTAAATCCCCAAATTGGGATTAACTATTTTCTAAAGTTTACGCGAACACATCAATGATAGTGCTCGCAAAAACTTAAATTATAATATATACCGGTACCTAGTTATTTGTCACATTGTTCTTAAGCTAGACTACAGACGCTGCAAAGAGTAGAGAAACTTTGAAGAAATGCGAGTTAAAGACTTTTAAAGGAATTAGTTAATGTAGCATTTCCAGACCCTTTTCGAGAGAGAGAGAGAGAGTAGAGTAAATTTTTGATTCGAGTTAAGGGAGGACCGGCAATTTAGCCTATATGTCGTTAGAAAGGTTTTTATTATTATTCTACAACTTTTACTATGGCGGCAAGTCTCGAATCGCTGTGGGAAAAAGGCTATGGCTAAATAAAACAGCGCGAGTTGAAACACAACGACCTACGGTTTTAGTGGATAAGCGACGCGGGAGCAACCGGTGAGGCGGTGTTTATATAATTATGTAAACTAGTAGTCGCCCAGTGGTCGAAATTCGACCATAATTTTTATAAAAAGCTGTTTACTAAACAATATTTTATTAAGGCTGCACGGATTGCAATGAAAAATTAAAAAAAGATAGATTGTGAGTTTGGATTGGCATTGACAGATTTCGCCCGATCCTTTTCCATCGTTGAAATTTTTGAAAAATATATGAAACAATGTTTATTTAATTTAATGTATTTTTTTATGTATAATTTAAAAAAACTGATAGCATTCTGCACTCCTTCTCTATATAAGCTATAAGTGTGCGAAATTTCATACTCCTCCGTCCGCGCAATTTTCGTAAAAAGGGGTACAAAGTTTTGCTTCACGTATTAGTCTAAAGATGATAACAATCTGAAAAAGGATTGCATTCCTGGCGATAGATGCAAATGTTCAAGAATTAAAATTCTTTCCCCGTATTACAGAAAATTATTTGAAATCATTTACGTTAAGTTCGTATTAAATAAAATTAGCAAAATCATACTGTGCAGAGCATTTACAAAATGGTCTGTTCACTATTGAAGTGTTTAGAGATAATGTACTTGGGGAATTACAAATATATAATATGCCTCCAAATGTTTGTCTGTTAAGAGGTCGTATCCAATCACGTCACGTACGAGCAAAAAAATATTTCTGTTAAATTGTGATTAACCTAGATGAAACCGGCATTAATGCAATATCGCAATATTATTGCACTTTCCTAACAGGGCAACAGCACTTACTTAACAGCACATACCTATTTCGTCCATAGTTTGGTATCTCGGTATAGCAAGGCACGAACCATTAAATCCTCCAGCCGCACACTTAATGGATATCATTATTGATGATGAAGCTTGACAAATAGATAATTGTCTAGATTTTTTATGTGTTATAATCGGTCTACTTTATAGTAATTATAGTTAAGTCGTTTAAAATCCATTGTAATATCTAATAATAACCATTAAAAAGCAATAAAACGTTAATATGAAGTTTATTTTTATTTAGCCCTAACTTTTTTCCCACAGCGATTCGAGACTAGGTGCCATAGTAAAAGTTGTAGAATATAAAAAACCTTTCGAACGAGATATCGCTCAACGTTATTGCTTAATAGCCTGGGGTTCATACATAATTTGATTGAGACACATTATCATTCAGAAAAAAATGCCTCACAGTCCACTTACCTCTTCAATATTCTGGAAGAGCAGCAGGTGGTCATTAGGCGCTATGAGGTCTGCCCTCTCCACCAGAGGAGATACGAACCGCACCAGCCCGAACTGCAAACACGTGGCGTAGTGCTGTTCCCTGGCCACAACTGCCAGTAACGCTCGCTTCCTACCATCCGTGGAAAGGCCTGGTATCTAGATAGAAGGACCGACTCATTAAATTAAAGCATAGATATAGAGATAATCTCTTCTGTGATCTAGTAGTAAGACCACCAATAACTGACAAAGGCTTTGCTTTTCGATATTTCAATTCCAAGCATTGTGTACTTGGTTTTTCTGCTGGTAGGACTGATAGTGCTTCTATGGCCACCTGGCTAGCTTCCACTATATTTTAGAGTGTCGCTATAACCACAATAATAGCAGCATTGGTAGCATTTACAGTGTTTCGACATTCTGAAGTAAGATAGGGAGCTCTTCAGGGGTCGAGGTTTTCGGGTGTAGTGCCATCTTCAGTAATATTATCACTATCCATCAGATGAGAAGAAGTTCAAGTGTAGCACTGTTATGAAATTTGAAATAAATAAAAAGAGATGAATATTGAGAAATGAGTGGCTGTGGTGTGCTCATCTATACTACTATATAAATCTGTAGGCTCTGTCTGTTGCTGCACATGCAATTTTTCTGACAAATTTTGGGATAAATATTCGTTTAATGACTCACTGAGACCAATTTTACGATTTTTGAAATTTTTGTCTGTCTGTCTGTCTGTCTGTCTATCTGTATGTCCTCTTATAACTCAAGAACGGCTTGACCGATCTTGATGAAAATTTGTATGTAGTAAGAACATGAGATTGTGCAAATGATAGGCTATAAAAAATATTGACAAATTTTCACACAGCGACGCGGGCGGGTGACGGCTAGTCAAGGTATAAGAAGCTATTCACGAAAGGTGTTATAAGAAGCAACTATAAGTACCTATTCACTCAATGAGCTCGTAAAATTTAGGTCCTAAGAGTGGCTGACTACGGCATTCATTGTAGATTGTAGATAAAGCACGCTTCCACCTTCAACGTCATACCTGTATACCTACCTACTTACTGTGAAGTAATTTTAATGTTCCATGCAATCTTGCAGTTTCTGGGTTGTTTATCGCAATGTTCTAATGCAACCTTACAATAGATTATATTGATTAACGATAGATTTTTGTAAATAGCGTCAGTCACTCCTGTGCAATTTCTTGCGTTAATTTATCTCCACAGCTAAAAGATAGACGTCTTGAATGGGAAGTAGGTAAAAAAAGTTCGAATGATTCAAGAGTATTTACTTATTGTTAAGTTTATTTGAATATTTTGTTTTGTCTTTGTATTTGCGCCTGACCTAGTGACCTGACCTAGACGGTGATGGAATGTTGCACTAATATTGAAATATCATTTGCCCGTTTCACTGACGGGTTTTTACTCATAAAAGAAAGGTAACCACTAGGCCTAGTTAAGTGACAGAAAAAATATAACTTATAATTTGTGCGCAATAAAACTGATTAACTAATTATATTTTCTTGTTTGTGTATTATATAAAACGTATTATCTATGTAATACTAATATTAGCGACGCGCTCGTACCCATTTTTATTTTTATTGTAATGTTATTATGTAGGTAGCTTTAAGTTATAAGACCACCATTTTGTAAATTTGTGTTAAGAGCGTTTACGCCGCACACTAGCGCCGCCAATGAAAAAAAAAACATATCTAGTAATTAGAGATAGAAAATCAAATTATGCTCAACAAACTATCTGAATGAAGTAATTTAGCATTTTTACGTCACCTAATGAACACCTGACATGTTATGGTTTAGTTAAATATGGCGTTATAGTTAAAAGTGGCCGTAACGTCTTATTATCCGTATTGGCCGTATCTGTAATTACTAGATATGTTTTTTTTTCATTACTGGCGCTAGTGTGCGGCGTAAACGCTCTTAAGTCAGTCTGCTACCGATCCGTGCCCATTGTAAGACCTCCGTTCAGTTAAGTCAGTTTTTTCATGGTCGCAGCTTCGGTAGAATTTCCTTTACCCACCCCCTTTGCCAATACATACTTAGTTAATAAGTTTTATTTGTTACTAACACAATTTATGGGCTACGCCTTTTATTTACGCCTGAAATAAAAGTTAAATTAAATTAATTAAATTATAACTGGAATAGCGCTTTTTGTTTGGAATACAAATAATTATAGTATTTAGTTCAGACACAAACCTATTAATTGCCAAAGTGATTTGTAAGTCAAACATTGTCTCTGATTTGTTGTTCTTTTGTAAACACTTTAGAAATAAAATAAATTATTATAATTAATTATTTTACATTTTTTTTTGTTTATTTATTGAAGAGGTGTTTACTGATGCTTTTGAAAGCATTGTACCAAAAGTAGATTTTGATTGATATTTAATTTTATTCATATAGAATCACTTACATACACAATCACACAGATTACACACCTCATTGATTTACCAGAATCTTTACATCATGTCCGCCGGGTCAGCTAGTAGTTATATATATTTATTGCATCATGTTGGTATAGTACATATCTTACAATAATATAAATAGTCCCTTATTTATATAAAAATTTGAAGTTTAAACAAACTAGAATTCAGAAGAAAATTGGAAAGTGTTATATTCAAAGCGTGAAAGAAACTAAGGTTAAA
Source organism: Eudonia lacustrata (assembly GCA_947562085.1). Classification (NCBI taxonomy): domain Eukaryota; kingdom Metazoa; phylum Arthropoda; class Insecta; order Lepidoptera; family Crambidae; genus Eudonia; species Eudonia lacustrata. The sequence continues at coordinate 3,004,899 of OX387341.1, forward strand.
CCTACACTGCAATAATAGCTATTTTTCAGCATTTTTCTGAAGGAATGTAGATTTTATCATCAGCACTTTTATCAGTAAAAACGGTTCCAACCTAACAGTTCTCTGGTTTTATTTCACTTGATTGAGTTCAGTGTAAGAGTTGGACACTTGCTGAGTTTCTTGCCGGTTCTTTTCAGTACAAGATCTCCCGCCCACAGTAGATAGACTTACAAACCGATGGCATAGTGTGAAGTTCATAAGAGCTATTAGTAGCCTGAACTGAAAAATGATTTTGAATTTTGAATTGAATTTTGAATTTTGATAATTAGTTGAAGGCGACGTTGGTGAAAACACATTTCAATCTAACTTTCCATCCATTTTGTATTACACAAGCATTCTCTCATTAAATAGATGATTGCGTTCCAAACAGGTGGTAGAATCTTTAATATTTAAATAAAAACATTTTTACTATTTACTTCGACTTTTTATGGAAAGATTGGATGATGAATCATCAAAAATTTTATTTTATTTTGTAAGTTAGATGTAATTCGAGTAAGTTTGATACAGAAAGCAAATTTATTCTTATTCTTATTCTAATAATTAACCTATCAACTGTCTCGGCACGGGTTGTCGACATTGTCTCAATGTGTTCGAACCTGATGTACCGGGTTTTTCAAGCTTTCACATTTTTCTCGGTTTGGTAGGTAGTGGAGCTTTGTTCAAGTCCGCCTAGCCAGTTACTACTTACAAATACCTAAGTCTGCGCCATAACAACAATACTATTGTGTTTTGTGTTCCGACTATTTTAAGATGACTATTTCAAGAAGACTATTCTAAGTTAAGAAGACCTGTTTCTTGGTAATTACAGATTCTGGTTAGTGCTCTTTAACTTTCAATTATTAATATTTGCCATGTTTATTATACGACTAAGGAAGAGGGAAGATCGTTTTGTCTGCTCATAAAACCCCATCCGCAATAACTTACAGTAATTCCATGATCATAGCATGTAACTGTGCCGAAATATCGAATACTCACAAATCATAAACATGGTAAGAATCCCCACTAACAATTATTCTAATGCAAGTGAACATAATAGTTTAAAAAGAATTGGCATGGCTCTCTGGTATCTTATCTTATCTTATCTTAGTGCGGCCTGCCGAGGTTTCCCTCTCGCAGTAACACTTCGACCCATCGGGATCTTTTGTGCAACCCCATCCTTACACTCTTCTTCCTCTGTAAAGATAGATGCCATAAGCTTGGCAACGTCCTTAAGAGCAAAGAACCTGAAGTCCTCCGGTTTCAGATAGGCCGACCCCATTCTTTTCCTAGCCAGAGAGTGGCATTCACACAGTAGGTGCTGCATTGATCCGTTTCCTCTCCACATGCCCTACACAAGCTATTTGTTGATAAATGCATTCAGTGAAGCATTTGTTTTGTGGCATAGTGCCCTGTCAAGGCACCGATGGTTAATCGGGCCTGCCTTCTACTGCCTCCGCATATGAACTTACTCCGTCCTAGGGCCTAGGAAGGATTTGGAGTGTTTCATACCCGGCTGCTCTTTCCATTCAATGTTGTGCCTGTTTACGATATAATCTTTTAAGGCCTTGTTAATGGTACTTGGTGCAAGTGCCACGAACGGCTCAGGACCAATGAGCTGGGTCTCCGAGCCCTCCCTGGCAAGAGTATCCGCCATCTCGTTACCATGAATTCCCATATGACCTGGGACCCAGATCAATCTCACCTTATTATGTCCACCTAGCTTGTTTAGAGCTTTGGTGGTTTCTATATAGAACAAGGCCAGCGTCGATCCGGGGCGATACGAGTGACTTGAGCGCAGCTTGGCTGTCACTCAGGATGAATATATTACGCTTTTTCATAGCTAATTCTATATTCTGCTTTGTGCATAGGAGAATTGCGAAAGTTTCTGCTTGGTAAACAGTGGCAAATTTTCCTATGCTTTGACTATGCTTAAAGTCGTTATTAAAGACGCCTGCCCCTGTACCCGACTTCTTTTTTGATCCGTCGGTATACCAGATTAGGCAGTTTTTCTCCGGAGACGGTGGCCCTCGTTTCCATTCGTCCCTGGTTGGAACATAAACTTTAAATTTCTTTCCGAACATGAACATAGGGGATATTTTATCGCACCCCATTTCAATGATCCTGTCAGGAATGTCACTTGGTTCCCATTTTGTGTGTCTCTGGTAAGTTTTGTTTCAAAATATGTATATGCTTAGGTTTTTGCTTTCATCTTAAATGTGCATGACCAAAAATAACAGTCCAATTGGTGCTACGTGCTATGTGTTGTGCGAAATCAGAATGACAAGGAATGAAAATAAATAGAACAAAATAAATTAAAAGCAATAAATTTATTAAACGAAATAAAATTAACAGGAACCAATTCATTCATATTAATTACACAAAAAAATAAAGACACGAAATCATAATAAAATTGTGATGCTACTTAAACAAAATCATACAATTATAGTTGAACGATGATGCAGCAAAATTAAGGTACTAAAATAAAAAAAATAACACGCAAAGTCTTGGACGAAGAAAATAAATAAAAAGAAAACAATAACAAAATAAATATTAACAAAAACATCGAAGTTAAACGTAACGATTCCCCATTGATCAATGAATTTATCTTAAAAACTAAAATGAAAGAAAGTAAAATTAAGATACGTTAAAATACTACAAAAGAAAAATCTATGTGTCAGAACATATTAAATAATGGAATGTATTACGAAGTGTTCTAACTAGAGTTAGATTTCTGTACAAAATAAATAATAACAGAAAGTGATACACGCTTAGAGGCTACTACTGTACAAAATCAAGTGATAATGACGAGAACACAGAAGAATTATTAAATTCTAAACAAGAATGGTCTAATTTATTTAGGTCTAATACTAGCACCACTTTACTAAATTTTACCAACGCCAATTTTAAATTCGTTTTTTCTAAAGATGACTAGTATACCACAAATATTTTTATAAAGAATGATTTTTGTCACATCATGCAGAGATTCAACGCAAGTTACAAGTTTAGCATTTAATATTTAAAGATTCCACAGTTTCTGGCTGATTGTTCGATTGGTTTTTCTTTCTAACAAATACTTTGTTAAAAATGCCAGAATCAAAAATCACACTTCCACAGAACAAAAACGGTAAGCATTTGGTGTATTCACACAATATAATTCACGTCAAATATCTGCGCAATGTTCTTCGATTAGACAATGATGCCATTACCGACCTCTTTAGAGAACGTGACTTGGGGCAAATGTAGTTTACGTCGGTCGAGTGACTGGCTGGTGGAGGAGCAGGCCGTCGGTGGCCTAGCCTGGGTCGCTGGCGACGCTAGCACCGTAGTCCTCGGTGACCTCGGCGCAGGGGGAGGCGTGGACTCTGCCGGAATGGTCACTTGTGCCAGTCGAGGTCTAGGAGTCGCAGCTGATCCATTTTGAGCCACTCGTCTGAACGTTTCCAATGTTAGGAACTGGCCTGCTGATCTGGAATTATGGAAAGTACCTTTAGTCATGTTGCAATTTTTTCTCAAAACCAGTATTTAACAGATTAAACAGTACCATAGACTTAAATTTAAATTATCAGGACATAGTAATCAGGTAAAGTTGAATTATATTAAATACAACGCTGCTGATATGTTACCAATTTGAAAACGTACAACACTAGAACTCACTTTACAAGCAATCTGACTTCTTCTTCGGAAGCGGTCACGACGTTTTTATTGCCCACGAACACAAGATAGTCTCCAGCCTTCAAGCCAGCTCTCTCTGCTGACCCTCCGGTCACTACCCTCTCCACCCTTGGCGGCCTAGTCCAGACCACGGTGAAACCGAAGCCACCGCTAGTGCCACGGACAAGTCTGGGAATGTAAATAAGATGTCAGATTTTATCTATAATGTGTGTTTTTTTTGGACGCAGCAAAGTCATTTAAGTTAGCACAACAACTATCTTTGAAGCAAGAGCCACACAGTCAAACTTAGATAAACTCAAGCTGGTCAATCTAAGTTTTTTTTACCTCAAGTTGATGAAGAATCTGTATCAACATAGTCATATTTCGATGAGGATCTCGATGGCGCAGTGGTTAACACGCCCGGTCTGCGATTGCTGAGGTTAAGCAACTTTCACAAAGGCCGGTCATCGGATGGGTGACCAAAAATTTATCATCTTGAGCTCCTCCGTGCTTCAAAAGGCACGTAAAGCCGTTGGTCCCGGCTGCATTAGCAGTCGTTAACAACCACCAATCCGCACTGGGCCCACGTGGTGGTTTGTGGCCCGTTCTCTCTATCCATCAATAGGGAAGGCTCGTGCTCCAGCACTGGGGATTTTATGAGCTGATGATGATAGTCATATCAAATAAGTTTTATAGGCGGCATGAATTGTATGGTTTTTGAAGCCGTAGTGATCCAAAATCCCCAAGGTTCTATGGGCTGAAATCACGCCAGCGTATCTCATTACCTTTAGGGTTCTCCGAGATAAGCTTCTAATTGCTATCTACTTAATTGTTTGTGTTCAATTCTATAGTTGCTGATTGTTTTTTTTATTGTAATAAAAAAACAAAAATTACAATGGCTTGTAAGCCATGCGCTTCTTTATTACAAAATAGTTTTTTATATCACTTCTGCTCAAAATTACTTTTATGAATAGTATTTTCTAACGTTTAAATCTAAGCCGTACTCACTTCTTGCTAGTCGTGAAGGGTGTCCGGCCACTTCTCTGTTTTCTTGGCACGGCGGTGGTGCTGGCGGCACTGGTGGCCCCGGTGGCCCCGGTAGCCCCGGTTGCCCCGGCGGCCCCGGCGGTCCCGGTGGCAGCAGGGTCCTCGAGCGGGTCCAGCTCAAGGTACCGCAGGAACAGGTGCTCGTCGGCCTCCCGCTGCAGCGCTGCAGCCACCGCTTGAGCCTGACTCGCGGTCGTGGAGGATGGCCCATTGGCTGCCACACCTGGTTCAAAGACAGTAAGCACGCTATGAATGTCTGGCTATGATTTTTCTAACCTTCATTATATTTAAGAGCTGTCTCATCATATTCCATCATGTTTCAGATTTAACAGAAAATTCATGTTTTGCAAATTGACAAATTTAATTTATCATGTAAATTAACAGCATTTTTGATTTTTTTAAACAGAAATGTCAGTTTTAGAAATTCTTAAATAAGTAACATACAACCTAATAATATAAAACTAGCATTCGTTATATTTAATTATCTCTCTTTTGATCAATTTATTAAACCATTGTTAAATGGTTTTTTGGACAGTAAACTTGAGGAATGACGAAACTTGTGATTGACGTATTGTCGTACTCAACGTTAACAAACTTTCAAGGTTATATATGTGACTTCTTGACGGGAAAGTGAAGTCATGTCTGCGGTTTTGTTTTATTTTCTAGAATTTGTGTTATGTCGAATATTAATGTGAAATAATGGTGGATTGTTAACCGTTAAGTTTTCGTGAGTGTGCATGAGTGTTGGCAAATGAAACAAAACAGTGCAACGTCATTTTTAAAATCCTCTCAAGAAGTCGGCCCGAGGACTTAGAAAGCCCCACATCTTTACTGAGATACTCGAGGGGTTGGGGGGTCTATCATTTCTCACTTCTCATTCATCATCATCATCATCATACATGAAGGGAAACATACTAATGAAATTAAGAAACTAAACAGACAATAAGTGTCTGGAACGAACGAATAGGCTTGATGGATTTCATCCGGAGCCGTAAAACAGTACACAAAAAAAAGAGATTATATGTCAACAACAACAAAAATAGAATTATGACACAACAAAACTAAAATAAACTTGTTAAACTAAACTTTTGTCTGTACCTTTGTCATTATGATTCTCCTTAGTGCCGTCGTTGGTGCTGGTCTCGATGTTGTCGGTGGCCATCTTGCGACTGTCTTCAGTCAGGCGGTCAGTCCTCTCATTGGGCTGCTTCCCCGACCCTTGCAGGAAGTAGGTGCCAGAGATGTCACTGGCGATCGCATCTTTTACCGGGAACGAGACACATCCTAAGAACTCGCTCCGTCTGGAACAAAGGAAATCGGGATTGTTAAAATCAGTCATTTGTTTTAGAGAATAAGAATGATAGGGTTTGATGTCCACCAAAGTAAAGATATACGCGATTTGGATATGACTCGGGGGTTATTAAAGCAAGTGCGATAAATAACGAATCTTATAAGCGTTTCACGATACATTTCCTTATCGCACATATTTGCTTTGGTGGACATGGAAATTTTACTTTGTTTTGAGAAAAATGATCCTGATTACGATATGACATTACTATTATATCTTAAATATTTTGACAACTAATACCAGGTATTATTTTAGAGAATTAATTTACTTTTTTCCCGTTTTGTAAATTTGCACAAACTAAAATATAAAAATATAGATATAAAACAACCAACTAACATTTAGAAAGAAGTCACAATGCATTTTACAGACAATAATATCATGGGAAGTAGAGACATTTACAAAGGTGCAGAATAGATAATAGCAAAATTAATATCATTCTTTGACTTAATAAAGTTCGGAGGAGGTTCCCTAATATAATTTCATAGAAATCTTCATCGTTCTTTGATCTTTAATTTTCATTTGAGTAGTGGCTTTTAGCCTCTTCTTGGAGCTGCCGTATCAAAATTTATTCAATAATACTTGAGCATCTTAATGCGGTGCTACTTCTGCGACAAAATTATCTTGAGTGTCTCGAGGGAAAATTTCTCTGATGATATTGCTAACGTAGTATGTCTTTCAACCAACGATAACTCCTTTAATTAAAACTCTTTAATTTCCTTTTCTTGTGGTAGTTTTTATTGCTTCAGCAAAACATTCGTTGTATTGTAACGATGGTAAACTTTTTGTATCAATTATTTATTAAAATCTATAACTGTTACATAGTTTCTTGTTGCACCTCCCTTTCCGGTGACCAATAAAGACAAATCCATTAGATTGGCGATCTTCATTTTGTTTTGTGAAGAGCGGAGCGTTAAGCCTCCGGAAGCTCATATAGGGCATGACTCGGCAAGAATCCCTCTGACCTGTGCTTCTGACCTCAATTTCACAAGAATACGAGGTTGTGTGGCACAGATAAGTTATAGCTTAGTGCATCATGCTTATATTTCTTCGGTAGTTAATATTTTAATAGCAATTTAAATTGGAATTTTTAGAATTAGTAAAACTGAGAGACTTTCCGAATGAACAAAGAGTTTTAGTAGAGATCTAAGAAAATTTCCTTTTTAAAAGTTTTAGTCTATATCTGTATTTTGTCTATAGTCTTCTTAAAAACTACCATGAGCTGAGAAATTGCACGTCAAGCGCTAGTAAACTGCCCACTAGCTGTAGTTAATTACTTTACGCGATATATTCCTGTTCAGGGCCTATCACAGCATGGAACAATTTATGGCTATCAATTAATTATGTTCTCACCCAGCAACAACGAATAGCAACAGTGTATAGTGAGTTGAAGCTACAATTTTGACAGCACTGTTCTGTTTCCATAATTTACTTCGAGCAACATTAAGGTTATAGCTAGTTGTTTATTTATGCTGTAGGCTTCACGGCCTCACGCCTTCATTCCCTTCAGTCAATATAGCTTGCATGTGGAGTTCGCGTGCTTATTTTGCACACGTCAACAATGGGGGAATGTCCTCGCGACCTTGTGCTATAATATTTAAAAAGTATCTACGGAATATAAGGATAGTTTAGACCATTTAGTTTGTGTAAGATGACCATTAGCTTCCCAGTTGTTGATGAGAACAGTCAAAGAATGTAGCACGTCAAGAAAATAGTTGCTAATATAAACCAAATTGTTTCCACCCACATCAACCTTGATAAAAATTCAGTATTCACAAGCAGTTTTCCCTGTGGTACGTCTACGCTTTAAGTATGTATGCTATGCGCAATCAATAACAGTTAGCCTCAACAATTTACTGTACATCTTTCGATATAGGTAGAAATACGTAGTTCAATTAAAACTACTCGATACTCGTTCGATTACTAGATTACGTCTACATCCATAATTGCGTCGTTTCCACGAGCAGATTGGTGCGGCCCCTAAATAATTGGGTTATTAGAAATTTGCTCGGAAACTCTGCAGGTTCGAGCCCTGATAATTTTGCCAAGCGATAATCTATTTATTGCACCCGTCTCGTCACCTATTAGCACATTATTAGCACGTGTCTACTGAATAACGTCGATGCACCATCTCTTCCAGCTGAAATGAAGTCTTCTTCGTAACTTTAAATATAGCTTCTTCCTCTTCAAGAACGACACTTTACAAAAATTGCTTCCAAATAAACATTAATCACAAAATAAACACATCTATACAGGGTTTTTCGTGCAAGGTCCTCCCCTAAGGTCTCACAGAAGCTGCTAAGCATGCAAGGGGCCTGTCCCGTAAAGCCTGTCTTCATCCCGTGCTATGGAGTGCGTCCATGCGTACAAGAGTGGCTGGGGATACCGAGGGGGACTTACGGAGATGGTTGTCACTCTTCTTCAAGAATAGGTGGGCTGTGTGATGGGGAGTCCTTAACTCTGTCGATGATATCTGCTGGAAGGCTGTTTTTCCTCACTCTCGGTTCTGGGGGGTCCCATTCTGGAAGGCTGTTCTTTCTACAGAGCTGGTTGTGGCGATGTGTGTGTTGGTGGGAGCAGTGCTGGCGCGGGGGCGGTTCCTCGCGGCGCGTTTGGCTCAGACCAGCCACGGTTTGGGAGACGAATGACATCTTTTGTTTTTTTTTTCACAATTTTATGTTGCTGTAAAAGTTTTGTTAGTAGTGTTTTGATAGCTCTGTGATGTAGAGGCATATACTTTTTACTTAAAAAAGGTAGCGTGATAATTTTTTGTGTTAGTAAATGAATGTGATAAGAAAATGTGAATTAATCGATTCTAAAATAGACAAGGTGAAATGAAACAAAAAGAAAATCGAAAATGGGTATAAATAAAACGAAAGTGAAACATGGGATAGGAAACAAGCATTTCGTTTGTCACGCAAGCTGCTTGATAAGCTACGATACTAATGGGTGTTTAACATGTAAGTTTACGCATTTGTGTGCTACAAGTTTAAACAGGTTTTAATTAAATTGAGATTTTTTTTTCATGTTTTCATGGAAAGTGAGTGATAATGCTTAATAAGAATTATTTCTTGAAATACATGTGACATATTTTTACAGTAAACCTAATGTCTTATAACTCAAAAAACAAGTGCAGTTAGTTAATGACGTGTATTATTAGTTTTCAAAACCTTTATCTGCGCTCCTTTTCTTTATTTTCTATTTATTTTATTTCAAGTTTAAAAATGTTGTAACATAGACTCATATAGGGTGTATTTCACCAAAAAATACACCCTTTCCAAACCCGTACAGCTGTAGCTGTACTAAACGCACACAAAGATAGCCGTGTGTGTATGAACGTCATACAATGGTTTTGAAATTGAGTGCGTGTATCTGTACACTATCTATTTATTGACGCTTGCGTGCGTGTTAGTAAAGATGATGAGTTCATGATGTGCATTATTTTAATTGATTTAGTTTGTTAGAAAACACAACTTTGAAAAATCACTATAAAACTGGAGCCCATTTTTTGTCATTGTATTCTGAATGATATATAGATGTCGCCCTTAAATGTTCGCTTATTGATTTTGTTAGACCCTGTATTGTAAGTAAAATTTATACCTTATGTGTTAATATATGTATAATTTCTCTGCATGGGGCATGCAATCCCCAGCAGTGACACATTTAAATATTTTTGTTGTATGAAACTCGCTTTTCATATTGCAATCTAACTTTTCAAAATATTGTGATAGCAAAAATGTCACAAAGAATTTGTATCTTGATGCTATGCTCATAGTAATATTTGAGAATGTTGTTTTGACTGTCTATCCGAATATTTCTTGTATTAAATAAGTTACGGTGATATTTTTCTTTAAATTTGTATCTAGAACCAAATCTTTAATTTTTTACACATACTATTCACCGTAACCGACCGTAAATAAAAATAAATATTGTTTCACATACAACTACTCTTTTCCAAGGTTATGTACTCTACAGAGACTGCCATCAATTGACCCGTAAGCTTGTATACTTGTAACATCGATTTAGAATACCTAGATACACCGTCACCTACAAATTCACGTCGAAAAAGTGTCCCGACTCGCTTAGTTGTAAGTATATGTGTATAGTAGACAATTTAAAAACGTATAATGTGCTAAGACCATATTTATAAAAATTAAATACAACTTTATTCCCCACAGATAAGGTTTTATTTGTATTGCACGCGTTAGGCGGTTGTGACATTACAAAATGCGATCATCGCGAAAGTCGTAAAATTTAATGACCTCCGCCTCTTGTAGGAACAGAGTAAGTGGAGTCGTGTTCAACAAAATTATTTTCATGTACGTATTGTACAATTTGTAAAATTGGTGTAATGCTAGTTGCACAATTTTTTTTAAAAATTGTAGTAAAAATAAAACAAATAACTTATTATTAAAACATATATGTTTATGTACCCTGAAACAAAATTTAATATATTGTTAACTTGTCGTTTCGAAGTAATTTTTTTAAAGTTTTCTTTTTAACAAATATAATGCAGACGCACATCCACATATTTCTGAACTGCTGATTTTGTCAGTTGATAAATATGGTGAAATTGATCACTTGTATGAGCATTTATATTTTTAAATAGCTTCATGTGCAATAGACATCGCAGTATTTATCGTTAAAAAATTTACCATTAGACCGCCTTAACAGTGTACTTCCGCCACTTATTTTAATATAGTGCCTGATGATCTTATCAGATTCATTGCAAATTGGGTATAAATCATTAGACGCATAACACAAACCGCCAACATGGCCAAAATGGCAATTACATTATTTCGTTCACCTAATGCGGTCACCGAACTTGTTTACTACTACATAAGCCAACGATCGTTGTTTTCACAATAATCTGTCCGCCTACGTCATTACCTATGGTCACCTTCTGTCTCCATCATCAGACCAGCTAGATGGTACCATCATATTACATTTTCAACGGACTTTATATGTTTGCAAAAAAGCTCAATCGGTTGAGGAGGATAATTGCTTTAAAATTCATTTGCAAGATTTGACCCGAACAAACATACATTCATACATACAAACATACTTACGTACATACTTACATACATACATGCATTGCAATTTAATACAAAGCGTGTAAAAAATAATGTTTGACAAACATCAGTAGAAGTACATTAGGTACAGTACTTATCGGTCATAAATAATTATTATTTTCGCTTTGATCTGAGTATTTATTAAAGTAGCTGAAAAACATTTATTAATTTTAATTCCAAAGAAACATACCAACATACCGCCAAAAGATGTGGACTACAAAACTAACTTTAAAAAAACTAAACAGGCGGCTCTATATATTTGGTTTTTAACTATGTTCTACTTTTATGAATCTTTCGTCCCTTTTAACACGTGAATAGCGTCACACGAGGGAAAGGGACAACCGCGTAAGCGATTTATTCAAACTATTTTAGAAAAATAATGTTTTTACTTAGGTAGAAGGTAAATTTAGCCACAAATTCATTAGATTATGAAACCTTGAATGAATACTTAGCAAAAATACGAAACCCCATCCTTTTTTAAGCTATTTGAAGTATTATTTTTGCACTTTTTCACGGAGCACTTAGGCATGTTGACTTGACGCTGATCGGCGCGCGACTACGAGTGAAATTGTGCTAGAACGCGTTTTTAGCACAATTGATTGAAGCCGCGTGTGAGGCGTTGTTGGTGTATCTAGGTATTCTAAATCGATGACTTGTAAAATAAAAAATATGTAATGCATTGAGTTATTTTGGTTCAGCCATTGAAAATGTATTTCAACAGTTCGTGCCTTAGGTAATTTGATGTTGAAAATTGAGTCATTTACCACTTGGCGGAACATTAATCACAGTTTTATTGTTAACCATTCATGTAATGTTCATGACGACAACATAATTTGCCTAGCAACCATTTTAAATTACCATATTTTGTAAATTAATTAAGCAGACTAAACTTTAAAAGTCTTTAAATAAATCTGACCTTGTTGTTAAGAGCGTTTACGCCGCACGTGAATGAACACCTCACATGTTATGGTTTAGTTAAATAAGACGTTACGGCCACTTTTAACTATAACGCCATATTTAACTAAACCATAACATGTCAGGTGTTCATTAGGTGACGTAAAAATGCTAAATTACTTCATTCAGATAGTTTGTTGAGCATAATTTGATTTTCTATCTCTAATTACTAGATATGTTTTGTTTTTTCATTGGCGACGCTAGTGTGCGGCGTAAACACTCTTAAACGCTTATAAAGGAAATCAGGTGACCGGTTAACGAATTAGCATTTATTTACGATTTTGTGCTTCAAGTTCTACGATTTAAAAAGTACTATAAAAATGCCATACCGGTAACAAAAATAATATCAATACAACAAAAAAATTAATAACTATTCTATCAGTTTAATTATTAGTCGTCTGTTGCTATAATAGAAAATACCCTCTAGATTATTTATTTATTTAAAAGTACATACACAATCCTTACAGGCTAAACCTAATGCGATGGTGCAGTTAGTTATTTACAATATAGTTACTATACACAACTGGTTGTAACTTCAATCTATACTAATATTATAAAGCTAAAGAGTTTGTTTGTTTGTTTGAACGCGCTAATCTCAGGAACTACTGGTTCGAATTGAATAATTCTTTTTGTGTTGGATAGTCCATTTATCGAGGAAGGCTTTAGGCTATATAACATCACGCTGCGACCAATAGGAGCGAAGCATCAGTGAAAAATGTTGCAAAAACGGGAAAAGAGCCTAAAAAATTAAAAATGCTGCCGAAAGTCACTATTCCACGCGGACGAAGTCGCGAGCACAGCTAGTTAATAATAAAATGACTAATAATAAAATTACCTGACTATGAACTCTTATAGCAGTATTATTGCAGTTGTGGAAAAGAGACGCCAGTATATTCGCCGCTACATGCGTCTCGTTTTCACAACTGCAATAATACTGCTATAAGAGCTCGTGGTTATCCCCCCGGGGACTACAACTACTTCAGATTGTAAGATAGTTTTTTTTTTTGAATTTGTCGAATTTCTGTGTGCTGCTTGCAAGGAGCTAAAATCAGGCTAAAATGCTAACATTATAAAAGTAATAGGTTTTTGTGTCTTTGATCACGACGACACGGAGCAACGATGGCTTGACGAGTTTTTTTGACCAGAAATCCGAGAATGCCGTATGCTACTTTTTATCCCGAGCAAATTATTATGTCTACATAATATGTAGGTATATTATTTATTATGTTCCCGGTCGAAGGCGATAAAGGCTTTTTTGCGTCAGGCCGAAAACGCCAGCGCGAGCTTAATGTATTCTCTCTTGAATATAGAAGTTTGACATTGATCGTCATTTATTAATAGAGATTGGAATAGATAGACAGTCAAACTTTTATATTTATTTTACCTAAACTTCACGCTCGGAACAAAACATGGAGCTGTCAACACCATCGAATTTGATATCGGTAATTATTTAGTAATATTATCGTTTTTGCGAATGCGATGCAATTCATGAATTTCAAATAGTCAATCTTTAAACTTGCAATGGTAGAATCCGAAATTTTCAGTTGTTCGGGAAATACTGAAATCTAATTCAGTGGTGTTGCAGCTCATGTTAGATCCCGTCGTGAAGTTTATATTTTATTTTTTTTAATTTATTTATTTACATTAAAACATACAATATTTTTGCATCATAGCAGACCAAAAACCACTGAGGTTTGTCCAGAATGCTCGAACTTAACATTAAATTAAAAATTATATTCCTATGACGACATCAGTACTATATAGTCGTGTAGTTTACAGTTTATAGTCGACCAACGATCAATGTTGATTAAGAACGAAAACGGTATATCATAAACCATTTCTATGTTACGAAAAAGAAATAAGGACTATATAAAGTAATAGAGTCACCACTTCATAACAAGGTCAGCGAACGCTAAGTTAAGATGGAGGAAAATATTGTTGGCTGCCCGCCAACCGTGTCCTAGAGAAGTTGTAAACATCCTGCTTAGGAGAGGAGAGGGGTAGGAGAGGGGTGAGAGAGGGTGTATAGGTAAGAAATAGGAGTTAGCCTTCATAGCCCACTTATAACATTTTTGGAGGGGTGTTTACTAAATTCTGCTTATAGCCTTTACGGGGCGTTGTTTACGTTAATGACGATAACACGTAATAATAATTTAATAAACTAAATGTTTATGTTTATAAATGAGCAATTTTAAATCGTCATAAAAAGTGTTCATTAAACTATACTAGTGGTCGCCCAGTGGTCGAAATTCGACCGTAATTTTATTAAGGCTGCACAGATTGTATCCTAAACAATTAAAAATTAAAAAGATAGAATGTGAGTTTGGATTGGCATTGACAGATTACGGCCGCTCCTCTTCCATTTAAAAAAAACATTGAAAAGAGTATATAAATGCTTGTGTGTCAAATACATGGTAGTGTGTGTAATGTTTGTTTTATTGATTTAATGTATTTTTATGCATAATTTAAAAAAAATATTAACATTCGGATAACATTCTCTATATAAACTATAATTGTACGAAATTTCATACTCCTCCGTCCGCGCAATTTTAGTAAAAAATGTGTACAAAGTTTTTGCTTCACGTATTAATATATAGATTACTGTCAATGTGCCTACTTATTTTTTATAAGCTCAGTCTCAGTAGTAATTTTAAATACGCCAGGTTAAGAACGTAATAAAGAGAAGGGCTCCAGATCGACAAGTGGCTTGAGAGGGTAAAAAATAGGGAAGCTAACGTCTTGTTGTGTCAGAGGCCAAGATCTACTACAAGTCACTGAGCCAGCGGAGTAAGTAAGAAAGAATGTAGTGATCTATCCAGTGGCGGTAGCCAAAGTAACATTAAGAAAACGATAGCGAAGTTCGAAAAGAATAAAATATATGGGATTGACATAAGATTGACCACGTGATTTAGCGCGGCTTATGTCAATCCCATACATTTTATTCTTTTCGAACTTCTCTATCGTTTTCTTAATGTTACTTTGGCTAAGCCTACTACTGTAAAATCAAGTCATCTCTACGTTGAAGGGTATTGACTTAAGCTTAGCGTAGTTAGCTTGAAGCTGCTTGCTAAAAGCGGGTTGGAGAAAATCCGAAACACACTATACCCGACCCGGGATTGAACCCGGGATTCCGGAGGGGATTTCGGCCACAATCTTGCCGTTCGAAGAAGCTTATGTTAGTACCTACCAACATTTTAATAATTAAGGAAGCCTGTGTAGCGAAACTCAATTAAGATTCTAATTGCAAATCCTGATTTCATTTTTATATTTAATGAGGTAAAATTAGAAGTATTTCTGTTATATTATGGGTAATCTTGGCAATGTGATAATAAATATAACACGAAAATTGACAATATTACAATTTTATATTTGCTTTTATTTTAAATATTAGTAACAACTACAATCAAAAGCTAGTAGATTCGTTTGAAATGTATTATTTCAATTGTTTTATATGTTCTAGAATCATCATCATCATCATCATCGGCCTACACTAGTCCACTACTGGACATAGGCCTCTCTAAGTGCACGCCACCGAGTACGATCGGTGCTCGATACTTCTATGGCCCCCGTCATTTTAATGGATAAATGACGTCAATGAAAATTATTAATTACTAACCTAAGTAAACAGATGGATCTTTGAGTAAAAGTGTTTTAACTTGACCCATTGAATTTATAAGTACAGATTTTATGGTTTCCTTTCATTGGATTTGTAATTTTTACAGATTTTAGTCGGTTCATTTCCCGGATGTGGCAAGCGAATTTTCGAAAATCTATAAATGCAGTTTTCTTTCTCTTAAAAAATAAAGTAATGTTTTCTTTGAGTAAAATGTTCTATCTACAGTATTAAGAGTACTTTCCCTTCAGGTGGCATTACAAAATTCCACCCATATACATACAAGAACATATAATTTTTATGGGATGACAATAATGAAGCAAGTAGTCTGTATAAAATTGATTCTAAAGACTAAAATCAGTTGCTCAGGTACTTTTTAATGATTACAGAAAAAAAGGCGAACACTTACCACTTCCCTCTTCGTAGGTATTTAAAAGGTAGAGTCGTCATCAACAGCCTACAAATATCCCCCTTTATTTGCAGTGTTACTAGTAGGTACTTATTATGTCAAAAAGCTAAAAACTTATAAAGGGTCTTTCAACAAGGACGGGTCGATGTTAAAATTGAATAAAACTAGATGTGTGTGAGATATTAACAATTTTTTTTTTTATTTGAAAGGCCCATTAATCGCATTATGAATGGAATATAACATCGTTCAAATATCCGCCGCGGCTCCGAATGGTGGCACGAATCCGAGAGGTCCAATTTTCAATTTTGGCCGAAAAATAATCTTTTGCGACGAGGCACATTTTTGGATGAATGGTTTTGTTAATAAGCAAAATTGCCGTATATGGGATGACCACAACCCACATGAGGTTCACCAGGTGGAAATGCATCCACAAAAAGTTACTGTTTGGTGCGGATTTTGGTCTGGCGGCGTCATTGGTCCTTACTTCTTCGAAAACGACGTTGGCGAGGCCATCACCGTCAACGGCGAGCGCTACAGATCAATGATTAACAATTTCTTTTGGCTTGAATTGAACAATATGGACGTGGACGACATGTGGTTCCAGCAAGACGGCGCTACGTGCCACACAGCGAACGATACAATGGACATTCTGCGTGAACGGTTTGAGGGTAGGGTTATCTCTCGCAGAGGTGACGTGAATTGCCCACCAAGATCGTGTGATTTGACCCCGCTAGAGTTTTTCTTGTGGGATTTTCTGAAGTCACAGGTCTATGCCAATAACCCACAATCGACCGTTGCCCTGAAAGCCAACATAACGCAGGTCATCGCTCAGATTCAGCCAGATCAATGCAGAGTCATTGAAAATTGGACCTCTCGGATTCGTGCCACCATTCGAAGCCGCGGCGGACATTTGAACGATGTTTTATTCCATTCATAATGGCATTAATGGGCCTTTAAAATAAAAATAAAAAATCGTTAATATCTCACACATCTAGTTTTATTCAATTTTAACATCGACCCGTCCTTGTTGAAAGACCCTTTATAATAAGCTAGCTAGCTAAGATCACCCGCCTAGGGTTGCCAACCAAACTTTAAAGTAACGTATCCTACGTTATTTTCCATCCCCATACTTTATTCTTTTTAATAAAAATAAAGTATGGAAAATACTTTATTTCCAAATAATTTTGACCGCGTTTGAACTGAATATTCCTGTTGACTTAATTTCTGAACTACTAAATGATACTCAGACTCAGGTGAAGTGAAACGAAATGCAACGCTAATAAAACATTACTAGATAGTGCCAAGAGTACAAAGAAATATGTATTTAAACATTTAAATAAATAAATTTGGAAAACACTTTATTTTTTCTTTAAATCCTTATTTTTATACTAGTTAGTGATAGATTTACTTTAATTTCCTTAAAATAGTTGGCAACCCTACCCGTATCCCATGATGGACCCCTATTGCAGCGCCACCTACCGGGTCCAATTATGTTTTCAAACCATCCAGGAAACCATTAAATTATACACACAAAATTTCATCCTAATCGGTTCAGCCGTTTAGAACTAGTCACATGACAAACACACGTACAGAAGAATTAATTCAAAATTCAAAATCATTTATTCAGTTTAGGCTACAGTGGACGTCTTTTGGCTGAGATGATGATGATGATGATGATGATGATGAGGCTACAAATAGCTCTTATGAACGTCATTATGCCATCGGTTTGTAAGTCTACTCTGGGCGGGAGATCTTGTACTGAGAATAACCGGCAAGAAACTCAGCAAGTGTCCAGCTCTTTTCTCCCTTACAGCGTCAAAAAATATTAGAAAATGCCCTATCATAAAAGGACTTATATATATTAAGGAGGATTATATATATGAAGATAGTGGAACTAAACGCTTTTAACTTTTTTCTTGACCTCAGTTTTATTATTCTTACCCCCTGTGGCTTATTCAGCGGATACTACCAAGTATCCCATAATTATAAGGAGCAACACAACGATAATTAGCAGCGGCCCCATAACGACGAACGTTATCCAAGTCAATGAGCGACCTTTGCCGCATCGTAGGGCGCCGCCCGCCCTGCCGACACGAACGCTAGGTAACATTCTACCGACCGAGACGGACTTGCGCTTTTAAGGGTAAAAAACTTTCAAGAAATACCTGATTGTTATACAATTTATTTATGACAATTACGAAGTTATTACTAGATAGATATAATTATTAGATAAAAAAGGTGTTGAAAAAATTCCACGAGCGGGATTCGAACCCGCACCCCATGACATGCCGGGTCAGAACACTAATCTACTTTGTAAGCCAAAGGAGCCCTATTCAATGAATGAATGAATGAATGAATGAATGAAGGAATGAATGAATGAATGAATGAATGAAATGAAATATTAAACAACACTTTATCTTTTTTCAGATTGTAATTTGTTCGCAGCAAAAAATGCGTAAAATCATTATATGTATAGGTACTAGTGGTCGCCCAGTGGTCGAAATTCGATCGTAATTTTATTAAGGCTGCACGGATTGTATCCTAAGCAATTAAAAATTAAAAAAGATAGAATGTGAGTTTGAATTGGCATTGACAGATTTCGGGCGTTCCTCTTCCATTTTTGAAATTTTTGAAAAGAGTATAATTAGGCTTGGGTGTCAAATACATGGTAGTGTGTGCAATGTTTGTTTTACTGATTTTTTTATGCATAATTAAAAAAAATATATTAACATTTGGTACGCCTTCTCTATACAGGGTGGGGCCTGTAACACGAGCAAAAACTTCTTGTGCAGATTATTTCGAGCACTTAAAGTTACTCTTATATGGTCCGAATAGTTCAAAGTACGTCGTTTAGGAATAAATTTAATTTAAAGTTAATACCCATAATCGATGTAACTTTCATTGCGATATTATCGTTTACCGGTCGTAAAGTAACGTGGTACCGGGTGCGGCCAGGAAGTACTACTTACAAACAATCAAGACTGATCCTTATTGTAATTACGTTAAGAATGAAATAGGTAATGTAAATTAATATCAAACCTCTTTATTTAATCACAGTTGAAACTCTTTTCAAGCGACAATCAGATTATTCGAAACATTCCTCAAACGTTATAATGACAATGTCAAGTTGGTAATTTAAAAATTACATAACAAGAAATAAATAAAAATATTGAAAAAAAAATATTCAAAATTCCCCGGCCTATTAACTTCCTGTATCTTCTATCTTTCCCTTTCCCTTCTGTTATAAAATATTTATGTCATTATATTAATTCATATAACATTAGACTGTAGTATAATTTTATTAGAACCTCCCTTTTAACTGTGTTGTGATGTCTTTATATGTGTTGTGTTTTGTTTTAGGTGCTGTCTACTCAGTAGATTAGAAACTCAATTCACCAAGTTTTAATTCATATCTTCTACCGGCCAATAAATTTTTTACTTCTACCGGCCAATATTCAAAATTATAACGTGTCTCGTTAATCACTCGACATTGGCGGAATTATGTGTGTTGGAAAGACACTCCAGAAGCCATAACACAAGAAAAAAAAAAAAAATATTGAAAATGCCAAGAATAATTTACGACGCTCGTGAATTATGTGACATGCTATTAATTTATGGTGAAGCAGGAGGTAATGCTAGTTTAGCGCTAGATTTGTATCGCGAACGCTACCCGAATAAGAATCACCCAAGGAATGGTCGTGTAATCACCAATGCAGTTCAACGCGTGCGAGACAATCAGCCTGTGACACAAGCGGCGCAACCAGCTGGAGTTCCGGGTGCAGTTGTTAGACCGGCGTTAAAACGAAGAATCCTTCGTCATTTTCGTCAACGTCCTACGACGAGAACTAGAAAAGCAGGTCGTGTGTTTAATATTAACCGTCGTACCGTGAATAAGGTTCTGAACCGGGCGAAGCAGCATGATTACAAATTTCTTAAAGTGCAAGTTTTATTGGCACGTGACTACCCAGTGAGATTACACTATTGTAACTGGTTGTTGGCACAGTGTCGTTAAGACGTAAACTTTGTGCGTAATGTGATATGGACTGATGAAGCAACTTTTACCAACAATGGCCAATGGAACCGAAAAAATACGCATTATTGGAGTAGAAGTAACTCTCACGTAATGAAACGAGATCTCCCGATCTTACATGCTTAGATTTTTTTTGTGAGGAGCCATTAAATACTACGTCTATTCCGTGGAAATGCACACAGTTGAAATGTTAAGAAACAGAATCGAGGAGGCGTTTGATGTTGCACGCTTAACTGATTTTTCTACACTCCACCGAAACACGATTTTGCGTTATGGCGCGTGCATAAGAAGAAACGGTGAACACATAGAAAACATGTTTAATTAGGTACAGTACTGGTAAACAATGTTGTGCTAGAGCTAAGTAATAAATACTTATCCTTTATCTTTGCTTTTTAATAGTTAACAAATATTTTTTAAGTCTCTAACAAGCAAGCTACTTGAAATACAATAAGATATGGTAAACACTAACGCAATAGATATCGTCGTAGGTTATTTTTCAATCAATTAATTAGTGTGCTTTGCAAGTTACCGTAGAAAAACTGTGATATCAGCAAATAGTTCATGTCAAATAAACTATCAGAAAAGTTTTTGGCGCTACATCAACTAAATGTCAGTGAAGAGTTTTTTGAATAAATTAAATGTTTGCCGTCCATTGCTGGTGGGATTAATTTTGTTAGGGATGATCCACTTTTTTTTAAATAATTTTGAAGGACTAAAACCACTAGGATATGAATAGTTGTAACTGAAAATGCCTATATTTAAAGTTTTTGCTCGAGTTGCAGGCCCCACCCTGTATAAACTATAAGTGTCCGAAATTTCATACTCCTCCGTCCGCGCAATTTTCGTAAAAAGGGGTACAAAGTTTTTGCTTCACGTATTAATATAAAGATAATACTCCAACACCATCAACATCATAATCATAGATACTACATAAGGTTTTTTTTGTTGGAGAACCAGAAAAGAAATGCATTAAACTTACTTACTCTACTTTTTAATGTTGTTATCTCTGTTTATTTAATACTGTATATGTTTGTTTTTATGTAATTCTTAATTTAGTCGTATTTTGTAAATGTATTTATGTGTGCATAATTATTAAATAAATATATTTATATGTATATATCTAACTCAAACGGCAGTCTTATCGATCTATGAAGCATATCGTACACCAGAGTTACTTAAGGAAAAAAGGGTACCATTGGTGCTCCAGATTCTTAAATAGCTGCTATGAACTGTGTTATTTTTTTATTATTATTTTTATTGGTTATAGGCAGGCATTTGACTACACCTTATCTGATGTTAAGTGACGGTGCGGTCGAGGATGGAACATGCCTGCCTAGAAATAGCCTATTCACTCTAGCCTTGAAGAGGTCCAGATTATACCTTTCAGGGAACACATTCGCAGGCAGCGCGTTCCATTCCCTAGCTGTACGCACTAAGAAAGTTGAACCGAATCGGCTCGTGCGACAAGGTGGCATATCTACAACATAGGGATGGAACTCGCGCCTCGCGCTCCGATAGCGGAAAGTGGATGGTGGGATTAGGTCGTGCAACTCCTTCGCACACTCCCCGAAATGAATCCTGTAGAAGACCGACAGACGAGCCACCCTACGCCGATGTTCTAGATTTTGCAGCAGTTACTAACGTCGTAGGCGACCCTAGTCTAACTAGCTTCGAAATCATGCCCCAAAGTTAACACGTGAAAGATCAATATTAGTCGCCAATGTTTACTTTTTATATTCAAGTGCTAATTGCTGCACTGCAGCTAAATTAAATATCGGGTCTAATTAAAGGTCGGGTAGGCGTTTAATTTTTTCACTGTATTTTATAAATTTTATAAATATTTAGTCGTCAATGTTAAGAGCGTTTACGACGCACACTAGCGCCACTAATGAAAAAAAAAAACATATCTAGTAATTAGAGATAGAAAATCAAATTATGCTCAACAAACTATCTGAATGAAGTAATTTAGCATTTTTACGTCACTGAACACCTGACATGTTATGGTTTAGTTAAATATGGCGTTATAGTTAAAAGTGACCGTAACGTCTTATTTAACTAAACCATAACATGTGCGGCATGTGTATGTTTTTTTTTTCATTAGTGGCGCTAGTGTGCGGCGTAAACGCTCTTAACGTTTCATCGCACTTTCTCAATAAACAGACAGAGATAATTTAAACGGAACGAGCCCAATTAGACGACCAACACCTCAATCTCTGACTGTGGAAACTATAGAATCCAATAATATGTAGACTTAAACGTGGGCAAAATCGTAAAAAGTGTTTTTTCAGTGTGTATTGATCGCGTGAGCTTTAGAAATCAGTATACTCAATATAAGGACTAAGCGTAGACATTGCATACTTTGGGTAATTTGCTAGGAGACAGTAGGACCCCAGTAGGCTTAGCTAAAGTAAGATTAAGAAAACGATAGCGAAGTTTGAAAAGAATAAATTGTATGGGATTGACATAAGCCGCGCTAAATCACGTGGTCAATCTTATGTCAATCCTATACATTTTATTCTTTTCGAACTTCGCTATCGTTTTCTTAATGTTACTTTGGCTACCGCCCCGATACTACCTTACTACTGACGACCTTTGACGATCTTTATCCAATATTTTCTACTGTTTAAGCAAAAGTGTGCTCAGTGGGGAAAGTGATCCGAATGGCGTGACGTAGCATGGCGATCGATGGGGCTGTTTACAGGTACGATTATACATGCAAAGCGCGTTTGTTTCAATGGTAGATTTAATCAGGTTACTAAGCATTAGGAGCTCGATGGCGCAGGTTAACGCGCCCGGTCTGCGATTGCTAAAGCTAAGGAACTTTCGCAAAAGCCGGTCATCAGATGGGTGACCAAAAATTTATCATCTCGAGCTCCTTCGTGCTTCGAAAGGCAAGAAAAATTGTTAATCCCGGCTGCATTAGCAGTCGTTAATAACCACCATTCCGCACTGGGCCCGCGTGCGTGGTTTATGGCCCGTTCTCCCTATCCATGGGAAGGCTCGTGCCTCAGGGACATAAAATGAGCTTTGAATTGCAAGCAGCAGGCGTAACCACTTTTTTTTGAGACAGATTGCCTCAAACGGCTTTTTCAGCGACCTTTCGGCGAGCTCTTCCACTACCTCTCTCCTCGTACCTTACATTAGTGTTATAAAGAACAATACAACTTCTAGAGCAGTTTCGAACGGACCATTACTACTGACGAACTGAAACGATAAAAATAATTTGAAAGGGAAAATGGTGGAAATGTAGCCAGCGTGCTTAGTTGGTTGGGACCGCACAGTTAATATGATTGACCTAAATTTAACATCATGTTCGCCGCGTATGTCACTGAGGTACATGACTCGTGCGTGGAAGGACATTGCGTGTGTTAATTTAACATGGTTTTTGATGGATCCACAGAGCTACATGGCACCTGATTGTTCTACCAATCAGGTGCCATGTAGCTCTGTGGATATTGCTTATGTGTCGTATTCTCCTATCCCTTGACTCGTTCAGAGTACTTTAGAGATTCTTTTACAGTTAAGGCTACCAGCCCTTGGAATAACCTCCCGCCTGATGTCCGTCACTCCAAGTCACTTGCTACATTTAAGATTAAACTTCATTCTTTTCTTTTAGCTAGGTCTTAGTCTGCAACAACTGTATCGTATGTAGGTATATGTAGTTTATTATAACAATATATATTAGTAGGTATTATGTATATATCTTATATTACCTATTTTATTCATATATTTTTTTTTTGTTGTATTTTTGCTAGTTGCCGGTGCACTACCTCTCATTGTCTCCTAATCTGTTCTATGCCACAAAGGTTGTCTGGAAGAGATCGCTTTAAGCGATAAGACCGCCTTTGCCTACTATTTTTTTAAAATTTCCTATTATTTGTTTTTTGTATATTTGTGTAAGCAATAAAGTGTTTATCTATCTATCTATCTATCTGCTTGTGCCCATAAACAGCTAGTTGATGGGACCAAGTTAATTCAAAAATCATATTTGACTAGACAATGAGCTAGAATGCTAGATTGCTTGAGCGTGTGACATCACTGTAAGTGAGATCGGTGTTAAAAGTTTGAATTCTAAATTGGTGAACGAATAGTCAGCTAGTGGTGGCCCACAGAAATTATATTTTGGTTTCAATACTAAATTCAAAAAATACAAATTTCTTTATGAATGTCACTATGCCATCGGTTCGTACGTCTACAGGAGGGAAGATCTTGTACTGAAAAGTCTGAAATCTGGCTTGCCCAATAAAGAGCAATGATAGTAATCATCGTTCAATCAATCGGGTTTGCTTATTCTTAACAAACTGTTTTCAGGTTGTGCGTTAACTATATTAAATATTGTATTATATTATATTCTTTCTTTATAAATTTTGCCAATAACCTAACGAAGAACGAACCTACAGTCCGCGCTGTCTTTTTATCCGTATTGTATGTGTACTGTTCCATAGTGATGTAACTACATACATAAGTCATGTATACCGATGGTATGTAATCAGCTTTCGCCCCATTCCCCCCACGGTGAGCCGTCAAGCAAACGTTAGGACATTACTTAAAACTTGCTCCCTAAAAGAGTTGGGCCGTTCGGGCTGCTTGTTTACTGAGACGAAATGGGGAATAAGTGACAAATTACAGGTTTAATGTTTACGTAGGTAATCTTTTGCGATGTTTCATTGAAGCTATTATTGGAGGTAGAATGTTTTTTTTTGCTATTAAATCAGTTATGTAGAAAGCCTTTATGTAAGTGTAAGGGAGAATATACACCTATACATATATGTTTACCTTATATTATGTACCATGTTAGCCTAATATATAACTGTGTGTTGCTATTCAGTAAACAGTCTATTACCAACGTTTGTCTTTCAATCATCTCCTAACACCGCACCTTTACATAAGGATATTTATAATATTAGCCTTTTTTATGATTATAATTCAATGCAAGTTGTCCAAAAAAGGTAATTATTTTGATTATTTACGAAGGGCATTATTTTATTGAATTCCACTAATTATTGTGAAATGTTTATTCGTTATTGTAAGCCGTGTTCAATTCTTCTATTGACAAGTATATGGGTATATTTTTTTGTAAAAAAAAACTATGTTCGAATTGGCGTTTGTAGATTTGCATCACATGCAAATGTCACTACGCTAGCGGGACATAAGTCTACAGCAGCGTGAAACCTTGTACTGAGTAGAATCGACAAAAATTCAGCAAGGAATTTCAACTTTGCCTTTCTTATGCGTCACATAATTCAGTCAGACTCAAAGGTCGTTTTATCTAAGTATGTCGCCATAACATCAATGTTAGTAGTATTAATTAATGGAATCAGGCGTTATTTTGCGGAAATCCATAGTACAAAAAAATGTAATTTAAATAATATGTAGTGTTAATTCCGCTAAAAATATTATATATATATATATTATATATATAGCGGAATTAACACTACATATTATTTAAATTACATTTTTTTGTTAATTCCGCTAAAAATATTATATATATATTATATATATAGCGGAATTAACACTACATATTATTTAAATTACATTTTTTTGTTAGTAGTATTGTTAAGTTCCGTCAGCTAGAGATAAGATAGCTAGTGCTTCAGTAGTTAAGGATTCCGGGAAAGTGCAATTCCAGCTTTGGTGAGATGAAAGCCAGATGTTTACGCGTAATAATAATAAAAAATGGCCTTACCATGGAACAACGCTTACAAAAGGGTCGAGTGATCCCTGCATCGCACCCCCATATAAGCATCATTACACCCCCTTGTTTGTTCTACCGAAGTGCATCTGTGAAGCTGAAGATACCCAACCCAAACATGTTACAAGACAATCATTACCATATAATGATGAATGAATGATTACGTTCGAATAAGGGGTCGCTTTTATTGAGGATTGTGGTGCAAAGAAGTGTGGTGGATCCACACTATTGAACTGGCTATTTTATCGCTAACTGTCGGAACACAATAATGCTATTCATCATCATCATCATCATCATCTCAGCCAAAAGACGTCCACTGCTGGACAAAGGCCTCCCCCAAGGGTATGAGGGGTATTTGCCATAATCGCCACGCTTGGCAGGCGAGTTGGCGATCGCAGTAAGTTGAGAGTTAACCTCAGAGAGATGCTGCTGCCCATCCTCTGGAATGGTCCCTTAGTCGCCTTTTACGACACCCATGGGAAGAGATGGGGTGGAGCAATTCTTTATCCCCGGCACCATACAGGGAATGCTATTATGGTCACATATTTAAATTATGATGGTAGTAGCTAGGCGGGCGGACTTTAACAAGTCCAAACCAACAAGAGCACAATTATGTACTCTGTTGTATGTTTATTTGGAGATATTGTACTTCTATAAAAGCTGTGCGGTTTCTTGCTCCCATCCTTTTCCTCAGCTAAGAAAAAGACGTCCTGATTGAGCAATACGTAAAAAAAATTGGACGATAAAAAGTTTCTTATTTTTAAGTTTGGTAAGTAAGTTCCTATTATTAGACTTACGAACCGATGGCATAGCGACATTCACAAGAGCCACTTGTAACCTAAACTGAATAAATGATTTTTGAATTTTGAATTTTGTAGTTATATGAAGTTTAGTATTTGAATATTTCTTTTTTAAATTTTACTCTTAATCGAACCCGAGACTTTGGGTTTGAGGCCGGTGGTCCTCACAAAAGGCAGGTAAAACGATGCCATTTTAACAATGGTTTTAAAAGTAACCCCGCTTTATAGTAATCGTTGTGGGCGCCCTCTTTATGGGTCGGTCGTTGGCTGCTCGCTGGCTCAGCGCTCCCGCGAGAGCAAACACACTAAGCATGGTTTATAGACGTTCAGTGAGTGTAACAGCCAACGGTTACGATGTTTGAGCTTCCTATCGAGGGTTTGTATAGAACTAGTTGCTATAGGTATTAGTGGAGAAGCTGATTTGTGCTGTTTGCGCGTTTGGATTGTAATATTGCAAGTAAAGAATTCAATGGCTACAGAACCTCGCAGTCTATGATGACGTCCACTGCTGGACAAAGGCCTACCTCAAGGGTAAATCATTTTGAGGGGAATTGGCCATAATCGCCACGCTTGGCAGGCGGGTTGGCGATCGCAGTAAGGTGAGAATAATCACAGAGAGACGCTGCTGCCCATCCTCTGGATTGGTCCCATAGTCGCCTTCTACGACACCCACGGGAAGAGATGGGGTGGTGCAATTCTTATCCCAGGCACCACACGGGTTAACGGCTCTACTAAAGGTACTATTAAATTCTTCCGAGCCGCAACTCAAGTGGCCAGAACAAAAGCCGACCTCTGATAGGAGATGGCATAAGAAGAAGAACAAGAAGATGTTAATAAATAAATAAAATAAATTAATATACTTTCCTACACTCAAACCAATTATCTAGCCCAAGAGAAGCTTCGTTATGAAACTCGTTAAATGGTTACTAGACAACGGATAAACAGACCCAGACCCGAGACAAATCAAATCAACTTGCGTAAAGCGTATCGTATAGATACCTGCCTCACACTGTAGTTGGGTGGTACGGCCGCAATCGCACAGAAATGCAAACTACCTACCTTAAATATTGTCAATATTGTTTTCTTCTCAGGGCGTGCGTTCATTGTGCTAAAAATTAAGAGTGATAAAACAAAATGTATCTTTCTCAGTAAGTGAATCTTATGTATTCTTATGAGAAATAAAGTTTCTTTAACCATAAAGCTGAGTGGACAGACGGCTGATCAAATTAAAAAATATACAGTACCTCTTCGAAATATACGCTAAGTTTTTATCGTTCCCGTTTGTTTTTGTAAGATTACAGTGATTAAAAGCTGGCTTTGGGAGTGGGTTGCGATGTTGCGAGATGCGAATTTCGTAATACCGGGTTAGCTACAAAGAGTCTTAGTTTAAAATATACAAAAAAAGAAACTAATCTATTTTAATTTTATTGCTTTATGGTATGATGATATGAGATGGTATCAACGGCTTGATGTACTTTTACTAAGAGCAGAAAACAAGAACACATTTTTGAACCTCCGTCAGGGTACTGACGGCGGCCACGAGAGATACCTGCAAAGAACACATGACCGCGAAAGTAGTGAGCTGATGTACCACTTAACTCATTTCAAAATCAAAAGAAAATTTCTACAATAAAAGTTGCAACAACGTCAACTTGTTCAAAATACACCGATTTGTACAAATCTTCTGTGCAATGCGAGTCACTAAGATGACATTGTTTGATGTAGAGTAAGACCAATAATAAACATTTGATTGTGTATTTTTACAGTATCGAGAAAAGTTTCTGTTTGTGCAGCCGGTAATGCTGACTCTACGCTACACAATGATGATAAATAAGAAAATATTAAGGTTACATCGCACGGTAGAGCGAAAACAAATATATGTGTTCTAGTTTGAGTGACAAACAATCATACGGTCCGGCTTGATGGAAAGCGGTCACCTCAGCTTAGATGCGTTTAACACAATACTTACGACACTTTATTATTTAATTTGGTACAATTATCTTAGATTTGAGCGAAAAAACACAAAATTTTATATCTATACTTTTTTACTAGTAAAATGCTACATTAAATTTAAAAAAAAGTTAAACTATAAAAACACATCAACATCAGCGAAAGGCTATGTTGATAAGTAGGTACTCCTTTCTTAAAAACCCCTGCGGTGTAGTCACTTAAAAAGAATTTGCTTTGAATATAGAATGTCGTGTCTTTTGTTTTCGAAAGGGTTTTGTTTTAAATCTATTCTTTTGAGGTTTTGAATCACGAAATACTGAAAGTAGGTTGTGCTTTTTAAGGCTTGGAAAGATTTGCACATTTTTAACAAAATATGGGGACTGGCATTTTAAAATAAAGAAATAAGTGAATGAGTTAGTGAGAGATGATAGAAATGTTGAATTATAAAATAATGTTCTCTCCACTTTACTGAGATGATTTTATGAAAGAATATTAAAAGTGACGTTGCATTGTTTTGTTCCATTTGCTAACTCATGCGTACATCCACCATTTTTTTTTCATTATTATTTGACAAATGGCAAAATGACTCTTCACAATCAGACGAACTATAAGAAAATAAGGATATCATGACAGGCATTTTGAAATCGGTATAACAGATAATAAACAGATAAAAATTAATCGACTAATCTTACATAAGCTTTGCACAGAACAAAACCTCTTTATATCACTTAAATTGATTGGATCGCTAGCGATTAATCATTAGGTCTTAAACGAGATTAGTTGATGTAAAGTTGATTGATCACACATTCGCAGGGCTGCAAAAGTTAACGTGAACCATTTGTTTCTAGTAGAGTAGAGCACCATTTATTTTTGTTACGTATCGTAGTTGACGTATTCTGTTAGTGTTGAAGATAATTACAATTTTTCAGTAACAAAAAATGTTGTGTTGAAAAAATTCGTCGGGCGGGATTCGAATTTTTTCAACACTTTTTTCTTTTTCAAATTGTAATTTGTTCGCAACAATATTTACGTAAAATTATATGTAAAATAATCAAATCATTAATTCAACATAGGCTTTCACAAGCACTTATTGACGTCAAACCTATAAAATTCAAATAATAATACTTGCTCCATTGGCGCAGGGACCCAAAGTGAGGCCTCTGAAACGAGACCTTGCCACACAATAAAAAACACTACAAAATGAGGTTAGACTAAAGTACTGTATCTACCATCAGTTCGGATTTTGGGTCATCATCATAAGCTGTCATAATTTTAATAAGACATTCATATTCACTATCCAAATATTTTCGACCCTAATTGGTCATACACTCACGCTCTCTCAAATCTGCAAAACTGCAAGTCACTATAATAATTTCGGACCGCGGTCCTTGGCACTCAGCCAGGGTACGTCATATTTTATCATTCACTGCGTCTATTGTGGATATTTAGGAAGAAATCTGCAGTAGGTCATAATGTACATTATATTTTACAGAAATGAAAAATCGTCGGAAATCATTTAATATGTGATGTGAGGTCGGAAATATTCAGCTACAATAATGTCAGCTATTTTGTTATAGCTTGAAACATGTTTTATGATTCGAGACTATATAGAGCTCTCTTTGATATTTTACTTTTTCGATATCGTTTTTGTCTTTTTTTATAAAAGGTTTTTGATTTACAGAGTAGTTATTGTAACTCCCGTATAAGCGTTTGTTTTCTTCCTAATTCCAGTTAAACAAGCTACCAACCAAACTAACTAATGGCTTATATGTATATACTATTCTCTAGCAAAGTTTTAACAAGTTTGCTAATTAAATTCCATTTAAAAAAAATATACAACCAGAAACTTTTATGGTAAAACCTTTGAGCCTAAATTTTAATATTTAATATGCCATAAGTGTACTGCAAACTCATAGTGGTACTTCCTTGTAATTCGACAACAACATTATTTGATGTTCGCACAGAGCTTGGTAGAGCTCTATAAAATAAAGATAAATAAAGATAAATAATATATTGCCGTATAAAAACTTAGCCTAGATACAAAAGACTTATGTTAAGTAATTGGGGTTAGTGTATATAATATTATGTATTAAGTTATACCTATGCTAAGCAATCAAAATTGCCTGTGTATTAAGTATCTATCTATAACAGAACGTTAGTGCTTATTCTTAAAGTTCTTTTCTTAATATAAGTAAAAACGTTTATATAATTTTTAACGCAAATTTAGTTGCGAACAAATTACAAAAACACAAATGTTGAAAAAATTTCCACGAGCAGGGTTTGAACCTGCACCCTTCTGACATACCGGGTCAGGTGCTCTTCCAATTGAGCTATCGTGGTTCTAACCAGCCCGCCGAAACTTTTTTTTTTTTTTATAAGTAAAAACTTTAAGTTACTTTCAATCCCCATAGCTTCCTTAGACTAGAGACGGGAATCCATACATAATACAAGCATATTAGCTTTGGTTGTATGTGGGTTAACACGACTGATATTATTCACATTCTCAAAATGCTTCCAATAGAGCCGAATGGAGGTGCATTGCAAGAGTCGTCATTCACTAGGACCCATACCCATAACCACGACCGGAGTATGCCAGCCCAAAAGTGACCGAATAGAAGTCACTTCACATAATTACTACCTGTACAACAGACGGTATGCTAGGATACCTAGCAAAAGCCCTGTTTAAAATGAAACTCAAAATAGTAACTATGGAAAATTTTATTATTTCATAAATCAGTAATAGGGTACATTGACTAGTAAATTAAGAGAGAGTTTTTGGTTTTTCAACAATCTTGGCTAGAAGCCAGTGCACATCACATCGTTAAATGGCAATGCACGTTCCAACTATATCTTATTTCAGAAATTGGACAGCGTTTTCATGGTCACCATATTTTATATAAATGTATATAATCAGATGCAGTTTACTGAGATAAGTAAAATAGTTTTATTATATTGTTATTGTGTTAATTTACGTTGTTTCTTTTACCTACATGTAAATAAAAATCCATTCAAACAGTTTATTATGACACTGGTCTAATTATCATAACTAGTACTAGGACCGTAATTTTATTAAAGCTGCACGGATTGTATTGTAAGCAATAAAAAATTTAAAAATTTAGAGTTTGTATTGGCATTGACAGATTTCGCCCGCTCCTCCTACACTTTAAATTTTTTTTTAAAAGAGTATATGCGTGTGTGTCTAATACATGGTAATGCGTGTAATGTTTGTTTTATTGATTTAATGTATTTTTTATGCATAATTAAAAAAAAAAATAACATTCTATACTCTTTCTCTATATAAACTATAAGTGTGCGAAATTTCATACTCCTCCGTCCGCGCAATTTTCGTAAAAAGGGGTACAAAGTTTTTGCTTCACATATTAATATATAGATAAGTTAAACTTTTAGACTATATAAATAAAAATGAAATGCTGTTCGTTGGTACGCACCACTTGAAAACGTTTAGCCGTAGATTCGTATGCAATTTTGCACATAGGCAGGCTATGACCTAAACTAGGCCTTGAAAAATATTTTAATCCTGGTAATAGGTTCTTGTGAGACATTAAAGTTCTCGCGAACGATAGTAACAGCTAGTATAGTATCCAAAAGGCTCATCTAAAATAAGAATTCAATCATAAAGTCAGTATCATATTAAAAAAGAACATAGAGAATTACTAAAAAGTTTCTACGTTGCTCCGACCAGACTACAACCATAATCCCCTTTTACTTAAAACCAACCATAAGGGCATTTTAGATAGAGAAGCTACATGAAGGTAGCCGCTAGGGAAATCCTTCTAAAACATGGAGTGCTGGTGAAAATGTTAAAAAAGACGAATAGCCGATTCTTGAAAGCATACTCATAATATTGGAAAAGTATCTTTGTTAAAACTGTCTGGGTAAGTCCATTTGGTCAGTAACCAGAATATTGGATATTAAGCAATAAAAAGTCTAGTCAGGAACTAATATAATATATGAAGGCTGTTTGTGCAAAGGTGCAAATCATAGAAATAAAAGAAAATTATTTTAGTGCATAAAAAGTGAGTAATAAATAATACTAGTGGTCGCCCAGTGGTCGAAATTAGACCGTAATTTTATTAAGGCTGCACGGATTGTACTGTATCCTAGGTATATAAGTATATAGCCTATAACTGTCCCACTGCTGGGCAAAGGCCTCCATCATTGAAATCAAGTCATCACTACAATTGATGGGTAAAGGCTTAATCACCACGCTTGCCAAATGCGGGTTGATCACAAACCCGGGCTATGCATCGAAAAATCCGAAACACACTTTGCCCGATTCTCACTCTAGCTTACTACTGTGGCTGGTTGGTTTTTTCTAGTAAAAATTTACGTTGTAACTACATATAGCATTGTGAATACAAAATTCAAAATAAAAAGAAAATATAAAATTACGTGTTAAAAGGTACCAAATAGTTGTATGAAAATAGATAATGAATGAGCTTTAAAAATACTATAATTAAGTAAAAAGATTACTTTAAAAAAAATAAAAAAAACTAAAATAGTGGTACGAACATTTGACTCATCATCATCACCATTTTCATCATCATCATCATCATCATCAGCATGAGTCCACTGCTGGACATTGGTCTCTCCAAGTCTTGTCACTGTGCACGTTCCGCGGCTACTCTCTACACTTCAATACCATATCACAATAACTCAACTCAGCTGTGTTCTTAGAGCTGCTCTAAGGCTGTGTTAGATTATACAGAATTGATGAGATCCTTTATCTTTAGAAATTTAAATTTAAAAAAAAACATTTTTATTAGAAGGAACACAATTTTACTTTTGGCGCTTCGTATATTGACGAACGTATGTTGCGTACTCCTTGGAAGCCGTAGCCTATTTATAATATTTTTACTTTTACTTTGTTTTTTTTAATCATTTTGTTTTGGATATTCTGTGTCAAATATACCTACTAAGCGATTTTGCCAACCGAACTAGCAATTTTTAGTAGGTACAGTATTCTATATGAGTAGTATCTAATCGATAATAACATTTAGCATATAGCATTTCAAACTAAGTTTTAAACTTGAATCATTCAACCGGCTTTCCGACGCGATGTTTCTACAATCGATAACGTTATATATTATGCATTCTGGATATTGTAGTGGCATCGTTCGTCACCATAGTTTTCGTAGCCAAACAATAAATAGAATTTCATTGCTCAATTTCAATTCTCATTCTTTAAAAAAAGGGCTTATACAATGTAAATGATTATGTCAATGATAAGAATGCATGGAACTGACATTCCTCCAATTCTCGAACACTGTACAGGTATAAAGCGTTATTCTATAGTTTTGAAGTAGTACATAATTATACATAGTGCCCAAGTGCGTTATCCTACTAATATTATAAACGCGAAAGTTTGTAAGTATGGATGTTTGTTACTCTTTCACGTAAAAACTACTAAATGGATTTGGATGAAATTCGGCATACAGATAGTTTATAACCGGGAATAACACATAGGATACTTTTTATCCAGTTATAAACGCGAAAGTTTGTAAGTATGGATGTTTGTTACTCTTTCACGTAAAAACTACTAAATGGATTTGGATGAAATTCGGCATACAGATAGTTTATAACCGGGAATAACACATAGGATACTTTTTATCCAGTTATAAACGCGAAAGTTTGTAAGTATAGATGTTTGTTACTCTTTCACGTAAAAACTACTGAATGGATTTTGATGAAATTCGGCATACAGATAGTTTATAACCGGGAATAACACATAGAATACTTTTTATCCAGACATTCCTACGGGAACGGGAACCACGCGGGTGAAACCGCGAGCGGCCACTAGTTTTAGAATAAAGTGTAATGATAAGTAAATGTAAAGAGGTAAGCATTATTAGTAATTCCGGGCTCTTGGAAGTTTTTAATTGTAAATGTATTAAATGAAATATTGTATGATTTGGTAACGACTTACTTTTTCTTTTTTCGTAAATGTCGTTACTTTTAATAAAGCTGTGGAGTTGCTTGCGACAATTCTTTCCACAGCTAAAAATATAGACGTCCTGAATGGGTAGTAGGTAAAAAAAGTATGAACGATCCAAAAGCACTTTTCGTAAGTTTATTTGAATAAAAAAAATTGACTTTGACGTATAAATTTTTCTACTATATGACAGCTAACAGTCTGTATTCATTGTTGTTAAAATCAAAAAACCGTTGCTGGCCCCCATTTTAATGTAATGGAAAAGGTTTCGAAGACTATTCCCTTTCGAGCACTCGTGCAACTGCCCTATGTCTAAATGAGATAAAAGCTTTAATATGTCAAGTTTCATCTATCTAGGTTAAGCAGGCTAAAATAAAGAAGATCGATTAATAAGCCACTAGGGCTGAAATGCGACTTTAGTCAGTAATTTATTATGCAAATGGCTTTAATTGACGGCGGCGTAGACTGAGACCTTTGACCTTCTATAATCCAATCGAATAGGATGTTGCTATGTGTAGTGTGTATGGCAACACTAAAGTAACTAACAACATATTTTACTGAATATATTTCAATGGTACGTAAATTAAACTATATATTAAAACTCTTTGGAGCAAAGGAAAGGTAGAAATACAATGTCAATTGGACTATTTTAAAGGCAAACGAAGCCTATATGACATCATTGTTCTATAACATACATCATTTATATACGAGTATAATATAGTGTGGAAGTAGGTCAAGAAATACTACATCATATCTATGACAGCTTCTAATAATATATTTTTTGTTTCACTGTCCATATCGCTATTAGAGCCATGCCAGCCTTGCGATTGCTACTTCGGTAGCAAACAGTAAGTGGTCGTAAACCACACAATTTATGAGTATTACTAGTTACACTGTTAACAGATTTGATTTATTACTATTTCATTATAAAGGCAACTACTCTTATAATGCTTCTATCAACCATTTTGTTGGTTATTACTGTATTAATGAACTAAAACGGACAGGCTGATAAAAAAACTGGGGCAGGTAAAAAATAAAGTATTGGGAATGTACAATAATTCAGAGAAAAGATAAAATAAAATATGTGAAATGGATGAACAAAAAATTGAGGAACTAACCCTTACCAAATTTGACGCTCCTAATCTAAACACTTAAATTATCACAATACAAAAAGCGATCACCAATCCAATCACACACACCACACACTGTTTGGCTCTAAAAAATTTCAATGCGTATTTTTCTGTGGGTGAATTGGGCAAAATCGGCACTTCCCACCCGCGGCACGGAACGCGACTGCCCGGGACTGCGCCCGGCGGAGATCGATGACTGTGCGCATGTTCCTTGCGCCCCGCGTCAGCTCCAATATCTTATGTATGAAAGCGGAATATGCTGGAGGAAAAGTGAAAAGCGCTACACGCCAGTGTTCTCGTAATGATGATGCGTAGCCAACGCGGCTCCCCTAACCATCCTATTACCTACTTACCCACAGCGATTTGGATAGCAGTTCCACAGTTAATGATTGTTGATCCTGCTCCCATAAGAGTTCGCTTCACTGTGTAGACATTAGCAGTCGTATTAGATCCCAATCACCTTTTCTTGCCTATGTTATGGAGACTTTATGGTTACCATGAAATAAGACTTAATTTTCCTCGAATGGTGTTCGAGCTGTGTACATATAATATTCATTGATATCACACATAGAATGGACCCTTTGCTTTTGTGTTCGTCAATTTTTAATACACGTTCACGTAGCAACCATTACATTTTTACTAGTGTTTCGTTGGACTGTTCCAATTTCGTCCACACTACTCGATTTAATTATTTACGGTATACTTTACGATTCAAGTCGTACGATGTGAGTTCGTGTTAATGTCGCCACAAGGAGAATGGATGTCTACATCGTGACGCTGCCGACTGTGGTTGGCTGGAGCTCCTCGATACTCAAATGCTTACGAAACGTTTTTCCATGGCATCTGTATTATTGTCTATTTGTCCACACATGTAACAGTGATAGATATAACAAAACCAAATATTATCACTCAGGTTTCTTTTAAGAATAAGAGTTGGAATGAGCTAGAAATCCTTATAAAATTTTCAGGTATCACTTACCGGTATTTCTTATCCCTATGCCAGACGGAGATGTGGAGCACTTGGTGCTCGTAAACTACCGCTGGAACAGGCAGCTTGAGGTGCCTCTGGAATTCTGGTTCCCTCTTTCCGTAGAGCACTGAAGTTCTTTGGAATATGGACCTCTGAGTGGGAAGTGGCTGGTTTTCGGTGACTCCACTGATGACAACCTATAGATAGCATGATGTTTAATATTAGTACATGCTCTATTTAAGTACACAAAAATAGATTATACAACTGTCCTGCTTACCTTTGTATAAGCATTTATATCATCCGTTTTTCCTGTGCATCGTTGAAGATCGCGACAACGTATGACTGCAATAAACAGACAAACATTAAGTAAATAAGAGATCTGGTTGTAAAAATAAATAGCTTCACTACAAAACAGTTTTTAAAGTTAAACAAAAACTATTTCAAAATATCGAAAACAAATATAATATTTGACAGCATCTGTTTTAGACATGTCTACCTTTAAATAACGTTTTGTTGTAAAGCATAAACGTTTTAATAAAAAAGGGTCGATAGTCACCACTCACCGTGCACGTCTATGACTTCATCTCTAGTCTTAATCTCCAAGTCTATGGTGCCCTTAAGAGCTTGAAACCGATCACTGCTTTGCTCGAACCGATTGCTGGCTACGCTCCTTCTCTTTTCTTCACTACTATTTATACTACTCTCTTCTGGTGAATACGTCAGACATCTTCTTGAAGATTTGTGTTCGATAACAGGAGTTACGATATCAGCAGTTAGTAAGTCCTCATCGAGCTTGCTAGTTTTGTGAGCTCTTTCTTCGCTCAGAACATTGCTTGGCCTTTTAAGATTAGCTACTGGTGTGATAGGACTAGGAATCCCGTTCTCTAAAGTTAAGCCAAAAAGTTCTCTCGACCTTTTGTTTTGGTTTTGTGGCTCATGGAGCATGAGACTACTGTGTGACACGTTTGATTTCATAGATATATTTTCGCAAGGAGCTGGGTCGTGTTCATCGTCGTATGTAGGCACAACTAGACAATTCAACGAGGTTTTGAGAGGCTTACACAATGACGTGTTTTGAAGTTCTAACGCAGGGCTCGGAATACCCATTTCAAGAGTTAGAAAAGAATTTGAAATAGGTTCCCTTGCTTCCAGAAACGGTTGTCTTTTGTGACTTTCGTTGCTGACAGTAGATTTTTTTCTTCGTATACATCTTTGCCTCCTCAATGCATTATTACTGTTTTCTTGAGTGGCAGCAAACAAATCTGGTGTTGACTCTGACGAAATGTGTTCTAGATTGCTTTTATCATTATAAGAAACATTCATAGAAAATGACCTATGCAAAGGTTTCTTCGATTGTTCTTTTGATCTAACCTTTGGTTTAATTTCAATATCTGGTGTTCGAACTTCTCTTTCATTATATCCGTCACCATCGTCTAGTAGAAAGCATCCAATCGGAAGATTTTTTAATAATTTATCATTCACCCTATGAACAGGCATCATTCTTTTAGTTGGAGTACTTTTAGGTGACAAAGAACTTTCTCTTGATAAATTAACGTATCTGGCTTCTTTTATAAGGTTAGCTTTATTTTCAGCTTGAGGTTTTACAAATAAATCCCTGACAGCTTCAAGTGGCGGAATTTCATCTTCGACAGATGATAAGTCTCCGCAATACTTGTTTAAGATTCTTCGCTTTGTTTTCACAATCTTGGTACTTTTGATTATATCTTCAATCATTTTCTCTAGGGTTATATCACCCATTTGAGTTGTAGAAACAGTTGATTCAGTGTCATTTGTTATAGAATCTTTACCTAATATAAATTTATTCTCCATTTCTGTTGATGTTTCTTCATCTCTTAGGGGAATAGTAAAAGGATTTTCCACTTTTGGAAAATATTCAGTTACATCATTATTAAACACTTTCCTCTGCGATTTACTGTGTGTACTCATAGTACTAAATCTTAAAGCAGCTAACTTTGCTGAGAGAGGTGTTATTGTAACAGGTGAACAGCCTTCTCGTACCAAAGTATGAGCATCTTTTTTATCTACGGAAGGGGATTTAAAGGAACTTTCGAATTCATTAGATTTCTTTCTAGTTCTTTTTAAAGGTCTAATATTTGCCTGTCCAGCATTATGTTTATTTAAATAAATAGGATCGTTCATAAATATATGATGTCCGAATATAGGTAAAGTAGTTTTTTCAAAGTTCTTACTATTTATTGAAATAGGTTTTTCTATACAATTTATAACAAGATCTTTTTCATATTCTATTTCTACTAAACCTTCGCTTGCGGTTGTAGTAGTACTAATAGGGTTATTGCTTAATCTATTTCGAAGCTTAAAAGACTGTCTGCTACTATCTGTTGTAGCAC
Source organism: Eudonia lacustrata (assembly GCA_947562085.1). NCBI lineage: Eukaryota > Metazoa > Arthropoda > Insecta > Lepidoptera > Crambidae > Eudonia > Eudonia lacustrata. Next base: position 3,043,902 of record OX387341.1, read on the forward strand.
TTAACCTATCGGAGAGTTCATTGAGAGATGGTTCAGAAGTACTGTGATTCAATTTAGGTGAAATTAATAGACTTCTATCTAAAGATTTAATTCTTCGTTCCGATTTATAAACACAGCTATCTCGTCTGAAACAATCGTTATTAGCACTAGTCATTTCCAACTTTCTTTTCTTAGCCTCTCTTACTCTTCTGCTGTAGGTAGGAGGGGTGGGAGGCAAATCTGGAGGTATATCGTCTTTAGACCCATTTAGGTAGTATTTTCTCCGATCATATGTTTTTACAGGTGTGGTCGAAGAAGGTGTTATATTGCTAACATCTTTAAGGGCTAACCCTTCAGGTTTTTTAAGAAAACCTTCTTTGTAGTAGTTTGGTGTGTTGCCAATGTAATTAAAGTTCTCTTTATCAACTGTTTTCAAGTTGTTTTTCCGTATTGCAGTGGACCCTAGAGATCTTCTTTGATATCTGCTAGGTTTTTTACTTTTCTTTACAGATTGTGCGTCTAATGACCTTCGAACGTTGTTGTTGTAAGGTTCTATTTCTAACTCGTTGACTGGCTGAACGTCTTGGTTCTTCTTCCCATACACCGCCCACTTCAACATTTTCGACCTGTAACAAAAAATAATGCTGAGACATTTTTCAAATTTTCTGTCTTTTAAACAACTTTTGGAGTTTTCAACTAAAATTGTGTCATTGTTTTGAAAAAGCTTTACTTTGCAGATAAGATGGGAAACTACATAGAATTATGTTTAATAGTCAATGCAATGATATATAAAAATTGTAACCAAAGCCATAAAAAAAACAAGATGAACAATGATGATGTGTCTTAAGAGTTACGGTTTGATTTAATGTAAAAGTGTAATATAAATTATGTGCATGCTTAGACTGTGACTTGTTTTGTAAGCCTTAATTCATTAAGCCTTAAGCCATTTTGATGATCACACTACAGCATAGCATGTTTCTGTGTAATTTTTAAGGTATTTAAGTTGGTTTTTTATTTGTTTTATTTGTTTCTGTTATTAGTGTCTTGTTAACTGTATTATATAAATTGTATTCGTGTTGTAGTGTGTTATTGTTAAATAAACTTTTGATTCATTAATTCATTCATCTATATCTTCTTTATATATAAAAATCAATTGCTGTTCGTTTGTCTCGCTAAAACTTGTGAATGGCTGACCGATTTGGATAATTTTGATTTTGATATATTTGTGGAAGTTCAGGGAAGGTTTAAACGGTGAGAGACATAAATAATAAGTAACGGAAAATACTAACAATGACAATTTAATTTTCCAACTGTCAAAGCGGTACGAAGTCCGTCGGGTCAACTAGTCTAGTCTAACTCGAGAATGGCTGGATTTGGCTAATTTTGATTTTGAAATATTTGTGAAAGTTGGTTTAAACGGTGAAAAACATAAATAATAAGTAACGGAAAATACTAAAAACGACAATTTAATTTTCCAATACAAAATGTTCCTAGCTGTGAAACATTTGATGTCTTTTGTCTTTTTAGAAATAAAAAATTGTCACTTGGTTGTCAAATATTTATAGGTGGGTTCAGAAATTTGTCTGTTTCATAGCTGTAGTATGAGGTCCAATCTCTTTGGTCTGTTTTGTTGGAATACAAAACAGTTCTGATTCAGAAATAAAAAATGTAGGTGATACGAAGTTCACCGGGTCATCTAGTAATCAATAAAGTAAAATAGGCACCTAAATAGCGATTTACAGTAGGGTATATAACAAACGATCACGGTTAGAATCGTGAGGCATATTCAATAGTGGTCATGCTCGTTCGGAACTCATAGCATGGACGTTAGCACTCCGTTAGCATCCCGCAGCAATTTGTGATTCCGCGCAACGGGGTCAGGTGGCCACAAAACATAATTTAAGTATTACAGTATCGGACATGTTCTAACGTTACTGCGGAGGTTATGTAGAGTTATGGTGGTGGAGCCTTAGGTATATTTTATCTTATATTTATTTATTTATTTATTTATTTATTTGATAGGTACAAAAACAGATAACAAACTGTAACATTCAATTGGTCATACATTTACATATTGAGTTCTTTCTAAATTTGTTAACCTAAATATTGTACACGGCATTAAAATAAAAAATAAAGTCCGTTATCAACATACAGCATTAAATACAGTGTTTTAGTTAATAGTAATTTTAAACAAGTTATTCCTAAAGCAATTAGCACTCTGATGAAAAATATCGAGCTCAGTGCACACACTGTTATAGGCTTCGCACATACGATAAAGTGGGTTGTTTTGAGAAACATTATTGTTGGACAGTGGGACGTTGAACAAACGAGGGTTGCGAAACATACGTTTAGGGGTGCTTATATACAAATATAGGAGCAACTCATCGCTCAAAGAACCATTTGCGATTTTATGTAATAAACAGAGATCTCGGATTTTACGTCTATTCTCTAAACTATAAAATTTAAAATGCTGAAGTCGATCGAGATAATCTGGAAGCTTACGCCTCAAGCCGAACTTACAACACATTTGTCTCAAGAACTGCATTTGTACAGACTCAATTCTGTTGGTATCTATTTTATAAATTGGTGACCACACAAATGAACAGTATTCTAATTGGGTACGAACTAAAGAATTAAAAAGAATTATTAAAGATTTCTGTTCTCTAAAAGGTTTGGTTGTACGCATGATAAAACCAAGCATTCGTTTGGCCTTACGAACGACAGTCTCATATTGAAATTTAAAAGTTAATGTGGGATCATACCATACTCCCAAATCCTTTACCAATATATATATATATATATATATATATATATATATATATATATATAAGATAAAGCGCTATATCTATATACCTTGAATATTTTTTTTATTGCTAACTTTATGGTTAAGTGGTTAGATCATCGGAATGAGATATTGGGTTTGGTTCCCAGTTCGTGGGTACGTATTGTACTCGGGTTTGGTTAGTAGTAGGGATTGTTACGATTCTGCCTGTCTACAAGCTAGCTTGTGTAAATCTACTATAAATCTGTATTGTGATGCCAAAACTGTCAACAACATACCAGTAGCACAGTTAGAGATCTGTCATGTTACTCAGTGATTAAGGATCGCCGGCTTTAAGCCTAGATGTCCCTGGTTCGATTCCCAACGGAAAGTACATAACTTTACTTAGGTTTTGAAGGGCTTGTTCTAAGTCGATCTGGCTAGCTACCACCATCTTGTGTATGTAAATCACCTTAAGAGCGTTTACGCAGCACACTAGCGCCGCCAATGAAAAAAAAACACATCTAGTAATTAGAGATAGCAAATCAAATTATGCTCAACAAACTATCTGAATGAAGTAATTTAGCATTTTTACGTCACCTAATGAACACCTGACATGTTATGGTTTAGTTAAATATGGCGTTATAGTTACTTAAAATTGGCCGTAACGTCTTATTTAACTAAACCATAACATGTGAGGTGTTCATTAGGTGACGTAAAAATGCTAAATTACTTCATTCAAATAGTTTGTTGAGCATAATTTGATTTTCTATCTCTAATTACTAGATATGATTTTTTTTTCATTAGTGGCGCTAGTGTGCGGTCAACGTAAACGCAACAACACAACGCGTAAACGCTCTTAATAATAATCTTAGCAGTATCTGAGGAGCTAGGAATCTGAGGAGCTCGATGGCGCAGTGGTTAACGCGCCCGGTCGGCGAGTGCTGAGGTTAAGCAACTTTCGCAAAGGCCGGTCATCGGATGGGTGACCAAAAATGTATCATCCCGAGCTCCTCCGTGCTACGGACGGTACGTAAAGCCGTTGGTCCCGACTGCACTAGCAGTCGTTAACAACCACCAACTCGCACTGGGCCCGCGTGGTGGTTTGTGGCCCGTTCTCCCTATCCATCCATAGGGAAGGCTCGTGCTCCAGCAGTGATGGGGACATAAAAATTAGCTGATGATGATGATGATGATGAATAATCTTAGTAGCATTATTCTGTTCCGATAGTTAGTCAATGGTAGTCAGTTGCTCAGTAGTTCAGGATTCCGGACAAAGTGCGTTTCCACCTTTAGCTACAACAGTGTTAGTAATACAGTCAGTTACAAAAATGTTAAATAGCAGTTACTTATTTGTCCATTTCCTCAGTAGTTAAGAATACGGGGTTAAGTAAACTTCCACCTTCAGTGTTATCGACGCTTACCAACCTTTTCACCGCCCAACTATCCTGCACGCGATGTCCCGCTGTACGCCAACGTATAAATGTATTTTAATAAAGTAGGTACAAAGAAGAACTTCTATAGAAGTGCTGGCGTGGACGGCACGATAATCTCGAACTTCTATAGTAGTTGTTGGCGGTAAAAAGGTTAAAAGAGCTGGAGGCCGAACGCTGAACCGTTGTGGAATAAAAGTAACTCAAAGCTCTTCATGCCTCAATGAGAATTAGCATAGTTCACTCGAAAGTCCATTATTTGTAAACTGCACGAAAGGTGCATGACGCTGTTAATTCCAACACTGGAGGTCCGTTACCTTAGTCGTTGTTTCATTTAATGTTTCAAAATGTGGATTAGTGGGTCCGTAACTATATTGTGCAGTGACGAGCGGAAAGCTTAAGAAAATATTTAGTGTATCCACTTTTAACATGACTACGGTGGAAGCGGATACTCACCTACATAAAGATTACGGTACAAATAAAATTGAGTAAAAGATCAAAAAAAATTATTTTTTAAAAAATATTTTGACGTGGAAGCATCGATCATTTAAACACTCGAAGCGTGGAGGCTAAATTATGTCTTATAAATAACTGAGGTGAGATTTTACAATCCTCCGTTCCTCTTAAAAGTAAAATGATAACTAATACAATGTAAAGACAATGTATACAGTATATATATAGTATAGTCATTAGTACCTAAATTGAGCTTGAAAAACTGTTTAGAGAGAATTTTCTATGAGCCAGATTAGTTTTTCAGTCGGTGATTCTCTTCCACTTGTAATTAAAAACTGTATTTTTGGTGAAGTCTTGGATTCTCTAACCAAAGGGTGTCTGGAAGAGATCGCTTGTAGCGATAAGACCGCCTTTGCCCGTATACTAACTTTAAGTTTTTGTTTACCTGTTGTTTTCTATCTATCTAGACTTCTAAGGAAAAACTGCAAAACTGCATCTTCTTCGTCTAAAGCAGACTGCTAAGCAAGAGAAAGTAACGAGCAAAGAGATTTAGCATTACAGTACAGGGCGTCGTAGCAAAACTAGATCTAATTTGCCTATTAAAAAACATAATTAGTAACCGTAAACTCTAAATAACTGACTTTATAATTCAAATTAGATTTATATTAAAAACGAAGACCTCCGAAAACGTCACACAAGCTTCATTATTCCGCCAATCAAGTTAACTAATCGCTTTCTTACACAATCAACGCCGCTTTATTATGCTAAGTTCCCAAAATTTCTATCACAGAACCTTTGTTGGTCGTTCAGAACGGGCGATTTCATCTCGGTTACGCTGTAGGCAATAATTCACATAATATTTCTCTTTGCCTACCAAATTGACTGTGTAATTACGATTTTGGCGCGCATTCATTGAGACCGTGCCCCGGCAGACACATGCTGCGTACGAAAACCAGTGTGTACACAAAACGACCCTGGTGAATTTCGCGAACTAATACAACACCGCAAAAACAGGGCGTACGACTTGGGTCCATTATCCTCTCCCTTACCATTCACCAGCAAATTACTATTGAATTTAAGATTTCTTCTGGAGCATTTTTTAATATCAAATGCACGTCTCGGCTTGCGAAACATGGGGTCGCAGAACAAAAAAGTTTTCATGTCGAACGACATAAACTTATTTTTTTTCTGCCGTTCGATCGCATCCGATTTCCGAAAGGTCCACGAAATAAGGTTTAATGTCAAATGAATTCTTATTAAGAAACAGTATTCGCGCACTCGCCGTCAACGACGCTGCTCTGAATGGAACGGAACACGTTTTAGCGGATTCTTTTTTGAATTTGAATATTTGGAACGTCCGAACTGTATCAGTGACTTTACAAACTCTTCCTTGTTTATGACAATATGAACTTTATGAAGCAGGGAATTAAAAAGATTGGCACGCAAAGTGATAAAGAGTCGAGCTAAAGAGATGCGCTATTGAGATGAAAACGTATCAACCGGCTTTTGCCAAATGCCAAACGGATATTTCCCCATTTATATAATGAAAGTGATCTTGCGCATCTTTACAGATAAGCGAAAGGAGTTCTGCAGGGGAAACGTATTCTGGTGAACATAATGATTTATAGTACAACAAGTTTACATAATTATTATTTTTTAGAACGAGAATATAGATTTTTTTGAAAAAAAAAACTCTATGCACAGATAGCGTGATTTGTTCAAGGATATCATTTAGCAAATAAACGTTAAAAAAATATTGAACTTCTATAAAAAATATTATGTTAGGCTTATAATAGGCTTCATCTATCACTATTCTTTTTTTATTTTTATCAAGACACGCATGCATACTTTAATTAAAAATTATCACTATGTACGCCGATTTTTTTGTACTCAGCGACGTGCACTTGGAGAGACCTATTGTCTGGCAGTGAACTAGTATAAGCTGATGATGACTGATGATGAACATGAACTCATATTTTTGGATGGGGATTTGACCTTATTTGTGTAGACAACAATACAAAATCAGTAGAGTAGGCACATTCGTTTCAATTTAGACGAGAAGTGACGACTTGATTTTTTGCTTATAGATAATTAAACGGTTGGTGCATGAAGCGTTCGTTCAAAGGTAGTGTTAAGTTAAAGAGGTTATTTTTTGATGTGTATCTTCCCGCTCGCTTTCTATTTATACAATTTGTGGGAGTGATATCGTGAAATATGACGGAAGTTGGACGTAACAGTGTGACAGGAAGTCGGGGAAGCGCCATTTTGTAAATTTAAAATCATTATTTTAGACAAGACATATTATTATGATATGTGACATATTGTCATTTGTCAAATGTCTTCTAATGAGTATTTGCTGCATTCTCTTTATGATTTGTAAAAAATATACGTAATTGTTAATTCTATATTCTATTTTCTATTGTCATATTGATTTCAACCATTTTGTGTGTAATAGACTTTTAAACTATACTAATAAATATTTACTGATAAGTCTCAATATAGTGCAGATCAGTAATAAAACCAAGTACCTATGTCAAATGTCTTCTAATGAGTATTTAATGCATTCTCTATTCTATTTTCTATTGTAATATTGATTTCAACCATCCAAAAAAATCCGAGTAATTAATAATGAATAATTATTCGAATAAAATATTTCTATAGCTTTTTTAAATTTTAAGGTTAATTTCTGTCACTTTTTTTTTTTTTTATACTTAGCTCGGCAAATGACTCCATCCCACCTGATGTTAAGTGGAAATGAAGTCCAGACGCGAAGACAACTGATGCAGCGTGGAAACAAACGTAGCATCAGTTAACTTCACTCTGCCGGCCCACAAGGTGCTTCTTCACGCCTCTCTTGAAGGACCCCATATCATAGGAAGGAGGGAAAACGTGTGCTGGTAGACTATTCCATCTTTTGGAGGTGCGACAAAGAAACGAGTCACTAAATTTCTTTGTGCGTGATGGGATACTTGAGACAGTGAATCGGTGACTCCAAAGAGCAGCACGTGTACTCCTATGAAGAAAGGGAGAAGGTGGGATGAGGTCAAAGAGCTCTTCAGAGCACTCGCCATGGTATAAGCGGTAAAACACGCTGAGTGACGCAACGTCTCTACGCAATTGCAGAGATTCGAGAGTATTTACCACTTCTGCATTGCCGATAATGCGTTCAGCGCGACGCTGCAATCTGTCCAAGGCATCGAGAAGGTACTTAGCGGAACCGTCCCAGATGTGCGAGCAATACTCCACGCAAGACCGTACCTGCGTCTTGTACAAAAGGCACAACTGGTCCGGCGTAAAGAATCGCCGCACTCTGTTCAGAATTCCGAGTTTTCGTGAGGCTGTTTTGATCACGGCTTCGATGTAGTCCCTTTGGTTCAGATCGCAGCGTATCGTCATACCGAGCATGTTGATACTGCTCTGCAGGCGTAGAGATGTACACTGAAGAGATGGAAGGGGAAGGAATGGTGACTTTTTTGCCGTGAACGTGCACACCTGTGTTTTCTTGGCATTGAACTCAACCAGATTATTGGTGCCTCAATTAGATATGAGGTCCAATACCCGATTGAGCTCAATGACAAGATTAACTCGATTCACTTCGGTTTCGACCCGCCCAGCCGCTGGGTGACCGTTATATCCTCCATGGACCGTACTATCATCTGCATAGCAATGAATATTTCCAAGTGGAAGCATATCATTGATATGCAGAAGGAACAGCGTGGGGGATAGAACGGACCCCTGAGGGACACCAGCGTTCACTGACATGAGCCGCGAAGCGCATCCATCAGATATAACACGAATTTTGCGCTCATGCAGGAAGCCAGCGACCCAGTTGCAGAACTGAGCAGGCAGACCGTATGCCGGGAGCTTGGAGAGAAGAGCTTTGTGCCAAACCCGATCAAAAGCCTTGGCTATGTCAAGGCTAACAGCCACCGACTCACCACGCTTGTCAATAGCCTCACCCCAAAGATGTGCAACGTACGCTAGAAGATCACCCGTTGACCGTTTCGGCCGAAACCCGTATTGGCGATCGTGAATTATGGAGTGTTCTTCTAGGTAGTGGACAAGTTGTTTATTTAAAATGCGCTCCATTACTTTGCACAAAACTGAAGTTACGGCTATGGGGCGGTAATTCGATGGATCTGACCGATCACCTTTTTTGGGGACCGATTGCACATTTTTATTTTTTTTTTATTTTTTATTGTGACCCGCCATAATGGCTTCACCCTGCCTGATGAAAAGCAGCCAGTGAAGCCCAAGAAGTGAAAGCGTTCATCACAGCGCTACCACGCTATGCCGAACGCTCACACTATGGCGGCCTGCATAAATGCTTTTTCACGCCCCGCTTAAATAACCCGGGAGAGAAAGAGGAGGGAAACACGTGTGCGGGAAGCGCATTCCACATACGGGCAGTTCGGCAAAGGAACGATTGTCCAAACTTTTTGGTACGTGTCTTGATGGTCAGCACGGTATGAGGGTGGCTTCTCAGACCTGCACGCGTCGATCTGGAAAGGAATGGAGAGGGAGGAATGAGGTTAAAGAGCTCCTCAGAGCATTCACCGTGGTAAAGGCGGTAGAAAGCACTAAGGGAAGCAATGTCCCTACGTAGCTGTAACGGCTCCAGACTGGTTGTAACGTCATCGTTACCGATAATACGGACAGCACGTCTCTGCAACCTGTCAAGAGCTTCGAGCAAGTACTTGGCGGATCCGTCCCAAAGATGAGAGCAATACTCCACGCAGGAGCGCACCTGAGTCTTATACAAAAGACAACGTTGCTCAGGCGTGAAGAACCGCTTCACTTTTTTCAGGATTCCGAGTTTACGTGAGGCTGTGGTTATGATGCTCTCAATATAGCTCTTCGGGTTGAGGTCACTGTGTATGTCCATACCTAAGAGACTGAGACCAGTCTGGATGGGTAATAGGTTGCTCTGGAAGGAGGGTTGGGGGAGAAATGCGGACTTTTTGGCAGTGACAGCGCAGACCTGTGTCTTTTTGGCATTGAACTGGACGAGGTTATCAGAGCCCCATTTATAAATGCGGTCTAATTCCTCGTCCAGCTCAATGACAATTTTACGTCTTGACTCCACTATATCGGCTTGCTTTGCCGCAGGGTGACCCAAATAACGCCGATGAACTGTACTGTCGTCTGCATAGCAATGAATGTTACCCAAGGATAACATGTCATTGATATGCAGAAGGAACAGCGTGGGCGATATTATAGAACCCTGCGGCACTCCGGCGTTCACCTGCAGAAACTGTGAGGCACTGCTTTCGCAGAGTACGCGAATGCTGCGCTCATGCAGGAACCCGGCGACCCAATCGCATAGGCGAGGTGGCAAGCCGTATGCCGAAAGCTTGCAGAGAAGCGAACGATGCCAAACTCGATCGAAAGCCTTGGAGATGTCCAGGCTAACAGCCAGTGCTTCTCCGTGCTTGTCCATTGCTTCACCCCACAGGTGTGTTATGAACGCTAGGAGATCGCCCGTTGATCGTTTCGGTCTGAACCCGTATTGTCGATCATGAATCAGGGAATGATCTTCTAGGTAGCGAATGAGTTGCCTGTTTATGATTCGCTCAAAAACTTTACAAAGGACAGAGGTGACAGCAATAGGTCGATAGTTGGCTGGGTCGGACCTATCCCCTTTTTTGGGGACCGGCTGGATGTTCGCTTTTCTCCAAGCTTCCGGCACAATCCCAGTAGAGTACGAGAGGTGGTATAGGCGTGTCAATACTGGAGACAACTCGGGAGCACATTTTTTTAGAACGACTGCCGATATACCGTCAGGACCGCTAGCCTTCCGCACATCAAGTGACTGCAGCACAGCCCGGACGTCACGTTGCCTGATTTGGACGTCAGGCATTGAGGAGTCACAGTGAGGGATGGTAGGTGGTTCCGCGCCGCAGTCATCGACGCGCGAATTCGCCGCAAAGAGCTTCGCTAAGAGGTTAGCCTTGTCTAGCGGCTGATGGGCCAACGAGCCATCAGGGTACCGCAGTGGGGGCAGAGAAGGCGCGCAAAAGTTGGCTTGCACCGCTTTGGCCAGTCGCCAATAACTTCGGCTACCCGTTGGGTGCGACAACAGCTCTTGGCCAACGCGAGCAACGCGCTGGGCATTCGCTCTTGAGAGAGCACTCCTGCAGACTTTGGTGGCCTTGTTGAAGACTACCTTGAGTGAAGGGGTGTTACGATCGTTGAGCGTGCGAGCCTTGGTCCAAGCGCGATACGCCGCCTGTTTAAGTTCAACAGCTTTGGCGCATTCGCGATTGAACCAAGGGCGCGCCTTACTTCCGCTGACGACATCAGTGTAAGGAATGTAATATTCCATCCCCAACATGATCTCGTCAGCAACAGCAGAGGCACTCTCCGACGGGTCCCTTCCCACAAAGCAGCGCTGGCCCCACGGGATGGACGCAAAATAGTCGCGCATACCATCCCAATCTGCCGACGAGTAGTGCCACAAACGCCGTTTAGACTCCACTGAGGGAGAGCTTTTACGGCGCAGTACGGTGGCACCAACCAGGCAATGGTCAGAAGTGCCCAACGGAGCACTTATCGACACTCTGTACCCGGCTGGTCGACTCGTCAGCAGTAAGTCTAGCAAGGAGGGCGCTTGACCTGATATATCCGGAATCCTGGTGGGCTGGAGAACCAGTTGAATTAGATCATGCGTGAGTGCGAATGCGTGGTCTGTTTTGGAAGAGCCCAACCAGGTCTCATGGTGGGCATTAAAATCTCCCAAAAGCACCACATCGGCAGACGGAAACCGCTCCTGTACGTCGTCAACTGCTTGGCTCAGGTAGTCGAATAGCCGAGTTGTCTCGAGGTCTCCGGAGTGGGAACGGTACAGGCAAGCGTAGACATGGCTCTCGGAACCAAGATCTACGTGTACCCATAGGATAGAGAAGGAGGGGTCTTCCAAGCAGCGCAAACGTCGACAACAAACGTCCGTCCTGACGAAAAGGCATACTCCGGCTTTCGCGAGGAAGCATTCCTCAAGCACGTAGCCGGGGTAGTGCAGATATGCAATGTCGGCAGGACGGCGGATCTGTGTCTCCGTCAGAAAGAGCAATGCAGGCCGGGCCGTCTCTAGGTGTTGGTGGACGGCGTTGAGGTTTGAATGGAGTCCACGGATGTTAGTGAACTCCACCTCAAAAAGCGACTTGGTGGTGGGGAAGTGGGATGCCGCTGTCTGACCTGCATTGTTATTAGACACTGACATGATGGTTGGATGGGGGCGTGAGTAAAAGGAGATGCTGTGGCGGCAAGGAGGAAAAGACAAGGTGTGGGAAACTTTCATGAACTAGTGCATGTAGTTGTTCGGTAAGACGTTGATCGACCCCCCGGACGGAAGGGCCCCCGTACCCCCCCGAAAATAGTCGCCGGGTCCCACCAATCCGGTCACCAACCGGCACGACGAGCCACTTCGGGATTATGCGCGGCCTGGTGGAGCAGCCTCCTAAGGTGGTTAGCCATAGTTGGGCTCCTGTACTATGCCGCGGGCGGCCAGCGGCACCACCGTTTCTACGGGTCTCCCTGGCCGGCGAATCCACCCGCGTCAACCGAACAATGCGTCCACAAAGACTCCCACCGGTCATTGACCCTGCCGCCACCGCACCTCCCCAAGCTCCGGTATTACGGCTCTGAACCCGGAACGCGTCCTGTGTTGAGCACCGAACACTTGGCGGGTTTTGCAAGTCCGCATGGTGGTAGCGCCGGACGAGCAAAGCTCTCCCACCAGCAAAATCCTTTTAGTCGCCTCTTACGACACCCGCTATGATACAGGGGAGGGGGTGGTGCAATTCTAACCCGGCACCACACGGGGAGCAACATTAGCTTCTCTCCAAGATTCCGGCACACAACCTGAAGAGAGCGAGAGACGGTAAAGGCGCGTTAACACGGGGGACAACTCCGCTGCACACATTTTTAGGACTATTGGAGGGATGCCATCAGGACCATTAGCTTTCCGGACATCGATTGACTGCAGCCCCGCACGGACGTCACGCTGCCTGATTTTAAAATCGGGCATTGTGCGGCCACAGTGAGAAATTGTAGGTGGCTGTGCATTGCAGTCATCGACTCGGGAGTTAGCCGCAAAGAGTTTGGCCAGGAGATCGACTTTCTCCTGCGGCTTGTAAGCTAAAGTTCCATCAGGACATCTCAATGGTGGCAGCGAGGGTTGGCAGAAGTTCGATTGCACGGCTTAGGCCAGACGCCAGTAGCTACGGCTGCCCGTAGGATGCGTCAGTAGTTCTTGGCCGACTCGTGCAACGCGCTGGGCATCCGCTCTAATGTAAGCTCTTTTGCAGGACTTGGTGGCATTAATATAGGCTGCTTTCAGCGAGCGAGCGGGTTTCGGGATCCCCAAGAGCTTTACCCCTGATCCAAGCGCGGTATGCCGCCTGCTTGATATCAGCAGCGTTGGCACACATGCGGTTAAACCAACGGTTGCGCCTGCCTTTGCTGATGAGATAGGAGTGCGGAATATAGTATTCCATCCCTAAAACTATCTCATCAGCAACTGCAATCGCACTAGCTGCCGGGTCCTTCCCACTGAAGCAGCGCTGCCCCCAAGGAACGGATGCGAAATAGTCCCGCATACCATCCCAATCTGCCGACGAGTAGTGCCAAATCTGGCGTTTCGATACCGCTGAAGGCGGTAGCGGAGCCAGAGGCCCTTTACTGGATACCAAGCAGTGATCCGAAGATCCTAAAGGAGCTCGAACCTCCACTCGATAGCCAGCTGGGCGACTCGTCAGCAGAAGGTCCAACAAAGAGGGCGCGTGACCGACTACGTCTGGGATCCTGGTGGGCTGGTTCACCAGTTGAGTCAGGTCGTGCGTGAGAGCGAAAGCATGGGCAGTTCTACCAGCATGGTCAGTTTTGGAGGAACTTAACCACAACTCGTGGTGAGCATTGAAGTCCCCCAAAAACACCAATTCCGCCGATGGAAACCGCTCCTGCGCATCATCTGCTACCCAAATAAGATGGTCCAAAAGTCGAGTTGTCTCCATGTCGCCATTATGGGATCGGTAGACGCAGACGTAGACACGGCTATGTGAGTCCAAGTCGACGTGTACCACAAGGAGGGAAAAGGAAGGGTCCTCCAGACAGCGCAGACGGCGACAGCAAACATCCGTCCGAACGAACAAGCAAACTCCGGCTTTGGCTTTGAAGGATTCTTCAAGCACAAAGCCCGGATAGTGCAGGTAGCTGGTGTCGGCCGGACAGATTATTTGCGTCTCCGTCAAAAACAACATTGCTGGCCGTGCCGTCTCAAGATGGTGGTGGACGGCATTGAGGTATGCATGGAGTCCGCGGATGTTAGCGAACTCGACCTCAAACGGTATAGTTGTGGTGGGGGTGTGCACCGCTGTAGGACCAGTTTTATTGTGAGGCGCTGTCATGGTGGAGAAAAGGAGGGAGGCGTGAATCGAGGAAATGCTACCGCGATGCAAATAGTCAAAGTGCAGCGGCCTGTTTCACCAGGGATCTGCCTACAGAAGAGTATAATTAACCCGCCGAACGGAAGGGCCCCCGAACCCCCCCCGGGAATGGCCGCCGGGACCCCACCTTCCGGTCACCAACCGGCACGACGGACCACCCCGAGATTATGCGTGGCATGGTGAGGCAGCCTCACGAGCTGGTTAGGCTCGCTTGGGCCCCTGTACTGTGCCACGGGCGGCCAGCGGGACAGCCGTTTCTACGGGTCTCCCTGGTCGGCGGGTTAACGAAGTCCTCCTGGCACTGGTTTGACGGAAGCCTCCACAGACCAAGTGCATCGCAGTAACATCCACTCGAGCTCTGGTTATACGCTGGCTGATCCCGAAACGCGACCGACAAGCGGTCACTTGACGGGTTTTACACCATGCGTACGGTGGTCACTAACCAGACGGGCAAGCCCTACCACGCAGTGGAGCATATGGAAGCTCGAAAATCCGTTAGTCGCCTCTTACGACACCCACCGGAGGAGAGGGGCGGAGAATAGTATTCTTTCTCCGTCTCCGCACGGATAAAACAATGACCTTTTGCAGGGTAAAGTTTCAGTATTTTATGTTACACATCATATGCGACTACTCAAAAGCCCGCTCGTTTATATTTTTTTAATAAATCAACATTATCATCTTCATTATCAGCCTTTAATAGTCCACGGCTGGACATAGGCCTCATTTTTAGATAAATACCTAGCACAAAATCTAAACAGAACGTAACAAATAAATTTAGCTTTAAATATAAATCAAAGTAAATTTTATGTTATTTTTATGTAAAATTCCCGCACAGCCAATGGTCCATGAAGTATTTTATGCCGTTTCCAATTTCTCATTTGCGTTTTTGTAATGCACCAAATGTTAGTTTGGCGGTTGGGCGGCAGGTGGCGTGTTTCATGAATTATTCAGAACTCTTTGGACAGTGCGTTCCCCTTTGTCTATGGTACCATACTGGGTTTATTTTTTTTATAGTAAAGGTACACCAACAGTACAGCCTAACTAATATTTTAAATACGAAACTGTGTTTCTTTTGTTCTTTTTTTGGTCTGTCGTGAATTTGCATGGGAATGGATGTTGTAAAATATTTTTTCCATTACAGAAATACGAAAGTAGACGGCTAAAAAGCACATCACTGCACTGCAGCAGAAACAGCACCTACCCCTAAGCCATCTTAGGTGACCTAAAACTATGGACCGTTAGTGAAAACGTGTCATCATCATCATCATCAGCTCATATTATGTTCCCACTGCTGGGGCACGAGCCTTCCCTATGGATGGATAGGGAGAACGGACCGTAAACCAAAACGCGGGCTCATAGCGGATTGGTGGTTGTCAACGACTGCAGCAACGGCTTTACGTGCCTTCCGAAGCACGGAGAAGCTCGAAATGATATATTTTTGGTCACCCATCCGATGACCGGCCATTGCGAAAGTAGCTTAACCTCAGCACTCGCAAACTGGGCACGTTAACCACTGCGCTATCGAGCTCCTAGACAACGTGTATAGGCTCCCAATTAGTACTATGATTTTTGCTATCTTTGGGTACAAATTAATTAGCCTATAATTATCCCATTGCTGGGCAGAGCCCTCCACATTGAGATCAAGTCATCAACTACAATTATTGGGTAATGGCTTAACCACCACGCTTGCCAAATGCAGGTTGATGATCACAAACCAGTAGGCTTAGCCAAAGTAACATTAAGAAAACGATAGCTAAGTTCGAAAAGAATAAAATGTATGTGATTGACATTTGCCGCGCTAAATCACGTGGTCAATGTTATGTCAATCCCATACATTTTATTCTTTTTCTAACTTTGATATCGTTTTCTTAATGTTACTTTGGCTACCGCCACAGTAGTGGCGGCGACGTAAGATTGACCACGTGATTTAGCGCGGCTTATGTCAATCCCATACATTTTATTCTTTTCGAACTGTGCTATCGTTTTCTTAATGTTACTTTGGCTAAGCCTACAGGGCTATGTACTTTGCCCGACCTGGAAATCTTACCCGGGACCTTCGGGTGCCGGGCCGAACTTTTTACTACTCGGTCACCGAGGCTTTGAGTACAAACAAAGTGATAATATAATACCTCGTATATAATTACTCTCTTAACCACGATACAAGAAGTTTAAAAAGTAGATACAAGTTATGGTTCGTAAATAATTACATTATTGGTTCCTATAAAGCATTTAGCTAGCATCTGCAAAGCACAATGAATACTAATAGGTTGTTAAGTTAATCACTTATCTAGGATATTGTTAGCGCCTTAACTAGGGTACCTGTGTCTGAATCATCGACTTAAAGATGGATAAACAGTAGCAGATGCCTTTAAAGGTGCTTTGGAGAGCACGTGCCAAAGTTACGCACCTGCTACTCTGTTGTCGAAGTGCACATATACAGGGTAAGGTAATCGAAAGCTAAAAACAAAGACCATTATTGGGCTATAGAAGATAAAAAATAAAAATAAATAATTTTCAAATTTGTCTATACAATACAAAATGACCTGCGTAAATGCAATACTTGATATAATAAGAAATTGGGTATTTGATATGTGTAAGAAAGTGGTAGAATGTTAGTTAAATAAAACTGCAATTAAAAAAAGTTACCAAAAATCTTTGCCATGAGAAAAAAATGGTAACTCCAATTAAGTTAAAAAAAACCTATATATTTATTTTACTTATTCATTGGCGGACTTAATGCCTGTGGCATTCTCTACCAGTCAACCATAGGGTGGTGCTGAGATAACATGGTAGGTGGAATTGGGTGAAGACAAAATTTTTTGAGAAATATAATTAGTTAAAGATAAAATTTTATCTTGTAAATTAAAAATAAATAAACTATAAATAAAGGATGTCCTTCACCTGTGAACGACTAGCTCTTAAGTTTAACCTGTACTTATTGTATTTTATAAGAATAAACGATCAGTGTTTTTCGTCGCCGACTGTACACTGACCCCACGCACCTATCGCCCGCGCAGCTGTCGCGCAGGCGCCTCGATAAGTGTTCCTAATTACCGTACAATTACGCTCCCGTGCCAGTGCTGTTGACCTTACTATAGTTTCGAGTCGCGGGCGCATGTCAATTTACGCAATTGTATGAAATGGAGATCGCAAGTTGTGTGAATGACTGAATGAATAGCACTCTACAAAGATATAATTAACAATTAATTAATTATATTGATTGTATTAATTGACTTAATTCGTGCTAAAATGACGTCTCACGATGATTAGGTTAATTAGATTACGACACTGGTTTTATTGTAAGTAGTTATACTTATTTGTACATGTTTGTTGCTTAAATTTAATGTTTTTTAAATTGTTATTGGTGAGAGTAATATATTCTAAATCAATGTTGATTTATTAAATAAAATAACCTTCAATGTGATGCATATGGCCCCATTGATAAATTATCTATACATGTTGAAAGGCCCTAACCTTATAGACATAATTAAAAAATTATAAGAAACCAAAATAAGCATATATGTAAAAATAGTATTGCTCTCATGACCTCACCTCATCATGTTCAATAAAAAAAAGTGTTCTGTACTATTAAGTTTGCGGACGTTCTTTGACGATGACGTATTTCCACCATATTTCCACACGATCGTTTTACCCATGATGACATTTTGCTCTGGGTATCACCTGATCCTTAAAGGCCCAGTGGGACGTTTATAACCAGTGATCGGAGTAGGTTAAGCTATTTAGGTTCATTGACCGCAAACATTGATGTTAATATGGATATTTCACGAGATTCCGACTAATACTTCGGGATTCGATTATTTGATTCTTGTATAAATATAAGAAATTGTTACATAAAAAAATATATGTGGTTTAATTAATCAAGTTTCTATCTTTTTATTCAACTATCCTTAAACCCGTCCTTATATTTATAGGAAGTGTATGCTTTCACATTCATTCGGGGAATATCCATATTATTCTATCATATGGCAAGTACATAAAATAGCTCTTCCTACTCCGTACTATGTTTATAACTGATAAAGACAATAAACTACAAAAATGTAGGTACTTAACAATATTTTTTTTAACCGTCTCTGTGGTCTAGTGGTTAAGACCACTGGTTTAGACCCAGAGGTCCCGGGTTCGATTCCCAGCGGGAGTACATGTTTGTTGTACTCGGTTTGGTTGGTGGTAGGACTTGTTGTTCCGCCTGGCTAGTTACCACCATCTTATTTAAATATGTCGCCATTACATCAATGTTATGTTCCGGCAGCTAGAGATAAGATAGCCAGTGCTCAGTAGTTGAGGATCCCGGGTGAAGTGCGCTTCCACGTACGTGAGATGAAGACACTGTGCTTACCCATATGATATAAAAAAAAATCGAAAGTGCTGTCATAACTTTGATACTATTACAACGAAATATATTAAACCTATAATATTTTAAATAGCATTTTTTAATCTTAACTTAACGAACCGTGGGTCAACACACCGCCCTCGGCAGTACGCTACGACGTTTTTATCTATTCTAATTTATAATGTTATCTACAATCTCACCATATGGCCCACGCCTATTCGCGGATATAATAAAGTTGAAAGTTGAATATTAAAGTAGTTGTACATTAAAATTTTCGGATATTGTGTATAATTCGTTGATGACAGTTGGTAAATTTTAACTTTACGAACATTACTGTCAGTGCGCATGACGCCTCGGTGGCCTCGTGGCAAAGGCGCCCCGATACCCGAAGGCCCCGGGTTCAATTCCCAGTTTGGGCAAATTGTTTCGTATTTTTGCGGGTTCGTGATCACCAACCCGCATTTGGCAAACGTGGTGATTAAGCCATTACCCATCAACTGTAGTAATGACTGATGACTTTATTTCAATGATGGAAGCCTTTGCCCAGCAGTGGGGCAGTTATAGGCTACTTACTGCTGTCAGTGCGCAAGTTAGTTTTCTTTTTATTTTGACGACTTCCTTGGTCGAGTGGCTAGCACACCGGTTTTCATGGTGTCGCCATCTCTGAGGTCCCGGGTTCGATCCCCGGTCGGATCAATTTAGAAATACCTGTTTTTCTATATTGTCTCGGGTCTGGGTGTTTTCTATGTATAATAAGTATGTGTTTAAGTATATTAAGTATGTTTATCCGTTCTAGTAAACCATTCCGTCTAGTTAACCATTTCTCAAGTTTCTTAGGGAAGCTTTTCTTGGGATTAGATAATTGGTGTGGGTGTGGGAAACGTTTATTTACCTACTATTTATTTATTTGTTTGTTTTATAACTTTTTACTTTTTTTACTTTTTTAATTTTATTTTAAGTGCTAATTGCTGCACTGGAGCTGAATTAAATACTACGTTTTATAACTGTGAAAAGCTTGACCTTCATCTTACATTGTAAGTGGCGGTAAGGCCGCACATGACCTGGAGGAAATGACTGTTTTGACATAAACAAAATAATAAAAGTGAAATCTTTAAATTTTTATTTTTTTTATTTTCAAGTGCTAATTGCTGCACTGAAGCTAAATTAAATATTTATAAAATTTATAAAATACAGTGAAAAATTTAAACGCCTACCCGACCCACAGCCAGGAATCGAACCTGGGTCTTCCGCAATCCGGGCGGCTACACTGACCGCTATGCTACCGGGAAGGCTGACGTAAGCGTTTTGTTTGTTAATTGTGTTGTTCTCATGTAAGTGAATCAATGTATAATTCTTAATGAGAATAAATGTCTTAAACCATAAGCGCTGAATTCTGTTACTGCTTTTGTAATTTTTGAGTGCTAATAGCGGCACAGCGCGCCATCTATCCAACGGTCATTGCAATCGATGGCTATGAAGATTCATCTTTGCAGATGAAATACCACAAATTTGAAAACACAACGCTATAGTAAATTTTACTTTTTATTGTCAAGTGCTAATTGCTGCACTGAAGCTAAATTAAATATTTATAAAATTTATAAAATACAGTGAAAAAAGGTACAGGTTCAAGTCCTGGCTGGGTCTGTATTTTAGAAATTTTATAAATATTTAGTAAAATCTTTCTTAAACAAACATGTTTTACAACTTGAAAAAAGAGTAAAAGTAGATAGTGTTGATTAATTTTCGGCTAGTTGGATTGAGCCACGATAGCATAGTCGGCAGTGCACCTGACCCGGCATGTCATGGGGTGCGGGTTCGAATCCCGCTCGTGGAATTTTTTCAACAGTCTTTTTTTAAATTGTAATTTATCCGTAACAATGTTTGCGTAAGTTATTGTATGATGGGATCCCAGGCTGGTGGTAGATTCCAACCATCTTTTCTATTGAAATTAGGATGTTTTTTAATTTCAATAGCCTTGCATATCATCCTAGGGATGAATCGTTGTTCTCTAGCAAGTATTTGTGGTTTATCAAATCTGATGTAATGGTTGGGCCCCTCAAGGGAATGTTCGCATACTGCAGGCTTATTTTCGCGCCTATGCTTGAAAAAACATCCTAATTTCAATAGAGAAGATGGTTGGATGTTGGATGGTAATACAAGCTACCAACTAATTATGAGATGACCAACACCTCAGTCTCCCTGTGACCACGGACCCTGCAAAGGGTTCGAAACGTCAGGATAAACATTAAATAAGTTATGTGTAAAATAAACGCGAGTGGATCCGTAAAAGTTGTTTCATTTCAATGTGTAGTGTTCGCGTAAACTTTAGAAAACAATATTAAAGGCTAACAGTGACTGTAGCTGAGAAATAATTTTTTTGGAAAGAGATTGCTGTAATCCGCTTGTTGCTTTTACAGCGAAACCGAACGTTTTGTGGGTGGCGAGAAACCTAAAGGGTTCCTCAAGCTGTGTGATCGAAACATCCTTACATCAATGTTACGTAAAATACAAGGATACGGTCCGTGGATACGCTAATAAGGATACTTTATTAGGGGTGGGATAATGCTACTCGAAATACATTTGTGTACTGAATTGTTTACAGTAAATAATGGCTGACTATAGTTTTATTTAATAAGCTTTTGTTTTATGAACTAAGGATTGTTAGTGTGGGATATAAATTGTATAATTATTTTTTGTTATTCGTCCACATTGGTGAAAGTTCAGGTTTAAAGAGACCCTCATGTAATTAAGTAATTAGTGTTATTTTACCGTATCTGCGGTCTAGTGTTTTGATCACCGCTGGGCTCAGATCCTGAGGTCCCGAGTTTGATTTTTAACGGGGTTACATAATATACCTACTAGGTTTTTTTGGGCGATGAGTTGGTTCTTATCTGACGTGATCAATTTATTTTAAGTAAGCATTTGGATTAAGATTGTCAAATTAAATGTCACTATGTCCCCAGTTGCTATATTGTAAATTAAATGGTTTCTTAATGAAAGGTGTTTTAATGTGGCTTATAAAAAATCAGACAATTAAATTTTTTAATTGAAATAAATAAGTATTAAACTAAAAAACTTTGAACAGATGTCTCAAACAGACCCTTACTTAAGTTGTGCCATTGTTGCATCAACAATATGTTCAGATGCTGCCTTCAGAAGTTGGAATAATAACTTCATTGTCATATAATCTGGAGCGGAGAGATGCTGAATCTATCGACCTTTGTTAACATATCTCGGGCATCCATTGTACTGCGAGGAAGTGTGCAAAATTTGACAATGCCGATGCACCTACGGGTTCATAAGGTCACAATACCAACAATGCCACTTTTGAGAGCAATATAACTCTTAGCCATTTTGACATTAGTGTCATTTTTGCTTGGTGTAACGACTTTCGATCGTCCCAAGGAGTTCCGATCTAGTTTTTTTTTTCGACAATGACGGTTCATGTAAATGGTATGATTTATTTTTGACAACAATTGCACCTTGGATTTTGGGTTGTGGGAAATTTACGAGCGATCCCGAGGGGCGGGCGAACTCAATAACTCTGATTGCGTATTGAAGAATAATTCGGTCTTGGGTTCACAGACTGTCGTAATAACAATAATTAACACAAAAAATATTCAGAAAAAAACCGAATAATTTAATGGTATATAAATTTATTATGTGACCTTGTAGATTGTAAATTACTTATAAGTTTATATATTGAACTAATTTAAGTTTTTTCTTAAGTCTGCTGAAAACTTTAATGCTATGGTAAACTAAAACAATTAGAGAGATTGCTTATTTTTTTTCGAACCTCCAAGACGTTACAAATTATAATCAGATTATCAAATAAATCTAAGACGAGTTAAGTAAACAGTTTCGCACTAATAAAACTAAGTAATACAAAAGTAATTTCTAGCGCAAAGTGAACAAACATCTTTATTACGTGTCAACAGCTATAAAGACATCCGTAGTGGCTACACTTAATGATGCAACTAATAATTGAAAAGATAATCTCCACTCAATGATAGAGCAATAAAACTATGTCGTTACAACATTTATGACGAAATCTATGGCAGTTGCTAGTTTTTTTCTATGATCGCGCAAATCGATCGTAAGAAGGCGAATCTCCCCTCTGAAAGGTGATATTTCATTCATAACAATACCTGGCTGTATGCCCGTTACTCCTTTGCCTGTAAGTGCAAAAAATATAGCCGAACTCTATAGACCATTGTGAACTTTAAAAATAGTTTTTTCAAAATAAGAACACGTTCTTGAAGCGTGACTTTTAGAAAAATGGCAGCTTTTTTCGGTGGAAAAAAAAGGGTTTGGAACCAGTTCCTTTACTGACGGTTACCTGAAGAGTTGCGAACGGCAGTTATTGATGGGTCAATGTTTATTTAGAACGCTATATTTGTAACACGTTCTGCCAACGAAAGTGTTACTTGGAAAGTTTTAGGCTGATTTACGCTAATAAGTTAAAAAAAAAAAAAAAGTAACTGACTTCAGTCACGTCTAAAGTCAGACCATAGCCAACCAAATAATGGGATAGTGAAAATGACCTCCCAAGTCAGTCAGGTCAGGAGGTTCAGTGTTTATTTTAAGTTAATCAGAAATCTAACTATCGAGTACATAATGGTATATACCACATCACAGTTAAACATCCTATAATACAACATTTGCAAAAGTAAAGTAACCATTGTCGCGCTCAGTATTCTGATAGGGTACCAATAGTTTTTCGTTCTTCCTGTGTTTTTCCTCGCGCCCGGAATTAATGTGTTATTATGGCAAAAGCAAGCCCTGTTACTGACCTGAAAACAGCCAGCAACAGAAAATAGGTTTTATTTAAAACGATGTAAATCCTATCTTTTCACTATTAACTTAAATGGAACTCAATACAATGTGAAATCTTTTATTAAATAAGTATTAAAACTTCGTGGTTTCAGCTATAATCCTTACATCGCTTATTTAACAAATTAATCCGACCCCAACCGAGCAATCAGACGTACGAGTACTTATATTTCGGCCAAGCAAGTCCTGGGAACTAAATCCCTTAATCCTTGGAACCCGGAGGTCAGAAGGCCAAACAGGGTGATTTATACCCCAAGACACCTGGCTATATCACACAGAAAGAGATCGCTAAATACACTTTGTACAATGTTAGAACGAGATAGAATTTAAAATGGTTACAGCGGTTATTATTTCGACGAAATTAAATTTACTTTTATTGTGTGATAACAAGAGGTCTGTACATGAGGTAGGATGGTAAAGTTATTGATTAAACCAGAAATTATGCAGAAACTATGCAATGCAAATGTATTTACAAAGTACAGACAGAGGCTTGCTCATCACCCTATCCAAAACTGTCAAAATTCTTCAATAAATGTTCAACCATATTCCGCATACAAAAAGTTCAAAGTTTATTGAGGAAATATGACACTTGTGTACAGTAGTACATTCACAAACACAAATATTAAGAGGAAACACTAAAGTGGCCACATTGATTCGATACCGGTCGTCGTACATGGTCACCTTCTTGAAATCGTTTCCGAATATACTTACCTCGGGCAGATTCTGCAATTAGGTAAAAACAATTTTGAGAAGGAGGCCAAGAGGAGGATCCAGCTGGGCTGGGCAGCGTTTGGGAAACTACGTCAAGTCTTCTCGTCATCCATACCGCAATGCTTGAAAACGAAAGTTTTCAATTAGTGCGTCCTACCCGCCATGACCTACGGAGCTGAGACGTGGACGCTCACGTCTCAGCTCCGTAGGTCGTAGCTGAGACGTGAGTAGGTAGGGCTGGGCCACCAGTTTAAAGTCGCTCAGCGAGCTATGGAAAGAGCTATGCTCGGAGTTTTTCTGAAGGATAGGATTCGTAACGAATACATCCGACAGAGAACCAAAGTCATCGACATAGCTCTAAGAATTAGCAAGTTGAAGTGGCAGTGGGCCGGCCATATCTGGCGAAGAACCGACAACCGCTGGGGTAAACGTGTTCTTGAGTAGAGACCACGACTCGGTAAACGTAGTGTAGGACGCCCTCCGGCCAGGTGGGATGATGACCTGCGAAAGACTGCAGGCAGATGCTGGATGCGTCAAGCTGAGGACAGGGCGCTATGGCACTCATTAGGGGAGGCCTATGTCCAGCAGTGGACTAAGATAGGCCGATGATGATGATGATGATGACTAAGGTCGACTGAATTGAAAAATATGTATGAAAAGTAGACCAAATTTCAACGTTTCGTAGTCCCCTGATTCCTCCTCCAAAACTGGACCGATTTACTTACTTTTTTCATTAAAAATTAAAGAAAGGCTTTGGCTGTGTGTGCCTATGTTTTGCTTTTTTTTTTATTTAATCTCGTCCAATTTGTGAAACACAGTAGAAAATCTGACCAATTTTTAAGGTTTTTAAAGGTTCATATCTTTTTTAATAAGTAATTTATGAAAAAAAGGAAAACATAGAGGCACAGCCAAAGCCTTTCTTTAATTTTTAATGAAACAAGTAATAAAATCGGTCCAGTTTTGGAGGAGGAATCAGGGGCTACGGAACGTTGATTTTGTCTACTTTTCATAATTATTTTTCAATTCAGTCCTTACTTTAGTGTTTCCTCTTAAGAAATAAAATCAAAGTGCAAACATGTCTCTTTAAATTGCCGCTAAGAAATCTCATGCAATTTTTTGAAAACTGTCAGTCTTTGCAACAAAAATCGATCGAATACTGTCAAACGCATAACTCCCTAACTTAAAAAAACTTACTTAACACTTCTACTTTTTTATTTATCTCTTCTACTTACTAACACTTACTTATCGCTTCATGAAACAAGATCTAGTAAAAGTGTTGCGAATTAGGAACTCATTTCTAAACCGCTGTCGTCAATTAGCAATCAGTTAAGGCGAACCAGTGAATTATTGACGCCGTTCCTAACTAAGGCGCTGGTTATTTCGAAAAGTTTAACGCGTGCCTCCTTAGATGGCCGTTGACGGGATCATTGCAATCGTGCAAGTGAAGCAACTTTCGCTGGGCGTGGTAATTGGATGGGTGGCCGTATTCGATTGTTCTGAGCTCTTCTGTGTTTTGTAGTAGTTAGATGGCAGCCGTGGCCAACTACAGTCCATGTCCAGGCCTGAGCCACAGAATAACTAATACTTAGTACTACCTGAGCTCAGGTGTGGGACGTTGACAGAAGGCCGATAATAAAATTAATAACTTTTCTAAGTTGTAACTTTTTAAATCTTATGATCGATAACCTATAGTAGGATACTTATTTACAAACCCATTTGTCTGTGTGTTTTTTGTCCACACTGCCACTAACTTTGGCTACTTACAACCTATAGCAACATGCTATTAGCAAGCCATCGACATTTCTGAGAAGTCACAGAATTCCATAATTGTATCTCTAAATTCTCACTGGAGTGGACGCAACAGGATCTTGGCCAACAGACAGTGGCCATTTCAAATAACTCTGTGTAACTTAATTCAACAAAAATAACCAAACAATATCACATAATGTCAGGATGTACGTTTTATTATGTTACAGTCGTGTAAAAATATTGTTACACATTAAGTTTACAAAGAATACACAAACCTATCATTACCTTCACCAAAGAAACTAAACTAACTGACTTAATGATTTTTTTTATTTGGATGTGCGGTTTATTAAGCTACATTATGTATAATACAGTTGCGTAAAAAAATATTAACAAAAAAAATATATATATATATATTCGGAGTATCTATGACAACTTGACATAATGGACATTTTAAATTTATAATTATGCAACCGAAATGGTCACTACTCAGCTTATACCATGACATTGACGTGCCAAGGCGATGATATTCTATTACACATTAAGCTTACATAGAATACATAAATATATAATTACATTCACCAAAAAAGTGAACTAATTGATTTAATAGTTTTTTTTTTATCATTTGTACTATTATTTAACGCTTCATTAAATTTAAATCTATTCGAATCTTATCGCAAAAATTATCTAATAACAAAAGACAATCTCCGCCTGATTCGGCGAGTTAAATTTAATTTTCCGATTGATTAGTAAATCCGGTAACGGCTGCATCGCCCCACTGCTCTAGCGTTGCGTTACAATTTCTTACATTATTTATTGTCACCTTTTTTCACTTGTTTGACGTGGGTTCTGAACGAGGGCTCCGTGAGAACTGTAAAGTTACCTAAAAAAATTAAGCGTTTGCTTTACAAGACTTTTTATATCAAGAATAATAACTTTAGAAACAAGAATATTTTTTTTAAGTTATAATTTTATTTAAATATTATAAATATAGTCTCTTTTATCTCTTTTTCAGTTTTTCGATGACAGCAAAGAGTTTTCTCTAGTTAATTTCTAAAAAATAATAAGAAAGTAGAAAATAATAAAGGAGAAGAATCATTTATTTACCTATGCACTTTGTTTTCTTTAAAAAATACAAATTATCTTGGATTAAATGTTTACGGAGACATTGACAAATACTCAGCGTAACTGGTTTAATAAAAAAAGTAACATCTAGACACACACACTTGAGCCAAAAGGAAACAAACTATAAAAATTAAAAACTTACATCTCATTGTTAAGGACCCCTCAAACCTTATAATTAAATGCGTGCTTCTCATTTGAAGCGCCAAACAAATAAATTATAATGATAATAAAGTATTTTATAGTTCGGTTAACGTCATAAGGCGAAGACGGGTGGTGGATTAAGACTGTCTATTGTTTCGGGGGGCTGCGATTTGTTGTTTAACTTTTTTATGAATGCCCATAGACAAGAGGTTGTCTTTTTTAATTTAATTTGAATAAGGAAGGGTTGGAGATCGGAAATTTCAAGTGGGGAATTAATATTGTGTGCTCTATGACTTTATGTTGGGGAAGTTCTGCCGGCCATTTTGGTCGGACGGTTAATTGACGCGCCACGATTGTATTGACTTATTATATGCTTTATTTATTAACTCGAGTTCATGCTTATTCTTAATAAGATTATAGTAAGTTATTGAGCCCTCTTTGTCTCTATTTGCATCTAATAACAATTCAATAATACGAATGATCTTGGTATGAGTCTCTTTTCTGAATGTTGTCAAGTTCCTATTATTTTTATATGTACAGACAGCAGCTAAAGTCACCAAACGTGTCATAATGGGTTACTAGAAGCTGTCAAATACATTTTATGTTTAAAAAAGTGCCAAAAAAGGTTTTGGAACATTTGGCGAGTTAAATAGTCTCAATCGTGGAAATCTATAATTGACTTAAGTGTCTTACAAACAAATAAGTAAGTATGTAGTTTATAAAAACAATAGTTTGCATTAAAAAGAAAACTGTTAAATTTCCAAGTAAAACTAAATAAAATAAATAAACTCTCCTACACTCACACCAATTATCTAGCCCAAGAGAAGCTTCGTTATGAAACTCGTTATATGGTTACTAGACCACGGATAAACATACCTACTTAAAATACTTAAATATACTTATTGTACATAGAAAACACCCAGGCCCAAGACAATTTAGAAAAACAATAATTTCTAAATTGACCCGACCGGGCTTCGAACCCGTGACCTCAGAGATGGCGACACCATGAAAACCGGTGTACAAAACACTCGACCAAGGAGGTTGTCAAAATAAATAATACAAAACAGTACATCCTGTAATCATTTTACCGATTTAATTTAAAAGCTCCCTGGATATCGTGCTACTCATTCACCTATGAACTATAAAAAAAATACTAAAGGCGAATGCACTAGACTGTAAAAGCATTTTCACAGACTTAAAAAAATTAAAAAAGGAGGTCCGGAATCGCGCAAAAAATCCGCGCACGGTTCGCTGCATCCAAAGGGTGTGTTATAATCTTTAATCGGCGCTCTCTTTCTGGCGGCATAGTTTATTGTATTTCTGTCTCTGTCTAGTTTTAATTAAGGGCTTAACTGACCCTCTGAGGCTGATATTATGAGTGCGTGAGAAGTGGTTGTTGTGATCCTTTGTTTTATTGTGGCTCGGTAGAGAGTGTAGAAGGGCCCTTAGAGGTATTTTTTTCAGATCTCATTGACTTTTCAAGTGTGTAACGCGCGAATTCTGCTAAAGGTTCTGTGGCGTCAGCAGATTGATTGCATTTAAACGAAAAATGCTCTTTCTCAGATTAGTTTTTTTTTAGATTTTATTAATAGCCTTTAAGTGTCTTACAGAACATAGAGCACAAATATTGTCTAGTGGTAGAATTTTGCTATGTTCAGGTTTAAACTGTACTTAATCCAGTTTAGTTTTAGGGCAGAAGAATAAACTTAAACTTACAGGAACGAAGAGATAAAAAGAAAGAATCGATGTTTCATAAATTTGACGTACAATAGTGATTTATTTGAAAACTAGAAGCTTATTTTAAATTGTTTGAGCTCTCTGCGTAACCAAACCATAAACTAGAATGTTCTTTAAAAGTGACATTGCATTTTAAAAGTCATAAACATACATTACAATCCCCCAAGTAAGTCGACAATAACCTCCTTTCCCATAAACGACATTATTTATCATGGTTGTTCAAATAACTAACTTAAAAGCTGTTTCTGCTGACTGTACCATAGTACCAACCATTACAAATTCTAAATGAGGGTCGCCAGAATTATTAAAAGTCAATAAAATACATTTAAAAAAGCGTAAAGCTATCGTTATAGGTCGAAACCATTGATCGTCTAATTTATGGTTAGATAATGCACATAGTATTAGCATAGTGATGAGATGGAGCTATACAGGATGTTTGGAAATACCTGTATACTTCCGAATATGGCCTAAAATATACGATGCTGTGCATAAAACCCAGGAAAATTGTGAGCATGCTTAAAAAGCATCATATGGCCGGGAAATTGAGGTTAGAGGTCCAGCTGATCATATGGACCAAAATAAACAGAAGTACATACATGAAGTAAGTAAATACATGAAGGAATGAACCAAAATAATGTCATTATTTTTATAAAAGCTGTGCAGTTTGATGCGCCCATTCTTCTCCACAGCTTAAGTAAAGATTCAAAAGTGCTTATTTTTAAGTTTATTGGAATAAAAAAGTTGACTTCAATTTTTTTTTTACTTTAATGTGATAATTTTTTTTATACATTTTGTATAGTAAAGTAAATCTATATAAATATGGTTTTGCATATTAACATGGTGTTTCCTTGCTCCTTGGTTTTATGGCACAACATCCTGTACAAACTCACTGCTTCGTCATATAAACATCATGTATAAGTTCAACGCTTCGTCATATTCATATGTGACTGTCACAGCCCATGGGAAATGTACAGTTTTCCCAGGCATGGGAAATGGAAACAGGAAACCGGACTTTTTTAATGCAGAATTCCTTCTTAGACTCGCTATAAATGTGCAACGTTCGTCCATAAAACCGGTGGCCCCTACCACTGTTATGGGAGTGAAAAAAGCGAGTCAAATAATATCTAATAATTACCTATGAACTACAACATACATACTCTGGGGCAATGTTGCCAGCATTCTTGGGACCGTTCCCATAAGCCCACAGTCGGAGGACATCTTTTATTTATAGGTCTTTAGTTTTTAATTTTCATATTATTTTCTTAGTTTTTTTTAAGTTAAGTTAAGTTAAGTTATGTTTTTTTTTGTTGTGTTAAATAACCGCAAATGAGATAAGGTCTAGGATGGAAGCGTATTGCTGTCAGTATATCTTGTTCACACCACTTCACCAGCTATTTGTTATGTCCCCACTGCTGGGGCACGAGTCTTCCCTGTAAACACAGGCAAAACGGGTCATCAACCACCACGCGGGCCCAGTGCGGATTGGCAGTTGTAAACGACTGCTAATGCAACCGAGACCAACGGATTTACAACTTCCGAAGCACGGAGTACCTACATCTTAACATTAAGCAATTGACTAGGTATATCTTATCTTATCTCATACTGTCGGAACACGACAATGCTGTTAACTTTATTATAGTGGTGGAAAACTTAGATATGATAGCGGAAGCCAGCCAGGAGGACTACAAACAAGTCAAAAACAGAAACCAAACTGACTAAAACGTGTACCTATGCAGGGAATCGAACCGGCTGCGACCGCTGACCTACAAGACCAAATCGGCCAATCGGAGGCAGGTCTAATGTTGCCTTCACAATGGTACTCGTATATAGGTATGTTTATCGCAACTAGTGGTCGCCCAGTGGTCGAAATTCGACCGTAATTTTGTTAAGGCTCCACGAATTGTACCCTAAGCAATGAAAAATTAAAAAAGATAGAGTGTAAGTTTGGATTGGCTTTGACAGATTTCGGCCGCTCCTCTTCCATTTTTGAAATTCTTGAAAAGAGTATAATATGCGTGTGTGTCAAATACATATGCGTGTCTTTTATTGGTTTAATGTATTTTTTATGCATAATTAAAAAACGATACGAACAGTGGAACATAGAACCTTCTCCTTTTTTGAAGTCGGTTAAAACTCTATAGAGCTGCTCATTTGTGTTCGCTACCTGACAACTATAGAATTTCGATTCTGTTTAGAGCTGCATGCTACTATAGTACGAGCAGATACTTTAGGTAGGTATATAAATAGTGATAAGAATAAAACATTTCAGTTAGAAATGTGACCTTTTTAATATTATCAATGTTATCAAAATAAGTGAAATTCTATTAGTATTACGATCACATTTTTACAAAAGGTAAACACATGTGCTACAGTTTTCTTTGCAGCTTTAAAAACTAACGAATGCTCTATTTTCTGCGAGCGTACAGTAAATGTATTGTAATTTATAGTATATAATTAATATTAATATTAATTCAAGTATAGAGTGGAAAATCTCTAATATTTAAAACCGCAAAAAGATTGGTCCGTTTCACTTATTTTACAACTTTTATTAGAAATAAATAGTGCTACCTATTGATAATTCACAATAAAATTTGCAACTAAGTGATGTAAGTTTGCAGACATGGTAACTTTAAAAGTACCTACGATTCTGTTTCATTTAAATAAAATAATTTTAAAGCTTCAAAAGTCGGACAATTTGTAACGAAACTCTCCATGCGCGAGGGGCAATCCTATAGAAATCCAAATACATTTGTCCACATTCTATACATCGTATCTTAAAGCATCCCGACTCACCGTTCGTTCCTCCTCGCCTTAAGAAAAGAAATCCCTATTTATTGCACAATGCGCTCCCTGTGACAGTTCCAAGAAGTCCATATAACACAGCACAGAACATTTTTCACCAAATCCAAAATCCATGCGCATATGCCGTACGACACTAGGTTCTAAAGTCACTGTTTTACTATTACGAGAAAAAAAAACAAAAATTAAAAAACCGCCGGAGAAGTTGTGCAAACCGCGCGCATCGAACAACGTGCTTTCCCGCGCAAAGCTCGCATTCGAATAAGTTCATAATTCGAACTCACCTGGGGACTGACGTTTACCGCATGACTCGTTTGTCTCTTTCGCGCGGGCAGTTGTTGTGTATGTGTGAGCGAGAGGTGTTAACGCATTGTGAAGGCGGAACGGGCTAGAATTTTGTTACTTTTGGGGATGTTTTTTCTTTAGAAATTGTTTTGTTTTGGCGCGTTATCTTGCGGTCACGTGATGGTTATGTCGGTGATAACGCTTGATAGTAGCACAGTAGAGATTAGTTAAGAACGACACAAAACGTGCGCGTGGAAATGTTGGTCCTTTTAGGTACATCAATAGTAAGTAAAGATATTATCTCTATAATCAGTACATTTATATAATAAATTCTCTAGCGCAGGAATCTAGATATCAATTTTGTAATCCAGTGCATTATTAACATTGCAATGCCTTTAAATGGTTTCAAATCACAAAAGTGTAAGCCACTAAAGACTATATGGTTGGTAATGATCCGTTATGCAGTGATCTAGCGGACTCTATAGCGGTCAGTGGGTTCGATTCCGTGCAATTAAACAATTTGCACGTCCTATAAATGGTAAGTTGGTCAGTCTGGCTAATGGAATCTCTGCAAAAACAGCGAATCATGATAATCATAGTAAGTACATTAGAGGTCTTAAATTATCTTATAAATATATGTATTAAGTACAGTTCCTATCTACTTCTTGTACCTACATAATGTTATGATATTAAATTATTATGTCGTTATTAATAATGGTTCTATAAATTGAATAAGCCAAGCCAAGATCTTAACTCCAAAAGAGTTAAGCTTGGCTTGGCTTGGCTTGGGCTTTCGGATAGCGGTCGTGTAAGTTAAGCAACTTTCGCTATTGCGGGTCGTTGGATGGGTGACCAAATTATATATCTTGAGCTCATATGGTTAAGCCGTTGTTGATGAGTCATGGTGGTAAATATCGATCATTTTTGTTTTTACTATGATTCATCCCCAGCTCATTTATATCCTAATGTTGGGCACGGATGGATAGTGAGAACGGACCATAAACCAGCACGCGGGTCCAGTGCGGATTGGTGGTAGTTAACGACTGCTAATACAGACCAACGGCTTTACGTGCCTTCCGAAGCACGGTGCAGCTCAAGATGAACATTTATGGTCACCTATCCGATGACCGGCCTTTGCTAAAGTTGCTTAACATTAGCAATCGCAGACCAATAGGCTTAGCCAAAGTAACATTAAGAAAACGATAGCGAAGTTCGAAAATATTAAAATGTATGGGATTGACATAAGCCGCGCTAAATCACGTGGTCAATCTTATGTCAATCCCATACATTTTATTCTTTTCGAACTTCGCTATCGTTTTCTTAATGTTACTTTGGCTACCGCCACAGGCTTGTAACTGCGTTATCGAGCTTCTCCATCGAGTTTTTAATATGCTTAGTGTAATGTTAAGTAAATGTAAATTAAATCTATATTTAATATTATAAAGCTACTGGTTCGAATTGAAAAAATTATTTTGTGTTGGATAGTCATTTATCGAGGAAGGCTTTAGGCTATATAACATCACGCTGCGACCAATAGGAGCGAAGCATCAGTGAAAAATGTTGCAAAAACGGGAACAAGAGCCTAAAAAATTAAAAATGCTGCTGAAAGTCACTATTCCACGCGGATGAAGTCGCGAGCACAGCTAGTATTGTATAATTTCATAACGACATACTTACTCTTTTTTTTGTAAATGTCGTTACTTCTAAAGCTGTGGAGTTTCTTGCGCCCATTCTTCTCCACAGCTAAAAATATAGACGTCCTGAATGGGTAGTAGGTAAGAAATGTATGGACGATCCAAAAGCACTTTTAATAAATAAATAATAAAAATAAAAATAAAATTCGTTTATTTTCAGACCAGATCGAGTCCATAGATTGTTAGTATACAAAAACCTTAATCCTATGTTAGTAACAAAAACAAACAAAAAGATTGTTAGTACACAAAAAACCTTAATTCTATGTTAGTAATAATAATAAAAAAGAGAGCCTCGATTAACACCTAGAGAGGCTCTCGCTTAAAGGTTGGGTCAAGGGTCAGATTCAAAAAGCAGTACTCCTTGACACGCCACGTATTGTCAGGTGATTCCTCACTCTGCAGCCCTGACCATTGGTAGCTTGGGCCCTGCCTCGCTGCTGGCGGTACTCTAGGATTAGGTTTTTATAATGTTTTATTGTTTTTATATTAAAATATTGTAAAAATCTAGTTTTAAGGAAAAAAAAAATAAAGAGTATAAAAATAAATAATAACAACATTATTTTCACTGCTTTGCCTGTTTAACATACAAACCACCCAAGTAGCATTGGGGGTTCTATAGCGGTTGACTTACGGTACACATTTATTCTTTAAGCTGTCTATGTGAGCTGCACAAGAGCTGTATAGCATGCTATACAGCCCTTGTACCACCCATTTGGGCACTAATTTTTCAGCTTTGAGTGTACAAAAGGTTCACGGTAGCAGTATAGTAGATCTTTAATGGTAGTTTAAAGAGAGAACTGTGGTTTTAAAGCTGATTAACGGCACTATATTAGATTCCGTGTGGTTATTCATACAGACAAGTGAGTTATAATAAGTAACAAGTGAACAATTATACAGCCGATTATCCAAAACCCAAACCACAAGTGTACCTAAAACCAACTATTAGGCCGCTTTTTCCTCAAATAATCACTTTGGTACCACATTTTTTAATAAATATTAATTTGTGATAGCTTACGGCCATGGCCATCGTCGAATCGTGTCTAACAGCCATTTTGATATGATTTATTGTTACTGGTAAGTACACTGTGTTTATATATGATATTGTGTTAATATTACGGGGTAATGTAAATTTATTGTAAAGTACATACATATTTATAGCTAAAATTTTCACGCGCCTCGGCTATATGCCTTTTTATCAAATAAATATATCGAAATAAGCAGATACAAACAAAGCAATATATCATATTTTTGTTTTATTGGCATTTAAATCGTTGTATGGTTTTGTATTTAAACATCAACCATAAAATTAATAACTAAAACTCCG
Source organism: Eudonia lacustrata (assembly GCA_947562085.1). Taxonomy (NCBI): domain Eukaryota; kingdom Metazoa; phylum Arthropoda; class Insecta; order Lepidoptera; family Crambidae; genus Eudonia; species Eudonia lacustrata. The sequence continues at coordinate 3,078,717 of OX387341.1, forward strand.
TGTTAAGTGACAAAATCATAAATTAATATAGAAATATTATAGGTTATTAAAAGAGAAAATGGTGGTCATTGTCTCCATCTACAGTGAACCATTATAACTCAAAATTAGTGTTGTGACCTCTTTAAAATCACGCGTGTGCCATTATAATGACGTCAGCTCTAGAAAGGTTCACATGTGTACCAATAGAGGATAACAGTGTGGTCCTCGTGAACAAATAAACTGCTATCAGTGCTACTAGACATCAATAGTGGTGCGTGTAAATGAATGTGAACTCATTAAACGCTTCTTTTATAGAATAATTTGTTAGCTGATTAATATATCACAAACTAGACCTGCTAACACTAACAACTGAATAGCGCTTCATAAAAGGTTATATATAACAGCTTTGGGCTGCAATAATGTTCACATGTGTTATATTATAATGCCAGCAAGATTGCTGCACATATACGGTGTTAGATAACACCGTATATGTGAACCTCTGAACAGCCTATGCCGAATTTTACTTCTCTTAAACCGCTCTTGTTCAGCTTTGAAAATGAAAGCTGGCTAGAAGAGTAATGTTGTCCTGACAAAACGCCAATAGTTACATAATAGGCCACATTTACACCCCTATACATGCCTTATACAGGTATAGGTGGACATGTTCACTTTATTGCAGCCGATGAACCAAGTGTGACCACTGTAAATGCTAAGAGACCACCAGTGAAATAAATGTGGCCTTTTAAAGAGAATAAAATGCTACTTGGGCAGTGAAACGGGCAAGAAATGGTGTATCTAGCCTCTCCGACATCATTTTTAAAACACTGCCAGGCCCATCCCGAACGCGACGGTGAAGGGAGTAGGTTTTCGTAAGTTTATTTAAAAAAAAAATTGACTTTGACTTTGCTTACCTACTATGTTCTGTAAGAACGTTAATAAAAAAAAAACACTAAAAATTACTGTCCAATAATTACAGGAAAGTAAAGCATCAATCTCGTAATTTTATTTGTAATTAAATTGCTGTCTCTAGCTTCTATTCGTTACCTAAACTGCAAACGAATGCGCCCGGCTCTATCTTCAAAACGTCACTCTTTCTATTTATTTTTAAACAACGATTTACTCGCATATGGACCAATCTACTAATACGCATTAAGACCACTACGCAAATAGACCAATACTTATAAAACCAATACTCAGTTGGACCAAACGCATTAGGACCACTACGCAAAGTATTTGCAGTTTTATAGCAATTGTATTTACCTCATCTTATAGTAATTCAATTTATCTTATCTTATATGATCTCGTTTATATAATTTTTAACGCAAATTTTGTTGCGGACAAATTACAAAAACACAAATGTCGAAAAAATTTCCACGAGCAGGGATTTTTTTTCGATTTTTTTTCGACATTTGTTTTTGTAATTTGTTCGCAACAAAATTTGCGTTAAAAATTATATAAACATTTATAAATAGCTTGCCTACTTCTTAACTGATCTTTAGTATTTGTAAAAATATTATGATCGGATGTTAATGACGGTAGTTGTTAACATTGAATGGGCGCCTTTGGCTTTCAAAGTAAAAAAAAAGTAAATAGTGTTGAATAATTTCGGCGGGCTGGTTAGAACCACGATAGCTCAATTGGAAGAGCACCTGACCCGGTATGTCAGAAGGGTGCAGGTTCAAACCCTGCTCGTGGAAATTTTTTCGACATTTGTGTTTTTTTTTTTTTTTTTTTTATATGATATCTTTAACTAAAATAATAAAATTTTCCTTGCAGCAATCGAATCTGTGTGCGAACCGTCGCGTCGCCAAATTGACCTGTTTTCACTTTAACAAGGTCTGAACAATAAAATGCAATATAAAACTGATTCACTGAAGATAGCAAACGAGCCAGCTCCACTTCAGACATGTCTTAAATTAAACTTTAACAGTCGTTGCGTCGAAAAAAAATGCATTGAAAGTGATACCTTTACAGAGGGTGCTTTGTGACATTGAACTTCTTTGCTTTCCTGCTAAAGTTCGAAGTCGTTTGATGTTTTATTGTGTTTAAAAGTAAATTGTAACAATAGGTTAGTTATTGAGAGGGCTCCTTGCACTTCTGATCGGCAGTTCACGTCGGTTATAAATTAAGTTAATCTTTCCGTTAGCAGAGTTTTATTCAAAGGCCCTTTTTAGATCACTTCTAGTGGATAATTTATCTATTTCTACGTATTGTTCTTTAGAAAGAACGGAAAATTATAATTTATTGGTTGTTTTTTTTTATACAAGGTGTGCTAGTAGTGGTGGAGTGTAAGCCCACTCACTTCTCAGTACCCATCCAGACACCTCGTCAGTTTCACAATCCTACGCGGCTGACTTAACTGGAGACATTGCATCTAGCGGCCGCCTCTACTAGTTATTCGGACTAGTACCGGAGATGTTGGAAGCCTACTCAATGAAAACCACCGAGCAGAACTACCAACAAAAATAACTATGTAATGACCACCCCGCTACACACTACTTTAAAGTTTATACTGACACCCCCACCAACCTTACGGCTATAAAGTTAGGTGTCAGACATCCTTACGCAAGCACAAGGGACCATCTACGTCAGCTAATAACGCCAGATCAGAACACGCCGGTACGCATCCTTCATCCGGTACTTTTGAGACTAGTGTCTCGAGCTAGTTGCCCCGTGGACACGTATAGTCCACTACCTAATATCCAGATAGGTTACCGGAGCTGTAAGCTCGCTCACTTCTCGTTGCACTAAGAGTACAACTCGCAGATACCACTGCTCGGTTGCTGCATCAATATCTAATGACCAATAAAAATTATGACAACGTAAGCCAACATTTGTCATTTCAAATTCAAAAGGCGTTATTAATTTAACATTACAATTAAACTATTTGGCTGGTGCCAGCAATAAAATCGTTATAAAAATACAACGGGGTAACGCTGAACGGTATTATGCTGAATGGATTTAACGGCTCTATAAACAGTCGTAAAAGTCATAGTATGAAAGAAAATATTTAACGACAGAAAGCGTTATATCGTTTTTTTTCTATCAACTCAGTAATACCTTGGTGTTACGACCGTAAATGGACTGTGAAAGGGGCATTGAAGAGGTCTAATAGTGTTTGTAGGTGAGTCGATGAAGAATTTTTACGATGTAGGTAATAGGATACCGTTCTATTTTGATGAAATGGTGTAAAAGGAGGTAAGAGTCGGTATGCATAGTACCTTAAGAGTTCAATATTTTTTGACAGTAACTCAACAGTCACCCGTGTTTAATAAACAGAATAGCATAGAACAGAACAGAACAGAACAGAACAGAACAGAACAGAACAGAACAGAACAGAACAGAACAGAACAGAACAGAACAGAACAGAACAGAACAGAACAGAACAGAACAGAACAGAACAGAACAGAACAGAACAGAACAGAACAGAACAGAACAGAACAGAACAGAACAGAGCAGAGCAGAGCAGAGCAGAACAGAACAGAACAGAGCAGAACAGAACAGAACAGAACAGAACAGAACAGAACAGAACAGAACAGAACAGAACAGAACAGAACAGAACAGAACAGAACAGAACAGAACAGAACAGAACAGAACAGAACAGAACAGAACAGAACAGAACAGAACAGAACAGAACAGAACAGAACAGAACAGAACAGAACAGAACAGAACAGAACAGAACAGAACAGAACAGAACAGAACAGAACAGAACAGAACAGAACAGAACAGAACAGAACAGAACAGAATAGAACAGAACAGAATAGAACATACTTTATTGCTTAAACTGTGTACAGTTTGCGGTTGAGTATGCAGTACATTCGAGTCACAACAGTGTATTACCCATACATAACGGGCATGCAATTTTTAGGTAGATTAAAACTAATCAAAAATAAAAACTAATCAAATATTAAAAACTAATCAAAGATTAATATGTACTAACAGTGACACATAAACTTATTAGTAGGTTAATTATTTTTTTTAATTTTTAATGCATAGAATTCATCTAAGCTGTAAAATGCGTCATATTAACCACTTTTTCAACTCAGTTGGTAACCCAAGAGCTTTTATGTCAGATGGTAGATGATTGAAAACCTTGATACAATTACTGAAGACACTCTTAGGAAACTCTCTATGCTCAAATAAAATGTGAGTTTCTATGCTCATGGAGAGTCTATTATCTATTAAATTACTCGCACTGTTCTTACAGAGAGGTTTTTTAAAATATTTTACGAGTAAGCACTTGGCAGAAATCTCACCTGATGTTAAGTGATGATAAGGCCGAAGGTGGAAGCGCACTTCACCCGGGACCCTCAACTAATGATGCACTGGCTATCTTATCTCTCTCTCGTGCTGTTTGGTTGTAATGAATGCCATCTAACGACAAAAGCAGAAACCAGGCAGCGGCTTAACGTTCCTTCTGAAGCAGGGAGGAGTTCGAGATATATTTAATTTTGGTCATCTTTCCGATAATCTGGTATTGTGAAAGTTTCGTTACATGTAACATTGAAACGCATAAGCCACTAAGCCATCCAACTCCTGTTTGTATCATTTCAAATGTCTACTTACCCTCGTATTGGTTATCACCTAGCGTGGAAAATTGCCCAAAACTTATCAAAAATCCGGTAAACTCAACAATATCCGGAAAGAATTTAAAAAAACCTACGTTACTAACAATAGTGCTCGAATTGTCTTTTTTATTAGTTTACGTCAAAAGTTGAAATTAACGGCTTCAAGAGAAGAGGTTTTTTTATTATCTAAAAACATGGACGCTCAGTAATTGAACGAAATTGTTAAAATACCACTCGGAACGAATCGGAATGCGAGAACCGAGATGTGTTAGCCGTGAAGCAGTTACCTAGTGTTCGTATTCGGTTTAAATATAAAAAAAACTCTCATTGAATATTTGTTTGATAACGATCTTATTTTGAAGCTAATAAACCTACTTACGAGGAGCTCGATGGCGCAGTGGTTAACACGCCTGGTCTGCGAGTGCTGAGGTTAAGCAACTTTCGCATAGGCTGATCATCGGATGGGTGACCAAAAATTTATCATCTCGAGCTCCTCCGTGCTTCGGAAGGCACGTGAAGCTGTTGGTCCCGGCTGCATTAGCAGTCGTTAACAACCACCAATCCTCACTGGACCCGCGTGGTGGTTTACGGCTCGTGCCCCAGCAGTGGGAACAAAAATGAGCTGATGATGATGATGATGAAACCTACTTACTGGATTTTTTTAAAATTAAATACCTAGTTCCTTATCATCTTTTACGAGTATCATCTGCTGAGTTCAGGCTGAGTGTAAACGGCTTCATCAATATCGTCTTTAGAGCCTGAATTTCGGTATCCCATAAAAAAACATATTTTATTTTATACTTACACCAATCGTGGGTTCGGTTCCCACTCGAGCTTCCTGGGACTGTTTGATTTTTTCTAGTAAAAAAATATGTATCTTTGAAACTTATGGCAATTTTCATATAACTTTGTAAGCTTAAGACAGCTTTCTAGAAAGTAAGTGTATTAAGCCATTTAAAAATTTCCGTTTATCTATTAATTAAAATTGCTTATTGGTGTAGCAGTTTGTGCATTTGACTGATAGGTTGCTGGATTGCTGGTGGGTTCTGATAGTAATAAAATACCAGGACTGTTGAATGACACGTCTTTATTCTTCCATATTCGCCGAGAGAGAGAGCAATAGTTGCATTACAATGGGAGACAAATAAACTTAATATTTTTAATGTTGGCAACATCCAACAATTGGATACGCTTTAGAGAAATTTGAAGTTTATACATTTAGGATACCAAAATGACAAAAAAATTATAAGCATTTCGAAGTCAAAGGAACTTTAGAAATTATAACTTGGTCATCAGTCTTGCTAAACAAATTAACCTATCCATGAGACTTGAATTGCTGTTTATAATTTACTAGCGGCCGCTCGCGGTTTCACCCGCGTGGATCCCGTTCCCGTGGGAATATAGGGATAAAAAGTATCCTATGTTTTAATCCAGGTTATAAACTATCTGTTTGCCGAATATCATCCAAATCCATACTTCCGTTGCAGCGTGAAGAAGCAACAAATATACACAAAAACATACACACAAACTTTCGCATTTATAATATTAATGTGATTACCGTAGGCTTTAATCAGCCTTTACATCGTCACAAACATCGTTATCAAACGTCCTCGGTATATCCGTCGGTGTCAAAAAGTACACAATTAACACATAGTAAAAAATAATACAAATTAGTAAACATGTGAGGATTTCGGTAGATGTGTTTTTTTGTACACCGGAATATCGACTCGTGCGTATGTTACGCACCTGCTATATAATAACATTGAGGCTCTCAAACTGTTCTAGCTTGATTATTTTAAATCGTTATTTAAGTTTTTACAATGAAATGAAATGACATATATTTAATTTGCGCTTGAGAATAGTACATTGTTCACCGAGAGGAGAAAGTGACCGATTACCGTCGAGGGTGTCGTTTGAAGCCCGAGCCGTAGGCGAGGGCTTTAAAACACCTGAGATCGGGAATCGCAGTTTCTCTCGAGTGATACATAGTGCTTTATACTACACCTACAAGGAAAATAAAAAACGAAATCTTTACTAATTGAAATTTATATTGAAATTGTTGCAGTTAGTGAAGCTTAATGTAACACTTTTTCCATTAATGTTTGTTTGAGATGTTTGCGACAATGTAGGAGGAATAACTGGCTGTGCTGTTGGCACTGCGCTCGTAGAAGGCTGTGGTGCCAGAGGGGCAACTGGCTGCTGAGGGGCATTTGGCATCGCCGCGCTCGTTGATGGTTGAGGAGATGAGTCTTGATGCACATTAATCGATCCCGATATTTGGTTATTTATTCGTGTTTTGTTTTCTACGGAATTCTCTATGTAACCTTCTGCAACAGCGGACGATTTCCAACCACCGTGGCGTTTTATTGTGGTTAAATCAGCACCAGTATCGGCAAGAATAGTCGCTAAAGTTCTGCGAAAGCAGTGGCCAGTGTGTTCTAGTGGATTGAGTAAATTAAGGTAGGAAGCTATTTCTCTTGGCACAGTACTTATTTTGTTTTTCCCAATTACTTGTTTCGTACATTTTTTGTTTTTATATTGTAGTAAAAACCGATTGGTTTTGGGGTCACTGGGGCGAATTTCGTTATATTTCTTTATTATCTCATAAAATAAGCCCGATATAAGAAATGATCGCTGAATTTTGGTTTTTGTGTTAGGAATATTGACAATTATTCGATTTTCGAGGATTTCGATATCGTCTGTTGTCATATCCACAAGTTCTTGCGAACGACAGGCCCCATTTACTCCTAAAATCAAAATAACCTGTAAACAAAAATATCAAACATGAAAACCTAGTAGATTTCTACTCATAAATAGGTACGTAATAAATCATAAACCAGTGCATTTTGTTCATAAACTTACCTTCATCAACAAATATTTGTCATCTGGAGCATTCTGCAAAAAGGAATAAACATCCTTTGTAGTAAGCACTTTTGATTTCTTACTACGGAATCCCTCCGACTTTCTTTTCAGAAATGCTGTAAGTTTTTTGTATTCTTGAATATTTATGTCGTTTCTTGTCAATATAGTACTTTTCAACATTGAGTATATAGACCATAACGTACTTGGTTTGTATTTTTGCGCTTTTTCACTGAAATACGCTAGCAAAACAGTTTCAGAAAAAGATGCCGCATTTTTTTCACTTTTCCATTGCAAAAAATCGTCATAAGTTTTATTATATTTTTTAATTGATTTCTGTGGTAAAAGGTTATCAATCAGTATTTTTGCTGTTTCCTTCAACTGCGGCGGAGTTAAAAAATCTTCATCATCACTATCACTACTTATCATTTTGATAGTTTTATTTTACTTTCTACGAAAACTGAATCCTCAAACAACACACAAATTGGAAATGGCGCCAATGGCGTCTGCAATTTTCACATGTTCTTTTTTCAAATTGTTTATCCTGCCGCCGCAGGGTCGCACTGCCAGCCCGACACCATCCAACACACAGCTAGTGGCCAGTGTCATTTTGCGAACTTGGAGATAAAAACTCACTGTAAAAACTTTTTGGCTTTTGATATTTAGGTTACCGGCGCATAGTCTTACCCAAAATTAAAAAAGAAAAACCACGTAAGAAATGGATTTTCATACACTTTTCTCTCCCGCTCAGATGCGTTTTCTCCCCGCATATTTGTTCGATATGCAACGACGTACTTTCTACCGTAAATTTGATAAAGTATCAAGGTACTTTCCAAGCAGGTGTAGTATAAAGGTACATTTTTGGTCTTATTCTAATTTTCTTCTCTTTCTCAGCTGACAATGTAGCATGCAAATAACTTTAAATAACAATGACTAAATATTCTATTTAATTACATACATATAAAAATACAAAATTAACACTCCAAATTGTCAAAAACCAATTAAATTACATTATAATAAAAATACAAAATTAATATACTAGAAATTGTCCCTATTCAAAATTCAACTCAATTACATATTATAGGTATTTTAAAAAAAAGGTAAAAGTATTAGACAACATTATGAAAATCAGAAACAACGACGGTACCACAACCACCCAGTTTGTTTTTGACATTGACCCAATCGAGAATCGGACCCGGGACCTCAGAGTTAGCACCGCCAAAAGTCCGGAGTGCAAGCCACTCGGCTACGGAAGTCATTCAAATAGGTACCTACTTATTTCACTTACGGTCGGTGTTTGCTAGACTGTCTGTCTGAGCAGACATTGAGATACTGCGTTTAAAGTTTAGTTCCTTTTTATTTTAAAGTTCCATTATGATAGAATATTTTGATAGTATTTCAAGTAGATAGGTACAATAACGAGCATGGGTATATCTTTGACTATATAATAATCAAAGGGGTATACCTATATGTTACCATAAGATAAGTTGTCCTTATTATATCGTCGATAGCAACGAAACACTGCTAAAGCGCTAAAAGGGCATTCGTGGGAAATTAAACTTTAAAATTATTAACCTTGAATGCCCTTTGGCGCTTTAGCAAATTTCCCATTCCACCGATGATTATGTCGTAATGACATTGATGTCAGATATTTTTGACGTTAGAATTACAAGCCGCCCAATGAAGAAGTTAGAAACTAAGACCAAATGTTTCAACTATTTTAGTTACTTTATTATTTTAAGGTAGATATTTGAATTTGCCGACACACTCCAATAGTTTTGGGAGACGCTGTTCCTTCTTCGTTCTCTAATGTTTATTTTGTGTTCCGAAATGTTTTTACGAATTCCTAATTACAGACCATAAGACAGGTGGAGAGCCGAACTTAATGCGTTTCTATAGTTCCTTTTGTATTAAAAACTCCTTTCCGCTAAGAGTTATGTAAGTTTTCCCTTTGTTGAAACTGATGTCGTATCTAGTTAGAATAATAAATAATTTTACTAACAACAGTGTGACGCACGGTATTCTATACTTATAATGAAGCTGAAGAGTTAGTTTATTTGTGTGAACACGCTAATCCCTAAAACCACTACTCGGATTTGAAAAAATATTTTACATCATTTTGATAGCCCAATTTTTGTAGAAAGGCTATTTATTATAAGGTCACATTTTATCAACTGCGAATATTTTGAGGATAAATTCAACATATATACAACAATATACAACCTATAAACAATTTTTATGAAAAAACCTTAAATTTTTATACGCTAGTTTTTAAGCAAAACGCCAAAGACATTTCGATTAAAAAGTAAAATAAAGCACTTGACGGTAGTTTCAACTCAAGGAACCGAAACAGAGAGGCCACAATGTCTTTACCGCTTACACGTGCCCGTAGTTTCATTCAAAGGAGCCGACAGAGAGGCCGCTCTTAAAAATATTACAATTTTGTGTCAGGTAAAGTAAAAAAAAACTAGCTGATTTTTTTTTTAAATGCTAGGTCCTTATTTCTCTGATATAATTAGATGTTTTGTTTAAATATTTTCAGTTGATAAAATGTGACCTTATATAGGCTATTTAACATCACGCTATGACTCCTAAAAAACGGTAAGCGAATACAAAGGACTAGCGCACTTGAGCGACGCGACGCGACGCGGTGGGTCGGGGAACGGCTATACCTAATATTCAATCGTTATTTTTGCATCACAATTCTACTCGTATATGTATATCGAAACTGAAAATAACACTGAAAAGTGACTCTTTGTCGCCAAGTAGTTAATAGGTCTTGCACCCACGACTTTTTGCAATACGAGATGCAGTTTTTGATGTGTGACATCTTTCCTCTCATCATCATCATCATCGGCCTATATTAGTCCACTGCTGGACATAGGCCTCCCCTAATGAGCGCCATAGCGCCCTGTCCTCGGCTTGACGCATCCAGCATCTGCCTGCAGTCTTTCGCAGGTCATCATCCCACCTGGCCGGAGGGCGCCCTACACTACGTTGACCGAGTCGTGGTCTCCACTCAAGAACACGTTTACCCCAACGGTTTTCTTTCCTCTCGCTGTCTTGCAATTTGTGAGAGTAATTTCGTGAAATGGGACGGAATTGTGAAACAGGAAGTTGTAAATTGTAAGTTCTGTAATCGATATTATGACATGACATATTATTATTATAAGTGATATATTGTATCATTAGACTATCAAAGGTCATTTTGATATGTCAAATGTCTTCTTTAAGGGAAGTGAGAGGAATGAGTATTCACTGCGTTCTCTTTATGATTTGTAAAAAAATATACGTCATTGTTAATTCTATATTCTATTTTCTATTGTAATATTGATTTCAACTGATTCATTTTATAGTTATAAAATGATGTAATACCTGACCCATTTTTTTCAGAATTTAATGTTAAAATTGCTTAATAATAATAATAATAATAAATCTTTATTTGCATAGAACATGGTATTAAAAGATGTTACCTTATTACTAAGGTGAGATGTAAATTTTACTTAAGTCATCATAATAATATGCGACTACTGTAAGGCTTGCTCGTTTTTTAATGTCAACTTTTTATTACGGTATAATACACACGATCTTCCGTTGTCTCATTTACCAAAGCAATCTGCTGTCGAATATTTCTCCATGTCAAAGTATCATCTGAAGTTAGTCGTTTTATTTCAAGTTTATAGAGAAGAGAGAATGAAAATATATTTTGTGCTGAGTCAAGTAACCGGAGAAAGGCAGGAGGAACTTTCATTTATTATTTTCTTTATTGTCTCCGGTGTATTTAGACTTTGTGTCCTTTGAGGATTATCAGGCCTTCAATTTTGCCAAGAGTTCAAAGAGTAGCATAGTCAGTGGAGAGTGTAGAAGGGTCACTAAGCTGGCTGCGCCGTTACGCTGCGCGGGCGCAGGTGTGCCCACTAATTAACCAGCGACGTGAGAAAACACCCAATTTGCGCGCTTTACCGGAATTGTTTCGTGTAATCATAAGTTTCATTCCGTGTCATGTCACTTTCGATGATAATGGTGTTTGTGACGTTATTGATGTCATGACGTCTTATTACAACAGGTGCCGGGTAATGTCTTCATTACACTTTGTATGGATGATGTTCTAAGGTCAAATGACAAGGTTTTGTATAAAGTTTGTTACTTATAACTTTTTAAAATATCGTGGTCCCTTATATTAGAATAATTATTATTAACAGGAGGATTATTACCATGTTTTGTTGTAGTGTGTGAGTGTTCGATATTTCGGCACAGTTGCAAGTTTGTTACTTGAAAAAATTCCTATCATAGACTACTTATTGGTTCCAACTATTTATATTTAATGATAGATATAAATAAATGAAAGATAAGACAATACGTTACAACAAAAATTTAATATCTCGGGCTCCTCGATGCTTCAGAAGGCAGTTGCTGAAACGCACTAACCCGCATTGGGGTTGTAAGCAGTATTAGAAATTTATAGGATGCTGATAACGACTAAATGGGAAGCAAATTTAAGTAAAGAAGTAAGTAATAAGCCCATATACTGTCCCACTGCTTGCCTAAACCTCCACCATCGAAAACAAAGAAGTCATCACTACAAATTATTCTCTCTATTCTTGTTTGAATATCAATATATGATATCAAACAAGAAAAAATCTAAAGTCAGCTTGACTAAAAACAACAGAATTTGTAACATTCTTAATTTACCCATTTCATCTAAATAGGTACTAATAATCGATATAAGTGTAATTTTTTGGTAGCGTTACCCCTCCGTAAGTACCGTTCAAATTTCATTAGCAGATTATGATCTCAATCTGGTCTGCACCGCATTACGCACCTGTTAAACAATATGGTTTTCAAAGTGATTCGTTAACCGTTTCTATTTTTAATTAAAACAACACTAACGGTTTGGATATAACGGCATTCACAAAATTTGCTTCAACAGAATTTTTTTTCATATATCTTACTGCTGCCTTCATCTCATCTGAAGTTAAGTGAAGTTAGGGCCAATGGTAGAAGCGCACAGTCAGTATTAACTTTAAAGTCGTGTGTAGCGGGGTGTCACTTAAAGATCGGTAATAAGTCTGCAGGTCGTGGGTCTGGTACCCACGACCTGCAGACTTATTACGTTAAAGTTGCCAAGCTTGCCAAATTACTTCCCTTACTCTACGAGGCGTTCGGATCGGAGTCAAGAGCTGAACAACTCGAGGGCTCTTCTTAAGGCTAAGACCTGGGCTCGGGTTGACGGGGTCGTGGTCAAGTACCAGCGTAGCAATAGCGTGGTTAAGCTGGTCGTATTAATTTACTGTTGTTACTAGCCGCTGAGAACGAGCTCCACTCTGTACAACGTCCATTATGAACTCTACTCTCTTTTGTCATCAACGGCATATTGACAGTTGATGACAAAAGGATTCAGGACTCTAATAAATGCCATGATTTGGCATTATCAATTACTTACTTGTCTCCTGTGAAACTATTTCAAACCTTAATGTTGTTAAAATTAGTCGTATACTAAAGTGAGTATGTTCCCATATTCGCAAATTGTTTGGAAAAAGATTATTGTTGTACATTTGTTGTATTATTGTTGTGTTGCTGTTGATGTATTGTGTTGTGCCCTATACAAATCCCTTCATTTATTTGCCTTGAATTGTTGGTTACGTTTAATTAGATTTTATTTAGATTTAAATAACTTCTCAAACAATTTCGCCAGTAACGAAAACAAATGGTATTTTTTCTTTATAAATAATCACATCAAATTACGAGCTTTGAAATATTAAGTAAGTATACAATAATTTTTAAAACTGGTTATTTACTTAATTATAATTTTAACTTTTGATAAAACGGGGTAAGTCTCAAATTACGATATTTTTTCATTATAATATTAAAAGCGTATCCAACTGTTCGTCCGCCACTTTTTCTACAAACTTTCGTGGTTATGGGTTGGTAATATTATTTATTTTATAGGCTTAAGAACGATTTGTACAAATTAGATTAAGCGGACAGATGGCGCCCTTGTAACAGATGGTTCGAATCTAAATGTATTGAAGTTGATATAATTGTGATTTGGGGCAGAAATACGTGACTCTAATCCACTTATGATTGTGGACCACTCAATAATCCAGCCAGATGACTTCATTTTATATTACTTGACTGCTAAAAGATGTAATGCACTCCTCCTAGCACACGCATTTCGTCCTTCCTACACAATATGACTGCTAATCCGTGAAGCAGGATAGCTGACTTCGCTATGCTTAACATCAAGTAGAGCGATGTCAATTGCATACTATTTGATACAAACTAACTATTTAATCTATATATTAATACGTTAAGCAAAAACTTTGTACCCCTTTTTACGAAAATTGCGCGGACGGAGGAGTATGCAATTTCGCACACTTATAGTTCATATAGAGAAAAAGTACAGAATGTTAATATTTTTTTAAAATAAATGTAAGAGGAGTGGCCGAAATCTGTCAATGCCAATCCAAACCTCAAAACATTATTATTCTGAGATCCAAACTCACATTCTATCTTTTTAATTTTTCATTTAATTAGGGTCGAATTTCGACTACTGGGCGACCACTAGTTATTTAATAATCAGCAGTCATAATGAATGATGTTATTGTTAAGAAGTGAAGCGATTACCATAACCAAAGTGTGCCAAAAACGAAGCACACTCCAAACCAAAGTTCCAAATACATCAGCCATCTGTAACGTCACACATCATTTGCGAACATTCAAAACGTAATCTGTCGTGTCATGCTAGCCACCACTGTGCAGTGTGCACTGTTGCCATTCAAACGCCTCTACATATCAATTAAACCTCTTCACAGCTACAACATCGGCCCACGTCGATAAAGGGTGAGCTGCCTGCTGTTTATATTGACGCCTGAGGCTGAAAAACAAGAGACAGCCGCACACGTCACAACCAACGTGAACGCACTATACAATTAAAACGATGACCGCACTGTCCATTGCGTTCGAGGTAAACGAGTTAGTTGAGGCAACAGCAGCATTCGCTTCGATGGATGACGATGCGTTTATGTTTCGCTTAGTGGATTTGCTCACTGTGTTCATTACATGGCGATCCGTTTGTTCTTTTGTTCGGTGTCACAATGGTCGCACGCTGGGCGCAGTGGGAGCCACCCCCGAGTGAAGGGTTAATGCAAATGGTGAATGCGCCAGTTCATTAACAACGCGCCAGTAATGAGTTAATGCGCAGCCAGTGATTGCGAGCTGACGGCTCTAATTGATATGCTGAAAGGGATTCTTTTGAACGTTATTTTATTAAGAACTAGCTGTGCTCGCGACTTCGTCCGCGTGGAATAGTGACTTTCGGCAGCATTTTTAATTTTTTAGGCTCTTTTCCCGTTTTTGCAACATTTTTCACTGATGCTTCGCTCCTATTGGTCGCAGCGTGATGTTATATAGCCTAAAGCCTTCCTCGATAAATGGACTATTCAACACAAAAAGAATTATTCAATTCGAACCAGTAGTTCCTGAGATTAGCGCGTTCAAACAAACAAACAAACAAACAAACAAACAAACAAACAAACAAACTCTTCAGCTTTATATATTAGTATAGATGACCGCCCGCCATTTGGATGAGTGTGGAGAGTACAAAGTGAAAAACTTCAAGGTGTCCAAATGAAATACATAGCAGATAGAAATTAAATATTATTTTGTATGCTTTTATTAGTTTTATTTTATAGCACTAAGAGATATACGGCCTGCCTGATGGTAAGCGATCATGTAGCGTATGGACGTTTGTAACACCATATGTATCTGTTTGGCTTTAGGCTGGTCACACCTGTGGCAGAACCGTGCAGAACCGAACCATGACCGTTAGGGTAGACGAGTTCTGGAGTGGAGACCATGAGGCAACGTGGGCGTGGGCAAACGCAGTGTGAGACGCCCCCCAACTCTGGTTGGCCAGTCTGGCAGAAATTGGATGTATAGAGCCCATGATCGGGATCAGTGGCGCGTCGTGGTAGAAGCCTATTTCCAGCAGAGGACTGTGATAGGTTGATGATAAGGTATCCTGTTGGCTTTTGTCCAGCCGTGGGATAGTAATACAACCTAATTGTTTACTACTTCTAATAAATGCTGGCGTAATTGTTTTATTTAGTATGATAACTATCAAAACCAACCTTCTGAGCAAGGCCCCACTGACTCTGGCGATATGGAATCTTAATGTGATAGCCGAACTGACCTTTTTGCTTGTTCGTTGTGTGAATTTACAAAGTGTGCGTTATTCGTTTTAAGTTTTTATTTTTTTCTTTTAGATGATGGCTTCGTGCTATTAGCACATTTAGCCAGTGTCAAAGTAATTTTTCTTTCAAGTAATACATAAATAAACAATATTTCCTTCTTCCTCCAGTAATGATGATGAATGATAATAGAAATGAGAAGTGAGAAATGATATACCCCCCAACCCCTAGAGTATCTCAGTAAAGATGTGGGGCTTTACTAAATCCTCGGGCGTACTTCTTGAGAGAATTTGAAAAGTGACGTTGCACTGTTTTGTTTCATTTGCCAACACTTATGCACACTCACGAACACTAAACGGTTAATAATCCACCATTATTTCACATTAATATTCGACATAACACAAATTTTAGAAAATAAAACAAAATCGCAGGCACTCTTCACTTTCCTGCCAAGAAGTCTCTCGTGTTAAGTTATTGTAAAGATATTGGTAAAAATTAAAATAATATATAATGTGTGTTTTGCCAATCAAATAATACTAACATAGTTATTAAGTTATTTTATATACTAACAAAAAATGATTTTATTTTGTATGTATGTTAGTCTGTAAGGTATTTATTATATGGGCCGCTCTGTATTTTTACCATCTGTTACATTGTTTGTTGCCTGAAATAAAGATTTATTATTATTATCTCTTTATTTCTTTTTTTTCTTAGCCTAGGTTTGTTATAATATTAATATAAAAGTAAAATACAAAAGCACATACAAAACATAAAAATATTATAAAAAACCTAGCCTAGGGTACCGCCGGCAACGGGGCAGGGCTCATGCTGCCGGTGGTTAGGGCTGCAGAGACAGGAACCTTCGGACTATTCGCGCCGTGTCCAAGAGTACCGCCTTCTGTATCTGACCCTTGATCCAACCATTGAGCGAGAGTTTCTTAAGGTGTTGGTCGAGACTCTTCGCTACCAGACCGTTCGCAGACACGACTATCGGCACAATGATTGTCGAGTCAATATCCCACATGGTGGTTACCTCGTGAGCCAAGTCAAGGTACTTGCTGACCTTGTCCTTCTCGGCCTTTACAAGGTTCTCGTCATGTGGGATGGTGACATCGACAAGCACTGCCCGGCGTTGCGATCGATCTATCAGCACGATGTCAGGCCTATTAGCTAAAATAGTCCTGTCCGTGATGACAGCTCGATCCCAATAGAGCGTGGCACGGCCGTTTTCGAGAACCGGCGCAGGTGTGTACCTGTAGTACGGCACTTCAAAGTCCACAAGACCGTATGGAAGAGCAAGTTGTTATTATTATTATTATTATGTATGTGGATAATGGAATTATATGTATGATTGATATTGTAAATAGTAATTTTGATAATTTAGTAATTTAATAATGTCATAATTTAATATGTTATAATAATGCTTCACTATTGCATTGTGTGAGTATCTGTAATAATAGTTGTAAGCTCAAAATTAATAAGAATAAGAATAAGAATAAGAAACATTTATTGACCTGCACAAAAACAAATACAAACAGATGAGAAAAATAAAAATAAAATAAAAAAGAAGAACATCTTAAAACTATTAACACAATCACAAAAAAAAAAAAATAGAAATAAAAATAAAAGAGAAAGAACACTATAAATAACTACGATATGTGCAAGGCCAACGGGTAGCTGTCTCAGCAATGCTTTTGTGGCAATACACATAGTGCCACAGAAGCGCTGGTTTTCAGACAGCTCCCTGAAAGTGAAGTGGCGACGACTTGTGGTGTGACAAAAATAATATACTACATAAATACTAATAGGAAAATTATATACTTAAAAACACTTACACATACATTAAGAAAAAAAATAAAAAAAAAATAAAAAAAAAATATATATATATAGAATGGCTGCATGTTCACTATGCTTGCCTTTGCCTTCACCGAATAAAAGAAACAAGAAAAGAGAAAGAAAAAATATATAAACCTACTTTAAAATCAACCAACAAAGAGAAGAAGAATATAACTCTACTCTTTGAAGAAGAAGAAAAATTAAAAATTAATAATTTAACCATGCATGTCAAAGTCAAATCAAAAAGAAAGTTATCTATTGGTTTAATTAACCCTATGTCTTTGCCACGTGTGTTGGTCGTCGACGTGGCAATGGAAAAATAACTTATATTATGAAGTGCACAATGTTCACTCATGCGCAAATTCCACAACATGGCGAGAGACAAAAGAAATAAACCTTCCCTACAGCCGCATCAACCCTTGTCGTGAAGAAACCGTAAGTAAGTGTCCAGTCAACGAAGTTCTTTTTCTTTTTGTAATTTAAGAAAATGCATTTTAGTTTTAAGTTTGAATGTGTACTTTGTAAAATTAAATTAATTAATAAAACTTTCTTCGCATACATTTTATTTCTACCGTCAGCGTAGTACTATTATTTATTCTGTGCCGTCAGCGATAGCTTCAAAATGAAAGTGTAACCTCTATAAAGAGTTTCTGTTATAAAACAGAGGAAAAAAAAGGGCTCCCTCCATTCCTCATAACCAGTAGCTTGCAATTAAAGACGTCAACGTAGTAAAGGTCAAAAATGTATTAAACACGTCTCCTATTTATCAGCGAGCGATACTCATTACCGTCGTATATATAATGGAGGGGAATGACGATTACCATTACCGTATGTGTGCCGCAAAAACTAAGGTCATGTGGGGAATGTAACGTCCTAGAAGCACGCGTTGGCCCGGGCGAGTTAACGACACAGGCACCTAATGTACTAGCGACCTTATTATGTAGTAAATAAATAAAATAAATAAATAAACTTTCCTACGCTCACACCAATTATCTAGTCCAAGAGAAGCTTCCTTATGAAACTCGTTAAAATGGTTACTAGACAACGGATAAACATACATAATATACTTAAATACATACTTATTATACATAAAAACACCCATACCCGAGACAATTTAGAAAAACAATAATTTCTAAATTGACCCGACCGGGGATCGAACCCGGGACCTCAGAGATGGCGACTCCATGAAAACCGGTGTACAAACCACTCGACCAAGGAGGTCGTCAAGTAACAGCAGAGGTAATACAGAAAAGGTTTGTAAAATCAAATAGTTATAATTTTATCCTCTAATTTAATTAACTAGGTATTATTATAATTTTACTTTTATTTTATCTGTTTTCATTGTAATTAATTAGTATAATTGAATTAATTTTTATCTGTTTGATTGTAACATTTTAAATGTATTGATCGTAATTATTTTTTACTAGCTGTGCTCGCGACTTCGTCCGCGTGGAATAGTGACTTTCGGCAGCATTTTTAATTTTTTAGGCTCTTTTCCCGTTTTTGCAACATTTTTCACTGATGCTTCGCTCCTATTGGTCGCAGCGTGATTTTATATAGCCTAAAGCCTTCCTCGATAAATGGACTATCCAACACAAAAAGAATTATTCAATTCGAACCAGTAGTTCCTGAGCTTAGCGCGTTCAAACAAACAAACAAACAAACAAACTCTTCAGCTTTATAATATTAGTATAGATGTAGCATTATTGTCTGCTATGTAGATGTTATATAGTAAGTACATAAATTGAGGACTACTTATGGTACTTTTACAGTTGGCGTAGAAGGGGTTTTGCCAAAAACCATTTTGAACTGGAGACAATTATTCTCACACTATGCTTTCAATTACTATCTAAATACGTTGCACAGTGTCATTTTAAAAGTGTCTGCAACACTAATCTAACAATTTTTTATTAAAAAAATATAACGCCAATTTTTTTTTCATAATAAAAAACAGTAGCATTGTATTAACAATTTTCTTTCTAACGTCAAAATAATACAAAAATAAAAAACAACAAAAACATGTCAGCCAACTGCTAATTTATGAACCATAATTCCCATGCAACGATTTCGTAAATCATGCATAAAGTATGCTTAGAAAAACTTATACTTACATTTTTTTTGCATATTTTTTTTACTATTCTCTAAACTCTTACCCACGTTTTTTACAAGGAAGAAAGCTTTTAAAATACTCACATTATCTGAGAGATAAAAAGAGGGGTGATGTGCCTACCCGTCTATCCAAAGTCTTTGTATTCTGAATTAATGTGACAGTTATCTATGTGGAGCAAAAATTCTTATCCCATTGTGTTTTAATCGAAGAAAACGCCCTTGCAATAAGCTCTTATAAAAGGCCCGTAGAAATAACACCATAACTTATATTATCTAACGCTTCCAACGCAAAGGGAACTGTGCCTTATCACATACAGAATACAACAAGTTTTCGTTAAGCACCCATTTGAGTATTATGCAAAGTGTCTAAAATATTTTTATTGATACGATAATTTGTATTTGAAAATTATGCACGGAAATGTACGAATTGGTTCAGTAACGTGATGTATTAAACCGTTTATGGCTTGTTACTGTTGGCTAGACCATAAATTTACGAGGGTTGTATGATAAAGTCTTATTTATATGTATACGATAATAAGATTGTAACAAAGAACATAAATTGGGTTAACAATATTATTTAACTTACAGACGGCTCTAACTATTCAGCATTCAGATTGAACAGAACACAATGTCACCACCAGTGCCACCAGTCAAGAAAAACAAGACATGCTCATCGAGAGCCGGCATCCAATTCCCCGTAGGACGCATCCACAAGATCCTACGCAAAGGCAACTACGCGCCAAGAATAGGGGGTGGAGCTCCCATTTACCTAGCAGCAGCATTAGAGTACTTAGCAGCTGAAATCCTCGAGCTATCGGATGCAGCGAACGACAACAAAAATAGCAGAGTTGTGCCGCGTCACATATTGTTGGCGATCAGAAACGACGATGAGCTGAGTATGCTGACCGGGGTGACGATATCCCTGGGCGGGGTGCTGTCGTCGATACAGCCACTGCTGCTGTCCAAGAAGACCATGAAGAACAGCGGTTAGGTGATGGTGAACGATCCTTGATTTAGACCTATGAAAAAAACAATGTAATACTAACATAGATAATAAATAAGTTTTATTTGTTACTAACACAATTTATAAAATAATAGTTATTGTTAAAGAGTTAAGTGCTCGCCTTATCGAGGCCTCCGGTGACAAGAAGGCTGGCACCTACCTCTGCCAGCGTATTAGTTTGGCAATCCAACGTGGCAATGTTGCCAGCATTCTTGGGACCGTTCCCAAGAAGCCCACCGTTGGAGGACATCTTTTATTTATAGGTCTTTAGTTTTTAATTTTCTATTTTTTTTCTGTTTTTTTTTTCAAGTTAAGTTATGTAATGTTTCTTTTTAAAGTTATCATCATCATCATCATCATCATCTCAGCCAAAAGACGTATAAAGTTATATTATTATATTATTACAATCCTGCTGAAAAACGAAATTGGAAAGTTCAGAAGATCTGTGCATTATCAACGTGGATCGTATAGTGCTAACACTGCTTCATCTAAAGAGGAAAGAACATTAACATTTTAGAAAAACAATTGACTTCTATTCAAATAAGTTAAATAACAAACAATTCAAAAGAGTGTATTCAAATCTTGCTTGCCCTCAGCCAGTATAGATTCTTTCGAGAAATTAAAAAAATAAATTTTGTATTTTAAATCGCTTCCGGAAATTTCGGGATCCCGGGTCTGCGAATGTAAAGAGTCTAAACAATTTCCTCTGTTTCTTTGATAACATTTACCTTCTGCGATGTCACACTTCACCGTTTAGTAGAGAACATTAAAACAGCCATCAAAATCGAAATTACGTTAACCTTAACCTTTCCATTTCCCACCTTTAACAATAAGAGCGCAATTTATATACCGTCAACACACACGATCATAAAAAACTTAGTTTAGATTAACGCAAGCAGTTGACATTCAAAGGTCGGTGCTGGCACGCGCCGGGCTTGCATCTGCCAACGGCTGTGGTCGAGTAGTCGCTAAACTCTCTGGCTAGCTATGAACCTAGATAGTATGCTGAATAAACGCCTACTTGTTGATTTAAGGTGAGTGCACACTGGTCGCTAGATGAAAGCCGCAATTTTTTTGGGCGAGATTTTGCTGCTGTTATCAACCGGCTTTTCAGCGGCACTGGACTTTTTGGGGGCGGCGAGGAACTTAAAAGGTTCGAAACACCTTCAGAGGTTCTCTAGAGGGAATGGCGGCTCAGGCGCAGAATATCCACCGGTAGCAATCCCTTTGCCAAAATGTCTGTTTCGCAAAACGTCTCTTTCTCAGAATGTCCATTTCACAAAAAGTATCTTTCGCAGAATGTCCCTTTCGCAAAATGTCCATTTTTCTAACTTTCTCTTATCATATTTACATGGTTGACTGGTACAATTTGTATGGATATGGCTAAAAACTTAAATTAAAAGTATTGTACAAATCACGTCTATTTATTCAAAGTGGACCGTTTGCGAAGTTGACTAGAGCTAAGTTGACCGATTGCTAAATTGACTAATAGCGAAGTAATGAAATTGAGTAGACGTGTTGCTAAGTTGACCCTTGGCGAACAAACGAATCAAACAACTATCTATAATAAATCACACAAAAAACAGATCATAAAATAAAATAAATATCTTCCGTTTGAAGTGATTTGGAAATGACAAAGTTTCTTAATTATAACATTAATTTGTTTTTCATTAATTAAATGTCAGTTTCATTAAAAAAAACTACAATAAGAATTTATTTTTTAGTGTTATTGTTTATAGATAAAACCATAATATCAGTTGCTTGATTGTAGTAAATAAATAAACGTGATTTGTACTATGGTAATAAGGTTATGACCTTATTTTGAATTTCATACCCATATCCATATAAATTGTACCAGTTAAAAATGTAAGTATGATAAGAGAAAGTTTGAAGTTTGCTAAAGAGACTTTTGCGAAATGGACATTCTGAGAAAGAGACGTTTTGCGAAAGAGACATTTTGCAAAAGGAACCTATTGCGACCAGGGGACATTTTGCGAAGTGGACATTCTGCGCCTGAGCCCGACCGACATCTTGCAGTTGCGGCTGTAGGATGGTTGATTAAAGAGCGCTATCTATATACCGTCCAACACGATTGTAGAGCATAGTTTCGATTACAACGCAAACAATTGACATTCAAAGGTCAGTGCTGGCACGTGCCATGCTAGCATCTGCCAACGGCTGTGGTCAAGTAATTGCTTAACTCTCTGGCTGGCTATGAACCTAGATAATATGCTGAATAAACGACTATTTGTTGCTTTAAGGTAGGTGCACACTGGTCTCCAGATGGTATTCAATAGAAAGGATATGCAGTTGTTAGTACGGAATGGTTGATAAACCCTATTCAAATTCAAATTCAAATTTAAAAAAAATATTCGGCGTAGCAGGCCTAGGTTCTAACAATAAAACTAATACTTAAAGTTAAAATTAAAATGCTATGACGAGCAGGACTCCTCTCAGCATAAGTTGCAGCTTCAAGAAACTGCAACGCTGATTTTCAGAGGAGCCTGTGATGTGTGTGTGTGTGTGTGTGTAATGTTATAAAAATAATGCTATTAATAATAATACATAGTAATCAAGTTTAAAATATAAATAATAAATATTTAATTATACCTGTGTGTGATTGATTACATAATAATATACCTAATGTTAAAAATGTGTGTGGTTGTGCCATAAACTTTTTTTTTTTTTTTTAGTTGATGGCTTCGTGCGGGTTGCACATTTAGCCAGTGTCAAAGTAATTTTCTTACAAGTAATACATAAATAAACAATATTTCCTTAAATGATGATGAATGATATTAGAAATGGGAAGTGAGAAATGATATACCCCCCAACCCCTCGAGTATCTCAGTAAAGATGTGGGGCTTTACTAAGTCCTCACGCGAGCTTCTTGAGAGAATTTGAAAAGTGACGTTGCACTGTTTTGTTTCATTTGCCAACACTTATGCACACTCACGAACACTTAATGGTTAATAATCCACCATTATTTTACATTAATATTCGACTTATCACAAATTTTGGAAAATAAGACAAAACCGCAGACATGACGCTTCACTTTCCCGCCAAGAAGTTTGCCATAAACTAAGTATGAAGTTAAAATATATTTATAAAACAAAAACCATCTTTAAAAATACAGATAATAATAAATAATAATAATTTCTTTTTTCTTCCAAATCATGGAGTTAACATTTGGTTGAAAGCTGACAACATTTTTTATAGGAACTGCAAGAGATGATTCTATACAGTAACTGAACTTAAGTATTATTTTTTAAAATAATGAATTGAATTGATGGTCCGATCCGATCCACGCTCCTCGAAGAATCTAGTAGAAAAGTCCGGTGAAAATGCCGCCTAAGGCAATTCGCAAACTATCTCAAAAAAAAGTCAAATTCAACTTTTTTTTATTCAAATAAACTTTAGAAAAGTGCTTTTGAATCGCCCAAACATTTTTCACCTGCTACCCATTCAGGACGTCTATTAAGAACGAATAGATAGTTAATAAAAACCGAAGTGCTACTTTTATTAATTAAAAAAAATTACAAAATGTACACTTTGACTAACAACTTTGTTACAGTTGTGTTAATTTAGGTATATTTCAATAAAATAAACTTTCCAACACCCACATCAATTATCTAGCCCAAGAGAAGCTTCGTTGTGAAACTCGTTAAATGGTTAATAGACAACGGACAAACATACTTAAAATACTTAAATACATACTTAATATACATAGAAACCACCCAGACTCGAGACAATTTAGAAAAACAATAATTTCTAAATTGACCTGACCGGGGATCGAACCCGGGACCTCAGAGATGGCGACACCATGAACACCGATGTACAAACCACTCGACCAAGGAGGTCGTCAAAAATATATAATTATATATTATTAATTAATATTTTATATAAAGTCATTTTCATTTTCTTGATTGTGACCTACGCCTTATAGTGAAATTGGTTTTGCAGTTGCATGGATGGTAATCATAAGTTAATATTCAACTAGTTTGTGCGAACAAAAAACAATAGTTTATGAATAACAAGATGTTCCGTGTAACCCGGCGCTGGTGAGGTGTAAATTATTACATCAGCTACAAGGCGGGTTTTAAACAGACATTTATTCAATAGCATATTTTTATGATTATTGGAATTAACTTCGGTACGTTCATATGAAGAGCGCGATGGCGCAGTGGTTAACGCATCCGGTCTGCGAGTGCTGAGGTTAAGCTACTTTCGCAAAGGCTGGTCATCGGATGGGTGATCAAAAAGTTTTATCTCGAGCTCTTCCGTGTTTCGGAAGGCACGTGAAGCCGTTGGTCCCGGCTGCATTAGAAGTCGTTAAAACAACCACCAATCCGCACTTTGCCCGCGTGGTGGTTTATGACCCGTTCTCCCTATCCATCCATAAGGAAGGCTCGTGCCCCAGCAGTGGGGACATAAAATGAGCTGATGATGATGATGACGAAGTAGGTTTATTGAAAAGTATTACTTGTTTAATGGTAATCACTTGTATCATAATTATTATGTATTTGCAGCGAGACATTGGTTTCCCTGACGAATATTTTAAGTGTTGTACTAAATACGTTATTAAAGAGTGTTGTACTATCAGTGTTTAGTTAGGTGTTACCTTAAACATGCAAAACAAATATTTTTGATAATAGACATTTATTAATCGGTTTAGATAAAACAGATATCTGACTATTAAGGCTAAATTTTACTAACGGGATTATTACCATGATTTTTGTTGTGTGTATGTATCCGATCCGATATTCTAATGTAAGTGACCTTATAGTTTAAAAAGTTATATTAAGGTTAGTCTTGTTTCGAGTACTATTAATGGTTTGAATTCAAAGAACTTTATTTAAAAACTCATAAGAACATAGTTCACATGTAGCACTCCTTCACGTGATTGGGTAAATCGTTATAATTGTGCTCTCTCAAACATTAAGTTTTTTCTACCATGGTCTGTTCTAGGTACTGACACTTTTATCTTGTTGGTGTTCCTTACTTGGTGTTTGAAATTCCTTTTTGTAAATCAAATTTGTGAATATAATTGGTTTGTTAAAATTTTTCTTATCAAAATGCATGTTGTGTATGAGTAAATTTGTTCTTCTTCCTCTCCTCCTCATATGCACGCCATCTTGTCATCAATGCATGCTAATAAAACTAATTATTTTGATGTAGTTTGTCTTTGGTCTTGTTCACAGCCAAAATACGTCCTGATTGGGTAGTTAGTAGAATAAAACATTATTTTTGGACGATTCAAAACTTAGTATCTACACTTTTACTGATTTTTTTTATATGTTGCAAATAAGATCTTCTCTAACAGCATTTACGAGTTTTCAAAACATGTCTCATTAGTAACGGAAACATTTTTTTACAGTAAACCTCCTTACATTCGGTCAGCGAGTTGTGTCAAAGGGCGTCGCTACACATTCCTGTTAACGCAGCTGACTTGTACATCACCCACGTGTCCGAACCCATAAACGGTGACCCGAAAGGAAAACGTCACAGAAAAATGGTAACACAGCCATTCCCAAAGATCCGAAACGCAATCTTAAAGATCAGCTGCTCACAAACAAAGCTTGCTCTCGTTCGAACCGCCATTGTGGGTACCCCATTGTCATACCATTGTTGGCATGAAATGCAACTTATTCTTAACTCGGGACATGACAGGGACTTCCGTGTGCGAAACGGCAACGACAATAGGTGGATCGCCCTCCATATTTTTTCTGGGTGTCCGCGAAACTAGTTTTTTTCTCTCTTTCTTCATACTCTCATGTAAATGTTTGATTTATTTGCGTCAACAATACAACCCACGGTATGGGAATTTGTGTCGGCAACGCGATGTGAGCTAGTTCGCATCGCAGCTTAGGGTTACAACACGATTCCTGTTCGTTAGTCGCATTCTATATTAGTTTTTCCTGCCGACAATGAGACGCAATGAAGTGAGAAATTAGCAAAGCAGTTTCGTATTCTCAATTGGGTGTCAGTTTGTTCGGGAGCTTCCACAAATGTTTTGCTACCGGTTCGCGGGTCGCATGGCGGTATTGTTTACTGGAAATATGTTTAAGGGTCGTAGAAGTGGACGTAACAACACCTTTGTTAGCTTGAGTTTTAGTTAAAATGGCAGGTGTTTAGGAATACAAAAGTACAAAAATAGCTAAGAAAATACTACTTTTGTTGACAACATTACATAACATTTGTAGCGTTGTTATACTGGAAACCTGCTATTCTTTGTAATGGGTAAGTTAATATACTTTCACATTGAATTAGGTACTTAATTCACGATTGAAAATCAGAAAACCGTGTTTTTTTTCAAAACATCAATATTTAGTCTAACTTTGTGACAACATACGATAAAATTGAGAAACGAGATGTTCACTCACATGAATACTATCCTGTACAGAGGCCTAGCTGTGGGCTAATACAGGCTAACTGGTTTTATCAGCTACCATCTTAACGTAACTTCCGAAGCACGAAGTTCTGTCTCTTAGAGGTTTTAATCGCCTCTATGGTCTAGTAGTTAAGAGATGTTTGAGTACTCGGTTTGATTGGTGGTATGGTTTGCTTGTCCGCCTGGCTAGTTACCACCATCTTATCTAAATATGTCGCCATAACATCAATTAAAATTAAAATTAGAATATGAGACAATATCACATAGGTACATTGTTCTGATCCCAATAGCTAAATCACTCGTATTAAGGAAATCAGAAAAAACGACGGTACACACCACAACCACCCAGACCCGACACAATATCGTAAAGTTCGTTTTCGACATCGACCCGACCGGGAATTAAAGCCGGGACCTCTGAGTTAGGGCCGCTCAAGGTGCAAACTGCTCGGTTTCAGAGGCTTTTTTTTAAAGGGATTGCTGATTGCCTCAAACGGCATTTTCAGCGTCACCGGGCTTTTTTGGGGGCAGCGAGGTACGTAAAGGGTACCTCAAGCCGTGTGAAACGAATCACTTCCGGAAGTTTTCTAGAGGGAACGGCATCACACACTTAAAAGTGTGTGTCCCGTGCCCTACTAGATTCTCCGAAGGGTTCGGTCTGTATCATTGTTGTGTTCCGGCAGCTAGAGATAAGATGGCCAGTGCCTCAGTATATGAGGAATCCGTGAAGTGCGCTTCGACCTTCGGGCTTGTCATCACTTAACACCAGGTGAGATGAAGACCAGGTGCTTTCCCGTAAGATGTAAAAAAAGTTATACAGCCAGTTCCTCAGACGATGAGGATTTCTGGTGAAGTTAACATAAAGGTAGAGAGTTTTAAATCAACTCCTTTTCCTTAAAAAAACTATAAGAAAACTGCAAAGAGTTTGAAGCGTTATGCTAGTATTAGGTCCTTACCTATGAAATTGACGTTTTTTATAAAGATTTTTTATAAAATTATATTTTTCATACTAACTTTTTTTAATTTACTTAGCATCTATTTATGTTAACACTATAAAATTGTAGAGTAGTGTGTTTGTTTCTCTAGCTAAATATATCAGACATTAAAAAGAAAAAAAAACAAGACCCTTCAAAGCTACAATGGAACAAAAGAAAAAGTCAAATCAAAAAAAATTGGGCGATAAAGACACAAAATGAATAGTCGTTGTTATTACTGAAGCCTAAGTAACATAGTCCTAATTAAAGGTGTATAATAATATTAACAACCGGTATTGACTTTTAGAAGTAATACACTTATTAATAAGTGAGAAAAAAACATTATACAACAGGTACTTAGGGTACACAGTTTAAATACTGTCCCACTGCCATTCAAAATGACTAGATTTCAATGATGGATTGAAATCTAGTCATTTAGCTTCAATCACCACGCTTGCCAAATACGATGGTTTGCTGATGGGTTCGATAGCAAAGTTTATGGAGGTATTATTTTATTTTATTTGGGATAACAAACGGTTATACAATATATATAAATAAACAAAGGGTTTTATAAACTAACTCATTACTAATTGTGTTTTGAAGCGTACTGCGTACTTTAAAAGATAATGAATAAACGTGAAAAGCTGGTTTCAGTATGAAATGTTACTCATTAAAAATGACAATTTTTGGGTTGGTTGTTAAGAATGTATGAAGAATGTAAGATATCTTTGAGGTAAAAGATAGTTTCAGTTCATAGTCTGGTATGGTAAGTTGGATAATTATTGGTTTTAACTTGCTTTAATTGGCTGGGTATTAGTGTACTTGATTATTATTATAACTGGATATTACTTTGAATAATAGGAAAATAACACAAAAAGGGGCTGGTATTTGCTTAACGTGACAATAATAATTCATATAGTTTGAACTTGAATGAAGCTGCCGTTTATACCGTGCTGATAGTAATATAATATTATGCTTAAACATCATTTCATACTTGTAGCCATTTCAAATACCAATAAAAGTCGGACATAATGTTGACAAAATTGAATCGTTGCGGCAAAGTCGTTACCGTAGAACCCCTAAGCCCCTAGCCGTGGGGCAAAGGTCAAAATGGCTTGATTTATTTGTACAAGACCCTTCTAAGGTGGGTTTCACGCTGTAAGCTGTTGGGAACTGGTTTTTTAGACATTTTGAAAGCTCGCTCGTAAATAAGGTTCGTATTGAAGTATATCAAATGGTTCTAGTCACGCTATAGTAAGGCGGACCAGCTAAGTGACTGTGGGTATCGTAAAAACAATTGATTGTAGGCAGTTATTTCACACCTTATAGTTACTTGATTAATAAACTAGATGATTTTATATTATTTTGGAATTTCGGGAAACATCTGTTAGTACAATTTGTATTGCATTTTTACGTATTAATTGTCACTGTAGCGAGAGTACACTATATCGATGGTAAGCTATATCGCCAGTACACCATATCGATGGTACGCTGCATCGACGGTGCACCATATCGACGGTACGCTGCATCGACAGTAGACCATATCGTACGCTGCTTCGACAGCCCGATCCAAGCCAGACACAAGTAAAAAAAGGTTTTTAAAGACATAAATTAAAAACTTGAGGCATTTTCCTTTTATTTTCTTTCAATTTTGTAGTATGTAACGTCATCGTCAGTACCTTTGCAGGTAAGTTCAGTAAACATTTTAAGATTAATAAAAAATTGAAGTAGACTTGTTTGAACTTGAATTCTTGGACCTCCTCTACCTTCTGGATACTTGTGTCTGGCTTGGATCGGGCAGTCGAAACAGCGTACTATCGATATGGTGTACTGTCGATGCAGCGTACCGTGTCGTTATGATGTACTGTCGATGCAGCGTACTTTCGATATGGTGTACCGTCGATGCAGCGAACCCACCATCGATATGGTGTACTGTCGATGTAGCGTACCATCGTTATAGTGTACTCTCGCTACAGTAACCCGTCGATGGAACGTTTTCGATACAGCGACCGTCGATGTTGTAACTGTCGATTTCATAAACTAGACCCAGTTTAGATACCTATCGCAGTGGCACTGTGTGTCACAGCAAGCCCACTGGTGAACATTAGTTTTCTTCGTCAAAAAAATAATATAGATTTTCATTGGAAATTTACAGGATGACAACTTTGAAGCAGGTATTACGTTTTATTTTAAAAACAACATTTTTATTAACATGGACATTGGACAGTGGTTAGTATGCAAGTTCATCAATCCAAATAAAATAAAAAACATCACCCTTACTTTACGTTTTATGTTTAAAACAAAAACGTATAACAGCGATCAAATCTTTGATTTACTCATCGATAGAGTACTTCTGTTTAGCTATCTGTCAAGTATCAGTTAACGTGTCCAAAGGAATGCAATAACAGCCGTGTTTATTGGCGAGTTAGCACCCGCTGCGACGGACGACGGCGTTTATGGCCCGTTTATGTATGGAGCTGGGCCAATTTGTTTCGGTGTCCATACATAAGGCTCATACATGGGTGCAGGTACGCAAAAACTTGTAGTGGAGATAGTTATCTCACCTATTCGCAGTCTTGGAGGTAATTCAGGTTGAATAGTGGCTTCTGTTTTGTATAATTATGGTATTAATATACAGTTATGGAGCTCGTTAGCTCAAGTTACCTGAAATGAACAAACTATTTTGTTAGATATTAGTATTAAGAGCGTTTACGCCGCACACTAGCGCCACTAATTAAAAAAAAAACATATCTAGTAATTAGAGATAGAAAATCAAATTATGCTCAACAAACTGTTTGAATGAAGTAATTTAGCATTTTTACGCCACTTTTGACTATAACGCCATATTTAACTAAACCATAACATGTCAGGTGTTCATTAGGTGACGTAAAAATGCTAAATTACTTCATTCAGATAGTTTGTTGAGCATAATTTGATTTTCTATCTCTAATTACTAGATATGTTTTTTTTTTCATTGGCGGCGCTAGTGTGCGGCGTAAACGCTCTTAAAAGTTATCTTATTGGATTTACTAGGGCAGGTTTTTAACCTCTAATGGAATTATCGTAGCTTTATTATTGTACTGCGATATATAAGTTATCATATCCTTGGGGGAGGCCTTTGTCCAGCAGTGGACGTCTTTTGGCTGAGATGATGAGGATGATGATGATGATATAAGTTAACGGTAATCTCTATAAAATTGGAGCAGCGCCAGCGCCATCTAACGATAAACTTGATTAACCAACTGCACTGTTTTGTTTCATTTGCCAACACTCATGCACACTCATGAACACTTAACGGTTAATAATCGACCATCATTATATCCCACCAAGAAATCCGACGCTGCTTTTATGGATTATTTATATGGATATTTTGTTTTTGGACAGATTTTGCTGATTACCTCAGGCGGCATTTTAGCGTCAACGGCATTCTTTTGGGGTGGCTAGAAACTTAAAGGGTTCCTCGAGCCTAATGATCGGAACACCATCAGAGGGTTTTTAGACGAAATAGCATCACGCAAGGTTGTTCTTTGACCTCATCCCACATTCTCCCTTCCTCCATAGGAGTACGCGTGCAGCTCTCCGGAGTCACCGCTGTACTGTCTCGAATACTCCATCGTGCACAAAGAAATTTGGTAACTCGTTTCTTTGTCGCAATTCCATAATAATAAAAAAATCAAAAATCAAAATCATTTCTACAGTCTGGGCTACAAGTAGCTCTTGTGAATGTCACTGTGCCATCGGTTCGTAAGTCTACTTTGGGCGGGAGATCTTGTATTGAAAAGAAACGGCAAGAAACTCAGCAAGTGTCCAGCTCTTTTCTCCCTTACAGCGCCAAAAATATTGGCAAATGCCCTATCATAGCAGAACACTTTCCATTACAAATAAACACAAAACATATATAGAAGACAACCAAACCAAACCAAACCAAGACAACAAAAGATGGAATAGTCTACCAGCACACGTTTTCCCTACTTCCTATGACATGGGGTCCTTCAAACGAGGCGTGAAGAGGCATCTGTGGGCCGGCAGGATGAGGGTGACTGATGCTGTGTTGTTTTCGCGCTGCACCAGTTGTCCTTGCGTCTGGACTCCGTTTCCACTTGACATCAGGTGGAGTGGAGTCATTTGCCAAGCTATGAATAAAAAAAAATTAAAACCCCAAGGGCGTCTCTAAAGGGGTTGACCAGGTCGTGGAGAAAATCGCCCAGGTTCATGGTTGTGCCTGGTAGAAAGCGCATGTGAACCGGGTCTTCGTACTCTTGTTCTACGAGTATGGTGTCTTGGGATTCAAAATCAGTCCACCGAGTCACTATTGACATTTTCAAATAGCGGAATCGAAGCCTGATAATCCAATAATGTCTCAATAGTGAGTCGGTAGCCTGGTTTACCTATGGGAAACTTGACAAAACAAGAAACACGTTTAAGAACGTTTTGAAAAAGAAAGGATCGAGGCCCTGGGCTTATGTACACAGTAAATAGGTACAAGCAAACAGTATGTCATGTCATGGTGCTTGAAGGTCAATAACACTATGTTAATGATTGTGATCTTGGATTTGAAAAGTCACACTATACCACTAAATGTGGCACGTCAAGTATGTTTTTTTCATAAATCATAATATGCTAATTATAGATATAATATACTGCCTAAACATTTATACATGGTGAAGTATACATAAATTTATAGGGTTTACACATTTCAGCGTTCCATAGAAAACGACATTTTATAAAAAAAACCAAATCAATAATTTTGTTATTTTTCAGTAAATCATCATCATCATCATCAGCTCCTTTTTATGTCCCCACTGCTGGAGCACGAGCCTCCCTTAAGGATGGATAGGGGGAACAGGCCATAAACCACTACGCGAGCCCACTGCGGGTTGGTGGTTGTTAACGACTGCTAATACAGCCGGGACCAACGGCTTTACTTGCCTTCCGAAGCACGGAGGAACTCGAGATGATACATTTTTGGTCACCCATCCGATGACCGGCCTTTGCGAAAGTTGATTAACCTCAGAACTCGCAGACCGGGCGCGTTAACCATGCTATCGAGCTCCTCAGCTCCTCCTCCTTTACTTTCAGTAAATAAGTAAAGTCTTAGACCAAACCCTTAGGGCCCTCGCCCACGGCGACTTTTTGTAGCGATGCAACGCTAACGCAAGTTAGTCGCATTTGCAACGCGCTACAGAAGCGATGCCAACGCGCTACTACGCGCTACAGCATCGCGACTGTATCGATGCAAACGCGCGACCGTGTCAGACGACATCGGGGAGAGAACGGAGGGAGGGTGGCGCGTGAGTGGAGAACCGAGCGTTTGCATCGCGTTTGCATCGCGACGGCATCGCGTTTGCATCGCGACTGAATCGCGGTTATGTGGGCGAGGGCAAACAGCTAGCGACCGCATCACGAGTGTGTCGATGCGGACGCGCGACAGCATCGCTACTGCATCGCTATAAAAGGGTGTGGAGTGGCGTTGATGACTCAAGAATTGTATTTTTATAAGTATTCATCATCATCATCAGCCTATACTAGTCCACTGCTGGATAGGCCTCTCCAAGTGCACGCCACCGAGCACGGTCAGCGGCTACTCTCATCCAGCTCTTGCCAGCCACCTTGCGAAGATCGTCGCTTCACGTAGACTGAGGGCGTCTTTATTACGTAATATTACCTACTCGTAAATAAGATAGTTAGTAAGTTAAGCGACGTCTCTCAGTCCGGCAGTTAGTTCCCCAACTAAAACTTCGTACCGTTTCTCATCCAACATTGCAGATCGGTCCTATCACAAACTTGGCATCGGTAACTCGTCTCAAAGCCTCAACTAAACTTCACCTGGCTGAATTATCCGCCTATTGTCGAGATCAAAGGCTGCAGCAGATATTTGAGATGGGAATCTCATTTCCTTCCTATTACAAACTCTTTAGTTGAATTGTAAAAAAATGTATCGATGGACGAGAAACGTATTTGATTTTTGATTTATAATTGTAACGGAAGGAGGCGATAGGGAAAGGGTGGACTGTATTAAGAAAAGAGAAGGCAAAGTAAAGCGTATACAAAAATGCGTCTCAAAAGTGGTCCCGTTTTTTTTATTTTAGTTGATGGCTTCGTGCGATTAGCACATTTAGCTAGTGTCAAAGTAATATTTCTTACAAGTAATACATAAATAAACAATATTTCCTTCCTGTATGATGATGAAGAATGATAATAGAAATGAGAAGTGAGAAATGATATACCCCCCAACCCCGAGAGTATCTCAGTAAAGATGTGGGGCTTTACTAAGTCCTCGGGCGTACTTCTTGAGAGAATTTTAAAAGTGACGTTGCACTGTTTTGTTTCATTTGCCAACACTCATGCACACTCAATTTCACATTCATATTCGACATAACACAAATTTTAGAAAATAAAACAAAACCTGACATGACTCATCACTTTCCCACCAAGAAGAACCGTGGTCATACGTACCATACATTTAAATTTCGAATAACAAAATATGAAAAACATTTGATAGCATCAACAACTACAGCTTACTGTGAACCTTAAATCTTAAACATAATGATTAATTAATGTTGCAAAATATTTGTACTTAATATTATTTACTGTCATAGCCACAGACGTCATTGTGGCTCCGTGGCACCAAAGTTGTGTACCGTTTTTCCAGCGCTCATCGAGAATCTAGTAGTTACATTATTGATCAAAGAATATAACATACCAATTTTCAGCAACAACGGTGACAAGACGAGAAAGAAAAACAAACAAAAATTACCAAACTTGAAAAAAAAAATATGAGTCGATGAAGAAGAGGCTTGCTCGATGACGAAGAGGCTTGCTCGTTCTGCTTGCGATCTTACAAGTTAAGCTGACCTAGCAAAGCATGTGTGTCACTAGATGGGCGACCTAATATGTCTTGAGCTTTTCGTGCTTCGGAAGGCACTGCCACTTACTATAATAATTCAAAACGTAGCCAAAACGTCGTTTCACTGTACTAGTTGTATGTGTTTAATGGTGACACCAATTTTTACGACGCGATTAGGGCGTCAACGGTGCGCCTGCGCCTGTCACAACTGTCAACGGGAGTTGTGCGGCGTCACCGCCGCGTCACATGCGTACGCGCATGAGCGGGCGCGCGCAATCGGATTTGCGTGGAAGTCATCTGCCCTGTTTGTTCTAGCGTGAAGTGGGCATTTGATAATCATTTATTGTTATTCGCGTGATAAAACGTTTTCATATAGGCAAGGAGGAGGTGCCATTCCGGTCCTTGGCACATTAGAAATTAGATGTTATTTTTTAATGCTGAATAAAAACCTTTTCATTTTTTTTAATTTATAGGGTGATGATAGACATTCACACACTTCACAAAACCTATTGATATTAGTAAGTTATTACATCATGTAGGTACTTGCATCTATATGGCTACACTCATGTAGACTATCACAGCTTTTTTTTTGGACCAGGAGATAAATCTGCAAACAGATTCCAAGGGATCCGGGGCTTGCCTCTCGCTACACATGACTTTAAAGTTTATACTGACACCCCCTACCAACCTAACGGTTATAAAGTTAAAGGTGTCAGATATCCATGCGCAAGCACAAGGGACCATCTACGTCAGGTCATAACGCCAGATCAGGATGCGCCGAAGCGCATTCTTCATCCGGTACTTTCCGAGAGTTCCGGATCCTAGGCCCCCCCCCCTACCGGTTATGCTTTCGCGGGCGTCTCCGGCAGTCCCGGACATGGGTTGGACTCGTGGTGGCTATGTGGTTATCTGTAGTGGGAATGTTCGTCTGCCTGGTTGAGGTCTAGCCAGGCTTCCATTTCGTGTACAGCGTCCGAGTAGCGGTCCGGTGGGGGCCTGAAGCGAAAGGATCTGCGGGGCACGTGAGTTGTCCGTAGTTGGTTGTTCTGCTCGGTGGTTTTCATTGAATAGGCTTCCAACTTCTCCGGCACTAGTCTGGAGAACTAGTAGAGGCGCCCGATAGATGCAATGTCTCCGGTTGAATCAGCCGCGTAGGATTTTGGAACTGATGAGGTGCCTGGATGGGCACTGAGAAGTGAGTGGGCTTACAACTCCGCCACCAAAGAGGACATTTGGTAGTCGACTTTAGAGTTGACGACCCAAGCAATGGAATTTGCGAGTTGTGCTCTTAGAGCAACAGAAGTGAGCGAGCTTACAGCTCCGGTGACCTATCTGGATATTAGGCAGTGGACTATACGTGTCCACGGGGCAACTAGCTCGAGACACTAGTCTTAAAAGTACCGGATGAAGGACGCGTACCGGCGTATTCTGATCTGGCGTTATGACCTGACGTAGATGGTCCCTTGTGCTTGCGCAAGGATGTCTGATACTTAGGTGTCAGACATCCTTACCTTATCTTATCCTTACGGTTATAAAGTTAGCTTTGTAACCGTAACGTTGGTGGGGGGTGTCAGTATAAACTTTAAAGTCGTGTGTAGCGGGGTGCTCATGTAGACTATTAGCTAGAAAGCTCAGTCTGATATTTCTCAGTCATATTTTTTCATCTTGTCACTAACAACCAGAGCTTTGTACAAAAAACATAATGAGCCGTCTAACATGTTCCAACTAACCCTTCAACGTGATATGACACCACTAATTAAATAACGAAATTAGTTGTCACGTTACAGTAAATACCCACCCACCAACTTTTGATTACCTTTTTTTTCATTTAAAGACATTCACACTATTTTTAATTCGACAATATGGCTGCGGGTCAAAAAATCAACCCTGTAATGCGACCTCCTTTAAAAGTCAAGTAATTTGAGTACTGATTTCAAATGAATAAACTCGTGTGGAATTTTAATGACACAACTACATGTAAATTAAAACTACTAACTATCCTTTATTCTGTATACAATAGAGTTCAGTTTCGAAGTGCTAAGCAAATGTATAGTTGTCGTTGCACAAAAAAATATAGAATCAGCTGCCGACCCCGTGCTTTGTTTGAATCGGAATAAAATATATATCTTGGAGGAGTTCCTTTGAAGGTAGGTATTCGCGAGAAGAAATGCGGTTGAATGCTTGGTAGAATTAGTTCTAAGGGTGTGCCTAATAAATGTCGATACTTGGTACAATCGTTTTTGCACAACTGTAATTATGGAAAGCAAATTGCAATGCCTTGATTACTGCTTTTAGAGTTTTACCATGTTTTAAGGGAAACTTTTTTTAATTTGTATTTTATTTGCAACATAACAAAGCAATTGCAAATAGAAGTTATTTTTAATATTTTAAATAAAATCTAAGCACAAGCTTATAAAGTTTATTTAAATCCGTTTCAAAGATGAATAAACTTCAATTAAAAACTTCTTCATTCTTTTTTTTTTCAAATTCTTAATAACAGTTGCGTCAGTATTGACGCTGTGACCACTTACATCTGTTCGAAATCTGTTTACTGTATAACTTGATAAACAGTCATCCGGTGTTCATATTTACATTCAACTTGAGATTAAGTTAGTAATACAGATAAAGAAAACTTTTAAGTTAAGAGTGTCAACAAGTTATCGATATGTTTACCCAGTCGATATCGATAAAGACGACATCGCTAGTGCCAGGTGGCGCGTGCGACGGACGTGTTTGCTTTGTCGCGTCTTAGCTTGCGACAGGGCTCCGCACCGCCTCCTTAGTCGTGTGGTTAGAGCGGGCTCAGACTCAGCTGTCCCGGGTTCAAGTACCGACATAATAAGTACATGTTGGTACCCTTTTTGGTTGGTGGATGGACTTGTTATAAGTCTGCTTGTTTCACTACCATCTTAGTTAAAACTGCCGTCATAATATTAAGCGACATTTTATTCATATTCTATGTTTTGTGTTTTACCTTCCTGATTAGATTTACATGAAAATTCTGATTAACAATTACTAGCATTGCCATTGGTGAGATAAAAATTGGGGAATAGGATGAAATGGCCCGCAACAACGCAGGCTGATCGTCCGTTCGGCTGGCGACGTCCCCAAGAGAAATAATAATTGGTGAGATAAAAGTAACGCCATCATAGTAAAATAAAATAAAATAAGGCACATTTACAATTATGTAATATAACTATACAAAACTTTAAGTTACACAGAAAAACAAACTCCATAGCAAATAATTGGAACAATATACAAACGTACCGCTCCAAACATAACCGTAGTTGACAGAAAAAAAACGTATCTAGAGGATCGCGTCCATTCTAGAGGAATTAATGCGCATTGTCGAAATCAGAGCATTTTCGGCACGTGCCGACTCAGCTGCTGTTTTTTTTTATACCGCCAAAACCTTAAAAAGAAAAAAGGTTCTAAAAAAAATTACAAAAAAAAAACCGCCAACTTTGACAACGGTCGGTTTAGTAGTTCATTATTGAAAGGAGGCTAAGTTTATTTTATGTGCCGACATCGGCTTGTTTTTATTGAATCAGTAGAATAAGCTAAAAATATATTTTCATCAGCCTATAATTTGTTATATCATGGGGAGATGGGGCCTAACCTGATAGGTTAGGCTGCGGGTTTTGGTGGGTTTTAATGACCGCCATCTTACGTCAACCACCGGGTCAAAATGTTACGGAAGGAGGCGATAGGGAACAGGTGGACTGTATTAAGGAATAAGAGGCAAAGTAAAACGTACAAATTATAATTAATAGAAGAAGAAATAACAAATCAAAACATACCAAGACAGCAACCACGATGCTTAAGAGCGTTTACGCCGCACACTAGCGCCACTAATGAAAAAAAAACATATCTAGTAATTAGAGATAGAAAATCAAATTATGCTCAACAAACTATTTGAATGAAGTAATTTAGCATTTTTACAGCACCTAAGTAATGAACACCTCACATGTTATGGTTAAGTTAAATAAGACGTTACGGCCACTTTTAACTATAACGCCATATTTAACTAAACCATAACATGTGAGGTGTTCATTAAGTGACGTAAAAATGCTAAATTACTTCATTCAGATAGTTTGTTGAGCATAATTTGATTTTCTATCTCTAATTACTAAATATGTTTTTTTTTCATTGGCGGCGCTAGTGTGCGGCGTAAACGTTCTTAACCACGATGACAATTAATTAGAAAAGAACAAGAAGTATAAAATCTTAAAAGAAGTATTTACTCCGCAACATCCTCTCTTCGGAAGCGCGGAGGGGCTTCGTCATTTAGTTTTGATCACCCATCCGGTGACCCAATATTGCGAAAGCTGCTTAACTTGCATGATCGCAACTCAAAAGGGCAAAACACTATGTGCCAACAACATCAATTATTTTTCTCAAACCGTAGTTTACTTACTAGCCTCTATTGAAATATAACCCTTTAAAAAAACAAAACGTTTATCTATAAGCTTCTTATCTAAAAAAATCTATAAATAATCAATTTCCAAACATTTTTATGCTACACCAGAATAAAATACAGAGATTATCCCGTTGCGTTACCCGCTATCTTTGTACGCAATCTTTCCTTAAAAAAATATCATTATTTCCGAGTTCCGCTTACTCAGACGTTTGATCAGCTGCTCTCGTGACATTGGCCTTAGTGACCTTGGTATTAGAGGTCATTATGGTGATCATCAATGATAACCGTGATTTTGTACACGGATGTAAGCATAGAGTTTTGGAACTTTTTAGTGTTAAAATATTTGTTCTGGTACTTTTAAAAATAACAAAATTATTCATTTAAACGTCTCATTGTTGGTCGTAAGCTTTTCTACATTAACTTTGTATTTGATTGGTGTAATTAGTTCATTCCGTACTAATAAAAGTCCGTTTTTCGACTTGATAGAGACAAAAGTTACGATAGACGTTCTGCCATTTTTCAGAACATGAATAAGTATATTTATTTTTGTTTGAACAAGTTAACTAAAAGTCCAATTTAAAGATTTTCTAATAACGTGTGGACATAGAATTAAAGATTCGATCGTAATCACTAACTATTAACAGTTAATTATTTACGCCGAAATAAATATTATGGTGCCAACAAGACACTTCACTAATATAACTTCTTTGGTGGAAAGGACTTGGTAGTTTTCGGTTCGTGCTAATCAAAATTGATCTTTTATACACAGAAATAGAGTAGGTTTACAGAGGAGTGCGTAAAAATACAAAATTGGAACATTAATCCGAATTGACAGGTCGTTTCCACTTGAGCAGATGGCGCTATAAACAAAAGAGGAAAAAAGTTTGACAGGTGTGTTGACAAAGATAACACTAAAACCTTTTTGCTACAGAAATAAGATCGATTGTGCCGCGTGCGGGCAGTAAAGAGAACATGCCCAAGGGAATGTTTCTAGTCGGTAAATTGTTAACACGCTTGTGATAGGATCGTTGCTTATAAACAGTTTAATTTACTGTATATGGTGAATGTCGAAACGGTTGTCTGTGAGAGCAATTTGTTTGGCCCCAATATACTGGCGGAGGGATTGATCTTATTAAAGATTAGTTCCTAGGTGTGAGTCAGCTTTGTAAAGGCCACTATATTTGTATAAGAATAAGTAATTACCATAATTTACATTAACATTTTTTTTTGTATTATGTTAGTCTTGTTGTGTTCCGAATTTCCGACAGTTATGAAATAAGATACTCTGAACAGCTGATTTCAGAGGGAAATTAAAAATTAAATGACGGTATGCAAATAATGCAAGTTAGGAGACGACCGAAACCTGAGCACCACTTTAGTCTCCCGTGACCAGAAACCATGTAATGTAAAACTAAAGAGTTCGAAATATCATTATAATTATTACTTATGTAAAATAAAACGCGAGGTGATTGTAACTGTATTTATAGCAATTAAGTAAGTAAACTAGACAATTAGGTGTTTTAACATTCAAGTAAGTGTTTTTTATAGTTACTACTACTTACTTACTAACTTACTTGAAATTGGCTAAATGCTAAACGCGACCCTACTGGGTACAATTATACGGTAGATAGAAATTAAAATGGAGTCTCACAACACGTGTCATTACGGGAAGAACTCGGGTGAAACTCCTTAACATTAAATGCAACAGCACAAAGTATCAAACAATAAAAAGGCCATATTATAATTTTAGTTTTTTACACTTTTATTAATCAAGATTTTTTGCAATATTAAAATCCGTGACATTTGAATCAATATCCCAAATCAACGATATTGTCAGCTCTCCAAAAAACACCACCGTTATATAGACTTTAAAAAAAACTATTGATGCTGTGGACACATAGTTTACTACGTCATAACTGTCATATAAACACTCAACACATAATTGAATAAAAGATGACCGACCTACACCTATGGGGGTATTACGTACATCTGCCGCCCCTATATTATTGCACCTACCCCGTAATGATGGTCCGTGCCAGCATGAAATAATGAGACTACAGAAGGTTAAGTTTCATACAAACGCTTTTTTGTTTGAGAGAGCTTGCTGATTACCTCAGACGTCACTTTCAGCTTCACTGGACTTCTTTGGGGGCGGCCAGAAACTTAAAGGATTCCTCAAGCCGTGTGAAACGAATCACCTTCGGAGGTTTTCTAGAGGGAACGGCATCACGCACTAGTGCGTGTCCCCGTGCCCTACTAGAAAGGAGTGACTGATCGCAACCACTCTATATAAGAGTAGTCTCCCGTTTTAAGTGCGCGGGCGCGGTTTCTGGTTTGTTCTGTATTCTGAGACATATAAATAACATTTTATTACTATTTATAAATTGCACCGTAGAGTCCGTCAAGTAATTTATTAATTACGTTTTCATTGGTTTTGTTGCTAGCTGTACTGTACGTTGTCTGTAGTTACTGACACTAACGTCGTGTTAGGATAAGAAAAAACAGATTTTGGAGTTGGTGGGACATACTGTATAGAGTTTTAAAATTCCGAGAACTATACATTTGAAGCTAGCGGTACTAAGCCGATTCTCCGGGCGTGCGTTGCACGAGCGCGGTATGATACCTATATATATATATACGTACGAGTAATAAGCTCACCTTCTGGCTCTGCGTATCTTGTATCGCCAGTATGATGTAATTATACCAATTTTTACATACTCCACCCTGGGGGTCGAGTTATTAAAATGTTAACGTTACAAATTGTAAATTTGTTATAACAAATGAGTTTGTACTTTAAAAACCAAATGAGTAGTGGTAAAATAGCGCTTGAAAAGAATGCTTGTTACAGTTAAATGGGAGTCGAACTCACGACGTTACGCTAAGGCGGCAGCATTACCAATTAGGTTACCAAAACACTCGTGGGAATGAAAAAATAAAGTCAATTTATTTTTAATTTATTTGACCTAAGAATAAATGCTTTTGAAAGGAAGGTCTATCCTAACTGCTTTATTCAGGATTATACAGGTATAACCAAACGTCCTGTGTAGCTAGTCATACATTAAATAATAGTTGTAACGCCCGCTGTGCGCAAGCCCAGTTCTATTTAGGGGTCACGCGCCCGGTCTGCGAGTGCTGACGTTAAGCAACTTTCGCAAAGGCCGGTCATCGGATGGGTGACCAAAAATTTATTATCTCGAGCTCCTCTGTGCTTCGGAAGGCACGTAAAGCTGTTGGTCCCGCCTGCATTAGCAGTCGTTAACAACCACCAATCCGCACTGGGCCTGCGTGGTGGTTTGTGGCCTGTTCTTCCTATACATCCATAGGGAAGGCTCGTGTCCCAGCAGTAAGGACATAAAATGGGCTGATGATGATGATGATGATTACTAAGACTCCGCTGTCCGTCTGTCCGTCTGCCACCAGGCTGTATCTCATGAATCGTGTTAGTTAGACAGTTGAAATTTTCACAGATGATATATTTCTGTTGCCGCTGTTACCAACAAAAATACAAATAAAAAATAGAATAAAATAAATATTTAAGTAGGGCTCCCATACAACAAACGTGTTGTTTTTTGCTCGTTTTTGCTCGTTTTTATAGATAACTAGCGGCCGCTCGCGGTTTCACCCGCGTGGTTCCCGTCCCCGTGGGAATATCGGGATAAAAAGTATTCTATGTTTTAATCCAGGTTATAAACTATCCGTATGCCGAATTTCATCCAAATCCATCCATCCGTTGCAGCGTGACGAAGTAACACACACACATACATACACACAAACTTTTGCATTTTTAATATTAGTGTGATGGTGCGGAACCCTTCGTGCGCGAGTGCGACTCGCGCTTGTTTTATATGGTTGGGCACATGACTTTGTTTTGCCTGCCTAATGTTAGTGTTTTTATATGGTTAGGCAAATGTCTCAGCTCTGCCTTATGTTATGCAGAAGCAGTGTCCACATGCGAGGACAGCTAGTAGGAGCAGGATTTAATAGAATAGAATAGAAACACTTTATTTGTAACTAATCATCATCATCATCATCTCAGCCAAAAGACGTCCACTGCTGGACAAAGGCCTCCCCCAAGGATCTCCACAATGACCGGTTTTGTGCTGCTCGCATCCAGCGGCTTCCCGCGACCTTCACCAGATCGTCGGTATCGTTGTAACTAATACATCACACACATTAAAAAAATCTATTAATAACAACAATAAGAAATAATAACAAATATAAATTTTATACATGTGTGCTGCGGAAGCACAAAAGGGCGATTTCTCCACTCAGTGGCTGATTTTGCACACAAAAATACATAAGTGTATAAGCAAAGCACTGGTGGTATTCTGCTATATTGATAGAGATTGATAATAATTATTTTTGTGGTTTCCACGGAAGATCAGCGTCGGGGTGCCAACCAGGTATCTCGACATTATGATGAGTGGAGACCGTTTCAACACCACTAGTCCTAAATCTTTGTCCATGTATTATTATTAATTTAAGTGGTTATAAATATTTTTTTTCTATTTCTATTTCTAGATTCTGCCT
The DNA here is from genome assembly GCA_947562085.1 of Eudonia lacustrata. Classification (NCBI taxonomy): domain Eukaryota; kingdom Metazoa; phylum Arthropoda; class Insecta; order Lepidoptera; family Crambidae; genus Eudonia; species Eudonia lacustrata. The sequence goes on from OX387341.1 coordinate 3,122,419, forward strand.
CACCAGCCGTGCTCACCTGGCCCGCAAGTTGCTTCTTCACACCTCGTTTACAGATTCACAGTTCATATGTATCTATACTCTACTAGTGGTCGCCCAGTGGTCGAAATTCCAGTTCCAGTGGACCATAATTTTATTAAGTCTGCACGGATTGTATCCTTAGCAATGAAAAATTAAAAAAGATAGAATGTGAGTTTGGATTGGCATTGACAGAATTCGGCCGGTCCTCAGCTCCATTTTTGAAATTTTTGAAAAGAGTTTAAATTTGTGTGTGTCAAATACATGGTAGTGTGTGTAATGTTTGTTATATTGATTTAATGTATTTTTATGCATAATTTAAAAAGAATATTAACATTCGGATAACCTTCTCTATATAAACTATAATAAGTGTGTGAAATTTGTGGAGATCCTTGGGGGAGGCCTTTGTCCAGCAGTGGACGTCTTTTGGCTGAGATGATGATGATGATGATGAAATTTATACTCCTCCGTCCGCGCAATTTTCGTAAAAAAGGGGTACAAAGTTTTTGCTTCACGTATTAATATATAGATAACGTCACTGGATCACTTTGAAATCGTAACCCACGTTAGGTAGATTATGCTTAGGACACCTGTCCGCATTAATATTTATGACAAGATGATTAATCGAAGGGTTGGCCAGGCCGCCCGGCGCCCTTGCGTGGCATCCTCGCGTTTGGCTATAGCGTGCTAGAACTACATTGATTTTTTATAGAGTCGTAAGTTACCAGCTAACGAACGACAAACCGCCTTCCTGTGGTGTTTCTGTGACTAGCCAAGATTATATACATTTCCTCATCATCATCAGCTCATTTTATGTCCCCACCACTGCTGGGGCACGAGCCTTCCTTATGGATAGATAAGAAGAACGGGCCGTAAACCACCACGCGGGCCTAGTGCGGATTGGTGGTTGTTAATGTATTGCTAATGCAGCCGGGACCAACGGCTTTACGTACCTTCCGAAGCACGGAGGAGCTCGAGATGAAAAAGTTTTGGTCACCCATCCCATGACCGGCCTTTGCGAATGTTGCTTAACCTCAGCACTTACAGACCGGGCGCGTTAACCACTGCGCTATCGAGCTCCGCATATAAATATCACAGTCATGATCTAAACCAATGTGATCACATGATCGTCATCTTATGATACTAAACTAAACTTAAACTTAACTTTCCTACACTCACACCAATTATCTAGCCCAAGAGAAGCTTCGTTATGAAACTCGTTAAATGGTTTCTAGACAACGGATAAACATACATAAAATACTTAAATACATACTTATTATTATACATAGAAAACACCCAGACCCGAGACAATTTAGTAAAACAATAATTTCTAAAATTTACCCGACCGGGGATCGAACCCGGGACCTCAGAGATGGCGACATTATGAAAACCGGTGTACAAACCACTCGACCAAGTAGGTCGTCCCACTCGACCAAGGAGGTCGTCAATGGATACTGTCATATTGGAAGCAAGAATCATTGAGCTCAATGAAATAGTTGAAGGAAAGTTTACAATTTTTTTTCCTTAGGTAAGTACTGTAGTGATCGAGACTTCTTGGTTGGGCGAGCCTACTGGCAGCCGTCGCGTTCTGCGTTTGAACGTAGTATACGTTTAAGAAGAAGCGGATAAAAACAAGAGAAGAGGACTTCCTTTGTCATCCGCAGCTGCGACGACACCTATTTTATTTTATTCGATGTTATCTTGAAAATACCAATAAACAACCTTATTTTTAGTTTATACGAAAACCAAAACACCGGTCAAATATTTTCATTTAAAGAATCAGTACAAAAAAAAATTAAATAATATCTTGAAAACTCACGAAGTTACAAGCTTTTTGTGCTGCCCGTTGTGTGTTTTTAGTAGGGTATAATTTATTTGAGATTTTGTAAATATTATTTGGTCAAAATGTAACATGGTATAAAAAACATTGAAATCGATTCTATTACTGATTCTGAACAAACAGTTTTCAGGTTTCGTATAAACTAAAAATAACATTGTATATATAAAACGCTATATGAGTTTATTTTAACAAACGCCCCCATTACTATAAAGATTACAACCACCGCCGGTTGTAATGGTACACACGCTTGCTACCACAAACTGTCAATGTTCCTCAATAGACTTTGAGTTTTATGTATTAGGTATAAGGTTGAAAATGTATTGAAAAAATTTTATAGTTTTCGATAGATTGATGTGCAGGCGTCTGTACATGTTTGATAATAGCTGTAAAGAAAAAACTTTAAGCTGTGGTGATGATGATAACCATCATCATCACCACAGCTTAAAGTTTTTTCTTACGCAACCGCGTAATAAATGAATACCCGCTTGATGGTAAGTAATTATTTAAAAACGCTTTTTTAAACTAAATCAGTCGGTTTCTAGTCGAGTCGAACGTTTGCGAGCGACCTTAGAGTATTCCTATATGAATAGGCACATGTTTTCTTTCACGGTTCATCGCTTCCGTCGCAGTTCAGGGAAATAATATGGAATTATGAGCTGAAGCGGACGCAAGCTAAGAGGATTTGCTCAATGAGATTGCATTACTTAAATTTCATTATATAAATTAAATTAGAGTAGTTACAGGTCAAGGAAAAAAATAGACAATGATTGATTTATTCTAAGAAGTCTATTTATTTAAGAATATAATAGAATAAAATAATTTAATTTGCATTAAGAGCGTTTACGCCCCACACTAGCGCCACCAATGAAAAAAAAACATATGTAGTAATTAGAGATAGAAAGATTTAAGACGTTACAGCTAAAAACGGCCACTTTTAACTATAACTCCGTATTTAACTAAACCATAACATGTCAGATGTTCATTAGGTGACGTAAAAATGCTTAATTACTTTATTAAAATAGTTTTTTGAGCATAATTTCATTTTCTATCTCTAATTACTACATATGTTTTTTTTTTCATTGGCGGCGGCGCTAGTGTGCGGCGTAAACGCTCCTAAAAGTGGTTAGTTACATATTTATTTGATGATCATACACATTCTTGTATCTCACGTTTAGATTTTTCAGACATGCAAAATTATTTTCTAATCGACTCTGACGTCTAGTGATTTAATCGCCGACCTCAGACGTATTACCATTATTAGGTTTGATTCTCAGCGTTCACAATATTGTACTTGGTTTAGTTGGTAGGGCTTGCTAAAAGTCTTCCTGGCTAGAAACCATTATCTTATCTAAGCCGGTTGCCATAACAATGATGGTTGTAGTTAGAGATAAGATCCCCTTCATCAGTAGATGATGATTCCGGATGAAGTATGCTTGCCTTCGGCAGTTTCGTCATTTACCATAACGGAATCACGTCTCACACTTGTGAGTTGACTTGTCCAATATGCCTCAAGACATTAAGTCAACCTTTAACGGTACTTTTATAAAATACCAAAAAAGGTAAATTGTGACCTCTAAGTATGTTATTAGGAAATATACAAAAATAAAAATTATTTAATATTTAAAATTAATAAGTGTTCATTTTAATTGTAAACTATCTCGTGAAGCTACTAATAAATAAATAAAAAAGGATTGTTTTGTATGCTCATTAATAATTTAAAAGGACAGAAGAAAAAGGAATGTCACTAAAAATATAATTCAGAAAAATATTTAACCAATGTGATAACTATAAAAGGGAAAGACCGACACGCATATAGCCAATTACCCCATAATAAGTAATAATATTGGCAAAGTCAAAAAATATTTCGCAATAACCACTCCCAGATCTGCGTGCGAGATAGCAGACATGTTTGCTATAAACACCCAGCGACCCAATAGGGTTGTCAACGTCAATATTCTTATAACTTAAATAAAATATTGGCGGAAGTGGAGTTTTTTTACGCCCATTCTTCTCCGCAGCTAAAGAATTGGCTATCAAATTCAAAGTCAAAAGTCAAATATTTTTTATTCAAATAAACTTTAGAAAAGTGCTTTTTATTTCTAGTGTTTACATTGTAAATATCACTGTTTTTAGAAAAAGTTTCAATATTTTTATAAACATACAATAAGTTCTCGTAAATTATATTGTGATGCAACTGTCATTATATTAATATCTTTAAATCTCTCCCTAAGAGAATTACCAGCTTTTAGGTTATAAAATGCTCGAATAGCCCGCTTCTGCTGCACAAAGATAGTTTGAATATCTTTCGTATCTTATCTCTATCAAAACTATCTAAAAAAAAATAACACAGACTAACACCAACTAAGATTACTTTTTTCAATAAATTATTGTTTGCAAAAATAGGTGTTGCAATAAAAGTATATCATATACCTACTTATCGTAAACTTATAAGTATCAATGCAAACGATAGATAAAAATTTAACAGAACTGCTCCAGTGCTCCAACTCCACCTCTGTTTTTTATCAGGTAGAGCCGAACCATTTGCTACAATATTTTAAAGGAACACATCGAAATAAATCTTAATTTTTTTTCGTATTGAAACTTATAACAGTACACGTCGAAATGAAAAACTTTTTACGAACTTTCCGGCGTTTTAGTTTACCTACATATTATATTATTATATTATATTATTGTATATGTACCTAATACCTAATATTGTACCTAATATTGTTATTTTTGTTTGCACTTTTGTCGCTTCCTTTTAAACATGATGCTCCCATTCCACCTTAGGTTGGCTGGAAGGGATCTCTTTTAGAGATAAGTCCACCTTTGCGTACCATTGTTTGTAAACTGTTCTCTGTATGTGTGTTTTTTGTGCAATAAAGAATACATATATATATATTTTATCCTAATATTTCAGGGTTCGTGGTCACAGGGAGACTGAGGTGTTAGTTGTCTCATAATTAATTTGTAACTTGCATCACATCATCGACAGCTCATTTTATGTCCCCACTGCTGGGACACGAGCCTTCTCTAACGTTAGGAAGAATCGGCAATAAACCACCACGCGTGCCCAGTGCGGATTGGTGGTTGTGTGGTAACTTGCCTACCTATGTAACCGTATTTTTATTTCAATCAAATGCGTTCCGTTTTACGCAAAACTCGCTTATTGCATCTCTCGGTCTTGGAGAGTGGTTTGAGTTAGTACTTAATAACCTGAACGATAGGGTTGATACGTAAATGGATGGACGACATCAAAAAGTGGACGGGACTTAGTTATCGCCAGTTCAATCCAGCTATATGGGATCACGGAAAATTTTGAATACTGATCTCCAAACTCCAGTATGAAGATACTGAAGTTTGGAGATCACCATATATGTCGCAGGGATATGATAAAAACAGTGATTTGGTCAATTCCCCTAAGCGATTTGATCAAGTCACGGTGGATGTTAAAATATCAACACAATTTTATCATTTCCCTAAACAAATCTAGTGATTTGAACAAATACCTGAACTATGTCAGTAAAATGACAAAAAAAACTGCTATGGTATTTTAAAGATTTATTTTGTGCATGGCTTCTGTATAATTACAATAACTGAATAAACAAAATAATCTTAAAAACATTAACAGTTATGTTTATTTATTTAAACACGAAGCAGATTTGTGGCATCGTGAATTACACAGAACATTACTTTTCATACAGGCACATTTATTCGTTTTGCATCGTACTTTGGACTCTTGGCAGGAACACTGTTTGAACCCTTGTCCTCCAAATAAAGACAACTTTCCTGCAATTTCACGCAAACTCAGCTTAGTCGGTGGAACTGAATCGGTTAATGCAGCTGTAGATATTTGAAGAGCGTTTCTAGGAAGCCAATCTCTTATTATGTCAACTGCCGTACCAATTTAAAATAAGTTGTTTTTCGTGTCTAATACAATCCCTGTAATATTATTTGCGTCTAGTGGACCTCTGTTAACTTTAGGTAACATCAACCAAAACGGTGGAACCAACTATTACGTCTTTGAATTTCTTTGAACAAGTTTCTTTCATTTTATCAACAGATCTTTTTAAATTTTGTGAAGCATGTTCCCTTTGCTCTTTAATATTTCCTTCTTGTTGGCATAATAAGCAAAGAACTCCCGACCTATCCTTCTGCGCCTGTCGTATTCATGTTTTTTTATCATTTCTCTAGACTAGTCAGGTATTTGTTCAAATCACTAGATTTGTTTAGGGAAATGATAAAATTGTGTTGATATTTTAACATCCTCCGTGACTTGATCAAATCGCTTAGGGAATTGACCAAATCAATATTTTTATCATATCCCTGCGACATATATACACTAAATGATGATGATGATGATGATGATGATAGGATTCCAGGTAAATATAATAATGTGCCAAAATATAGTTTTTTAAAGTTGGAAACCCTAATGTTATGGTAGGTGTTGTCTACAAACGCCGGCGGGTACGCCACACGTCACCTTATCAGCGGATCTTGCACGCGCCAAATAATTGGCAACATATTTTTAATTGCTGCATTGATTCGTTATTAATATATCACCCCCAATCAGTTGCTATGGTGACGGAGGGCAAATACATTTTACGGAAAACACGGTATTGTTATTAATAATCACCAACGATTGCTGATTGTTTCTTTTATATTCCCTTACAATTAAGCATTTGGCCTGCTTTTCCTCTGATATTAAGTTTATTTTATTTGATTGTGAGATGGGCTTGCTCTTGGCCTCATTCTAATCCCTAGGGCTAAGAAGAGGCCGACGATGGAACAAGCTTGCCCAGAAATAGCCTATTCAGTCGGGCTTTAAAAACTTTAGGGTTATATGCACTCGGGAACATAGACGCCGGTAGGGAATTCCACTCTTTGGCTGTACGCATTATAAATGTAGAAGCAAAACGCTTAGTGCGCAGAAGTGGAATATCAACCAGGTAAGGGTGGTAGCCAGCCGTACGTCTGGATTCCCGATAAAGTCATAATAAGGCCGAAGGTGGAAGCGAACTTCACCGGGAATCCTCAACTACTGAGGCAGTCTTCTTATCTTTATTCTTCTCCACAGCTAAAAAATAGACGTCCTGAATGGGTAGTAGGTAAAAAATGTATGGACCATTCAAAAGCAAAGTTTATTTCAATAAATATTGACTTTGACTTTCAACTGTCCGGAGAACATCAATGCTACAAACATTGTTGTTATGTACATTTCGTATGTATATTATGATGCAAAGCCCGGATTTGTAATCAGTAACCCGGATTTGGCTTAAGCGAATATTTGCGATGACTATTTTGCAATGATGGCGGTCTTTGCTTTGCAGTGAGACACCCCGCACACGACTTTAAAGTTTATACTGACACCCCCGACTAACCGTCAGGTCATAAAGTAGGTGTCAGACATCCTTGCGCATGCATAAGGGACCATCTGCGTCAGGTCATAACGCCAGATCAGGACGCGTTGAAGCGCATTCTTCTTCCGGTACTTTTAAGACTAGTGTAGCAGTTGGACACCCTGCTACACACTACTTTAAAGTTTATAATGACACCCCCCACCAACCTCACGGTTATAAAGTTAGTTAGTTCAATTGTAGCAGTGTGACAGTAGGTATATCGGCTGTAACATAGATATTATATTTCAATACGGTACACTAAAAATGTTAAGATTAATTAATGAAACGGTAGCGCACGCCCGCCGCAATGGCCATCTGACGATGCACGCGCACCGTGATGCGTTTTTAAATGCTAACACATGTACACACAATTATTTAATTTCGCCCAATTACTAGCAGATGTCATTGTTCTGTTGGTTTTTTTTATTAATGCACCCATGCGTAGTGTCACGTGAAATATGATACAAATTGCTGTGAACACATTTTGTGTAGATATTAATTGACTCGAAATTCCTTCATTATTGTATGTTTTGTCTACACTGATATGTTATAGTTATTTGTTTGTATATAATGTGTTGGGGGTTAAGAGAAGCTTGATGACGCAGTGGTTAACGCGGTCTGCGATTGCTAAGGTTAAGCTACTTTCGCAAAGGCCGGTCAACGGATGGGTGACCAAAACTTTGTTATCTCGAGCTCCTCCGTGCTTTAGAAGGCAATTAAGGCCGTTGGTCCCGGCTGCATTAACAGTCGTTAACAACCACCAATCCGCACTAGGCCCGCGTGGTGGTTTATGCCCGTTCTCCCTATCCATCCATAGGGAAGGCTCGTTCCCCAGCAGTGGGGCTATAAAATGAGCTAGGGATGCGTGTGATGATGTCATTGTTCTGGTGGTTTTTTGATTAATGCACCGTTGTGTGGTGTCACGAGAAATATCATACAAATTGCTGTGAGTACTTTTAGAATAGAATAGAAAAAGTATTTACGTAGATATTATTTTGACATGAAGGAATTTCGTATTTTTTTGACCTCACTAATATTATAAAGTTAATTGTTAACAACAAGACAAACACTTAAAATTATATCAATAATAGAAACTTACGCTATCTCTCAGCAACATAAGCTATAGGAAATTATAAAACGGTAAAAATATATTAAGTACACGGTACTTATTTTAAATACCTTTTAATTAAATAGCTTAAATTAAATTACTTGGGCATTACAGGATATAGCTAGTATTTACGCTCATGGTTCAAACTGATTTAATGGGTATATATTACCCTAGTATAGCCAGTAGGTAATCTGATCCTGGCACATATCAATTGAAATTATGTTGTTAACTTATCTTAACTCAGAAAGTAGGAAGAGCAGATAAAGTGTAGCACAGAGATAGCACGCAGTATTAGTACGACCCATAAAGAATCGTTAAACATCAGATTCGGTTAGCCATATGAAAACTAATAAACTATTCTACAAATCAAAAAAGATGTGATACCAAAACTAACTACACTTTTGCAATGCCAATAAAAATATACCAAAAAAAAAGTTGTTACACTCAACTCCTAAGCTGTCAGTCATCAATGTCGAAATTTTGTAAAATGATTCCATAGACAATCAGCTTATTATATTGCGTCTATTCTTCTGCGGTCTATTATTCAATTACACTTTTTTGCAAAAAGAACCAGTTTGTAAGTTGTTTCCTTTTGTAGTTTAAATTTGACCCACTTAATTTTATTTTGTAAAATGAAAAACTACTTTAGACTTTTTAAGAATTGATTGACAAATTTAACTAACATTGTTTTCTAAAGTTTACGCGAACACTACACATTGAAATGAAACAACTTTTGCGGATCTACTCGCGTTTATTTTACACATTACTTATTTAATGTTTATCCTGACGTTTCGAACCCTTTGCAGGGTCCGTGGTCACAGGGAGACTGAGGTGTTGGTCATCTCATAATTAGTTGGTAGCTTGTATACCCTCATTTAAATTTAATCAGGTGCGTTCCGTTTTACGCAGAAAGAGCTTACAGTATCTTTTGGTCTGGCAGTATGGTGTCGGGGCTGGGATTTAATATTTTGTATGATGGGATCCCAGGCTGGTGGTAGATTCCAACCATATTCTCTATTAAAATTAGGATTTTTTTAATTTCAATAGCCTCGCGTATCATCCTAGGGATGAATCGTTGTTCTCTAACGAGTATTTGTGGTTTATCAAATCTGATGTAATGGTTGGGCCCCTCTAGCGAATGTTCGCACACTGCAGACTTATTTTCGCGCCTATGCTTGACGTCGGCTATATGTTCTTTAACACGGGTTCCTACACTTCTCTTTATTTGCCCAATGTAAAAGAGCCCACAGTCGCAGTCCAGTTTGTACACGCCTGCATCTTGAAGGGGTATGTTGCACTTGACAAAAATCTGTGTTATTTTTTGGCTACGAAAATTGTGTTTGGTTTTAAATTGTCGAACACTGTTGCCACAGGCTACCCTATTATCAACTTCGGGCATTACAAGCCGATTTCACTAGCATTTCTTATAACACCACTTAAAAAAATAAAAAAATGAGCGAGCCTCACAGTAGTAGTTTTTTGTATTTTTTGTATTTTGATGTGTAACATTTGACATCTCACCTTAGTATTATGCAGTTTTATCATTATATTCTGAAAAAAGAGTGGGTCAGGTATTACATCATTTTATATCTATAAAATAGATGCGGTAAATACTCATTAGAAGACTTTTGACAAATCAAAATGACCTTTGATAGTCAAATGACACAATATGTCACATATAATAATAATAGGTATGTCATGTTCATAATATCGATTTTAAATTTACAAAATGGCGAGCGCTGTGCGTTTCCCAGACTTCCTGTCACACTGTTACACCGACTTCCGTCACATTTCACGAAATCACTCTCACAAATTGTTCTTTATAGAAGGCAAGCGGAAAGATTTTTTTTTTTCTACACCCCAGTTTACTAGCCCAAGAGAAGCTTCGTTATGAAACTCGTTAAAATGATAACGACAACGGATAAACATACTTAAAATACTTAAATACATACTTATTATACATAGAAAACAACCAGGGCCCTGTTTAATAAAGCTGACAATCCGACAAGTCGACATATGTCAAAAAGTGACAATTTGTCAATTTTTCTGTTTAATAAAACTGACAGGTGACATAATTGTCATGGTGGGAAATTCACAAATATGTCGAATTGTCGCGACAATCCGACATTTTTCTGTTTAATAAAACTTTTTAAGCGACAGGTGACAGGTGACAATTTGTCGTGAAAAACTTGTCAAATTTGCTTTATAAAACATAAAATTGTCTTGACATATTGACATATTTGTAGAATTGTACGACATTTCTGACAGGAGCCTTACCCTCTGTCGCGAAATCATATTTTGGACTTTGAAGGTGTAAGAAAGTGTTTATTACAAAAAATTGTACTTACGTCGAGCAGTGAGAGTAGTGATGATGAATACTAGGAACAAATACAAACGAGGAGGCAACGACGATCATTTAAAAGCAGAATTAATTTATCATTCTCAACACAGATTTTTGCTTTAAAGAAAAATTTCGGGTATGTAAAAACACCGTAGAATATTTAATTATTAAAATTGGTCATCGACTTTTTGTGCATTTCCATTTTACACGCGATCAAAACGATCAATCGAAGATGCACCAGTGATTGATTTATCTTTTACTGTAGTAATACTTTTTTCTATTTTACCCTCATTTAGCTTCATAAAACAAAATAATATGTCAAAAGTCGACATAATTGTCACGACAATCCGACAATTGTCACCGACAATTGTCACCGACAATTGTCAGAAATAATTTGACTGTGGTTTTTTAACATATGTCAAGTTTTATTAAACGCTTTTTCAATGACAAATATGTCAAGGTTTCACCTGTCGATTTTTGACATATTTGTAACTTTTATTAAACAGCCTAAGCGCGACAACTCTACAAATTTGTCGTTTTTTGACATATATGTCAAATTGTCAGCTTTATTAAACAGGGCCCAGACCCGAGACAATTTAGAGAAACAATAATTTCTAAATTGACCTGACCGGGGATTGAACCCGGGACCTCAGAGATGGCGACACCATGAAAACCGGTGTACAAACCACTCGACCAATGAGGTCGACAAATGTAACACATTAAAAAAAATAGCGTTGTTTTATCAAAATTGTGGTATTTCATCTGTAAAAGATGAATCCGCATAGCCATCGGTTGCAATAACCGTTGGATAGATGGCACCGTGCGGCTAAAAGCACTCAAAAACTAAAAAGCAGTGTAAAAAATCAGTGCTTACGTCAGCCTTCTCAGGAGCATAATGGTCAGTGCAGCCACCCGGATTGCGGAAGACCCAGGTTCGATTCCTGGCTGGGTCAGGACGGCATTTAATTTTTTCACTGTATTTTAAAATATTTAACTCCTCTACTGAAATAATGTGTGAATTCATATAACTTCAGTTAGATAGAAAATTAAAAGTCATCACAATAAATAGTTTAAAAAAACGAGCATCTGCCGCCCGCATACAACTTCTAACGACATCGACAGACAAACTATTTACTAACGCACTCCATAAAATAATGATGGACACTCGATACTACAAAACACATTGTAATGAATAGCCGAATGCACACCCTCAATGTTGGAATTTTAGTAAAAAAAACCGATGTACTTTAAAAAAACCCCATATTATTCATTTATTTAGGAAATCAACAGCACACTCACATAAAATACCTACTTACATCTAGCTTGCAATAATTAGCAAGGCCAATGACACCATTTATATCCCATTAATTTACTTACAAGTGAAAAAACACATGTGGATGTTATTTTTTTTTTTTTTCTATTTTTTTTTTAGGGACTTTAGGCATGCCATGTCAGTCCCATCATAACTTATACATAATAAATCAAACTTATTTACTAGTATTTAAATAACTTAAATTATGTTTAACAATAATAGTAGACTATAATATTATTAGTAATATTATCTAATATATTAATCATTGACGGCTCACCAACACCATATCGCAGACAAGTCTGGCTGCTTCTGATGTAGGCTTTGCTAAAATAGTTTGATATACACCTACATCAGAAGTTTTGAGGTTTAGTTGATTCACCAATAATTGTCGGCTCTCTATGATTTTTGGTACATTCCATCAACAAGTGTTGCACATCCTCCAGTTTATCACATACCTCACAGTTAATTTTAATTTTAATTTTAATAAATAAAAAAGGATATTAGTTAAACTTGTTTTGAGTAGACATAACTGTTGTTTCACTGGGTGCGTTTTGTTTTCTTTCTTAGCCTTTATTGTTCCACTATGATAGTCAAAGGCCTCTCACAAGTCCTTACATTGAAATTTTTCCCAAGAAATTGTAGTATAGTATACTGGTAGTATTGTATGACATTGTGAAAGTACCTGATGTAATTTGCTAACTTAGATGTTGTTATATCTTTAATTTCTTTTTTACATGCTGTGGTTGTTTTTTATTTTTTGTGTGTTCATTTCTAATGGAAAGTGTCCTTCTATTATAGGGCATTTCCCAATAGTATGACGCTGTAAGGGAGAAAAGAAATGCTCTTGCTGATTTTTTTAAATATAGCCTATGTTATTTAGCGCTAATGTAGCATTCTAATGGTGAAAGAATTTTATAAGTCGGTCCAGTAGTTTTTGACATTATTCGTTACAAATATACATACAAAAATACAAAGCTTTTCATCTTTATAATATTAGTATAGATTTACTTCTTACCACCTTTTTGTTTTTTTTATGTGGTGAGAAACACGATGAACAAACGTTTAATTGCAAAAATACGATTAACGCTTCTCTCTTTTACGAGTAAGCCTTTAAACGTATTTTTTACTGAACATTGACAAGTATACGTGCGTGCATAAACCCCCTGACGGGTTTGAAGCTACCGATGGACGGACGATACGGGCTGTCCCTAATCCTGGCTTTACGAATATGATGCCTATGTCACCGTAATAAAGATGACACCACGTGTCACGGTTGATGTGTTATTATGACCATAGAGTTGAAAACTAACGTTTGATGGAGAAGTTTCGTGTTTTTTTGATGATGGATGTAGATAATAATTTTTTTAACTTCATTGTTGTAAAATATAGATCAAAACCAATAAGCCAATGAATTTACCATATTTCATGATATGAACCTTAATTAATGACTAAGCAATAGATTATATATTTAAGTTTACATTTTAATCTGTTTTAACTCTAGGAGTTCATAAAACGTAAATCTTTTACCTTAATTTAAAATATTGAGTATTAACTCTATCTTTAAAACTAAATTCTTTTTGAAAGAAAGTTACTACTCTTAAGTACTCTAACCACAATAGACATTAACCTCGATTGCAGTAATTTTATAAGCTGATTTAAAAGAAAGAAGGATTTTAATATAAGGCTCTATTTTATATATTTACAGCCGTGAGACACTTTAATGTTTCTTTTATTTTTGTTAATTTATTCTATTTCCTATTGTCTTGTTGGTGTTAAAAAAAAATATTTTTATTCTTCTTCCTCTTCTTCGTAGCTTTTTATGCACTGATTTGGATGTTTTTTTGTTGGAAGATTTTTTCTACGGATTATTAGGTCTATGGTCATAGGGGTGGGCTTATTGTTCGACGGGCCATAGAATTAGGCGCGGTGGTCAGATATTTTATTTATTTTAGGAATTGATATTTGGGGTCTCAAAATTGCGTGTTTAGAGAGTTCATTGGTCGTACGCGTCCTTGCTAATATAGATTCAACCGGCAGCAGTTTACCATAGTTTAAAATATTAAAATTTTCGATTTTGACATTTGTTTTTTATTTTAAAATTCAGTCAAATATTCCATCTCCAAGCTTGGAACAAACCATGGAAGTCCGTGTTTAAGACCTGACGCGCACGCTGCGCACTATCAACCAAATAGCTTTAAGAACAGACATTTTTTCTTGTTCTTTGAACGAATTTACAAGAGTTGCATTATTTATAATATGTTATTGTACTTAGTACCTACCTAGTGCTTTCTATCGTATTGGTGTTGAACTGTAAAGATAGATTTAAGCTAAGATTAATAAATAAATAAATAAATTAATAATTTAAAAAAAAACAAAGTTTTTATCAGTTAAGACTTCAATAATTGCGCTCTTATGAATGTCAGTTACGCCATCGGTTCGTAAGTGTTCGAGGAGACCTCATACTGTACAGTATAATACAATGTCAGTCGAGATAACCGAATAACCTTCCACTTTTTTTACAGCTATAATTACAGTACTCGGAGACATTTCGGTGGTCACTTTAATTACTACGGCAGTTCCGATTTGAACTTTTTTGTCTTGGAAGGAAACGTGGGAATTTGTACCGACCGCCTATAACTGCCCGAGCGACGGTGTCCCGAAATTGTTACCAAGGACATCTATGGTTGGGGACGTTCTTTGACTAACGCAGGGTTGTCGCAAGCTTGAAACATATTTTTTTTATTAATCAACAACTGTAGTTAAAACAAGCTATATGGGATCGCAGAAAATTTTGTATACTGATCTCCAAACTTCAGTATGAAGATAGCACTAAACGATGATGATGATGTACGATAATCGAATACCAGGTTTATGGTGGAAACACACTTCGACCTAATAAAAGTATTGACTATCTTATCCTAACATATAAACTTCTCGGTGTGATGATCTCTATGTTTTTTGTTCTCATTTAAAAAAATTACTACTATTAAATTACTTATTATTGCTTATTTTAATTTATTTTTCTGAGTGGTAGAGCCACGCTTCGTTGCAGCACGAAATGGGCCGGCCCGCCTGGCGTAATACCACCCTCTCACAGAATATCGGCGTGAAACAATGGCACTCGTTGCTGTTGTGTTTCGTCCGGTGAGTGAAAGTACCGGAGGCCCATCTCTTACCCCTCCCCCCTCCCAATTCCTACTCCCTCCTCAAGATCTAACTCCTTTATTTATTTATTTATTTATTGGAACACCAACAGCAATATGTACATTATAATATAAATATAGGTGGAATAGTACAGGACTGGTACATTTGCCAATTAAAGGTGTGCACAACATTCATAGAATACAAAATTGAAAACTATAATATATATAAATGAAAATTAACAAAATCGATCAAAGAAAAAAGCAAACTTCAATTAAAATTAAATTAAAATTGTAAGTTAATATTGAAAAAATACAATAAACGGACATCAACAACGTCATCAACAGTTTAATTTTCCATTTTGCACCTTACCTTTCACAACGTGGTGAGATCGTAAAATAAATCTATATCTATTAATTTATTGATACTATTAAATTCTCTTATCATGCGGGCTATAGGAGCGTTTGATCCTACATTGGTTCTGCAGTACGGTGGGTAGAATGTTTTTGTAAGTGGATACCTGGGTGTTGCTCTTGGAACAGTGAGTGGCAGCTGAGCAAGAATCTGACTACAATTAATACAAGAATTGACAGTTTTATAAAGAAAAGTAATGTCTAGTAGCACCCGTCTGCTGTACAATGAGGCCATCTTGAAGAATTCCAACCTATGATTGTACGGTGTTCTGTGAGATATCCCTTGGGAGGTAAAAGCGAGATGCCGAGTAAATGCACGTTGAATACATTCGATTCGCTGGGAGTGGGTACTGTAACTTGGGTTCCATACCGAGCTAGCATACTCCAAGTGACTACGTACAAGTGCATTGTACAAAATAATTTTAGTTTTAGGGCTGCGAAATGATTTGCTCCAAGCATTTGTGCCGATTTTTTTACGATTTTATCAATATGCATTGTTAATTGTAGTTTACAGTCAATTGTTACACCTAAATCTTCGACTTCATTTACCATGTTTAATTGTTCACTATCAAGAGGTTTCTTTTTTCGCGTAAAAGTTATTTGAAGGCATTTCTTGACATTAAGAAACATGTCATTGTCGTGGCACCAGTGTGATACATTTAACAAATCCGATTGGAGTAACATATTATCCTCGGTAGATGCTATTGTCTTGTGAAGCTTTAAGTCATCTGCATACAAAGAAAATTGGCTGTGATGGATTCTGTCTGTTAAGTCGTTTATGAATATGAGAAATAGGATTGGACCTAAATGAGAACCTTGCGGTACTCCTGATTGAGCATAATAAGTATCAGACTCAAAATGGCCCACAGCCACAAACTGTGAACGACTATTCAAATATGAGGAGAACCAACGCAAGAGATTACCGTGAATACCTACTGCCTTAAGTTTTTGCACAAGTAAACAGTGATTCACTTTATCGAAAGCACTGCTGAGATCTGTATAAATAGCATCCACCTGCATACCTCTATCAAGCTTCTGGGATATATTGTTGACAAATGACACCAGATTTGTACTCGTGGAGTGACCCCGCTTAAACCCATGCTGATGTGGTGTAATATGACTGTTAATGTGGTGATTTAACGAAGGGCATACCAGTGATTCAAAAAGTTTCGAGAAGCAGGACAGTATAGAAATAGGCCTATAATTTCTTACGTCTGCATTGTCTCCTTTTTTGAATACGGGAATAATTCTGGCCTTCTTCCATTCGCTAGGAAACTGCCCAGATTGCAAAGACCGTTCAAATATAAGTTAAGGGGAAAAGATAGTGCCTTGCGACACCGTTTGACAAAAATGGGTGGAATGTTATCTGATCCAGCCCCTTTTGCTATGTCGATATTTTTAATTTTTCCGCTATTTCTCTTTCACTAAAGTGCAACGATGAAAGAAGTCTATTCGAGGTAGGTGTCGCGGAAACCGCGGAATCAGCAGGATGCTTTGACGTATTTATTGTGTACACTGAAGAGAAATATGATGCGAATGACTTTGCGATCTCAAGGCCCGTATTTGCTACATTATTATCGTAGTGAATAGCCGATGGTATTGCAGATCGATGCTTACGCTTGCTTTTTATATATGTCCAGAATTTCTTAGGATTTTTTGCAATATCTTTCTCTATGTTTTTCTGATACGCGGCGAAGTCCTTAGCAAGCAATTTCTGGCCGCGCTCCCGAAGTAATTGAAATTCGTATTTATCTCGTGGGTTTTTATGTTTATTGTACTTGCGCCTACACCTATTCTTTTCAGCAAGAAGGCGGATTAAAACGGTACTAAACCATGCTGGATATTTATGTATTTTGTGGTTGCGCTTAGAGACATGATTGTTTATTTTATTTCTTAAAATTGAGTAAAATTTTGACAGCATAACATTTACATCCTGCATGTTAATAAATTCTGCATGCCAGTTAATTTTATTGAGCTCAACTGAAATGTTGTTGAAATCTGCTTTAAAAAAATTTAAATTACATGTGCGTTTTGTGTGTAAAAAAATTGTGTCGGAAAAGCTAAGAGTTAGTTGTAAAGGAGGGCTCCTTCCTCAAGGCCGGCAACGCATCTGCGATTACTTTGGTTTTGCGGGTGTCCATGGGCGGCGGTGATTACTTTCCATCAGGTGACCCGCCTGCTCGTTTGCCTCCTTTTGAAATAAAAAATAAAAAAAATTACTAGAGGTCGCCCAGTGGTCGAAATTCGACCGTATTTTTTATAAAAAGCTGTTTACTAAACAATATTTTATTAAGGCTGCACGGATTGTATCCTAAGCAATGAAAAATTAAATAAGATAGAATGTGACTTCCATTTTGAAATTTTTTAAAAATGTATGAAGCAATGTTTATTTAATGTAGGTATTTTCTATGCATAATTTTTTTTTAAATATTAGCATTCTGCTCTCCTTCTCTCTATAAACTGTTACTATAAGTGTGCGAAATTTCATACTCCTCCGTCCGCGCAATTTTCGTAAAAAGGGGCACAAAGTTTTTGCTTCACGTAACGGAAAACTATTAGAAAATAGTTTAAAAGATTTGCCGATAGTTATTGATCACAAGTAAGACTCAACGTGGGCAAGGCCTGAAGCTGACATCGGCATCGTCAACTCAGAAACGCTGGGTTCAATTGCAGGTATAGGGTAGTTCAAAAAACAAATTTTCTAAATCATTTCGTGTCTTGACGTTGTGGTACCCTGATTGACAAAACACGAGTGTTTTAACAATGTTAATTAAATAGATTAATTAAAATATGTTTTTAACATATGATTCTACTGATATAAGTAAATGCAATAACTTCTAAGGACCCAAATCAAATCAGGTCAGTTAAAAATATATTTAGCATTTTAATTAAGCTTTGTTAGCTTTATATTAAATTTGTAAACAGGACAAATTAATACGATGACCATGACAAAACAAGGGACCAGCGGCAGCGCCCCCAAATTCCTATCTCTTTATTTGTCTGAAGCCCACCAGAATAAATAATTCATGAAATGGGCACGTTTTTTCCAGGCGTTTAGTTGTTTGCGGGCTGTAGCATGACGAAAATACAGGACAAATTTTCATTTAACTTGAGATATAGGTAAATTTCTAAATTAGTTTTTGCATTTACAATGCTGTACGTACTTTTGAGGACAGGGCGCTATGGCGCTCATTAGGGGAGGCCTTTGTCCAGCAGTGGACTAATATAGGCCGATGATGATGATGATGATGACTTACTTTTGAGATTTATTAAGAAGATTTCTCATGCTATTAAACTAGGTGTGCCCAAATCATAGATATTTGATTCAAATCTAAGCTTTAATCTGAAGTTCCAAGTGGCACTATAGTAACTATATTAATATTTTAAATGCTCAAGTTTGTGTGTATCTATGTGTGTATATTTGTTGCTTCTTCGCTTATTTACGTTTCCCATGCAATTTTTTTTGAGGAAAATAGAGAAGTGGCTTTCCGCTTGCCTTCCGCCCTACAGTACTAGACGCGTGTGAGTCGGAAAAAGATATTAAAATCAAAAAATAACGTTGAACCTTTTGGTCGCTTACATGAAATTGTTGGCCGCAAAAATGTAAGCACACTTTTTTTTCACACATTTTTGTGACAGCCCTGGGGGTGCGGCGCGGCGTCCCGTGACCCAGATATATTTACACTATTATTTCACCATATTATCTAACTAGTCATTTCACTAACCGCTCCTCTAATGCTGACTTATTATTATGTTGGCTGTGACATCCGCGTGCCGTTGTGCTATTAATGTATTTTGGATTTAAACATCACCTTAATATTACGTGTATGTAATATTATTGTTGTGATGTTGCGACCTCATAACTTAGTGGGGCCGAGGTTTCCCTCTCGCAGTAAAACTTCGACCTATCGGGATCATTATGTGCAACCCCATCCTTTCATTCTTCTTTCTCTGTAAAGATAGATGCCATAAGTTTGGCAACGTCCTTAAGAGCGAAGAGCCTGTAGTCCTCCGGTTTCGGATAGGCCGACCCCAGGAGTCCCATTCTTTTCTTAACCTGAGAGTTGCAGTCACACAGTATGTGCTGCATTGACTCCGTTTCCTCTCCACATGCCCTACACAAGCTATTTGTTGATAGATGCATTCTGTGAAGCATTTGTTTTGTGGCATAGTGCCCTGTCAAAGCACCGATGGTTAATCGGGCCAGCCTTCTACTACCTCCGCATATGAACTTACTCAGTCCTAAGGCGTTTTCGCCTAGGAAGGATTTGGAGTGTTTCATAGCCGGCTGCTCTTTCCATTCGATGCTGTGCCTGTTTACGATGTAATCTTTAAGGCCTTGTTAATGGTACTTGGTGAAAGTGCCACAAACGGCTCAGGACCAATGAGCTGGGTCTTCGAGCCCTCCCTGGCAAGTGCATCCGCTATCTCGTTGGAGGTTGCGACCTCGCGCACGTCCTAAACAGTTACTTAATAGTAATTTGAACTGTACACTTTAGTAGGACCACCAGCCAGATTTTTAACTAGACGACAATACCAATTATAGTAAAATTTTATTTATTTACGAGCTTACAACTATCATTACAGGATACTTATTCCTAATGCAATAGTGTAGTTCCTTATTACCTTATCTAACTATACTATTACTATTATTATACTTATCTAACTATTTCTATAACAAAGAACACATAACGTGACTTTTGTGAATTCATTCAGAGACTTTATAGGCAGCCAAAGCTGGACAACAAACCAGATTGAGTAACTTGACGACTAGATAAAACTAACAGATACAACGTGTAACAGATTAAACTCACACCCTCTTAAGTGGTGACTCAGTCCATGAAACTGAACAACTTTTGTTATACGACTTATGGATAATCGTGAAATTTTTTTTTATCTTTCCATAGATAAATCAAAACTGACCGAGGGAATCCGTTTGAAAAGACGATTTTTTTTGCGAATTTCGAAAAGTCGTGGAACAAAAGTTGTTTAGTTTCATGGACTGAGTCACCACTTAAGAGGGTTTGTGTTTAATCTGTTACACGTTGTATACAGCATTGTGAATATTGTGAATGCAAAGTTCAAAATAATATAACTAACTTGACGACATTTCCTCGCTAAAACTAATATGTAATCCGTTCCCTCGGGGTGCCCAGTGCGAGTGTCGTATGGCTTTGAAGCAACGCCTTCTAGTAACAAACGAAGACAGTTAAAATTTTGCCAAAATGTCGTTATCGTTAACTTGTTCCTATGGCAAATAAAACTCGTACAATGCATGCTGTAACTTTAATTATTTAGAGTACAACCAACAAGACAAACACAAATACAAGCAACAACTACGTAGAACATATTATTGTAGACTTAAAGCTAGGTGTCATCTCAATTATAGGCTGCCACGGCATGCAAAGTGGATTACATTGTTTGAATAAATAATATAATATTTTGCTTCATACTATAAACAGTATCATATTTGATAATTTAATAATTATAAATCAATTTTAAAAGGTACCTACTTGCGAAGGTTATAATATAATTCGTATATGAAAACCAGCTAAGCCAGACCCTATTAGGCTTTGATATTAATAACTTAGGTTACACGAAGAAATGACACTTCATGCTGCTTCAAATAAACAGGAGATCGCCCCCCCCCCCCCCCGCCCCTCCTCCCAATCAATCAACAACCAAGGCAGGCAATGGCATACATCACTCACACATAATATTAAACTTGGCTCCCAATTCTCATTTCACTCACATTCAATTCATATTTTTGAGGGGATATCAACTAATTATTAGGTCCTTACTAGGACATCAAAAATTAATTGTTTCGGTGTTACATGATTAGTAGTACCCACAGAGCATACCCAACAGGCTTAGTAAATTTGACGAAAAACTTCGATAGCGCGATGTAGAAATGTACAGTTCAGCGCCATCTACCGTTGATACACAGTAAACAGGTTCAAGAAAGACTGTATCCAGAAGCATAATATTTAAGATTTGCATTGAACAAACCTGTATTATTGAACCTGAATTCTACTAATTCATATATTTGTGAATTTAAAGGTGCTATTTTGAAACGGTACTATCATAAGCTTTCCTTAACATGTAAAGGAGTGTATTTACGAAATAACATTACATTTTATTTTCTTTAACAAATAAAAGTTATTTTAAGCAGATGTAATCTAACCCTCCGACGTCGACCGCTCATTTTCATCGCAATCACATATTTTGGAGCACGCGCGTGCACCTATTGTTGGACGCTTAAATCATTTTAATATTTTAACAATAACCGTTTGTTCGCGCGCACGTATTGACCATTTCTGCATCGTACAACCTAATTATTTCGTTAAAATAATGATATATGCTCGTTATATCACAATGGGTCAGATTTGGTACAATTATGGTCAACGTGCATTGTGTTTAATAGAAAGGGTACGATCTCGGGTGAGTTGAATACTCCTACTTTTATTTATGTCGTCCAGTGAAAATGTGGACGTGTATTGGATTAAAATGACAGTGTTTAGTCCATTAGGGATAAGGATTAGTAAGTATAGCTGAGGGCTATTAGGAGGTACTCTATCAGAATTGGAAATAAAACTAGTTCTATTCATGGGTGTATTTTGTTTTGTGTTACTGACCCCGTAAATATGCATAGGTCCGCCTGATGGAGCGGCCACTGCAGCCGGAAGATGCTAGCAGATAAAATTCAAAAAAATTCAAAATTCAAAATCATTTATTCAGTTTAGGCTACAAGTAGCTCTTGTGAATGTCATTATGCCATCGGTTCGTAAATCTACTCTGGGCGGGAGATCTTGTACTGAGAAGAACCGGCAAGAAACTCAGCAAGTGTCCAGCTCTTTTCTCCCTTACAGCGTCAAAAATATTGGAAAATGCCCTATCATAGCAGAACACTTTCCATTACAAATAAACACAAAAAATATATATAAGACAATAACAACATGTAAAAAAAACAAAATAAAAAATGTAAGTTAACAAATTTACATCAGATAATTATGTAAAGGTTTCAATTTCCACAATGTCATACAGCACCACTACAGTACTCTAGTAAAAGTCAAAAATTGTTTAGGTAAAACAAAGTCAAACTATAATTAATAATACTAAAAATAAGATAAGTATGCAAGAGCAGACCAGCCTCCACAGGCGGCACCCGTTCACGAGCATGACATATGAATCAGCCATCGCTTCGCTCAACCATATTTTAGGGAACGTAACGACCCGACGCACATGCCACCACCGCAGAGACAGTAAAGAGAGCATGACACACTCAAGATACTCTAAATAAAAACTTAATGATGTATTTAACGCAACGCTGTTTGTTATCTGTAGGACAATGCTGTTAAAATAAAAAATGTAAGTTAACAAATTTACATCAGATAATTATGTAAAAGTTTCAATTTCCACAATGTCATACAGCACCACTACAGTACTCTAGTAAAAGTCAAAAATTGTTTAGGTAAAACAAAGTCAAACTATAATTAATAATACTAAAAATAAGATAAGTATGCAAGAGCAGACCAGCCTCCACAGGCGGCACCCGTTCACGAGCATGACGTATGAATCAGCCATCGCTTCGCTCAACCATATTTTAGGGAACGTAACGACCCGACGCACACGCCACCACCGCAGAGACAATAAAGAGAGCATGACACACTCAAGATACTCTAAATAAAAACTTAATGATCTATTTAACGCAACGCTGTTTGTTATCTGTAGGACAATGCTGATAAAGGCTGTCATATCAGTATAAAAAGTATAAAAAATAATTTTAATAAATTGATTCAAATATAATATGTGATTTTTATTATAACCAGGCTGTTTTATCATCTAAATATTCTTTGACTGTATAATAACCTTTTATAAGTAATAAAGACTTCACATGTTTTTTAAACTTATCTAAAGGTAAATCTAGTACAGAATTTGGTATTTTATTGTAATAGTGTATACCTTGCCCCAAGAAAGAACCAAGTACCTTCTGTAACCTGAACAGTGGCATTACAAGTTTTGTCTTATTTCTAGTATTGAAATTATGTACGTCACCGTGTTTAGTAAAGGAGTTGATGTTGCAACGTACAAAAACTATACAATTATAAATATATTGAGATGCAACTGTCAGGACATCAATCTCCTTAAAAAGATTTCTTAGGGAAGTTCGTGATCCTAGTTTATAGATTGCTCTTATTGCTCGTTTCTGTAAAATGAATATAGTTTCAATATCAGCCGCTGTTCCCCACAGTAGGACGCCATACGACATGACACTATGAAAATAACTAAAATAAACTGTTCTAGCAGTTTCAACGTCTGTTAACTGCCTAATTTTTCTAATGGCATAAGCAGCAGAACTGAGTTTACCGGCCAATTTCGATATATGAGGATTCCATTGAAGTTTTGAGTCAAGGGTAATGCCTAAAAAGACTGTAGAATCTACCAAATCTAATTGATCACCGTTTATTCTAATATTGGTTGGTTCATTTCTGACATTTGGTAATATAAATTTAATACATTTTGTTTTCTTAGCGTTAAGCTGTAAATTATTAATAGTAAACCAATGGAGTACCTCTGAAAGAGCTTTATTTACATTTTCATAATTAGTCCTACACCTAGTCACATTAAAAATGAGTGAAGTATCATCTGCAAATAATACAATTTCACAGAAATTCTCTACTAAGAATGGTAAGTCATTAATATAAATCAAGAACAGAAAAGGACCAAGAATCGACCCTTGTGGAACTCCCATTTTTACATGAGAACCAGATGATTTAGTACCATTTATATCGACAGTTTGAGTTCTAGAGCTGAGATATGACTGTATTAAATTTAGTGCAAAATCTTCGAGACCGTAATAATGTAGCTTCAACACCAGAGTCCGGTGCTCAACGCAATCAAAAGCCTTGGACAAGTCGCAAAAAACTCCAAGAGCATTTTGAGACTTCTCCCAGGCATCAAATATATGTTTTATTAGAGCAACGCCTGCATCAGTAGTAGAACGACCCTTAGTAAAACCATATTGCTTACTATGTAAAAGGTTGTTTGTGTTAAAATATGACATCAACTGTTCGAGTATAATTTTTTCATAAATTTTACTTAGCGCTGGTAATATTGAAATGGGCCGATAGTTACTGGGGTCTTCTTTGTTTCCTGATTTGAATAAAGGTATAACTTTACTAAACTTCATAAGATCAGGAAAGATTCCCTTATCGACACAGTTATTAAAAATTTCAGCAAGATACGGTGCAATAGAATAAATAATATTCTTAATTACTTTAATAGATATACCCCACAAATCACTCGTGTTTTTCATTTTAAGTGATTTGAATGTTTTAATAATATTCATTGAATCAATGTATTTAAAATGAAAGGAAAGATTACATTTTGGTACATATTTTTGGAGTAAAGTTTGTGCAGCTTCCGGTGATGAATCTAAATTTGATGTTGTTATTACAGGTATATTTACAAAAAAATCATCAAAAATATTAGCAATTTGTGAATCTGAATTGACCAAGTTGTCGTTTACTTTTAAAGTGAAAGTATTATCCCGTGGTTTAAATTTACCTGTTTCACGGTTTATGATGTCCCAAGTGGCTTTGATTTTATTGTTAGACTTTTTAATTTTTTCTTTAATGTAATTAGATTTTGCTACTATGCACACTTTCTTAAACATTTTCGAATAATTCTTTACATATTCCGTAAAATTAACATTTTGGTTATATTGTTTTAAACTATATAAATCATACAATTTATTTCTACTTTTATATATACCAGTCGTGGCCCAGTCACAGAACTTAAGTTTATGAGTAATTTTTATTGTTTTTGGTGTAAACACCTGGTTGTATTCGGTCTTGATTAAGTTAAAAAGATTACTATAAAGCACATCTGGATCATCTTGTACAAAAGGCAATGCATCTATTTTACAAGCTATACTATTTTTGAAACACTCCACTCGCTCTTTTGTAACTGGTTTACAGTTCACTATTATTGGTTCATCCCTAATATCAAAATCATAGGTCACCTTCAAACCGCAATGGTCAGACGTAAGATTATTAATGAGTGACTTAGAAACAGGGTCATAGTCTGTAAAAATATTATCGAGACAAGTGGCCGAATGTGAAGTTATTCTAGTGGGTTCGAGAAATAGATTCAAAAGATTAAAACATTTAAATAAGGCAAGAAGACGAACACTCGTTGGAGTGTTTTCTAAAATATTTATATTAAAATCTCCACATACTAAAACAAATTTCTTTTTTAGTTTTAATTTTCTAAGTACGTCTTCCATTACTGTTTCAAAAATATTGAAATTGCCCGAGGGGGGTCGGTATACACACACTATTACAAAACTATTGAACTCCACACACGATAGTTCAATGTTACGCTCCACTGATAGGTCTACAATATCGTTGCGATTTTTGTATTTAATATTGCTTCTTACTAATATTAGAGAACCGCCGTGAATAGCTGAGCTTCGCACGTACGCGCTTGCTAGTTGGAAGTTATTTACATGGAACGATGTGTCATGACTTTTTAGCCAATGCTCAGTTATACAAAATACATGAATTACCTGACTTTTTGCTAATAATTCTAATTCTAAGTCCTTGCCAGCCAAACCCTGAATATTTTGATGTATAATAGTAATGGATGTGGGCTTGGCTTTTGTCTTAGACCTCAGTTTAAACCTGAGGTTGTAACCTTATTACTAGATGTAAAAGTTGCATTAGTAGAACTACTAATGATTAAGTTATTATCATGAAAAGACTTAGTTATACCACCTATAACTGTATCATGTATATTAAAAGCTAACAAATTAGCTATCTGAGTCCTACATTTCTTAGAAAGATACATAGTATCTGACGTCAAACTAAAGTTTTTAATAAATTTATTTATATCGAAATATAAAATAGTGTCACTATGACGACAAATTAAATTAAAAAGTAATAAATTTAAGTCATAAATGCAGATACAAGGTGCTATCACGTTGCGTGTGCGTTATAAACCTGAAGCTTCAGTGTTTGTGCTTCTATGCCTTAGGATTTCTTGGCCAGAGTGATTCGGCGTAAACTAGATTCGCGTCGCGCTTCCGCCTCGTCTTCGTTTAGCATCATGTGAGATTTTGGTCAAATGTGGGTTAAGCCGAAACCCGACTGACATGTAAAAATGTAGAACAGTTTTTCTTTTCCTTGTAGAATACAAGGAAAATTGCAATAAGTCAAATATTGGAAGTGCACTTTACCAAAACACAGGCACCACCACAACAATTCTATTAACATACTTTAGATTCTAAAGTATGTTAGTAGAATTGTTTAAAATCTAAAGTATGTTAGTAGAATTTGTTGTGGTTATGCCTGTGCCCCGGTGAAGTGCTCTACCAATATTTGACTTAGTGCCATTTTCCTTGTATTCTATAAGATAACTATTTTTATTGTTGTAGTTTTAAGATTAAAGCCATGCTTTTTGGACTAAAGGAAGGAAGTACAAAATCTTTAACTTTTTATTTTAGCGATAAAAAGAAGTAAAAATAATATATTTTTGTAATAGGTCTTAGTATCTAACTCGTATCTTTTTATTCGGGTATATTCCAGCAGAGGACTAAATGTACCCGGGACCTAAAAATGTTTTTTTAAATAATAAAAAGAAGTAATTTTTGGTAAAAATTACTTACCTTACTTACTTACTTACTCCGCTGGCTTAGTGACCCTTAGTGAATCTTGACTTCCTACACAACAAGACGCCTATCTTCACTACTTTCTACACTCTCAGACCACTGGTCGATCTGAAGCACATGATGATCTTTTACTACTTCATCAAAAAAATCAAAACAAGAATAGTAATCTCATCTTTCTTTAACCAAACATTATTTAAAATAATTACTAAAGCGTGCCCTTCTAAAAAATGAGCTTCTACCGAAAAAACACCAAAAAATACCGAAAAGCATTTGTAAATTGGTCATAAAATAGGGTTAATGAAGCGTTTAACGATGCCTATAAAATATTGGTTGACCGCGACTTGTGCGTTACGCTGTATGCGTCGTCGAGGAACAATAATTTTGTATGCAAATTAGGGAATATCTTAAGTGGGATCAAAATACCCCAGGCGCGTGTTACTGGTTAAGTACAGTTGCCGGCAGAAGTTTTTGATGCGTGTGTTTTTCAGAAAACAAAATGACGTTAACTTAAATATTTTACTCTACCTATTTATTATTAACATGACATAATAAAAGCTATATAACTTTATTTTAATAAAGAAAAAAAGATACGAATTAGATACTAAGACCTAATTATTATTTTTTAAATTTCATAATGAAACGCTACCAGTATGATTATATTATTTTAATGTTTTGTTGTATTGACGTATTGACATGATAAATCGATGCAGTTATTACAAAAATATATTATTTTTTCTTCTTTTTATCACTAAAATAAAAAGTTGAAGATTTTGTACTTCCTTCCTTTAGTCCAAAAAGCATGGCAAATATGCTTTAACCTTAAAACTACAACAATAAAAATAGTTCTCAAAAGCAACTTACTAAAGTCCCACTGTCACTAACAAAAAAGATTATCATCATTGTACCAATTATCCTGTTTACGACATCATTTCCACATAAAAATAAATATGTGAAACCAAAACAAAAAAAAAATCGATTTACAAAAAAACTCGCAAGAAAGTAATACGTAATAATATTTCTATGCCGTTTTTGTTTCAAAAAGCAAAAGTGTCAAAAAAGCTAAGCTCTCTCTATTCGTATACCCATCGAAGAACAGATGCTTGTGCCCTTCTAATTTGAATACGTAGCAAGGGGTTAGAACCATGTGTCACGTGGGCTACAACGTTTAAGGTGGGCAGTAGCGGGTTCACTTCCAGATGGAGGCAATGGTTCGTTATGGTTATGAATTATGTAATAATCAATAGCTGTTCACGGGTAACTGATTTCTGCGAATGAATGATTATTAATTTAAATAGATACGGTGTGAAAATAGATCTACAGTTGAATGCCAATAAAAAATATAATAGGTGTTCGGTTTAAGGCTTTATATATTTTCGTAAAAAAATAGCCCACACATTGCACATTGGACAGTAAGTTGAAGAGTACACATGTCATTATTTATTCAACATTCTTCACAGAATTTGTAATTCATTACGATCTATAAAAGGCTAACGAAAAGAAAACCCTTGAAAGGGTAGTTCAGGAATCTGCAGATTATTTTTAAGACTGTTTCTTAGAACTACTCAATATACTGAATGAGTCTAACCTAATATAATTATATTTTACTATGTTAATAACGAAAATAACTTCGTGTTTAGTTAAGCTGTTTAAGAAAAAATAAATAAATATACCGAGTCCACATACAGAGCCGCGAGCAAAAGCTATTGTTTTTTTTATAACACACAACGAATAACTCGTCCACTGCTATAAATTCAAACGTAACAACCAATCGACCGTAACTTCGCAATACGAAAAGAACAATTGACAAAATGCTGAAGCGTTTACCACTCACCCGCATACACAGGTTTACTGCGGCGTTCATACGCTGTGTCCATTGCGCTCCTTCTATTACTGATGACTACGACTTCTTTAAAGCTACACGCAATGAACTACAAATTAGCTTGCTATGTATTAAACCGTTTATTTTCGTGGTAGAGGCTTTACAACCCCTGCATTACTGTGAAGCTTCACCGTTTGTCGTGCATCGTACATCTGTGTGGGCAATGTGCTGTGCGGTGAATGTACCCACATTTTTATCAAATGGAATTGGAGGTGTGGTGAAAGAAAAGAAAAGAGGTGACCGCTTGTAATACAAAGTAACTTGAAAGTATTTGGAAGTTTAATAACGTTTTTTTATTTTATTTCGAATATGTAACTACTATCTTCTGATTAAGTTAGTAGTTGGACTTCTTGGCGGTGAGTGTGCATGAGTGTTGGCAAATGAAACAAAACAGTGCAACGTTACTTTTCAAATTCTCTCAAGAAGTACGCCCGAGGACTTAGTAAAGAGCCCAACATGTTTACTGAGATACTCGAGGGGTTGGGGGGTATATAATTTCTCACTTCTCATTTCTATTATCATTCATCATCATCATACAGGAAGAAAATATTGTTTATTTATGTATATGTATTACTTGTTCCAGAGGATGGGCAGCAGCATCTCTCTGAGGTTACCCTCAACCTACTGCGATCGCCAACCCGCCTGCCAAGCGTGGCGATTACGGCAAATACCCCTCATATTCTTGGGGGAGGCCTTTGTCCAGTAGTGGACGTCTTTTGGCTGAGATGATGATTACTTGTAAGAAAAATTACTTTGACCCTGGCTAAATGTGCTAATCGCACAAAGCCATCAACTAAAAAAAAAGTTTGAAGTTAGACCACCAGATCTAGAGATCCTTATTTCGATTTTTAGCGTAGGGGAAAGTACATCATTAAAGTACTCTGTTTGGTTAGAGGTAGGGTTTGTTTTCATTTCGCCTGGCTAGCCGCCACCATATATCTAAGTCTGTTCTCTAATAGCGACTATGGACAGCTAACAACAATGTTATTAGCACTGTTGTGTTCCGATAGTGTTAGGATAGACAGTTTCTTTGTAGTTGAGAGTTACGAATGCTCATTTTAGACCTTATCGTTGTGAAAGAAAGTACCTACCTTGTCTAAAAATTATGAATTAACAATAGGCATCTACAACGTAAAATTTAGTTTGTCATGTAATTGTAAATTATATATTTACTAGCGGCCGCTCGCGGATTCACCCGCGTGGTTCACGTTCCCGTGGGAATATCGGAATAAAAAGTATCCTATGTGTTAATCCAGATTATAAACTATCTGTATGCCGAATTTCATCCAAATCCATTCAGTAGTTTTTAAGTGAAAGAGTAACAAACATCCATCCATACTTACAAACTTTCGCGTTTATAATATTAGTAGGATATTAGTGAAGAACAAGCAGCAGTGATCGTAAATGTAAGTACACAGAGGTTACTAGCCACTAGGGCTGTGACTTGTTTATTTTGATGTGACGTCACAATAGAAATATTTAATTAAAAATTGCATAACAAATTAAAGTTATTATTTATGTCTTAGTAACTCTGCGTACAAAATCTAGATCGGATATACTTTGAATCTTTCCATTTTTATCACTCCTATAGGTTACATGTTGTATAATCTATATAAATAAAAATTAATCGCTAAATGTGTCGCTAATCGCAAAACTCGAGAACGGCTGAACCGATTTGGCTGATTTCTTTTTTGTTGTGTTTGATGAAGTCTGCGGAAGGTTCTTATGGAGAGAAACACGTAAAAAATACGAGGAAAATAGTAAAAACAACAATTTTCTTTTCCCATACAAACCACTCTTTCACCAGCTGTCAAACATCTGACAATTTTCTTTATGCATTTCACGTCAATCGAAACAAAACAAAGGCGCGTTAGGATTATCTTTGGTAAGCCTTAAAGTTGATTAGAGGTCAACAAAAAATATCTTGTACCTTATGGCATTACAATAAAAATATCATCACTTTAGATATAGGTAACTAAAGTCTTTCAGTGTTATTTTATTCTATTAGACTGCGACAGGCCGGTCCGCCGGAGGCCCGTGTTGCTCTATGGCGACAGGCCAATAACTTTTGACAGAACGAAATCTGTCGGGGCAGCTATTAACATAAAAAAATCAATGTAACTTTGTTTTACAGAAATAGGGCAGAACAATGTCTGCCGAGACAGCTAGTACAGAATAAGAATGCCACTTCAGTTCTAGATCGAAACACTTCTATCCGTACTTTATTTTCTGGTATCTGAGCCCACCTGACCGCATTAACCCTATTATACCCTATGAACTGTAAGAAAGTAATTATGTGCGGTCTTATCAGCCATCTAACTAGATTAATAATTTTCCACGGAGCCATATGTGCCGGACATTATGGAGGGTGCCAGTGAAGGAGTGCGTTTAGAAAGTTCTAATCAAGTATCAGCAAGTGCTGATTTTATTTTTAACTGTTATTGAAACAGCTTGTCATATTTACAGTTTTAAGAACCATTCATTAGTATCATCATCATCATCTGATGATCTTAATTCAATCAAATTTAAATTCTAATCCTAGTTACATTAAAGCGAACTTACGGTTTTTGTGGGGGGAAACTGAAAATCAGTGATTTGCTCCACGAGTATATCTTTTCACCTTTTTGCATTGCTACAGGCTACAGCACGGTTACGGCTTAGCTTAGCCAATAGCTACTATTTTTATGTTTATTAGTGTTTATAAAAGAAGAAGAACAAGAAGAAATACATTTATTGGCACAAACTAAGTAGGTAGGTACAACAAAAATTAATTACATGTAAAGAATATTTTATACTTTTCTTGTTTGTAAACAAAGATGAACACTTCTTTTTTTCAGAATACCAGTGTCGCGGCACTTCGTCTCACGGCGCGGCGCGTAATGCTGAGCGGAGTCCTTTTTGATACAATTCTTATTGTAAGTTATGTTTTTTGTATTATGTGTATTGTTTTTTTATCAAAAAAACATGTTTATATTCTACTCTAACAAAAAATATGTTATATTATATTATTATAATACCTGGTTAAATTAAAGACGATAGGCGATCAACATCAATTTGATAGCTAAGTATCTTTGTATCCAACATTTTCCAGTGACTGAGCACGACGCACATTAATTTCAATTACATTGGTCAACCACTGTGTAAGTCTCATTTAAGTAAGACACCGCAGGCCACCCTCGGACCATCGAATAGGCGTCTATTAGAGGGTTTAGCTGAAGTACGAGTATAAGTTTTCGATCCGAAACCGGAGAATCTAGTAGAAGGGGGCACGCACTAGTGCGTGATGCCGTTCCCTCTAGGAAACCTCACGGTGCTTCGTTTCACACGGCTCGAGGAACCCTTCAAGTTTCTCGCTGCCCCCAAAAATCCCGGTGCAGCTGAAAACGCCTTTTTTATTTATTACCATATAACATGTATAATAACAATTATGTTTTTAGTCGCATTGTTAAACCACTAAGGTTTGTCTTAATGCGACTACATTCACAATACTCTTAACTAAAGACATCCTATTAATATTATAAACGCGAAAGTTTGTTTGTATGTTTGTTACTCTTTCACGTAAAAACTACTGAATGGATTTGGATGAAATTCGGCATGCAGATAGTTTATAACCGGGAATAACACATAGGATACTTTTTATCCCGATATTACCACGGGAGCGGGAACCACGCGGGTGAAACCGGCAACCACGCGGGTGAAACCGCGAGCGGACACTAGTCTTATATAATTTAAAGTTACTACTATCGAAACAGAGTAACACACCAGCTCTACGAAATATTTTTAAGTTACCAAGAAAGTATGCCGTAAGTTTATTTTTAATCAGCAATCATTCTCAATAAAAAAGAGTATAAGTTTGGTAAAACTATTTGGAGCGGTGTCCATGTGAATATACTCGAATAATTCGAATGCGAGAAGCGTATCCGAACAGAATGACGCTCGGGTTGAATGTGAGTTATCATAGTTCAATCTCCATTGCTCCGTTAGACCAGTGACTTGAACCCATGCCTCATCATCATCAGCTCATGTTATGTCCTCACTGCTGGGGCACGAGCCATCCCTATGGACGAATAGGGAGCACGAGCTATAAACCACCACGCGGGCCCAGTGCGGATTGGTGGTTGTTAACGACTACAAATGCAGCCGGGACCAACGGCTTTACGTGCCTTCCGAAGCACGGACCCATGCCTAACACAAGCATATTAGATTTCTAGGTAGGTACAAGTTAGCTCATAAATGATATTGTTTAAAAAAAAGTCATATACGAAGAATATGCAACTTGACCTAGCTGCTAACCAACTGCCGCACTCAGAGATACAGGTACCTATATTGATTGACGTTAATCACCCCACGAATTTGAATTTCAATACTTAGTACCTTAAATATTTCATTACAAGAAAATGCTTCATCATCATCGTCTCAGTCAAAAGACGTCCACTGTGGTTTTGCGGTGCTCGCATCCAGCAGCTACCCGCGACCTTCACCATATCGTCGGTCCACCTTGTTGGAGACCCACACTGTATTTTCCAGGACGGGATCGCCACTGAAATAATGGAAATGCTTAGGACGTGAGTAAATGTGTTAGAATTGGTATGTTAGTAATTAAATTAAATTTTATAGAGGTAATGATTCCTCGACTCGAGCTAATTTTGTATTAGATTTAAATTTTTTAGTTTTTATTTTCCTGAAATTTGAAGTGCTGCTTCTTTATAATTATTTTCAGTGAAAATATTTATGTGATGATGTTAAATTAAAACATACGTAATGATAATGTTAATAATAATATTCATTGGACCACTAGACAACACATAAAAACATGAAAACACCGAAGCCTGAGGTAGTATGCGTTTTCTTAGACAGGTTTTGACTTTTACTAGTACTGTATAACATGGTAAATTATGTTTTTGCAGACTTAAATATTTTATTTAGTTATTTTTTATTTTTTTGTGTTTTTTTACATGTTGTGATTGTCCTTTACATTTTGTGTTTTTATTTGTGATGGAAAGTGTCCTTTTATGATAGGGCATTTTTCAATATTTATGACGCTGTAAGGGAGAAAAGAGCTGGACACTTGCTGAGTTTCTTGCCGGTTCTTCTCAGTACAGGATCTCCCACCCAGAGTAGATAGACTTACGAACCGATGGCATAAAATTACGTTCATAAGAGCTATTTGTAGTTTAAACTGAATAAATGATTTTGAATTTTGAATTTTGAATTTTGAAATTTTTAATTTTTTTGATAGTATATTTTTAAATCATTAACGAGTTTATTATCAAGGTTACCTGAGAACCGACCACCGACCGAATCGATAGACGATAGAACAGCTCCCGTAGCAATTCCCATTAAACGATCTGGAATGCCAATATCATTGCTATGCATTCCCGGTGAGCTTAGGCATTTAACACAAGGAAAATGCGATTATACGGCTTTTCATTATTTTTGAATTTATTATAACAACGGACAAAAAAACGCACTCACTGGAGTTTTAGCCAGAGCACGGCAGTTAATCATAATTCTGGTTTACGTAGCTGGTAATATGCGTAGGTTATGAGCATCTGCGTATCAGGTACTTTAAGTTTCTGGCACTATGCGTAGATTTCTTGGTCTGGTAATTTGAGCATCCGGTCATTTGCGAAATGAAATTCTGGTATTCTGCGTAGATGGTAAGACGCGTAAATAATCATGGTCGTCAGAGTATCAGGTATTTTGCGTTTCTGGCAGTGTGCGTCGAAATGTCTCAAATCTTTCCATAATTTAGAAATAATCACATAATGTTTTCTAAAGTTTACAGGAATATTACACATTCTAATGAATCAACTTTTACGGATATAACACATCAACTTGTAAATAAACGCGAGTAGATCCGTGAAAGTTGTTACATTCATGTAAAAAGATTGTAATAGCAAAATATATGACAGGTAAGGAACTAGTTGTTTTTGTCTGGACTCCATTTCCACTTAACATCAGGTAGAGTGGAGTCATCTGCAGTGTTAACTATAAAAAAAATATACTGCCAACTTATATTCTATGGCAACCATTAATACAATAGAGCGATAGGATCCAATACTGTTGATATATTATTGGACGCATTTCAGGTACGTAGTGGCACCATTGTTGCGATTGCAAAGTCAATCTATTAATTTAAAACATTAAAGATTTTTAATATTGATATAATAATAATAATAATAAATTTCCTACACTCACACCAATCATCTAGCCCAAGAGAAGCTTCGTTATGAAACTCGTTATATGGTTACTAGACAACGGAGAAACATACTTAAAATACTTAAATACATACTTATTATACATAGAAAACACCCAGACCCGAGACAATTTAGAAAAACAATAATTTCTAAATTGAGCCGACCGGGGATCGAACCCGGGACCTCAGAGATGGCGACACCATGAAAACTGGTGTGCAAACCACTCGACCAAGGAGGTCGTCTATAAGATAAGATGACAACATTAGGTTAGTTAATTACGTACTTAATTAAGACAGAAGGTCCCTTAAGTAGGGACTGATTATATTAACCGACTTGGTATTACATGGATCTCAAAACTTACGGTAAAATAACTGAATTGCGAGACTTGGTTTTTTTACAAGTTAGTTTTTGATGGCTCTATTTTACCACAATATCTAACTCCACAACATCGGTGACGTCGAACATAGACAAAACCATAACATTAACCTATTGATTTTGCTATTGATAGATTGGTACGTAAACATTCGCCCTCTCTCCGATGAAATCTACGCTAGCGTACATACGGAAAAAAGATTTGCCTAATGCCCCATAATAGGGATTTGGGGATGACATTGAGCCATCGTGCCGTGGGCCAAATCCCCAGCCCTTTAGAGTGAACCCATTGTTTTGTTTAATAAAAACTTATGGGACCCATCATCCATGAATCAGGAAAAGAGGTGGATTATAATCGTCAGTTGGCGAAAGTAATATGTATCTTTTAGTTTTTGATTAAGGGTGGGTAGTAGAATATGTTATTATATTACATATAAAACCGAAAAGTACAAATAATGGGCTATTAATACTTTAACTTTTTGATCAAAACTCTTTTAAATATTGTAATTGACTACAAAAAAAATAAAATAAATTGTAGAAACATTATAAGATCTAGAAAAAAACTTAATATTTTTAAAACCTGATCAAATAATCCAAGAAAGACATTTATTAAAGTGTGTATATAACCAAACCAAACCATACGAAATTGTAAATAATTTTGACGAAATTAGTGCCTAAGTACTTACTAACATTACCTTCGTATCATATAAATAGAAAATTTTAAATATTATTTGTTATTAAGTAGATACATAGAACGTTACATACCTACTTAATAAGAAAGAACAAACAAACACTCAGAATACACCACACTTAAAATTGATCAATTTGAATACCTACAACATTTCCAAATATTATTAAATACATAATATAAAGTGCCTATTTATCTACATTATGTTATGTTCGATAGAAGCTGTAATTATAAGAATAACAGCTGGTAGTAATAGTAGCTGGCCGGTTGGTAAGCTCATGTAATGTAAAATTATAAAGCTAGGAGCACAGCAAAAACAATAAATTTAAAACTAAAGTAAAAATAATATAAAAAGGCTGCTATAAAGAGTACCTATATATGCAATATATATATAATAATATAATATGCACATTTGACATCTCACCATAATAATAAGCAATTTTAACATTATATTCTGAAAAAATGGGTAGGTAACAATAACATAATTTTATAACTATAAAATAAATGCAGTAAATACTCGTTAGAAGACGTTTGACATATCAAAATGACCTTTGATAGTCAAATGACACAATATATATATGTCACATATAATAATAATATGTCATGTTCATAATATCGATTTTAAATTTACAAAATAGCGCGTTTGCGCGCTTTTCTGACTTCCTGTCACACTGTTACACCTACTTCCGTCACATTTCACGAAATCACTCCCACAAATTGTATATATAGAAGGTGAGCGGAAAGATGTTACACAACAAAAAATGTTTCATAACAAGACTGATGTTTTTCGGATGGTCAACATTCAACGAGTTTTTTTTACTAAATTCATAGACAAACGAAATAGCCCCTGTGTTTTCTATTATACGCAAAATAATGTAACACATCCAACCTTTCACGATATCAATCACATGACTTGGTACAATAAATTACATGCTCATGTCAGTGCAGAGGCACTAACCATCACTGACGGCACTCCTTTGTTCGTTACACAATCGCCATGTTGAATCCCTCTATGCTTAGTCACGTATTTAAAAAGAGAACAGTAGTCTATGATCTAATAAAGTTGGTCATTACCGTTTCAAAAAGTTTCTAAGCCGCCATTGTTGTAAAAAATGCCAATAAACAGAGATTACTGTGCGCTATTTTGTTGTTTAGCGGAGGGAGAGATATTGATATGTTAGGGATTTGCAGTTAATCTCCATACGTAGCGAAGTTAAACGTTTGGCAAATATTATAGTTACAAAGATTAAAATACAAAATTGAAAGGGTTCAATTATATAGATATTGAATTATTGTATTTTAAACTTTTTGTGCTGTCTCTGTTTAAAGCCCACACTATTAGTCTATAAACGTCCCGTTTCTGGGCTCAGGCTAACCCACGTGAATAGCAGATAGCGACATCGGGCCATAATTATAACCCATCACGCTGCTGGCTCAATGCGGAGTGTTTGGTTTTAGTGATTGTCATTTTAAGACAAAAGCCGAAATCAACGGCTTAACGTGCCTTCCGAAACATAAAGGAGCTCAAGATATTTTAAAATTGGTCATATATTGATACGGTGTTTAGGAAAGAGGCTTAACTCAGCGTCTTTTACCGTCTCTATACCATGGCGGAGTGCTTCAAAAAACTTTTGCCCCTTATCCACAGACCAGGCGTATTCGTCTTCAATGCAACCGATTTGGCTGTGTGTTTGTCTGCATAGGTGAGAACGGGCCATAAACCACCACGCGGGCCCAATGCGATTGGGAGGAGCTCGATGGTGCAGTGGATAACGCGCCCGGTCTGCGAGTGCTGAGGTTAAGCTACTTTCGCAAAAGCCGGTCATCGGATGGGTGACCAAAATGTATCATCTCGAGCTCCTCCGGGCTTTGGAAGGCTCGTAAAGCCGTTGACCCCGGCTACATTAGGAGTCGTTAACAACCACCAAACTTTTTCGCACCAATAAGAAATGGAATACCATCCCAGCACTCGTATTTCCTCCTTCCTACAGTGGTCCCCTTGTGGGTCAGCAAGGAGAGAACAGCTAGTGAGCGCCAACTGTCCTCGCATTTGCTTAAGGGTGCGACGACCAAAAAAAGCCAAAAGCGTTGTCACGGTTAAGTTGATATAATTGAAAATACTATCGTATTACATACACAATTAGTCCGATCCATAAATTCATAACACAGTGCACCTAGTTTTTTGTACAATATCATTTAAAGTTAGGTAAAATCATAAAATCGAGTGGCGGCGTTTAGTTGATTTCTTATAGTTTATCTAAATTATTGTACCCCTGATTTTGTATAAACAA
The DNA here is from genome assembly GCA_947562085.1 of Eudonia lacustrata. Lineage (NCBI taxonomy): Eukaryota > Metazoa > Arthropoda > Insecta > Lepidoptera > Crambidae > Eudonia > Eudonia lacustrata. The sequence goes on from OX387341.1 coordinate 3,161,089, forward strand.
TCACCAATGTCTAAACTACAAATCGACAGTCTCACTTTTTCAATATAACAAGCGGGTATTTAAATTATCATTTTTCATTAAGCACCTTAAATTTCCCATACAAAATTAGTATGGCCGCGCTGCAACAAATAAATGGACAAAGACATTTCAAATAAAATATATGACCCTTGTCACTTACGGACGGCGCACCCATAACATCAGGAATCATCCCAATTCGCCTACGCAGGAATACTAGGCTTATATGTCTACTCTTCAATGTCCTTTATAATCCCTCCTATCCATCCTATCTGCAAGATCGTTTTTCCTTTTCTCATCCTCCTGGTGCTCTCTGCAGGTCCCACCTACACCAACTGAAAACTCCACCTCATAAAAATGATTTTGTCTCCTACTCCTTCTCCGTGCATGCTGTCAGGTTGTGGAACGCGCTGCCGCCTAATATTCAAGACTCTTCTAATATCAGCCATTTTAAAAAGCGTTTGAAGGAACACTACTAGTCCGGTTGGTTCTGTCGTCTTAAGTATATTGATTTCTTTTTTTTTAACCTTTTATATTTGTTTGTATATTAAATTTCCTTTGTTTATGCAATTGTTAGTATGTATGTGTATTATAAATATTTAAGTAAGTTTATTTTAAATTTGCAGGAGGTACACATTAATTCTACCTCTATTTATAATGTTTCCTTTAGCGGGCCTGCTGGAAGATATTTCAGAACTGAAATAAGCAGCGCCCTTGTACTACATTTGATTTTTACCCGTAGAGCTTATTTTGTTACCTTTTTATGTGTGTACATAAACTTGTAACTTTATAGGTCTTTAGTTTTTAATTTTCTAATTATTTTTCTGTTTTATTTTTTTTCAAGTTAAGTTATGTATTGTTTCTTTTTGTTATTAAAAATTAACTTGTAAATAAATAAATAAATAAATAAATTAGGCAAATCAGTAAG